>JBAIAC010000032.1:3194500-4434000 GCA_037349315.1 Chelydra serpentina
ATATTTCATGCTATAGCAGTCTCAGATGATGACCTAGCACATGTTTGTTTTAAGAACACTTTCACTGCAGATTTGACAAAACACAAAAAAGGTACCAATATGAGATTTCTAAAGATAGCTACAGCACTCAATCCCAGGTTTATGAATCCGAAGTGCCTTCCAAAATCTGAGAGGGATGAGGTGTGGAGCATGCTTTCAGAAGTCTTAGAAGAGCAACACTCCGATGTGGAAACTACAGAACCCAAACTACCAAAAAAGAAAATCAACCTTCCGCTGGTGGCATCTGACTCAGGGCTGGTCTACACTGGTGGCGGGGGGGGGGGGGATCGATCTAAGAAACGCAACTTCAGCTACGTGAATAACGTAGCTGAAGTCGAATACCTTAGATCGATTTTTGAAAGTACTTACCGCTGGTCCACACTGCAGCAGGCAGGCTCCCCTGTCGACAGCGCTTCCTCCGCTCGCAGAGCTGGAGTTCTGGTGTCAACGGGGAACGGCTCTGGGATCGATTTATCGCGTCTAGATGAGACGCGATAAATCGATCCCAGAACATCGATAGCTACCCGCCGAATCGGGCGGGTAGTGTAGACGTAGCCTCAGATAATGAAAGTGAACATGCGTCAGTCCGCACTGCTTTAGATCGTTATCAGGCAGAACCCCTCATCAGCATGGACGCATGTCCCCTGGAATGGTGGTTGAAGCATGAAGGGACATATGAATCTTTAGCACATCTGGCATGTAAATATCTTGTGACACCAGCTACAACAGTGCCATCTGTTCTCACTTTCAGGTGACGTAAACAAGAAGCAGGCAGCATTATCGCCTGCAAATGTAAACAAACTTGTTTGTCTGAGCGATTGGCTGAATAAGAAGTAGGACTGAGTGAACTTGCAGGCTCTACAATTTTACATTGTTTTATTTTTGAACACAGGTTTTTTTGTACATAATTCTACATTTGTAAGTTCAACTGTCATGATAAAGAGACTGCACTACAGTACTTGTATTAGGGGAATTGAAAAATACTATTTCTTTAGTTTTTTTACAGTGCAAATACTTGTAATCAAAAATAAATATAAAGAGAGCACTGTACACTTTGTCTTCTGTGTTGTAATTGAAATCAATATATTTGAAAATGTAGAAAACATCCAAAACTTTTAAAATAAATGGTATTCTATTATTAACAGTGTGATTAATCACGATTAATTTTTTTAATCGCTTGACAGCCCTAGTATATATCTATATCACTCGATCTAGCTCTATGTGATTTTAATGTGTGTCTGACTATATATAGGTGGAAAATACAACACACAAAAAATTAATGTTGTTTGTTACTTGTCATTAAATTTAAGCTAGATTTTTACCAAGCAAAGTTACAAAGAAAGAAACAAATCCTTTATATGTATGGAAAAATAACATCTATTGTCTCCACGAGAAGAGATGTAGGCTTTAAATGAAGGGGGATTTGTAGTGCTAGAGATGCTTCAGCATCTATGAAATTATTTCCAGAGGGGCATACAACCTACTGCCCATTAGGTCAGGAGACGAATGGAAGACTGTCTTTTGAACCCTCTATGGGCACTTCAGATATTTAGCAATGCCATTCGGTCTGACCAGCGCTCCCATGATCTTTCAACACTTCATGAACAACATATTTAGAGACATCCTGGACCCGTCTGTAGTCATCCATCGCAATGACATACTTGTCATTTCATATAATCCTGAGCTGTATTATTACCATGCTTTTTCCATCCTGGAAAGACTACGGAAGTATGACCAGTATGTGAAATTGGAAAAATGTATCTTTGACTAATCCTCCACAGAATTATCAGGTTATATCCTTTCCCCAAAGGGCATTAAGATGGACCCCACCAGAAGATGGAGGCCACCCGCAGCTGGGACAGTGCCCGGGTCCTCCTCCTCCCCATGACTTGTGGCACTTTCTAGGCTTTGTGAATTTTACCCAGGGTTCATTCCACCCTTCTCTGGGAAATAGCTCCTCTGCAGGGCTGAACCTCCTCTGCAAGGCTGTCACCTTGTTTGGATGCCTGAAGCACATCGTGCTTTCGAACAGCTCAAGGCTGCTTTTACCACCACACCCACACGAGCACATCTGGTCCTGGCAGAGGCATTGGAGCCATACCTCTCAGAGGTGCCACCTAAAGCAAGTGTTGCACTGCTGTGCATACTACTTCTGAAAACTCCCCTCCGCTGAATGGAAATATGAAACACTATATAAAGAACTGCCCGTGATTAAATCAGCCTTCAAAAAGTGGCGCCATCACCTTGAGGGAACCCAACACCTGGTACAAGTCTCTTCTCACCATAAGAACCTTAAATATCTGCAGAAGGCAGAAGGCTGAAGCCTTAACCCAAAGACAGCTCAGGTGGGTATTATTCTTCTCTCAGTTCGATTTCATCATTACCTGTTGCCCAGGAACCAGGAAGAGGAAAGCTGATGCCTTATCCCCAAAGGGGGAATGCTGCCAAGGAGCTTAATCAAGAACCATGCTCTCTGCTAAAAGCTCATAGCTTCCTTGGTGCCGCAGTACACTAAGGGTATGTCTACACTATGAGACTAGTTCGATTTTTCTTAAACCGAACTTGTGAAACCGATATTGCAAAGTCGATCGTGCGAATCCACACCAAGGACATTAAATCGAATTTGTGAGTCCACAGTAACGGGGAAAGCATCGACATTGCAAGCGGTGCACTGTGGGTAGCTATCCCACAGTTCCCGCAGTCCCCGCTGCCCACTGGAATTCTGGGTGTAGCCCCCAGTGCCTTCTGGGGCCAAAAATGTGTCAAGGGTGGTTATAGGTAAATGTCGTCATTCGACCCACACTCCCACCCTCCCTCAGTGAAAGCGCCGGCGGGCAATTAATTCGCTCCCTTTTCTGGTGATTGACAGCTCGGACGCCACAGGACAGTGAGCATGGAGCCCTCCGCGATTATCGCTGCTGTTCTGTCCGTTGTCAACACTTCGCGCCTTATCGTCCACCTTTTCCAGAGGCAGATGCAGATAAATCGGGCGAGGAGGCAACGGAAGCTCCGGGAGGACATGAACTCTGAGAGGGGCACAGACCTCTCGCAAAGCACGGGACCCCGGCCCGTAGACATCATGGTGGCAATGGGGCACGTTGATCCTGTGGAATGGCGATTCTGGGCAAGGGAAACAAGTACTGACTGGTGGGACCGCATAGTGCTGCAGGTCCGGGATGAATCCCAGTGGCTGAGAAACTTTCGGATGCGTAAGGGCACTTTCCTGGAACTTTGTGAGTTGCTGTCCCCTGCCCTGAAGCGCAAAGACACCCGAATGAGAGCTGCCCTGACTATCCAGAAGCGAGTGGCCATAGCCCTGTGGAAGCTTGCAACGCCTGACAGCTACTGGTCAGTCACGAATCAATTTGGAGTGGGCAAGTCTACCGTGGGGGTTGCTGTGATGCAGGTAGCCCATGCAATCGTTGACCTGCTGCTCTCAAAGGTAGTGACCCTTGGAGACGTGCAGGTGATCATAGATGGCTTTTCTGCTATGGGATTTCCAAACTGCGGCGGGGCTATTGATGGGACACACATCCCTATCCTGGGACCGGAGCACCAGGGCAGCCAGTACATTAACCGAAAGGGCTATTTTTCTATGGTGCTGCAAGCACTAGTGGACCATAAAGGACGTTTTACCAACATCAACGTCGGATGGCCGGGCAAGGTTCATGATGCTCGTGTTTTCAAAAACTCTGGTCTGTTTAGACGGCTGCAGGAGGGTGTTTACTTCCCGGACTGCAAAATAACTGTTGGGGATGTGGAGATGCCTATAGTGATCCTAGGGGACCCAGCCTACCCGCTAATGCCCTGGCTCATGAAGCCATACACAGGAGCCCTGGACAGTGAAAAGGAGCTCTTCAGCTATCGTCTGAGCAAGTGCAGAATGGTGGTGGAGTGTGCTTTTGGCCGTCTGAAAGGGAGATGGAGAAGCTTACTTACTCGCTCCGATCTCAGCCAAACAAATATCCCCATTGTGATTGGAGCTTGCTGTGTGCTCCACAATCTCTGTGAGAGCAAGGGGGAGACGTTTATGGCGGGGTGGGAGGTTGAGGCAAATCGCCTGGCTGCTGATTACGCACAGCTGGACACCCGGGCGATTAGAAGATCCCAGCGGGACGCGCTGCGCATCCGGGAAACTTTGAAAGCTAGCTTCCAGACTGACCAGGGTAACCAGTGACTGTTACGCTTGTTTAAACAGAAGCTGAACCTGCCCCCGTTTCTTTACCCAGTTTCTGTTGCCTATCCTCTCCAATTACCAACCCCTTTCCCCCCCTTCATTCAACGCTTTAAAAGTATAATAAAGGAAACATTGTTTATTAAAACCATCCTTATTAATGATTTCTCAGTTAAGGGTTTAACCTGGGACGCATACTGCGGTTGGGGAGCGGGTGGAGTGTTGGAAAGGACGCTTCCAAACTCGGGGAATGACAGGCTCCTGCTCCCAGAGCAGTCCGCAGTGCTGGACTGCTTGTTTCAAGGGAGCCTGCAACCCCTCCTATTCGCAACTGTGTGTGGTGGAGCCTGTGTGACGTTTTGGCCATGGATTGCGGCCACAGATCCTCTGCTGCATGGATCTGTCATGCAGGCTATCGCCGGCCGCAAAAGATCTGCAGCCACCCTCCCCCACCAGAAAGTCACAGAGCACCCCCCCCATAGAGAACATGAAAACCCCCTCCCAGAATGACAAGTGTGCCTAGTGAATGCAATATGAGTGTGACTTTCTGTTGAACCTTTCCTCCTGTCTGTACCCTGGTTCAGGCGCCTGTCATCTCAAATTACAAACCCCCTTACCCCCTCCCCCAAAACCAAACCGTCCTGTGAAAGAAAGTCAGGGAAACAGCACTGTACAGAACAAACATTTTTATTAAGGGGAGCATAGTTTTGAGATGAAACCTGGGCAGGGAACTGTTGTGGGGTGCGGTTGGAGGGAAGGAAAGGACCCATCTAAAGTTTTGGGAATGAGAGCCTTCTGCTACTGGAGCAGTCCGCAGGGGTGGAGTGATTATTTCCACGGCCCCTGCCTCCCCTCGTTCTAGTGACTTTGGGTGAGGGGGGGATTGGACTTTGTGGCGGGGCAGGGCGGTTGGAAATAACATACAGAGGGGCTCTTTCCTCCTGTCTCCTGTCCTGGAGAACGTCTACCAGGCGCCGGAGCGTGTCAGTTTGCTCCCTCATTAGTCCCAGCAGCATTTGAGTCGCCTGCTGGTCTTCCTGCCGCCACCTGTCCTCGCGAGCTTCAGCCCTCTGCTCCCGTTCGCTGACTGCTCGCTCGGACCTTGAGATGTCCTTTCTCCACTGTGACGCCTCCTTTCGGGAACAGACCATCAATTCTGAGAACATGTCGTCCCGGGTTCTCTTTTTGCGCCGCCTGATCAGCGCAAGCCTCTAGGAGGGTGATCCACGGGTAGGGCGGGAGACACTCGCAGCTGTGGGATGGGAGAAAGGGAGTGAATTCCTCAGAAAGATACTTTTTCCCGAACAATGCCTATACTCTTTCCCTGTGAATAAGACCATGGACAGTACCTATCACATGTGCACTTACTACAAGGTCGAATATTATGTCTTTATACTGAGTGCCTGGGGTCCTGGTGTACAGATCCCACAAGCGGTGCTGGACACTGGAAATCGGCTCTCTGGAGACCATGGTAAGCCGTTGCCTTTGGACTGCTGAGAGCTTACTTCACAGCAGTGCTCTACTCCCATGTTTCAAGCACAGTTCCTAGCGGTGGCCAGTTCCTGCTGCTGCCAAAACCGCTCATCTACAACGGCTCGCCTACCCTTTCCCCCCCTCCGCATGGCCGGCCCCGGGAACTGTACGTGCCCGTGAACCTCTCTGTTTGAACGGCTCGCCTACCCTTTCCCCCCCTCCGCGTGGCCGGCCCCAGGAACTGTACGTGCCCGCGAACCGCTCTGTTTGAACGGCTCGCCTACCCTTTCCCCCCCTCCGCATGGCCGTCCCCGGGAACTGTACGTGCCTGCGAACCGCTCTGTTTGAACGGATCACCTACCCTTTCCCCCACTCCGTGTGGCCGGCCCCGGGAACTGTACGTGCCCGTGAACCGCTCTGTTTGAACGGCTCACCTACCCTTTCCCCCCATCCGCGTGGCCGGTCCCGGGAACTCTCCCTGCCTGCGCACCGCTAAGTTTCAATGGTTAGCCTCCCAGCTCCTGCCCCCCCGCGTGGATGGAAACCGCCGGGTGTCGTTCTTTAAAGGAAAAATGAAGAAGTCACTATACTAAAAAAACCACTCATTCAAACCAGGGCACCATGACTGATATCACTCTGATGAGGATTACGGAGACAGAGAAAGACCGCATGCTGCGTGAATGCCAGCAAACCCCGGGGCCGTATGCAGCCATGCTATGCAAGGCAATGATACCAGAGTACCTGCAGCTTGCATGGCGCAGGAAAGTATCCTACCATGGAGGAGACAATAAGGCCGCTCTCCCTGGGAACCTGATGCAAAAGCTTTCACTGTACCTCCAGGAGAGCTTCGCGGAGATCTCCAGTGGGGATTTCTCCTCTATCCCCATACATATTGACAGACTTTTTGAGTAGTTGCACTGGAAACGACTCAAAACTAAAGCGCCTATGGCCAATTAAGCAATACAAACACATTGCTAACACACCATGCCTATTGTATTCCAAATAAATGTTTAAAACACTGACCTGCTGATCCTTCGCCTGGTTCCTGGTCCGGGATGCTGCCTTGGGAGGGTTCGTAGGGGATCTCAGTGAGGGTGATGAACAGATCCTGGCTGTCGGGGAAATCAGCGGTGAAAGTGCTGTCGACTGCCTCGTCCTCCTCCTCTCCTTCCTCTTCTTCACCGTCCGCAAAAACTTCAGATGACGTGGCCGTAGATAAGACCCCGTCGTTGGAGTCCACGGACACTGGTGGGGTAGTCGTGGCAGCACCACCGACCATAGCATGCAGTGCCTCGTAAAAACGGCAAGTGTGTGGCTGCGATCCGGAGCGTCCGTTGGACTCTTTGGTCTTCTGGTACGCCTGTCGCAGCTCCTTGATTTTCACGCGGCACTGCGTTGCATCCCGGCTGTATCCTCTCTCCGTCATGGCTTTTGAGATCTTCTCATAGATCTTCGCATTCCGTCTTTTCGATCGCAGCTCTGAAAGCACGACTCATCGCCCCACACAGCGATCAGGTCCAAGACTTCCCGATCAGTCCATGCTGGGGCCCTCTTTCTATTCTGCAATTGCATGGTCACCTCTGCTGGAGAGCTCTGCATCGTTGCCAGTGCTGCTGAGCTCGCCACGATGTCCAAACAGGACATGAGATTCAAACTGGCCAGACAGGAAAAGGAATTCAAATGTTCCCAGGGCTTTTCCTGAGTGGCAGGTCAGAGCATCCGAGTACGGATTGCTGTCCAGAGCGTCCACTGAGTGGTGCACTGTGGGATAGCTCCCGGAGCTATTAGCATCGAATTCCGTCCACAGTAACACGAATTCGACATGGCCATGTCGAATTTAGCGCTACTCCCCTCATCGGGGAGGAGTACAGAAATCGAATTACAGAGCCATTTATGTCGAAATAAATAGCTTCCTAATGTGGACGGGTGCAGGGTAAAATTGAGTTAACGCTGCTAAATTCAACATAAAGTCCTAGTGTAGATCAGGCCTAAGTCCTGATTGAGCTAATTGATCCACTTTGTGGGCTGATCCATTAGCCCAGGAGGTGATGGAACAGCCTGAGCAAATTAGAGCCAGAACCAAAATGCAATGCTCCACACAGGATGGGATCACATACCCCAGGTGACCCCAGCTAGAAGTGGTTCATCTCTGCCAGGATGCTCCATTGGTGGGCCATTTTGACTGCCTTAAGACTTTCCACACAACTTCCTGTTTCTTCTGGTGGCCCTGCATACAAGCTGAAGTCCAGCATAACATTGACTCTTGTGAACTGTTTGCACACACCAAGATGCCCCATGCTAAGTCCATCAACAGTCTAGTGACTCTGGATACCCCATCTACATCCTGGCCCTCGATCACCCTGAATTTCATAGCAGAACTCCCCGACTGATGGCCACATGGTGGTCTTGACCATTGTAGACCAACTGACCCCCGTGACTGCCTGCCCTCCACTGAAACAACAGCTCAACTCCTGGTGGTACATGTTATACGGTCCAAACCGTATCACCTCAGACCGAGACCCACAGTTTGTCTCATGCTTTTGGCATGAAATGCTCTGGTTACTGGTTGTTTGAACTTTTACCTCATCTATGTACCACTTCCAGACAGATGGGCAGACAGAGAGGGTGAACTAGAGTAATACCTACAGTGCTTTTTCAACTACCATCAAGATAACTGGTTCTCCCTCCTACCTTTTTCCAAGTTCTCATAGAACAACTCCGACCATACCTCCAAGGGGCACAGTCCCTTTTTTGTAAATTATGGGTTCCACCCTTGTTTCCACCTGACTTTGCTGGCTGCCTCCCTGAACCTAGAAGCCACCAACTGTATCCAACCAAGTCATCATATCCGGGGGGAGCTTAAGGACCACCTCAAAAATGCAAAAAAGGATTATAAGCGGTATGCAGACTGTCGACACCAGGACGGCCCAGCTCTCAGAGTGGGCCAAAAGAGCTGGACCATGGCAAAACACCTCCATATGAACAGACCATCCTGCAAGCTAGACTACCAGTTCTTCAGACCATTTCAGTTTTGTCAGCAAATCACCCCCATCACCTTCAAATTTCAGCTCCCTTGATCTCTTAAGATAATCCCATTTCCCAAAGATCCCTTCTGAAGCCTTACATGGAGAATCCCTTTTCCTATTGGTTCTTGCAGCCAGCCCCACCAGTCCAGATCTAAGGGCATGAGGAATATATAGTCCATGCTGTCCTCAACTCTACCTACAGAGGGGGAGACTGTACTACCTGGTTGACCAGGAGGGCTATGATCCTAAAGACCACTTCTGGGAACCTGCTGCCCATGTTCATGCCCCTGAACTGGTAAAAAAAGTTTCATAAAGCCCACCCAGACAAACCAGCCCCAGTGCCAACCCAGAGGAAGGCACCCCTGAAGGTGGTGGTAGGAGATAATGTAAGGAGCCATGGGACTAGAACAGAGGTCTGCAGGGCTTGGGACAGCTGACGTTACCACATCACCACCAAGTGGCCCCACAGAGCCATCTCCAAGGAACACTGTGCAGACAGGGAACCACAGGAAGTGCTGCCCAAACAGTCCTGAGTGACAGCACCCAGCAACTCTCTGATTGGCCCATGCCCACTATTTAACCCTGGTGGGTGCCCCAGGAAGTTGTTTGGGCAGTCACAGAGGCTTCTGTCCTGCTACTACTCCAGACGGCAACTTGCTTTTTGATCTCTGGTGCCTGACCCCAGCCTGACTCTGACCCTGACTCTTGCCTCCTCCTGATTCCAGCCTGGTAACTACCTCTGGTCTCCAACCCTGGCTTGACTTTGATCCGGACTCTTGCTTATTGATCCTGGCTCTAAAAGTATTTCAATCCCTACTCACTGACATCCACCTCATGGCCATTCTAGACTTGTGGACACCAGCTCAAGGGTGACCACCTGTACCCTGGTCCCTTAAACTATCACAGCACCAAACATCACAGTGGTTCAGGAAGGAAAAAGAGACAAGGCACTCAAATTCAAAGCCAGTCCAGCTAAGAAGAATTGCTCAGGGGAATGTTGGCAATGGGATAAAGAGACTTTTCTCCTCTGGGCTGCTTGTTTTTATCACAGACAGATTGGGATTGGTTAATAGTTGTTACAGAACCATCTGATGGCTATTTGGCACCCAATGTGAAATGCAATAGTTTCCACTAAATGGGGGACCTGACAAAATAACAAAAATCATCGCTACAACTGGCACTAATTGGCATCTCTGGTGATAGTTTCAGTGGAGGTGCTTCACATTGAATGGGAATGGACAATAAGGGAATAGGGAATGGAGACTGAGCTACCTTCTCACTGTTGGAGGTGTCTGCTTTCGATTGGGATGAGACTCATTGGTGATGCTGGGGAAGCAGGTATTGAAGTTTGAACTTGTTTGGACCTTTTTCTGTGGCTAAACACACGACTTCAGTTTCCAGTACTTACTATTTTGGCCTCTTTCATGAGCCAAAAAAACTGAACCAAAAAAAGAGACATGAGGGCAAATAGTGTTGCATTTATGTTTTCCTTTAGGATAAGTACATCTTTTCCCCTACATTCCATATGAATGAAACACATATTCTACTGATTTCAAAGTGAAAATCTAGGCTTTGAGGATAAAAATGTAGAGTTTAATGAAAGAAATGACCACTTTATTGAAAAAACAAAGTGAAAGTTTGAAACATTTACAGCATACGCATCTTCTCCTAGGACATAGGAAGTGTTCAGAGGCCTTGGGGGACCATTAGATCATGCTGATAAAATGAATTAACACATTTTAAGCTATTGTACCTACTTTGTGTATTTGTGTTGTGGGGACTAGTTGTAAATATTCACAGTGAATAATTATTGTACTGTGAAATGTAAAGTACATTTAGACTTGAAAATAGTACAGTTTAGAGTCCAATCCAGTGTCCCTACTTAGATTTTGTGTTAAAGGAGCAAACAAGCATCACTGACACCTCCAAAATTGTACTTGGTTAAACCTTCCCTAGCAGTCCACCAACAAAACAAGCTATTTTTCATAGAGGTGCTTGCAGTTCTAGTGTTAATATTGTGTTTCATATAATAATCTCCATGGTCAGAGATATGGAACTTGGTTGTAAACATTTGATTTGAACTACAACTTGGCAAACAAGGTCGTGGTATGGTAGCCAGTGCTAGCCGTGAGAAGGATTTTAAGAGAGAGATTGAGCTGTGTCTTTCTCCTACTGTAAATGGAAGATGAGAGTTTTGTAACATGTCTTCAAATGCTGCAGTTCCATTTCACATTTTGTTCAGTCTAAGCACTTTTCCATTCTGTTATGTTCTCTGACACAGGAGGTCTGATTCTCCACTGACTTGCAGCTTGTGTTATCTTTTACATTTGTGCAATGAGAATACAAAGTGGGTAGAAAATATAAACATTCTGACTTGGTAATGTTTGACACTCACAAGGGTAAATATCTATGCAAGGAAAAGCAGGCCCATGATATTAGAGACAAATATTTCTACATATATTGCAAACCTACATTGAAATATACTTGGCAGCATCAAGGTAATTAATTAATATTCACTATTTGTTTCTGGTAACAACCACATGTTAGGTATTGTACTAATGCAAAAGGAGACATGGAGTAATGTTTTCAAAACTGCCTCAGTAAATTAGGCTCCTAAATCTCATTTTCAAAAGTAATGTAGGCATTTAGGAGCTTAAGTTCCATTGACTTTCATTGAGATTTAGGCTAGGTCCACACCACCCGCCCGATTCGGCAGGTAGAGATGGATCTTCTGGGATCGATCTATCGCGTATCATCTGGACGCGATAAATCGATCCCAGAAGCGCTCCCCCATCGACTGCGGAACTCCTGCTCGCCGAGAGGAGGAAGCGCTGTCGACGGGGGAGCGTGCCTGTGCCGCGTGGACCCGCAGTAAGTAAATTTAGTTCGATCTAGGAAACGTCGACTTCAGCTACGCTATTCTCGTAGCTGAAGTTGCGTTTCCTAGATCGATCCCCCGCCCCAGTGTGGACCAGCCCTTAGGCTCTGAAGGGCCATTTTTTAAAGGGATTTTGACACCTAAGGATGCAGATAGGCATTTAGCAGGATCTTCAAAAGCACCTAGATGCCTAACTTGCAATGGGAATTAGGCACCTAAGAATTTTTGAATATTCCAGTAGGCACCTATCTGAATCTTTATGTGCCTAAATACCTTATGGTCAGATTTTCAAAGTGCTTAAGTGATTTTTCAAAATGGAACTTAGATTCCTCAATCACTTAGGCACTTTTGAAAAATGTGAAACAGACAAGAGACAGAGGAAAGGAGAACAACACACATGTAAAAAATTAGGTGACAATTGTCTATGTCCTGATAAAAATAATTTAAGAAAATGAATCTCACAACCTTACTATGATGAGCAGGTTAGTTTCTTGTTGATATCACAGCAGATGTGGGTCTTCTGGGCTGATTTTAATGCAGAGACAATTTGAGGGACAGCTTAGAAAGAGGATTCCACACACAATGATGGCACAAAGAAAGAGCAGCGATTGTTTGTGAGATTTATAGACAATTATCCATCTCATTCATGTCACAAGTGAAAACCCCAGAATCGATGGGGATAAGAGGATCCAATGGGTGTCACAAATCCACGTAAACATTCCTGACTGTTATGGAGCCCAAACATGCATGTGAGAAGCGCTGCACCCATGAGCAGTCCCATGGGAGCAAATGGGAAAACTTGTATTATGAGTAAAAATAATCAAGTGCATAATTAGAATCATAAGGTTAGAAGGGACCACAAGGGTCATCTAGTCTAACCCCCTGTCAAGATGCAGGATTTGTTGTGTCTAAACCAGTGATACTCAGACTGAGGCTTGCGCGCTGCAGATGGCTCTTTAATGTGTCGCCTGCAGCTCTTTGCAGCACATAATACTGTGTGATTTAATTATTAACCAATCAGGATGCTTTTACTATGTTATTAACCAATTGTAGTTGATAAAATAATAATACTTGGTCACTGTGTATATACTGTGTAAATATGAATATAAAGTACTATAGTAAATGAAACAATGAATTCACATGACTGTGGCTCTTTTGGGTTATGCTGATCACTAATTTGGCTCCTGAACCACTAAGGTCTGAGTATCGCTAAATCATCCAAGGCAGACTGCTATCCTGCCTCCCTTTGAAAACCTCCAGTGAAGCAGCTTCCACAACCTCCCTAGATGGTCTGTTCCATTCTCCTACTGTTCTTATAGGTAGGACGTTTGTCCTGAGATTTAATGTAAATCTGCTATGTTGTAGTTTGAACCCATTGCTTCTTGACGTGCTTTCTGTGATAAGAGAGAACAACTTTTCTCCATCGTTTTTATGGCAGCCTTTCAAGCATTTGAAGACCGCTGTCATGGTCCCATATTTTCTATTTGTAGCTCTGAGTTAGCTGAAAATGAGCTATCAAATACGGGAAGACTGAACCTTTTGACTGTGCATCTGGGCCCTGAGCCAAAGCCCCGTGAAGTCAGTGGGAGTCTTTTCATTGTCTTCAATGAACTTTGGATCCAGGACCTTGAAGAGGATTGTGCACATTGTTTGTTTTAGCGACCATATGGGATATATTGCACTTGTGAAACGTGTTCCTGATACACCCATTTCGGAGAGTAAGGTCCAATAGAACTGCACTGAAATAAATAAATAAACGAATAAAAAAAAGTCCCATGAATACTAATTGTGTTTGGATTGTGTTTGCATTCATTTTCCGTAGATATTGTAGCAAACACATTACTAACAGAGAGGTGAGCAAACTGCAGCCTGCGGGCCACATCTGGCCCGCGATATCATCCTGCCCGGCCCTTGAGCTCCCGGCCGGGGAGACTAGCTCTGGCCCCTCCCCGCTGTCCGCCCCCACCCCCTGCAGCCTCTGCTTGCTGTGCCGCCTGTGTTCTGGGTGGCGGGGCTGCAAGCTTCTGCTGGGCAGCGTGGCTGTGAGAGCCGCTGGCCTGCCCTGGTGCTCTCGACTGCGCAGCGGTGTGGCTGGCTCTGGCCAGGCAGTGTGGCTGCCAGTCCTGGTGCTCTGAGCGGCATGGTAAGGGGGTGGGGAGCAGGGGGGTTGGATAAGGGGCAGGGGGTTCTGGGGGGCAGTCAGGGGAGAGGGAGCAGGGGGCTGTTGGATAGGGGATAGGGTCCCAGGGGGGGCAGTTGGGGCAGGGGGCCTGGGAGGGGGTGGTCAGGGGACAAGGAGCAGGGGGGGTTAGATGGGTCAGGGGTTCTGAGGGGGGCATTCAGGGGGTGGGAAGTGGGAGGGGGCCGATAGGGGGTGGGGGCAAGGCTGTTTGGAGAGGCACAGCCTTCCCTACCCAGCCCGCTATACAGTTTTGGAACCCCGATGTGGCCCTCAGGCCAAAAAGTTTGCCCGCCCCTGTACTAACAGGAATGGTTTTGGCAAACTGATAGATTTTAAACATCTATTCTAGAATATCCACAGAAACTGATTTTTGAATATGCAATGGTGAGCATAACGAACAGTTAGTTATATAGACAGGGAAGAGACACTTGCCAGGTATCCTATGTATCCAATCAAAGCAGCAAGACTTTCATATACACACAATGAAATGCTCAGAAATGAACTTGACAAGAATTATTCACAGAAATTATTGTGGTGAATAATTTTGAATAAATTCTAGAAAATCATTATCTGTTTATGCACAGAAAAAAGAGAAGGAATAAAATTTGTAATTACAAAAGAGTTCTTGATATAAGTAACTGTTCCCCCCCACACTCTTGGTCAAATCACACAACCCTTTATGTAAGATCTCTGCCCTGTCCCCAGAGCTTGTTTATAGCACCCACTTGCGGTGTTGTGGGGACAGATCTTCTACCTGAATAGATCAGCCTGGTCTGTGGTGGGTTGTGTATCCTATGTTGTTTGTTGATAGGGCCACTTGTATTTAGAAACCGCAGCACTGATATGGTATGTAAAATCTCTGATCTGTAACATTTACCCAACCTCTAGGTCAGTGTTTCCCAAAGTTGGGACTCCGCTTGTTCAGGGAAAGCCCCTGGTGCGCCCGGCCCATTTGTTTACGTGCCGCTTCCACGGGTTCAGCCGATTGCGGCTTCCACTGGCCGAGAGACGTACTGGCCACCGCTTCCCGCAGCCCACAATGGCCGGGCACAGCGAACCGCGGCCAGTGGGAGTCGTGATCGGCCGAACCTGCGGACGCGGCAGGTAAACAAACCGGCTGGGCGCGCCAGGGGCTTTCCCTGGACAAGCGGCGTCCCAAGTTTGGGAAACACTGCTCTAGGTAAAACAGTGTCTTCTGAGATCTAAGCGATATTCATACCTCGAAATTGCCTATTTTTAAATTGTTTACGATATTGCCTGCCCTAAGTGTTCAAAAATCAGGCATCAACCATCATTAGATTGCTTTAACGATCAGCCTGCAGGGGAGGGGGGGGGGGCTAGGGACGAGAAGAGAACTGTGGCACCAGGCCCAGCTGCTAGAAGGTGCTCCCCATCCCCCGTCACAGTAGCCTGGAGGCCTTCAGATCCTACAGTGTAAGTGAAGATGACCATGTAGCATCAACGCTTCATAAACTAGAGAAATATGTTATAGGGAATGATTTTGCATTGGCTGGGAAATGGACAGGCTTATCTCATAGGTCTTGTGCATCTCTAACTTCTGTGATGCCATGATAAACTTACTCAAGTATCACAATGAGAGCAGAAGAAAAATCTGGCCTAGTAATTGAAACTTTACATCAGGCAATCATTCATTTCAATGTGTCATATGTACATATAACATGAAACCATTGAGAAACCCAGACTGGAAAACCCCAGGCCAAACCATGTATCTCAAGATTGAAACCATTTAAATTCCAAGAATAAGTAGCTGACAAAACTAATTTTCGGAGATTAACATTTTTCACCTGGGTTTTATATTTCTGCAAGAAATATACACTGCATTGGTTATGCATTGATCAAACTTTTATTGTGCCAGCTGTACTTCATAGACCTGAAAAAGTGATTCAAGCAAAACAAAAGAGAACATAAAAGCACAACTATAATGGTTTTAAATCCCAAAGAGGCAATTACAAGTTTGATTCCAGTGATGCAGCTGGACTACATTGGAAAACGAAACACTTTACACATATTAAGTAGATATGAAGGCTAGGACTAGGGGTTTAAATAATAAATCCACTCTGCAGTTACATTTGTAAAGTACAGCCCTTTTAATAAGTTGGGGAAATACGACAATAAGATTCACACTAATTCATGTGCAAAAGACAGCTTTTACAAAGCTGAGATGTTAAAACAGGTTGGAAAAAACAGTAAGTTACACAATAACTAATCATTTAGATAAAACAAGTGGCAAGAAGATAAGAATAATGTGCAATGAGAATGAATTGTAATTCTTTAGTCACTAAGCATGTTAGAGTGTAATGCAGCTTTTTGTATGCAGAGTGTTTCTTTGCCTGTTTGTAAGAAAAAGGAAGGTAATCATGGCAGTGTGTGTACTGTCTGTCTCTCAAAAAAGAAAAGGAAAAGAGGGAAACCCAGGGCAGGGTATCATGTGCCAAACCACACCATAAAAAGTAAGATGAGTTTGAGGGTTAGAAACACATAGGTTTAGCTTGCAACAGGCCTTACCCAAGTGCACAGAGAGGGAGTGCCCAAGCAGCCACCTTCCAATTAAGCAGCCACTCACAATGGCAGTCTTGGAGATCAGAGGTATGCAAGGGACGGCTCCCTTCGTGTGGCTTTTAGGGCGCAGAGCCATCACCCCACCTCTTCTCTGCACATTGCTCATGGAACAGAGGAGCCACATTGGGTGAGAGCAGAATGCACCATCCTGAAGGATGGAACAGCTTGTGCAGGTCACCTAGCCGCTTGAAAAAGATTTGTGTCTATCTGAAGTAAAATCCTTCCCTGAATGCTCCATGGGGTAGGGCAGCTGTTTATCCGTGTCTCTTAAGGGCCAGTAAGTGGCAGACACCACAGCTTGGCTGAATGCATCTTTATTCACAGGACGAGTGTACTCTTAGATTTGTTGAGTGCCAGAAATCAAATAAAACAAGAAAGAAAAACTAAAACACTGCATGAAGGGAAATGAAGGAAAGTCCTGCCTTGAGTGCAGGAGACTGGACTAGATGACCTCTCAAGGTCCCTTCTGGTTCTATGATTCTATGAAAATTACAGGCAAGCGAGGAAGCGGGAAAAAGGCCTTTAGGTCCAAACAGGTTTTGGTTCAAACACCCCTCTTTGTCTTCTGAGTTCACATAAAATTTGGCCATAGCTGGGTTTGGGGTTCTTGTATGCTAGTGGGAGTCTAGTGAGTTTGCTGGCTCTCTGGGACCAGAGGTGAGACTAATGGGCATAATGGAAAATACCATGCAGTGTTATCCATGTGACCTTTCCCTGCAAACATGATAAATGTGATATTTGTGAGCAATCTTCAGCGTTGGCATGTTCATGGATATCCAGATAATGCCAAAATATTAATATCCAACACTGTTATCCTAATTGGTGGATATGAATAAAATTTGTTTGCACAACTTCTGGTTCATGAGCACAGGTTGAATTTGGATGTGGGGTGATTTTTAAATGCATGTGAAGTTCGAGTCTAATAACTCAAGGGGAAGCCAAGAGAAAACTAAAGATAGATGGTCCCAAAAATAAAATGTGAAAAGATATTTTTCTTGGGAAATACTTGGGAACACTAACTGAATTATTAATAAAACTAGTGCCACCTATAGGGAGAACTGAACAGGCTGTTTGCTGATTTGCATATGAAGGGCACAGGAGGAATGGCTTCTATATTTTGATGGCATTAGTTGATCTTCTAATTTTAAAAGTTTATAAATGAGTTATATTTGTTTGATTTACCTCTGGAAAGGACATGTATTGTTGCTAGAGTTAGTTACCCTAACCTGTGGAGAAATGCAGGAGGATCAAATGAGAAGCTTTCATATGAATCACTTTCCTTAAGAGGCACTTGTATTTCTGATCTCTTTCTCTATAACGCAAGGTTAATGAAGCTGAAGCAGCCTGGAACCATCCTGCAATGAGGGCGATATGACATGGTTTATCACCCAGAGCTGGAGCAGGACCAGAGTAGGGTGGTGAGGAGAGGCTGGATTGAGGCTTGCTAAGAAGGGAAACCAGACCAT
Organism: Chelydra serpentina; assembly: GCA_037349315.1. Classification (NCBI taxonomy): domain Eukaryota; kingdom Metazoa; phylum Chordata; order Testudines; family Chelydridae; genus Chelydra; species Chelydra serpentina. The sequence continues at coordinate 3,212,319 of JBAIAC010000032.1, forward strand.
CCTAGGACCATCATGACAGAAGCCAGATGAGTGTCAGGATGTTTGTACGGTTAGCTTCTGAAGAAAGTGATCAAGGATCTTCTGTCAGCATACTAGTGATTCAAACACAGTTCTAAAGAGATGTGCAGTCTGATATTCCTTTCCTCTGTTGTTTGTGATGATTACTTTAAACAAAATGCGCTTTTAGAATACCCAAGCCAGTGGTATAAAATTGCCATTCAGAATAAAGTCAGAACAGTTAAAGGGCCCTTGTCAACTTGAAATCTAATCAAGTTTCAAAAAACAAATTAAAACAACTTGAGGTCTATTCCTGTCCCTGAGTCTGAGCCCTACCAAGGTCTGTGATTTAAATGACCATTTTCCTATTATATACAAATGCTTCTTCACTTCCCTGGTGATATGTGTAAGACCCTGGGAATGAACAGGGGTCAGTGACTAAGGCACAGATCCTGAAGTTAAACCTGAGAAAGCGGCCACCTGGGCCTGTGCTGAGTCCCTTTGAAGGTTCAATTAAAACTCAAGGGGTCAAATGCGTGGATCAGTTGCAGCATCGGGGCCTACTTTGCTGTTCAGGAGAAAGTATACGGCCAGTTTTATTCTTTCTTGCTAGATGCTAGTACAGTTTTTAGAATTGTTTTGCAATATTCTTCTACTGGCTTAGTATTGTTGTTGTTATAATTAACTCTAACTCAGGTATTTGTGTGTGTGTGTGATCTATCTATCTATCTATCTATCTATCTATCTATCTATCTATCTATCTATCTATCTCTAATATGACATGCGCTCCTATGGAATTTTATGTTATCTTTCTTTGCTTCCTGATACTAATCTCTGGGGTTTTCCATGACACTGTTTTTTGGGGAGGGTTGTATTTTGTTTTTCTGCTGCCTTTTGTTGATGTGTATGTGTATCTCATGCTTCATATTACTAGGATAAAGAATAAAGATAAAAGATATTTCAGTTTTCTAAACCTCAGGACATCCTTTCTGTCTGATGCTTTGTGTGTTGTTAGCCTTTTATTACAAACTTGAAGTGAATTAGTCATGTAGGAATTAGTAGGAAGACAGAACCAGCATGGCAAGCTTGTTGCAGAACTCAAAGGCTCTGTTCTGTGCATCTTCTGTTCACTTCTGTCCCATGCTGATGAAGCTCTGAAAATTATTTTTCTAGCTTTTTAAAAAAACAAATTGAGCTATTATTTTGTTGCTGATGTTGATAAAATGTATGGTTTCTAACTTCCCAAATAATGAGGGGAAAACCTGGTTATCTGCAACAGACCTCCGTAATCATTTAAATACAGCTACCCATTAAGTACCACTGCCTAAAAGCTCTGAATTGAAGTTTTGGACAAAGACTAACCAACAGTACCAGAGATAGCATATTGGAATATTTAACCTAGATTTATGAGCTCTTTGGGACAGAGATTGCCTTTTTATTATCTGTTGTACCAGCACAAGGAGTCCCTGATTCCTTACTAGAGCTGCTAGGTGTTAATCAACACAATTATTAAATAATCAATGGTACAGCTGGGTGGGAAATGGTTTTCACATCCTGGGAATTATTTTTAAGATTTTAACAAAATTTCCTGTCTCAAATTGGAACAAAGAGTTAAAATCTTGAATTTTTTTGTGAACTAACAACAAAACTTCATTTTGGGTCAATTAAAAATTATTGCTTTGATGATTTTGAAACACTTGATTTTGACTGTTTTTTAAACTATAATAAGCTCAAATTTCTAACCAGAAAATTGTTTTGAACCAAACCCCAAGTTGTTTTGACAATTCTGAAACTTTCCCCCCCCAAAATTTTTCTAAATGAGAAATTCATAGAAACTGACCCTTTCCTACAAAGCGTTTTGGTTTCAATGAGTTGGCATTTTCCGACCAAGAAAAAAAAAAGTTTGTCAAAAAATACCTGACCGGTTCTAGTCACCGGGAACTACTAAAACAACCAGAAAGAAATCAGACTCACTTATATACTATAGCATTTTACCATTTACTGGGTCATCATTAGGATACACAGGAGTGTGGATAATTGCGGGAATTCGTGGACAAGTAGTGCACACACAAGATTCAATTAAGAGGAAGCCTTAAACAAGGTTGGGACATGGAGGTTTGTACTTTATACTCTTTTTTAATGTAAACTGTCTGTAAAACAGAGTCTACAGTTTCCAAAGACATCAGCGTGTGTAGTAGCACTTAGCCACTAGGGCTGACATGATCTCTAACATACTTGAGCTGGTCAGAATGACCTCCTACCAAGTAGCAGGCTCTCATGACAATTCTCATTGTGGGAGGACAAAAGAGAAACAAATTTTAGTGTTTTACTGTACAGATAAAAGTCTAATAAATAGTTAAACATCTGAGGGTAGTGGATCCATGATTGTAAGATGTGTTGTGTTTGAAAACTTTGGAACAGGTCAGTTGCGAATACTGCTTATGCATGCACTCATGTGCTCTATTTCTCTCTAGCTGTACACTGCAGAATAGTTCAGTTGAGAATAATATTGCTAGGTGGACATGTTACATTATATCAGGAACAAGTGATGCAAAAGACCATGTTGTGAAATCTGAGGCCCTGTTTAGATCCCAGTTCTTAATTTTAACTTTTACCCCTCCGTGGAAAAGGGCTCAGGACTCACCCTCAAACTGGGCAGATCCATATACAGATCCCAAGGGATTCACATAAGGTCAAGGTCAGCCTTGTGGAACTCCCATGTCTCTGCACCAATTCTTGCTCTCAGCATACTCCGCCTGCCTCCATCCCTGCTCCCTGGCACAGAGCTTCCTCTGGTACCATATTAGTAAGGTCAGAAAGGGGCTTATGTACCTCCTCCTCCCTGGCCTACCCACTTCTGCTTCAAGTGGCCCAATATCTAACCACTCCCCCAGCACTGATCTGGATTGCATGAAGATACTTCTGCAGTGTGAAGGGTGGGGGGTAGATGGTGCTATGAAGGCCACTGAGTCATCCTTTGGCATAGACAGGGGAAAATCCATTCCCCCCTTGCGTGTGTCTGTAGGAGACAACGTGTCCAATTGTTGGGCTAGAAACAGTGGGATGCAAGACTGGATTGACAGGGTTTTACTCCATTGATTTGCTTTAAAATGAAAGTGTAGGTGCAAACATTTCCAGCAACATTCATGCCCATTGAAAAGTGCTTTGATCAAAGCACCAAGCCTAGTGCAAAATCTGCACAAGTCTTATTCTTCATCCAAAAAATAAATACAGAAAGCCAAAGGCCCTGTCCACACTGGGCTCAGAATTGGGCTAGTTACAACCATGTTGCTGCTGATAAAACCACAGGGAAACATCTGCAGCCTCCGTTCACCCTTAACCCTTATTGGAATGTCATGTAATAATGTATTTAATTATAGTACTGCAAATGTGCAGTAAATGACATTTTTTACCTCTATATTAATAACAGGTATTATTTATCCTTTATTGCCCTGCAACATTTTAGGGACCGTTGTTAATATTTTGCAGAAATAAATGTTTATGGAATCATTAACTCTGGTTTTATTGGCCATATTTCTTGAAAAGATTCTGAGTCATGCCTTCATGTCTGCTAGAATTTGTGAGCCCGTTTTTTGTTTGGTTTATATGTTTTGTCTGACTATGTAATTTGAAGAGAGAATTGTAGAGTGTAAGTTGGAGGCAAGTATTCTTTATTTTAATTAAAATGCTAACATAAGAAATGATCTTATCGAGTGATTGTATTATAGCAGAGCCACTTGTTCTGCCATACAGTAGTTAAGTGTGATTTGATGCTTCCATTATAAACCTCTATTCTCTGGGGCTTATAGAGTAGCCAAAAATAATTCCCTTCAGGCTGAAACTTGGCACACAAAATCTCAGCCTAACTTCAACTGTTTGTGTTTGAAATTTAAACACCAAAAACTTTGTTTTTCCTATTTTTGAGTTACTTGGGAAATGGCATGTGAAGGGCTTCAAATCATTTTTTGGGTTAACTGCATAGCTCGGAAGTGGTTCTGATATTAAAAGTGCAATGTTGCTGGCAGCTAGTTCATGATGTGAATGAATCGTTGCTGATGGAGACAAAAAGAAACCAGCAGCTGGTTGAGTTCTTGATGGTTACAAATGATATCCTGGCATGTTGGGCAAGAATTATGGCAAATTTTTTGGCAAATGATAACTGCATTGTTGGGCCTGATTTTCCTCTCATTGGTTTACACTGATTGAGTTCAATGGAGTTACTACTGTTTTACACATGGATGTGAGAGGGGAATCAGGTCCATTATAATGTGAGGATACTCAGAGATTGAAGAGAAGAGAGATTGTAGGACTGGGGCCAATATATGAACATAAGAATGGCCATACTGGGTCAGACCCAAAGGTCCATCCAGCCCAGTATCCTGTCTTCCGACAGTGGCCAATGCCAGGTGCCCCAGAGGGAGTGAACCTAATATGTAATGATCAAGTGATCTCTCTCCTGCCATCCATCTCCACCCTCTGACAAACAGAGGCTAGGGACATCATTTCTTACCCATCCTGGCTAATAGCTATTAATGGACTTAACCTCCATGAATTTATCTAGTTCTCCTTTAAACCCTGTTATAATCCTAGCCTTCACAACCTCCTCAGGCATGGAGTTCCACAGGTTGACTATGCACTGTGTGACGAAGAACTTCCTTTTATTTGTTTTAAACCTGCTGCCCATTAATTTCATTTGGTGGCCCCTAGCTCTTATATTATGGGAATAAGTAAATAACTTTTCCTTATTCACTTTCTCCATACCACTCATGATTTTATATACCTCTATCATATCCCCCCTTAGTCTCCTCTTTTCCAAGATGAAAAGTCTTAGCCTCTTTAATCTCTCCTCATATGGGACCCGTTCCAAACCCTAATCATTTTAGTTGCCCTTCTCTGAACCTTTTCTAATGCCAGTATATCTTTTTTGAGATGAGGAGACCACATCTGTATGCAGTATTCAAGATGTGGGCGTACCATGGATTTATATAAGGGCAATAAGATAGTTTCCGTCTTATTCTCTATCCCATTTTTAATTATTCCTAACATCCTGTTTGCTTTTTTGACTGCCACTGCACACTGCGTGGACGTCTTCAGAGAACTATCCATAATGACTCCAAGATCTTTTTCCTGATTAGTTGTAGCTGAATTAACCCCCATCATATTGTATGTATAGTTGGGGTTATTTTTTTCCAATGTGCATTACTTTACATTTATCCACATTAAATTTCATTTGCCATTTTGTTTCTCAATCTCTTAGTTTTGTGAGATTTTTTTGAAGTTCTTCACAGTCTGCTTTGGTCTTAACTATCTTGAGCAGTTTAGTATCGTCTGCAAACTTTGCCACCTCACAGTTTACCCCTTTCTCCAGATCATTTATGAATAAGTTGAATAGGATTGGTCCTAGGACTGACCCTTGGTTACCTAACACTAGTTACCTAACTCTGATTCTAACTCTTTTCAATAAATTGTGTTTGTGACTAATTTCTTTTCCTTTTGGTAACATCCCTTTCCCATTCCAGTGACATAAATATGATGGTTAGACCTGATATTTTGAGTACACTTGGCATGGTGCAGAACTTACATGTAAGAACAGCCCTTTGCAGTGCCAAGAGACCCATGTGGATCTTTCTGACCTTTCTGTTTGTGCCCTGCTGTTCACTGTGGTATCTGAGTGCAATACAAAGCTATATAACTCTAAAAGGAAACCTGAATTTAGGTTCATACACCTCCACTCTCACACAGGTAGTGGGGTCCTTTCTATCCAAAGTGTTTGGATGAGTAACTATCTCCATTCTTATGGCATGATCCTGCAATGTGCTGAGCACTGTGGCCCCAGTCCAGTAAAGTGCTTTTCCATGTGCTTAATTTTAAGCGCATCAGTAATTTCATTGATTTCAATGGAAAAGTTAAGCATGTGCTTTGCTGGATCAGAGCAGGGTTTTCAGCGTCTTGCAAAATCAAGCCCTTAATTTTCACCCTGTCTGGTGTGGGGATGCAAGGTGACCAGAAACCAAAGGGGTATATAAGATGGTAAAAGGATGGCTAAGGTAGCATCCTTCTTCAGCATGAAACAGATAGAGTCCTGGACAGGACTTCTCCCAGTGCCTTGCAAGACCTGGGATCTGGCCTCACTGACATTGCTCAGCTGCATATGAGGAATGGGTTGTCAGATGCTACAGCAGATCTAGTGGTGTTTGGAGGCCAGAAAAGAGAACTCTGAAAGTGACATTAGTGGCCAGATTTTCCAAATGGGAAAAGAATCCAACGTGCCGAGCTCTTCGGTGAATCTGGCCAAAAGTATCACCTTGGGAGGTGCGAGGTGCTGAGCACGTCTGAAAATCTGATCCTACCCGTCTTGCTGAACCTCCAGTGCCATGATTCATGTATTTTAAGTCAACCTCTGCAATTCACAGAAAAGAAAAGCACATGAATTACCTATTTCTTTTCCTACTGTGACACTGACAGACCAGCTCAGGCCAGAGCTGTAGGCCAATTCACTTGTGTGTTAATGAGAATCAAAGGAGATGTTAATTGTATTTTTCCACCTTTCTATATCCTGTTGCTTGCTATTACATTACATTTACATTATGCATGCCTGGTAATTAAATAACCCTAGATCAAAGTGTGTGTTAATGTAACAGTATAGTCAGGTGTCCGAACTTCATGAAAACTAATGGAATGTGTGATAGACCCAGGCCAGTTGGGTACAACAGAATAGTAGAAGGCAGATATACTGGCCATTGGGTTAGCAGTTTTCTGTTCCCTAACTGACCAGAGCAGGGACTGCTCCAGGCTAATGAGAACACCTGACTCTAATTAACCTGCAAAGAGTCAGGTGAGGCCATTAGGGTGAAGTGAACACCTGACCCTAATTAAGGCTCTTCTGAGCATATAAAAGGGCTCACTCCAGTCAGGCTGAGGAAGAGCCAGGGAGCCAGAGGAGAGGAAGTGCTGCTGCTGCTACTGAAGGGCTGAGTAAATAAGGCAACTCTCAAGCCATTGGTAAGGGAGCCCTAAGGTAAGGGTGAAGAAGGGAGAGGCGGGAGAGCTGTGGGGAAGTGGCCCAGGGAATTGTAGCAACTCTGGCAGTGAGAGATCAGCTGCCAACAGCTACTACCATTAGGGTCCCTGGGCTGGAACCCGGAGTAGAGGGCGGGCCCAGGTTCCCCCCACCAACCTGCCACTACAAGGAGAAGACAGGCCTCTGGCAGGACAGGAGGCTAAACTGTTCTGCAATAAGCCCAGAGGGACAACAGGAACTGTGGGAGTTCTCTCACCATCCTCTGAGGCTAGCATAAACCGCCTAGAAGCGCGGGACCCACAGGGACAAGATCGGAGCTCTGCCACAAATGTTACTTGTATTGTTTTCACTTATCTATTCCTATTATAATTTAATGACAGGCATTTGCATTATGTGTATGCCTGACTAAATAACTCATTGAATGCAAATGAAGAAGAATGCTAAATTCAAAGCAATTGGTCATTTTGTGCGTACAAACACTTAGACTGTTGTCTGGGGAAGAAGCTATAAGTACTGAATCAAAGGAAGCTCCTTTATCTTTAGACTGTTTGGATTCTAACAGGGCAAAATAACTGAACGAGAAGATGGAGATCCCCAGAATTATTCTGGGTAGCCCTGTGTAGCGAGGAGGTCTGGTCCCCAGCTGCCCCGGAGAAGGATGAGCCTCCCTGGACACCAAAGTGGGCGGAGCCAGAGAATCCTGTCCCCGCCCCTCAAAGGTAAAGGCACAGGACCGGAAGTATAAAAGCCGGACCTCAGTTGCGCCCCAGCCATCGGAGAGACCGGATGCCTGTGGTGCAGCTCCCCGCTGGGAGGCCCCGGCGACTAGCAGCCGACCCGAGGACTGGCCTGGCCAGCCAAGCCTGCCGCTCGCCTGTTACCCCAAGGAGCCGCCAGGCCTGCCGCTCGCCTGTTACCCCGAGGAGCTGCCAGGCCTGCCGCTCGCCTGTTACCCCGAGGAGCTGCCAGGCCTGCCGCTTGCCTGTTACCCTGAGGAGCCGCCGAGCCTGCCGCTGGCCTGCTACCCCGAGGAGCCGCCAAGCCTGCCGCCCGCCGGCGACCCCGAGGTGCCCATGATATGTGACCTCTTGGAGGACGCCCTCCTGATCCAGGTACCCAGAGAGGGGGAAGCTGGAAGTAGCCCGGGGGCAGCCGACTCTAGTCTGGCTGCAGCACTGCCAGAGCCAAGGTCAGTGTGTTGCGGCCAGGATCCCCACTGACTCAGCAGCGGGTCTTCTGCCGCTGCTAGGGCCCCGGGCTGGGATGCAGTGGAGTGGGTGGGCCTGCGTCCCCCCTGCCACCCAACGTGTGGGTGGCCGTCTCCCCCTCTCCCAGGTTCTTAGAGCCAGGACCTGGGCTTGCCACCACCAATAGTGATTGCTCAGCCCCTGCCTAAGTGCCTGAGCCCTGACTGCCATTTGCCCCACCCTGCCCAAGGGCCTGGCCTTATTGAACTACTGTTTGCTCAGCCCCTGCCTGAGGGCCTGAGCCCTGACTGTTTATTGCCCCGCCCTGACCAAGGGCTTGGGCTTGTTATTGAACCATTGATTGCTCAGCCCTGCATGAGGGCCTGATTCCTGACTGTTTGGTGCCCGCCCTCGCTAACAACGGAGGGTTTGCTCGGCCCTCTCTAGGAGGTCCTGAGCTGCGGACTTCTGTACAACCCAGCTAATTCCCCAACACCTGACTGAGCTAGTGAGGCGGTCTGGTCCCCAGCCACCCCGGAGGAGGCCTGAAATGCCTACACCCTGGAAAAAACTTTTGGGAAACTATCAGATTACTACATCTCTGCTATCATTTTGGACTTGCAAACTTTGACTCACCAGTTACAGTTGACACTTGTTAGTAGCAATATATCCGTGCTCTTTTGCTACATTGCTCCTAAGCAGCTGTTGCTGTTATGGGGAGTGTTGTCTGGCCAAAGGCAGCCTGTTTTTTCTGATACATGAAACACCTACGTCGCATGCTAACAATCTATAACTGTAACACTGCAATGTATGTTTATTATCATTGCTACAGCATTAAATTAATATACCTACTGTACATTTTAAACATGTGCTTTGTTCTACATTTGTAGCCTACTACCATATTGTATCAAGAAAGCGGTATTTAATTGAGTTAATGTTATAAAAGAATCAAGTTTTATATTTTATGTTTTAAGAACAAACATCAACCATGACAACAAACACAACCTCTTCTCTTACTTGAAAAACATTTTTTGAACACGCACTTAACTGTAATATTTTATAGGCACTGTAAGGGTGTCTGCTAAGCAAATAAATAATAATACTTTAATAACCTAAAGTAAAGTATTATTTCACATCAAAGTGTATTCTAGTTATACAGTATCAACTTGTAAATTAATTAAGAATGGATAAACTCACTCATTTTGGGTGCAAGAAATCTGTTAATTTGCTCTTCTTCTTCTCAGTCACAATTTTGTTTTGAAGATGGGATTCAGTGTCCCAAAGACACCCATAGAACCTGTCACCAAGTCCCTCTAGCAGTGAAAAGTGCCGAAGTGCGTTCAAAGCCTTCAACAGCTCTGAGTTTGTCAGAGGTGAAACTTCATCAAAATCCTCCTCCCTCTCTTGATTATTCTCTTGACTATGATATGTTTCATCAACAGAAGCTCATTTCTCCGGCCTTGCAGCAATTGCAGCATTCAGTAATTCCTCATCGGTTAGCTCTCCAAACATGAGCAAATCCTCATCCACAGCAGCTATTAATTCCGCCTTTTCTGTGTTAACTAGAAGTGGATCATCGTTCAGGGGATCCTCAAACTCTTCAATATCCTTCTCTTGCACACCTTCCTCTGGCACAACAAATTTGCCTTTCCTGAAACAGTTGGAATTTATTGTCGACTTTATATCTTGCCACACCTTGGCAACGAGATGAACACAATCTAGCACATTTACAGTTTTCAGGAGCATCTGAACATCTGCGTTGGGGTCCGCATCAAGAGCAACAATAATCCAGTTTGCGATTTTTGATTGGTAATGTCCCTTCATGTTCTTAATCACACCTTGTATCAAAGATGCAGTGTTAGGGTGAGGGTGTGCGGAGCAGTTATCCAGGAAGAGGCATATTTTATGGCTCTGCAAGTGAAGCTGGCGATCCCACTTTTTTAGCCAGTTGATGAAAAGCTCACCTGTCATCCAGGCATTCGCTGAACAGACACAACTGAGGGGAAGCTGACTGAAATCCTTCAGAAAGCGTCTGGGTGATTCTGACTTCCCAATCAAGAACACCAGGGGTTTGTCACTCCCATCCGTGTTAGCACAGATGAGCACAGTTACCCTGTATTTTGGAGCTTTCCCTCCTTCTAGCTTTTCATTTTTTTCCCCCTACGTGTCCTCTGTCACTGACAGAGCCCTTTTAGATAAAGTCCTGTTTCATCAGCACTGTAGATGTCAGCTGGGGAAAACTTTTTAAGAATGTGAGGAAGTTTTTCTCATTGCCACTGCTCAACTGCTGGTTTGTCTGCTGCTTGTTTTTTGCTATGCTCTTTTTTGTAAGCAACATTGAAGCATTTCTCCCATCTGGTAAACCAACCGTCACTTGCTTTAAAATCATTTAATTCAAGTGAAACGGCAAGCTGAGGACTTTTTCCTTGACTGCGGGTCCAGCAAGCCGTGGTCCCTGCACCCCCTTCTCCTTGAACCAGGGTCTCAAACACACGGCCCACGGGCCACATGCGGCCCGCGGAGTTATTTCCTGCAGCCCGCCATAGGCGCCGACTCCACTGGCAGCCAAACTCCAAACATTACTGAGTGTTTATATTTTATTAAAACCCCTCTTTGCATTACAGTTTTTAAAAAGTTAATACATTGACTTTTAATAGAATACTATATTACTCTTCATTTTTGACTATACTTTTGTATCATTGTATGAAAAGGTTTCAGTGATGCGGCCCTTGGGCCAGTTTGCTAGTTCTCATGTGGCCCTCATGGTGATTTGAGTTTGAGATCCCTGGTCTGGTCGATATCAGGGGCTTTTCCTTCGCGCCTGCACTTATGGCAGCTATTCGACTGTCCATCTTCATATTTAGCCAAAAGCTTATCCTTCTGCTTCCACATTCTGCATACAACCAACCTATGCAACTCCCACTTGAGTGCAATTTGATTTTGAGTAGCCCCTGGAATTTGACAGTCTCAGATAATCTGTACTTTTTCTTTCAGTGAGAGATTTCTTGCTCACAATGTCACAAATGTCGCTGTTAAGCGGCGGTTATGTTGTTGTTATCGAGTGGACAATTCATGGTAGGGAAAATGTTCCTAGGTGAAATGTTGCTTGTAAGCGGCAGTTGCTCTTACAAGGTGTTGCTGCGAACAAGTGTCTACTATATTATATTTTACCTGCTTTAACCTCTCAATAACTCTCATTCTTTTTCTTAGCTAATAAACCTATAGTTACTTTACTATAGAATAGGCTGCCAGCATTGTCTTTGGTATGAGATCTGGAGTATCAGTTGATCTGGGGTAAGTGACTGGTCCCTTCGGACTCAGAGGCATCTGATGTGGTGTGATTTTCAGTTTTAATAACCTTTTATCACAAAGTTCAGTTTGTCTGGGTAGCAAGATAGACTGGAGAGGCTCAGGGGACTGTCTGTGATTCCATGATAAGACTGGTATAGTGATCCAGGAGTTCACATTTGTTGCTGGTTTGGTGAAATCTAATTATAGAACATACCACCAGTTTGGGGTGTCTACCCTTGTTTTCTAATGGTCTGCCCTGAGAGTGACACTCACAGTTGTGAGCCACTCCAGACAGTGTGACACCTACCGTAAGGCCACTGTCAAACATGTTGTTCTGGAAACGCCAAGAATTTCTTGCCACTGTGTTTCCTTCCAGTTCTGCTGCTGGGGCTGTGGATAGTGTTTACTACCCTTCTGTTATGCCCTATGAAAAAATCCTGTGGAATTTAATAGAAAATTATAAGTTTCCTGTAGACTTTTCATGTTTCCTCATTTAGAAAATACTTTGGGACTCTTTCCTTATTGTGTCCATTGTTCGTGCATTAAAAGTTGTCTTTATGTTGTATATTTAATGACTGTTCATGGATAGCCATGTGATCTGTGATCTCATTGCATTTGTCAAACTAAGCAGAGGCAGTCAGGGTAGGTCAATGCTAAAATAAGTGACCTCCACTAGGAGCTTCTCAAGGAGCACTGGTGTTTCAGGAGGTGGAACTCTTATTCTGAGTCGATACTGAGCCGGGCATGGCATCACTGTTCTGCTGGGGCTGCCATCTTGCAGAAGAGAGAGAAAACAGAAGACCTGTCTACTTGTGGTCACTAAAGATCATATGGCACTAAATATATGTTGGAAGTATATTTTTACTCATCATTATTGTTCTCTGCATGATGGGCAGTAGGTACCCTTTGGGACTCATAGACAGACCTTCATGGACATATTATACCATAGCCCAGCTTTCCTAAAGAAGGGAGGCAACTAGAGAAGTTCCTCCATGAGCTCGAGGGAAGGACGTAATACAGCTGCACCTGGAATCTGATTCAAAGCTTACTGAAGTCAATAGAGTATTTCCACTGACTTCAATGGGCTTTGGATCAGGGCCATAAAGAGGGCAGCCTCCTGGAAGGCCGCTGCTGCTAGGAAAATGACAACTCACCACTCCCAAAGAGACTGGTTAAAACATATGCACTTTTGGTAAGCGGATTGATGAACTGTAAGACTGGAAGGGACTATTATGATCATCTAGTCTGATTTCCGCATAACGCAGGCCATAGAATTTCACCCAGGGATTCCTGCACCTAGCTCAGAACTTGTGGTTGAGCTAAAGTATCTCTTTTAGAAAGACAGAAAAAAGTGTACTTATTTCTTATTATGAACCTTGTTTTGAATGTGCAGACTGAGGAACCTTTATGAAGGGACTTTTATTGTGTGCTCTCTTTTTAAAAACAAAAAAGTTTGTTTCACGTACCAAAAAATCTTCTACTGGTTTGGGAAGGATTTTACAACCAGGCCCAGCCACAATCTCATTGTGTTTTTATGTATTTTTTTTTTTTTTTTGGAAAAGGCAGACTAACGTAAATAAAATGCTGCTATTGTTTGTGCTAAAATGATGCACTATGATTTTACTGAAGTAGCTCCATAAGAATATCAGAGATGAGTTAAGCACTTGCACATGGAAAAAGGATATATGTTAAATAATAAAGCCAAAAAGCCTGATTCTGATCCCGGTTACTGAGTAAATCAGGAGTTATTCAACAGAAGTCCATGGAGTGACGTGTAGAACTGGCTAAGTGAGGTCAGAATCTGGCTCACAGGCTTTACTACTTTAGTATTTCCTTATTTTTGCAAGCAGAGTGAGTGAACAAGGTGTGTCAATAGTACATAAGTAAAATTGAAGCCTACAGCAAAAAGCTAAAAAGATTTGGAATGATAAAATTGAATACATTTTAATTGAACATAATTTTATTGAAGACTATTAAATTACCACAGTGGAATAGAAGCAGAAAAAAACATAATAATGAGCTACCAAATGAAATTTTTAAATGGATAAACTGAAAAATTACAGGTACCCCGGTGTAAGACATGCAGAGTGCTCATGATATGAAAATATGAATTATTTATATCATCTTTAAAATGTAGAATGTAAATTTGTGTTGAATTAATTTCTATTGGGAAATCACTACACAGTAAAACTGACTGTCTCCTAGGACAATATTTTTTCCTTCTAATTATTATTGTTATTATTTTATCTGATCATATTGTTTGGGGAGGAGAGGAAAATGGAAAAATGTATGGTAATGCACAATTAGGTTATGGTTAGATTGGAAAATTAAGCACTTTATTTCTTGGCAAAGTTAATCAGAATCTAGACAAGCATAAGGTAACTTAAGAGCCAGATTCTTAACTATGACTTGTTCCCATTGCACAGCTCTGGTGGCACAAAAGTGCAAGAAATTAGTTACATCTTCCCAGAGGCAGAAGGCTACCCGCTGTAGGGGGCATCTTGGGGATAAAAAGGATCTGTCCAGAGCTCTAAATCTCCTCTGATCCCTGGTTGGTAGACAGCTGCTTGGGAACCATAACCAGGTGGCACAATTTACAGAAACCTGAAGGCTTCTGTAAATTATGCTGAGGCCAGTGCAAGCACAGAACTGGCCCTAGAATTAGGGAGCCTTTGACACACTGACCCTCACCACTGTACTGACAGATTTATTCTTATATTTATTTGTATTATAGTAGCACCTAGAGGCCATAGTCCTATTGTGCTAAATGTTGTACGAACATATCAGAGGTAATCCCAGCCTTGAAGATTTTACAATCTAACTAGCTAACTTTTAGGGACAAACAGGCTTCCCCACAGCTTATGTTCTAGCTTTGTCTTCATTGTTTACCAAGGACCACACGCTGTCTGGGATATTCTATACACTGAGTGAAATGGCTGAAGCAGCATAAAAAGGCCCTAAAAGACCTGGTTTCTGCTGGGGGAGTATTCCCCTGGCACAGAAAATTTGGAAGACAGCCACAATTCTGCCTTCCAATGACTCCCCACAAACCCTGGCAGGGGTTAGGGGTGGGAGAGGCATGTTGGGAGTGGGGTTGCAATGTGCAATGTTGCAGGGATTTTCATTCAGCCTCAGGAAGCTGGCATAATTTAAGCAGGCTGCCAGGGCTGTTTTTTACACTTTACCAGGGATTCTGATCGCTTCTCCGTCACTGACCATTTTAAAATCAAGATTGGATGTTGGTCTAGGAATTATTTTGGTGAAATTCTATGGCCTGAATTATACAGCAGGTCAGACTAGATTATCACAATGGTTCCTTCTGGCCTTAGAATCCATGAACCTCTGAACTGCAGTATCTCAGCCTATAATTGTATCCTGAAAGCAGTGATTTAAGACCACATTTGAATGGAAAGCTCGTATTGGATTTTCACTAGGCATTTTCTGTACCATAGTATTAACCCATCTTTCCCTTTTCTTTGCATGCATTGCCTGGACAGTGATTATACAGTAAAATACTTACTTTAAGTTGAAAACAGTAGATTTATGTATATAATTTTGTTTTATAAACTGCACTAATCCTTTACGTTATTTCTACCTTTGACTGATGACCCATCTGGACGTGAAGCTCATTGCTAGCTTCAAAGCATGCTCTGCCCATTCTCCGTCCTCTGACAATGGGGAAGATGATGAGCTAAAGATGTAAAGATTTTTGTTCTTATTATTTTGGAACAACTGTTCTCCCGTTTTCTGCTGTTTTCTTTTCATGGACCATTAGCAGCTTCCAAAGGCAATATCCTTTCACTGTCACACTATGCCATAGGGTGCCATTTCAACAACTTCAGATGAGGGCATTAAGTACAATTCTGGATGAGAGTCAGAGCATAACCAAATAAAAATAATAAAGGAAAGCTTGTACGAGCAATTTGGAATGCTGTCCTGTGCTGAATTCATTTGCAACTTAGCAGAGAGCTACCAATCATGGATGATCAGCACAATACTCCACAGCACCTTATTTAATTGTAAAGTATTTCATATCCTAAGAAACATCACTGCTCATTTGCTTTTCCTTTTTCAGTGATCATCTTTGCCGAATATTGAGCCGCGAATCAGTGGGAGGGGAAGAAAATTTGTGTTTCTAATTTGAGGAGAAAAAAAAAGGACTTCTTATTGCTCTTCTTTCCTTCCCTCGCATGAAATCTAGAGTCACCCATTCCTTAGAATAGTTTTTTTTAAAGCCCACGGGGAAAAACCACCCCACATAATCTTTCAGTTAAACTTTTAACGCCTAAGGGCTGAATTCTGGCAGGTGCTGCACACAGGTACATGCCAGATAATCCCCCCCATCCCTGCCCAGCAGTGGAAGTGTGGAGCAGAAGCTATATGATCAATCCTGTCTCCCATCAAAACTCAGGAAGGGACCATTCTACAGGTCCTTCACAACAGCCTAGGGGTTGGAGAGGGCATGGGCTGCATGTGTATACTCAAATGTCCCGTGACTTGGCATTGGCTGATTTGGCATCAGTTTCTGTGTACAGCCCTCTGCACAGATCATTCATGCTCCTAGCAGGGAAAATCTGTGAGATGCACTAGGAATGGACTGCTCAGAGCTACAATGTAGGCAGACATTGACTCTGATTTTGCAGTGCCTCTCCCTGCACCTATTTGGAGGTGACAGATACGCCGTTTCCTGGCTGGAATTTGGATGCAGGCATCTATATATAGCATAGCAGCTGGTGAGCAGATCAGTCGAGAGGGTTACGTACAGGCCTGGGAGACAACAAACCTGGGTTCCAGTCGTGGCTCTGCCACTAACTCACTTTGTGGAAGTTACTTAACATTTCTCTTTCAACGTCCTTAAAATGGGGATAACAATCTACCATCTGATGTATTTTAGGGTTTTCTCTAGCACCAGGCACTGTGCTTAGCTATCTTAGCTCCAACACTCAGGGCGTGGTGAGGATTAATTAGTTAACATTTATAAAGCACTACAAATATTCTTTGATCTACGTGTTATTTATTATTAACAATGCACTAGCTTCTTGCCATACGAGAATTTAAATTTGACTTGAGTCATAAGTAAGATGTGGTTTTATACTCACCTCCTGTCCATTGATCACCATACATCTCTCAACATTTGCCCAATGGTACAAAACCTTCATTCAGCCCGGTAGGACAATTGAAGTCTTTGCGATGGAAAGCTCTAGGGCTAAAATTAAACCAGCATTGCAGAGCAAGATGCAATGGAATATGCAGAGCCGTATGAAGAAAGCTTGCAAAATTAGGAGCAGGGACTGTCATTAACTATGTCTGTACTGTCCCTAGTATGATGGGGCCCTGAACTGCCTGGGCTGTAGGCACTACTAGACTATAAAAGTTAAATCGTAATGAAGCATTGGACAACACCACATTTAGCTTTGACCTTAGCTGTGCTGTACAGTATATATGGAAACTTCTGGCACACTGGTGTTGTGAGTGTCTTTCATAGTTACTGTGAGCAGAGTTGGGTGAAATTTTTCAGTTGAATAGTAAATTTGACAAACATTCAGAAACTATTTGTGAATTTGAGTCAGCGTTGGCAGTTTGGGCCAGACAAAAATGAGGAACCTTTTTCCCCCCAAACAGTCAAAACAGTTCATTTTGACATTTTGTTTTGAAAATGTTAATTAAAATAGACATTTTGTTTAAAAACCCTTGAACGGGGTTTTTTTTTTTTTTCATTTCTGCAAGAAAAACAAAAAGAAAATCAGTTTGGGTTCAAAACTAATCCATTATTTTTTGGAGGGATGGGGAAGATTGGCTCTGCCACCCAAATTAAAAGTCATTTCTAAGTGGGGGTCTTCAGTCCCTTCAGACTGTGACTGTGGCCGGCCCTTCTTGGGTTTGCAAGTGGGATGCAGGGAAGTCTGCTTGCACCATCGCCCGCCCGTGCTAGGGCCGGAGACAGGCTGACTCTGTGGGTCTTGCATCACAGAATCATAAACCATTGTGTCAGTCATGGAAATAACATAGCAGCTGTGACTGGGGTAAATGGGGATTAGTTGCATCCTATTGTCCGGTGACAGGGCTGTAATTAATCCATATAACCACTTTATGTACATACATGAAAACAAGTTGCTGTCCAGACTAGTGCTGCTTCCTCTCAGTTCTGCCTCTAGTTTGCCTCTACACCTGCTTTATGACACACCACATTTTATTTGACACCTTCAGTCATTTTCCTCTTATTGTACATTCGCTGGAAAAGCAAAAAAAAAAAAGACCTCTCTAAAACTGCTGGACTGAAAATGAAATATGCGATGGCTGCAGGCTATGTTTTTCTTTGCCGCAAAGCACTGCCATGGTAATTGTTTCTACAAAAAGAAACTACTAATCTGGCAAAAACAAAACAAAACAAAAAACAACCAACAACAGTCATCCTCTGTTTGCTTGAACCAACCATAAACTATTATGCTAGTAATTATAGACACCAATTGCACAACAGCTTAGTTTGATTTAATTGGCTTTTTTAAAAAGGCTGAATCACAATAAATAGTCCACAAACACAGGTTCCAGAGATGGTAAATTTCACTTTAGTGAAAAGCCATAGATCTTTGTACTTGACTGAAGGTGTTGGATTGCAAATCACTTTAGTCAGATATAATGTTTAAAACACCTTTTTGTTTCTTTTTTCTCTGCAATAAATGGAAATGTATAGAGGTCTCTGAAAGCAGGCTGGGCTTTGTCTATCACTTTGAATACTGGTTTCTAAAATGAAAGAAATATTGCATTGCAAAAGATCAGTCAGAGAGGGAGGGAGTTCATTTGTCAACTTTATTATTAGTTTGTTTGTGGCCTGTTTTTCCAAAAGTGACTAGTTTTGGGTGCCTAGATGGAGAAACCTTACAGTAGCCTGATTTTCAGAGGGAAGGGGCTTTGTGCTTTCTGAAAAGCAGCCCTCTCAAAGCAGGGCACCCAAAAATATTAATCAGTTTTGAAAATTTAGACCTATGGCACTTTTTTTTTGTTAGTGCCCACAATGTGCTAGGCAATCTTCAAACAGCAAAAGCGGCATGGTCCTTATCCTGAGGAGCTCACAATCTACAGATAGGCATGAAGACCTATAGGCTTGGGGAAAGCGGTGCAACATATGAGTGGTCAAGGTTGTGTTTGGTCAAGTCTGTGTTTGGTCTGAGTTACGACCAGAGGGATTGAGTGAGTCAATATTCTATTTGTATAATCACAGCATTGGTAGTAGGATGTATAGTAAAATGTAAAATGCTGGATTTTTGTAAAGATTAAATGTATAAAAACTGTACAAATTTACTGTGATTAACCATGCGAAGCAGGTAATTGGGCCTGCCAATAGCTAATTAGCTGTATACCTGGTTCAGACAATGCTGCAGCCACAGAGTTACGTAATAGAATTCAATAGGATGTTTAGCAATCTCTAGAAACAATCTCAGTTAAATTCTACACATGTGTAATTTCTATAGGACCATAATTGGTTGCATCCCTATTAAATTCTATAGGGCTTTCCTGTATGCTTTTTTAACCATTAAACAGGTATTTTAAAAATAGTTTAAAATGATCTTCTTTAAGGAAAACCAGAACACTGAGAAATAAAATCAAGGGGAATGGATGGCCATTGTGTTGCAACATTAGGCCCAATCCTGCAAACTATTCACCGAGGAGGTCCCCTGCACTTATATAGCGCCCCAATGACTTCACTGCTCAGGGTAGTATAAGGGTCTACCCACATGGCTGAGCCTGCAGCACCTGGCTTTAAACAGCACACGTATTTTTAACCCATAATTAATTTTTGTCAGGAATACTAAGAGTTAGACATTTAACTCCAAGGGTGCTGGAAGTAGGAGTGCTGGGGGTGCAGTAATTACAATCAAAGACATGGTTTCCGCTTTTAGCACCCCTACTATAAAAATTGTTGCAGCACCCCTTGTTCAGTGTTTCCATCATATACAGGGTTTACCGTTTTGTTCAACAGCTTTCAGCACCTGACTTAACATGGCCAAGTTGCACAGTTCTGGTGGAATGGGGACACACTGAACAGCACACAGCAACTCTTCACTGCACTGGGGCTGGATTCTTGATTTGATGTCTCACCCGAAAGATGGGAGCCCCATGGGTTTAGCACTGAGTCAGAAAAAAATGTGGCACCTGAAACACCAATATCATTCTGCAGTTCTAAAAGCATAGGCTATGCTGGCATTTGCGGTGGGGGGGAGAGGGAGTTTCAGGTCAATGACCCTATTTTCTATCCATTCCCTTGGTTGGAGGCCTGATCCCTGGTGGATGTAGAAGGAGCCACTCCCTGCACTCCACCTAACACAGAGACTGTTATTACCAGAGGCTCTTGTGCAGCCACACAGGAGAGAAAGCATCTTGCTCATAATCCATCCCTTTGTTTGAAATTCCCTATGTTAAGTCAAAGTAGAAAGAAATGCAAATAGTTGTGGTCAGTTTAGGAGTTCATCATCTTGGAACATGAGCATCTTTAAAGTTCGAACACAAGCTGACAAGTATATTTATCTGCCACTCATGCTGTCTATGCACAGATTTCTTTGGAATGATCACACTGTTCCTCACATATTGTCTACATTATTATTAATATTGCAAAAGATTAAATGGCATGAGTCAGACAAAACTAGCACTGTTTAATGGCAGAGTTTTCGTGTAGCATTGTTTCCTAGCCCGCTTCACTATAATGAGGTGGCACTGTCTTTAAACAAAAGTGTGGCTTGTTTTGGGGCTTGACTGCAAATGCTGTATCTCCCACTAACCACTGAGAGGGCTGACAAGCTAGCACCAAAATTACCAGTAAAAGCTGGTGGTGTTGGAAGCATGCGAAGCTGATTTCATGTTGGTGTTTAGCTGGCCTTGGAAAAAGAACTATTTGATTTGCCCATATTGTAGGTAAATTCTGACATCATGTGGTGAAACATACATATTTACATTATTGCTCTTTTTAAAAAGAAGTATTATCTTCACATGGAGACAAGAACCGTCGTCAGCCTGTGGATGAGCCTAATCTTACCACCCATTCAACATTTTAAATAAGCCAGATTTCTCTAATGCCTTGCACCTTTGTGTAACCACTTAGAACAGAGCAAAGTGGCATGAAACATTCAATCAGAATGGCAGCATTTTGCACTCACTTTGCATTTGTTTAAATGATACATAGTGCAGGGTATTGGAGAATCTGTGCAATGTGAAGCTACAATGAAATACTAGTACAGGAAGTGAGAGAGAGAGAGAGAAGGTTGCACCTGGCTAATCACTTTGAACAATTAATCTTAGGTCTAGTCCAACTTCTCCTGCAAAATTCTGATGTCAGTGTGAGCAAGTTTGGGCCTTTTAAATCACTATAATTCCCACTGTCACACTTAGTACTGTTATGAGAGCACTGGACTTGACATAACTTGCATCCATCTTGTGTACTTAGCTATCATAAGCTGGAAGTGAGGATACCACGTAGCAAAAGAATTTGTCCTTGCTTTTTAGGCAAACAAAAACAACTGCACAGTTAGTAACTGCGTGTTACTAACAAGGATAGATACAGTGTAGTGACAGATTCATGAGAATGGAAGGCAGTGTGGCTAACTGCCCTTGAGTCTCTGTAAGTTTCTTACTGGTGTCTGTAACTGTAAGTTTCTTGCTGAAGTTGCTTTGCTGATAAGTAGAATAATGAATGCTAGGGAAATTGTTAGCCTGTTAGGGGCCATTATGAGTTATGTGGTTTGTCTGGAAAAAATGATAGAGAGTTTAGTGAGAGTGTGTACTTTGGAGAAGCTTGGGAGAGAAATTTGAGAAGATTTCTATGAATTAGGAGACTGGCATCAAACTTCCCATCAGCTAGGACAAAGGCTGGCCACCAGAACCCTGTTTCTGAATCACTCGACGCACCATCTCTGACTTTGGGTAACTATATCTATCAGGGGCGCACTAGACTACTGCTGTTTTGATGTGTGCTTGGCACTCAATATAAACAAGGATCTCTGAGTGGAAGCACTCTTTTGTGTACCAATCATTTATCAGATGGAGGTTCTATGATGCCCGCTGATTTATTTCCTGACACTGCCTGGAAAACAGAGATTAGTTACCATAGCTTTGGGTTCAGATAGCCCCGGGTATCGCTACTTCCCATAAGCCAATCAAACCAACTGCAAAGTGAGATTCCAGGCAGTGCTTGAGATGATTTGTCATCTGATATCCTCAGTGCAGCTGAGAATCTAGCAGACTCGAAGTCTCCTTTCAAGGAAAACAGCAGAACAGAAGGTGACCTGGTGTTATCTGTTCAAATCTGACACATGGGGGGTATGTGATCAAATGGGGAAACTCAAAACGTTAGCATGGAATTAAATGGAGGAGCCCACTTCAGAGTCTTTCTTTAAATGTTTCTGAGGACAGCTCCAGATATTAATGGTATTGTAGTGAAATTAAATTTCTGCAAAGTGTGCTGATAGAACAGCACAGAGTAGCACCTTTGATATTGCAGTCACATTGTGAAAAGCATCCTTATTGAGCCCATGAAGGGACTCAGACAGATAATACCCTAACTTATCAAAACTATATCTTCTGCCAAGGGTCTGATCCTGACCCCTGCTTTGGCCCCACTCTGGTGGCAAAAAGGGGACAGAAGACTACTTTAAACACCAGAATGGGACTCCCCAGGTGACATAGAGCTGATGCTGCCACTTAAATCTCTCCTTCGCCCCAAGTCACAATGCTTTTTATGGTGATTTCCAATCCTCCTTTCTTTCTTCCAGGCTGGAAGTACCGTGAGACCTGTCTTTTCTCACAGGGCTTCCTCCTAAAACTAGGAAATGCAGAGGCACACAAAAAGAAGTAAATAGTTATCTGAACTTTCTCAAGCCTCATGAAAAGTGCTGTTTTAGTTTTGAGTAAAGGTATATGTGAGTTTCGTTTGATCTGAATTGGCTTTCCTATCCATAGCAGGAATATTCTAATCCCTACACAAGGGCAACATTGGAATTTGGGTTCATGAAGGGCTTCATAGTCACTGATGACTAATTTACATATTGATTTGCATACTTTTACTCTTATTTCCCATTATACTTGTCTTTGAAAGTCCTTTTTGTGTGTGTGGCTCCCTTAGCCTAAGTACTCATTTCTTTCCCCTGTATGTTGACATTGCCTTTGGCTAAGGTAACAACTGCATAACACCAATGTGCACACAGAGAGGCATACAGAAGGTCTTGACTTCCTGGTTGAAATTTTGTTCACGCTTAGGGTTATATTTTCTGTTCTGACAGGAGTCACATGCATGTGTTAAAGGAAGAATATAACCCTAACTGTCGTAATTTTGCTGAAGCATTATTAGGTTTCATGTACACCTATCCAGAACCCCTAGAATTCCACAGTGTCTAGCCATTATGGGCCAGATCCTCAGCTGGTGTAAATTAGCATAGAATCATTATCTTAATGGAGATACACCAATTTATAGCAGCTGAGGAAATGATCTTGCCCTCAATGGAGCTACACTAATTTGTACCTACCAAGGATCTGACCCTAACCTTCTATATGAAAATTCTTTCAAGATGGCCCAAATTTTACTTCTGGCAGTGAACAAGCACAGTGAATAACATTCTGGAAACAAAGCACCAGTGTCATCTTTTTTGGGCCCTACAGAATCAACCCTGAGTGGTGGTCACGTGTAACCTGCTATGGGTGGCATAGCTGTTATCTTGCCAGGTTATCATCCTCTTTCTTGTTGACATTTAATACTCTCTCCCACTTGCAGTTAGAGTAACTGTTTGACATTCTTACTGTGTTTCTGTTCTAGTTTCCTGCCATATTGCTCTTTTGTAACTACTTCAGGGTTAATAGTCCTTGGCTTAAGAAGTTTGTTTGATTTTTGCCATTCAGGTTTTGGCCTTCTGCCCAAAATTTCTGAACAGATTTTAAGAATAAAGCACTGTTATGATAGATATCTTGAATCCTCTGGGACTTTTTTTTTAAATCAGTTGTTTGCTGTGTGCATTGACTTTTTGCTGACCCATTTAACTATACATAGGACTTGACATAATGTGTCTAAACTAATGTATCAAAGAGAATCACTGCAAGAAATCACTTGTGAATTGGGGACTCTTTTCTGTTGTTACCTCACTTGGAATCCTCTAGTAAGGCAACTGCCATTTAAAATGTGTTATTACATTGTAACAGTGTTGTGCAAGAGCTCAATTTACAAGAATTTAGAGAATTAGTCCAACAAGAGCTACCCTTTCCCGTTTAATTCAATTAGCTATCCACCAAGCTTGGACCAAGAATGATCAGGAATGTCATCTGGCTTCAGTGATAGTTTTGCATTCTTCTTGCTGTATTTATTAGATTTCAAACCTTGAGTAACTTCTCTGAGATTGCAGAATTCATGCCTGGTCAGAATAGGGCAGCTCTCACTCGGTTTTAAAATGTCTCTTTATCCGGATGGGCAGCACAGGAGATAATTTGTAGACTTTCCTAACTCGTGCTGTGTGGTGTTATGACATGATGTCCTTTTCCCAGAACCTGTCATTTGCAACAGTATCTCCTCAGTAGTACCAACATATTTTCATGCTTGAGATGTCTGGACTTTTTCTGCTGGCCATCCATCTAGAATTGTGCTCTCAAGACATAGTAAGTTTGGATAATTTTGCATTGCTCACTTGAGCTTGCCAAATTTTGTGCTGGAAATGGGTAGTTCTTGCATCATATTTATTTCAAGCTGTTCTTTGTATAGCTCTTTGCTCTCACTACTTACAGGAACTCATGAAAGCATGTCCGCTATATGAAGTTTCTTATTATGCTTGTATCTCACATTTAATAAGTACTTTTGCAATTTCATGATTATTTTCTGGCGTGTAGGTAGTGCTCTGCATAATGGTTTCTGTACGGTGGCTTCCAACAGTTTATGGGTGATTTCTGCCTTGACCAGCTTCTGCCCATAAACATATTCACTAATCCGCTCACCTCAGAAACAAGTACTAGCATTCCTTTTGCAATCTGAGCATCATTCTGTTCTGTTTTAGTCAGTCCATTGTAAGCATATGCTATGGGGTGGTTATCTTGCAGACACAATGCATTGGGGCACCTCAGATTCTGAATCTATGAAAAAGGGAAGTTGCTTAAAACGTGTCTGCTGAAATGGGAGCCAAAAGTGCAGGGTGGTGCATTTTCTTGTATCAGGGCAGATCATCCCATATCCTAAATTGAAACAAAAATTGAAAATACTCTTATATTTTGAAGTCTGGACATGACCTCCTCAGCTGTTCTTTGGGGTAATGCTCATGATTGATGGCTTTATTCAATTCTTTTTAGTAGAGCTGTCAATTAATCGCAGTTAACTCACACGATTAACTCAAAAAAATTAATCACGATTAATCGCACTGTTAAACAATAGAATCTCAGTTGAAATGTATTAAATATTTGTGAATGTTTTTCTACGTTTTAAAATATATTGACTTCAGTTGCAGCACTGAATACAAAGTGTACAGTGCTCACTTTATATTATTATTTTTATTACAAATATTTGCACTGTAAAAATAATAAACAAAAGAAATAGTATTTTTCAATTCACCTCATACAAGTACTGTAGTACAATCTCTTTGTCATGAAAGTGCAATTTACAAACATAGATTTTTTATAGTTACATAACTGCACTCAAAAACAAAATAATGTAAAACTTTAGAGCCTATAAGCACACTTGCTAACTTTCACATGTAAATAAGCACCCCGACTTTCACAATAAGCCGAAAATCAAGCTAATCCCATTTCAAAGCAAGGCCAAAACAAGCCAATCCCTAAGAATCCCAACACTTGATGTGACTATATCCCTCCATGCAGCCTGGGACTGTGGTGGGCCCGCTGTTCACCCCTGACTCTCTCCCCCCTTGCTCCTGCTTGCCCCTTGCCCTTTCTTGCCCCCCTTGCCCCTGCTGGCCGGAAGCCGATCAAGAAAAAGAAGCTACAATCCAAACAAGCAACAAGCTACAAGTCGAAAACTAGCCAACAAGCAACTCACAAGCCAATTAAGCCAAAAACAAGCCCAATTTCTGTTTTTTCCCCCCGCGGTTTTGGCATGTCTGCCTACAAGTCCACTCAGTCCGACTTCTTGTTCAGCCAACCACTAAGACAAACAAGTTTGTTTACATTACAGAAGATAATGCTGCCCGCTTCTTATTTACAATGTCACCTGAAAGTGAAAACAAACGTTCACATGGGACTTTTGTAGCTGGCATTGCAAGGTATTTATATGCCAGATATGCTAAACATTCGTATGCCCCTTCATGCTTCGGCCACCATTCCAGAGGACATGCTTCCACGCTGATGATGCTCATTAAAAAAATAATGCGTTAATTAAATTTGTGACTGAACTCCTTGAGGAAAGAATTGTATATCTCCTGCTGTTTTACTCACATTCTGCCATATATTTCATGTTATAGTAGTCTCAGATGACGACCCAGCACATGTTGTTCATTTTAAGAACACTTTTCACTGCAGATTTCACAAAATGCAAAGAAGGTACCAATGTGTGATTTCTAAAGATAGCTATAGCACTCGACCCAAGGTTTAAGAATCTGAAGTGCCTTCCAAAATCTGAGAGGGCCGAGGTGTGGAGCATGCTTTCAGATGTCTTAAAGGAGCAACACTCCGATACGGAAACTACAGAACCCGAACCACCAAAAAAGAAAATCAATCTTCTGCTGGTGGCATCTGATTCAGATGATGAAATTGAACATGCGTCAGTCTGCTCTGCTTTGGATTGTTATCGAGCAGAACCCATCATCAGCATGGACGCATGTCCTCTGGAATGGTGGTTGAAGCATGAAGGGACAAATGAATCTTTAGCCCAACTGGCATATCAATATCTTGCGACACCAGCTACAACAGTGCCATGTGAACGTTTGTTCTCACTTTCAGGTGACACTGTAAGCAAGAAGCAGGCAGCATTATCTCCTGCAAATGTAAACAAACTTGTTTGTCTGAGCAATTGGCTAAACATGAAGTAGGACTGAGTGAACTTGTAGGCTTTAAAGTTTTACATTGTTTTAATTTTGAACACTTTTTTTGTACATAATTCTACATTTGTAAGTTCAACTTTCACGATAAAGAGATTGCACTACAATACTTGTAATGGGGGAATTGAAAAATACTATTTCTTTTGTTTTTTTACAGTGCTAATATTTGTAATCAAAAATAAATCTAAAGTACATTTTGTATTTTGTGTTGTAATTGAAATCAATATATTTGAAAATGTAGAAAAAATCCAAAAATATTTTAAAAAATGGTAATCTATGATGGTTCAACAGTGTGATTAATCGCGCCATTAATTTTTTAATCGCTTGACAGCGCTACTTTTTAGATCTATACAAATCTTTCATGAGATCTTGTGTTTTTCATGGTGGCCATACTGTTAACCAAGTCAGTGAGTAGTATCTTAGTAGCATCTGATTTTACCATCTGATCAAGTTCAGCTTTTACTTTTTCTTATTGCTAATGAGACTTTGTACAGGGCCTGTATTTTTCAAACCCATATCACTGTGATGTAAATCCTTAATGCATTCCAGTCTGCAAAACATCTCATAAATTCATTAAGAATATATTTTTCACCCTGCTCTGTGGATAAGTGTAATGGGATGTACGTGGCCCTTCGAAGCCCCCTGCTGGAGGCCCTGTAATCCTACCACACCCTACCCCAGGAAAGGAGTAGTGAAGGTGGGTCCTCCAGGGCTGCCTAGAGAGGCTGCATAGAAGCAGCCAACCAGAGCTCAGCAGGCTTAGATAAAATGAATTGTAGGGCACAAGCAGGTCAGTTCCTCACTGAGACCAGAGGAGCGAGCGAGCAAGCAAGCAAACAAACAAACAAACAAAACTAACTAACTTCCTGTTGGGCACAGGAGCTCCAGAGAGAACCAGAAGATCGGCCCGGATGGTATTTGCAGTCAGTGAGGAGGGAGAGGATCTGAGAACTTCAGCCCTGACGTCAGAGTGAAGAGAAAGAGGCTAGGTGAGAAAAGGCCCAGGGAATAGCATCAGCGAACTGGAGGCAGTGGTATGTGGCTGCTCTTGGTAGGGTCCCTGGATTGGGACCTGCAGTAGCAGGCCCGGGTTCCCCCCCTGGCCACTGCAAAGTGGCCCAAGCACCAAGAAGGGGATAAGACTTATGTAGAGGCCCAAGCAAAGAGCAGGATATAAAGGGCCCAGAGACGGGGCTGAAGGCCCTAGTGAGGGCAGATGGTTCTGTTGGAATTTTGCTACCCCTGAAGGAGTTTATCCATTTAACTATGTGACTTGGTCAGAGGACTGAACCACTAAAGACCTGCCTAACGAGGTCGACAAGCTACAGGGGTGCCAGGAGAAATAAGATTGCACCACCACACCCAGCCCCCAGGAGGCACTCAGGAGAAGTTATACACAAGAAGTTATATATGTTTGATCATTTGCATTTGCTGACCATTTTTCAACTCAAGCACACATCGATCTAACTGTTCTACTGTTTCAAACATTACTGAGTGGTATTTGGCCTTATGCAGAGAGGCCTATATATCTTTTGTCACATGGGTTCATTTACTGTCATTTATTGTCTGCTATATGAAAGAACCTTAGTTTATATTTTAATAGCAAATGGACACTAATTGTGTTGTATATGCCTGCTGCGGTTAGAATGCACTCAGTTCTAGTATCTATTTGAAATTCTCTTTTTGTACATTCAAGTCCAGTATTACAAACAAATCTCTTGTTGAACCCACCTTGTCAATGTACTGAGAGACCCAATCAACAATTTTTTTTAAAAATGACACCTACTATACTCTAAGTTCCACATGGTTAGACAGGGCTGGGTTCAGTATCTCGGGGTTCCATTTCAATAACACAATGCAAAACCGGCTCGAGCCCCCACCCAGTAACCTGGGCCAAATATATATCACCTCCCCACCCTGGGCACCTCTAAGAGGCAATACTTCCCCTCTCGCAAGCACAGAGTCTGAGTGTAGCAAAAGCCTTTTAATGACAGAGAGAAACAATGCGGCATTAGGATTCATAAACCAAACTGTGAGCAACGACCCACCCCAGCAAATTGGCCATGTCCTTTCCCTTTCATCCTTGAATCCAGCAATCCCCAAAATCACCCAACGTCCCAAAAGTCCAACAACCCAGAAGTCCAGGCCCAGAGTTCAAAAGGTCATCTGCAAAGTGTTACGCTCCCCCCTCCCCCCCCAGTGTGGGTGGAAATGGGGAGGGTAGAGGTAAGGGGCACCTTATGTGGGTCAAAGCTGACTGCCCATTTGAAGCTGACTGCCCCATCCCTTCGTGGGGCTTCGCTCTGCTCTGCTAGCCATCCCACGAGCCACTCCACTCCGCCAGCCGTCCCGCAAGCCGCTCCGGCTGTCCCGCAAAGTGCTCTGCTAGCAGCTCTGCTCTGCCAGCCGTCCCGCCAGCTGCTCAGCAATATATCTTCAGGCTCCCCCACTACTTAACTCAGTGATTTCAGCGCATAATAATTTTAGCTCTTTAGTGATTTCAGCTTGTAGTAAGGGGAGCCTTAATACTCATTTACACCATTAACCCAGAGTGATTTCAACTCAGCAGCCTGTAACTAGACTCCTAAAAAACTCAAAATTATCTCTAATATTCCACACTGGAGAGAGAGAGAAGGAAGGAAGTGCAATTGACATTTAGGACCCTCAGAAGACACCCATGCCACCCAATACAAATCCCTATCCCCAGCCCCTCTCAATTCACTGGGTTTTGGAACCTATGTCCCTTGCCTAGCGAGTGCTGCTTAGTTGATGGCGAGTCCCTCTGTCATAAAACAGTTCCACTGTCCTTGATTCACATAATCAGGGTAACAACACTTTATTCTTCCTGCCCCAATAACAGAGGAACTGGGGATCCCACAGCAGCCAAAGTGACCATTTGGGCAAGCGGTCCATCATGCTAGGCAGGGTGGGTGTGCCCATGCAAACAAGATCAGCCCCTGAAGTCCCTTTCCACAACTCACCACCAGATGTCAGGGTAGAGCTCATCCTGACTCTGCTTACATCCATATATCCTGGAAGACATCTTTTTGAGTTTATATTCTCTAGGATCTTCATGAAGGTTCAGATGTTTGGATCTAACTCAAAAATTTTCACCCCTTTTGTTAACAATAATTCTGTGCATTGCTCATTGATGACTAATGCAGAAAACAAAGATATATCATATCAAGGTTCTTTTGAGATATAAAGGATTTTTCCAAGAGTTAAAAACCAATTGTGAAGCTGCGAGTGGGAAAGCAGTTCAGTTCAGAAAATTTGGGGGTATGTGAGTCAAAATCAATCTCCAATAAGAACCAGGGCTCTGTTAACTACAGAAGAAATATGATCATAATTCCAAACTATTGGTATTATACATGCAGTATTTTCTCAGAGTACTAAACTACCTTTATTTATCACAATTTATGGTAATGACACTGTGAAGACTATACCCTGCAGCAGTAGCGGAGTGTACATATAGCAAGTATTAATGAAGTGGTGAAATATGAGGGGAAAATGAATCAGATAAGAGGATGGCAGTCTTGTGGTTGTTACTGGACTAGGACTTGGAAGACCTTGGTTTAGCTCCTGGCTCTGCCACATACTTCTTGTGTCACCTTGGGAAGTCACTTGATTTCTCTGTGCCTCTGTTCGTCACCTGTAGTGTAGGGACAATGCTCCTTTTCTTCTGCCCTTTGTCTCTCTCTTTTGTCCATTTAGAATGTAAACTCTATGAGATAAGGACCGTCTCTTACTGTGTGTTTGTACAATGCATAGCACAATGCGGGAACTCTAGCTCTGCTGGATGTGCTATGCACTATTATAATGCTAGTAGTAATAACATGGCAAATCTAGAGTTTGGTTATTTCCTAAAACCTCACTCAATTAAATGAACGACAGCTTGAATTCTAAAGGATACGAACATCATGACTCTGTGTGATCTGAAATCTTGTGCAGAGACAGACTGAAAAGCTGATATTTTAATGAAACTTTAGATATGAGGAATAATACACTGACATATCAAATGGCTTGATAGTGAATTATTTCACTGATTTGCAAGTTGCCATAATACTGTAAACAAAATTAAAACCCCTCACCCACAGAAGTCTTTGAAAAAGACTGAATCACAAAAAAATACTTGTGTATTTGAGACTAACCCGCATATAAGTGTTGCAGTGTTATCACAATGATTTCAAAGTAAAAGGATGAAGAAAGAAAGCCAAGTATTTCATAATGAATGCAGCATATAGCTTTTAAACAGGAGTAACATATGGTCCACTAATGTGAATGTGAATGCAAATTAGATACTTTCGATTGCTTTGAAATAAAGTCAGCAGATTCCAAGCTTCAAAAAGCAAATTGTGCATATTTAACTACCTGAGTGCCACATCCAGAATACCGTTCATACAATATTTCCATATGAAACAAGGAAATTAAACTATCTTTTTAAAGGAAACCTGTCCTAGGTAACTTGAAGTTTTTGCTTTCTCTAGAAATATCTATTTTTGGTTTACCTGGTTTCATAACCCCTGTTTCTTTAAACGTTGGTGGGCTACACTGCAGTGAATTTACTCTGCATATCTGCCGCTGTTCCATTATAGATTAGCTGTTATACGAAGAGGTTGTGCAGTGTAGGTTGCTTTTGAGAAGAAGCAGCACAACTGGTGTGTAGCTGAAGGTAGCAGTTGCTGGGAACTCCTCAGTCAATGAAGTTGGAGAAGAATGTAGCAGATATTGTGCTAGGGATTTTAACATGGTCTTATTTAAATGACTAATGGCAGATCAGAGGTTAGCACAAAAATCTTGGAATTGAGAGATGCAACAAGGATCAGCACGAAGCAATGACAGTTCACTACACACTTAATCTTTCTATGGGAAGGAGTAGGGAAACCTTAAGTCATTGCTGTCCTCGAGAAAACTGTTGATCTGTTATTGATGAAAAGGAAAAACAACAGGGCTGCCTAGTGTTATGTCTGCGGCATGACATTCACAAATGGGGCAGCCCTGTCATGTCTGCTTGCATCTCAACCTCAAACTCTTGCCATTGGCACAACTGTAGGCAGGAACTGCAGTTCCAACTGTGGCTGCTAGATGCTGCTGTGAAACTTGGCTTCAGGCAGCCTGGCCACATGTCTGCCTCGCCTCTGGCTGCTCTCACTGCTGGATCTCAGGGGGAAGAAGCAGCAGCAGCCGGCCCCCCCCCTTTCCCCAGTGAGAACAGAAGGTGAGAGGGCTCACAATTTTAGCTCCAGCCTCATAGCTGCCAAGTGATGTGCCACTCAGTGTCTGGTCTCCACCATTGCTAGGGAAGGATGTACTGACCATAAGCTGAAATGTACAGCCAGATGCAAATTATTTAATCAGCTAATTTCCACATTTGCAGATATTTAAATTAGCTCATTAAATGCTTTGCATAAATGGTCACACCTGGAGCTGTGCAAAACTTGGCATCTATGACAAGAAGATTATTTTTCAAATTAATAACTGAAGAAAAAGGAAAGTAAGCAGAACACAAATACCTTTGCAGTTAAATTAGGGGTTGGGGAAGCAATTTTGAACTCACTTTAACATTGTTTGCCAAATTTAAAACATGGCCTAAATAGATGCAATCCCATCAATGTCAATAGCATGCTACCCATTTATATCACGTCTAAATTTGGTTTCATGCTTCAAAACCTTGACTTGAATGTTACTGAAGTAGCACTCTGCTGAGGGGAGACTATTCAAAAGAGGGGCAGAGAGGAAGAGCGAGAAATTCTAATGAAAAAAGGAAATGCAGCACCGGGTAGTGCTATTTGAACATTTGGGGGTGGTTCTATCCTTGAAACCTACTACAGGCTTTAGCCAAATCTCTGTGGATGTGTCTACACACCAGCTCAGGTAGAGGTTCACATGCTAACTCTGCTCAAGCTAGCACCTAAAAATAGCAATGTGGCCTCAGCAGCAGAGGTGGTAGCTCAGGCTAGCCATCTAAAATATGCATTGTACTTGGATGGTTAGCCTGAGCCCCACTCGTGTAGCCATGGCTACACAGATAATTTTAGTATGCTGGCTTGAGCAGAGCTAGCGCATGCAATGTCTACCCCAGCTGGAAGTGACGGTTCCCAGCTGCTGTGTAGATATACTCCTATGTATTCCACAGCCACAGTATCCACGTCAGTTTGTAAACTGAGTGTAACCTACATGGTTGTGGAAAAAAACCTTCACAGTATAAAGCAAGTATAAATTGATGCAGTGCTGTCTTCATGAATCTGTAGACAGCCTGAAACAGCAGCTCTGGGAACGGCCCCATTCATCTAATAGGGTTTTAACTCTGAAACTGAAATATTACACGCCAGGGATGTGATTCCCAGCTTGCCTACTCATTCTTGTGCTAGCTTGACAGCTGGTGTAAATATAAATAGTAGTGTAGCCATGATAGCACAGGCAGCAAGCATGCCAAGTACGTACTCAGGGGGTTCAGACCACTGCCCATGCTACTGTGGCTATATTACTTTTTAAAGCCTCACTAGTTCTCATCAAGCTAGCCCCAGTATGAGTACCATGAGCAAGGGAATCACATCCCTAGCACATAGTGTGGAAGTAGCCTAAATATCAACACCTGTCCCTATTTCACAGCTGATCATTTGAGCACAAACATCCAGCTAATGTGCTTATTCCTACAATCTGGAACTCTTTTTTATGCCTTCCACAGTGACAAAAGCTCCATCTATCCACTACCCAGTGACCAAAACCATAAATGTCCCCCAACAGCTTCTATGGTTCAGGCCAAGTCTACACTACAGACTTTTGCTGGCATAAGTCAGGGGTGTATCAGTCAGCTGTATCAGTCAGGGGTGTGCTGAGGTGTGATTTGTGACCGACATAGCTTTGCAGGGAAAGCCCCTAGTATAGCTGCAGCTATACTGGTAAAACTGTTTTTATTCGGATTGCTTATTTTGCTCAGGAGGACTGGAATAAACTATGCCAGCAAAAGTGACAGAAAGCTGTGCCCACAGTAGAAGTGCTTTGTTGGTATAATACACTGATATGGCTATATGGGCAACTTGCTCCTAGTGTAGACCTGGCCTCAGTTACTCTTTGTCAGCACAAAATTCTGTGGCATATTGAGAACCGAAAAGGTGGAAGCATGGAAAAATAAAGTTAATTTTAATATCTAAATTAGATCTGGTCAAAACATTTTCACTGAAACTGTTTTTTGACAAAATGTGGGTTTTTGCCAAAACAAAGATGATCATTTTGGTTGAAATGTTCTGGTTTTTCCAGGGAAGGCAGGAAACCAGTAAAAAATGCAGCTTTTTAGGTAAAAATAAAATAGAATAAAAATTCAACTTTTTTGGTTAAAGGTTTTTTTGGTTTATGTCGACCTAAATTTCAAATGTAGCCCAGGCCTAGAACTAGTTCTGTCTACCTGCAAAATATCCAAAGAGGCTTGCAACCTTCAAACTCCCAAAGGTTCTCTCCATGTTGATATAAATGTCATCTAGTGTGCTGAGTACTTTTGGGTGTTACTAGCTACATTGTAGACGGCAGTAATTAATTTACTTGTGTTCCCCTTGGCATGAAGGATACAATTGGAAATCTGTCTAGGTAGAGAAAATTATGCTGACATAGAGGAACACAACCCTGCTATTCCTGAAGAGAAGAAATATTTCTTTGCTACCGTTTCTTGATTCCTTGTTGCAGTTCTTTTCTTTTTATTTACTTTGAAATTGAGGTCAGATTGGATGGTCCCTTCTGACATTAAATTCTGTGAAATTGGAGCAGGCCTGGTTCACCTTTTTCAATTAGTTTTTTTAAAATCTTTGTTTTATTTACTTATATTTTATATTTAGAATCTCCAGTGAACGAAAGCACAATAGTTCAAATATTGGCAATATCACTAGGGAAAAATATTTACATTGAATGTCCAGCATTGTGTGCTGAATTCAGAAGCATGCAATGTTTGCACATCCTCACTTGCCCATATCACTGCTGGAGTGTACCTGAGTAAAACTCACTTGTTGTCAAATTCACCTTGTTTGCACATGCATGTGATGTTTGGTGAATATAATTCTATTGTGTGTGGGCATCAGTGACAGAGCTCAGTCATGCTAAGAGCCAGCTGTTCTTGTAAGGTACTGAGCACTCTCAACTCCAGGTCAATGGGAGTTCATGGTATGCAACACCTTGCAGGTTCAGGCCCATACTATGTAAAATTGTGCTTGCAAAGTGGTGCTTGCAAATTTTGAGAATTTGGCCCTGTCCATCTTCCATATCTGGACAGGGTCTCTACTATTCAGAGGGGGAGGAAGTATGACCTAGTGGTTCTGGCAGTAGCCTAGAACTTGAGAAACCCAGCTTCAATTCTCTGCTGCAGCATGGACTTCCTGTTGGACCTTGGGCAAGTCATTTAGCTTCTTTGTTGCTTCAGTTGTCTATTTGTAAAAGGGGGACAATGGGATTTCCTTGCCTCACAGGGGTGTTGTGAGGAGAAATACATTAAAGACTGAAAAGTGTTCAGATACTGTGGCGATGGAGGCCATCTAAGTACCTGAGATAGAAGATTATATATAAAACTTAGTGCCTAAGTAATGCAAACTTACTAGTTTACCTTTCAGATATAGTGATTTCTGGCCCAATTTCTAGAGCAAATAAGTTTGTATATATAAATTTACCTCCACTTCCAGATTTCAGGACTGTACTGATTCTCCAATCCTCTTGCGTTGTGTCTATCCCTCATCACACAGGATGTCTTCTATACTTAGGTCAGGATTGTGCCCCATCTTCTAATGGCGTATGTGGTAGATGTGCAGCTGCTATGTCCTAATCTCAGAATTCTGATCTATAATAATGTTATGAATACTGCAAGTGACCTCATCCGTGAGGCAGAGTTACTGTATATTTGTACTGAGTCATTACACTTTTCTGTATGAATGTATTGATCTAGCTTAATGGGGGTGGTGGGGGAGGGGAGAGAACAAGCAGGAAAGCAATGCAATGAATCTAGATAAGCAATCTCCCAACAAACACTTGGAGGACAATTACTAGACAATGGCTTACTTCCAGTCTCCAACCTGAAGGCGCATAGTTGTTTTGCTGAGGTTGGGAGCCTAGAGATCAAAGGACTGTACACAGTGACTTGTTCTCTGAAAATGGAGGTGGTCAAAAAGACTGAGCAGCTTTTTGAGGTGACTCCCTGAACCGGGATGGGGGGAGGGGCACAAGGATCTTTCTCCTCTCGATGTGTTCCTTGTGCTTCGTTGAGTAAAGAGTTACAGGAGGCGAGTGACACAGCTAGCACTAGTGTCTTCAGACTGGGCAGGATAAGGCAGAGAGAGACCAGGGCCAAGATGCCCTGTCCTGTCTCTTTACTCACTTCACTCTAAACTGCAGCCAGTTGAACTAGGTGTGTGCAGAGAGGAGCAGATATTGCATCCTCTTCAAAGCGGGTGCATCAGACACTCTCTTCTATTTTGCTTCAAGCACAATACCTCTCAGAGTTCTTGTAGGAGCCAGGAAGAGAAGCATCCCTCACTATCTATCTTATCTAGGGTGACCAGATGAGAAGACCTGAAAATCGGGACTTCCCACTCGAAGCTGTCGAGCAAAAAAAAAACGGAAGAGCCTCTTCCACTGGAACTTGTTGAGCAAAAAAAAACAACGGAAAAACGGAAGAAGACCGGAAATCGGGACAAAAGGCATCCCGACCGACCATCGATCGGGACGCGGGACAAATGATCAAAAATCGGGACGGTCCCGATTTTATGGGGACATCTGGTCACCCTAATCTTATCCACCTTATCCACTTGACTTGGAAGGGTCCCATCACTGTCATATCTCATCATCTCTTTGGTATTTAAAAATAGAAATAATGTATCTGTCTCTTTCTTCCTTTCCAGCTTGTGGGAGACATATGCAACTGTGCCTTCAAGCACAATAAAGCGTATAGGCATTTATAGTAGTGTTCAGTACAGTACTTATCACAAAGGAGTTTGATAATGTTTCTGGTACTTCATGGTTCTTGTGTAGTCAGAAACAATACAAGAGATGTTTTTTGCATGTATGTCAGTGTTGGCCCTTCCAGTCTTGGCCACGGCCAGAAAATGCTGCAGGTAATGAAAACAAAAACAGGAGAAAAAATTAACCAAATCTTTTGCACTTCCTAGAAGCTACATTTTCAGATTTGGTTCAAGTGTTGGGTGAAAATTCGAGTCATTTCTTATTTTAGCAGACCTGGCTTTCCCACAACTACTTACAATTAATGCATTATGGAGGCAGAACTGTCTTTGTATCCTTCTTGATCATATTTTATCCTGTTTATGTGATGTACACTACAGTAGTGGTTTAATAATATGTACATTTGTCTTGAGACTAAAGGGATATTGAATTTATCTTGTTCTCTAGAGTGAACTTGTAGTTACTCTATGCATGGTTTCTGTGCCTCAAAGGTAGGCCAGATAATGACAATTGCCCTGATTTTGGAAAGAATCTCTGTTCAGGATGTGTTTAAGTCTTAAAGTTAACCATATGTTTAAATGTTTAGCGTTTGCTTCCATTTTGTTACAAACATGTGTCTGGGCCTATGTTGTGGAGAAATAAGCTATCAAAAGATGAAACTGGGCCTATTTGCTAAGCAAAGATGACTTTCCTAGCAAAATTATACAAAAACACATGTTAATGGAAAGCGCAAATTCAGTGTAAGAAGTAATGAGACATGAAAAAGGGCAACAAGTTTTGTTTGTGCAGCTCCATTGTATGCTCTTCTAAGTACACTAATGTGAACTAGGGTTAAAATTGCATCTTTTAAATTCTACTAAGAACGAATGTAGAATTCAAAAAACCAACCCAGTGTATGTTGAGAACTAAAGATGCACAGGGATTCTGTACCCTTCAGAAAGAGTCCCTGCAGACCCTATGGGGCAGAATCAGTGCTGCTATTGCTAGAGGAAACTGTGAGCTGTAGCACACAGTGTTGAGGGTTTTCAAAAACGGGCAAAATTTTCTTATTAGCTATGCAGCACCCAACCTGTGCAACTGTAGAAGCTTTACAGGAACAAAGACAATGTTTCTCCTCTGATGGTCTTTCAATCTACCTAGAATCTAAAACTGCACATGTGGGTGCAGGCAGGCGCAGTATGCAGTGCAATGGATCGAATGAGTGACTGTACATACAAACAGGAACCATTACCCATTTTGTGCACTTGGCTGCATATTTCCCCCACATAAATATTGGCTGCATCAATGCATATTTTACATATGCAGCTTGGGTACCTTTTTTTCCCCCACTCCACCACTGAGAGTCTGACATTGGAGTATAGTTTGCAGTGAAAGTGACTCTCTTACTGGACATTCATTGTACCTTACCTCACAGCTATAACACACATTTTTGTCCTCTACAAAATTTCACAAATGGAATCTATTTCCTTGTTAATCCTTCAGTAGAGCAAGCTCAGAAAGGCCACATGCAGCTATGAAGTTTGGTATAATATGTGAGAACTGCTGTGTTTCATATTTGTTTACTCGCGTACTTCATTTATTTAGGAGTAGCAGCTGCCACACTCTACACACATGAACATTCCATTCTATTCAATTATCAAAACACATTGTTATGAAAAAACCCACCTTGATACGGCTGACAATGAGAAATATTCTCCAACTTACACAACCCGGAACCTTCCCACCCCAGGCCTATCGCATCAGAGACAGTCTGGGAAGAGAGTGTTTACAACAGGCCCTGAAGGTCAACCAACTCAGCTTCTGTCAGACGAAGTGTGTATAGGCAGGTAGCAGGGTTGCCAACAGTCCCTTAGTGCATAAAATGTCCGTTATTTTTTCATCTCTGTATAGCAAAGTCTGGAGTTGCTGAGTGCTGCAGAAAGCATCAAGAAATGCCCCGGTGAATTAAGGTGAGTGCTGATTATTGTTATTATTGTTTATTATATTTATTCATAACAATAATTATAATAATATTGGGACGAGTGGTGGGACGGGGATACTAAGAAAACAGTCCCTTATTTTTGAAATACAATATTGTTAATCCTAGCGGGCAGAGAGTATGTGACAGAACCAAGAGCCAGTTACTGAGAAGGCCGGGCACTCCCTTGTATAGGAGTGAGTGGGCTGGGTCCTGAACTCAGCACAGGACAGGTGTGGGGGGCAGAGGCGGAAGTGAGATAAGGCTCACCTTTGCACTTCTCAACCCTGAGGATGCTCTGTGTGGGGCCAGTCCCCAGCGTACAAGATGGTATTGCCAACCCCAAGGATTTAAAAATCATAAGTCTGCCCCAAAAAACATACAAGACTGGTTTAAAAATAACAAAGTTGGGTTCTTTTTATATACTCTCTAGATTTTGAGCTTATAGGGGTCTATTGTTCTAGCTTTTCTCTGCAACCATGAGGATTAGAAACTATCTTTTTTAAATAAAAGCTTAGTTTTTCACATATTCATATGACTCCAGGTGCTGGGGCTTTAAGAAAAATACCAAATATCACAACATTCATCAGAATATCACAAGAGTTAGCAACCTTGACATGAAATAGCTCAATGAACTGAAACTGCAGTGTAGAAGCATCCCAGCCATCCCCACTTTCCTGCAGCCATCCCCTCAGGTTATTAGAGGATCTGCCCTGCATGGAAATGGTTACTCAGGTTTTGGGCCAAATTTTGCCAGTGGTTCAGCAAAAAGTGTCCCCATTTTAGCAGAGGATCTTGTCCACTTTCTGTACATGTGACAAAGGCAAAAACGTTCTTCTTACAGATACAATGTTCAAAAGTGTCTTCTAAATTTATACTTGCAAAATTAGGTGTGTCAAACCTGCCTTTGCACAAGTAAACATGTATTCAGATCAGGTAATCAGACAGTGATTTGCTTGGGCAAATGCAGATGTTGCACGCACAGATTGGTACCCATGCAATATAGCAAGAACAAATTTACCGGCCCCCTTTGGAAATGTGCACATGTAAGAGGTAATCACTGAACAGCAATGAAAATCGTGGGCATAATTACTCTCATACCATGATGACCATTTACTTTTTATGACAAGGTCTCTCTGCAGAATTAATTATCAGCATTGGGGAAATATGGGTAGCTTTTTATAATTTGATAATAATTTATCAGCCTCTCTCCCACATTCCTTTGCTGGCTGGCTGCTCTAAAAGCACACAGTCAACAAGAGAGCAGCGAACAGAAATATTTTCAAGAGCAGATGGGATGTACCTTCAAAAACCAGGATTGTCCCAGTGCAACTGGGACATCTGGCAATCCTGAAAAAAACCAAACTAGATGAAATAAAAATTATGAGATGGAGGAGCAGAAAAATATGTCTTTGCCTTGATTAGCAGGCAATGTAATTAATCTCCTTCAACTCCCTGTTCAGTCCTTGGTGTAAAACGAGGAGAAATAGGGACCTTATTGCTTTACCAAGCATTAATTCTCGTATAGTAATTTCAAAGCAATAAGAGTTTTAAAACTTAGAAGAAGGCATAATTCATATCTTCTTTCTTCCAAACATTTACTATAAAGTGCTCACCATAGTTTTAAGAAATAAAAACAACACCTTTATATCCAGAGCCCATGGAGTCTTTCCAGGGATTTCAATCCGCTTTGGATCAGGCTTATATGGAACAAACAAAAATACATGGCTGTTCGGAGAGAGATGGTGAAATAGCACTAGCTGCTCCTTAGTTAAACATGAAACTGGCATCGCATTCTGATACTGATTTTCACCTGGCCCAAATCCATCCCTCAGAAATGTCATATGCCATATCTCACCCCAGGGTAGTCGTTTTCTGTGAAGTTTACAAAAACATAGAAAGGGAGTTTTTAAGTTGTAAAACAAACAAATCAGTCATTCCAAGTCATTCATACTCCACTGACATATTACACAACGGGAATTTCTAGAACTCTGATGTAACTGAATGTGTCCTTGTACTTGAATCATTTTGAAATATTTATCATACGTATAGGATGCACTGTATACATGTAACGATCTACATCCATTATGTTTGTACAATGTTTTTAGCACAGTGGGGCTCTAATCCTGATTGGAGTGCTACCATCATTGAATGTTGACCATTGAACGTAAGCACTTTGGGGGAGGGCCCATCTTTCTATTCAGTGTTTGTACAGGGCCTAGCACAGTAAGGTCCTGGTCTGTGAGTTGGACTCCTAAGCAATACCACAATACAACTAATAATAGAGAGGATAAAGGTATGTTTGGTTAGGCAGCGCAATCCTCTGAAGATGTTTGTAATAATGGAAATATGGGAGGGGAAAGTAGACCTTTTTAGACATCATCATGGCACAGTACATTTTTATACACTACAACTTGAATAATCAAAACTCCCTGTGATCCTAAATGCATCTGTCCCCCAAAGTGATTGTATAAGACTCAATCACTACTCGTCTCCCTTATGACCCAAGCTTCTGTTTATCCAAGTAGTTTTGATGCTCCCAACATCCATTTTGGATAAATGAGTTTGTGCTGTATTATTGGGCTCTATAGCTTGTCTTTATTTTTTTTCCTTATGGTCAGCAGCTTATACTCCCCCCAACTTCATCCAGCAACTGCACTTTACAGTCCCTGCTTGATTTTTCATCTCTGATTCCCTTTTAAATGTACATTCTCACCTTTTCTAAGCTAATAGTTAAAGAAAATCTACCTATAAATCTAAGTATATATCAGTTGCACAGAGGCATCTTGGGATAAATAGAATATATTTCTGAGAAAAAACATTTATGTCTGTGTGTCTGCAAGCATACAGTATATGTGCCAAACGCTGCCGTCAGTGACACTCACACAATTTAAGTGATGTAACGGAAGCCAGGATTTGGCCCTTTATAAAGAGACTTACACTGATGCTGGAAACATCCAGGAAAAGAGGGGACACAGATGGATCCCATTTAACCATTGCATTTATGCTCAGATTTATAAGATGCTTTACTGTCTTATGGACAAATTTGCTTCAGGGAAATGTAACTTCTCAGCACAAATATTCAAACTGTCCCAGTTGCTGAACAACTAAACTATGCCATGTGCACTAACAACATAAACAATGGAATACTGTTGATACTTCGCAGCACATATTGAATGTGTTTGACCAGATGAGTACAGTTTAGTAACCTTTTTTTAGCATTCTTCTTCACCCATCCCAGGGCTATTTGCTTTGGTATGGTATAGTCAGATCATTCAAACAGTGTTTCAAGATGTTTCCTTAGATAAAAGCAGGCCTTTCACAAAGGTACTTAACTTATTCTTGGGCCAAAATGACCTCTGCTGGTGGAATTTTGCACATCTGTTCAATTGATAAAGTATCAAGTCACTTGAAAATCTTCTCATGAATATTTACCTCAAAATGTGTTGTCTATATATTTTTAGTATGTTTCCATTATGATGTGCTTGAATATTTTAGAGGCAGAAAATTGTAGACTATCAACTGTCCTTAGTATCAAAAATGTACAGGATAGAATAGGTGTGAGATAAAACTTGACTGCTTGAATGTCAGATCAGGAGGTTATTAAAGAGAACCCTTGGGACACAGACTGATTTGTAACTGATGTCCGAGACTGACTCATGATATTTTTATCAATTTTTTAAAATAGCTGATTAGATCCCAGCCTTTCAACAAAATCCTGCAATGACTCCCACTCCAGTGATAACCTCTCACATGCATGTGAATTTATGTGTATAATTAATAAGCACTGGTATCACTGGATTTAGATTAAGGATGATTTTGGCCCAGTTAGGTCAGCTTACTCAGCTATGTTGGAATATAATCAATGTAACATTGTCTATATGGTGGATTATTTGGATATGAAATAATATTATATTACATTTACTAATCTATAGTGCACTTCATTCCACAGTACCGCAAAAGCATTTTCTAGTCTTAGAGCCTGATTCGTATTTACACTTAATCCACTTTATACCACACTGGAATCTAAAGGGCCATTAAATTGGAAATAATAAAATGCAGCCACCTTTGGATAGAGGGTGGCAATCACCCAATGCACAGCGCACATATAACAATGGAAGAATAGAAAATGTTGGCCAACAATACCAGGGAAAAACTTTATTCTTACAAAAAGTATTACATGATCTTTAGCCCCCAAGCAGAGCAGACAGGGCCTCAGGTTTAAAGATTTCATCTGAAAGGAACAAAAGACAGCTCCTTTATTAATATCACACTGTCACTGTCACCAATCGGTCTATCAGCCTTCACAGAGAAAGTGCCGATCACAACACGTCAGACGTGTTGTTCTAGCCAGTCCTCCAACTACCCGCTGACCAGGCTGTCAGTAGCACCGGACACCCGATTGACATAGCGCACAGCAGCCTAGAACTCCTGAGCGATCTGCCAACCACAGCCTCCCAAGCAGCTGGGATTACTGGCGCGCGCCACCACACCGGGCCTTTATTAATATATATAATCATAATGAATAATACTGGCACTCACATGATGCTTTTCCTCTGAGGATCTCATAACTCCCCTATGAAGTACAGCAGGTATTATTCTCCCCATTATACAGGTGAAGTAACTGTATGGTGGTTCTCGTGGAGCATTTGTATTTCATTGAAATTATTTTTATTTGAACGCTAGAGAACACAGCAACCAGAGGCTGCTATAATCGGCAGCCAGCACTGTCTATTCTGCCCCCTGCAGTCTAGAACTTGCCTTTCAAAATGGTGGATGGCCTGGAGGCCTTGTCTACACTGGCAGCAGGACGGAGGATATCTATAGCTACGAGCTGCAGTGAGAAGCAGGCTGTATCCTCACTGTGGTGTGTAGCTACACAAGGCAGTGAAAGGCTTTGGCATGGGAGACTCTGGCAGCAGGGAGTTGCCAGAGCCTGTCCCCACTGCTGGAGTCATTCGCTGCACGGGGGAAAGGTTACAGCAGCAGGATGCTATACTGCTAAAAATAGCAGTGTAGACATGGGAGGCACTCCATGGGCATGCAGAGAGCAATGGTGCAAGTGGAATTCATTTCTTACTGGTGCACTGCACCAGCTAAAGGGGGGCGGGCAGGTGACCTCCCCACGTGACTTTTCACGTGACCCCTGTCCCACCCCCAGCCTGGGGCCCCGCACTGTCCACCTCCCCTCCCCATGATCCATCCTATGTTACTGTGGGGAGGGGGCATGCTCCCAGTGGGTGGACATGGCACAGTCCTCTGTGGGCTGCTAAGAGAAGAGGAGGGCTTGCTCTCTGGAACAACAGCCAGTTCGCAGTCACACCTGCTTTGGGAATTGCCAGCAGAAGAGCTTCAAACCAGCTCCCTCTGGCAGCAGAGAATATTTTTTTCAGACACGTTGGCAATCGAGCCCCACGTGCTGCCCCCAGCCCCGCCACGCTATAGGACAGGGCTGGGGTGGGGGGGTGAGGCTGGAGGCGGTACAGCCATGCCGGAGGAGCTGACAGCATGCAGCCGCCCAGCGGCCCCATGTTCTGCTTCTCCTGTGTCTTTCCAGTACACCATACCGGCTATAAATAGCTTACTGGTACGGTGTACTGGACTATACGGCCTACTTG
Organism: Chelydra serpentina; assembly: GCA_037349315.1. NCBI lineage: Eukaryota > Metazoa > Chordata > Testudines > Chelydridae > Chelydra > Chelydra serpentina. The sequence continues at coordinate 3,256,331 of JBAIAC010000032.1, forward strand.
CAGCACCAGTAGAAAGCCATGTAGGGTGCCTATCCTACGATTCCAGTGTGTCTTTACTCTCCTAAGCTGTGCCTCACTGTCTACGCTGCTGTTTACACCTGTGCTGGGGGCGTGCAGTGTATGTACTCTACACACTGCCTTAAGTGACGTAGTCTGAGTCATCTCCACATCCTTGCATTATCATTGCAGCTGCCTCACATAGTAGGCTTTGTCTACACTAGAAAGTTGCACCATTTTAACTATACCAGTATAGTTCAAGCAGTACAATCCCCTGAATGTCGATGCAGTTATATGTGTTTATATTGTTACAACCGATTGCTGTAAATTGGGGGAAATTGCTGTACTGATATGAGGTGCCGTCATACTGATTATAAGAGGGTACTGGCCCTTTAAGGCCAAAGGAGTAGTGAAAGAGGCCAGTTATCCTGTTCCATGGGTCCAGGGAGGCAGCGGACAGGCACAAAATAATTGAACTGGTAATTAGGAGAGAAGAAGATGGTCCCAGGGAGCAGTCAGTGGCTGGCAGAGCGAAGTATGGGGCCATGCCAGACCATTGTTCCTTTAAGGGCCTAGGACCTGGAGTCTTGTACAATGGGCAGGGCAAGGCTCCCTTCTCTCCCGGCCAGTACTGACAGAATTGGGGGGTTATCAGACCCACCTGGGAAGCATTAAGAGCCTGATTAGATGACTAGGCAGGTGAATTCAAAAGTCGGTCCAAGCCCAGCTACAGAGAACGGCTGAAGGGGAAGCTGCTGAAGCTATCTGGGAAGAAGAACTCAGCCAGGACACAGCCCCAGGAAGGATGGCTGTGAAAAACCTGAACTTTAGGGGGGAATGTTCAGAGGCTGAGACTTGAAAGCAAAGCACACCCATCCCGGGAAGGGAAGCGCTGCACCCCCTGAGTCTGCTGGGGAGAGTCTACAGGCCATGGAGACCAGGACTGAGGAACACAAGTCTCCGGAAGGAGGTCTGTGAAGGCCCTGAACTTAAGGAGACAAGTACAGTCCCTAGAAGGAGGGCTGTGAAAGCCTGAACCTGAGGGGGGAGGGCGTTTGGGGCTCTTTGGGGAGCCAGATGCTGTTTAATAAATTAGACCCTGGAGAGGGTTATTTTTAAAACCTCAGAGGGAAATGGAGGCAGAGTTCCTGTGAAGCCAGCCTAGGCCATGGCATAACTGTATCCATATTAGGGGTTGTACCAGTATACCTAGTTCAGTGAAAAACATCACACCCCTAAGTGAAATAGTTATACCAACACAAAACTGTATGAAGAGACTAAGCTTAACTGTGGCACAGAAAGACTGTTACACAAGTGTGTCAGTGGCAGAGCTGGGAAGAGAGCTAGGGTCAGATTTTCAAAGGTATTTAGCTGTCTGAAGATGCAGATAGGTGCCTACTTTTGAAAATCTAGCGACTAGAACTGGTTGGAAAATGGGGGTGAGGGAGAAGGAAATCCAGCAAATTTTGGGGGGGGAGAGGTTCTGAAATTTTGGGATTGAAAAATTTAAATGTTCTGTTGTGACTTTTGAAGCAAAAGGTACATTTTCTTTCATTTCAAATCCCCATCCCTAAATGAAATATTTTTTAAATTTTATTTCAACTACTCTTTTGATTTTTCAAAAAAAACCCAGTTTTTAAAAATTTGAGTTCCCCCCTTTTTGTCTTTTTTTCCTATTGAGGGGAAAAAAGGAAGAAAAGGCAAAAATGGGTTAATACCCATCTACTTATTTGTGTTTCTTTAAAACAGTAAAAAGGTGTGCAGAACGTAGACTTTCCTCCACTTTCTCATGTTTTCTTGTAGATCCTTAACTTCTGCCCATGTTGAAAGTGTTACTTCACTTTCAACACTTAACAGGATCTGCACATTTTGCCACTCTTTTCCAAGGGACAAAAGTCAGGAAACAGGCAGAAAGTGGTGGTGGTTGGGGGGGGGGGGGGGGAAGCTACTTGTCCATACTTTCTGACTATTTACCAACTTTTGCCACTTAGAGAAGAGTCACAGTGGGGAGAGAGCCTATTATATCAAAATGAAAAAATTAAGATTTCTATCTGATTTTTTTTTTTGAAAATTGAAAAATGTTGAAATTGACATTTTCCTTTAAAAAATGCCACTTTCAACAAAACCCTATTTTCTGATGAAAAAAGTTTCTTTGAAAATTTTCTCACCAGCTCGATCTAGAGCTCATTAATAGGATTGGGCTCATTGTCTGTATATTTGTTTTCCCTTACTTTTGCCTTGATCATGAGACTCAGTGTCCTGTATAACAGAGATGGGGGGAAGGTGGAAGGAACAGAGGATTCACAAAGAATTATAGGTGGCAAGAGTAAAATATTACCCTTCTGAATTATGTTCTTCACCATTTTCTGGCTAAAGTCATTCAGGACACAGGAGAAATACAGCTTCAACAGTACCATGTATAATTTTGCAGTCACACAAACGTGTCTGCATGCACACACGTTCTCAAATTCCCTCCTTATTAATGACTGCCTTGTTGAAAAATGTTCTCTTGTTTTTTGCATAGTGTTCCAGAAATAGCTCTGACAGGAACAGTTTTGCTTGAAAGCCAGACGTCATCAATGGGACTTTCATTTATTATTTGTATAGAAGGTGTATGTGCCCTAAAACTCTCTATGCAGCAACCAGCCTATTTGCATTTTTGAAAGGGAGGAGGGAGGAAGTTTGCTTTACTTGAAATATGTTGTTCAAGAAAATTTAACAGACTGATTCTCAGACTATGCCCTTAGGGCTAAAGCCCCGATTCAGGAAAACACTTTAGCACATGCTTAATTTTAAGCACAAGCTTAAGTCTAGCTCTAATCAGCAAAATACTTAAGCATGAGGGCTAGCCAGAAAACAAGAATTCTGTGTTGACAAAAATCTAAAGATTTTGAAATTTGTTTTTGTTCTGCATTGGAAGAAAACGGAAACCTTTTGTGAAAAAACAGAGAAAGACACACACCTGAATAGCCACTAGCCTGGTGGCTAGGGTACCATGCGGGGAGGTGGAGCACCCAGGTACAAGCCCTTGCTCTACCTGATTTGGATCAGGAACTTGAACCTGGGTCTCCCACACTGTCCCCAGGCTGTTGGCTAGTTGGGTGAGTTCCCTCTCCTGTTTTGACCAGAAATTCCATCCTGGATTTGAGAAACCTTGAAACTGAAAGTTCTGTGTGAAGCCAGTATGTTGCTGGGAGATGTTTCGGTTCCAATAGCTGGTGGGGGGAAACGTTTTGTCAAATATGTTAACTGTGTGGTCTGCTGAATCAGAGCCTAAATTCTGTCCTCAGTTACCTCCATGCACCCAGTGTAAGAGAGCAGAATTTGGCCATGCGTGTTTAAGGGAACATATCTACTGATCTTTCTCATGGTCATATCAACAACAAAACTCCCACTGACTTCAATGTGAGTGGTGGCATGAACAGTTATTGCTACCACTGTGCTGCCAGTATTTTAACATGGGGCTCCCACAAAAACTCTTCCATAGCTTGTGTGAAACACCTCTGTTAGGGATGTGTGCTCTTGGGGTGAAATTCACCGCTGTGCAGAGTGCCAGCAGATGCCAGCACTTAATCCCACTTTGAGAAGAGGGAAAGAATGTACATGTGTGTGTCGGGGGGGGGGGGTGTCATTCATTTGTGTTTTTTCCCATTAAAACAAAAAGATTTCCTTGTAACCATAATTAAGAAAGGAGGCTGCAGTGGTTGGCAAGCACACTGCTATTAAGTATATTTGCTGGAAATGTTTATATTTTCCAATGTACTTGTTCAGGAACAAGTATCAGACTCTGTCCAACTTGCGTAAGGTAAGATTGACAGGTGGGCACTGGGCAGGGAAGGAGGTAGCTGTTTTGAGAGGAGCCTAAGGGAACCTTTCTCTAGGAATGCTTATTTTAAATCTCTGCTATTTGGGCTAATCAGGTGCATTCCAGAGGGGGAAAAATGACTCTTCAAAATTACTTTTAGGAGCCCCAAGAATAGATGATGGCAGGGATGAGTTAGAATTATCCAGAGAGGAGGTGAGCTGTATTAGGCGGGGAAATCAGCCCAAACCTCCTTCCACTTGGAGGTAGATGTTTAGGAAGCATTACTGAGAGCCTCTTCCAGCAAAGTACCTCCTTTGACTCATCATTTTATGGGTTACTCGTTCCTTAAAATTATTTAATCAGGTTGCGAAACCCCTCCAAGTTTCAAAATATCTTATTTGTTTTTTAACTCTACTATATCAGCAACAAATAAAGAAGAGAATGAAACAATAGCCATCCACTTTATGTAACACACAGCAAAAAAACATTGATCCAGTTTCTCAGTGAATGTAATTTGGCAGAGCTCCAATGAAGTCAACGAAGCTGCACTGATTTATACTAGTTGAAAATCTGCCCTAGTGTCGGAGGTTCCTTCTGTTGGGTTGACAGCAGCAAACAAAGACACACTAGGCCTCATCATGGATCATGTAGTCACCGGAAGTTTAGTATGATCATGCACCATTGTGTCAGTGCGAGCAGGATCGTGTCCATTGTCCCTAAATGTTTGCTCATGTCATTGATGATATGGTGAGACTGATATCAAAGAGATTTTGCAGCAGAAGTGCACACTGCTAATCCATTGCCGTAGTTGCGTGTTGTGTACATTGTCGTTCCGAGGGTTGGATTTCTGGCTTTGGGTGGCAGAGGATTCTCAATGCTGGAATTCATTCCCTTTTGCTACTCGCCAAAGCCCATGTCTGGCAATTTTTAGGATGCAATGTAATTCCACCTGGCTTTTTTCCAGTTTTGGTCACTACCTGGGAGACTACTTATTGTTGGTGGGTAGGAGTGGCAGAGGTGGGATAGACTGAGTTTACTGGGAATTGATTGGGGTTTGATGGCTTTAAATTCCATCTCTTTATTCCTGGCTCCCTCCCCATAATGGCCATAAATATCTCTTATCCATAATGGGGTTCACTGGAAGACTATACATGGATTTGTCACATGCCTAGTTAGTTTTGTGTGTGTGTAATATATTTATAAAACAGTGTTAAAAGAACATTACTGAGATTGCAAAGTCAAGCACTCAAAATGCCAAATGCCAAAATTCCTGTGCAACCTTAATTTAACCCCCACCCATGTGTGTCCATTATGATAGTCTTTAATTACATGATCACATACTACTTTTTTCCCATGCCCCTGTCTCATTCAGTGGCTTCTTCTCCAAGTCTTTTTGCCCATCTACTTCCAGTTCTCCCCCTGCAAGCAGCTCCTTGTCAGATCTGTCTCCCCTCCCTCCTGATCTCTCTTCCCCCTTCCCCCATCACTATTTCCTCATCCCTGTCTCCTACTCAGCCATTTCTTCCTCCCACGCCCTTGGCAGCCAATTGGCTCCCAGTCCCCCACCCCCACCCCGCATTGCTCTAAATCCCAATCTCATTACCCAACCTTTCCCAGTCTCCTTGTCCAAGCAGTCCTGGCCTCCTCTTCCTCACAGCTCAAATCTTGTGACCCAACCTGTCCCACTCTCTTCCCTAACTCCTAGTCACAGTCTTTCTCCCGCCTCCAATCCCAGTCTCACCAGAATGCTTGTCCCAGTCTACTCCTTTCCCTCCCTCATCCAGCTGTTGTCCCCTCTGCATTTGCATCATTATTACTGTAAACCAGAGTCTGAATGAGCTCTCTTTGCCATCTATTGATAAACTGGGAGGAAAGACTTTAGGAGCAGACTTTTTGTCTAGCGACACCTTCCTAGGTAATCAGCAGACAAACCTGCTTTGCCACAGTGTTTTGGGTTAAAATTCACTTTAGTTTTGAGTGTCGGGGTAATGAAATGTTACCCTTCAGTTATACAATACGGATAATAACAGAACTGAACTTAACATGCCCTAAATGAGGGGCTCGCCCTAACTTTAACCTCACCCACTAATCCGAATCCAAGTGAGAGTCAGTGGTGGCATGGATTCTGTTTAAAGAGTCCTAGATACCATTTGACTGTCCCTTTCTAGAGTTTCAGGATGGAACTGATGAGACCTTGTTTTTGTTCAGTGATCACTACAGCTGAAATCCTTGATTAGCAGATCTAGGGGGCTAAGCCTTAGATGTGTTGCAGTGAAAAACAATGCAGAGGATGCAGCAGCGTACTTGTTCATGCTTCTCTCGTATGCCTAAAAGGGAGCAGAGATTGAAAGTCAAATCTCTATAGGACTCCAACAGTGTTATATCTTTGTGGGCTATACCCCCTCTCTCTCCTTCATAGTCACCTGCTCTTTTGTTTTCAGCAGGCCTGTCTACTCCCTTTGGAAAACGTTCTTACAAATGGATGTAACTAAGGCTAGGTCTACACTAACCCTCCCTATCGAACTAAGATACGCAACTTCAGCTATGTTAATAACGTAGCTGAAGTCGAAGTACCTTAGTTCGAACTTACCTGTGGTCCAGACGCGGCGCGCAGGCTCCCCCGTCGACTCCGCCTACTCCACTCGTCGAGCTGGATTACCAGCGTCGACGACGGAGCACTTCCTGGTTCGATTTATCGCGTCTTGACAAGACGCGATAAATCGAACCCAGAACATCGATCCCGCGCCTCCGACGCGACGGGTAAGTATAGACATACCCATACACATAAATTGCTTCACAACAATTTAGGGCCTAACTGTCATGTACAATAAGTTCCATTCCACCACTCTGGCAGTGTAAAGGGCAATTAAGCCCATTGTCTGACTAGGCTAGACAGTTGCTGAGAAGAAGCTGGTTTATTGGAGGTCACCTGTTTAGTTTGAATTTTTCACTTAATCTCTTTACTACAACACGAAGGGTGGGATTCACGAAGGGACTTAGATGCCTAACTGCCACTTTAGGTACTGAAGTCCACCATTCCGGCGCCACTGGCATGCAGAAAACCCCAGCTCAGCTGCCACCTAACCCTGTAGGCACCTAAAGTGCCTGGACACATACGTTTCTACTGTTAAAATCCCCAAGGAACCTACATTTTGGCAGCCGGGCATGCGCACAGCTGCCTACGTTCTGGCACTACCTGGTAGCTCAGCACATAACTCATGCCTAAGCCCCAGAGGGATTCACAAACTAAGGGGTTGTCTACACCTGAAATGCTACATCAGCATAGCTGCACCTTTGTAGTGCTTCAGTGTAGATAGTACCTACACTGACTGGAGGGGTTCTTCCATTGGTGTAGGTAATCCACCTCCCCGGGAGGCAGTAGCTAGGTCAACGGAAGAATTCTTCTGTGGACATAGCACTACCTATGCTGGGGGTTAGGTCAACTTAACTACACCACGCAGGGGTATGGATTTTTCTAGTGTAGACTCTAGCCTAAGTGCTCCCCCACTTATCTTACCTTAGGGACTGATCCAATAGACATGCTCAGAGATAAACCCACACAAAAGATGCTGCGAATGCTACCAGAGGAAGTGATGCCTCCACTCCCTTTATAACCTGTAGCCCAGTGGTTAGGACACTCCACTGGATAGCTGGTGGGAGACCTAGATTCCAGTCCTACAGCTCTAATGAATATCCAATAATTTATATGCAGGGCACAGCTCCTATAGGAGAGCTTGAGAGAGCCCTGCCCTGGAATATTCTGCAGACCAGCGGCTAGAGCACGCTGGTGGGAGACCCAGGTTCAAGTCCCCACTCCACATCAAGCAGAGTGGGGATTTGAAGCCAGGTTTCCCACATCTAGGGTGAGTGCTCTAATACTTCAGATAAAGTTTATGGGGGTGAGGGGAAGGGCATCTCCTTCCTATTTCTCATGAAAAAACACTAATCTGACTTAAACATCTAACTCCAGAAGAGGATTCATGGCTGTGAATCCTGAGCAGAGGCAGCATGGAGCTAGGCGCCTAATTTCCTTTGGGTGTGAGCGATTGGGCCACACCTCTGTCCTCAGCGTTGCTTAGTAGCTAAATTAGCTGCCTCCCTGCTCAGCCTGCTGCCAACTCTCCCCATGCATTGTATAAGGGCCTGGGCACCTAACTTGGCCGTGAATTCCAGTGAGTGGCAGGGCATCTAAAAATCAGGCACAGGAACATTTTGCACTGCAGCTCCTAAATCCCCCCCGTGCATGCCACCCTGAGGGTGAGATCGCCTGTACCATAACACTACAATTCATTTGGTGAACTCATCCTGGCCATCTTAGAGGCTTAGGAGGATAATGGGATTTTGAAACACAAAAATCGTGACAGACAGGAGCTGGAATCGGAGTGGCAGAAGAACTTAGGACCTTCAAAACCAGAGGCTGTGTTTGTGAGTTGCTACTTGAGGAAGAGGGTCAAAGGGATGTACTTTAAAAGACTGGAAGTCAGAGAGGGGAAAAGGATAAATTACTCCCAACAAAAGCACCTTTTACGTGGTTTTCCGCCCCTAAAATTCATTGTAACTAGACTTAAGGTAAACCTATTTGCATAAGCTTTTACAGACTGTCAGACTAGGTTCTTTTGTTTGCATCTAATCTTCTTCTCTTGCTATTCTTAATAGTGTTTTTAATTAGACCCTGGAGCCTTAGCGTGTGGTTTGGGAATTTCACACAGACCATCCTGGAGAGGTTGCAACAACCTTCTGCCTTTAAGACTGTCATAAACATACAGCTAAGGGTAGCCTAGGATTCCTCCTTACTTGTAAGGGGTTAAGAAGCTCAAATAACCTGCCTGGCACCTAACCAAGAGGACCAATGAGGAAAGAAGATACTTTCAAATCTTGGGAGGGGGGAAGGTTTTGTTTGTGCTCTTTGTTTGTGTGTGTGTTCTCTCTTGGGAATGAGAAATCCATTTTCTCCAAACCATCCTCAACCAAGTCTCCAATATTGCAACAAGTAAGTTATTGCGTTTAGGTTTTCTTTTGTTTTGCTTGTGAATTTTCCCTGTGCTAAGATGGAGGTATTATTCCTGTTTTCTGTAACTTTAAGGTTTTGCCCAGAGGGGGGATCCTCTGCGTTTTGAATTCGAGTACCCTGTAAAGTATTTTCCATCCTGATTTTACAGAGATTATTTTTACCTTTCTTTTTTTAATACAATCCTTCTTTTAAGAACCTGACTGATTTTTCCATTGTTCTAAGACCCAGGGGTTTGGGTCTTTGATCACTTTGTAACCAATTGGTTAGAAGATTATTCTCAAGCCTCCCCAGGAAAGGGGGTGTAAGGGCTTGAGGGGATATTTTGGGGGAAGGGTAACTCCAAGTGGTCCTTTTCCCTGGTTCTTGTTTAAATCACTTGGTGGTGGCAGTGGTTATCTACTTCAGGGTACAAGGGAGAATTTGTGCCTTGGGGAGTTTTTAACCTAAGCTGGTAGAAATAAGCGTAGGGGGTCTTCATGCGGGTCCCCACATCTGTACCCTAGAGTTCAGAGTGGGAGGGAACCCTGACAAAGACGAAGTAGAGCAGGAAGAGAAGCTGCAGCCTGCCCTATTCAGGAGTCTGGGTCAGAAAGGCTGGCATAAGAAGTGGCTTCTCACAGGTGCATTGCGCACAGGGCTTTCGGCCTCTGGTTGCGGAGAAAATTCCTCACCACAAACAAGAACTAAGTTTAAGGGGGCACAGGTAACAACTTACAGAATGTATTGCCACTTTCAAGCTCTACAAATACATTAACAAACCAATCCTCAAAACACCCATGTGAGATACGTAAAGTATTATAGACTCTATTTTTACAGGTGGTGAAATGGAGACACGGAGAAGTCAAGTGATTGCCAAGCCCACAGAGAGAATCAGCAGCAGAGCCAGGTTTAGAAATGCCACCCACCCGCATCAACAGGTGGAGGAAATTGATGGGGCTGGTGGTGAAAGGGGGGACAGTCCCCATAGCAAGGGGGGGAGACACTTGCCAAGGGACAATAGGTAGCTGCTCCCACTGGCTAGCTGAGGGAGAGGGGTGCTGATTGGCTAGCATTCCCCAGCTCCCAGGATTTAGCCCAGCACCAGGGCCATGTGGAGCCTCTTTCGACTCCGTTCCAGCAGCCCACCCTACCCACCTGAACTAGGAATGAGAACCCCATCTGGCAGAGGCTGTGGAGCCGACAGCCTGTTTAGGGGGTCAGGAAAGAATTTTTTCTCCTAGAGGCCAAATTGGTAGAGGAACAGGGAGTTTTTTGCCTTTCTTGCAGCACCTACAAGCCACAGTGGGCTAAGGAGAAATGCGCATGGTGCCTAACTGAGGCACTGGGGTCATAGGCACCGACTTGGTGGGAGCATTCACGAGGAAAAATTAGCGGGTGCTCCGCACCCACTGGTAGCCAAGCTCCCCCCTCCTCACCTCCTTCTCCCCCCTGAGTGCACCACGTCCCCACTCTTCCCCCTCCCTCCCAGAGCTTACCGCCTCCTCGCCGCCTAACAGCTGTTTGGTGGCGCTTAGGACTTTCCAGGAGGGAGGTGGAGGAGCGGGGACACGGCACACTCAGGGGGAGGAGGCAGGGAAGAGGCAGGGCAGGGCCAGGTTCTTGGTGGAAGAGAGTGGAATGGGGGCAGGAAGGGGCAGGGCTGGGTGTGAGAAAAGGCGGGGTGGGGACTTTGGGGAAGACGTGGAATGGGGGTGGGGTGAGGGCGGTGCAGGGGTGGGAAGAGGCAGGGCCAGGGGCTGGGCCAGGGGCAAGGGTGGTCAAGCATCCACCAGGCACAGGGGAAGTTGGCACCTAAGACTGGGGTGGTGTTGCTTACATGTCACAACTCACAGCTGGTTTCCACTGTGGTTAGGAAAATAAAATGAATGGTTCCCAGAGGTAAAAGACCTGGGATTTTGGTGATGGGCCTTGTGCTTATGGGGCCTTTGCTGACTGAGGTCAGACCTTGTGGCCCACGTGGGCTGAGATCCCTGCCCTGCTGTACCCTCTGTCCCCCTCATGGGTGTGCGTGTGCGTGCTAGGACTCAGAGAGAGCTGAGTCCTGGGGAGTAGACTGAGGAGAGCCTATCCTGCATTGTGGGTTATATGGTAAGGAGCCCTGTAACCCCCTGCACCAGAACCAATTAAATTCCTGGTGTAAGGTTGTATGGGTGATGGGCAGGTAGTGCCCCCCTCTGTGCTGAAAGTTTAATAAAAGTTGCGGCCTGGCACTTAACTCCATGCATGTGTCTCTCCTCATTTTGCCTCTGTGTCCACATCAGTATAGGAGTTGTTGGCACCCTGCCCCATGAAGCATCCATGTTAACTAGTATTCCATATATTGGTGAACCCTCAGATAATAGCGTAGGCCAAGTGTAAGGACTACTGAGAATAGCTGAACACCCTCCCTTGAATGGCATATCTGTTAGCACATATGTATTTTATAATATTGTATTATGAGAGTAGGTTTGTGTGTTCTGGTTTTGTTGTTTGTCTGCTTTTTTTTTTTAAGTCTGATGAGAGCAGCTTTGTATGCTTTGGCTTTGTTGTTATTTTCATTTGTTTTCAAGGGCTGGGTCTGTTTTTGTGAGCTTGTCTGTTTGTTTTAAAAGTCTTGTTTGTTCTTCTGATTGATGTTTGAGAGAGCCCTGTGTAATTTACATGTGTCATGAAGGCATCAGGATTTATTGTCCCTCGATGAACTCTCTCCAGTGTTTGGCTGACAGTTCCCCAGGAGCTTACTGTCTTTTTGGGAGTATACAGATCTTTGTGCCTGTAGGAGATGGTGTTGATTTTTCAGGCAAACTCTTGGGCATACAGGACAAGATAATGTGTGTGTCATCATATTGCCAAGGGTTATTATAAGATCTTGATATTATAAATATCCTGATTTTCCTTGAGGAGTTAAGTATATTAAAAACATTTTAAATTAAGTTTTTCAGCCATAGACTTTATAGAAATGTAAATATGTTATGCAGAAGGCCCTACTTGAATTGTCGGATGATTGTCAAAAAATTGCGGCTGAGTTGCGGACAAGCCATGGAAAATTGTAGAAAAGTAATAATGGACCTCATTATTTGTGATAATAAAGTCCGTTATTACTTTTCTGTGATTTTCCGCTGTCGGCTGCATGGGGCTGAGAGCAGAGGTTCCCTCTGTCAAAATTGTAATGGGAACCTAATATTGCGGAATCTACAATTTCTGCAAGATTGCAAGTTAAGTAGGGCCTTACTTAAGCACAGTTAGGTCATCCTAACAATTTAAACTTTGCTAACCAGGAAGGAAGACAAAACAACAATTCACTAATGGGTCTTTAAAATCAGTTTAATGTAATTTGGGACCACAAACTCTACAATGCCTTAATAGTAACCACATGGTTGTTGCATGGTGTCATAAGAGGGCAGTGTTAATGGAAATGCTAACCATGCCATTGCTCAATATGTCTGGGTTTCTTTCAAGTTTATCCTTAACTCTGGATATTTTTGTGGGTTGGAGGGAAAAGAAAAGAGGGGAAAGATAAATGCAACATCCCTGTAATTGTATTTTACCCTAAATTACTGATAATGGTATCAAATTTAACTCTATCGTGACACAGCTTTGTCTGGGAATATAAAATATGTCCTTCTCTTATACTTTATAATAATCATATGCTACATAAATGATTATAGTGTAACTGAAATTAGAGGTGGAAAAGGCGTACTAAATTGCTCTCCCTCCCACAAGTGCAGTATAGACCCCAGTTAGAGGATGTATTGGATAATAAAGGGAAAAGGCCAAGAGGTAGATTCACTGGAAGATACTGCCAGGATCTAGCTGGACATAAGAATGGGTTTTAAAAAATCTGCAAAACCAGGTTTTACTTTTTCCTTCCTTTACTCCAGTGCTTTTATACAAAATCTTGTCATCGTCACCTGGGAGAACACGCTCACATAAGTCACTCTCTGGGCACACCTCCTCCTTTATTCCTCCTTGTTTTCAATCTGCCCCCTTGCCCAAGACAATTCTGAACAGGGATTGATAGGTCACAACAGTCCCCCCCCCCCCCCCCCCCCGCTCTCCAGTTTGCATGTTGAACAGTTTAGTTGGCTCACTGAACACACCATCCCTTCCTGAGAACACTTGTGTGACACTGAGAGCTGTATCTGAAAAACAGGTTTCTCTTTAGAATGAATGGGTGGGGATTATGAAAATGTCAATGATTAGGCAAATGTTTGTCCTTTCTCCTTTCTTCCATTAGGAACTGTTAAAGCTGTGTCAAAGATTGTTAAAGCGTGAAAGCTGTTGAGCTAAAATGGGAAATTCTACTGGAGAGCTTTATCTGTTAGTTTTCTGCTTCTGGATGAGCTTTAGAAAGTGGTTTCTGGATTTCATTCTTACATAGGTAAGGCTATTTCCTCTCGCTCTCTCGCTCTCTTTCTCTCTGTGTATATATATTATTGAACTATTATGACCTTCTGGTGTGAGCCTCACAGTAATGTTTTACTACTTTTCCCTAACCTCTATTAAAGCCATGTTTGTCTTACAAATATATTATAGCTATCCCACAGCTGGCAGAAAGGTGATGCCAAGGAAAATACCTTTTGAAGGACCAACTTCTTTGTACACTAAAGTGTGTTATGCATCTAGCACAGTATGAATGGTGCAACCAATTTAGGGTGACCAGATAGCAACTGTGAAAAAACGGGACAGGGGGTAGCAGGTAATAGGCGCCTATATGAAAAAAAGTCCCAAAAAACAGGACTGTCCCTATAAAAATGGGACATCTGGTCACCCTAGAATAACTCACTAGTGATGGGAATGACCGACTCACTAGTGATCTCACATGCTGTCAATTAGTTGTGTCTATGGGAAATTGTTTACTGTTGTTTTTATCTCAAATCTCTTTGACTGAGAAAACTGCATCAGCTAGTGATTAACTAGTGATGCTAGTAATCAAACACACAGATTTTTTGACTCTCCAGCAATGCATTATTACTTTTATATATATATATAAAAGGTCAAATCCTAAATCAAACCTGTCTGTTGTACTATTTTTTCTCAGTTTCCATTCAGTCCTCATTCAAGCAAATTCTTATTGACATCAATGGACATTTGACTGAGAGGGATGCCCATAATATGGAAGATGTAAGCAAAGTTGATTAGACTATTCATATTAAAACAGAATAAAATCCTTGCCCTAAGAATTTGCAATATAAATTCACAGACTGCAGAGTTCTACAGAGTCATTAGCACACGTGGGGCCAGATGCAGTGAAATTTACTGCAATGGGCATCTTTCCATTGACTTCAATAAGCTTCGGATCAGGCCTGTAGTCTCACAGATACACTGGGAATGATTTAGGGAAAAATCCTATCTACTTCCTCGCTTAAACTCGAAAGGACTTTTGCATATGTAAGATGAGCAGAAGTTTGACCCCTGAGGGGGAAGAGGGAAGGTGCTTGTTAAATATTCACGAGAACAAATCTACCACATAACTGTAGTATTTAACATCTGATTTTGTCACTCTTACTCACATGGAGTAGGGGATTAGTCCATAGACTGAAAACTATCTTGTTCCACATACTCTCATTGAAGCCAGTGGAGCTGCTTGTGGACTGTGGTGCATGAGTAAGATTATTAGAATCAGGCCCAATATGAGTAAGGAAGGCAGAATCTGCGTGTATATTTCCTGCCTTACTCATTTTGGACACCAATCAAAAATAGTTATATTCACATAACCAATGCTGATTTTGTACTGGAGATATAAGCCAGTGTTTGCATGCAATGGGGAAGTGGGAATAGACATTGGCAAGGAAATAGAATAGTTTCCAAAAGTTTATTATTATAAATATTAATGAGTGCAAACATATTTTAAAGTTAAGTTCTACTTTGAAAAGCAGCCCTATAAAAATGACATTGCCGGGTTCTACGTTTATCTCACAATACTTTCTGGATTAAATCTTATTTTTCAGTTCTGTGAATTTAGCTTGGGCTCTGAGAGTTAAATTGGGTTCTTTCTGTCTCTGACAGCACTAAAAATAAAAAATAACAGGCCAAATCTTCAGCTGGTGTAAATGTGTTTAGCTCCAATGAAGTCAATGAAACTACAGTGATTTATACCAGTTGGGAACATGGCTCTCTGAGTATAGAATTTAGCAAGTGCGTCGAGTTCAGAGAGATTAGAATACAGCCTTCCCATAGAAGTGATGCCTCTGCAGGACTAACCAGAATTAAAAAGACCAAACATTTTTTTTGCCACTCACGTAAGTGGCTATATCTCTGAATACATACAGGGAAATGATCTATTGGGTGGAGGATCTAGACAAAGTTATTTCAGACATGTTGGGGTAACAGCTCTCCCAATGGATTATCCACTCAGACTGACTATTTCATTTAACTAATTTGCCATGCTACTAGAGTTTTAAAAGTTTGTGTTACCCGCTGGTAAATTTGCCATTCAAAAAAACCAAAACAAACAGATGCCTGCAGGAGCATTTCAAAATTAATTTCATAGCAATGGAAAATGGGGAGTAAGGAAAGGACTCTGCTTATGGGACAGGAGTATTGGAACTGAAAAGTTTAAAGTATGAGCCCAATAAATTTTCAAGCACCTATGTTAGAGGGCCAGGTTCTGACTTTGCAGACGACAGTCAACACTTGTCAATTTTGCCTGAGCTATGTTGAAAAGTTTACCTCAGTATTTGCTATACTTCCCTGTCCTTGCTATAGGGAATAACTGGAATGCTGAAAACACTGGACTAGACATACCCACTAGGCCCAGCTGTGCATTGAGGGTGGAAGCTCTCTGCACTGTGTTGGGGGAGAACGGGGAAGCATGCAATAGGGAACCCCTTGGTAGGCAGGGGGAGCTCTTGGCCTGCTGCTGTACCCCTTTATAGAGTCCAGCCTGCCTTCCTCTGCTGTCTTGTCCTGATTTATGGGCCAGTGTGAAGGGAAAGGAGGGCCATATCCTCTTTGCAGTGCTGTGTGCCTTGGAAGAGTAGCAACAGAGTAACTCCCCTGAATGCAGTATCTAATTGTGCAAGCTTTACTCAGGCCATGCAAGGATGGAGGAAGGGTCTTTCGGTCCATTCCTTTCCCCATTCTTCCCCACACTGTGTGCTCACCTAAGGGCCTGGCAGAGGGAAAGTCCTACTGAGGGGAAGTTATCACTAAGGCCGTGGGAGGTGCCTAAAATGGGCACTGGAATATCTGAAAGTCTTGGTCCTGCAAGGTGCCAAGCACCTCCTGAAAATGGCACTCAGCATCTCATGAGGGACATTTAACACATCAATGGATCAGGTCCTAAAGTGAATGTTTCAGCAACCAGGTAGATGCTCACATCTGAGAACTGAGCCCACAATGTAAAGTAAGAGGTCAGCTAAAAAACAAACAATAAAACCCCAACCCTTCACAAAGCTTCCTGCTCTTTATTTTCTTGCCGTATTTGCTCAGTAATACAATAGCAGTTGACTTTAGCTTTCTGCGAATATAGTTTTAAAAACACATGCTGGGCTAGGCATGGTGCCAGCTCCCAGGTTTAGAAGAAAATGAAATGCAAAACACATCTGGATGGGGAGGAGGAAGAAACATATTGGGTCTGATTCTCCTCTCACTTGCACCAATACAAACAGGGAGCAAATCCACAAAAGTCACTGGAGCTACAGTGGTGTAAAATTGGTTCCTGTGAGAGGAGAATTGGACCCACTCTTTATATACCAAGCAATTCTCTCCTCTCCCGTCTCTAGCTTCTTCCGTGTCAAATCACAGCAGACCTGCTGGGCTGGATGAGAAAACCCAATAGTTGCAGATAGTGGTGATCTGGATTCAGTTGTGGTACTGGGGATTGTGCCTTTAAGGGCTACGCTTCCCAGACAGAACACCATAGAGTAAGTGGCACTCTGCCCCAAGTCAGTATGGAATTAATGTCCATGGCATTAGGGGTCCTATTCTCTCTTAGCATATTCATCAAACTGAAATCCTGACCTTTTCTGCTCACTGAAGATCCAATGACACATTTTATTCAAGTCAGGATGTCTATGCCTGGTGTCCTGGTCAATTTCCCATTCTGGTAATTACATTTTGACTCCCTGAAGCTCCCCTGGAGTTTCACATGTATACAATAGTCCTAGTTATCTGTCCTAAATTGTTACTCCTGGGGCAATTCTGCACCACTGCGCATGCACAGAATTTATGTCCCCTGCAGATTTCTTTGCTTCCCCACAGAAAAATGGCTTTCTGACGGGGAAGCAAAGGGAAGCCACAACAGCGGTCATGCGACCCTCCCCAGCAGTATGTTTTGGGTGCCCAGGACAGACAGCGGAGAGTGTACTAAACTCTCTGTGGGGCAGGGGGTGGGACTGGGGAAGACCTGGCTGATGACTCCTACCTTGCGCTGGGCTCAGCTGCTAGTCCCAGATGGGCTGGGGAGGATGGGACTCCCACTTTCCCTGCACGGCATCTGGGGCTGGGTCAGACCCACCCCCAGATTTCTCCCCCGGCTCTAGGAAGCTCTGCAAACTCCACCCCCCCACCCCACCTGTGCTTCCTGCACCCATTGCTTCTCAGCTGAAGGGGGAGGGATCCCTATAGAGGGATCCCCCATCCATCCAACCCCCGTGCATCCAGACCCCCTCATATCCCCCTCCTGCCAAGCCTCATCCCCCTGCACTCAGAACCCCCCAATGAGCCTCACTCCCCATGCACCTGGACCACCCTGATGAGGGACCAGGATTCCCCACCACCACCAAGCCCCAGCCAGCTGCACCTGGATCCCCACCCCACTAAGCCCCACTCCCTCATCTGGACCCCCTCCTGAGCTCCCCACACCCAGACCCCCCGCTGAGCTCTATCCCCCCCACCCACCCAGAGCCCCCTGCTGAGCCCCAACCACCTTCACCTGGACCCCCCCTTCAGAATACCATTACCATTGCACCTAAAACCCCCGAACAAGCCCCTGTGCATCCAGATGCCCCCCATACCCAGATCCCCCACTGAGCTGCCCGCACCCAGATTGCCCCACACAGAACCCTCTCAACGCACATCTGGATCCCCCCACACTAAGCCCCTCCACACATGGATCCTGCCTTGCTGAGCCTGCCTGCCCACACTTGGTGCACGTGGCGTGGAGGGGCAGGGCCTTGGGGGTGTTTTGGGGACTGTTCTGCATCAGGGCTGGGTGCAGCCTCACTGCTGAGTCTGTGTCCCAGGGGGGAGCTTCACAATGAGCTCCAACCTCTGTGCAGTCAGAGATCTGTGCTCCTCAATGCCATGTTGGAGCCTCCACATTTATTTGACAAATAAAATTTGCAGAATTCTAAAATATTGTGCACAGAATTGTTTTGTTGTTGTTGCAGAATTTTTAACTTTTGGGCACAGAATGCCCTCAGGAGTTAATCATTGTGATGTAGTCTTGCTTTACATTCTGAATCAGCTATTCTTTTCCCAGGGCTAGATTCTGCATAGCTCTTCTGGGGCTCCAGTGATGCATCCGGGACCGGGAGGGAAGGGAGGAAGGAGCCTTCTTTGCCTTGTATGGCACATGTAAGGCTTGGGCAGAATTGCAGCCCTAATTTACTCCTCTGGGCAGGGGCGGCTCCAGGCACCAGCAAAACAAGCTGGTGCTTGAGACGGCAAACTATTAGGGGCGGCACAGGGACAGTGAGCCGGCTAAGTGGGGAGCGGGGCCCTGCTGCTCTCCCGCGGGCAGCGGCCGCCCCCCGCCCCAGGGGGGACCCCGTAGCACTGCCCTGCCCCGGCTGCGGCGGGGCAGGGAGCTGGCTGAGCAGGCAGCGGGGTCCCACGGCGCCGCTCTCCCACGGGCAGCGCCCCCCCCCCAGGGGGGAGCCCGCAGCACTGCCCTGCCCCGGCTAAGCGGGGAGTGGGGTCGTGCCGTGCCACTCTCCCGCGGCAGCGGCCACCCCCCACCAGAGGGGAGCTGCCCCTGGCTGCCCTGCCCTGCCGCATTTTAAACAGTCAAAACAAAACAAAAAAAAATTGCAAAGTGAAAACGTGTAAAAGCCAAAAAAAAAGCTGGGGGGGGGGAAACACATTTTTTTTTCTTGGGGCGGCAAAAAACCTAGAGCCGGCCCTGCCCCTGGGGGAAAACAGTACCTCAAATGGTGCAGGGAAGGGGTGGAGATTAGGCAGCCGTGACTCTGCCGTCCTCACTCCACCTACATTGGCAAAGCTGGCTGGCCACGCAAAGGAGATCATGCTGCAGCCATTAGTGATGCAGCAGTTTGTGTGCTCCCCTATACATTGGGAAACTCAGGGAGGCTCCCTCCCTTTCTGCTTCTTTTGGGGTGATCTGACTGCTATGTTCCCAGTGCAAAGATAGCACAGTCCAACCCCATGTGACTAAACAGCATTTTTAGCCAAATGTCTGTATAAAATTCCTTTTTAAACTGTATCAAGTTTAAATGAGAAACTCCTTTAAAATCCTTTAAAATGAGAAACTCTTAATAGATTTTTGTAATAACTGACATGGACTGACACATTTGGGGCCCAGTTCTGCTCCAGCTGAAATCTGTGGAAATTTGGCTATTTACATTAATGGGAGCAGGATTGGACCATTTGTATCTGATATCACATGGAATAAAAATGATGTGCTGGACTTAATTACTATAATGATGGCTAAATTTTAGTTGATAAACAGAATTACTAGTCATCAATTATGTGCCATTCCTTTTTGGGGCAAATGACAGTTTTTCACTTTGCTATTTGCTACAATGCATTCAGATTGGATCCCTGTAGCTCTGTTTAAGAGATTTTGCATTTTATTCTTTTAGCTTGTACAGCATCTTGCACACTGGGGTCTATGTCTAGGGCTCCTAGGCATGATGGTAATACAAATAACAATAATAAAAATACAAAAATAAAAATTTGCCACTTTCATTTCCATTCCAGTATTGATAGAAATCTAGTACTTTGAAAATATCAAATGATTTATACAACCTTGTTGCCAAATAGTTACTAAATTGGAAAAAGCTAACTGAAACTACAGTTCAAAACTAGATATCAGTAGAAATGTCATTTGCTGGTTACAAATTCTCAAGCATGAACGAATGCACCCGTTACTTAAGAATCTGAAACCTAAATCCTTTATTTCAACTTTTGCATTCTAAGTACCAATGCTGGTCTATAGGTCTGGCTTTTTTTTACTTGTGAGCTTTTACATGGACTTCAGGTGCTCTGCATCCTGAATATCAAGTTCTGTGTCCTTCATTGCTTGTGATTGTTTGCAATGCAAATGGAAGGGTTTGTATCAAAGAGAACCATATCCATGGTAACCAAATGAAGACAAGTTTGCATTACTTCCTTAGTGAAGTGTAATCCTTCCCCTTGTGCATGTGCCAAAGGGTCACACTGTATTAAAGGGACAGGAATACATTTCTTAAAAATAAAGGCAAATAAAGCAGTTTCTGCTTTTTTATTTGTCTCATACACCCCCTTCACTCTGTGAATTTTTTTTTTAAAGTCTTCTCATCATTAAAGCCTAGACGAGACATTGTTCCTACTTTCCTTTGGCAGGGAGGGTAAGCAAACAATCATCCATCTTAACTGTCAACTCAAACACCACTTGTTGGCAAACAGCCTTTCTTGGCCCTTCGTGTTGGGTTTTTTTGGTTTGTTTGTTTGTTTTTTCAGTTTAATGGAGGCTGGAGAGCCGACCCATGAGCACACGTTCCTGTATCTTGGTTTTTCAGTCTTTGAGTGTGTAGCACAGCACAGATGTAGATGCACCCAGACACCAATTCCATTTTATTAACAGCTGGAGCAAGCAATACAGGTTAGATCGCAGCTAACTGTTTTTATTATACTACAAAATGCCTTCTGTTCTTCCAATGTAACGGTAAAAATGCTGTTTTGTTTTTATTTTTCTGGTTTAAGTTCCAGTTAAAGAACTGTAACCTTGATTTCTTTAGCTTTTTCCCAGCCTTGTAGATTGTACTTGTTTGACCAAGAAATGTTATTAATGAAGGCAATGGAATCTGGTCAACTGGAATGCATTGCTAGACCTTTGAGGTTGTTGCTTTTTTATTAGTTGTTCTAGTTAACTCGTGAAACTTGCTACAACCTGTTATGAACTCTGTGCTGAATTTTCAGACTTTCCTTTTCATGACAATATTAAAGAGGTTTAAAAATCAACTTTTTCTCTCTTCTCTGTACAGTTTTACGTTGTGTTTCAAATGGAAATTTTTGGGGAGGGGGAGGTGCTGTTGGTTCTTATCATCTGCTATGCTCTGTCTTCTCAATTAAGAGCTAAATCATTATGATTAAAATGTAACATTATGGTACGATTCAGCTTCTGACACAGAATTGATTCACAAAGAGCTGCATTAATTGTCTTGCCTTGCACTCGTACTTCTACTTTAATAAGAACAGGAGGGAAATCCTGGCCCTACTGAAGTCAATGGAAGTTTTGCCATTGACTTCACTGTGACCTGTAATTCACCCCAGATTTTTATCTACAAAATCATGATAAAAATAAGGCATTTCTTTGAATTTTTTTCCATTTTGAGTAACTGCTGTATTTTTTAAAAGTTTTCTATTTCATACCATGGATTATTTCATATTATTAGCCCCCAGTATATATTTTACACGTCTACAGCAGCATCATATAGGGATTTCAATACACTTAACAAACAATTAATTTAGCCTCACAATGTCTCTGTAAAATAGTTTAGTATACATGGGGAAACGGAGGCACAGAGGTCTAGATTCACAAAAAGACTTATTACCTAACTGCCTCTTTAGGTGCCTAAATCACAGAATCAGGCCCCCCACTGGGAATCTCATAGCCCCTGCTCAGCTGCCCCTGTATCTTTTAGGCATCTAAAATCACTGAGCCTACATTTTTGTAGTAAACAGTCCTTAGACACCTACTTACACATCTCAGGATATACATAACTTCTTGTGATCCCAACACATATGTCTGAAAATAGCATTGGCTTTTTTTCACAATGGTGTTGGAGTGCAACAGCATGCTTAGTTTGCTCCTATAATGCATAAATCATTCTGGCCCCAAGAACAGGCTGGAGTGCTTTGCTGAATGGAGATGGAATTACTAATGTGTTTAAAGTTAAGCCTGTCCTTAAGTGCTTAGCTGAACTGGAGTGCCTGTGACTTGCTGCTGTCTTCTAATCCCTATCTGTGGGATGTATGTTACTTTCCTGGGAGCTTACCTTTACAATTATCAGTACTGATTTTCATTACGTGCAAGCCACTGTGTTGCTCTTGTCCTGTAGTTTGTTTCTGTCCCCCTGTGTTTTATGCAAACCTCTCCATTTTACTGTTATCTGTTGATCTGATGATTGTTGAATTCTATCCTTTCTCTGGATGGTCAACAAAAACATTAAATGATATCCTTTCCAGAGACTGACCCTTCTGGCACATTACTTTTCCAGTTGGAGATATTTACATTAATCATTAGTCTCTTTTTGTCAACTAAGTTCTAGTTTTCATACCTGGCAAGTATTTATCTAATTCCTTTAAATGTTTGTTAACATGTACCATGATGAATGTGATGTGATGAAAGGAATTCCAGAGTAACTTGTTTTTGTGAAATAATAATTTAAATATTGTCAGTGGCAAGGAGAATGGGGTTGCTAAGTGCTGGCAACTTTAAGTGAGACTGATCATCCTGAAAACTTGCCATAAATTGTCTACATGTTATTTCAGATGCATTTATTTGTTTATTTATTTACTTTGTGTAGTTAAGAACCTGTGTACATAGCTCATTCACAAGAGTCTTTAACTTCTACCTTGTTGCCTTCCTTGTGAATAGAGCCTCCAAGATGTTCCCAATGTGTTTATCAAATGAACAAAATACACAGAACATGGAAACTAGCCAGACATTCATTTCATCGACAGATTTGCAGAGCTAAATTTGCTTTTGGAGATCAGTTAAATTAAAACACGCAGATGATGAGTGGCTCTGGCACCCAAACTGTGATCAAGAGGACATTCTTGTCTGAAAAGATGTACCTTGTCAGATTAATCATTATGTATTATAATTAATATGAAATCAAAAGAAGCTCTTCCGCTATCTTTGGACAAGAAGTTAATGTTGCTAACAATAATTAATGCTAATGGGAGTTACCTATATACATCTCCAGATATAGGGCTTGATTCTATATTGCCCTGCACATTGTGTAGTCATTTACACCAGGGGAAAATGGGGAAAATACACTCCAGTTTGGATTTGGTAGTATTTTACACCCATTTTGCCCAGGTATAAAGGACAACACATGGTGCAGGAGAATCAGTCTCCTCCCCACACTCTTCCCCGGATACAAAACTTGAAAATAAGTACATTGAACTAAGCTATATCTGAATTTTTGTCCTTGACAAAAGTTGTGTCACAGAATCTCACCTTCCGTTTCTGCTGGAAGTGATCACGGTGAGAAAAAGGAGATCTCCTCTCCACATTGTAAAAGGTGTGGATTTACATCCTTTGTGTGTCCCACTTTCAAAGCATTTTTTTTTCTGACAGGCATAAGACTCCACTTCCATGCAGGCAGTAGTTCCTATAGTCCCATATCTTCACTATGGGCTCAATAACGAGGCAGGCTGTGTAGCCTTGCATGAGTGTAAGGAGAAGTTAGATCTCCCTGCCTTATATGCTGGCACAGCCTCTACGATGGTTGGGCCTGTAGGCACAGGGCTAAGGGGGCACTGCATGCCCATTTCTCTGCCCGCCCCCTTCCCTCCTGCCTAGCAGGTTAGCAGCGATGGAAAGGCATAGCTCTGTCCTTCACCCTTGTCTTCCTGCAATGTGTTGGCCAAAACTGCTCGCATAGAGAAGACCTCACATGTATCCCCCCCAGACACTGCTATGTTTTCAAGGAGAGAGGGAGGGAGGTCACTCTGTACCCAGTGTGATTACTCCAGATTATCTTCACTTGGAAACGGAGCCAAATGTTTTTTTGCTGTGAGGAATGTTTATTTTTCTTCCCTTGCAGAGTGCCAGGACTAGGACTGTGCACAAGGTGTGAGTGTGTGGGAGAAATGCTTCCTTTGTTCTCTTCTTCCCTCTCTCCATCCCCTTCCGCCCCACTGTGTCCCTCTCCATTGCCTGCCATAATCTGGACAAAAGGAGTTTGAATGGACTAGACTCCCTCCAAGAAAGGGAAGGAGCACACTGGCAGCACAGCAGGGGGGAAGCTCACGCTGGCATTGTCTGTAGTAGGCCTGTTTTCTGCATAAACAGAGGACTTCACTCTCTAGTTCTTTTGGAAGTGCCCAGGTCACCTTAGAAAGGAAAGAACTCAATGGGTAGACCAGGACATGTAAGCCAATGTTCCATGAATGAGCTTCAGCCAGCAACAAAAATGTGGTTTCAAAGGCTGTTAAGAATCCCAGTTCATTTACCTTGAAAGCATCCACAAAAGACAGACAACAGAGGGATTTTTTTTATCCACCCCCCACCCCCCCTTACAGACACTATGCTTGGTAGGCTCCTGCCTTTTCAGTTACATTCAGTTCCAGGCTTATTATGTGTAGCTCTAACAGAACAAACTTTGAAAGGGATCTTTAGGCTTTGAAACTATAAGCATCACTAAACTGCCCCACTGTTGGCTACAACGCCACTTGATGGGCAGATTCTCTGCATGAGAAGAGGTTGAATTTCCCAGAGGAGACTGTGGATAGAAATGAAATGCCGTAGCAAAGTGAGGAGGGGAGACTTTCCCAGTGCCTGCTAAACTGTGCCTTTCTCAAGCCAGTGTTGTCATGGACAAAGAAAAAAAACCCTCCAGATTAATTTAAAAAATGAGAGAGAGTATCTAGCCAATGTTCCCCTTCCTCTCCTTTTCTCTCTGTCTCTTATGATAAAAAAAGCTCTTAAAAGCTGCTCTTACGGGGTTTAATCCTCTCTCCTCTCTTAAAATCTTTGATGCAGTCTGGCCTCCATCTGTCATCTCACACACACTGAAAAAACAATCTTGTTGAAAATGTGATTCATGACTACAGTGATCTTTGTTAGAACGTTGCTGCATTGGAGCGCTGTGGGCAGATTGAACGGCAGCACTTGGAAGGTTCAGTCAGCAGCATGATATCAGTGCCACTTTTTTTTCTTACTGCAGACTTAATGGGTGATTTGCTGGACTGAAATGTGGAAGGTTAACAGCTGAACCATGCTAAGCTTGGTAGAGAGTGAGATGTGCCTGCAATGCCCATTGCAGAGATATTTTACATTTGTATTACAGTAGCTACAGGACCATCTGAGACCAGGGACACATTGTACAGGACACTGTACAAACACTTAGTAAGGAATAGTCCCTGCCCCAAAAACCTTACAATTCAAACATATCCACATTACAGACAGGGAGCTGAGATGTGAATTGACTTGCCCAAGTTCATATAGGAAGTCTGTGGTAGAGTGAGGCATTGAACCCAGGTATCCTGATTTCCAGTCTAGTGGCTTAACCCTCAAACCATTCACTGTGGAGATGCAGGCCTCTCCCACTTGAGCTAAAGGATGAGCTCTGTCTATAGGTTGCTATAGTGTAAAACAGCCAGGATTTGTAAAATGCATTAAACATGATTTTCTTTGTATCTGTTTTCTTAGCTCACAAACTTGCACTGTGGGATGGCTTCAGAGTCTTACTGTCATGGGACCAGCAGTACCTTTGAAATGAACAAGAGGGGTATCCTGTTATCTGCCAAAGCATCATGGACTCACCTGGATGAAGATTCTCTGACTCCAACTGTAGTAGAGAACCCTCTTCCTCTTTCACAGCTTGGTGAGACCTGGGAATGGCATTCCTGGGATTCTTAAAAGCCTATTATGATAGAAGATAATGGCATTTTTACTTGCACTGTAGTGACTGCACTAATGACATGAGTACTAAGGCACAGACTGCGCTAGAAGTAAGATCAGGCTTATAGTCACATGGCTACCTTGAAATAATTATGTCATTTTACAATAATTCCACGGTAGACAATATGCAAACTCCAGTGGAAACAATTACACAGTAATAAGCATTAATACTATTGCATTATCTCCTAATAACTCTAGTGATACAA
The DNA here is from genome assembly GCA_037349315.1 of Chelydra serpentina. Taxonomy (NCBI): domain Eukaryota; kingdom Metazoa; phylum Chordata; order Testudines; family Chelydridae; genus Chelydra; species Chelydra serpentina. Next base: position 3,282,133 of record JBAIAC010000032.1, read on the forward strand.
GTTATAAACAAGAATGTCACACAGTTTTTCAGTACCAAAGAGCCTTAAGTGGGGAGTATATTAATGTACAATAGAGGCAGTCCTTTTATTTTTGTTGAGTTTGCCTGACTGCTATATTTGCCAGTTGCTCCCATTAGATCGATCCCCAGTCTTGTCCCTTCTCTATTCTATATTTCATTTCTAGTTATGTTAAGGGTTTATCCTGCCAACTATCACCATAGGATTTGAGCCCCTCCCACGTAAAACTAAGAGGAACAGCAAAGTCAATAGTGGGCTTCATGGGGTCCCTGGTACTTCTCCTTTTTCAGGGTGTAAACTCTGCTTGCAGTAAGTTTTTGTTTTGTGGCTTTTTAGATTGTATTCGTGTACTTTTTAAGGCTGATTTGTTTCAGGGTATCTATTGGTTGGTTGATATTTATTGGCTAAAAGAGGTATCAGTGTTTTATCTACTATTTTAAAAATATTTTGTTAACCCCAAATAGTACACTGCAGAAATGCAGGCCTCTCCCACTTGAGCTAAAGGATGAGCTCTGTCTATAGGTTGATATATTGTGAAACAACCAGGATTTGTAAGATGTATTAAACATTCGTTTCTTTGAATCTGTTTGTGGGATTTTTTTGGGGGGGGGGGGGGGTTTGGGGGTATTTTGTTTCCATTATAGGTCCTGATCTGTTAGTGTGCCTGCAGAGTGGGAAAAGATGCACAACAAACCTAGACATTCTTTCCATTCATGTTGCACGGGTTTAATTTGAATACACTTTAAACTGATTTCGGCCTGGTCTACACTAGGAAATTAGGTCGATAGAACTATGTTTCTCAGGGGAGTGAAAAATCCACACCCCGATTTTTGGCTTTAACATTTTATTTTTGTTGTACTTTTCTGACCATCTCGTATTTATATTTTGCTGAATGCGGTGTCTAACATCTGACAGCGCACAAACCTCCAAAGAATACTCTTCCAATGAACTTTAATCCTAATCCCCTAATTAAATAAAGACTCAGTGGTGAGAGCTAGGCTCTCTTTTAAACTGATGATTTATCTGAACATCAAGAAGCAAAAAAAAAAAAGAAGCATTAATACATATCAGATTTTCATTGTAGCATTTTTAGTGATTAACTAAATATTTTCTCTCTGTGCCTCAGTTTCCCCATATGTAAAATGGGGATAATAATCCTTCCTTTCTCCAAACTTTTATTCATCTTCTCCATGTAGGTTGTACCATCTTTGGAGCAGGGACTGTCTCTTATTATGTTTTTGTAGAGTGCCTAGCACAATGGAACTTTGTTTAGAAAGAACTCAAGTTATTGACATGAAATTACTGACAGTCTTTCCCCTGATAGCTTTTGCAAATTCTGGGATTAATGGCACTGGGAAATGAAGCAGTTCAGTCATGTGGTAAATGACTATAAACCAATCAGCAACTGTAGCCAATGATTCTATATCTTTTTTATTGTTATTTTTAGAAGATTCTAAAGAAGAAAATATTCGCCACTGGCTGGATTCTGGGTTCTTGTAAGTTTTGGTCATGTTATTGAATAAGTATTTGCTGCATCATCAAATTATGCCTGTGCACTTACTGATAGCAACAGTAGAGCTGGCCAGGAATTTTCCATTGGGATGATTTTCTGATGAACAATGCAGTTTCTGGAAAATTGAAATTTTCAGCACGAAAATTGAAATTTTGCTGAAAATATTTAATTTTCCATTGGAAAAATCAAAACTAAATATCTGATTTTTGGGTGTGTTCAAAATGTTTGGTTTTGAATCAATTCAACATTAAACTATATTTCCCTATCATGGTGCATTACCGCATGGGAGTTCTAGGGCACTTTTACATTCTCTCATCTGGGTTGGGGGCGGGGGTGGGGTCTACACCTCCAACAATGCAAAATGGATAAACCTCTGACCAGGCTGTGTGATGCATCATGGGAGTTACGTGATTCAGGTGGATCATGGGAGATGTTTTCTGCTGAGGGAGTCTGGTTTATAGAAAAGAATAGGGGCATCAGGCTTCCTAATTACAGCTCTCATGAGACAATGCACCACAATGGGTGCAATGCTGAACTGACTTAAAATGAAGCTCTTTGGATCAGTTCAACAATCCCAAACTAAACATTTCAGTTTTGGGACTGTTGAAATGTTTTGTTTCTATAGAAAATGGCAACGTGAAATGTTTCGACATTTCCGAATCAACATTTTTCAGAATATTTTGTTCCATGAGAAAAAATAAGATTTTGCTGTTTTATCCAATTTGTGATGAAAACAAATATTGATATGTCCCATGGGACATCAATTCTGAATTTTGCTCAGTTGTAGCCAATAGCACTGTGGATACGGTGTTTCAGTAACTAGAACTACATTCCGCCTCTTCATAGGCAAAATTGCACCAGGGAGGAGAAGGAGTGGCACAGCCTTAAGAACAGTGTCTGGAGGTATGGTGATGAGTATAAAAGGATGTACGAAGCATTCGTCCTGTACAGTCATGCCAGCACCTTCTAGGCTTAGCGTGGGAAGGACCATCACCGTGGCCTGTCCCACCCAGTCATGCCCCACTTGGTCATTTAGTACAGTATTGCAAGCTAGTGACCACCCCACCACACATATTGGAGCTAGTGGGAACCATATTATGGCTGCCTCCTGTGTGGGTGCACTAAAAAGGGTAAGACTTTGTTCAACCTCTTCCCTCACTAGTCCATGTGGACAGGGGAAGCCATAATTTTAGTCCTTGATAGATTTAGGACCATAAACTGCAGGCTTTACTTAGGCAAAATTTTCATGGACATAAACAGAGGCTTTGTCTGTAGCAAGGACTGCAAGATTGGACCCTTAGTGCTTAATTAAGGTCTCTGTATGTTGGGGATCAGGGGAGGGGGCATGTACTGGTAGGAATTAAATTGGGCACAGGGAGCATTTTCCTCACCACCATACATACATGGCAGCTCTAATATACATTAAATGCCTAGTGCTGTACTTTTCTATGAAACTGCATCCTCCCACCATATCTATTTAATGAAGGAGCAGCTGAGTGTCATGCTTTTTATGGTAATTTAATTCCTCCTTTTTAAAAAGCACGTCTTATATTTACAGCTTATCTACGAGTGAAGATTTACAAGACAGAGAAAAAGCAGGTAAAACAGTAAAAAAAATCTGGGAGATCTGCCTCTCTGGGCAAAGGATTAACATTTGTCAGTAATGGTAGATATTCTGGGTGCATCAGATTAATAATCAGTAGAGGTTTCACCATTTGTCTTGTTCCTCTGAAGAGTTGTTCATTGTACAATATTAAAAGGCACATCTCTCCATTTGTCTTTGCATCTCCTGTGTAGAGCCTTTCATCCATAGGTAAACTCTCCATTCCTTCTCCCTCTGGAGTCTCAATCAGAAGACCCCCAAACTAGTACTCACCAGAGACCTCTTTAATCTCCAGATCCTCAGCGGATGTAAATTGGTGTATCTCCACTCAAGTCAATGAATCATAGACTCATAGAATATCAGGGTTGGAAGGGACTTCAGGAGGTCATCTAGTCCAACCCCCTGCTCAAAGCAGGACCAATCCCCAACTAAATCATCCCAGCCAGGGCTTTGTCAAGCCTGACCTTAAAAACCTTTAAGGAAGGAGATTCCACCACCTCCCTAGGTAACGGAATCTAACACCTCCCTAGGTAATGGAGATACCTATGCAGATTTCTACCAGTGGACGATCTGGCCCACTGAGTTTTTGTGGTGTTCGATTTGAACTTCTTTAATTCTTGCTTTGATTGTGACATCTCTTAATGTACTTGTTAACTGAGGGTAACAGATCCCTGGGTTATGTCAGTGATGGGGGAACATGGAAGGAGCCAAAAAACCCAACCCCTTGTTCCCTCTCAGATATGGAAGTCCACCAAAGCTTTCAAATCTGGAGTACCTGCTGTGGATACAAATTACTGTTTAATAATGCTGCTCACATTCTAACATGGTATGCTCAACTTCCTATTTGCTCAAAATTAATAGGTAAAGAACTTCAAAATGAAATTTCCTCTTATCGTCTCTTACTATCCAGCATCTTCTGTGCTGCTAAAATGTCCTAGTCCCTCTCAAGTATTAGATACTACATTTAACCCTGCTAAATGTATTCTTTACGGCACATATGTAAGTACATCTTTCCCTGTGAACACAGCACCAGTTAGCACTGTTGTTGGCTTAAAAAATCCTTTTTGTTTTGTTTTGTTGTGATAAGCTTTTTCTGACTGATTTCAAAAGGGCATTATTTTCCCAAAAGTATATTCCAGATCAGTAATCAGAGTAAATGTTTTCAGAGTCTAGAATAAATGCATTTTTAGAGATCAGGAAGCGTACCTACCGTACCATCACACTACCTTTATGGCCTCTTAGTTTGAGCATTTATAGGTTCACTTTCTATATATCCCCTTAAAATCCCACTCTTTGCCAGTTTGGGGATCTTCTGTTTAAGGCTCAAGAAAGGAAAGGGAAGTGGAGAGCTCACCTACGGATGAAAGTCTACTCAGCAGGTACCTTCAGATGCAAAGATAAATGGTTCTGTGTTGTGTCTAAGCCTGTTGCTGACAGACTAGTTATGTTCCATGGCTACTCAAAACACCGAAAACTATGATAACTTCACATTAACATGCAGCAGCAACTTCCACAGTGCTGTACTTTTACATTTGTGGTGCATGTGTTCGTTTCAATCCCGGTAACACACGCTATTGAGGAGTATACTATAATGTTAAATTTCTGTTGGCAGCGCATCAAATTCTTTTGGAAGGAAAAGTTGGCAAGCCCTATCAAGGAAGAATTATAATAACTTCCCACCATTTTTTTTCTTTTGCCTTTGACAGGCCCCCAGCATTTTTATAGTGCCTCTCCAGCTTTTGATTGCATGAAACCGGAAAAGAGTATATGTTGTGTCATGAGACAAGTAGCAGATTCTCGTGCAAATTGAGCACAGAGTTTGCTATTAGAGGTTCTGGTTTATGTTGCCATAGCAATTACAGAATGCCAACATCCTTTTTGTTCACAATTTTGATGGTTATCCTTGCAGTGAGTAAACCACAATAATTTGTGTTAGGATTTATGAGCAGGAAAAGTAATCCAGTAGAGAACAAGAGAGGATGCTTTTTCCTTTCTTTGTAGACAAAGCTTTGTTAATAGAAAGCAAATATTTAAATCTCGAGAAAAGAGGTAAAAATATATTGTCATGTGCCACAGAACGGCATCTATTGTTAACCACAGGAAAATATTCTGCCCCAACTTCCAAGCAGCAAGGAAGATTTCAAATCCATGAGTGTTTTATTTCATTGTTGGGAGGAGCAATGAGTTATACTGACACAGCACATTGTATCCTAATCTCACTTATTTACAGTAGTGAGCAAGTTTATTAGATGGTATAAACAAAGTGTATCTTATAACTCCTAATAGTAGCACCTTGGAACTCCAGTAACCAGTTTTCAATACTTCCAGTTCCTAGCCAGACTATTTCGCTAACAAAAACTGTTTCAACTGCTCTGTGACTGTTTTAACTCCTCCCCAAACACATTAAAGATTTGATCCAAAGCCTAATGGAGTCAATGAAAAGACTTCAGTTGACTTCACTGAGCATTGGATCTGATGTTACGAACTTGCCTACACTGGAAAGTTATACCAGTATAAGATAAAGTGTGAATTTTAACTGATATAGTTATGCTAGTATAACCCCCTGTGTGGATACTCTTACCTCTATGAAAATTTAGCCCTCCTGATTTAGGTGACAAATAAAACTACAACAAAGCTTAGGGATCAGAATCTGGGTTAAGCCTCATCTTGGACAGGTGTGTCTTTGCGGATCTTTACAACGCAAAAGGAAACTCGTTTAAGAATCCTTCCACATAAATATAAGGAGTTTGGTATTTATTGTTATTGGTCCACCACATCCAAAAACATCTCAACAGTCAACCTGTGGAACTCTTTGCCAGAGGATGTTGTGAAGGCCAAGACTATAACAGGGCTCAAAAAAGAACTAGATAAGGTCATGGAGGAGAGGTCCATCAATGGCTATTAGCCAGGATGGGCAGGGATGGTGTCCCTAGCCTCTGTTTGCCAGAAGCTGGGAAAGGGTGACAGGGGATGGATCACTTGGTGATTACCTGTTCTGTTCATTCCCTCTGAAGCACCTGGCATTGGTCATTGCTGAAAGACAGTATACTGGGCTAGATGGACATTTGGTCTGATCCAGTATGGCCATTCTTATGTTATCTATTTTCCTTACCACTGAACCCAATTCAGTGCTTTGGTAGGTTGATCATCAGTGGCTAACATGCTGTGTGGGGTCCTATCTCACATCTGTGTGACAATGAAGTTAAAGTTTTCACATATTTGCTGCTTTTGTTAAAATAACATGGTCATGCAATAAAATAAATCTTACGTTTGTTCTAGTTTGACAACATTTCTGTCCTGAGAGGCATTAGGAGTACAAATATAAATGTATTTTCTTATTTGCAGTTTCCTTGGCTAACCCAGGATTGGTGCAAATGACTGTGCAAAGCTATATGAGGTAGGTTTCAGACAATGCATGGCAATATTACATATAAAGGAAGGAATTTTATATTTAATATTTTCAAAGAAACCGCAACGTTTTTTCTGTAGATAGTGGTTTGGGTTTTTTTTAACATTAGTACCTTAATATAAGACCTAAGCAAAATTTACATCTTGTTTAAGCTGTATCTTGTGGGGCAGCTTGGAAGGATAGAGAATGGACCAATTTTTCATCCATAATTATATTAATGATCCTAATCATCTTAGGTACGTGTGAGTAAAGCGAAGTCCATCTATTACAGAAGCATTAAATTTGTACTTTAAAAAAAGACTACCAGATTACAGAACGTTTATTCTACAATGAATAGCTCCTTAAAAACAGCCATTATTATCCAGACTATTTTTACAAATACAGTCAGAAATCTTAACTATGCAAAGAACTGAGATGTAATCTGAAATGTAGTTCCTGCTGTTGCTACTTAGTGAACCTCTTCTATCTGAAACTTTGTTAACAGCAATTATATCCTTTAGAAGTAGGTGGCTAGAGAAACTGTGCTCCCTAAAGGTTCCCCAAAGATTCACCATCTGTCAAAAGCGAGACATTCTGCCACCTTTATAATTAGCATTTACTGGTACCTAACACCTACATTCTAACACCTACTGTAACATACTGTTCTTGAGAATAAGTGTATTGCCACAGTATCATACATGCTCTTCTTCTAAGGTCTTGATATTATGTATCATTATAAACTAAGACAAAATGCAAATGTTTACTCTGGAAAAAAAACCATAATGACATCCCAAAGGACCCCAAGAGTAAACACACTTCATTGTTACTTTTTCCAACTCCTGTAGATCTCTGCATCAGTTTTCAGAAACTCCTGTTATGTCAAGATGGAACAGTTTCAACTCGTCCCATTCTCTTGCTAGTGCACCGAAAAGGTTAGTAGCTTCCACATATTTTCAATCCAAAGTGGTAGGGATTAGTCCCGTTTAGAGACTGACAAATATATGAGGATTAAAAACCCAATCAATGGAGTGTAAAGAATAAAGATACATGACACCCAATCCTGCTCCCATTGAAGTTAATGGGAGTTCTCTCAGTCACTTCAATGAGAACAAAATGGCCCTCCGCTGATTAGTAGGTAGCTGATACAAAGCCCATTGATAAGCTTTCCATTGACATCAGAGGTGAGTATCGAGGCATGTTTGTGAGGCAATGTGAGGAAGGCTGAATTGCTGCAGCATCTGCCTTATCTATTATGTGGATAAAAAGAGGATTTCAATCTATAGGAATATCAACTTCTACATATGTTCCTCTTGCTGAGTACTCTAGAGCCGCCTTATCTTTCCAGTCTGATGCATCCCTGTGAGAAAAAATCATGTGCCTCTGAACTGTAAGAATATAACTACCACTAATGGAGTAGTGTGGGGAGAGTGAGATGGAGGAAGGAAATAGAATTTCTGAGCAAAGTTAAAACCATGTAATAGCTAAACAAAAAGAAGGGTGATGTCAGGACAGTGATATGAATTGTCTTTTTGTTTTATCCACAGCATCACTGAATGGCTGGAGCTCTGGGAAAAGGATCCAGTTGAGATTCTCCTGGATTTGGGGTTTGGAACAGAAGAACCTGACATTTGCACTAAAATCCCTTCTCGATTCATCAGTAATGCTTCCGTAGCAAAAGGAATCAACATCCGAGTCTTTCTGGAAGCTCAAAAGCAGCGTATGAACATTGAGAATCCCAATTTTTATGGTAAGTTGGGAAGTGTTTCGTCAGAGATGCAACAACAGAAAATAAAGTGAGGGTTATGGAGGCAGGGAGAGGACATTGAGAGGGAAAATAAATGAGACCTGGGACCATATTCGGGGGACATAAACACAGTTCTGCAAACTTACAGCATAACGTCTTACTGACATGGTAAATACAATTATGATTTTTTAACTGTATCTAACCAGGTCTTCTAACATAACTGTTTTTATAGGGTAAACAGGCCCTAAGATGTAATATCATCTACAACTATGTTAAAATTTGTTGTCTGGGCTGCTATTTTTAAAATTACATTTATTACTTATATAGAACAACAATGGACCATGCACTTCACAGACAAGGTCTTTACACCAAAGGAGAACCATGATACAGCCATGTTAGAGTTGTTTTTGTTTTTAAGCATAGGGCTGGGAGACACATGTTTGGACAATCAGTGTTTTAACATATTTGCACCTAGTATTCTGTCTTCCAAGGATATTGAAAATGTGAAAGGATTCAGAAAGGAGCAATAAGAATAATTTGAGGACTGGAAAACCTGGTTTAGAGTGAGAAACTTAAGACGATCAATCTATGTAACTAATCAAAGAGCAGGTTAAGAGGTGGCTTGATCACAGTTTAAAGGTACATATGTGGAAGATATGATGTGGAAGAGAAGACTTCAACAGTCTACCTACCCATGTGGTGTTTTGTGGTATTTTAAATGAAGATTGAAGGGTCTTTCTAAAAGATATGTTCTAGCTCAAACTGAAGTTATGGTCTTGATGCAGAAATTACTTGATGAAATTCACAGGCTTGTATTTTTCAGGAATTCAGACTAGATGATCATTATGTTCCCTTCTGGCCTTACAATAGATTAATCTTTAGTATAGACAGGATTTTTGGATTATGACAACACCTTGTAATCTCTATGGTCCAATTTCTAATACAAATTCCCCCTTATTTATGCTGAAGACTACCTAACTCGGCTAATAGTCCCACTGAAGCCAATGGAGCTACATATGAAGAAGTATTAAAGCATCTACCATGAGTAAAGCTACCAAAATCTGGACCAATGTTTCTTAGTATAATCCAAGTAACTGGTGTTTTGTGCCCCATCAATACCAAAGGTATATAGATCACTTCACTAGGTCACTTATCTTTACTCATTCTTGTCTTGCTGCCCTTTCTCATGCAATTAGGCATGCTCCGTGGTGTCAAGATGCTGCAATCCATCTTATTCAAACACCCTCCCAGCACTACATCCTTCCACCAGAAGAGCAGTGAGAATCTGTTCTTCAGGCTCAGCATTAGAACTGGTTGACATTTTTCAAATTTTGAAATTACAGATTTTGACTTTTTTCAAAGGAAAGGTTTTTTTTTTTCACACTGTCCTCCTTTTTGCTGCCAACTTTGTTAAGTACATATGCCACACGCAACTGATCACATCATTCCCTTCCTCCTTCTGTTGCTCAAACACCCCATCCATTTTTTAAAAATCTGGACTACACTTCCCAATTCTGCAATTCCTATTCTTGCACAGCTTCCACTCCTGTCTGCTGCACAATGATAGCCAGATGACCCTCAAGAGCTTCAGTTTGCTCCTGAGATGCTCATTGAAGCAGGATCTCATAGAGGCTGGATCTCATACATGCTGGCTGCCTTCCTATTCAGAAACTTCATCAAGGAAGCCATACATTATCGAATGAGAAATGCAACAGAAATGTCCACCCTTCAGAAAATGTTTCATAGACCCGTGTGCCCATCTAAATGTTTACAGCAAACCCACACATCAACGAGATTGGTGTGTGAGCGAGAGAACGCCCCAGATGGAGGAGAGGAGAGGGAAAGAAGAAAATCAATGGGAGTGAGGAAGAAAGGCAGATTAAAGGAGGAGAAGAAAAGTGAAAGAGCGAAGGAGAAGAGGAAGAGAACAGAATAAAAGAGCAAAGGATTAAGATCCAGCTTGGGAGAGAGAAAAGGAGTGGATGACAGATAAGGAAGAGATTTGTCTGTCTGACTAGGCAGAGTGGTCTCTCTAGGGTTGTTGTTGGTTTTTTTAAATCTCCCAGCTATTAATTTCCCAGTGAAGTCTTTTCTATTTGGGTTTGCCTGTTGGTGGCTGTGGTGGAAGAATAAACTGCAGGCTTGGCTTCCACAGTAAAGTCAGATTTATTATTTTCCTGGGTTTCTAGAGCTGTTTAATTGCTGATCTGACCTTTTCAAATGCATTTGCTGCTCAGTTGGTGTATTATTTTTGATGCTTCTGTTTGATTGGTGGTAATTGATTCTTCTGTATAGTCACTGAGCCAGATTTTCAAGAGCTCAGCAATCCTTTGGGCACCTAGAGGTGAAATCCTGGCTCCATCTAAATCAATGGCCAAACTCCCATTCGCTTCAATGGAGCCAAGGTTTCAGCTCTGATTTTTCAGAACAGCTCAGCAGCCAGCAGCTCCCATTGTGACACAGATGGCCAGATTTTTATAAGAGCTAAGCACCAAAAATGCTGAGCTGTTTTGAAAATCTAGCTCCTTATTGTGGTGTCGAAATAGGAGTTGAACTCTTTAGAAAATCTAGCTAGTTCAAGTCATCCTCAGATGGGAAAGGGACTTTGCTGGGAATGAATAGCCAGAAAACACAAGTCTTTAGAAGAAGAAAAACGTATCAGTCGAATTTCTCTCCTTTCTCACTCACTCCATTTCCTGTCTGTCTTCCTCCTCCTCCTTTTTCTCTGTGCGTGTCTGATTTGAGAAACTTTATAGTTTGTACTCATGGATCATCAATATGGAGGTTCCCCAAGTTACTCTGTATCATATTCTGCGTATGTTAAATACTGCATTTCTGAAGCTCTTTAAATATCCCTGAAAGACAGTTTAATATTTTGACTATAAAATCCAGAGTGCAATATTTATTGTGTGACTCACTGGAACAGAGGAAAAGTTGCTTAAAGAGAAGGAGGGCATATGTGTTAAGATCCATTGTCAGTTCCTGTTTTGTTTTAAATTCCTTGAGCTGTTCAAATATTAGAATTTCTGTCCCAGGGAAAATCACAATAGACCAAAATTTGTTAATGTCAATATTTTTTGTGAGATGGAAAGTTCAAAAAATTATGATTCAGAAAAATGTCACGGCGTGAGAGGGAGTCAGGGCCCTGCACCCCCACTTCCTGCGATTCACCGTGACTCTCACCCAGCCAGTAAAACAGAAGGTTTATTGACGACAGGAGCACAGTCCCAAACAAAGCTTGTAGGTACAAACTGGACCCCTCAGACAGGTCCCTCTAGGGGGCAGGGAGCTTAGTCCCCAGCTCTGGGGCTCCCTCCGTTTCCCCAACCAGCTCCAAACCAAGAAAAACCCCTTGAAGCTGTCTTACCCAGCCTCCCCCCAGCTCCTCCCCTAGCCTTTGTCCAGGTTTCTGGGCAGAAGGTGTCACCTGGCCCCAACCCCCCTCCTGACTCAGGTTACAGGCTCAGGTATCATCCCTCCAGTGACGTCACCCCTTGCTATCCCATCCCCCATGCCGACAGTCCCAGTAAAACTCCCCTGCCACATTCCCAGGTCAATCCACCCCACTCCATCACAGAAAAGTTGAAACATTTCATTTCAACATATTTGATCTAAGGCTGTCAAGCAATTAAAAAAAATCATGATTAATCGCACTGTTAAACAATAATAGAATACCATTTATTTAAAAAATGTTGGATGTTTTCTACATTTTCAAATATATTGATTTCAATTACAACACAGAATACAAAGTGTACAGTGCTCACTTTATAGTTATTTTTATTACAAATATTTGCACTGTAAAAAACCCAAAAGAAATAGTATTTTTCAATTCACCTAATACAAGTCCTATAATGCAATCTCATTATCATGAAAGTTGAACTTACAAACGTAGAATTATGTACAAAAATACCTGCATTCAAAAATAAAACAATGTAAAATTTTAGAGCCTGCAAGTCCACTCAATCCTACTTCTTGTTCAGCCAATTGTTCAGACAAACTAGTTTTTTACATTTGCAGGAGGTAATGCTGCCTGCTTCTTATTTACAATGTCACCTGAAAGTGAGAACAGGCATTCTCATGGCACTGTTATAGTCAGCGTCGCAAGATATTTACATGCCAAATGCGCTAAAGATTGATATGTCCCTTCATCCTTCAACCACCATTACAGGGGACACACTTCCATGCTGATAATGTAGACCGGCGCATGTTCACTTTCATTATCTGAGTCAGATGCCACCAGCAGAAGGTTGATTTTCTTTTTTGGTGGTTCAGGTTCTGTAGTTTCTGCATTGGAGTGTTGCTTTTCTAAGACTCCTGAAAGCATGCTCCACACCTCATCCCTCTCAGATTTTGGAAGGCACTTCAGATTCTTAAACCTTTATCTCCTGTAAATGTAAACAAACTTGTTTGTCTTAGCGATTGGCTGAACAAGAAGTAGGACTGAGTAGGACTTTGAAGTTTTACATTGTTTTGTTTTTGAGTGCAGTTATGTAACAAAAAATATCTACATTTGTAAGTTGCACTTTCACGACAAAGAGATTGCACTACAGTACTTGTATGAGGTGAATTGAAAAATACTATTTCTTTTGTTTATCATTTTTGCAGTGCAAATATTTGTAATAAAAGTAATATACACTTTGATTTCAATTGCAACACAGAATACAATATATATGAAAATGTAGAAAAACATCCAAAATATTTAATAAATTTCAGTTGGTAGTCTATTGTTTAACAGTGCAATTAAAACTGTGATTAATGGCAATTAATTTTTTTAGTTAATTGCGTGAGTTAACTGTGATTAATCAACAGCCCTAATTTGATCCAAAAAAACCATTTCAACATTCACAAATCTAAAAACTTTCCTTTCATTTTAACACTCATCTGCGTCCTCCTGAGCTCCCATGGTGGCTCATGGGAGTTGTAGTTTGGGTGCCTCATGTACCCAGGGCCAGTGCAAGGACGTTTCACGCTCTAGGCGAAACTTCCTTGCACCGGTCCTGCGCCCCCCCCAGCTAATGCCACCCCCCCAGCAGCAACCACCCCCTGCACGCAGCAGCCTCACCCCCCCCACCTCCCCGTGGCCCGCGGCGTGGGGGCGGGGCTGGGCTCGGCCCATGGCAGGCTTGGCTGGGCTCATTGCGGCCCGCAGTGGGGGGCGCTGTGCTCGGCTCCCCATTCCCCCTGTGGCCCGCGGTGGGCTCAGCTGGGCTCCCCGCAGCCTGGGCGCTGTGCTTGGCTCCCCCCCCAATGGCAGGCCAACCGTGGCGGGCTGGGCTCGGCTCCAGCCCCTCCCCCCCAATGGCAGGTTCGGCTGGGCTACCCGCGGCAGGGGCGCTGGGCTCGGCTCCCCGTGGCCCGCAGCGGGCTTGGCTGGGCTCAGCTTCTCCCCCCCCCCCCCCGCGGCTAGCTGGGCTTGGCTCCCGGCCCCCCATGCAGCCCGCGGCGGGCTGGGCTCAGCTCCCGGCCCCCCACCCGGTGGGCCTGGCTGGGCTCCCTGCGGCCCACAGCAGGGGCGCTGAGCTCGGCTCCCCGCCGGGCCGCAGCAGGCTCGGCTTCCCGCGCCCTCCCGTGGCCCCCCACCAACGCCTCCCATGGTGGCCAGCCCCCCACCCGCGGCAGCTCACCTCAGCCGGGGGCAGGGGCAGCAGCTCAGGGGAAGCTGCATTCTTGGCGGCGTTTTGAAATCCGCCGGGAGTCTCCACCCCCCAAATGCTGGCGCCCTAGGCGACCGCCTAGGGTCGCCTAGTGGGTGCGCCGGCCCTGCATGCACCCATTCTTCTGTAAGGGCTGGAGTTCCTAGCCAGACTACATCTCTTAGGGCTGGTCCACAATGGGGCGGGGGTCGAACTAAGATACGCAACTTCAGCTACGTGAATAACGTAGCTGAAGTTGAAGTATCTTAGTTCGAACTTAAAAGCACTTACCGCGGGTCCAGACGCAGCAGGCAGGCTCCCCCGTCGACTCCACTTACATCCACAGTGCATCATTGTAGAGCTGATCTGAAATGAAGCATTTCAGTTCGACAAAGACGACATGAACCAAAATTAAATATTTCATTTTGATTTTCAAAATGGTAAATAAAAATTTAGATTTTGCATAATTTTTTTAAAGGAAATATTTTTTCAAAAACTGCATTTTCCATTTAAAAAATATTTTGTTGGAAAATTTCCAGTCACCACTAAAAACTCCAAAGGCCCCTCATTCATTTCAGTGATGACCACTTATGAGATTCTAAATCCTTATAGCACAGTCTTCTAGACAATTTACCGTCAGATTTAGGTAAAGATAAACTAAAATGTGTTTTTTCTCTCAGCTATTTAGGACCTGACCTTACAAATTCTTAGACACTGACCAAATTCTTAGACACTGACACATGCTATATAACTGAGTCAGTGGGCTTGTTTACAACATAATTATCCTGAGACAATCACAACACAATTGCAAATTCTAGTGTTTCGTCTCTATTCCTTTATGTAGGGGTAGTCCATTATTTTTTTGTCAAGGTCCAAATTTCTTGGTCAAGGTATAGTCAAGGTCCAGGCTCCAGAGAAAATAATTAAAAAAATAACAAATAACAATAATGACAAGTAGTAAAAAGATTTCGAGGTTCATTCAAAAAGCATCTGGTGGTCTGAATTTGGCCCGCAGTCCGCCTAATGACTACCCATGACTTAGTCTCATCTGCACTACAGATTTCAGCTGTGTTGTAAATGGCTGTGGGGATAACTGTACTGTTATCAGGATCTCACAGCTATAATGTGAATAGGCCCTGATTCACATGAGTAATCTAATTGTCTTCAGTGGGATTGCATGCATGGGCAAGGATAACTTGAGTGAGTAAGGATTGGCAGGGTCGGGTCCTTAGTATTTAGGAAAAGAGGTAAAAGCTCTGTAAGTAATGTGGGCTAAATTCAGACCTGCTCATCTTGCTCACATGTTTAAACATTACTCCTGGGAGAGATCCCACTGAAATCAATGGGGCTGCCTGCAGGGGGAGGATTAAGCAATGAAGCAATGTTAGCCTGATGTGGTTCCTCCAGTGACTTGGTTGAAGTCAGTATAGTTACACAAGGGATGGATTTGGCCCTGTGCATTGATTACATTAACAATTAGTGAATTATTGTTTGCTTCTCTTTTTCGTCATCATTTGATTCATTCATTAGCTGTCAGAAACCGAGGTCGTTTTTGACACGTTGTTTTGCTTTTGCGATCTATTTCAAGCTGTAAAAGGTGGTTCTGATTTAAATCGGAAAGGTTAGACAGTTCTGTCACTAATAATTCAGAAGAGATTAGAAATTGGCATTTTTACATCCTGACACGGTTAATAGCCTAACAATGTACAATACTGAGGATATATGTTTTATTCGGGGAATATGTGATGGCATCATTGATATGCAAAGCCATGAATGAGTCATACCAGCATCCCAAACTCATGCCAATAAAACCTTTATATCACAAAATACAACTGTGTACTCTGTATACTGGTAGATCCAATTACTAGTTTTTAACCAGAGCTAGTGAAAGCTTTGTCATCGTCCTTAAAAAGACTTTGGGATGGCAAAATCCTCCTCTGAAGTTAAAAATCAGGCAGTGTTTGGAAAAACATGAGTCTCAGAGAGAAATGGTAACAGTCAGGAATTATATGTCATGATATTGGTCCCTCATGCACAGACCCAGCTCAGATCCATGTTAAATATCCCCTTGTTGGCTAATCATCAGTGAAGCAGCTTTAACAGTCTGCATGCAGAATACATGCAATAAATTTGGCTGCTCACTAGGAGAAACAGAAGCCAAGAATGTTAGAACTTTGCCATCTATTCTCCTCAGTGAATTTATCAAGGAATCAGGAGTCCTTTTGACATTTTCATTGCCTCAGGAAGGGTTTGGGACACAATATACAGGCAGATGTGTTGTAGCTCCTTTTATCAATAACCTGACAACATTTTACAATGATGGAAATCTCTAAAATTCTTTGGTTAATTTTTTTTTATAAAACAGATGAAAATTTAAATCATTTCCCTTTAGCTGTTATGCTGTGGAATAATATTCGCCAGCAAATTACAGAGACTTAATAAGCTTAACAAGCTGTGGGAACCTTATCAAACTTCTGTGTGTGTGCATTTTGCTGTGTCTGTGGAGGAGAATGCACTTCTTGCTTTCTGGTGCTGTGAAAACAAGAACAGAGCCAGTTTAGGGGTTGTATTGGTTAATACAGCGAACTATTTATTGAAATAAATTACAATACTTAATCGCTACCAGTTAAAGGGTATCTACATATACAGGAGTCTTGGATGACGGCCAACTGTAAATATTTGAGAACTGATTCTGATACCTTTATTCACAGTGAGTAGCACTGCACTCTGAGTAGACCAATTGATCTCAGTGGGGTGACTCATAGTACAAATCACTATTCAGTCTTAATACTGGAATCAGATCTGGCTTATGGTATTTGAGAATTTGAGGCTGGATTCTGCAGCCCTTGCTTATGCTGAGTAGTATTAACACCAGTAGACTCAATGAGCTCAATGAAACTGTTTCTATAAGTACTACCTGATTTAAGAGTTGTACAATCAAGCCATTATAACCCTGATCCTAAACCCATTTGAAGTCAATGGAAAGACTCTGGTTGACTCAGTGAACTTTGGATCAGGCCCTTAACGTGTTCATTACCAGGGAAAAGTTTTTTAATTAATTATGCTCCAGAAGGTAGTCAATTGTTTCAAATATACAGTTCGTTTTAATTCACATACATGTAACATGCGTGGCCACAATTTAGCAAAGCACTTAAGCACATGTTTATCTTTAAGCACCTAAATCCATCCCTATTCAACAAAACATTTAGAGAGTGATTCTCATTTACACTAAGGGCCCTTTAAATCCCGTGTTAACTGCCAGCATGGAGTATAGGGCCCATAGTGTCGCTCAGAAACATGCTCTTTAAAGTTCAGTTTAAGCACGTTTAAATTCTTTGCTGAATCTTTGAGTCTCAGGTTAGGCTCCCCGTGCACCTCTCTCTGTATGCCCTGCAAATTTTGGTTGCAGAACTTTGGAAACCACTCTTCAAAATTTGGCCTTTAAAATATGGATTAAAAAGAATCCATAATAAAGGAATCTGGAGAAGCCCTAGCATTCCTTTCCCAAAGCTGCCTGTTATTTGAATAATTCCCAGTCTCTCTGAAGAAAAGCAGAGGGGAAAGGCTGAACCACCTTGACAACTGTGTGTAACCTGATAGCGTTAGTTTAGGTCATGACTGCGTTATTCTTTTCTGTTTTTAACAATGGACCTTTTCATCCCTTTCCATCAAACTCAAGGGCGTTTTCGACAACTGGAAGTCCTGGATCATGTGACTAGTGCCTTCTCCTCTTTGCTGAATGGTGTTAACACCCAGCAACAGAAATCAGAGGAGAGTAACGGGGAAGCAAAGAGCGTGACGGACATTCAGAGGAACAAAGCTGAGGCCACACGAGCCAAGCGGAGAAGGCTAGGTCATCTTCTGAGAAAAGCTTCTAGACAGGCAATAATACTGCAAAGGAGTGCTCAGGCTTCTGGAAATTCAGAGTCATTCAAGGATAGAGAAGAACAGACTCCCACCTATGCTGAGATGGACCGGCGCACAGCAATCAGGACAGGCTTTTCTGAAAATAATGCCTTGGTGGGTCTGACAGAGGAACAGTCTTCCACTGAGAATGATGCACTGACATTATCCCAGCTGCCACATGCTCCAACAGGGAAATCTCAGGTTTGTTCATATATACCTATAAAGCAGCCCCAGCTTCCTTCTGCATCGGAGATGGCTGTCAAAGACAAACCAAGAAAGGAGTCCAATTTGCTCTTGACCCACACGCTCAGAAGAGTGTCTGGTCTAAAGGGCAAGCCTCCAGATTCATTTGAAATGGAAGAGGTAAGGCAGATTTCTATGTACCGTATAAGGACAATGTGCATGTACAGATGGTAAATACAAGTATAGATCTGGCTTCTCTCGTCCAGGATGAGAGCTAAAGTAAAATGTTTTCAAACATCATATCCCTGCACCAGGGAGAGAAGCCAGACGCCTTTCTCTGTGTGTTATAGACTGTTTAAGATTTTCAATTTAGGTTTAACCTACTGTCAAAAAATTTGGCACAGATGTTACTCAAAAAAAATCAATGGTGTCAACAAGTACTGTTGTATAAAATGCCAATGTGCTTTCCAGAAGTTGTTCCTTAAGTCTGTGTCCTAAAACAAGCTCATTCAAAGCAATAGCTTGTCTTCTGATCCACATTCCATGGAATGGCTCCATTCCATGACTGATGTTCTGCTGTCAATACATTTTAGGAGCAATGGGAAGCGGATCAGGGTCAGTGTGGTGCAGCATAACCTGGAGTATTTGTCAATCCTAGTTTTATATAAGAACAGTGTGCAGTTGCAACAGTGGGATCAGCTGGAGTGTGTCTGGTCCCATTGCTGCAGAAAGAGATCCAGAAAGGCTACTGCCCCATACTGGCAATTCTAATAGGACGCACAGAGGAGCAGGGTTATCTTTCCAGCCACCCAAAGACTAAATATAGGGGAAGGAGGCCAACAATTAGGGTCTCCCTGAAGAACCAAGGAAATGGGGAGAGGAAACAGCCAGCAACCCACTGCAGACATTTGGAACTTGAGAGAGAGAGAGAGAAGATGGCAGCAGATTAAGGAAGGTTTCCACTTTCAAGGGTCATCGTGGGGAGGTGGGATTCTGGATCCATGGAGAGGAGGCTCATTCATCCAAGTCCTGTGTCTAGTTTTTCTTTTTCTGCAAGAGTTTTGTCCCAGCCTACATTTACCTATATGTCCTACAGTGGCTAAGAAAAATGCTAAGCTCTGACTGCAAGGCTGGGGTCCTGGTGCTGTCCTGCCCCATCCCAGCTTGCAGAGAAACACATGAAACACTATTGTACCTCTCTGAGGTGGTGTGGTTCAGCACAGTGGATTAAAAGGGCCGAATTAGCCGCATGCATTTGGAAGAGCATCTAGCACAACGGAAGCACCAATCCCTATATGGGAGGTTTGGGTGCTTCTCTAAATACATTGTCTGAGCAAAATCCTGCCCTTCCTTACACCTCATTGCAAGAATTTGGCCCCATAGGTCTGATTTATGCTAATAAAGGCACATTTTCTGCGGGGCATTTGTTTGAGCCAATTCAGTGGTAAGAACTTGAATGTATAGTACAGGGGTAGGGGGGCTTTGTGCATTGACAGTTAAATATGGGAGTTGGAGGGTGACCAGGACTAGAACCTGTCTTAAAATACTAAACAGTAATAAAAACAAGAGCCACCAAAAGAAGATTTAACAATATTTCAGTTGGAAATTCTTAATTCTAAAAGGGGAAATACACTTGGAATAATAAATAAGCTGGTTTTTTTGTTTGTTTGTTTTTTCTGTCTCAGATCCAGAGCTTTGAGGATGAAACTCCATGGGGAAATCTTCATGACAGCACTTCAGGTGGGTATTAACAAAATGTAGCTTTAAAAAAAAACCTTTTAATTTTGCTGTGTATGTTTTCTAATTTCTCATCTCTTGCAGAGTGCATTCTCTAGCTCTCCTACCATCTATGCAGTTTGGATGCACAGCTATAAATGTGCCAACCAAACGAGCATTCCGCGTAATAAAATAATGTGGCTTTCAAGTACGCACACCAAGTCAAAGGGGTTATATGTGTGTGTGCCCAGAGGTCTGCTCATACACAACTCATTGCCAGGCTGGGGCCTGCATTAAGTGCTTAAAGGGTTAAAGCACAAACTGCTGGACCGACAGTAAAGCGGAAGTGTGTCTTAACATCCTGTGGGAGGACCTGAGATTGAGTCCTGAGCTCTTCCTGCTTGAGAGATGGATGGGGAGTGCTGGAGAAGCAGGCTGCTCAGCCTCCAGAACAGGGAATGTCTAGCAGGGTTCTTAAGTTCCTCCCTCTAGTTGTATTCAAAGCAGCAGTGACAAACTCCAGAGCAGGGGAGAGTCATTATGTAATTGAGCTTGAGAATGGCAAGGAACAGACAGCAAGGAATAAAGGGAGAAATCCTGGTGGGCCTCACCAAATCATAACAGAATGATATTGATGATTTAAATGCAAATCCATATTTAGGCACATAAATAAGTGGCCTGATATCTATAGATGCTAATCAGCCATACATCCCATTGATTTACCCCCAAGAGTTGATATCTCCAAGGGTGACATTTTGGTGGCAGTGTAGTCAATAGCACAAGTCCCGTTGACTGCAGTGAGGCCAGGAGTTCACCCCAAGTGCATAAGTTTCACTTAGTAAATGCTAGAGCTGATCAAACTATTTGCAGTGAATAATTAATCCAACAGCCTTTCTTTCTTTCTGTTTCCAAATGATCTGTGGGCAGGTTTTTGTTTGAATGATTGTGTTAGTGATATGCAATTGTTCAATAAACACTGTATGTGGGTGTATTTCAGCTTATGGATTGTTCGTTTTGGTCCTGTCTTTGGCTGTTCATAGAGTCATAGAATCATGGAAGATTAGGGTTGGAAGAGACCTCAGGAGGTCATCTAGTCCAACCCCCTGCTCAAAGAAGGACCAACAACAAAATCATCCCAGCCAGGGCTTTGTTAAGATGGGCCTTAAAAACCTCTAAGGATGGAGGTTCACCACCTCCCTAGGTAATCCATTCCAGTGTTTCACCACCCTCCTAGTGAAATAGTGTTTCCTAGTATCCAACCTAGACCTCCCTCACTGCAACTTGAGACCTCCAGAACAGGGAATGTCTAGCAGGGTTCTCAAGTTCCTCCCTCTAGTTGTATTCAAAGCAGCAGTGACAAACTCCAGAGCAGGGGAGAGTCATTATGTAATTGGGCTTGAGAGTGTTCCTTGTTCTGTCATCTGCCACCACTGAGAACAGCCTCGCTCCATCCTCTTTGGAACCCCCCCTTCAGGTAGTTGAAGGCTGCTATCAAATCCCCCCTCACTCTTCTCTTCTGAAGACTAAATAACCCCAGTTCCCTCAGCCTCTCCTCATAAGTCATGTGCCCTAGCCCCTAATCATTTTTATTGCCCTCCACAGGAGTCTTTCCAATTTGTCCACATCCCTTCTGTAGTGGGGGGACCAAAACTGGACACAATATTCCAGGTGTTGCCTCACCAGTGCCGAATAGAGGGGAATAATCACTTCCCTCCATCTGCTGGCAATGCTCCTACTAATACAGCCCAATATGCTGTTAGCCTTCTTGGCAACAATGGCACACTGCTGACTCATATCCAGCTTCTTGTCCACTGTAATCCCCAGGTCCTTTTCTGCAGAACTGCTGCTTTGCCAGTCTATGGGCCTGACCAAACCCCAATATGAAGATTATTTGATATCAATTGATATCAATGGCCCATTGATATCAATGGAAAGACTCTCGAGGGTATGTCGACACTGCAATAAAAGACCTGTAATGGCCCATGTCACTTGACCAGAGCTTGTGGGGCTAAAAAATTGCAGTGTAGATGTTCAGGTTCAGGATGGAGCCTGGACTCTGGGACTCTCCAGTGGCTAGCCTGAGCCTAAATGTCTACCCGCTAATTAAACAACCCTGCAGGCCAAGGCCTTTGAACCCTAGTCAGCTGACACAGGCCAGCCACTGGTGTTTTTATTGCAGTGTAGACATACCCTCATTGGCTTCACTGGGCTTTGGATAAGGTCCTCCTGTTTGCTATTCATGGTGTATTAATCACCTCAGTTACATGGTATTGTTTTGTTTCTGCTTCCTGAATGACAACTGAATCTTTATATATAGAGACAAGCTCCCACACCAATGCACAAATAATCTTCATATTGGTATTCACACAAAGAACAGTCATTCCCCAACATTTGTGCAAAGAAAACCTCATTTGCACAAGTATTCACAGAGAGTGAACACAGCCAAACCAATTCAGGATTTGCTAAAATGCTCACAAATAGTTTCCTACTATTTGTCCAGCTCCAGTGAATTTCTGTACCTTTACTGTTCTCACTATAAGTAAAGGAATAACTAGGTACCCTGCATTCTGATCTAATAATGCATGTGCTTAGTCGTGATTTCATGGTACAGTATGTAGAATGTGATTACTTTGCCTCTACTGACAGCAGTGCTTTGTCATCCAATTAAATGGCCAACCAATATCATATAAGTAAATAGTACACGTATTATAATAATGTCTGTGACACGAGGTGTAGTGCCAAAATGTTATTTCAGCATGTGATTTAAATCTGATCTTTCTATGTTGTTATAGTAGTATTGATACTTGTCTTAATTTCAAAGAAGACAATGTACGGCCAGATCTTCTAATGCAGTGGTGTCCAAAACGTTCGCCACTAGCCACATGTGGCTAATAGGCTATTGAATTGTGGCTGATGCATGTGGCTTTTTTATAATGTGGCTAATAAGAAAAATTCAAAACCACAAGTGTGGCTAGCATCGAATTTCTATTGGACTCCGCTGCTAATGTATTTAGGTACCTAACTCAGAACTGTGGATTCCACTGGGGGCAAGGTACCTAGAACATTGCACCACTGAGTCTAAGTCCCCTTTGTGGATCTAACCTTAAGGCCCCAATTCAGCAAAGCACGTAAGCATATGCTTAACTTAAATTGAACAGTGATTAACTTAAACATGTATTTAAAGTTAAGTATGTCCTTAAGTGCTTTCCAGGACAGGGATAGACTTAAACACATGTTAAAGCCACATGCTGAAGTGCTTTGCCGAATAGGACCCTAATTATGGAAAATAACCCCAAAAGTGAATGGTACCCAATTTAAATGTAGATACCGTCCCTCTTAACTTGTGTAAATTTGATTTTAAACATTCGCTTTAATAAACATTTTAAATCTTTCATCTCTTTGGGGGCAGGGACTGTCTGTTACTGTGTTTGTATAGTAACTAGCACAATGGGACCCCTTTCTCTGTTGGCCAGCAGGATCTGTTGTAAGAAACATAAGTTACAAGCATCTGAAAACAGGGATGGGATGGAATGGAAGCTCTTCCGCTCTATTACCTCTGGATGTAGTGCTAGGTGCTGAAGAAGTAGGGCTAAATAGCAACAGAGTATTTTGCATAAATGGAGCATATTAGAAATGGGTGACTTATTGAAGTACTTGCGCTAATAGTCTTTTCCCTTGGCTCTGTAGCCTGGCCTCAATTTTAGTCCAATTGCTTAATTTTCTACACTCCCCATGAAAGCCAATTCCCTGTCTGCTGTGTGTCTTCTTAATATTTCTCCATAATGTAGATTTTGGCTGTTTAAATGCAGCAGGCTTTATGATACGGCTTTTTTCTTCTTCTTTTCTCTTTTGGCAGAATGCTGAGACTTAATTTTAAAAGACACTCAAACCCCCAAACATCCCTGAATGACTTACAAGGAAAACAGTGTTTTCTAGCTCTGTTTTAAAAAAAAAAATTACAATTTTTTATTAGGCAATTTTATCATTGTTATAAATAAGTAATTGTACTGGGGAGAAGGGATAATCCTTATTTAATTAAATTCATCTATACTCCCAGGTTGGCAGCAACCAGACATATGTGAGACTAATACCCACAGCCTGCCTGTATGCATGTGCAATTAAAAATTCGCTCTACAGTAGCACTGGCAGTTTAGTGTTGCTTTTGGCATTTACAAATTCTTTTATTTTGTGACTTTTTTTTTTTACCATACACATATGCTGGAGCAGATGTTGCTTATTTGTTGTTTATTCAAATCTGTAGGCTCTGGCAGCTAACTCCATTGTTCTGTAATGAAGCTTTATTCACTGTCCTGTATTAGGACCCAGCAAATGCATGACAGGCAGAGTTAGCTCCCAGCAGGAAGCTATAGTTATTGCTCTTACTTATTGACTGTTTATATTCTAAAGCTCACAGTTGAGAAAGCTGGCTGGGCAGTGCAAGGGACTGGTGCGGTTGTGTTCTGAGGGAAATAACTCCACTGTATCTTTGCCCTGATGAGGTGCAGGCTTGCATGTAAACTCATCTGTTGCAGGGATTTCATATTCGATACTTGACAATAGAGCTGTTCTCTTTCTCTACCCCCCATCGTTCCTTCCGTTTTCAATTAGCCTTTGTAAAGTATTGGGTTTAACTAAAGGATGTTTCAGTGTTGTTCATGCCCGTTAACTCAGCACGTGTCTGAAGATTCATTTGCAGCAATGTCTATTAGGGATGCAAGGGAACTGAGGTTTATTTTTGTACAATATTGTATTCGTTCACTCCCACTTCTTTCTTCTTTACTCCTCGATGCCTTTCCCTGTTAGGGGAGCCACACTATTGCTATGCAAGGATTCCAGTGTGGTATTGACCAAAGAAGGACCTGCTGATCCCTGAAGGTTGTGTGCCAACATAAAGGCATTAGCCTGCTGGAAAACCTCTTTGTAGCCCAAGAGGCAATCAATCAGAGAAGTAACCACCTCCATCTGGCACACTGTGACATGGAAACTCACTATTAGAGCATTTGTGATTCATCTTGTCCCAACTAATGGTGCCAGGGATCAAACTATACTCCATCTTCGGAGCAGCTGGGAAAATTCTAGCTTCCCAGCATGCTAAGCTAACACATTAGCTCCTGTGACTTATCAAGTAGGAATTCTTTTAATTATCACACCTTCACTCCTCCTACCCACCAACTCCACATACAGTGTGGCACCATGGGAATATTTCCAGAATGCAATCAGTATTTTTCTTAATTGACTGTGTTCCAACAGTGTGAATTCTGTTTATTCTTCATTGTAACGTGCATGGCATTGATTGCTCCATGCCACCATGAGTACGGGAAAGGAATCCACATTTATTTCATGTTCTGCTAGCATCCGGATATTCTTGTTGCCTCTCATCATTTTTAATATTTAGCAAAATAGTAACAACATAGAGCCAGCTACCATGAGAAAGATTCCTTCTTGCCAGTGGAAGAGGGTAACTAGGTCATTCAAAGTCCTGCTTACTGCTAGAACTGTCACACTGTGACCATTTACGCTATGGTCCTTAAATGTCCCCACTTTCTGAACAGTCCTGACAGGTGACCTTAGTGTAATAATGACCTCCAACAGATGGGATGAGAGAGAAGGAAATTAGAGCATTGCTGGTGGAAATCCAGTGATGGATCTTGTTGCCTATGACATAAAGAGGGCTGATTTTCCACTCTGTTACCTGGGTTTTACATTGGTATAATTCCCTTAACTTCAGTGGAATTATATCTGCGTAAGCATGGCGTAATGGAGTGACTCGGTCCCAGATATTTTCTATACTACTGTTACTTTGCTATAGCTGTTGTGGGAGATAGGTCTGTCTCTGTGATGACCGCTATGGAAATGCTGAACAGTGGAACTCTTCTGGGTGGCTTCTTTCTGCTCTGAGGAACTTAAGTTCTTCAGAGAGAAGTTCCGACAAATTCAGAATGACCTCTGTGGAGCTAGGGTCAAAGTGGATACCGGGTCAAGGAACAAGGATTTTCTGTGCTGCCCCACCCTTCAAATGAGTCTTTTGCAGTATTCTGGTTAAAGGGTTTTAAGCTATTGTAAAAGCCATTGTGATTTGGACCTTATCCCTCCCTCAGAGAGGGAAAGCTGCAGGGAAATTGCAAACAAAGTGTGGTCAAACATACTTAAAAAATGAACACCAATATTGTTACTTATAGGTACTGCGGCAATGCCTATGAGCCCCATTCATGTCCTAGGACCCCATTGGGCTAGGTGCCATACAAATAGAACAAAAAGTAGTCCCGGCCCCAAAGAATTAACATAGCTTTGTCAACTGTGGGCTGATGCTGAGCCTTTTCTTTCTGGCTGAGATCATTGAGAAGGCCATGATGGATCTAATGCGAAATCTGATATCCTGAAGTCTTTAAATCCCCTTCTAGTCAGGCTTC
Organism: Chelydra serpentina; assembly: GCA_037349315.1. Lineage (NCBI taxonomy): Eukaryota > Metazoa > Chordata > Testudines > Chelydridae > Chelydra > Chelydra serpentina. The sequence goes on from JBAIAC010000032.1 coordinate 3,308,247, forward strand.
TGGCTGGACAATAGCATGGAAACAGAGCTAATAGCATTGGCTGATGAACTTCACATCAAGACATCCATGCTGATCTTTTAGAGGTTTTTGATACCATTTAGCAGAGAGCATTACTGGACCTGGCAGGGAAGGGAGGAATTTTCATTCTGTTTGGGGTGATTCTATAGGATGGTGTCAAGTGACTCTTCCTCTTTCATCAGGGCATTCGGCTGTTGAATCCCACAGGAGTTCAGTCCTGTCATTTCTTTTAATTCATGTCCCTATGCAGTTGCCACTTGAGGAGATTGTGAAATAATATCTGCAATGTCATCTGTATGCTGATGACACTTAGCTCTACATCTCATTTTCATCAGAACCAGACATAACCATCACCAGGCTCTCCCGAAGTTTGGCAGGGATTGGAAGATGGATTAAAGCCAATTGGCTGAAGCTCAATCACTAATAAGATGGAGGTGATGCTGGCTGGCAAGGAAAAATACTGGGAGGACCTGGCAAAGTCTGAAGCTGTTCCATCAATTGAAGGAGGATAAAAGACCATTGCCAAAGTGGGCTGTAATCTCAGGGTTTAGCTAGATTAATCACTTCTTTTAGACTCCCAAATTGTATCAATGGCTAGAAATAATTCTGATCATGCATCACTAACTAAAATATTATGCCCTTTCCTCTAAAAGGCAGATCTCACATTGCTCATTCACACCTTCATTATTTCTAGACTTGCCAATGCAGTCTGTTTATGACTAAGCAAGAAAGCCACTCAGAAGCTCTGACTAGTGCAGAAAGCAGCTGCCTACCCTCTGAGTGAGGTAGGTTGTCAGAGCATATCACACCTGTGCCCTGGACTATTCCCACTGGAAATGTGTGAAATTCAAAGTGTTGGGCAGTATCACGATACCTTAAAGACCATACTCTCTTGCTCTCACTCTGACCCAATTGCCCTAAGGGTGTGGTTGCTGGAGCCAAAGATGAGGCATTCTCAGTAAGGAACCTCCGCCTCTGAAGTTTGCAGAACTCAATTCTGGCCTTTCTAGTAAGTTGCAACATTTTGTTCACTGGAGACTGTTGGGAAATATTTTTTCCCCATCAAAATTTTTAATTAAACACTTTTTTCCATTTTCATCTATATTTTTCTTTTACAATTCTGAGGGGTTGGAAAACACGCAAAGGAATATGTTCATTTGTTTTTTATAGAAAAACAGAATTTTCTTCATTTAAAAAGTTGTTCTAGAGAATTTTCAACCAGTTCTGCTCCTCACCAAGGCTTTCTACTAAATGTGAGCTATGAAAGCATGCGCTCTTAGAGGGAGAGAGAGAGAAAGACCTAGCCATTTCACTATTTTCTAAAGCATAGGGCTCATGAGGAACGTAATGCAAAACACCTAATTTCTCAGGTGTGGGAATAGGTTGAAGGCTGAGGGCTATGGTGATGTGTTAGTTATTCTGTGGTTTACAGGATGTTTTTTACATTTATTTTTATTCTGCGTGATTTAATCTTATGAAATACTTAGAGCTTGGGATAATCACTTTTAAATCAAAATAACTAAATACATTTTGTTCCTTATATGTGGAAAATATAGTCTCTTTTCAAATTATGTGAAGCATGCCCCCATACCACAGTGATGGGTGCCTTATAAAAACATGTGATATATATAAGAACTCTCTTACCCTTCTCAAACAGTCTGGCCTGTTATTCTTTCTGTAATCACAGATAATGTTGATACATCTAAGATGGTATGTACATTTTCAGTTTTATTGTGCAATTTTTTTCTCTCCTGTTTTCTGCCTCCCACTGTATATGCTATTATACATATATTAGCATATATATATGCTATGTATAATAGCATATACAGTGGGAGAGAAAATTGCATAATTATCTGCAATATAGGCACCATAAAACTGAAAATGTACATATCATCTTAGATATATCAATGTTATCTGTGATTACTGAAAGAATAACAGGCCAGACTGTTTGAGGAGGGTAAGAGAGTTTTTCTTTAGTAAAAGTAGAATAATTATACAGCAAGATCTCTGGGGCCCCTGGATGCCTTGAAGTTTTCTGTTCTTGTTATAAGCTCTTTGGGGACAGGAACTGTCTCTTTGCTCTGTGTTTGTACAGCACCTAGCTCAACAGCATTTTGCCTATGACTGGGGCCCCTACACATTACCAAAATACAAATAAATAATATTAATAATAATTGTGTTTGGTACAGGATTTTGTACGTTACTGGTGATATGTGGTGGATCACAACGTCAACATGAGTTAACAGTGCGATGCTGTTGCAAAAAAAGCAAATGCAATTTTAAGTTGCAATAACAGAGGCATAGCATGCAAGTCATGGGAGGTGATAGTACTGCTCTCTCCAGAGCTGGTTAGGCCTATCTGGAGTACTGTGTCCAATTTTGGTCACCAATGCATAGAAAGGATGTAGAGAAAATGGGAAGGATCTAAAGGCAAGTGACAAAGATGATCAAAGGGATGGATTGCAAACCATATGAGCAAAGGCTGAAGGAACTGGGTAGTTTGGAAAAGCGGAAATTGAGGTGGGACATGATAGCGGTCTTCAAATACTTGAAAGGCTGCCATAAAAAAGATGGAGAAAAGTTGTTCTCTCTTGCCTCAAAAGGCAGGACAAGAGGCCATGGGTTCAAACTACATCATAGCAGATTTAGAAAAAATCTCAGGAAAAACTTCCTAACTCTAAGAATAGTAGGACAATGGAACAGACTGCTTAGGGAGTGGAAGCTCCTTCACTGGAGGTTTTCAGAAGGAGGCTGGATAGCCGTCTGTTTTGGATTATTTTTAGACACAACAAATCCTGCATCTTGGCAGGGAGATAGACTAGATAACCCTTGTGGTCCCTTCTAACCCTATGATTCTGTAATACTGTGTATGCTAATTTAAACAAGAATCTCACTTAATCCAAATGGAGCAGGGGACATGCAATTTATTTCGCTAACCTGCATTTTGAATAAGATGTAACTGATGCATCGTGGGGCACATAACCCAGTTTCCTATAATGTGGGTTTCAGATAAGACGATTTATCTAACTTCTATTATAGTTTTGTTTAAAACAAAGATCAGTGGAAGGGCAGTAATGAAAACCATAGTTTATTCTAGCACTGAAAACTGAAGTTATGGTTTGTCTGCTGCTGCCACCTGGTGATCATTCTCCTATGCTGCTGCATGTTCTGTTTGTCAGGTCTAGTAATATGGCGATGCGCCTCGTTGGGCAGCCCTTACTCCAATGAGAAATTCCATTGAAATGGGCATCCCTAGAAGGGGACAGACTATAAACATTGAGTTGGGCCTCATATTGTTTCTAGTGAAAAAGTAAATATAAGCAAAGATTTGCTAGCACCATCCAACCTGTACAGTCTTACTTCTGCAGCAGAGAAAATAAAGTTTTTAAATGCTTCAGAAAATATGTTTGAATCATAAACTTGCTGTTTTGCATTTCAGTGACACTAAGTGTGCATGGCATGGATATTGGTAATCAGATCAGCTGAAAAACAGCCCTTTAGAATAAAGGCAGAATGTGCAATTGTGGCAGTTTTGCACTCCCCCATTTTGGCAGTGATATGGAGCTGCCCTGCAGATGTGCAGCACAGGTTAGCACAAGACATTTTGGTCACATACCTGAGGACCCATATATGCTCATTTGTAAGCTGTTTATATTTTCATTTTGCATCCAGATGCTTAGATGAAATATTTTCTTGTACTGTGCAAAACTCCAATGGACTGCGAAGAGTCCTCTGCTCAGATAATAGTTGGAAGTCCACTGTATATCTGACAACAAGTAATTATTCCAGGGGAGTTTTACTAGAGTTGGTTGTAGCAGTTCGGGGAACAGAAGTATGTGGAGTATCCATCAGTCCAGATACAGATGATTCTTTATCCTTTATTCTAGCTACTTTAACCTTCTCTGAATGATGTTCTGATAGCAGTTAGGTTAGTGGTTGCATTGAGCTCCCTGCCTATCATGCTGAGCAATATTGTCTCATTGTTTTCTTGTAGTCTCCCCATCGGTCTGTCTGTATCCATCTGTTGTCTCTTATCTCACACTTCGATGGCAAACTCTTTGGGGCAGGGACAGTGTTTTTGTTCTTTGTACAGTGTCTAGCACAATGGGCTCCTGTGCCGGGGGCTGCTAGGCACTATGGCAATACCAATAACTAATAAGAATAATCGGATCTACGCAGCCCTGATATAGCAGGTTGGTTCGGAGATAGTGGGACATAACTGGGTAGGAATTTCCTGTTGATAGATGCTGTAGGTAAGGTTGTATTGTGGAGAAAGATGACATACAGACCTAGCCAGTGGTATTACAGTACATAGATGGGGCAGAGACCCCAGAGGAATCGGCAACATCAGGTGTTGCTGATAAGGTTGGGGGGTATAAATGAGGCGTAGTCAGTACCTATTCCAAAGTTCATTCAGCTCTAATTTTAGTAGACTCTTTTGTCCCTCCTTCAAGACAAAAACCTGAATTTTAGGTACCACAACACTGTGTCTTGACATCATGAGGTGCACTCCTGTGGGTAAATATTAAGACTGACATTTTCAAACTTTGTACCTAAAGTCAGGCACCTAAAGTGCAGGGTGTACTAAAAGTGACCTGATCTCCAAAGGTGCCAAACTCCCAGTTTCACGGCGCCAACTTTCCAAAGTGCTAGGGGGTGCTCAACCCCCAGGGTCCACCCCCCCTCCACTCCGTCCCCAAAGACCTCACCCCTACCCCACCACTCCCCACCCCCTCTCCACTCCTGCTCTGCCTCTTCCCACCCAGTTCCGCCCCCTCCCCTGAGCGCACCACGTCCTTGCTCCTCCTCCTCCTTCCCCTCCCCCCAGAGCCTCCTGAATGCCATGAAACAGCTGATTGTGGCAGGCGGGAGGGGGGAGGAGCTGATCAGGGGGCTGAGCACCCACCATTTTTTCGCCATGGGTGCTCCAGCCCCAGAGCACCCACAGAGTCAGTGTCTATGCCCAGTTTCTCCTGTTAGAGTTTTTATATTTGGCACCTTTGAAGATAGGCTTCTAATTAAAAGTGACCTATATATGGATTTAGGTGCCAAAGTTAGGCACCTAAAGTCAGTTTAAAACCTGAGCTCTAATTTTTTACAAGTCACTAATTTGTTTTCATGCTTGTTTGGCTTTTTATATGTACATTTTTAGAAATGAGAACATCCAATCTGTAATCAAATGTTGCCATTCAAGATCCACCACCACCTTGTAATAGCTGCAGGAAACCTGACTCTCATCACAGTGGCAGTTTATCATAGTTACACTGGACTACTCACTGCTTAGAGTTAGGCATATGCTTAAGTATCCTGCTCAATCGGGCCTAGATGAGGAGAAAGTCGTGATTTATAATTATGCAAATAGCTTGAGAGCTTTGTGTGAAAGACTGCAAAGTGCCTTACAAATACAGCTGAGTGAATAATTCAGAATGACTCCTTCAGCCTTTTTTTTCCCCCTTACAAAATATCCCTGATCTATGTTTCTTGGGATGTATTTATTATTCAAATATATGTGCTGGATATTTTTTAGAAAAATGTTCTCTGCGTGGGTTGATCACACATATTTACAATTTGAGCCACATTGCTTACTTGTTGTTGGGCAGATAAGTCACCTCATATTGTTTTTCTTCTGTGACTGGATGAGCAGGTGAGCACTTTGATGTGCATTTTTACATGTGTGAATTTAAAATTCAGTTTCTTCAAATACTCATTCATCCAACTTTGAAAATTATGAATATTTTACCAATAAATCTTAAATATTCAAATGCTCATGAAAGACAAACAAGGTGTGATTATGGCCCAAGCAAATTTATTTTAAAATTCATGTGAATAGTACTGGATCCTTTTTTGCTGCATTCACCCACCACTATTTGCATTATTAAACACAACATCCATTTGAGGTAAACTGAATATTAACTCAATTTTTCAGATTAGAAACCAGGTCACAAAGAGGTTAAGTGTCTTGCAAGGTCAACAGAGAACTAGTGACAGAACTTGCAGCTGAACTCAGAACTGTAGTGTATTTTAACCACAAGACAGTACTCCTTCATTAGGAGTAAACATACAGACACAATAATTTCTAACGGTCTGTTTGCCCTAATCTTACGTGCTGGAAATTGCTGAATTTAGAAGGTACTGTATCCACTGCATCCCCAAAAATGGGGAGATTAAGTCTCTTTATGGAACTATTGGACTGAATTAAACTGATAAAGTAGGCTCTGAGTGATTAGTGAGCTTTGGGACCTGGAAAGCAGTCTTTCTTATGGGAGACTAAATAGGTGCGGAGCAGTCACAGGATTAATAATCTACTTTTATTTACAACTCTTGCAGAACAGAAATGGGATTTAATAGCAAAACCATCCTAATCTGAGCTATCACAGCAAGGCAAAGAGCCAAGTCTTTCTAGCATCTTTGGGGTAAATTCTCAGAGTTCCTCTTTCTAGCATGGCCAGATGTCTTCTCTGCACAATTCCCTGAGTTGTAATTGTTAACTCATAGCTCAGAAAGGTCTGAGGCTAAAGCGCCTCTCAAAGCACACTTTAGCTCCCCATTAAGCTCTGCATGCATGCTGAAAATCTCTGCAGGTTTGGGAGCCTCTGTACACCAGAGGCTTGTCTATACTTATGGCCAAATCAGCACTGCTGCAATTGATGCAACGGTGTTGATTTTAGTGGGTCTGGTGAAGACAAGCTAAGTTGACGGCAGAGCACTCTCTCATCGACGTCTGTACTCTAGCTCCCTGAGAAGCATAAGGTAAGTCGGCAGGAGAGCGTCTCCCATCAACACAGTGTGGTGTCGACCATAGGCGCCGACTCCGTGGGTGCTCTGGGGCTGGAGCACCCATGGGGAAAAATTGGTGGGTGCTGAGCACCCACCGGCAGCTCCCTGCCGGCCCCTCCACCCATGCCCAACTCACCTTCCGGGTTCCCACCGGAGGCGCCTCCTGCCGAAAAGCCGCAGCTTTTTTTAGCCCAGCCACCCGCCTCTCAGCTGTTTGGCGGGGGGGCCGCGGGGGAAAGCGCAGCGGGGCGGCGCCTCCGGGCCACGGGTTTTCAGTAGGAGGCGCCTCCGGTGGGAACCCGGAAGGTGAGTTGGGCGTGGGTGGGGGGGACAGTGGGGAGCTGCCAGTGGGTGCTCAGCACCCACCAATTTTTCCCCGGGGGAGGAGGCGGGGAGTTGGAGAAGGGGCGGGGCCAGGGGTGGAGTTGGGGCGGGGCTGGGGGTGGAGCTGGAGGGAGCCGGGGGCGTGAGCACCCCTATAAGTTGACTTAAGTTACGTTGACTTCAGTTACATAAATTACATAACTGAAGTAGCATAATTTAGGTCGATTTACAGCTTTAGTGTAGACCAGCTCTAGGAGAATGACTGTTGCTGGCAACAATTTGTGCCCCTTCAGGTGACCTTCAACCATTGTTGAGAAAGTTTATCTGCTAATGTGGAGTGGGCCAAACTATCTTGAATACTCAGTCTGTATGCTTGATAGAAATCTGGTGTACTAAGTAATTCTGATTTAAGGGGCTATCAAAGTGTCGGTGTCCTAGTGTAGACCAGCATTATTATATATGATACAGGGGAATTTACTGAAATGCTAACAGCCTGCTTACAGTGGTAGCCACTAAATAATTTACAGTTATCATTGGCAAGAAAGTTAGTTACCACAGTATTCATAGGAAGTGCAGAGAGCCAGCATAAGGCATATCCTCAATTGGGGGCTCATTCATCAGCTGTTTTGAAGGTTGAAGTGGAATTTGAGGTGGTGCATAGGGCTAGAGTTGACCCACAGCGCAGGGACCAAATGACGCCCTCCAACTGCTCACTCAAGTGTAAAGGTGTTAAACTATGTCTACATTACGTGCTAAGTGATGTTTCACAGAGTCAGCTACCTCATAATAGCTACTTAAAGCAAATGCAATTTTAGATTACATTAAGAGAGGCACAGAAGTCATGGGAGGTGATAGTACCGCTCTACTCGATGCTGGTTAGGCCTCAGTGGGAGTATTGTATCCAATTTTGGTCACCAAGGTATAGAAAGGATGTAGAGAAACAGGAAAGGATCCAGAGGTGAGTGACAAAGATGATCAAAGGGATGGAATGAAAGCCATATGAGCAAAGGCTGGAGGAACTGGGTATGTTTAGTTTGGAAAAGACATAGGACATCAGTTTGAGTCTAATTCAGATTGGGAATACAGCAACTCAAAAATGACTACTTTTAAAAATGCTGCTCTGCTTTTGTTTCTTTATTGATAAATGTGAATGGATATAGGACAGCAGGATACATTGTCAGCAGCAGCTGGCTAAGGTGCAAAGGGTAATTGAAACATCTTGTAAAAAAAAGTTTAGAGAAGTGGTGGAATATTTTTCTCATGGGAGAAGTTGAACTGTGATTTGGAGACCACCCATAAAACAGAAATTTTGGAGCAATCTTGATGCAAATTGTTGACTGTGCAGGATACAAGCAGGCAATTCCCATCTGAAATGAGGCAACTGCGAAATTGACAGTTTATCTGCCGGTGATAAGAAGACAGATACTACAGTTTATGAATTTGTAATATTTAACCAGTGGTCTGGTCTTGATTTTACAATTGCCTTCATTTACAAAAGAGTGTTTTCCACTCTTTATTAGTTCAAGTGTCAAAATGGAATATATGTAACAAATTTCATTGTAGGCTATTGGGTGAAAGCATCCTTTTGTGTTCCTGCTTTTTATGTTTCTTAATGCACACAAATGAATATTGATTGTTCTTGTCCTGGAATTACAATGACTTTTGGGACAGTAAATTAACCCTTAGGTAACTAGCTTCACATGCAATGGGATGAAAATGGTTGATTTCCACAGGTTGTGAGAAGTGTTGTGTTAGACAGAAGGGAGGTTTATGTAGCTGTTGGGAGGCCGGGCTGGATCAGAATTGTTGCCTGGAGTAAGTCCAGAATGACTCCACTCCTGGGAACCCCATTCTGCCTTGACATGCAATCCTACTTTGACCTAAGAATAAGAACATAAGAATGGCCCTACTGGGTCAGACCAAGGGTCCATCTAGCCCAGTATCCTGTCTTCCGACAGTGGCCAGTGCCAGATGCCCCAGAGGGAATGAACAGAACAGGTAATCATCAAGTGATCCATCCCCTGTCGCTCATTCCCAGCTTCTGCCAAACAGAGGCTAGGGACACCGTTCCTGCCCATCCTGGCTAATAGCCATTGATGGACCTATCCTCCGTGAATTTATCGAGTTCTTTTTTGAACCCTGTTATGGTCTTGGCCTTCACAACATCCTCTGGCAAGGAGTTCCACAGGTTGACTGTGCGTTGTGTGAAGAAATACTTCCTTTTGTTTGTTTTAAACCTGCTGCCTATTAATTTCATTTGGTGACCCCCTAGTTCTTGTGTTATGAGAAGTAGTAAACAACACTTCCTTATCTACTTTCTCTATAGCAGTTGTGATTTTATAGACCTCAATCATATCTCCCCTTAGTCATCTCTTTTCCAAGCTGAAAAGTCCCAGTCTTATTAATCTCGCCTCATACGACAGCTGTTCCATACCCCTAATAATTTTTATTGCCCTTTTCTGAACCTTTTCCAATTCCAATATATCTTTTTTGAGATGGGGCAACCACATCTGCACACAGTATTCAAGATGTGAGCATACCATAGATTTATATAGAGGCAACATGATATTTGTTGTCCTATTATCTATCCCTCTCTTAATTATTCCCAGCATTCTGTTTGCTTTTTGACTCCTGCTGCACATTGAGTGGATATTTTCAGAGAACTATCCTCAGTGACTCCAAGATCTCTTTCTTGAGTGATAACAACTAATTTAGACCCCATCATTTTATATGTATAGTTGAGATTATGCTTTCCAATGTGCATTACTTTGCATTGATCAACATAAAATTTCATCTACCATTTTGTTGCCCAGTCACCCAGTTTTGAGAGATTCTTTTGTAGCTCTTTGCAGGCTGTCTGGGTCTTAACTATCTTTAGTAATTTTGGATCATCTGCAAATGTTGCCACCTCACTGTTTACCTCTTTTTCCAGATCATTTATGAATATGTTGAAAAGGCCTGGTCCCAGAACAGACCCCTGGGGGACACCACTATTTCCCTCTCTCCACTCTGAAAACTGACCATTTATTCCTACCCTTGGTTTCCTATCTTTTAACCAGTTACCAATCCATGAGAGAACCTTCCCTCTTATCCCATGGCAGCTTACTTTGCATAAGAGCCTTGGGTGAGGGACCTTGTCAAACGCTTTTTGAAAATCTAAGTACGCTATATCCACTGGATCCCCTTGGTCCACATGCTTGTTGAGCCCCTCAAAGAATTCTAGTAGATTGGTGAGGCATGATTTCCCTTTACTAAAATCATGTTGACTCTTCCTCAACAAATTATGTTCATCTATGTGTCTGACAATATTGTTCTTTATTATATTTTCAACCAGTTTGCCTGATACTGAAGTCAGGCTTACAGGCCTGTAATTGCCGGGATCACCTCTGGAGCCCTTTTTAAAAATTGGCATCACATTAGCTAGCCTCCAGTCATCTGGTACAGAAGCTGATTTAAATGATAGGTTACAGACTACAGTTAGGTTTCAGTGTAGTAGCCGTGTTAGTCTGTGTCAGCAAAACTACTACAGTTAGTAGTTCTGCAATTTCACATTTGAGACAGTCAAAAGTCAACAATTTTAGCAAGTGAAATAACGAAGCAATAGGACAAGTGGTTTATTGACTATTTACATTGGTTTATGTCGCGTGTTCAGATGATGACATTTGTTTTATAGATATGTAAAATGGAACTTACAGATGGTGATTATACCTGTTGTTAAATCAATGCCCACCCTAGTATTTGCAGCTACGCTGGACTCACTTTGTAGTTCATTCTAGTTGTAGACATATAACCAGATTCAGAGCAATACTGCTAGGACCAGGAATATACTTAGCACAGTAGCGAACATTTAAAGTTCACCCACTGTAGGCTCTAATGAGAAGCATTTACTGATTTTTATCCTGGTTTGCTGTTTGAATCTCTTTCTTCTCTCCCCTACTTTTCTCCCTGCAGAAGTGCTGGTGACAAGAACAAACAGCTGCCAGTCTGACAGCAGTGGATTTCTGGAGGAACCACCAGAGCCCTTACCTTTACAAGTAAAGAGCTGCTGATATTCTTCAATGAGATTAGTGAAAAGTTTGAGCAAAACTAATACCCAAAAGTTATCAGGTTCATGAAAAACAAAAGCAATACACGAGGATGAAATTTCCCTGAGATTCCCTGTAGGGAAAACAGGGAGATTTTCATAGGCAAAAAAACTTTCTACCCCAGTGGAATACTATACAAGGTCCAAAATTATACCTTGTAGAACCATTCCACCTTGGCTACCCTATCTTACTGTATTGTATTGTTGCCCCTTTGGCTCAAGTGGTCAGCCAACATTTAGGGCTTTGCTGGCTTGTATCTGTTAGGAAGAGATGATGTGAGTCAGGTATATTCTTTGGTGTAATCTAGTTTCTTTATAAAATATCTATAGAATGTCTTCTCTGAACACAGTAGAAACAGCAGGCCATCTCTTCGCTCAGAAATAGCCCAACGTGAATCTCCATCAAGCTCTGAGCCCATGAAGCTCTGTCTCTCTGCATCCCCTTAGGGCCACATTTGCAACAGCTTCTCTTGCTTTCTGTCTCCAGCCACTCTCAGCTGCAATCAATATTCTAGCTCCTCTGTATCCAAGAAAGCTCCACTGTCCATACAACTTAGTTCTGACCTGCTATATGGCTTAGTGCACTGAACAGTAGCCTCCATTGCTTGCAAATAAAGGAGCCACTGCGCCTGAAAATGGGTGCTTGGCATACCTGTCCTTAACAAGATTGTTTTTGGATCAAAGACCTCCATAATGGCAACCATTAGCATCTCTCAGCATAACGTTATCTAGGCAGTAGCACAATTTGAGCTTTCCAAATCCCCTATATTCAAATACTTGCAGTAAGATGTAACTAGAACTTTTAATGAGAATTCAAAATAGAGGGCTGGAATGTGACATTACTCCCTGAGCCAAAGCTCAGTGAAGTCAACAAGAGTCTTTTTATTTACTTCAATGAGCTGCGAATCAGGCCCATATAGTGCAGACCTGAGTAGGTGTGAGGTGCAAGGGTTGAAAATATGATTGGCCCCGTTGGCCTTGTCTTCCCAATGAAGTGTCTAGTCTTATGCTCAGCCTGCTAACTCATATGAAAACTACAGACTGCCTTGTTTTCATAAGAATGTTAACTTGAATTATGAACACACCATTTTCCCCCCAGTGAAAACAAGGCCTTTGTGTGGAATTGGTGCAACATTCAGGGGGAGAAACCTCATTCTGCTCTCCTGACCCCTTGTGTGTCCACCCAGGGACCAACTGACCACAATCGGCCCTTAACCATGTACCAAACAAAAGAGCTCCTTTTGTATTTAAAAATTATTCCAGATAAAGTCCCATTATCCATCTCATCAAACGAGTCCATGGCATTGCAATATTCCATTCTTAGTGTTGTTAGCCAAATGGGCTCGTTTCCCCCTGGAGCTGCCCAATTACCCCAAGGAGGCACGGAGAGACAAGAGGACAGATACCAGACCCTTTATTAGTCAGTCAGCTGAGAGGGTGCTCTACTCGGCTAGTGCCCAAGAAAGAGACACACCTTACAAGCACAACTGGGCTTCTTTTATACAGAGAGACAAACAACTTAGCGTGTCTAAATTCTGCTAACCCATGCATTGTTTAAATTCAGTTCTAGTAGTAATCAGGATACATCTATTTAGCTTCCCGTCCTTCACATTCCTTTCCCAGGGTCGGGGGCATCCGTCCAGCCCCCTCCCCTTGTCCATATATCTTCTATACATCCTGTATACGTACAGCTTCATGCATGGGAAACGACAGAGAGGACTTAGATAAGCATGTTTACTAGGATAACAAGCAGAAGCCGAGATAAGCATGTTTTTCAGTTTTTGGGCCTAACAAGATCCCCCCTAAAAAGCATTTTGAGAGCCTTATGGCCCCCAATCCTCAGCCTTCACTGGCTGATATACGGCCATCATTCGTTGGTGTATAATTTGATTAGCCATTCGTCGGACTAATGCAACTACACAGGGAGCAAAGCAAGCTAGGGTTAATAGGGTTGTAATAAAGAGTATAAAGAGAAGAAGGCCTTCTCGGAGCCATCCCAGTTGCGATAACCAGGATGTGAACCAGTCCATATTCCACCCACCCCATGTTTGGGAGCTTCCAGCGGTCAATGCGGGATCAACGGACCGCCTCTCCCTAATCAAGTCGTCATATACCTTAATTCCTAATTTATTTCCCTGAATTTGGGGTAATAGAAAGAACAAGGGCCCAATGTACCCAACATAACATATTCCTGACCAATTTGGAGGCAATCTTCGATAAACGTATTGCCCACATATCCAGTAATGGCCTTTTAGGGCCCATTGTCCATTCGCAAAGGGGCCATCCCAGGTCTCGGGGTAGTCCTCGGGGCCCGGTTCTTCATAATACAAAGGGTTACCCGAGTTCCATTAGAGTGTTGCCATGCCCACTGATACCAGCGTACCACGTGGTCCTTGCTAGTGGTATTGTCTCGCTAGCAACTTGCATACAGGCCATCGAAGAACCTATCCCGTGCTACCGCCTTGCAACCTTCACCCGAAGGGTGTTGGGCAGAACATTTTACCCAACTATTATTGGTAAGCTTTACATGGGTGTGGTTCCATCGCCCCTGATATTTAGAACAGTCATACAGGCGACAATAGGGATCCCAGCAATCAAACCCTGGGGATAGAGTCCAATCGCACTTACTTTCTCCCTCTCGCCTTGTCCAATTAAGGCAAAGAATACCCATTCCATAAGAATAAAGCCACCAGGGGCTACTATCCTCAGTCCAAACTCCTGTTCCATCGTGGACTATGCTCAAAGTACTGAGCCACCATTTGGGCTGTACTGGCTGGGCTACCCAAGGCCATTCATTTAATTCCCCTGGGCCTCCACACACCCATCAGTTACTGAGGTTAAAGGAGTTTGCTATTGTCTCCCCCAGCTGTAAAAACCTATTTTCCCAACCATAATAGTGATGGAAGTACATAAACAGAGATATTAACAACAATTTCATTATCTTTTTCTAAACAGTCCCTTTAGTCCGTCCAGCTGCTGATACTCCCAGGTGGAGTCTTCGCCTGTGCCACCCCGGGCGTCCGGAGCCGGGGTGGGCAGAGGGCTGATGTCCTCTTCCGATGATTCAGTCTCCGGGTTAGGGTTCAGAAACCACTTTACCCGCGTATGGTGTGTCCATTTGTCACTTCCAAGAACTTTAACTGCAGCTTGGCTGATGAGCGAGACAGTGTGCGGGCCGTCCCACCGTGGTGTAAGGGGGTCACGCTTCCACTTCTTGACAAGGACCTGATCACCAATCTGGAACGGGTGCACGGGCTGATCCAAGGGAAGGGCCTGAAAAGGCACCGCGTATCGATGCAGCTGTAACGAAACAGATTACAGCCCAGAGACCTGTTTCCATAAGGAGTCCTTCCCCATTTCCCAGTTTACATCCTCCCGGAACCCCAGGATAAGGATTCAGGGAGGGAACCCGAAGACCAGTTCAAATGGTGAAAGCTTAAGACCCTTACGCGGGGCCCTTCAAATGCGGGTAAGGGCTAGCGGCAGCGCATCAAGCCACTTTAAACTAGACTCTGTGCATAGTTTAGTGAGGGTATCCTTGAGAGTTCTATTCATTCTTTCTACCTGACCTGAGCTCTGTGGCCTCCAGGGTGTATGCAACTTCCATTGTATACCGAGTGTCTGGGACACCTGTTGGACCACTTGTGAGGTAAAGTGGCTTCCCTGATCAGACTCAATCGTTTCAGGGAGGTGGAATCGGGGAAGTATTTCATGCAACAGGACCTTAGTAACAGCCCGGGCCTGACAATGCCGGGTGGGGTAACACTCTACCCATCCAGTAAGTTGATCCACAAATACAAGTAAGTATTTATAACCCCTGCAAGCGGCATTTCTGCAAAGTCAACTTGCCACCTCTGGAAAGGGTATGTGGCCCATGGCCGGCCTCCCATTGGGGCGGGAGGGCCACACCCCTTTTGGTTGGTTCGTTGACAAACAGGGCAATTACTAACAATTCTCTGGGCTTCCACATGCATGCCCAGCCCCTTAAGGGATCGGGTGGCCAAATCAACCATTGCCCCCGACCCCATATGTCCCTCTTTATGCATGTGCCGAAGAATTTCCTGAAGCACTGGTCGGGGGACAAAAATTCCCTCCCCCCCCCCCCCCCCGGTAATTTCCACCATCCAGAAGGAACCTGCCGGGCCCCCGCAGCCTGCGCGTGGCATACTTCCTCAGCTGTGTATTGGGGAGGGGGGTTTTTAGCTTCTGTATCTTGAACCAAGAGGAGCCACGAGGCCCCTTCCTGTGGCCTGATCAGCCAATTGATTATATCTACGCTGTTCGGCCTCCGGGGCCCTTCCAAGGTCACGCACATGTATTACGGCAACCCGGAGGGGAAGCATCAGGGCCTCAAGAAGTCTTTTGATGAGGCTCCCATGTGAAATTCTTTGGCCTGATGCTGTGATAAATCCCCTTTCTCTCCACAGGGTCCCGTGAGCATGTACCACCATGTAGGCATAGCGACTATCAGTAAACAGGTTAATAGTTTTCCCGGTCCCCAACCAGAGAGCCTCAATAAGAGCCACTAGTTCCGCCGCTTGGGCAGACAAATTAGGGCTAAGTTTAAACTTGTGTGCTTCTTTGCCCTTAATTACTACTGCTGCTCCGGTATACCGCTTGCCATCTATCACATAACTGGACCCGTCAACGTACCCTTCAATTTCAGGGTTGGGCCAAGGCAAGTCCGAGAGATCAGGGCGGGGTTTGGTTTCCTGTTGCAAGACTTCAATACAGTCATGAGTGGGGCTAGCCTCATGGGAAATTCGAGGATCGGGCAATAGGGTAGCTGGGTTGAGGGAGCTAACTGTCCTAAAGGTTAAGTTAGGGGCTAGCAAGAGCCCTACTTCATATCTGGTATGTCGGCTGGGATTTAGATGCTTTTCCCCTGCACCTGTCCCTAGTATTTGAGGCACCCCGTGGGGGACCACAACCTCAGTGTCCCCCCCAGGGTCAACTTCTCAGCCTCCTGTACAAGGAGAGCGGTTGCTGCAACAGCCCGTAAACAGGCAGGCCATCCCTTGGTGACAGGGTCCAACACCTTTGAGTAGTATCCAATGGGTCACCAGGTTGGTCCCGACCTTTGGCACAGAACTCCAGCAGCCACCCTCCCTTCTCATGAACGTATAGGGTGAATGGCCTCCATGGGTCTAGGAGGGCTAGAGCGGGAGGCTGAACCAAGGCCTTTTAGCTCTCGAAATGCTTTTTCCATCTCTCTGGTCCACGTCCAATGGAGCAGACCCTCTTTAGTTAAGGATTCATATAGTGGTTTGGCTCTTCCCCCGTAGTCAGGGATCCAGAGCCGACAAAAGCCAGTCAGTCCCAGAAATGCCCTTAGTTCTCGGGGGGTTTGGGGCTGAGGGCTATCAAGTATAACCTGGATTCTTTCTTTACCCTGACTACGACTTCCTTGGCACAAGTGATACCCAAGGAAAGTGACCTGCTGCTTAACCAGTTGTGCTTTTTCCTTTGAGACCTTATACCCCTGTGCCCCAAGGTAATTAAGGAGCTCTATAGTTTGCTCTTTACAGGCTGCCTCTGTTTCAGTACTTAAGAGCAAATCATCGCAATACTGGCCTATGTTACATGAAGGGTGTTTAGCCAGGAATGGGGCGAGGTCCCTTCTTAACTGGCTGCCAAAAAAAAATCTCAGGTGCACAGGTAAGTCCTTGTGGGACAACGGTCCAAAGGTATTGAGCTTTGTAGTGGGTATCTGGGTCCTCCCACTCAAAGGCAAACAGTCTCTGAGACTCCAGATCAAGGGGAATGGAAAAGAAGGCATCTTTTAAATCTATGACAGAGAACCAGCTGTGATTTTTGGGAACTTGGCCCAGAATAGTATAGGGATTCGGGACAACTGGATAGGGGGCTTCTATTAACTTGTTAATTTGTCTTAGGTCCTGGACCAACCGATACTGCCCATTAGGCTTAGGCACCCCCATTATCAGAGTATTGTATGGGGACGTGCCTTCCCTGAGCCACCCGCACTGCAGAAACTTTTGAATCAGAGGTTTTAACCCGATTCTAGTGGTTAGCTTAAGGGGGTATTGTCGAATTCGGACTGGGCTGCTTCCCTCCTTAAGGGAAATATGCACTGGTGAAGCATTCCGGGCCGAGCGACACCTCCCTTCTCCGCCCAAACCTTAAGGTTAACCCCTGATAGCTGGTTCCCTTCACTCCTCCCCTGGCATTCCGGGGAGTGATTTCTAGCACTTATCAGGGCCATCTGGTAGTTAGAGGATTGCTGAGTCTAACTTCCATAGTCCCTTTGTCAAACGAGATTTCCGCCTGCAGTTTAGTGAGGATATCTCGTCCGAGCTGTGCGATGGGGCCAGAGGGGCTGTAAACAAACTGGTGGGAAATTTGACGGTCCCCTATTTTCACTAGGAGAGGCAACATTTTTTCCAAAGCTGTAGTTTGCTCTCTATCCCTTGGACCATGGCACGTCCCCGAGCTCTACCTCGGGGAGCCTTATTAAGGGGGAGCAAACTAAGGGTGGCCCCAGTATCAATAAGGGCTTCAATTGGGTGGCCACCCCCCACTTTAATTTTTACCATGGGATCCAGGCTGTCAGCTTGCGCCGCCCGGAGGGGCCGCTGGGTCCCCCGGCCCCCCCCTATGGGGAAGATTCCTCCCCTGAACATCCCGTACCGTTGTAGAGGATGGGAAGGGACGGGGATTTATCTTTACGTTCCCTTCCCATGGCCTGTTGCCGGGGGCATTCATTCTTCCAGTGCACCTCTTCCTTACAGATAGCACACTGATTTCGACCCAGGCGAGGGCCCCTCCCCTTCCCAGGTGGCCCTGGCCGTCCCTTAACTTTGTCCCCCCTTTCTTCATATCCTTCTCTTAGGGCCATGGCTAAAACACGGGCCCCTTTCTTCCGCTCCTCATTATTCCTTCAATCATAAACCTTCATGGCAATTTCTAAAAGTTCCTCTATATTTTTGCCCAACGCCCCCTCCTGTTTCTGCAACTTCTTTCTAATGTCCTCATAGGACTGTCCAATGAAAAGGGGGGATTAGTACCCGTTTCCCATTGATATCCTCAGGATCGAGGTTTGTGTATCTCTTACAGGTATTACAAAGCCGCTCATAAAAAGCAGCTGGGTTTTCATTTCTTTCCTGTCTTATATTATATATAGGGATATTGGTCCCAATGCCCATCTCGGGACACAATGCTATGTACAGCTTGTACAATTTCTAGTCTGAGTGTCCCTCCCTCAGGCCATTCCACCCCGAATGTCGTCCATTCAAAAGTACAGAATTTTACAAGATTGTCTTTACATAATACAATTCCATAATCAGCCTGGCATCTAAATGCCTTCCAGTTATCCAGCATACATCCCAGGGGTGTCCCGGAGAAAGTACTTTGACCGGACCCCATTATGCTTTAACCCAGAGTTTTCCAAGACAGAGATATCGAGAGGGGGGGAGGGAAAGGGATCTAATTCTAACTCAGATATCCGCTGGGTCACGAGGTTCGGCTGACCCCCCTTGCAATCAAGATATCCTGGTCACCGGGTTTCCCCTCGCAGGAGTCTTGGGGCGGCTGAAGTCAGCTTAAGCCTCAGACCTGTCAGCGGCACTCATTCATCTTTCACACAGATCCCTTCATCAGTTACAATCTCGGTTTCCAACACACCATTCACAGGAGAAACAACATTACCCCTCCCAGAAACAAGAATAACTCCTGAGGTTGCTCCAAGTCCCAATAATTGTTAGAAACGGTACCCTTTAACCAAAAACACAACAACAAGACATTTACAAAGCTACAATAATGTTAATATACCTTCCTGTATACAGGCTGCCTAGGGGATTTCCACTGTCCAACCCACACCTCGGGGGCGTTATTCCTCAAACCCGGGAGGTAAACGCACTTACCGCCCGAAGTGGCCGCGTCCGGCAGTCAGACTTCCCCTTCTTCTGGAGCCGTCTTGCTTCCGTGTCCTTCAGAGTTCTCTTCAGAGAGGACGCAGCCGCCCCGGCCGATTGTGACGACCCGAGGCCCGAGCAAACCAACAGCTCGAGGTGGCCACTCCTCGGAATCGCCCTCGGCCGCCGGTCAGCGTCCTCTACAGGGAGAGAAGTCCCGGCGGAGTCGCCATTTGTTAGCCAAATGGGCTCGTTTCCCCCTGGAGCTGCCCAATTACCCCAAGGAGGCACGGAGAGACAAGAGGACAGATACCAGACCCTTTATTAGTCAGTCAGCTGAGAGGGTGCTCTACTCGGCTAGTGCCCAAGAAAGAGACACACCTTACAAGCACAACTGGGCTTCTTTTATACAGAGAGACAAACAACTTAGCGTGTCTAAATTCTGCTAACCCATGCATTGTTTAAATTCAGTTCTAGTAGTAATCAGGATACATCTATTTAGCTTCCCGTCCTTCACATTCCTTTCCCAGGGTCGGGGGCATCCGTCCAGCCCCCTCCCCTTGTCCATATATCTTCTATACATCCTGTATACGTACAGCTTCATGCATGGGAAACGACAGAGAGGACTTAGATAAGCATGTTTACTAGGATAACAAGCAGAAGCCGAGATAAGCATGTTTTTCAGTTTTTGGGCCTAACAGTGTCCTCTCATTTTCCTTGCAGAATCCACCTTTTCCAGGACACCTGAACCTTAGCTGTGATACCCATGACCGAAAAGTAGCTCTGCCACATAGAACAGCTCTCGCTGTGTCACACCAGGATTTTCATCAGAAGCCAAAGGGCGCTGTTGCTAACGCCTCCACTGCAGATTGCAAGAACATTCCAAGGGTGTCTAGTCCAGACAGAGAACACAAGGACCAGAGGGAAGCGATCACCCTCTCACTAACTGTGGAAGATGGTCTACATCAAGCCTTCAGTGATCAATCAGAGGGTTTTCTCAAAGAAACGGTGTACGATGCAAATAAGCAGGAGATTAAAATTGGAAGAGGGCAATTGGAGAAAGAGGAGAGCTGCCTAGAACAGCAAACTGTCACCCCAGAACTTGTCTGTCATTTATACTTCAGTTCAGTACCCAAAAGTCCAGCTCCAGCTCATGCTGAGAAGAATGGCACAACTCCCATTGACTTCACTGACAGTGGAGCCTGTGCCAAACAAGAGGCAAGAGAAGGACCTTTGACTGAGGAGGATGCTGGGAAAGTACTTAAGGAAAATATCCAGGAAGGTATTACAGGACATGTAAAAGGAAATCAATGTGATAAGGAGATTTTCAGTAAAGTTGATACCCTGGTTCCAGTCACCAAGGCCACAAGTGATCAGCAGTTTTGCAAACTGGACATTGATATAAAAAATATAAACCACTCTTGTGGAACAGGGACACCAGAGAACCAATGGCAGGTCTCACAAGTACAAAATGAAAGCAAGATTATTTCAAGCAGTTCTTTACACGTGTCTAACTTTTCTGCTTACTGCCCAGAGTGCAGATCCGAATTTAGTCCCCAGGAAAGCACAGAGACCTGCTGTTTGGATAAAATATCAGGAGCCACCAAATTGGAGAAGGATGATTCTGTCCAAAATGTTGAAATACACACTAATCCGTCTAAGTCGGTTACTGTTCAGATGTTTTCGAGGCTGGTGTCCACTGTGCAAAAAGTCTCCCTGAGTGAAGGCCTTGGCAAAGCCCAGTCTTTAGAAATTAAATCCATAGGGTCCCAGTGCTCTGAAGGTGAGCCAGTAATTACTTCAGAACTGGGTAGTTTGAAGGAAAGTCTAAAAGAGACAAGAGAAGCTTCGATTCAAACGGACACAATTGGAATAAAAACAAGAAATTGGTGGCCTGACCCAAGTCTTCTCCCTCCATTCTGCAGACATGGTCATCTCACAAAATCAGTCTCCCTAGACACTGGGCTTTATGGGAAATACAGATCATCCTACTGTGAAAGGTTGGGTGCCTGGTCTGCCCAGTGCAGTCACAGCTGTCATTATGTCTGCTGCCATCATTGCTGCTTTCGGTGGGCCTTTCCTTTCACTGCTTCCTCCAAACGTCCTGGGCCCTGTTGTTCAAATCACAGCACCATAGAGTTACAGCTTTTGAAAACGTTAGAGCTCCTGCAGGATACAGCAGTGAGGAGTATTTCTCCAGTAAGTATGTTTCTTGCTGAAATAATATGTAGAATCTGGCGCATTGAGAGTAAACTCCTGGGGTGTTAGTTATTTCAAGGTCCGCTTAAGCTCTGTTCAGTGTTGTAGAGAAAGTGTCAGGAATGTAGCTTAGGAAACAGATGGGAAGAAGGGACAGGCCGTCCTAGACAAATTGGAGGCATGTCAGAAATATACTGTGACTCAAATTAAGTTGTGTTAGACTACTTCTCTTAATGCTGAGAGTATTTAAATGGTAACTGTTTGGTTAACAAATCACCAAGATGAGCTGGAGGACTAAGGTTTACATAGGTCAAATTCAGAGATGAGTCTGAGCTGCTGTTACTTGCTACTGCTTCCATTCTCTTTAGTGTATAAATTCTACCAATCTGGGTTCCCTTAGGGCTTCTCTACATAAAAAGTTGTATTACTTTAAACTATACCAGTATATATAAAGCAGTACAACCTCCCCCTCCCCAATATGGCTGCTGTTATACAGTGCGTATACTGATACAGCTTTATTTCCAGCCAGGCAAGGGAATACACTGCACTGGTATAAGGCAGTTTTATACCAATATAACTGCATCCACACTAGGAGCTGTACCAGCATAACTATTTCAGTTTAAAAAAAAAAGTCGCACCCCTAAATGAAATAGTTATACCAATACAAAAACGATGTGCACTGTAGATCAGGTCTTACACACTCTCAAACCCAGTCAGCCTTGCTTAAACTCACACCTACCTATCAGTATGTAAACTGCACCCTCTTATGCACCACTCTGAATTTGGCCAAGTGAGTTTGAGTCCCAAAAAAGAACCTAAGTAGTTGTGATTTCCACAGTGAAGGGGCCAGCAGATGGAGTAAGTTACACTAGTTCAGACTCACCTCACTTTGGCCCTGTATCTTTATTTTATCAGGGCCCTTATTCATGGCAAAACATTTTTTAGAAATGTGTAAAGGGAGGGAAAGGTTTGTAGAAAAACAAATCAAATTTATGTAGTAATACAAGGTCAGCCAGTGTTTTGAAACCAAAGGGAAACTTTATGGTTTTCTGTGAACTTATGCAGCTTAACCACTTTATGTTTGAAGATGCAGAATGCCCTCTTTTTGATATTTATACATGCTGCTATATACTGAGTAAATAAGGGTGAAATCACATATGACCCAATCATCCCATGAATAGACTCATTGATTTCAATAAAATTGATATTATACTGTAGAGCCCTGATTTTCAGAAAGGCTGAGCAGCCAAAACTCCGACTGAAGTCAGTGGATGGTGAGTGCCCAGTATCTCAGCAAATCTGACCCAGGTAGAATAGGAAACATTTTAGGGTGTCTACACTATAATTAAGCTCCCGCAGCTGACCCAGATCAGCTGACTCACAGAGTCTGGAACCCGAGTCTAAATGTCTATACCGGGGTGGGCAAACTTTTTGGCCTGATGGCCACATCTGGGTGGGGAAATTGCATGCAGGGCCATGAATGTAGGGCTGGGGCAAGGGGTTGGGGTGCAGGAGGGATTGCAGGGTGTGGGATGGGGTGTGGTGTGCAGGAAGGGGCTCAGGGCAAGGGGTTGGGGCAGAGGAGGGGTACAGGGCATACAAGGGGGCTTAGGGGAAGGGTGTTGGGGTGTGGGGAGGGTGTGGCATGCAGGAGGGGGCTCAGGGCAGGAATGCAGGGAGGAGTGCTGGAGGGGACTCAGGACAGGAGGTTGGGGTGCAGGAGGGGTGTGGGGTGTGGCAGGGGGTCAGGGCAGGGAGTTGGGATGCAGGTGGGAGTGCGGGGTGCAGCAGGGGGCTCAGGGCAGGGAGTTGGGGTGCAGGAGGGGGCTCAGGGCAGGGGGTTGGGGTACAGGAGGGGTGCAGGGTGTGGCAGGGGGTTGGGGTGCAGGCAGGAGGCTCAGGGCAGGGGGTTGGGGTGCAGGCAGGGTGCTCAGGGAAGGGAGTTGGGGTACAGGAGGGGTTCGGGGTGTGGACTCTGGCTCAGTGCCGCTTACCTGGAGCAGCTCAGGGGTGGCAGTGGCATGCAGCAGGGCTAAGGCAGGCTCCCTGCCTGCCATGGCCCTGCGCCGCTCCCAGAAGTGGCCGGCACCATGTCCCTGCAGCCCTGAGGGATGGGGGGGACAGAGGGCTCCGTGCACTGCCCTTGCCTATGGGTATCGCCCCCCGCAGCTCCCATTGGCTAGGAACAGGGAATCGCAGCCAATGGGAGCTTCAGGGGAGGTACCCACAGGCGAGGGCAACGTGAGGAGCCCTCTGCCCTCGCTTCCCCAGGAGCCGTAGGGACGTGGTGCTGGCTGCTTCTGGGAGTGGCACGGGGCCCGCAGCGCCACAGCGGTGGCAATCCGACAGGCCGGATTCAAAGCTCTGACTGGCCAGATCTGGCCTGGGGCCATAGTTTTCCCACCACAGTCTATACCATAATTAAACAGCCGGGTAACCTGAGCCCCACCGGCCCAAGTCATCTGACATGGTCAGCTGCAGGCATTTAATCATAGAATCTCAGGGTTGGAAGGGACCTCAGGAGGTCATCTAGTCCAACCCCCTGCTCAAAGCAGGACCAACCCCAACTAAATCATCCCAGCCATGGCTTTGTCAAGCCTGACCTTAAAAACCTCTAAGGAAGGAGACTCCACCACCTCCCTCGGTAACCCATTCCAGTGCTTCACCACCCTACTTGTGAAAAAGTTTTTCCTAATATCCAACCTAAATCTCCCCCTCTGCAACTTGAGACCATTACTCCTTGTTCTGTCATCTTCTACCACTGAGAACAGTCTAGATCCATTCTCTTTGGAACCCCCTTTCAGGTAGTTGAAAGCAGCTATCAAATCCCCCCTCATTCTTCTCTTCTGCAGGCTAAACAATCCCAGTTCCCTCAGCCTCTCTTCATAAGTCATGTGCTCCAGCCCCCTAATCATTTTTGTTGCCCTCCGTTGGACTCTTTCCAATTTATCCACATCCTTCTTGTAGTGTGGGGCCCAAAACTGGACACAGTACTCCAAATGAGGCCTCACCAGTGCCGAATAGAGGGGAATAATCACGTCCCTCGATCTGCTGGAAATGCCCCTACTTATACAGCACAAAATGCCGTTAGCCTTCTTGGCAACAATGGCACACTGTTGACTCATATTTAGCTTTTCGTCCACTGTAACCCCTAGGTCCTTTTCTGCAGAACTGCTGCCCAGCCATTCGGTCCCTAGTCTGTAGCAGTGCATGGGATTCTTCCGTCCTAAGTGCAGGACTCTGCACTTGTCCTTGTTGAACCTCATCATATTTCTTTTGGCCCAATCCTCTAATTTGTCTAGGTCCCTCTGTATCCTATCCCTACCCTCCAGCGTATCAACCACGCCTCCCAGTTTAGTGTCATCTGCAAACTTGCTAAGGGTGCAGTCCACACCATCCTCCAGATCGTTGATGAAGATATTGAACAAAACCGGCCCCAGCACCGACCCTTGGGGCACTTCACTTGATACCGGCTGCCAACTAGACATGGAGCCATTGATCACTACCTGTTGAGCGCGACCATCCAGCCAGTTTTCTATCCACCTTATCGTCCATTCATATGGGCGTAGACATACCCTTAGCCAACCTAAAGCTGTGCTTCCCGTCAGAACCATGTGAAATGTTTGCAAAAAGAACTAAAACTACAAAAAGTTGCCAGGTTTTGACTTTGTTTACCAACTCAAAACTGAGGATTCAGGGCCACCTGAGGGATGGAGGGCCTCACTTGTTTGAGAGGCACCCCAAATCCATGGAACAATATGATGCAGGGCAGCTGGGGTAAACTGTAGTGAGTGGCATTGCAACCTGGCATTCAGGGTTGCAGCACCGCTCAGGTTTGGCCCAGCCTCCCATTGGTCATGACAGAAGGTGGGGGACAGCTGAGCCAAAACTGAGTGAGTGTTGCGGAGATCTGGTGCACAGGCTTGCAGTGCCACTGTGGGTAAACCGGCCCCTGCATGCAGTGTGCCACATGCCAGGTCTTCACCTGCTGGCTACCAAAACCATGGCTGGGAAGCAGGATGGACTCAACACCCGAAGGCAAGTCTCACCAGCAGGGAGGGGTAAGGTAAGGAGTGGGATCGGGAGGCAGGGGCTTCTGGAAGGGGATGGCAGGAGAGCTCCCTTGAGGGCTGAAGCTCCCAGGGCCGGCTCCAGGCACCAGCCTACCAAGCACGTGCTTGGGGCGGCACCTTCAGGGGGGCGGCGCTCAGGTGTGTTGTTGTTGTTTTTTTTAAACATACTGCGACGGGTTGTTGGGGTGGGCTGCGGGCGGGGCGCTCCGGCTGGGAGAGCGGGGCCGCGGCCGGGCTTTCCGTCCGCCCCGCAGCACTCTGGCCAGCCGGGAGAGCAGGGCCGTGGCCGGGCATGCCGCCCGCCCCCCCGGCGCTCTGGCAGGGAGAGGCGCTGGGGTGGGGGATTGTTGCGGCGCAACACTGGGGGGGTGTGTTTCCGTGGGCACTGGGGGAAGTGTTGTTTTTTTTGTTTCAGTGGGGCGGCGCTTGGTTTTTGTTTTGTTTTTAGCTTGGGGCGGCAAAAAAGTTAGAGCCGGCCCTGGAAGCTCCTGGGGGAGGGCTGGCTGTAGGGGCTCATGTGCTGGGGGGTGGTTGTCAGGCTTTGTAGAAGGGTTGGGGGCCTCCATTTCAGATTTTGCCCTAGGCCCCCATAAACTGGTTCTGCTAGGATTGCTGGAAAGTTCACAAAGCTTCTGAGAAAAGCTGGGCCGATGGATGTTTCTGCACCATGAGAAATGTGAGTGTTTCTCCTGGTTTTGTGTTGAAACTATGCAAACTTGGTGATTTTAAATGAGTTTCTTCCTTTCTTTCTTTCAAAGTGAAACTTGGGACGCGTAAACACAAGTGGGTCAAAAGTGCAGAAAATGATTAGGTGAACCCCTCTGAAGTGAAACTGCTGAATCTCATGTCATTGACTAGATCAATACTGTGGGAGCTTTTCTTTGAACTATTTGCTGGAGTGCGATGAATTTTGTGAGACGTCTCTCAATATTGCCACAAGATGTCAGTGTTTCAGTACATTACAGCTGAATTTACATTATCTGACTTATTTTATCACTCCTCTGATGGTGGTGAAAGATTAACAGTGATGCTTTTTCAGTAATCTGAGACTGAGGATACTGCAGGCATTGACTGCACACTACGCTATTGTTCAAGCTCTGTTGTTTAAGCAAAGATGTGTTCAATACAGCACTTGTCTGAGGTTAATTGTGTGAAATCCAGTCCCTGCATCACAGAAAGACCCAAACAACTGGGAAAGCTGTGATTGTGTGTTGGGTGTAAGGGACATGTAGGAAGCCCATGTAGGGGGGTCAAAAAACGTTCCTAGGTTTATGTACAGTGGAACTCCGTACCCATCTAAATTGGAAAGCATTAGGTATGCTGATGTGCAGTCAGTGGGTCTGAGGCTTTACTGCCCTAAAATCTTGGGGCGTTTCAGGGAGAACCTGCTGCTACATCCTGTGTCTTAGAATTGTGGGTACTCCTCCACTGCACAAGGTTGAAGATTCTGCTCCTCACTTCTTCATATGGAGAAAATCCGGTGTATGTGGGCTTTATTCCACATGACAGGATTTGGTCCATAATCTTTAGTCCAGCCTGTCAAGGGATTTAAGCATCAAACATTTGCTAGAACAAGAGAAAATCCTGAAAGTAATCAAAATCTATATTAACTGCAACATTGTTCTTGACATAAGTCAGTGTTAAACCACTGAAAGAGCAAATAGCCGTCAGATTATATTGAATGTGCATGTTTATATTTCATTCGTCTGGGTATGACATTTTCTTGTACAAGGAAATTATTTCCAAACAGAAACACTTTATTTCCATACCTTTTGGAGGCTCAGTTGCTGATTAGCACAACTTTAAAAAAATTGTTTTGGTTAGGTGGTCATAACATCATTCTAGTCTATTCATGTTCTTATACCATATCCTTCACTGAGGTACTTGAGGGATCTCCAGCAGTGAATTAGGTGACATGACCAACATTTTTCATGTCTGGTTCTTTCTTTCTTTCTTTCTTTATTTCTTTCTCTCAGCCTCTCCCTAGGGGGGAAAATTACATTTGTTAACATATGACATGCTATATCTTTATATTAGGCAAAGTCCAGGTAGAAGAAATACACCTTGATCTTGGCATGGAAAGTTGTGAGGGTTGAGGTAGTTCGCAGATCCCATGAGAGTTGGTTCCACAGCCTTGAACCAGCCCCTGAGAAAGCTCTGTCTCATGCACAGACAAGCTTTACCCTTGTGGATAGACTGTGCAGGAACCTCCAAAGCAGTACAGGCCAGTGATCCATTGATTATTTATTCAAATGTATAACTAATCTAAACAATTAGTCTAGAATCCCGTTTCTAACTGAAGCCCATGCTAGAGTCTTAATGGAAAAATGTAAAGTCCAGAGAAATACTATGCTATGGGGAAATTACTTCCCAATACCAATCAATGACCACAGTAGACATGAAACACTGCAGACATTATTTCCAAATATTTATTTGACTTTTTAAGGATACAAACATATGAATTGCCATATTAGAGAGACAGTTCATTCAAACCAATACCTTGTGCAAGAGAGAACTGGAGTGGACGATTATGGAGTAACCTGCCTGTAGAAATTTCTTTCTAACTCCTGTCAGTTAGTGATTGACTTTTTTACCATGAAGTAGGAGAGTTTATATCCTTTATAAACAAATGTGTTTTGGCCGTGTTTGTATATTCCATCAAGCAATGTTACTGGCAGGAATGTTCCCCAAAATATTGACTTGTGAACAAATATTGCAAACACTCTGCAAAAAGCAAACTTTGAATTTGTCTTGGAAACCTGCTTCCAAGCGTTACACTCATCCAGTCTGGGGAAAGAAATCTTGTGTTCTGTCAAAACAGCTCAAATTTCAAATAGTTAATAATGGATACTCGAAGCAATATTTGCCAAGGACAGTTGATGAGCAATCTATAGGCTGAAATATATTTGTATAACACATTATTTGAATAGTTTTGAGCAAATGAACAAATTTGTGGGAATTGTGATGTTTGCGGACTTTTTGCACAGAGAGAACTAAGCTATAAGTGTCATAGTGCCAGCTCAAATCCCAAAAGAATTGCATAGCCTTTGGAATTTTATCCTAGCTAGTGCAATCGCAGTTGCTATTTTTATTCTTTTCAATATCTGATCCTCTTTTTCAAATTTACTAATCCTTTTGCCTCCACTATTGATATGAAAGTCAGCTAAATGTTAACGTCTACAAATGGTGGGTCAAGAAAATGTGATGATGATTCCAGAGGTACAGTGCTCAACCTGTCTTTCAAATCAGACACATGGAGCAAACTTCTTCATTCAGTGATGCTGATGTAAATTCAGGGCAACTCTATTCAATGCTAATGATTTATATAGTTGTAACTAAGCTCAGAATTGCCCCGTTGTGTCAAAACTATGGGTAAAATCCTGTCTCCCTTGAAGACAAGGGCAAAATTTCCATTGACTTCAGGGGAGGCCTATGTGACAAGAAAGAAGAGCTGATAACCAAATACGACATTTATATTCTTCAGAAGTCATCTCACTTGTTATCTGGGAGCTTGTACCTATGAATGTCTGACAAGCCTGCTTACGGTGTATCTGTTCTGTTGATGAGAATAGGACTGCTGCCTCCTGGGCTGTCAGTATGACAAATATTAAAAGGAAAGTAATGAAGTAGACACTCTTCTTGTTCTTCGTAGTGCACAATCCATGAAATAGAAGCTATGAAGAGTTCTTGCCAGAGTTTCCGGGAGAAGCTAGATGAGATTGAGCAGCACCTGATAGAGCAACAGGATCTTTTTTCCAGTGCTATGTCAGATGAAGGAAGGTAATTATATCACTACAGAAACACACACATTATGGTCATTAAAAAAGAAACATTTTGGACCAACTATACCCTGAGTGAGTGTGCAGAGCATCTTGCTGTATGTGCCAACACTCAGACTTAACATTTTTACTGTATAACACAGAAGTCAGCATTCAATTGTTCATCACTTTATTGCTATCCATTTATCCAACCAATATTTTCTAAACTGGATCATGGCAGTGTATGTTATAAACAGGTTATGCTGCATTAAGGTTAGGTGTACATAAGGGATTTATAATATGTACAACGAATGTATACTCTCTTTGATACTTCTCAGACTCAGGCTGGGATTCCTCATGAGTATGACATCCACAATCATGAAGGTGCCATCATGGGTATTGTGCATGTATTGTACCCACCCTGCAAGTGAAAAGGACTTTTTATGTAATTGTGTCCATAGAAAAGTATGACTTGTCTCCATTAATTTCGATGTTCAGAAACAGTAGAATTTTTAAAATGGTCTATTTTAGTTTAAAATGACTTAAAATACAATAGAAATACAGGCATAATTTGCAATAGATCTCATTTATTTTGACCTCAGCTTTCCAGATGAACATAGGTGGGAGTTTGTGGGGGAAAGGGGCGGGGGGGCGCAGGGGGTTAATGATGGGAGCGTTATAAAGATTGGGCCATAACCAACACTGTATTAGAATCATAGTAGTAACACCATCATCGAGATTGTAAAACAGTCTCCATTATACACCTAATTTTAAAAAATAAGTCTTTCCTTCTAATAAAACTTGTTTCTGGCTGAAATTTTTCATGCGCAGTCCCTTGGCAGAGAAGGGTAGCTTGGGGAAAGGTAGCAGTTAATCAAACAAGGCATTTTTGAATGAAGAGCACTTTGAAGTGTGTGTGTGGGGGGGTGTCTTTTTTTTGTTCGGTTGTTTTGTTTTTTGTAATGTCATAACTCAAAATGGCTGGCTTCAAATCTGTTTAGTTGGGTTGTCTGCAGTGAGAACTAGTGCTCAGGACTATTTTTGTATGACTGAATGGTTATTAATATAGGGAAAGGTTAGAAGAGAAAGGGAGGACTTTACAGTTGGGTCTGTGACACACACATGAATTCAGTTTTAGTCAGTTTTATTCGGTGGCCTGCATAGTGCAATGCAGTAAAGGAACTATCTGGTGCTGATACTGTTGGGTTATTATTTAAACTGTAGAATATTTTGTGGTACTGTGTATGAAACAACACTGTATTAATGGCATGAATGAGAAATGGATGCTTTGCAGAGCATCACTATTCACCTGATTGTTTTTCTTCTGCTGTCTTCTACAGGGAGGAGAAAAGACAACTGCAAGTCTTGCGGCAAGCTGTTCGTCGTGAGGTTTCTGAACTGGAATTCCAGCTGAATGATCGATCTCGCCAGGTTAGGGAAGGAATTCTGATGGTACGTTGTACAAGCAGCTATTCTTGTGAAACATAGGAAAAAGGAATCTAGTTTAAAGACTCTTTATATCCTATTTCCTTTACTGATGCAATGTCACAGTGAGTGGTTGCTGTATGTGGCTTCCACATGCATTTGCTGTGAGTTGAACATATGACCAAACCAACAAGGTTAAATTGTGTCATCTGGTACAACCTTGGGCCAAGATTTTCAAAAAGGGACTAGTGATTCCGGGCGCTTCAGTTTTTAGGTGCCCAACTTATGACTCCTTAAAGGGCTTTGATTTTCAGAAAATGCTGCGGTCCAACCTTCTGAAAACTAGACCCTCCAAGGTGCTTCAAACCTTGGATACACTCAAAATCACTAGTGGTGTTGGCCACACTGTTGCTCTTTCAAGGTCTAAAATATGTTAAATCCATCAGGTATTTTATTAATAAACTGTTGTCTGATGCAAAGCAAAATTTTTCTCTTTGGAAAGAGAGAACTTTATATTTTGTCAGATCTCCAACTGATCACTTGTTTCTTGCCACTTGTGATTTTACAACCAAAAATGTCATCAACTTTCCTCCAAATCAACCACTGTAGTTATAGAATTGCTGTGTGACTTGCAGTCATGTAAGCGTACGCACAAAACAACCATTTCACAGTGCAGAAATTTTCAATTACTGAAGGCTGATCGGTGCCTGCAAAAATTGACATGGCTGGTAGGTGCAGTAAGGATTCACCTGGCATGGATACCCGTCATCTGCAGTTAATATAAAAGAAGTAAAACAACTGCCAGGAGCAGTCAGTGGTGAAACAGTTGATGTACAGAGAAAACGTATTGTAGCTATGGAGCGACTGAACGCTGTTGTTTGAGCAGTAACTAGAGCCAGCATGAGATTAAAACCCCCAAAAGATTTAAGTGCTCCTAAATTATTTGAAGGGTATCCCCATTAAGCATAACTGTCAGCCCCATTAAGCTACAGCTGCTATAAAGCATTGTACCAGCCTACCTACCCCCTTCTCTGTGCTGGACTCAGGATCTGGTAGATGTCTGAAGGTAGCATGTCTGCACCTGTTTCTCTTCAGGTGAGGCATAGACCTGCTTTGCTTACATGGCTCTGGAAACCCCTGCCACAAAAATACCCAAGTGCCCACAGAGTTCTGAGACCCTTTAATTAGGCCGGGAGAAGTGGCTGCTCAGACTCGGCCTCTGTCCTGGTGGGATTTGCTGCTCCATGGCTACTCAGCCTTCCCCTGCCCTCAGGATACATGCGACCCATCAAATTGGGGATGATAACATGTACTGCAGGTTTTGTGGGTCTCCCAAAGGTCACACACCTCTTTGAACAAAGGGAATACAACATTTCTTCCCTGATCAGCATGCGGGGGCTGAGGCATGTGTCTATGATAGCACACAAACCTCTCGACAAATGCTACCCTCTGAGCTTCCTGATCAGGAAGGGGATATGCTTCTGCACATTTTGAAAAACAGTCAGCCACTAAAAGCACATATTTATTCTCTTGGGGTGTAATGGAGAAAGGCCCCAGGATAGCTAACGCCATTCTTTCATTCAATGCCTGGCCTGGGTAGAGACCACTGGAGCGCTGGGTTTACTTCCCATTTCTTTTCAAGCCCTGCACACCCTCACAATCCCCAGCACCTTCTTCTTTGGCACCACTCCTTGAATAAGTTCAGACCTTTGCCAAGATCCTGGCAGTTTCCGCACCAGCATTCCCTGTCTAACACTTGGCTCAGGCCACACAGTCCAATAGCTTTTCAGGCATGGATGATGCTGAGCTTCATCTGGGAGTTCCCCACTACCAGTTCCCTTCCTACGCCAAACTATTGACCCTATGGGAAACTGAGGCACAGAGAGATGAGGGGTAGAATTCACAAAGGTATTAGGCACCTAATGTCCATTGATTTCAATGGGAGTTAGGCACTTAAATACCTTTGCGAATCTCATCTTAAGTGATTTGCCCAAGGTAACACAAGAAGTCTCTGACAGACCTGGGAACTGAACTTTGTTCTCCCAAGTCTCTAGCTGATGCCCTAACCACTGAACCATCCTTCCTTCCTAGCCTATGTTGCCTTCCTAAGAACTTATCTATGCAGGGAAATTGACTGGCATAGCTAGAGCCCAGTAATGATAAAAGTGACTTTATTTTGGAATATTTACGCTGATAAACTCACTTTTATGCTGGAGTAGAGTGTTCACGTGGGGAGTTACTCCAGCATAGCTGTAGAGGATTACTTATTGTGCTATGGCTGTGCTTGTCATTTTTACCCTGTGTGGACAAGCCCTAAAACACAACTCATATTGGGGACAGGGGAGAAGGAAGCCCCATCTCCATTTGGTGCAGAGCAGGGAGATGCCCACCAGAGTTGTATCTCCCCAGGACTGCGCTACATGGTTTTAGTGTCACTTACAGTAGCTAAGGAAGAACAGCTGAATTGACAAAGCAGCACTCTGTGCCTGCTCCAGCTTTCTTGTCCACAACAGGAATTCTCCGTTAGCCATTTGCAGATTGAATCCATTCACTTTGCAGTGCCTGCATGGCACACACTGGTGAATCTGGGCCACAAATGTTTAAGATACACCCTTTTAGACTCATAGACTTTAAGGTCAGAAGGGACCATTATGATCATCTAGTCTGACCTCCTGCACAATGCAGGCCACAGAATCTCACCCACCCACTCCTGGAATAATCCTCTCACCTATGTCTCAGCTATTGAAGTCCTCAAATCATGGTTTAAAGACTTCAAGAGGCAGAGAATCCTCTGGTAAGTGACCCGTGCCCCATGCTGCAGAGGAAGGCAAAAAACCTCCAGGGCCTCTGCCAATCTACCCTGGAGGAAAATTCCTTCCCGACCCCAAATATGGCGATCAGCTGAACCCCGAGCATGTGGGCAAGACTCACCAGCCAGACACCCAGGAAAAAGTTCTCTGTAGTAACTTCTAACATCCCATCATTGACCATTGGTCCTATTTACCACTGATGACAATTAATTGACTTTTGACTAAGATCATGTTATCCCATCAAACCATCCCCTCCATAAACGTATCTAGCTTAATCTTGAAGCCAGACAGGTCTTTTGCCCCCACTGCTTCCCTTGGAAGGCTGTTTCAGAACTTCACTCCTCTGATGGTTAGAAACCTTCATCTAATTTCAAGTCTAAACTTCCTGATGGCCAGTTTATATCCATTTGTTCTTGTGTCCACATTGGTACTGAGCTTAAATAATTCCTCTCCCTCCCTGGTATTTATCCCTCTGATATATTTAAAGAGAGCAATCCTATCTCCCCTCAGCCTTCTTTTGGTTAAGGTAAACAAACCAAGCTCCTTGAGTCTCCTTTCATACGACAGGTTTTCCATTCCTCGGATCATCCTAGTGGCCCTTCTTTGTACCTGTTCCAGTTTGAATTCATCCTTCTTAAACATGGGAGACCAGAACTGCACACAGTATTCCAAATGAGGTCTCACCAATGCCTTGTATAACGGTACTAACACCTCCTTATCTCTACTAGAAATACCTCGCCTAATGCATCCCAAGACCACATTCGCTTTTTTCACGGCCACATCACATTGGCGACTCATAGTCATCCTGTGATCAACCAGGACTCCGAGGTCCTTCTCCTCTTCCGTTACTTCCAACTGATGCGTCCCCAGCTTATAACTAAAATTCTTGTTATTAATCCCTAAATGCATAACCTTACACTTCTCACTATTAAATTTCATCCTATTACTATTACTCCAGTTTACAAGGTCATCCAGATCTTCCTGTAGGATATCCCGATCCTTTTCTGAATTGGCAATACCTCCCAACTTTGTGTCATCTGCAAACTTTATTAGCACACTCCCACTTTTGGTGCTGAGGTCAGTAATAAAAAGATTAAATAAAATTGGTCCCAAAACTGAACCTTGAGGAACTCCACTAGTAACCTCCCTCCAACCTGACAGTTCACCTTTCAGTATGACCCGCTGTAGTCTCCCCTTTAACCAGTTCCTTATCCACCTCTCAATTTTCATATTGATCCCCATCTTTTCCAATTTAACCAATAATTCCTCATGTGGTACTGTATCAAATGCCTTACTGAAATCGAGGTAGATTAGATCCACTGCGTTTCCTTTATCTAAAAAATCTGTTACTTTCTCAAAGAAGGAGATCAATTTGGTTTGGCACGATCTACCTTTTGTAAAACCATGTTGTAATTTGTCCCAATTGCCATTGACCTCAAGGTCCTTAACTACTTTCTCCTTCAAAAATTTTTCCAAGACCTTGCATACTACAGATGTCAAACTAACAGGCCTGGAGTTACCTGGGTCACTTTTTTTCCCTTTCTTAAAAATAGGAACTATATTAGCTATTCTCCAGTCAAACGGTACAACCCCTGAGTTTAGAGATTCATTTAAAATGTTTGCTAATGGGCTTGCAATTTCATGTGCCAGTTCCTTTAATATTCTTGGATGAAGATTATCTGGGCCGCCTGATTTACTCCCATTAAACTGTCCGAGTTTGGCTTCTATCTCGGATATGGTAATACCTACCCCCACATCCTTATTCCCATTTGTCATGCTGCCACTATTCCTAAGCTCCTCATTAGCCTCATTAAAGACTGAGGCAAAGTATTTGTTTAGATATTGGGCCATGCCTAGATTATCCTTAACCTCCACTCCATCCTCAGTGTTTAGCGGTCCCACTTCTTCTTTCTTTGTTTTCTTCCTATTTATATGGCTATAAAACCTTTTACTATTGGTTTTAATTCCCTTTGCAAGGTCCAATTCTACATGCCTTTTAGCCTGTCTCACTTTATCCCTACATGCTCTGACCTCAATAAGGTAGGTTTCTTTGCTGATCCCTCCCATCTTCCACTCTTTGTATGCTTTCTGTTTTTTCTTAATCACCTCTCTGAGATGCTTGCTCATCCAGCTTGGTCTAAAACCCCTGCCTATGAATTGTTTCCCCTTTCTTGGGATACAGGCTTCTGCAACTTTAACTTGAAATAATCCCAGGCCTCCTCCGCCTTTAGGTCCATAAATTCTTTAGTCCAATCCACTTCCCTAACTAATTTCCTTAATTTATTAAAGTTAGCCCTTTTGAAATCAAAAACCCTAGTCTCAGATTTATTTTTGTTTATCCTTCCATTTAGTTTGAACTGAATTAGCTCATGATCACTTGAGCCAAGGTTGTCCCCTACAACCATTTCTTCAATGAGGTCCAAACTACTCACCAAAACCAAATCTAAAATGACATCCCTCCTTGTTGGTTCAGCAACTACTTGATGAAGGAATTCATCAGCTATCACATCTAGGAAAATCTGAGCCCTATTATTATTACTAGAACTTGTTCTCCAATCTATATCTGGGAAGTTGAAGTCTCCCATGATCACACAGTTCCCATTAGTATTTACTTCCTTAAAAACATTAAAGAGGTCTCTAGCCATATCCAAATTAGATCCCGGTGGTCTATAGCACACCCCAAGCACTATCCCAAGGGAGGCTCTAGTAGTTTTTTTCCCCAATGTGATTTTTGCCTAGACAGACTCTGTCTTATCCATTCCATCACTTTTTATTTCTTTACAGTCTACCTCATCATTGATATACAATGCTACTCCCCCACCTTTACCTTTATTTCTATCTTTCCTAAACAGCACATACCCTTCAATACCTGTACTCCAGTCATGACTACTATTCCACCATGTTTCGGTTATTCCTATGATATCTGGTTTCACTTCCTGGACCAGTAGCTCTAATTCCTCCATTTTGTTACCTAGGCTCCTCGCATTGGTGTACAAACATCTTAATTTTTGCTGTTTGGCCTCACTCACATTCTTTACCCAATTTGGTATGGACATTGTACTGCCAGTATGACCTATTTGACTAGTATCCACTCTGCCCTTCCTCCTTATGTCCATTCTCCTACCCCCGGCTATATCCTCTCTTACTTCGTTGTCTTCCCTCTCAATGTTAAAATCCGGCGTGGAGATTACCTGGACATCTCCCAACCGTCTCCCCCAAATTCCTAGTTTAAAGCTCTCTTGATCAGTTGTGCCAGCCTCCATCCTAGAAGTCTATTTCCTTCCCTACTCAGGTGAAGTCCATCCCGAGAGAACAGTCCTCTGTCCATGAATGCCTCCCAGTGGCCATACATCCCAAAGCCCTCCTTGTAGCACCAATCCCTGAGCCATCTGTTGATCATCATAATCCTGTCACACCTTTGTTGCCCTTCTCTAGGAACAGGCAGAATCCCACTGAAGATCACCTGAGCCTCGATTTCCTTAAGCGTCTTCCCCAGCTTGGCATAGTCCCCCTTGATTCGTTCCAGTGAGAATCTAGCCGTGTCATTTGTTCCTACATGAAGGATGATCAATGGATTCTTTCCCGCTCCCTTTAGGATCCTCTTCAACCTCAGGTCCACATCCCGTATCTTAGCACCCGGTAGACAGCACACCCTTCTGTTCTCTGGATCAGCTCTGGTTACAGGCCTGTCTATTCTTCTCAGTGAGGAGTCTCCTTACTTTTCAAACCAGGGCTGCCGCACACATCCATAGAGGTCTGTTTTGGGGGGTTGTACTAAGGCAACTGTGTCAGTCAATCACAGTAAAATGGGATTGAAATTTATGTTATTGAAACATGAAAATGGGATTGAGATTTATTACTGAATCCTTTTCACAGCAGCATCTCAGCTGCCAAATTATACTTTGTTTTTTCGACCAAGAATAAGAAGTGGGCATGCTTTATAACCTCTCCTGAGTATCACTGTCTGATACCTTTTATAATTTTTTATTACTACAATATGCATGTCTCCCCTATTTTCTCTGCAGCAGCTGGACCAATTACTAGGAGAACAATCCCATCTGTTTTCAGAGCTTGGACTCCCTGATTGGATGGAAGAAAGAAACGACCAGAATAAACAAGTTGTTCCAGATGCTGCTGACACTATGCATCCTAGAGCCGGGTGCTCAAACACGGTAGATCCAAGGCGCCTGAGCGGAAGTGAAACATTCCCATCAACTCCATCAGCCTCAATGCCAGGAACACCAGAGATGCAGTTTCCTGATATGGCACCGGTGGAGCTAGCCCCACAGGAACTCCCCACCAGTAAAAAGGAAATGAAAGGTCCTCCCCAGCCAAAAAATGACTTTAAGGCTTTTCTACAGAGTGTAAGCATGCATTGTGTTCTGGTTGCTTGCGTATTCTAATGTCAGAACATGCTGACACGAGATGACTATTGTATTTACTATAGTAGTGGCTAGAGGCCCAACCCAGGGCCTCTTTGTGTTAGGTATTGTACATACCCCTACCAAGCTATAGTTTCTGCTCTAAATAGCTTACGATCTAAATAGACAAGGCAGACAAACTGCAGTGGTTACTCATGGTAATGAGGGCAGTATTATTATTGTATCAGCAATGCCTTGTCAGTCTAGAACTCCGAGTGTGCTTGGTTGAGATCTATACCAAACTGTGTGAAATTAACAAGTAGCATTAGCCTGCAAAACAACTTGCACTGTTTTACATGGACAGCAAAGGCAGTGAATTTAGGTATCAGAGGGGTAGCCGTGTTAGTCTGTATCCACAAAAACAACGAGGAGTCTGGTGGCATCTTAAAGACTAACAGATTTATTTGGGCATAAGCATCATGATGTATCTGAAGAAGTGGGTTTTTTACCCATGAAAGCTTATGCCCAAATAAATTAGTGAATTTAGGGTTTCACTGGTTTTGTGTAAAAGTGAAAATGATCACCTTTTTAACTGATCTGCTCGTACAGTTTCACCATCAATAAGAAACAGATTTTTTTCCTCTATTGTTCAAGAGACAAAAAGCTTAGTAAAAGAGATTAACTAGAAAGTGGGTCTAGCTAAAAAGTCCGATGGGTAATTGTCATGGTCTTTCACTTTCCCACTTAAGAGTATGGAACCAAATCTTCAGGGCTGGACCCTCTCTTAAGCAAATAGCTAGAGTCAAATTCTGCACTACCTTCATGTAAGCCTCAGTGAAGTCAGTGGATTTCATTCTTCTCACTTTTAGGGTTGCCAGGTGTCCAGTTTTCGACCGGAACGATCGAAAAGGGACCCTGGCAACTCCGGTCAGCACCACTGACCAGGCCATTAAAAGTCTGTTTGGCGGGGCTGGCAGGCTCCCTACCCGGCTCTGCACGGCTCCCGGAAGCAGCAACATGTCCCTCTGGCTCCAAAGCGCAGGGGCAACCAGGGAGGCTCCATGCACTGCCCCTACCACATACGCCAGCTCTGCAGCTCCCATTGGCTGGGAACCACAGCCAATGGGAGCTGCGGGGACAGCGCCAGTGCGTGGATGCAGCGTGCACCCCTCATTCACCCCCAAACCCTTCATCCTCAGCCCCAGACCCCACACCCCCAGCTGGAGACCTCACCTCCTCATACTCCAATCCCCTGCCCTGGCCCAGAGCCCTCTCCCACACCCCAAACCCCTCATTCTTGGCCCCACCCCAGTGTCTGCACCCCCCACCCCATTCCCCTGCCACAGCCCAGAGCCCTCTCCTGCACCCTGAACCCCTCATTTCTGGCCCCACCCGGAGCCTGCACCACCAGTCAGAGCCTTCACCCCCTCCTGTATCCCAACCTCTTACCCCAGCCTGATAAAAATGAGCGAGTGAGTGAGTGTGAGAGAGGGAGGGGGGATGGAGCGAGCAGGGGGTGGGGCCTCAGAGAAGGGGCAGAGCAAGGGTGTTCAGTTTTGTGTGATTAGAAAGTTGGCAACCTTACTACTCTCATGCCAGTTTTACACACAGGAGTTATCCCTGATTTATAGTGGTAAAGCAGAATCACGGAATCATTTCCAAGAATGAAGCCCCCGTCTTACAGAACTAAACAAGAAATTAAAGATTTAATGTAATGTATTGTGTTCCTTTATACCAGATATTTAAAGACTAAGACTGTTTAGTTACTTAGAAACTAGTTTTTGCTGATACTAGTTTTTAGTTATTTAAAGACTAAGACTTATTTTTCTTTTTGCCAGCTGAAGAAATCATTCCGAAATTTTCAGTAATGACATAGCAGAATGAAGAGATTGATGGAAGACTGACAACTGTGGACTTTTTAAAAAAAATAGTTGTGACTTCCTCCTACAACAAACACTTTAAAGCATCTGAGGCTTTACAAAAACAGAATGAAACAGCTGTCACTTGCAGCAGGGCATTCTATATATTTTTGCAGTGCAAGGACTGCCCTGAAAGGAAACCATTTTAAGGGGTTATCTCAATGAGGGTGCCATGTATTGTGCTGTTCTGTGGTCATAGAATTTACGCCTATCATTTGGCACAGTATTAGACTCCAGACTGTAAGCTGTCATTTCAAAAAACATTTGAGCCCTCATAGTTGTGAAGAAAATCTTGGAAACGTGAATCAAGTAAACCGATACTGCACTGTCTTCCTGTACCTGCACCCAGCTTGAGAAAATAACTTGGAAAGGTATTAACTGTATAACTGCTGGTCATTTGAGTGAAGCATCTAGCTAACATTAATCCTCAACCCCAAACTGCTTCCCACACTTTCCCTACCGGCCACTAAAACCTCCATCTTCCCCCTGACAACTTCTATGATGGATGTATCTATCGTCGCTATAGAAATCTGCAGCACAATGACAATGTGTGGACAGCATACAATGTAGATTGAATTGAGTACCAAAATATATAACACAGCGAGTATTGTACTGATTGTATTAGTCATTTTCATATTTAAGTCATAGAAACCTAATTTTAAAATAATGTAACTGAAACCACTGCAAAAAACCCTGCAGAACCCAAGAAGGCTGCAGGCTCCAGGGCCATTGCCTCTGTATTCTGGTCCAGTTTGCTGTGGAGTACAGAGGGCTTGATCTAGACACACAATCTATTAGCTTGGAAAGCATGTCACAGGCACCTCTGGTTCTACCAGCTGCATATGGGATGGCAATACATAAAGTGTTCAATATTAGAGACATAGTATTTTGTATGACTGCTTTTTAGCTTAGTGCTTTATATCTACAAGGATTGCCAGACATCTAACCATTTGTTTAATGCTGTGAAAGCATTTTAGTGTCCTTTAGGCCTTCATCTTTCAAGTCTTTACCCAATGGAAGTGCAAGTGAAGGCATCACTTGCTCACCAGTAAGATTAAGCGCTGAATGGTAGTAAAAATCCATTTCTGTCCACTTACAGTGCACAGGGTAACAAGCAAGCAAGCAGGGCAGGGCTGTCATTGGCTTAAGCAAAAGCCTCAACAAGTTAATGGGGTGTTTACTTAAGTACTCCTGTTGTAGGGTGAAATTCACCCC
The DNA here is from genome assembly GCA_037349315.1 of Chelydra serpentina. Lineage (NCBI taxonomy): Eukaryota > Metazoa > Chordata > Testudines > Chelydridae > Chelydra > Chelydra serpentina. The sequence continues at coordinate 3,349,081 of JBAIAC010000032.1, forward strand.
TCTGCAGATGGCCAGCATGGGACCTGTACACCACTTCCCGCCTATTTGAAGGCATAAGAGGGACTTAAAAAAGGTGCGTGGGACTTGTAGCCCTCTGCACAGGGGTGAATTTCACCTGTCAGTTAGTAGGCAGGTGTAACCTGTCAAAACAACAACCCCCTTTAAAATGTCTGGGCGTGCTCCCCTCACTCATCACTTTCTACTTTGCACTTATCCTCACCCTCAGAGGGTGGAACATATATGTCCTGTTTCGGCCGGGACAGTCCCTTTTTTAAACCCTGTCCCGGTCTTTTTCGGCAAAGGGGGCATTTGTCCCATTTGCTCATGCCGACTTCATCAGCTGGCAAAAGCAAACAGGCCAAATACCCATTTTTGTCAAAAAAGCGGGATGCAGCGCAGAGGAATGTGGAGTGGGGCCGGTGGGGGAGTGGTGATGCTAGCACCATGCGGGGGGGTGGGGGGGGGGAAGAGACAGGGCCGTGAGGATAAGGCAGGGCTCAGGTGAGCTGCAACCCCCAGCCTCACATGGGGGAAGAGGGCAGGCATGGCTCGTGCGAGCTGTGACCCCCCCAGCCTTGTGCGGGAGAGGCAGACAGGCAGGGTTCAGGAGCGCAGCATCCCAAGTCTCACATAGGGGTGGGGCGTAGGCAGAGCTTGGGAGAGCAGCGATCCCAGTCTTCCATGGGGGAGGAGGAGAGAAGGGCCTGGGCTTGGGTGAGCAGTGACCCCTCCCTCATGCAGGGGGTGTGGGGCCAGATCAGGCAGGGCTTGGGCGAGCAGCGACCCCAGCCTGAGGTGGGAGGGCAGCTAGGACTCGGGGAAGCAGTGACCCCCCAGCCTCACGTGGGGGAGGGAGGGATAGGAAGGGCTGAAGAGAGCAGCCACCCCAGCCTTGCACGCAGGGCAACAGACAGGGCTCTAGTGAGTAGCGACCCCCAGCCCCGCTCAGGGGAGAGAAGGGTTCGAGTGAGCCATGACCCCAGCCTCGAGTGGCGGAGGGGCAGCGGCAGGCAGGGTTTGGGTGAGCAACCACCCCAGCCTCACACAGCGAAGTGGGGGGCAGCAGCAGGCAGGGCTGGGGGGGGGGAAGTGATCCCAGTGTCACGCAGGGGAGGGGGACAGGTGCAGGCAAGGCTTGGGCGAACAGCGACCCTCCCAGCCTCGCACAGGGGGGTACAGCCAGGGCTCAGACAAGCAGTGACCCCACCCTCACGTGGGGGATGTGGTCTCTGGCTGGTGGTGTGGTCAGAAATCAGGGGTTCAGGATGGAGGAGAGAGCTCTGTGCTAGGGCAGGGGATTGGGGTGTGGGGGAGGGTGAGCTCTCTGGCTGTGGGGTGCAGGCACTGGAGTGGAGCCAGGAATGAGAGGTTTGGGATGCAGGATGGGGCTCTGGGCTAGGGCCAAGGGGTTCAGAGTGCGGGTGGGGGTGCAGGCTAAGGCTGGGTGTGTGGGATTAGGGATGGGGCCAGAGATGAGGGAGGGAGCTCTGGGCTGGAACAGGGGGTTGGGGTGCAGTGGGGGTGAGGGCTCTGGGCTGGGGGGGATGCAGGCTCTGCCTAGGTATATAGACTTTGGGATGGGGCTGGGGATGAGGGATAGGGGTGCAGGAGGGGGCTCAGGGCTTGGGATGCAGGCTCCATGAGGAATTTGGGTACAGGAGGGGATAGCAGGCTGGGGCAGGGTGTTGGGGTGTGGAAGGGTGTTCAGGGTTACCGTGGCTCTGAGGAAGCAGCCGCCAGGTCCCTTCAGCCCCTAGGTGCATGGGCATCCAGGGAGGCTCCACGCACTGCGCTTGCGCCTGCAGGTGCTGCCTCTGCAGCTCCCATTGTTTGAGGTTTCTGGCCAATCGGAGCTGCGGAGCCAGCACTAGGGGCAGGGGCAATGCATGGCACCATCCTCACCACCCATGTGCCTAGGAGCTGCAAGGACCTGGTGGCCGCTTCCGGGAGCCACACGGAGCTAGGGTAGGCAGGGAACCTGCCTTAGCCCCAGGCGCCCCCCAACCTGGACTTTTAATGGCCTGGTCGGTGTTGCTGGCCAGCACTGCCAGGGTCCCTTTTCGACTGGGCTTTCCAGTCAAAAACTGGATGCCTGGCAACCCTAGGGGCAGGGGCAGTGACACCCCCCCCCAGCCTCACGGGGAGGTTGGGGTTGGCAGGCAGGGCTCGGGTGAGCAGCGACCCCAGTGTCACACAGGGAGGTGGCGGGGGCGGGGAGAAGAGGCCAGGGCCAGGTAAGGCTCGGGAGAGCAGCCACTCCAGGTTCACGGGGGGAGGGCAAGCAGCGTTTGGGTGATCAGCAACCTCCAACCAAACATGGGGGGTGGTTGCAAGCACGGCTCAGGCAAGCAGTGACCCCAGCTTCACATGGGGTGGGGGCACAAAGGGCTCAGACAAGCAGTGACCTGCTTCTGTTCAGTGACAGCCTCTGTTCCCTCTATTATATCCTTATTCCATGTGCTTGAAGAACACAAGCCCAGGCATGTCTGGTGGGCATTGATGAGTCACCAGACAAGGTTGAGCAATTCCCCTGATGTGGCCTTGTGTAAGGGAGTCATCGAATTGTAACTCCCTTGCTAGACAATGGCTGCTGATAGTTGTTCGACACTCACCCACGCGCTGGCTAGCTCCCTTCTTGTTGTTTCTGGGGAGCTAATATTTTGACGATTCCCAAACTCACAACATATGTTAGTGACAACCAATCTCATAACTTCATATGCATTAACGATATACATATTTAGATAGAACAATGGCTTTCAGCAGATCATAGCCATTCCCATGATACCTTTCATAGCATGCTTTATATGAAATATCACAATTATATACAAATGATGAATATGGGGGTAACAGGGCACTCCTCCGAGGTATAGAGTATCACAGAGCCTAATCCATGAAACAATACTTGGAGTGTACACTGGGCCAAATTAATATCTGGTATAACTCCTCTGGCACCAGGGGTGAATTTGGCTCTGTATTTTCCCAGCCTCTTTAATGCAAGAGTGAGTGAAAGAACAGCTGCAATAAGACTGAAGGTTGTACACATAGGTACTGTATCTCTGTGTATAGAAGATGCAGAGGCAAAATGGATAAGGAACATATGAACAATGCCTATTTGGGCCACAGAAAGAGAAGTCAGGTTTGCAGTTTCTTTATCTAGCACGTACAATGGATGTGAATCCTCCCACGGAACTGTAACTAGCTCCTTTTCAGCAGAATGGAAAAATAGTTCCACAGACAAGTCAAGCTCCATGAGAACATATATATACTGTGTTACTAAGCTACACCTAAATCTCAAAGTCTGAGCAAAGACCTCCAGATCTGGCACAATAGGTAAAATGTATCCCTGAGTAAAGAGGGCACACATGGCCTATGCACCATTTAAATCCTAATCTAAGGGGTGAATTTCATTACTAGTGAATACACGTTCCCATTTTAGCAGTCTTTGAATGTTATGGCCAGGTCATGGTGCTCAATACCATTCATCATTTAAATTTAACAGAGGAATATCATACAAAATAGTTTGTTTTCTCACATGATGCCTAGAATTTCAAATAGTAATAAATATATCACTACTGAAACTGTACAGAACTTTTGTGCATTAAGGGCTAGACCAATAACTGGATTATTTTAACAATAAAAGTATTCTGAGCGACAAGAAATAGAAAAAGTTGTCAACGCTTTCTAATGTACAATAATCATCATCATACTTTGTTCTAAAATGCAACTCAGCGCATTTTACAAATATCACTAGTGGCTAAAAACCCATGCTCTCACATGGGAATGGCAACTGGGTCAAGTAATCCACCACTATGCAGTTCCTGTTATGCAGCCAATGAAATTGTTGCATGCAGATTAGCTGTAGAGTAAGAGTGATGATTGATTGTGTTACCTCTGATATCACAGTGGTCTAGGACTCTTGGTATGGCATATATACACGCCTTACTCTTGTCGTACAGGGGTAACGCATAAAGTCAGAAATGGCTGAGACCTTAAAAATTGGATGATGATAGATTGTGAATCCCAGGTCTGATTGAACCTAATGATAATCTAAACAAAAAGTGCTCTCAACCATATTGGTGGTTGTGTCTGTCACTTCGGGTTCATGGCTTCATGAATCCATTGGTCCAAACTTCCCAGTTTAGTACAGCTACTGTAGCCCTGCTGAATTGCTATGTAGATGCTATGGTACCATGCTAGGGTCTCCCACTGGCAGCTCTTTCAAGCATTTATTCAGTACACCCTGGAGAGAAATGGATGATTAAACATCAGCGCTTCTCTGACACATTAATGTGTGACTGAGTGTCTCCTACAGAATCCAAGAAGGAGGCATCTTGTGCTTGATCCTACTCCCTCTGAAGTCAGTGGTAGTTTTGTCATTGACTTGAGGAAAAGGAGGCTTGGATTCATAGTGGGGGGTGGGGGTGTGTGTGGGGGGGGGTGGAATTAACACTTGTCTGACCGCCACTTTACACCAGAGTCATCACTGGTATAAAGTGGCCATAAAGCAGCTTGAAGATTTTCAGGGAACAACTGTTCATGGGAGTGTCCCTAGGAAGCGCAGAGTTGGCAAAGCATGCTCCCTGCCCATCCTCCCTCCTCCAAATGAGTGCCCCATGTAGGGGGGCAGGTAGCAGCATGGCCAGGTTATTCCTACATTCCTCCTATTCCCTGGCAGCAAAATAAGCCATGTATGTCATTGCAGCAAAGTGCAAATTTGCTTAAGCAGGAACAATGTTATAAGAACCACAGTGACCAAAGGTTAGAAATAATATTGAATTATTAATTAAAATTATAAATACGACTTGCAAAATATACTTATATGCTGCTGTTCACAAACTATGCCACTACTAGAACCTATAGCATGCACACCAACCTGCAGCAAGCACAACAGAAGGTGAACGTATTGCTAAATAGTCTTTGATGGCAGATGAGCAACCATCCCAGAATTGGTGTTTTTGCAAGCTATTATCTTTTATAAAACAGTAGCACATATATTAAGGCTGGAAACTGATAGACTATTTTAACTATATCTTCAAATCCAGACTATGCAACTCCTGCCCCAAAAAAAAGGGTCTCATTGATTTATTTATGGTGCAACAGCTCAGTTTTTAATCAAATTCTTGTAATGCATAAGCCAATGCAAATTCTCCTTTTTAGGTGGATCATATACAAAATGCCATGCTCTGAGAAAGTAGAATCGTGTTGGTGCATGAAAACCTCTACAAAACCTTCCACCTGATGATCTCTGAGCACTTTGCAAACATTAGTGAATTGAGTCTCATAACACTCCTCAGAAAGACAAGATGGGCAAGGTCATATCTTTTATTGGAACCAGACACTCTCTCTGCTCTCGAATGAACTCACACAGAAAAAATGATGAAATAAAAAAAACACTGTATCACATGTGGACGAACACTTTTCACAAAACAGTCACTCTACATCAGACCTCTGAGTCCTCATATTGAAAGGAAACTTGCGTAACACTTACAAAAGATGAGCCTGGGAGCTTAAATTCATAACTTTGCTAAATACTAAAAATTACGGAGTCATTAACTGGAGTTATGGCTCATTACAACAACCTGTAACCCATCAACCCTCCTTTGTCCTACAATTGCAAAGGTGTTAACTACTCACTTCACTTCACCTTGACTGTTCTCTTGCAACATGTGTTAACTCCTTATGCTAAACAATCTGTTCCACCTTGTGTTTAGCTGTGACACTCTGAGAACCTTTCCTAGGCCTGAAGAAGAGCTCTGTATAAGCGCTAAAGCTTGTCTCTCACCAATGGCCGTCGCTTTGTCTCGCTAATATCCTGGGCCTAACATGGCTATAACAACCCTGCAAACATTTCTATGGGGTAATACTTCTCATATATGGGGAAAAGAGGGACAAAGTGGTGAAGCAGCTTACCCAAGTTTACACAGAAGGTCTGTGGCACAGCAAGGACGTGAACCTCCAGAGATCTTACACTCAGTTTGTACCTTGTCCACCAGTTTATGTTCTCACTTGTGGAGAAGTTCACAACAACAGATAAATTGCACATTCATTTGCAGTGGGAGACTTGCCCTACAAATGCCAGCTATTTTTCAGTGGGTGTCACCATAAAAGCCCAGTGCCAAGTTCTTTGCTGGTGTAAAAGTCCAGACAGGCACAAAGTGACCTGAAAGGGGATAACGGAATATTCCCCCAGCACTAGCCCTACATCCCAATCCTCAAATGCATGGGGAAGGCATGTCAAGAGAGGAAGTATAGTATGATGGAGGCCAGATGGAGTGGAGCTGCAAATGAGAAGCTCACCACTGATCCCCCCCCTTTACTGTCACACTGTCAGTGCGACAGGGGATTGAGCCCTGCATGAATTAGATTTGAGTTGCATGTATCCTCTTGCTGTGCTGAAGTGAATATTCCTGCAAGGGATGGATATTGTATTTTCCAGTTCTAATTTCTATTATTATTTGTTAACAAATGGATGGGATCAGAGCTTAAATGGCCAGCATTCTCATGATCTGTTTTTAACTCTCCTCCTTTCATATCCCTAACCAATTATTGTAACAGTGTTCTTCCATCATCAGTGGAAACCATGAGCTGAGTTAAGGATTTTAGGTAGTGTGACATTATGATGGATGTGTTTGTGCCAACAACAGAAATATTCTTAGAAATGGGCCCCAACTGGGAAAAGACCACGTGTACATCCGAAGGTGAGACGAACAGAGAGAAACCACAAACACAGGAATCATAACATCTGTCCCTGAAATGTTGACACCTTTGTGGTAAAACAGAGGAGCTATTTAGCAGCACACAACAATACAGTCCTCCTAGAGTTTAGGGCACCACGTTAGGATAAGGATACAGTATAAAAGGGTTTGAGTGTCTATCTGTGGTAGAAGTTATGACCAGGTGCCTGGGATGGACCACACTGAAAATGCCACACCCAAGGCAGACTTCAAAAAACAGGGCAGGCTATCCCCCCTTGTCAAGACTGATTCCCCACTCTGGCACTTCTAGTGCAGAAGGTGGGGGCCCTCAAGGATTCTAAAAATTAATACTGGCCACTCCAGGCTTGTATTAAACTCCCAAGGTTACAGCTTTTTTCTGACCCTGGATGGGTAGATGCTGCCAGCACCCAAGTGCAAAAACCCCTTTGAGAACGCAGGAAGGCGCAGTTGTGAATTCCTTCCTTTGGGGTACCCTCAAGCCCTTTCACACACCTCCCCCCCAAGGGAAGAGCTGAGAAAGAAAACAAAGGAAATCAGCTGTTGCCACCAACTAATTAAACAACATATACACAAACTCTTAGAACACAAAAATCCAATCCTGTTCTTTAAAAAAAGGTAAATTTTATTTAAAACCAAAGAAAGAAAATACATTTGGAATTTAGGCTTTTTGCTAGATTTAAAAAAAAAACAATCACAAGGATTAAGCATCAAGATAGCTCTCTTGAGGTCCAGTTTAAAGGTTACAAGCACAACAAAAACACCTGGGGTTAGCACAGAGGAGTCCACAAGCCATAAAGAAATAAAAGAGATAAACCTAATCACGTCTTCCTCGGCATTTCCTGATATACTTACATATCTGAGATTTCAAATAAGTAGTTTCTAGGTATGATCTTATGATTTTTCAGATCATACCTAGAAAGCTTTTTCTACCTGGCCCAAAGCTTTTTACAACATAGTTCCAGCCCTGTCTCTGCAATCTGGGAGAACAACACAGACAGACAAAGGAGAAGTTTTTTTTCCCCAATCTTAGAAAGTTCTAGCCTTCCTATTGGCTCTTTTGGTCAGGTACCCACTCACTTCCTTTTACCTATGCAGGGAGACTTTTTAACCCTTTACAGGTAAAGCACGTAGAGAACAACTACCAAGAGGGATTTATAGCTAACTGCCTGGCTGGGTATCCATAAAAGGGAGCTACCCCTCCTTTTCATTTATCAACCCTCCCCCAAACTGGTGGTTTATTCTATAATTAAATTAATCAAGCCAGTAACAAAAGCACTTCTGCAGTACCACAGTGTTTAACCAGAAGCCAAACACAGTCCCCTATAGGCATGCTAGCCCTTGGCTCCCATCCAGACAAACATAGTGAGAGGTTACTGAAAACCCAGTTCATCATATGTGAGGTTATACCAATCCCAAAGGGTAAGACACTTACCCCCAAGTCAATATGTATTTCAGTTTTTACCCAAATATCACACTGTCAGACAATCTTTAGTAAACTAATTAAAGATTTATTAATACAAAATAGAGTTAAAATGGTTAATAGATTGTATACATACAAATGGTTGCAAATTCCTTAAATCAGGTTTATAGCAGTGATGAAATAGACTGTTGGCTTGCAAAAGTCTCTCTGGTATTTTCCAAAAGCTTGATAGGTCCTCAGTCCATAGTTCAAAATACTCCTAATAGTTGTACATCCACAGTCCAGAGAGCTGGAGCAGGAAAAAGGCAAAATGGAGGTGTCTCAGGGGTCTTTTATGTCCTCTGCCATGTGCATGGACATTTACTGTGCCAAACAAAGCCCACAGCCCCTGTGTATGGAAATTACTGGCCCAAGATGGAGTACAGGGTCACATATCCACATCACATGCCCTTACATGTTTTGTTGAATCACAGGGGGTGGCCATTGGCTCCTTGCTGTCTGAGGCATCCACAGCCAGACCTATTGGGCAGGATGAGTTTATTCAATGGCCCATTGTGAGAGTGGAGTGCTTTAATGGGTCACCAACACATAGATGCCTTGCCGTGGTGTAAATCTATCCTGGGGGGGGGGAGGTCACCCAGGAATAAAACACATGCTTAAGATACAAGTGTAGCGCCCCCTCTCCACTCGGTTACCTTTTTTAATGCCAATCTGCTTACAGGTTTTGATGGACAGGTCTGGGGTCTTCTGGATCCCGCCACGCACTCAGTATCTTCTTTATTTTTTCCTATGAATTTATTTGGCAGTGTCTCCACCCCCCTCGCTCCTTCCTGGCAGGGTCACCAGGGAAGCTTGGGAGGAAAATTCTACCCACTTACTTGCCAGATAGTTGGAGACTTCCAAGAAATAACACAAATACATACAATATATTCAGTACAATAATTATATTAAACAGGAGACAAATATAACATAACAGGGTAAAACACTATTTTTAGGGTCATGCCCACACTGATAATACCCGTGACTTTTCCCAGTCACGTGCCTTGATGTAGCAAATGTAAGATTAGTGTCCCATTGGTACGCATACTTTGTTGGGGCCCTTGATGACCTATGACCACAAAATTCTTCTCTGCAGTGGTTTAGCAGTGTGGCTGACTGGGTTCAGTACAGCCCAAAGGACTCACAAGTGGGAGAAGGTGGTAAATCCCTCCACAGGTTTAATATGCAGCAGATTATAAAATCCCCAAACCTTTACTCCCTGGTTTGAGGACACAGTTCAGGGAGTAGGGGGGGTCCCCAAAACAAATTCCCTGACTAACTAAAAGATGGTGCACTCACAAACTCCATGAATGATCCTCAGGTTCAGAGATGACTCTGGACTCCTCGGTCACTGCAGAGGGGCTGATCTCCACTGGCAGGGATCATCTTCAGGCAGGAATCAGGCTGCTTCGGTCCCAACATTTTCCCTCACCACAAAGGGGTGTGGGGCTCAAGGTGCAGATTACACAACTGTACTAAAATCCAAACTGTAGTCTCCTAGCCCATCGTCCAGACACACACACAGCAGGCAACAGCCCTGGACTACCGGGCAGAGCAGAGCTGACCATGTGGTGACTGGTCTCACCTAGGGAACTGGAGGGCTAACTCATCCTGGCTGTGAAAGTTTCCCAGCAATACTCTACAAACTGGGAATCATCAGTGGAGAAGGAAAAGCCCAGCTGAGGGATCTGCTGTCAGGTCCCTAGAGGCCAGTTCTCAGGGGGAACCCTGCATGCAGGCCTGGGACTCACCAGCTCCCCACACAGCCAGACCTGCCCTTGCCCTGGATGCCTCCAGACTGACTCAAAAATGGCTTCTCCCCTTTCCTGAACTCCCTGGAAGGGCATCTCAATCCCTATTGGTTGCTGGGCAGACTCTGAGTCTGCCTTGGCTCCCCCTCCCTACCAGGGACAGTGTGCCTCTCCCTGAGCTGCCAGGAGACAGCGCCCCAGGAATCTAGGTAATCTTATTGGGGGTTACACAAGTACATAGCCAATATCCATAACTTCAGATACAAAGCTGATAGATGCATATAAACAAGATAAACATACTTATCAATTCCTAACTTTTCTATCGATACCTCACGTGACATACGCTGTACAGGATTCGTGGTAACGTTGTAACAGTGGTAACAACAGTGATATAAATGGTCACCCTTCTTATACAAAGCATCACAGAAGTAACTAGGGGCAGGAAAAGGTTTTGGAGGGGAAAAAACCCCATAAGAGCAAGCTATCTCAAGAGGAAGCTTAGAATGAAGGCTACATTTCTAATTATTTACGTTAGTAATGAAGACCAAGAGCTGGCAAGGAGATAAGCATGGACCCTAAACACTGTGTACGAGCAGGAGAGGAACTTCACCTGCCTACACACCACTATTTTTTTTCAGGGCTTAATGAAAGGGAAGAGTGCCAGCTGCTGTGTTACAAACAGCATATCCTGCAGCCCCTGGAGCCTGAACAGCTCAATATTAACTCAGCTGGAGGTAAGGAGGTAAATATGACTCTTCAGTCTCCATCAGACAATATGTCTAAATGCATCTTCCATTCTCTCATTACCGTATTATCACAGTTTAGCCAATTTCCTTTTCCTAGCTAGTTCTCTTACTATGCAGAACTGTAAACTGTCAAATGTTGTTTTTGGTCCTTCATGACAAGCAGGTTGTGAAGAAAAAACAACCCGACTCAACACATTCAGCCAGCAAATTGGACTGACAATCAACTGCAATAAGACAGATATCATGACCCTTAATATTGCTTCCCCATCACCAGTACAGATAGAGGATCATGTTCTCAGCAATGTAGAAACATTCACATACCTGGGCAGCACCAACAGCCAGGACGGTGGAACAAGCCAGGATATCCAGAATAGAATCAATAAAGCCAGGAACACCTTCAGGAGCTTAAATGCAGTCTGGAAATCATGAAAATACCACACCAAAACCATATTCAGGATTTATTATAGCTGCGTACTTTCAACACTACTTTATAGTGCAGAAAGCTGGGGAATGTCAAAGTATGACATGTCCAGACTGTCTTCATTCCATACAACCTGCCTCAGAAAAATTCTCCGTATTTTTTGGCCCAGACAATCTCAAACCAAGACCTATTCACACAGTGGATCCAAGAAGATATGAACACCATTATGACCAGGGTCCCAGTGGGGACCAGCTATGATCACTCAATTAGGGTGAACTGCAAAGAATGGGCAGACAAACCCCAAAAAGCTGGTGAATATTCCAATACTTAGATTTACCAAGCCAGCATAAAACAGCTTCTTTATTACCTTACTAGTTACTCAGAAATCCAAACAACACAGTTCCCTTAAAGTGATCCAGCCTCAGGCCTCCATCCAGGTACCTAAGTCAAATATGATGATTTCTGAAAATCTTATTTCATCATATAAAAGAAAACGGTCTATCAATCCCAAAGGATCGGACAGATTACCTCCCAGGTTAATGAATGTTTCAGATCTTACCCAAATACACGCTACAGCCAATTCTTATTAACTAAACTAACTAATATTAAAAAATAAAAGCTAGAGTATGGTTAAAAGATCAATATACATACAGACATGAGGTCAATCCATTGCGGTTCAGATTCATCGCAGAGATGGTGAGATTTGTAGTTGCAAAGAATTACTTTAGAATTCAGTTAATAGGTTATAGTCCAATGTCCAAATATCATATTCAGGGCGTACCAGCATAATGGGACCTCAGTCTTGTGACTCAAACTTCATAAGAACATAATGATGCTCCCCTGATGAAGCTTAAGCAGATCTGAGATGAACAGGTCTTTTTATACAGTGTCCTAGAATCCACTTGACCACACAGTCCTGGTTAGACTTCATTTCAGTTTCTTGAATGGGAGGTGCCAGGGAAGGGCATGAATATGGTTTTGGTATGTCTGTAAAAGGGCCACCTCCTGGGGGTTGTTTCCCACTCTTAGAAGTCACCTTGGCTTCTTTGCTGTTTCACTTGTGAAACAGAGCTAAATACTCCCACTTCCACTCTGGAGCCAGGAGTGATGTGCCACAGCTCAGAGGTGGGGAAAAGTTCCAAAAATCCCAATATTACAGCAACAGATCTGAGCACTACCATCCCCAAGGGTTCAAAAATCATGAGCCAGGCCCCCAAAATCAGTGGTGTGGCTTAAAAACAGTGACATTTTAAAAACTATGATGGTTGGGTCATTTCTATTTGCCTGCTGGATTCTGAGACTTTACAATGCATCTGGGGCACCGTTTCAAGCCCTTCCCTGCAACCCTGGAGCTAGAAACTTACTTTTTAAAATGAAATCTGGGATTTTCATGCCGGCTCGGCGGGGGGGGGGGGGGATTTAAGGTGAGGGGGGCTCATGATAAAATCAGGCGAGTTGGCAGAAATGGCATCTATAATTGGGTACATGGTCCAAGGCAAAATGGCCCAGATCATCAGGGGCATGTAGGCAGCAATTTCCCATTTAAATCAATAGGTGTTAGAGGACTATTTACCTTTGAGGAGCTGGGCCAATGAAAGCAACACCAACATAGGTGCCTCTCTTTAGCAGGGCATTCTCAATTCTCTTTGGCATTCTGGTGAAATATTTGAGGAGGTAACTTCCTGGCCCCTCCCATCTCAGCATTCAGTAATAGAGTGAGACCTCTAAGATAGAGGTCTATTATCAATCTTCCTAGAAGCCATCTGATCATCCACTTTTTCTCTTCTGTGCGGCCACGTTCAGAGCTGCATGCACTGTTTCGAGTCGGGCCACATGCACATCTCTGATCATTTCAAAGGATACGCTTAATATTTTCAGTTGGCATTTTAATAGTGTCCCGTTTTGATTAGGCAATTTCAAAAGACACGGTACACATGAGAAGGGCTAACTTTTAATATTGCTTCATATTTGTTATGCTGAGATGATGTTTGTTTTCAGAAAATGAAGACAGGAGTGTAACAGTTGATTACATTAAACATTGTAGGGAATGAAATGCACATGCTGATCAATGCCTATTTTCAGGGAGAGAGATTGAAAGCACCAATTAAGAGCTTGGAAATCAATAATCATAAAATGCTTTTCCCTGTCACCAAAGATATGAAGTATAAAATGTCAAGTTTGCCCTCACAGTGCATCCTGACACTATTATTTATCCCCTATTGAGATGCAATTTACAGATTTTCATTACTAAAACTTCCCATAATTGTACATGTTTTATACATGAGCCAACAACTGGAGTTTATCAGGTTGGTGTGAACACACAGTCAAACTCTGTTATCAGATTCAAGAAGACGAAATGTGTAAAATGTGTTCTACAGGACCTCCCAAATGACAAATAATGGTTTATGCTGGTTCAGGACCCTTTCCACATTATGGCTAGTGGATTCCCAAAATTGACCAAAATGGAACATTGTCAGGATGATGAACTAAAAACTCATCATCTTCCATCCATCTCTTACCTGAAATAAAGGCCTCTAAGTGAAATAATTGGTGGCCAGCCTCTTTCTCAGCTCGGAGCCGCCGGATAGATAACTAAGTGCAAACAACTTTGGGTCTGTCTACATTGCAATTAATAACCCGTCTGTGGAAGCTGACCCATGCTCATGAGGCTCAGGAGCTGTTTAATTATGGTGTAGACCCGTGGGCTCCAGCTGTAGCCCAGGCTCTGGGACCCTGCCCCTCAGTGGGTCCCAGAGCGTGGGCTCCAGCCCAAGCCTGAAGTCTACACCCCAATTAAACAGCCCCTTAGTCTGAGCCCCACAAGCCCAAGTCAGCTGGCATGGGCCAGGCATGGGTTTTTAATTACAGTGTCGATTATACCCTAAGGAACAGCATAGGTGAATTTACAAACCTCTCAAGAGGATTTAACATGCAGTTCCCCTCTCAAATGTCACTGTAAAAATTGCACCATCTGAGTCAATAAACCTGCTCCTTGTGTGAGTGTAGAGTCAGATCAGCTGACTTTAATACCTAAAATAAATTGTAATGCTTTTTACTCCTATTAGCACAGTAAAACCAATACAGCTAAGAGAGGGTGAGGCAGTTTCCAGTCCTTCTTGTCCATCAGCAACAGCACTGTTGACAAAACTCCAGTTAGTTATACATGTGACTTTACTGAAGGCAACAGGACTCCACAGGTGACACTGAGGCCCAGCTCCTCAAAGGATTTGGAAAGACCTCATTGACTTTAGAGGCCTCTGAATCAGACCCCAAAGTGATAATTTGGCCTGCAGAATCTTTATTACTGCTCATGACGCATGAGATGGAAAATCCCACCTTTTCTTTCAGAGCCCAGGTTGAATTTGCAAGGCTGGCAGTTAGAAATATTAACTTTTTATTTTGAACGACATACTTTAAATCTGGAACCCTGCAATGCCATTTTTACAGTCACTTTTCAGCCTAGACCTGTACTTTGACAGCTTCAATTAGAATCATCATGAAAGCACAGACAGAAGGGGGGACACATGCCGCACACGGTTGGCAAATTTTTTACATGAGTAAGGCAAACAGGTTTTGGCCTTGTGACTAAATTTGCAGCATGTACATTCTCTTTGGATTTGCAAAGGGTTTCCTTCCATCATGGTTCTCGAAATGGGAGGGCGAGACTAAATAAAACTTGCTTGGCTTTGCTAGATTATAATTTATGTAATGAGAACACAGTTCTATTCAACGCATTTCTCAATAGCCACTTGCCAAAAGGACTAAATTGCAGTTTCTAATCTTTGATGTTAATGTCATGGCACTGAGGGATAAAAAGGGAACTCTATAGTCTTTTTTGGTTTTAATATTACAAAAGAAAGGTTGCTTTCACATGTATCTGCAAAACGTCCTGGTATTAACATTCATTGTTCTGCAGTTTCATTATCGATGAACAGAAAATATAGCAATGAATGGGCATTTAATTAAACTGCAGGCAAAGGAGCTACTTCATGCAGCCACATGTGTTAGGAGACTGCTTGAAATGGAACAGCCATTGTCATGGAAATTCAACAGGAATTTATCATTGAATTTCAGGTCCACAAGCACTTTTTCCCTCCATACATTTTATTCTAGCATTGTCTGTTTCACATGCCTTAAGCTGTTACCTTTCACGGTATGGCTATTACTTTAAAACACCACCTTTTCCTACAAAAAGGGAACAGTTATTTAGCAAAAAACCGTTGTGTAACATCTGAATTATTGTTATAAAGGTAAAAAAAAGAATCAAAGTGGGCTTTATCCTGTGGATGTTTTATTTGACCCTACACACATACTTGAAATGTGAAGAGATAGTGTTAGTTACATTGAGCATGAGCAGTTTGTGTACTCTGACAAAGCTCGCATTCTCATGAATGTCACTTCCTCAAAGATGCTGTTCTAGCAGGGCTGCTCAAAATGCTGGGATACCCACAGCAAAGCCAATACATGCTCAATGGGAGTTTTGTCATTGGCTTCACTGGGGGAAGGATTTCACCTACAGTGACATACCGGCTTACAATCCAGACCGGTGGGGGACTGTGTCATCCCTTCCATGTGTCCTGGGGTGCCTAGCAACGCCTTGCTGCTGTAGCCTTAAACCTGGACTGCTCACAAATAGCCACCAGCATACAGGTCACTCACTGGCCTTAGTTGTGTGACCCCAACACAATCCGAGTCCTGGACTTTCCCCCAGAAATGTATCTCCCGCACTGTCCAGCTCTCTCTCAGACAGTCCAGAAATATTGTTCACTATTCCTTTAGGGGAATAACATGCACCAGCTTATCATGATAAATAAAGTTCCCAGACACTTTAACACAGTAGATTAAATAAAACAATAAATCAAGTTTATTAACTACAAAGAGAGAGGTTTTAAGTGAGTACAAGTAAGGAGGCATAAAAGTCAGAAATGGTTACAGGAAAAATTAAAAAAAAACACAAATACCTAACTTAACAAATTACGTTAGATTCAAGCAAAATTTCTCACTGTATGCTTCCAGCAAGATTACTGACCAAACTCTTCAGGTCAGGACCACCCGCACCTCCCTCCGAGTCCAAGGGTTGTTTCCTTTTGTCTTTTCAGGTGCAAAGAATGTGATGGGCAGGGAGAGAGAGAGAGAGGGATGCTTTGGGGTATCTGCCCCTCCTTTTTATAGTTTCAGTCCCTCCTTGAAAAACATTTCCAGCTGAGAACCAGGAGACAAAGGGTCTGTGTGGAAGGATGCTCCCTGCTTGAGGGGGCAGGGGTTCCACCTGTTTGAGCTTCTTTTGTTTTCCCTTCCTGCTTGATGACTCTGTTTACTGCTTATTAAGGAAATTAAGGCAAGCACACATTCCTTTGTTTAGGCCAGACCTGTTTGCCGACTTCATCCTGGCAGGGCTGTGGGATCTGGAACATGTGTTAATAGCATCATATAAGGGAATCATATAACTTCACATACAATGTTGCCACACATAGTTTATCAGGACAATACTGACCAGCAGATTATGAGTTTTCAAATGATAACTTACAATGTATACCTAGTACAAAGATTATTACAATAGAGCATAGGGTGTGAAAACAGGGGTGTATTATGTCACACCCACTACATGGTAATTGTATTGGAAACCACAGATTCCATATAGTAATTTTATTTGTCACTACTGATAGTGAGGTCAGCAGCTCAGTGGGTGTAAGCCCATGTGCAAATCTTTTCTTTGGTTCTTCATCCACATTTCTCTTGTGAAGCAAAGCATTGACTATTATATAGCTCGAGGGAGGGATGATAATAAACTGTAATGCGCTTGCATTGGGACAGGTGTCTAGACGGTTGCGTTCAAACTGGGCTGAGCTGTATTGAAATTATACTGAAGCTGATAAGCCTGGAAAAGATAAAGAAAGAAGTGGTTCTGTGGTAGAATGTTCAGAAGCATTCAGCGTTTGCCTAACTACGCCCACTGAAATGAATGTTTTACTGTTAATTTCAGTGGGACCAGAGCTAGGCCAGTGTTCGTTGCTTTTGAAAAATCCCATGCTGTAGGATTTTATCTTTTAAACCTCTTATGCCATGTCATTTATTTAACACCTCTGTACAGCCAGCAGTGATGGAGAGATGATCTCCAGAGGAGTTCAGGCTTCTGAGCCTATTACCAGGAAACAGTTTGCTTAGAGCAGGGATTATGCAAGAGCTCTTACAACAGTTCCTTCCTCAACCAAATGTCCCTTCAGGTCACACTTACAGCAGGCTTGTGGAGATCATCAGATCTGAAATTCAAGAGAACTAGTGAGACTGTAGGGTAAAAGCAGTGCCAAAAATTGTATATCCCTACTGGCCATTGCTTGCCTTTCGGTAGCATGAGACGCACTGTAAATGCCTTAAAATTCTGTATTTCACCTCTAATAATATTTGGTCCAACATTAAGACCCACCACAAAGAATGTATCAGTCGGCATTTAGCATCATCTGTCATACAGCATCAGTTCCCCTAAGGGAATTCTCAGACTGAGATTGTTCCCTTTAGGTTTGTGGTATAACTTGACAGGACTATTGAGGAGCAGGTGTGGCATTTCTCCCACACACCCCCTTTCCATACACTGTGGTTTGTCTCAAGACTTTTAGAAATGTTGGAAGTCCATTTTAAGGCTGAGGGTCAGTTTCTGTGCTATGCCTCACAGGAGGTGAGATGTGGGCCAGGGAACAGGAGGGCACAGATGGCCTTATACCATCTTTGCAGCCTCCAAATTCTGAGTCAGGCCAGGGTGCTGCCCAGACCCTACTGCAGTTGAAAGCTCCAGGGGTGCAGTGTTCTGGTGACATGCAGCTACATCAATCCTACTCTGAGACTGCCCCTCTCACTCCTGGACACTCTCCCAGCATGCTGCTACGCCAGATGTTGGCAAAGTGTGGCTCTGCCAACCCCATTAGGGCCAGACAATCCCTTTTCTCAGGCTTTTTCCCAAGAGTTGCTCTAAGTAACGGTGACCTTGCAAGGTTGCTGATGGGCTGCTCTGCAGCCCACAAGAGCAGAAGCAGTGTGCTCCAGCAACATCCCTTCCCTCTCACTGTGTAGGAGAGTAGCATGGGGCTCTTTGCCAGCCTTACAACAGCAAGGGAATCCCTTTACTCAACAGGTATTCCCAGAGGGCCATTCTGCACCCTTTATGGCACCCTTTAGCTTTCCAAGGAGCGTTCAGCAGTCTGAGCAGAGAATCAAGCAAAAATGCAAATCCCATCCATTTAAATGTGCCGCAAGAAGCGGGATCGGAAGATGTCTGACTTGAGTACAGATGCATTAGTCAGCACATTTGGGGTCTGCTTTTCACCCTTATTATACCTACTTAATTGAACAATTGAAATGCCTCTGTTAAAGATCCCCAATGCTAAAAAAATTAATATTCATCCACAGCTTTAAATTAGCAATGACTGTGTGGCTTACACGTCAACTCTACAGCCCAGCCAGATGTCCAGTTTAAAGAGAGCAAGATTCTGTTAGTGCTAGTAGAGGGGCTAAAACCAGCATGACTAAACAGAAAATCACACCAGGGCAGTAGGTTTTTTTAAAAAGCCTTCCCTAGGAACCTAAACAGATCAAAATTGTAACTACGGCGCTGATCCTCCTTCCATTGAAGTCAATGGCAAAACTCCCAATTGTGTAACCACTAGGCCAGGCAAAATGGAAACCGAAAGTAAAAATGGCAATGAAATGACAGCAAGAGTAAATAGCCTTAGTATCAAGGAAAACAGTACAATTATTCAAACTAGCATACACTGCTATTACAACTGGGCCAAGAAAGCTGTGTTTTTAATTTGCAAAAAAATTATAATCCAGGTTTGCTAAACCAGAACCAGAGGTGAGTTGGTTCCAGGTTTCCCTCCCTCCCCCCACCCCACCCCACCCCACCCCATAACCACCAAAGGTGGAATTAAAAAAAAAGTGGTTTTGCCCCATCTTTAATTACCATTTTTATTTTTATTTTTCTACAACACCACAGGGTTTGCACTTTGCGTCAATATTGAAAGACCAGGGGCCAAATTCATCCCTGATGTAACTACATTAACTTCAGTGGAGTAAGATGACTTTGGTCTGAGGTCATTACCCTCATGAGCTTACGATCGAAGGCCTCAATCCTTAAACTTCTCAGACTTTTCTATTGCAGTGCCTTACTATAACCTATATATCTAACTTTGTGGGATTTCAGTCACTGCAAGAAATCCTGACTAGTTTGGGGTGCTGGAACCCTTCCGAATCAGAGCTTTTATTGCTTTGCAAAATCAAAGACAGATGTTTTTATTTCTCCTCCACTTCTTGGGTTATGCAAAATACAAGACTGTTATCTCTTCCTCCAGAAAGGAAGGATGATCTTGGAAGGCAACTGAACAGGGATTCAGCACACTGGGGTTCAATACCGAGCTCTGCCTGCCACAGACTCTGTAACCTTAGGCAAGTCAATCTCTCTGTGGGTACGTCTACATATGGATAAGCAACCGTTACTCATGTTACTGACTCAGGGGCTCAGAGCTTGGGCTCCCGGCTGAGAAATTGCATTATAGGTGTTTGGACTCAGGCTGGAGCCCACGCTTTGGGACCCGCCCGCCTCGCAGAGTCCCAGAGCTCAGGCTCCAGCCTGAGCCCAAATGTCTAAGCAGCAATTTTTTAGCCCATAATCTGGGCACTGCAAGCCTGGGTCAGCTGACCTGGGCCAGCCATGAGCTTTTTATCACTGTGTAGATGTACCCTGTGCCTCAGTTCCCCATCTGTAAAATGGGAATAATAATTTTGTCTCGTCTATTTAGATTTAACCTTCCTCAGCACAGAGATGATCTCTTACTAGGTGTTTCTGCAGTGACTTGCACAATGGGGCACTGATTTCAGCGGGGGCCTTTGGGTACTACCATAATACACATACCCAGTGAGGACTGGGGTTTTCAAAGAAGCCTACGCACAAAACTGAAAAAAAATCCCATTGAATTTCAGTGGGAGTTCCTAATTCCCTGTCTTAAGCTCCTTTGTAAAGCCCATCCTGTTCCTTCTATTGGTTTCATGCCTTAGACTTAAAGCATTGTGGGCCAGTGTCAATTCATTTTGGTTTCACTGATACTTTCAGCATAATATTTTCTGTATAACACATATGTTCTTTGCTGTGATTCTTCACAGATGCATGGTCTAAAACCTCTCCCTCTCTTTTTATTTTCTTGGTTTTAGGCAAAGACGTACCCAGGGAAGGCTGGAGTTTGCTAATGAAGCTTTGCTTCTAGTTTGAGAGAGAAGCTAGGGTGACCAGATGTCCCGATGTTATAGGGACAGTCACGATTTTGGGGTTTTTTTCTTATATAAGATCCTATTACCCCCCTAATCCCTGTCCTGATTTTTCACATTTGCTGTCAGGTCACCCTAAGAGAAGCACATTTGGTATTCAGTGTGGTTTCTTACTTTCATGCATGTAATTTTCATCCAGGTAGCTCAGTGAGCAGGATTCTTCCTAGGCTTGCACTCTGGTAAAACAAAGCAGACAGTACACATTATATTAGAAGACAAATATCAGAGGAGTTTTATAAACTTATTTTTAACTAAAAATGAATAAAATCTATTATTTTATTTAAAAATATAGAATTCAATGCACATAACCAGAAAACCCTGCAATAAATCTTATTTGGAATGTTTTACAAGAAGAACCCAGAGTGTGCTGAAATAAAGGGGAAAAAACCAATTCAATGCCTAATCCGGCTGCAGTAATTTATTAGGGAGAAGGGGCAGGAATGAAAGAGGACGTGAAGACAGAAAAAGGATGTCAGGGAAGTTGCTCCAGGAAGACAGAGAAAGGCAAGGAAACAGGGAAGGCAGCAAAGGGGCCTAGACCAGATTAGAACTCCCCTTTGACTCCATGTCATATAGGACCTCTGCATTTGAGGTAGAATATGAGCTCAGGGGTCAGAGGTCTTCTGCTCCTGCTTTGCAAAGAGTCATTATCCTGATCTCCCTGGAGACTAGATTTCCATTACCATCTGCCGTTTAGTGGATTTTTACATCTGTCTTTCCCTAAGTGTAGGCAGAATAAAAACTGATCCAAGGAAATATAAATGGGGCTGGATGGAAATCATAGAGTTCAAGGCTTTAGGAATGCCAAACTCATTTGAGAACCTTTTCCTGTAATTTGGAGCTATGTATTTTTCAAGGGTGATTACTCTGGGAGTTTCAGGGAAGCCTGTGTTTTGTGCCAGGGATAGGATAAATCCCTCAAAATGTGAGGCTGGCACAAATGCATGTCCAACCCTGGTATTCTATGATTCTATGTCTTGCACATTATATATGTAGTGAGCAAAATTCTTCTCAATGATACCTTTTCATCCACATTGATTTCAACTGGGGTGCCCAGGCGTAAAACAATAGACTTAGGCCCACTCTATTTATATTTTCCTTGGGATTTTTCTTTCCCCCTGTCCATTTCTTTTCTCATCACCCCAGAAGTGGCTCCAGCATGCCCCCAAAACACGCCTCTGAGACACAATTCCCTCCCTGCTTCCTCTTTGCTCTGGGAGGCAGGAGGGAATGATAGTTTTGCTGCTGGCCTGTGCCAAAAGCAAATTACAGCATCCCCTGCAATGGCTTAGCCCTGGTCCACACTACAGAGTTAGAGCGACATAAGGCAGCTTACGTTGATCTAATGCTGTGAGCGTCTACACTAAAATGTAGCGCCCACTGATGTAACTCGCCCATTACACTGACTTAACTCCACCTCTGTGAGAGGCGTAGCAATTAAGTTGACGTAGTTAGGTCGACACCATATCAGCGTAGGCACTGTATTGCTTACATCAGCTCTTGCTGCCTTTCAGAAGTTGATGGGTGGGGCTTCCGGCGGGTGGGTGGGCATCAGGCATGGGGGTGAGGGGTGGGGAACTTGGCTGCCAGTGGGTGCTGAGCACCCACTAATCTTTTTCCATGGGTACTCCAGCCTTGGAGCACCCACAGAGTCAGCGCCTATGGTTTGTTCAGTGATATATGGGATAAATACCATTATTTGGGCTCTCTACAGAAGTAAGTGCATGAAATTCTATGCCCTGTATTATATAGGTCAGTCTATACTATCTGGCCTTAGGACCTACACATCAGTCAGATAACCATGGATCCACTTTTAAAATAAGAAAAGAATCCACCAGGAGTTAACATCTTCCCCTCAGTTATTGACTAGCTCTGTCACATACAATTGACTGTAATGGTTTGCAGTTATTTAAGGCCCTTGATCTATGACGTAGATTTTACTTTCAGGCTATAGTGCCTCCACAGGGCTTACTATAACGTGGCAGCTTACTGTGGTTCTTTTCGGGCTCAATACCATACAGTAAGGCTGTCACGAAGAGCTGACTTAGAAACTCCATTTGCCCCTCCAGATTGAGTTGTGCTCTGCCAGTCTTTCAAGTCTCTCCTACAGTCCTGGTAACCTTTGTCAGGGCAGTGGGGAGCTCCGAGGTATACACTGCAATTAGACACCCATTGCTGGCCAGTGCCAGCTGACTTGGGCTTGTGGGGCTCAGGCTAAGGAACTGTTTAACTGTGGGATAGACGTTTGGGCTCGGGCTGCAGCCTAATCTCTGGGATCCTCCCACCTCACAGGGTCCTACGGCCCAGGCTCCAGCCAGAGCCCAAATGTCTACACTGCAATTAAATAGCCCCTTAGCCCAAGCCCCAGGAGCCTGAGTCAGCTGGCATGAGCCAGCCGTGGGTTTTTAATTGCAGTGTAGACACACCCAGAGACTGCTCAGGCCTCAGTGGTTTCACTCAGCTTTAGAACAGACAGATGGTCTGTCTGCTGGGCAAGTACACTTTATTTCAGAACATGGCAAAGATTTTCCTAAAGTCAGGCTCCTATTTTTTGAAGATCTGGACCTATATGCCTTGCTGCAGTGATAAGGTCAATTCATAGTCTTATAGAAATGCAAAGGAAAATAGAGAAATATCACCATTTCTGTGAAAATTGGGTGCATCGGGCACGGAATCTAGTCTATCAGATCCTGAATGGATATGAATAGCAAAGAAGCTATGAAGTTTAACACCAGGTAAAAACTAAATACATCACTTCTATTTGATGAAAGGCCTCACTATATTCATTGATCTACTAGGTGCTGTTTGCCTTTTACTGCCACATCAAACCATCCTGACAGCAGTCACCTAAACTATAAGATGAATCATAATGTATTACTTAGAGAAAATGTGCAAAAGTGCCTAAGTGACTTAGGAGCCCATGTGTCACTAAAGTTAATCGATTTAAACTTCTCAATGCCTAAATCACTCCCAAGTCACACAGGCACTTTTGAAAATTTTGCCCCTACAGTATAAATTGATTGCAGAAGAAGTCTTATCAAACTTGTACTACCATAGCCTCTGATCATATTTCAGCAGAATGTCACAATTTGGATGGAAGACCATGATGGGAAACAGTTTCTGAGATTAAAGTGTTTTGTTTTGTTTTAGATTACTCACATGTCCACAATTGGAATAAAATGGAACAAACAACTCCCCTATCACCACTCACCCTCTGAGCTCATCTATCTGCTGTCTAATGTGTTAACACTGTCACACTGTCTGGAGTGGCTCACGGCTATTGTAACCCTATAATTAGATTTCACCAACCCAAATGACCGTGAACTCCTGGATCACGGTAACAGTCTTACCATGGAGTCACGGACAAGCCCCTTAGGCTCTCCAGTCTATGTTGTCAGCCAGACAAACTGGACTTAGTGTAAATGGTCACTTACACCAAGCATTGCACAATATTCAGGTTGCTTCCACTCCCAAGAGACCAGTCACTTACTCCAGATCAATTGGTACCCTAGAACTTACACCAAAACCAACCCTGTAGCCAATCCTGTAAGAAACTATCTAAAGGTTTATCAACTAGGCAAAATAAATGAGTTAAATAAGTTAAAGCAAGCAAACATATGCACACAAATTAGTTATCATCTAAATCCTAACAGTGACAGAGTTGTGTGATCTGTCAATTCAAAGTATCCTTCAGGGCAGACCCATTGGAATCTCTGGTTTCAGTTTAGAGTCTCTGGCCCTGTCAGAATTCAAACAGCAGAGAGAGATGGAAAATTTTCCTGTGGCTTTCTTTTATTTCCTTCATTCAGCTTCCAAGTCCACAGGATGAGTTTCCTTGCACGTTGCATTTCCCAGGTGCAATAGGGCCATTAACCAATCTTTCATATTGCTATATTCCTTGATGGCTCATCTGATTTTGATGGGTGTGGAGCAGAGGTCCTGAACAATTTTTATAGAGGGAGTGCTGAGAGCCATTGAACCAAACTGTAAACCAGGGGTAGGCAACCTATGGCACGGGTGCCAAAGGCGGCACGCGAGCTGATTTTCAGTGGCACTCACACTACCTGGGTCCTGGCCACAGGCCTGGGGGGCTTTCCATTTTAAAAACCTTATTTCCTTTACATACAACAATAGTTTAGGGTAGGTCTACACTTACCGGCTGGATCGGAGGCGTCGGATCGATGTTCTGGGTTCGATTTATCGCGTCTTGTCTAGAAGCGATAAATCGAACCAGGAAGTGCTCCCCCATCGACGCTGGTAATCCAGCTCGACGAACAGAGTAGGCGGAGTCGATGGGGGAGCCTGCGCGCCGCGTGTGGACCCCGGGTAAGTATGTTTTCATTCGAACTAAGATAGTTCGACTTCAGCTACATTATTCACGTTGCTGAAGTTGCGTATCTTAGTTCAAATTGGGGGGTTAGTGTAGACCAGCCCTTAGTTATATATTAAAGACTTATAGATAGGGACCTTCTAAAAACATTAAAATGTATCACTGGCACACAAAACCTTAAATTAGAGTGAATCAATGAAAACTCGGCACACCACTTCTGAAAGGCTGCCGACCGCTGCTGTAAACCCTAGCTATAATGAAAATCACTTCAAGATGGGGTGCAGCAGCATCTCCCACACACCTAGTTCCAGCACTTATGCCAGGGAGGGGGGAAGAGATTCCTGTGCCTGGTTTCACAAGTTCAAAGCAAACATTTTCAAAGTTATAAAGCAAAATGTACATATTTTCTTATAGCAGGGAATGCTGACATTACAAGTGAGATTAATGCATTCAGCAATTTACAAGCATATAATAGAGTCTAAACACTAAATACATTCTTATCAGACTAATACCTATTTTGAGCAAAACTAACATAAAGGTGAACGGGTCTTGTCTCCAGGTATGAGTTTGTCCGTTCTTAGCTAATGCCTGAAGCCTGGCCAAGAGCTGGTATTTGGCCTGCCAGCAGCATAAGTACCACTCCCTCTCCCCATAATATCTGAGCACATATTCAAATCAGCAAACTAATTATAGGCCCAGACAGACATATTGAAACATTTTTCTTCCTTCTTTCTGCAACATAACTTAAACTGCTTTTTTTAAAAAATCCCCTTCATAATCTTCTTCAGTAGATTTGAGGAATTATGGCGCAACTGTTATAACATTATTTTTAAAATAGGTCTTATCGAGAACATCACTGCCATGATGCACAAAATTATCCTCATCTCTTTGGAGAGGGCATTCCAGAGTTATGATTTCTATGGATAGATACACCATGGTATGAAACTTATCTTTAAATCTCGATAATGTCCTGTCCCCTCATCCCCATGCATACCTTCTCCACAACAGACAGCTCCTGATGTTTCCCGTGCATACCGTCCTCCTCTCGCCTATGCTCATGTTCATGGTCCATTCCTCATGAGCAAGCTCCATAGCCATCTCTGCATTCATGACATTCTTTCCAGACCACAATGTCCATAAAAGAGACGTCATATTTTAAAATGAACTAGCTCAGCAATCCAGCCTCAGTAAAACTATTTCAGTAATTAGTTTGTGCCCCATGGTGTGGGGAGACGGGTGGAGAATAAGAAAACACAGACCACCCCATGTTACCTGGAATCTGAGGTTTTGCTGTCCTCACAAGCTATTTCTTGCATTTGCAGGGCTCACATCTCTAGGCTGAGTTGATTAATCTAATTTAGTGTTAATCCAAAGCATTTCCCCCGCCGTTCAGAAGTAATTCAATTTAATGTAAGGGTGATTCTAGCCAAAAACAAGCATGCTTTCTCCCCCATACACTCCTTCCCATATATATTCTACCAGTGATGAGCTGCCAAAATTTTAACAACAGGTTCCCTCCTCACCCCACCAGGGGGTCGCGCCCCCCCACACCCCTGCCCCAACTCCACCCCCAGCCCTGCCCCCATTTCACCCCTCCCCCTAATCCCCACCTCCTTCCCTGCGCGTGCCGCATTTCCCCTCCACCCCGCCTCCCAGGCTTGCAAGCCTGGGAGGGAGGGGGGAGAAGCAGCAGAGCACCCACCGGCAGCTCCCTGCTGGCTCCCTCCTCGCACCCAGCTCACCTCCGCCTCCGCTCCACCTCCCAAGGTGCCGCCGCCACTCCACTTTTCCTCCCTCCCAGGCTAGCAAACATTCTGACAGCTTTTTTGACTGCTGCTGCACATTGAGCAGATGTTTCCATGATGACTACAAGATCTCTTTCTTGAGCAGTAACCCCTAATTTAGACCCCATCATTGTGTATGAACAGTTGGGTTTAGGTTTTCCAATATGCATTACTTTGCACGTATCAACACTGAATTTCATCTGCCATTTTGTTGCCCAGTCACCCAGTTTTGAGATCCCTTTATAACTCTTCATAGTCAACTTTGGCTTTAACTATGTTGAGTAGTTTTGTATTGTCTGTAAACTTTGCCACTTCACTGTTTTCACACTTTTCCAGATCACTGAGTAAGTCAAGGGCCCCTGTGCACCTTAAAATATGATGAGAGCAGTGAGAGGTGGAGCCCGGTTTCTTCCCTCCCAGGCTTGCCACGCGCCAGCTGTTCGGCACGCAGCAATCCTGGGAGGGAGGAAACCGGGCTTCGCCTCCGTCCCCTCCCACTCCCCCTCGGCACCGCCACTCTGTTTCCTCCCTCCCTCCCAGGCTTGCAGCGAGCCAGCTGGTCAGTGTGCGGCAAGCCTGGGAGGGAGGAAACTGGGCTCCGCCTCCTCCCCCTCCCCCTCGGTGCCACCGCTCCACTTTCCCCCCCTCCCACCCAGGCTTGCCTGGGACCAGTTGTTAAATTTAGAAGCCGTTGTCCCCGGTGGAACAATCGGTTCTAAAATGGCTTTTAAATTTAACAACAGGTTCCTGCGAACCGGTGGGAACCGGCTCCAACTCACCACTGTATTCTACCATATATATGCTACATTGGCGCAAGTGGGTGCCATATATATGACATGTATCAGCTGGCCCAAATGCTGCTATCATTCGCACCAGCACAAGCCCATTTAAATCAAGTCTGACTGCATATTTTGGATCACTTCTCTCTTTTTTTATTATAAGTATTCTTTCTTCTCCACATTCTCCTGGTTTCTTTATTCCCACTCTCTCCTTAGCAAACATGAGCCTACAAGTCTTTAGGAAGCGGATTCTTGTTCCACCAGTATATATCCAGTGGCTTCAGTGAAGTTACTCTGGATTAACACAGGTATAAATGAGATCAGAATCTGGTCCTGAGCTGGAGCAGATTCAAAATTAGGCAAAATGAGTTAACTGCAAACAAAGTTATATTCAGGAAAGTTTTTACAAGTTGCTGTCAATGGCAATATATTAACATGCCATTACTTACATATGACAGCACTGTTCGATGGATAGGTGAACTTACATTACAAAACTAGAGTATATATCTACTATGAAGAAGATAAGCACTTCCACTGGCACCAGGATGCCTTCAATAAATCAGCCAACATATTATTGTTTGGCTTTGGGGGCAGTTGCAGGAAGTCAATTTTTTTGTAAAGAAGGAGATTTTAAAAGGACAAAGAGCAGGAAAGTAAATGGAAGTTAGAATCCTAACTACCCTTTAGGCCTTAGAAAATCTCCCCCTTAATTACAAGTCAAGCCAAAACCAAATAGCAAATATATTATAAATCTTTATTACATACTCTCTTTTCCCTCATAGGTTGCTTGTCTCTTTAGGACTCAAGATTGCAAATAGTTACGCAAATGCTTAACTTTAAGCACATGAGTAGTTCCACAGTAGTCAATGGGAGTGCTCACATACTAATTAAGGGGAGTTTCGAAGTACAGATTTACCATTTATTCAGCAAATGTATCAGGCCATCTTTCCCTGCAGAATAATCAAACAGACAGTTAGTTCTCCAGAACTGGAAGGAGTCTCAATCTCTTTATGGCTCTCCACAGCAGGTAACAAGAACCATGGAGGCAGTGAGGAGAGTAGCATCTTGGGAGTGCCAAATCCTGCTCCCACTGTGCCACTGATCTGGTCAGGATCCCCATACTGGCAGCCCACCAGATTATGGGGGTGGTATCCCCAGCTTCTGGATCCCTGAGTGTCTGAAGCCTCCAGAGTCTGTACAGGCATTGTCCCAGTCTTGGGGTCCCCTGGCATACCCTTGGAGTGTAGATCCATTGTCTAACACTCCCTCCTGAGAGCTGAAATCTCATGTTCCCTCACCCAGGCCCTGGAACCAAGACTCCCTGTTAGCTTGAATGCACCTTCTCTGAGAATCCCATCAAAGGTATGAGCCTTCTGGTTTTCCTCTTCAAGGGGGACATGGTAGGTGTAGCATATACCACACACAGACATTCTGCATAGGAGTCTACCATGCTGTTGCTCTTTACTTAGTCACATGAGAAATACACAGATCTATAAAAAAAAAAAAACCCTACACACATTTCCCCACCTTCATTTCCTCACTACTGCAAGGCATTCTTTGGGCAGGGGTCAGTGTCCTCTGGGGCCGTCCAGGTCCTTCTGCTGCAGAGCTTGCCTTGAGTTCCAAAACCTACAGTCGCCTCCCCGAGCTCACCTCCCCTGTTCTTGGTTGATCTATGCCCTTCCTTCTTCCTTCCCAAACCTTCTCTGAACATCTCTCTTCTTTTGCCCTGTGAATCCTTATTTAAACCCCTAATTTGTCACCTCGCATCTTTTGTTCTGTTCCTGGTAAATTTCTGCTCTCCAATTTCCCACTCTCCTCAGAGAGGTCAAGTAAAACTAGTTTCCCCTAAGATGCAGTTACTCGTTTGTTCTCCCCAGGTAAGACTTACTCATGTGCTGATAGTTCTTCACAATTGACTTGATCTGGCAGAGATGTGTCACAAGCCATGTCTGTTCAGGGTTGCTACACATGCAGATGGGCATTCACGATACAGCAACTTCATAATACCTTCATCATAACTGCATAATATCAACCATCACACCCTGCTCGTGTAAAAGTTCCACGGTAGACAATAGGCCAGATTGTCAGCAGATGTAATGTCATCTATGCCGATTTACACCAGCTGAGGCTCTAACCGAATGTGAGTAAGCTAATAGGGTTTGATGCCCACTCCTGCACCCACAACTCTTGGTTAAGAGCTTTGGATAACATTTGCAAAAGCGTTTAAATTAATTAGGCGCAGACCTGGGCAGGAAGAATTGCTGTGATTTTCCAAATATTTTCCTGTCCTGAATTGAGACAAAAAGTTGAGATCATGAAAAAAATCTAAAATCCATAAAAATGTCAGTTCGGGTCAATTAAAATGTTTCATTTTAACTATGTCCTTTAAAACACACCACTGGAACTTTACTTAAATGATGTCATTCTGACATGAAAAACAAATTGTTTTAATTTAGAAATGGTCAAAATAGGATGTTTCAAAAATTTTGAAACTTTTTTTTGTAAATTTGAAATGGGAAATTCAGCAAAATCGATCCCTTTCTGCACACAGTTTTGGATTGGACCAATTGGTATTTTTCAACAAAAAATGTTTAGTTGAAAAATCCCTAACAAGCTCTACTTGAGAATTTAAGTTCCATTTTCAGAAGTGACGTGGGCATTTAAGTCCCATTAACTTTCAGTGAGACTTAAGATCCTGAGTGCCTCACCCACTTCTGAAAAATGGGACTTAGGACCCTAAGTCACTTAGGCGCTTTTGAACATTTTCACGCTGCATCATCCTGGGATAAATGCCCATCTCTCCCGGTGAAGTCACTAGGAAATCTCATCTCAATGGGTGCAGAAAGAGGCCCTTAGAGAATTAAAAGTGTTCAACACCTTGCAGGACTGGACTGGAATTTCACAGATGATGAAGGTGCTCAGCAAATCCCAGGACTGGGAGCTAGCACTGAACATGCTGGGTCCCTTGGCACACTCTCTTTCTATTGTATGAAAGAAAGCAAGACAAATTTAGACCATATGTTGCAATGCCATAGTGACAGCATGGGAATGGCAGTCCGAGTGTGACAAACCAACTGTCAGCAGTCACAGTTTTATAGAATGTTTTAATGACAGGAGGTGGGAGAAGACTTTTTCATATGGGGATGAATGCTAAAAAGGGTGCGATTCATAATCCCGTCAACTGAGCAGAGTGCGTCGTCTTGATTTTGCAAAGATGAGGCATGTTTATATATTTTTCCTCCTTCCAAATAACAGTCCCATCTAAAGCAATGGGCTAAAATAGCAGAGACTGGGCACTGTTGGCAAGTATACAGCAGCCACAGAAGACTCCCTGCCTGACCCCCTAAATGACATCAGTGTGTCAAGCTTGTGTAATGAGTCAAGGCCACATATGCACACAAACACCGCAGTCCTCAGCTAAACCTCACTGCTGGAGACTTTTCATGTTTATGGGCCTGCCTCCTCGCACCTTTTTCATCCACTGCACAGCTCTGTATTACAGCAAACAACAGTCTAGCGCTCTCTCGTCTGTTTCCTCATTGACTCCTGCCATAGCTGCTGTGTCTCTGATTTTGTCTCCAGTTGGTACACTTTAAGATTTACCATCCCATTTAATTCCTTTCATTTCTCCATCAAAATGTTTGGATCATTTTCTTTGATCTCTGGTATAAAAGGTTGTTTAACCTTAGAAGTTTTTTTTTTTTTTAATTTCTGTAATTTTATTTATTTTTTTCCTTCATTCCAATTAAAATAAAAAGCAGCAACCATCACATCATCAAAAATCTGTTAAGTGCTCAGGCTAAAGATTATTCTTTTTTTTCTCCCCAGAGTACCCTTGAAACAAAGCATTACCATAGCAACAGCCACTGCTGCTCCCTAGATAAGGAGTGCAGGAGCACACAGCAGCAGCAGTGAAGAAAGTTCCTGCTTCAGCGAGTGCTGATCCTGTATCACACCCATCCCGGAGCCTTTCACCGGTCGGTAAGTACGTCTGCACACATGCACTTTACCTTTGCTTGAGTAACAATTTTTTTGCAGTCACCAGGACCAAGTTAGCTACAGTTATTTGATATTTTCTAATTGCACTTCTGTAGACTATTATCTATACCAATGCTGAGCTTGCGGTAAAGTTCAGGACTCCAAGTACTCCACCGGATAGATTTAGAAGAAGTAAACATACGATACCATATGGTGAAAGTTGGAGGTGGACTGAGCTGTGAACGGGAAAGCTGGGATGGTGGATGAAGTGCTAGAGAGACAAATGTGTCAATTTATTTTAATTGCAGCGTTATTTCATGGACAAATTGTGCAAATTGACAGAATATGAAAGATTATTAGGATTTTATCCAACTAAAAAGAAATGACATGTGTAGGGTATGTTTTGCTCCTAGAGGACTTAATTAGGCAAGGTTTTGCATATTCAATCATCTCCAAGTACTGCAACTTTTTTTGTCAGAAACTCAGACATTTTATTCTGCTTTTGATCAATTAATTCAAGTTTAGCTTCTGCTACTACAGGGCCTGATCCAAATCCCAGTGTGAGTCTCTCCATGGACTTGGCAGACTGTTCAAAATCAATTTTGTGGGCTAGGTGCAACACAGGGAGTTATTTGTCAGAGGTCTGGGTGGACAAAGAACGCACAGTCCGGATTTTAAACACATGCAGTATTATGTATCATAGAGATGGTACATTTTAAGGCTGCTTTATAAAAACAAATTCAGACTACGCTAGTGGGAATTTTTGGAAACAACAACCTAGTGTTAAATGAGACTTTTAACCCTGGAGTAGAAACTTTGTATAATGCTATCAGGGCTCAAGTAAAGGCAAGTTATTCTGATGAGGTGGTATAATACCACAGTGATCAAACTGCCAGTGAAGAATTTCACTTTGAGACCTCTTGAAAAAAATAGTCAGTCTCCTTGTGTTTGGCATACATTTTCTAATCTTAATGTGCTTAATTCAAAAACCTACTGGAGGACTTACTTGTGCAGGTGGCAGAATATAATCGGGGTATAGAAGAAAGAGCACACTCTCTAGTAACGAAATCAAATCTTGACTTCTGATCGGAGGAGAATGGACCATTCTCCACTGCCTTGCTCCTGGAATAGTCATTTTCAGCTGTGCTACGTGAGTGCATAATAGGCGTAAAACACTATTGTAGCGGAATGATAGCATTTTACACCCACTTTGCACAGATGTAAATGGCTGCATTAGGTGCAAAACAGGAATGTACTGCGCCTCTGGCTCTTTTTTAGGGATCAGTCATAAGGCTTCTTGCTTTCCCATGGAGGGGACTAAGGCGATTCCCCACTCTCCCGTGTGCGCTATCCACATTGTAAGAGCCTCCAAAGGATTGGGGGTAGGGGAGAGAAGGTGCCAACAGGCAGGCAGGGGTTGGAAGTCTGCCTACTCCACCCCTTCATGCAGATGCCAGCACCTCAGAGTCTCCAGAGAAGGAGAAGCACTAGCAAAAAGGCCGGCACAGCTTATTTCCTCCTTGGTGTAAAGAAGCATCAGCTTGTGATTCTTGAAGTCACAGGCCAGGTCTACACTACAGAAAAGTCCACACACACACACACACCCCCACACTCAGAGCAACAGTGGGAAGGCTTCTCCCGTAGACATAGCTACCACTGCTCAGGGAGGTGGAATAGGGCTTGCACACACTAGCGCTTACATCGGTGTAACTTAAGTCGCTCAGGGATGTGAAAAAGGCACCCGCCTGAGTGACATAAGTTACACCAAAGTAAGCGTTAGTGTGGACAATGCTATGTCGGTGGGAGAAGCTCTCTCGCTGACATAGGTACCGCCGCTTGGGGAAGCGGAGTAATTTTGCCGATGGGAGAGTTCTCTCTATCAGGATAGAGCGTCATTGGTACAGCTGCGCCGCTGTAACAATTCTGGTGTAGACTAGCCCTAAGTAAACCAACGGGAGAAGCTCTCCCATCAGCGTAGGAGCATCGTCACTTAAGCAGTACAACACAGCTGCACCGATGTGGCCTTTTAAGTGCAGACCTGCCCACAGTCTGATTCATGTCCACTGGGGCAGTGCAGCCCTTCACTTATATGTCCATAGGGGCAGGGCAACACTTTATCAAATATTCATAGTTACCACTTGCAGCTTCTATAGTTCATCAATAGCAGCTAGAAAAGCACTGCTCACTTACATGCACACAAACACATTCTTGCACACTTGCAATCCCATCTCTAAATATAAGGCCCTAGCTGGCAGCCATTACTCACACAAACAGTCCTATCAAAATAAGAGGATCTGATTCTGCTCCCATTAAAGTCAGTGAAGATTTTTCCATTGGCTTCAGTGGAAGCAGGATTGGGCCCAAAGGCATTACTCCCAAGAGGAGGGGGCCAGGCCTTTAATCTCTCATACGCTGTTTTTCTTTTCATCGAAATTTGATTGCTAAGAAGGGAAAAAACAAACAAGAAAATAATCGGCACACAGCCCTTTCAACAAGAAGTCCCTGTCCTTGCCTCAAAACATTATAATTAAAACGGGAAGAAAAATATTTTGGGTTATTAGTCAATAGCGTCTTCCTTTTAAAACACTATACAAAAGTTCACATGAATTATTGGCAAGTGTATATTTTTAATTAAGTGGATCCAGGGGAAGTGTAAGTACCTTGCATTATAACTGTTTCTATGGTAACATTTTTATTAACTAGCAGAATAAATATTCATATTAAACCTGCATTACTTACCACCATATAACAAGAGTCTTCTCCACAGCTCTTATTTATGCACCATCCATGCTGACGTTCCAAAGGTCTCTTCAACGATTACTCATAGATAGCATGCTGGGGTGTTGCTCTTATTTTTCTTGGTGACCACATTGCTTACGGGCTCAGATCATCCTCTGGGTGAATAGAACATCCAGGGGCTTGTGTGAGAGATGTTTGCGCTACTGAGCCATTAGATGGCGCCCCTTGGGTAAAGCTTGCAAGGGTTCAACATGTATTTTATAAATCTACACTATGCATGGGAAACTTGCAATAGAAATTTGTAATAAATCACCCCTCTTAATGTGAAACACTAAAGTCGATTGTCATCTACAATTTCAGCAGGGGTTAGCTTCTGTTAACATTACTAGCATTTGCAACTGTAGTCACATAGCGAAGACTGGCCCTGCTAGTGTATCATCTGACGACTAAACAGTCATTTATTACTTATGCAACTTTTTAATCTTCATGCAGTTGTAGTAAAAGAAAGGCTCAG
This sequence comes from Chelydra serpentina, assembly GCA_037349315.1. NCBI lineage: Eukaryota > Metazoa > Chordata > Testudines > Chelydridae > Chelydra > Chelydra serpentina. The sequence goes on from JBAIAC010000032.1 coordinate 3,383,613, forward strand.
CCAGTTTTAAGCACATGTAATTTGGATGGAACTTAAGGGCATGATTTTCAAAGGTGAGCCTGTGCAAGTAAGCATCAAAATAGCAGAATTCAGCATGCATGTTATCCACTTACATGGACAACTCTGTGCACAAACATTATTTTGTTTGTACAGTCAGGCAGATGGGCAAGGCAATTGGGCTCATGCAATCATGCATGACTGTCTTTAAAAGCCAGGCCCCAAATGACCTAGTTATACTTATTTTGCAAGTTAACTGCTGTTGCAGCACATTTGTCTCAGTTATTGATTAAGAGGTACAGGTGCACTATTAGCTTTCTTTATGCGGTGACACTTATAACGTTAATAAAAGCAGCAATAGGCTAGTAATAAAACCTCAAATCCCCAAACCTTCAAATTTCATGTAAAGAGCCATTGATATTTGACACACACCCTGCCATCCCCCTCTTTCATGAATCCAAAGCTATCCCTACAAAGTATCCCATGTCAGAATCAAAATGTGACGAAGGTCTATTTTTTATTTTATTTCAAATGTGGTAAAAATCTCACACAGACAGGTTTTTCTCATGAGATTTCAGGCCAGGAGTGTTAAAATTTCACAGGATCAGTTGATTTCACAAGATTCCCATCAATTTGGGCAGAAATCTTTGAGAACAGCACTCTTGAATCTAACCCTAAACCCTAGCCTTTCTATGACCTAAAGTTAAAACCTGAGCTAAACCAAATCGGGATTTTAAAAACTGCTTTCTTTGCCCTGTCTGTGTAAAATACTCTTATCTAATTGAAAACTGGATTAAACTTCAGTGGAAGGTGATTTTCAATACAGTAACTCCTCGCTTAACGTTGTAGTTATGTTCCTGAAAAATGCTACTTTAAGCGAAACGATGTTAAGTGAATCCAATTTCCCCATAAGAATTAAGGGAATGCCTTACTGCCAGATAATGAACTAGCACTCGGCTGAACCCCCAAGGGTTAACACATTGTTGTTAATGTAGCCTCACACTCTACAAGGCAGCACAAATGGAGAGAGGGAAGATAGCATGGGAGAGAGAGACAGAGACACACACCGTGTGTGTGAGAGAGAGAGACGTACATTGCTCCTTTAAGTACGCTGACCCCACGCTAAGTACACTGCCTTTTTAAGTAGATCAGCAAGTTGAGACAGCCTCTGCTGCCAGCAAGCTCCCTCTGTCCTAAGCCCTGTCGTATCTCTCCCCTCCCCCCATCGCTCTATGGAGATGGGGTAAAGGAGCGGGGGCAGGAGAAGGGGGACACCCTGACATTAGCACAGCAATGCACAGCAAGCAGGAGGCTCCTCGGAGCAGCTCCAAGGCAAAGGGCAAGAGCAGCACATGGCAGTGGGGGGGAGGGACAGCTGAACTGCCGGCAATTGATAGCCTGCTGGGCGGCTGCTGCACAGGGAACTTAGGGGAGCTGACATGGACGCTGTCAGTCCACCCTGGTTCCAAGCCCCCACCAGTTAGCTCCAACGGGCTGCTCTTCCTGTAAGCAGTGAATAAAGCAGGCGGCTGCCAAACAATGTTATAAGGGAGCATTGTACAACTTTAAACGAGCATGTTCCCTAATTGATCAGCAACGTAACAATGTTAACTGGGACAACTTTAAGTGTGGAGTTACTGTATAGCATTAAAACCTTTCAAATCTGGCAATTAAAGTAATCAGTTACTGCCAGGAGGGTGGTTTTTTTTTTGGTAAAAAGCGTTTTATTTGTGGTAAAAGGATGCATCTGGAACATCTGTATATCTACTTTAAGGTGTTCTAATAAAGTCGTCCAGTGAGCCAAATTCCTGGTCAAAAGGATTGCCTCATTTTTGCTGTGTTCGCCTTGGACCGTTTAGCAATTTACTGACACCAAAGAAAGTGTTAGCGGGTGAGACGTTCCAGGTATTCTTCATCTGCCTTACCATCCCCTGGACATATGAAGGCCCAAAGGATTCTAACTATCATATGGCCATGACTCAGCAAGTGAGCTAATCCCAAGAGGAACTGGATGGCTTTTAGTAATCTACCCAGAGTCACTGTTTTTTTCAGTCTATCCGGCCATTCCCCAATCCTCGCCATCCATAAGGACAGCCATTAACATTTTATTCCATGTGCTTTCACAATTAGCAACAAATAGCTAACCTGCTTCAAAACTGGAACTCATTCATAGCTAAAAGAGAGCACTTGACAACCTCCCCCGTCCCACCTCTGCCTCGCCTCATCTCAGCCTTTGCTAACCCAAGGAATGAGAATGTAGGTAATCCTTCCAGCCCAAAAGTGTCAGTCTAAATTCTTGCACAATCCTAATTCTGATGCAAAACTCTGCATTCATGCAGAAAATGTCTCACACTGGGCCAAAATAATCCCTCCTACAACTCTGCTGAAATCACTGGCGTTGCACGAAGGATGAATGTGGCCCATTATCTCTACATACGTATCTATCTTAATCCATCATGTACAATAATTTCCTTAAAAGGTGATTGGTGTTGAGCAGAGAATGCAGAACGTCTTAGCATGTAGTCCCGCTGAAAAAGAGCTGCATTCAAGATGCTAAAATATGAGCTCAAGAAAGTATGTGCTTCCATTTCAAAGAGGAAATTAATTATTTGAATTAATTATCTTCACATTTTTCTCCTCTAGAATTTTTGAACATTATTAAATAATTCACTTCCTGGGTGTCAGGATTTTATTTTATTGCTTTGTGAAAGCACATTTAGAATTCTTCAATTATGTGCAGATAAACTGTGCATGACTTCCTGTTCTAAGTCCCATTGCACCTAGATGCTTTGGAAAAATTTACACTTTCTCTCTTTTAGATTAACCTATTGGTCTGCGATGCCACAAAGCAGCCTACGAAGGTTTTGCAGCTTTCTAAAATTGAGACTAGCAGTGGGCGAACCTCAAAAGGTTGAAGGGTCAACCTCATCACTAGTAGCCACACAACCCTTTGCAAGATCTCATCAGAAGTATCACAGGGGCCCTCCAGAAATGTGATGTTTGAATGGGTCACACTCATCATTGTATGTTTTCCAGTTCTGTCCTATCAAAAGTTAATGGCCCACCGTTGATTTGAAACAGTCACACTTCTTTCTACATTTTTATTGCTGTTACAAACACCACCTAAGATGACTATAGCTGAAAGGGATTAGAGAAGCGCAAAACACAAAACAAAACAAGATGACAGTTTTTCCTTTATTTTTCCGATGTGCTTAATTTGTGCATTTGACAGCACTTCCTGCTGTATGGTCAGTTTCACAGTTTCCCCCTGTACAAGCCCTTTGTTAGTCAGTTTTCCCTGTCAGTGGGGATCTGTTTCAGCAACATGAATGAGAAAATCATTTGTAAAAACAGGAAAATGTTGTTGTAAAACCACCAAGCTTCCTCTCCCCCCCAAAAATAATATGTATTTACAGTGCCTACCCCTGTGGTGCTCTGGTCCTTGAGCGAGGGCTCTAAATTAGTGGCAGACTACTGTACCCCTTTAAGGAATCGGATTGGTCTTCCGTACCCCCAAGTTACACCTCACTTAAAAAGTACTTGCTTACAAAATCAGACATAAAAATACAGTGTCACAGCACAGTATTACTGAAAAATTGCTTATGTTCTCATTTTTACCATCTAATTATAAAATAAATCAATTGGAATATAAACGTTGTACTTACATTTCAGTGTATAGTATATAGAGCAGTATAAACAAGTCATTGTCTGTATGAAATTTTAGTTTGTACTGACTTTGCTAGTGCTTTTTATGTCGCCTGTTGTCAAACTAGGCAAATATCTAGATGAGTTGATGTACCCCCTGGAAGACCCCTGCGTACTCCCAGGGGTACATGTCTAGGTTCCCTCTAAGGTGCATGGCTGCGCAGGAGGCCACCAAGGGCCGCGCAGGCGTGTACACTGCACTCGGGTGTGGGGTGGTGATGGGGGAGCTTGGGGCATGCAGGGCTGCGGAAACTCCCCCAGCCCTGGGGCTGCGGCGCAGCGAGGAGAGAGGCCTCGCCTCACCCCAGCCTGGGGCTACGGCAGGGCAAGATGCCTCTCCCCCGGCCCCGGCCCCGAGGCTGCTGCGGCAGGGAAAGACACCTCTCCCCCAGCCCAGGTGCTGTTGCAGGGAGAGAGGATTGGGGGCAGTCGTCTCTCCCCGCCGCAGCCCCGGGCAGCCTGCACCCCAAAGCCCTCATCCCTGGCCCCACCCCAGAGCCCGCACCCCCAGCCGGAGCCCTCACCCCCCTGCACCCCAACCCTCTGTCCCAGCCCTGAGCCCCCTCCTTCACCCTGAACCCCTCATCCCAAGCCCCACCCCAGAGCCCACACCCCCAGCCAGAGCCCTCAACCCTCTGCCCCAGCCCTGAGCCCCCTCCCACACTCCAAAGCCCTTGACACCACCCCCACCACACATCACCTCTATATTGGTGCACATAACAAAATTAATTCTGCACATGGATGAGAAAAATTAGAGGGAACACTGGTACCCCTGGTTGAGAACCACTGCTCTAAATAAATAAATAAATAACATTAACACTAACACCAACAACCAATAGCAGGGGGACTCTCAGAGACTGGTATAGAATCTGGAACTACTTTTAACTTACAATTAGATTTCAAAGTTGACTGCGTTCCTTTAAATAGATTCCTTCAAAACTAATTGTTAAAACCCCTCCCATCTAGCCTGCTCTGTTTTAGGCTGGCAGATGTTGCTTTAGAATCTGCAGTTTTGCATTCATCAGTGGGAAGGGGAGGGAGGGGGATGGGCAGAAGGCAGTAAGCCCGTACAGCTCACAAGCACTCCAAGATCAGCCAGGCCAGCAGTGGCTGTATGGTAAAAATCACTTTGAAAACAGGACCTTCCCAGGGCTGGTTGGAAGATGCTGATTGGCACAGAATATAAATATAACTGTTTTATGATATGCTTCTTTTTGTTGTTGTAGCTTCAAGAGAAAACCTTTTCAATTATGTCAACAGAGTATGTGCAGCCACTTGATATCCCAGAAGACAGATTGGACAAGCGAGACTCTCACTGCAACCGTTTAGGTAAGTGTTATTATGGTGATGTCAGTGACTTGTAATTAGAGAGGTGTCTTCTTTACATCATTAAGTACTGTCCATTGGCTTTTTCTTTCCAAGAGGTACAACTGAGCCCTCGTGAAACCCGATAGACTATGCCTTCTGGTAACACATCTGTTGCCAGATGGACAGGCAAAGGGTGTCTTTCCTGCATATAAATATTAGTTGAAGCTCTCGAAGGAAATTAATTAAAGAGAGGAAAGGAGAAAGAGTCATCGTTCTTTTTCGTGACAGAGAAAGAGAAGCGCTTTTATCGATTATACAACAATAAACTGGAAGCTAAGATATATCTGAGCCTTCACGACACCCACTTTCTATGTGCAATTTCAGTAAAAGATTTCAAATATTCCTTTTGCCTATATTTGGCCGGAATTTTAATTTTTCCCGCCTTTATTGTCAATCCGTGGCCTTTCTAGAGCTGACTTTTTACATAACTTTTGCACTTGGAATACCAGAGGCATCTCTGCTCATACACACTTCTAAATATATGAGGCTTTCAAGACTTTGATAGATGTGCCTTTTGCATATTTTTGCATTTTGCATATTCGCCTTTGCTTCACATGTCATTATTTTATTCCAACCTTCCAAAATCTTCATGAAGATTTGCTAATCCAGGCACAAAAATCTACTTGCCTACCCATACACTGGTGATGATAATAAAATACAACTGATATTTTATGTGTCCCAGGCAAGTAGAATTTTGCAAGCCTGCTTTACTCACACACAATCAAGATATCTGAGTCCTGTGATTTCACATTGGAAGCACTTGAGTTCCCAACCCAGGCCAGGGCTTTTTTGTAGTAGGAACTATATAAACACAAAATAAAAAATGTCTCTCTTCTGAAGAACTTACCATCTAAATAGACAAATGTATCTAGACAATCTGATGAGTCAAGTCCTGCTTCAATATACACTGGTGCAAATCCAGAGTAACTCCACCAAAGTAAAAGGGAGGTGTGAGTAGAGAGGACCTCTTAAAATTAGTCCTATTATTTAGGTGTTTAAATATGGCATCTAAGATTGAAAATATTAGCCTTAACATCTGTGTCACCCTATCTATAATATGGGTATAATTCTTCTCTTCTTCACTGTGAGGTTTAATTCTCTAAGGCCAGCACAAGGCACTTAAGTGTCACTTATTCCGTTTTTAGTGGTATTAAGGCCCTTGTAGTGGCCTTCTGGGCAGAGGTGAATTTACTTTGTGTTTTAACCAACTAGGGTGGAAGTATTGTTATTAAAATGAGCCCTTCTCTTAATTCTGTGATTCATTATTTTCTATCAGCTAGGTATTCTTTTTTTTTTCCCACGCAGATGACCTTTCAGAACAGTTGATTAAGAACTGTGACCTCAAAAAGAAACCAAGAAAGGGTAAAAATATCCAGGCTTCCCAGAACAGTGAGCTGGAACAGAAAAAGCCAAGGAGAAAAGATACACCTGCCTTACACACCCCACCACCTATACCAGGTAACACAGCTTAGCAATATTGAAATCTGACTCTGAATCTGAAATCTGAAATTTAATCAGAAAAAATTCTGATGTTTCCTGGTTTACTTGTATTTACTAGGAATTGAATACAAATATTTCTGCCCTCAATTCTCCTACATCTGTGTGTGCCTACCTATGGCAGGGAGGGAGACTAGGATTCTCAAAAGCACTCGGTATTGAAATGTATGAAAAATTGACACACACCCCCCAAGACACATAGGTAAGCCGACTAAAGCCCTGTGTAGACATGGCTAGGTCGACAGAAGAATTCTTCCGTCGACCTAGCTACCACCTCTTGAGGAGATGGATTAACTACATTGATGGGAAAAACCCTTCCCTCACTGTAGCAAGTGTCTACGCTACGGCTCTACAGTGGCCCAGCTCCAGCACCATAGTTGTGCCACTGTAGTGCAAACATACCCTGAGGATATTAAATTAGATGGGTCCAATTTTTATCTATCTAGATGAGGCTTAAGTAATATTTATTGCGTGTCATTCCCTGCAGGCATCCTCTCAGACTTTTCAGAACGTTTAATTAAAAGGTGTGACATCGCAGAAAAACCACAGAAGGGTAAAGTGAGTTCAGTTTCTCAGCTCACTGATCAGGATCAGAAAAAACCCAGGAGAAAAGATACCCCTGCAATACACATCCCGCCCCTTATACCAGGTAAGAGCATTAGCACAACTCTCAAAGGTAAAAAGTGAAGGGCAGTTAGTTGGGAACACCCTCTGGAAGTGTAAGGGACACCATTTATCTGCCCACTCTGCTTAACGTATCTAATCATACCTAGTTTGATCGACTTATTTTTCTTATTCCCAGTTGGAATTATTGTTATTATTTGTATTGCAGTGGTGACCAAAATGTGCTAGGTTCTGTACAAAGGTAGGACTCAGTCCCTGTTCTGAAGAGTTTACAATCTGAAAGAAACGGGGAAAGGGAGATCTCTTTTGACTTACGCCTGCTGAGAACTAAGAATGAGTTCAGAGTTCAAATTAAAAAAAGAACAGACTCAGATCTTCGCCCACAGTTTGACTTGAATTTGACCACTTAGATTGTAAGCAATTTGGGGGCAGGAGCAGTTTCTTTGCTCTGTGTTTGTACAGCTCCAAATATGACGGGGTTCTAGTCCATGGCTGGAGCCCCCTAATGCTACCGTAATACAAATAATACATACTAATGGTAAAGGCGAGTACTCATTTGAACTCATCCAAGCCCCTTGAGGGTCACCTACCAATAATCGAATCCTCCAGAATTTTGTTATCAGTTTAAATGTATGCAATCAGTCCTCTCCTCACCTCTCACCCATGTAGAGAATGGTGAAAGCTGACGGCAGGAGGCAGCATGGTTTAATACATAAAGCACAGGACTAAGAGGCAAGAACACATGACTTGTTATCCTGGCTCTGCCATTGACTTATTGTGTGGCCTTGGGAAAGTCACTTAGACCAAAATTTGGGTGGCTAAAATTACATGTCTAATTAAAGGCATGGCATGATTATTGGTTGTGTGGAGCACCTACAGTCCTAAGTGGCCTTTAGGCCCTGGTCCCTCACTGTGGCCAAGCACATTTCAGGAAGGGGATGTTGAGGTGGCTCTAAGTACCCCTCTGCTGCCGGGCTGCAGGATTTGGGGAGGAAAAAAGGGGTTCAAATTATAGCCAGCTCCCAGGGGTTCCAAGCTTCTGTAACAGCAGTGAGGGACTGTCAGAAGGCCTCAGCGACGCCCCCTAATCCAGCTGCAGGGGCAAAGCGAGCATATGAGACTATCTCACTGGAAGATCATGACATACACTTGATCTGGCAGTGGTGATCATCCAGACAACAAAGGCTTCAGGGCCTTTCTGTGGCGGTGGTGCAGCCTGAGAGGCCATGGAGCAGCTAACTAGGCTTGGGCATCCATATGGACTCAGCCACCCAAATTTGAACATCGTGGCCTTAACGTCTTTGTTTCTTAGTTTTCCTATCTGCAAAAAAGATCCTGCTCCTTACTCTCCCTACACCACAAAAGTGTTGTTAGCCTTAATTAGCTAATGTTTGCACAGTGCTTTGAAGATGTAAAGTGCCATGTCAGCGTCAAATATTACTACTGTTCAGGGAGGAGTGAGCTATTGCCAGTCAGAAGAAGCAATGTCTCAGCTGTTTCCAAATCACTGGGGAGGGAGGGACAGCTCCAAATCTAGTGTTAAATGGTTCATAAAGTAAGATCTTATCTAGTAAGTGTCCCTCTCCAGTGGTAAGGAGCACTAGAAAAGAAAAGGCCTAAGGACCTGATTCAGCAAAGCATTTGAGTGCATGGTAACATTTAGAAACAGTTGGCACACAGAGAGAGACAGAAAAAAGGCAAAGGAAAGAAAATTATAGAGGGGAACAATGATAAGAGGCACCTTAGAAATATTTCCACCAGACAGATGGGAAAAAACCCCCAAAAAACTAAAAATAGATCTGAGGCAATGTAAGCCCTTTGGGCCAGATTTCCAATGGTATCTCAATGCCTAAAGTTACAGACAGGCATCACCTGGGATTTATAGAATTGTCTAAACGGGTTAGGCACCTAAATGTGTGATGCTTCGCAGGGGCACCCAAGGTTGGGTGGCACCTCACCATCACCAGCCCTTTGCATAAGGAAGTCTTGTCTGTGCCTGCTGAGGGTCAGCTCCCTGAAACCGCCAGCCTCTGACAGCACAGTCGCTGCTTTCCAGGCCACAGTAGGCCTCGCTTTCTGTATAAGCAGTGATAGGCACACACCAGTTCCCGAATCCTGCAAGCATGCCCTATTCCTTTGAACACACACAGAACTAGATCTGCTGTTCCCAAAGGAATAGCACACGCCATCTTGTAAGCACCAGCTCAGAGTACCTGCTTTACTTAGCGCACAGCATTTAGATAGATAGATACATTAGATTAGTGGGAACAAGAATAAATGTATTATCAAAGAACAGAGATTCGAGTGAGAGTATGGGAAACAAATGGTTACAGATAAAACAAAATCATGACACGCATTCTAGAGACTAAGCTTAACTAACAAAGTATTCCTCCATCTCCTAAAGATAGCAAAGCCCAAATTCTTTCCCCAGGGTTTTCTCCAGTTTGGCTAAAACTTCTTCTCATCATATCAAGCCCACTGGCATATTGTCCTCACAGGTTGAAGGAATGAGGGTGCATCTCCGCATCCCTTTGTTATACCCCTAAAAGTTAATTGTCCTTACTTGTAAACAGGGCTCTCTCCTGCTGGTTCACTTCATTCTGTAAATTTCCTCTCTTTGAAGATTTCTCAAGCCTCCATTAGCATTCAGCTCAGACTATTGATGGAGGCCCATTGTGAAGCATACAATACGTAATTTACATGTAAACAGACAGATAAATAAATATTTCTTGCCTAAAAGAAAACATGGTTTTCTCCTTTCTGGTGACCAGTCCCTAGTCACAGACTGTAACAACATAATTTTCAGTATATACACACATAACTTCTTATTTAACATCTGTACGTACATATAGTCATGATGAACTGCGTGACACAGGTTTTCATTAGAAACCTTACATGGCATTCTTTTGGTGAACCCGGGGGGATCCCTGTACCCCTATATAACCCTGTACCCTCTGCCAGTTGCCACCTAGAGGTTCTTGGGTCATAAACTCCTATTCAAATCAATGGGGTTTAGGTTCCTTTTGAAAATCCCACTAGGCAACTATCTGCATCTTTAGGTGCTTAAATATCTTTGTAAATCTGGCCCTTCTCAAGGATCCCTGGTAATTCAGTGCATCTGCTCATGTGAGTAAGGTTGAGCACGTTTGGAGGATCAGGTCAAAGTTTGGCAAGTACTGAAAAAAACAAATCCACCAATATCCTACAAATCACTCTGCACAATCAGACCTTAGCACCTGTGCCACCCCATTAAAATCTAGTGTTGACTGACTTGCAGGATCAAGGCCTAAATTTGAATTTTCAAACAAATTTGCTTGTACTGTGTTTGCAAGCACTTTTGTGTTCCTTTCATTCAAATACTTTAGTAAACATTCCTGTGAGGCGGGGAGAAATCAATTTTAAGTAAATATTGGAATCATTAGAGGCACCTACATACCTTTGATGATCTGGGCCCAGGTGATATATCTCAATTGCAGCTGCTTCATTTTCAAATGTTGACTATCAAGCACTTGTAATGAACTATTCATGAGCAAGAGATACAGGCCAAAAATTATTGGGACAAATTATTTGGCAAAAAATTTCAAACAACAACTAAGTTGGAGAAAAAGCCATCTCTTTGCATTCATTTTGAGAGCAAAAACAGAGGCATAGCTTGTCAAATCATTTATAATAAATTATTTACCTGTCTCTGTCCTAGTTTGAAAATACAGAGTCTGACTCTGTACTGTACTTTCAGCTTCATCCCAACTCACCCTCCTTCACCCTTGCTAAACAACCAGTGGGGCCCCTGGCCAATCGAGATACAAAAGGAGCACTTAAAGATGATAAAGTCATTTCAGAGAAACTAAATAAATTATTTGCTTCAGTTTTCATGGCTGAGGATGTTAGGGAGATTCCCAAGCCTGAGCCATCCTTTGTAGGTGACAAATCTGAGGAATTGTCACAGATTGAAGTGCCATTAGAGGAGATTTTGGAATTAATTGATAAACTTAACAGTAACAAGTCACCGGGACCAGATGGCATTCACCCAAGAGTTCTGAAAGAACTCAAATGTGAAATTGTGGAACTATTAACTATGGTTTGTAACCTGTCCTTTAAATCAGCTTCAGAACCCAATGACTGGAAGATAGCTAATGTAATGCCAATATTTTAAAAGGGCTCCAGAGGTGATCCCGGCAATTACAGATCGATAAGTCTAATGTCAGTACTGGGCAAATTAGTTGAAACAATAGTAAAGAATAAAATTGTCAGACAGAAGAACATAAATTGTTGGGCCAAAGTCAACATGGTTTCTGTAAAGGGAAATCATCTCTTACTAATCTATTAGAGTTCTTTGAAGGGGTCAACAAACATGTGGACAAGGGAGATCCAGTGGGACATAGTGTACTTAGATTTCCAGAAAGCCTTTGACAAGGTCCCTCACCAAAGGCTCTTATGTAAATTAAGTTGTCATGGGATAAGAGGGAAGATCCTTTCATGGATTGAGAACTGGTTAAAAGACAGGGAACAAAGGGTAGGAATAAATGGCAAATTTTCAGAATGGAGAGGGGTAACTAGTGGTGTTCCCCAAGGGTCAGTCCTAGGACCGAGCCTATTCAATTTATTCATAAATGATCTGGAGAAAGGGGTAAACAGTGAGGTGGCAAAGTTTGCAGATGATACTAAACTGCTCAAGATAATTAAGACCAAAGCAGACTGAAGAACTTCAAAAAGGTCTCACAAAACTAAGTGGGCAACAAAATGGCAAATGAAATTTAATGTGGATAAATGAAAATTAATGCACATAGGAAAAAATAGCCCCAACTATACATACAATATGATGGGGGCTAATTTAGCTAAAACTAATCAGGTAAGAGATCTTGGAGTCATCGTGGATAGTTCTTTGAAGACGTCCACGCAGTGTGCAGTGGCAGTCAAAAAAGCAAACAGGATGTTAGGAATCATTAAAAAAGGGATAGAGAATAAGATGGAGAATATCTTATTGCCCTTATATAAATCCATGGCACGCCCACATCTTGAATACTGCGTACAGATGTGGTCTCCTCATCTCAAAAAATATATACTGGCATTAGAAAAGGTTCAGAGAAGGGCAACTAAAATGATTAGGGGTTTGGAATGGGTCCCATATGCAGAGAGATTAAAGAGGCTAGGACTTTTCAGATTGGAAAAGAGGAGACTAAGGGGGGATATGGTAGAGGTATATAAAATCATGAGTGATGTGGGGAAAGTGGATAAGGAAAAGTTATTTACTTGTTCCCATACTATAAGAACTAGGGGCCACCAAATGAAATTAATGGGTAGCAGGTTTAAAACAAATAAAAGGAAGTTCTTCTTCACACAGCGCACAGTCAACCTGTGGAACTCCTTGCCAGAGGATGTTGTGAAGGCCAAGACCATAACAGGATTCAAAAAAGAACTCGATAAATTCACAGAGGGTATGTCCATTACTGGCATTAGCCAGGATGGGTAAGGAATGGTGTCCCTAGCCTCTGTTTGTCAGAGGGTGGAGATGGATGGCAGGAGAGAGATCACTTGATTATTACCTGTTAGGTTCACTCCCTCTGGGGCCCCTAGTATTGGCCACTGTCGGCAGATAGGATACTGGGCTGGATGGACCTTTGGTCTGACCCAGTATGGCCATTCTTATGTTCTTATGTTCCAAGGCATGGCATAGAGGGTGGTGTGGAAACAATTTAGTCAGTTCTATACTGTTCCTATGCCGTGGAATTCTCCCCTGACCACTTGCAGTACCTTTGAAGACCCTCTGTGTTATTGGGGCTGCACAGAGAGACCATAGTGTGTGGGGCAGCAGAAATTTCCCCCCATAAATTGCTATTTAAGTGGCAGGTGTTTGGTGTTGTTATATTATCCACAGAGCATGGCAGAGATGAAGGAGTTAAAGTGAAACTGAAAATATTTTGCTCTTGTTTTTAGTAAACAGCAATGTACTTCTTTTTATGAGCATTATATTAAATATAATCTCTGGTCTAGTAGGATGCAGCTAAGACTGACAGCATTTATCATCCAAATTCATTTAGTTTAACATTTACCTCTCTAGCATTAGGGCATGGCTGCACTTGCAGATGTAGAGCGCTGGGAGTTAAACCAGCCTTCGGAGACCGCAGCAGGGAAAACGCTGCCGAGTGTTTACACTCTCAGCTGGAAGCGCACTGGTGTGGCGACATTAGCAGCTCTTGCAACACCACAAAGAGCAGTGCATTGTGGTAGCTATGCCAGCGTGCAAGTGGCTGCAACGTGCTTTTCAAATGCGGGGAGGTGGGGTGCAGTGTGATAGGGAGTGTGTGGTGTGTGTATGTGGGGGGGAGAAAGAGTGGGTTTTTGGGGTGCTGAGTGTGTGTCAGCATGCTGTCTTGTAAGTTCAGACCCTCCTTCCCCCTCCCTCTCTCTTACCCACTCACAGCAAGCAACATTCCACATTAATGGTTGCTTTGTGTCCCAGAGCAGATAAGCATGCTGGCTGTCAGAAACGGAGCTTTGAAAGGGGATATCCGGAATCCTACAGCCAATTCCAAAACAATGACAAGAGTGGCCACTTGACTTAAGGGGATTATGGGACATGTCTGGAGGCTGATCAAAGCGCAGTAATGCAACACCTCGTTCACACTGACGCTGGGGCGTTTCAGCCGAGGCGCAACAAGCATTATGCTTCTCGTGGAGGTGGATTACCAGGAGCACTCCAGCTGCAGAGTCCAGGCGCTCTAAGTGCCCTGCCAGTGTGGACGGGTTGGGAGTTAGGGCGCCTGGGGCTGCTTTAATGTGCTATAACTTGCAAGTGTAGCCAAGCCCTTAGCAATCTCTAGCGAGCATTTAAGTGAGAAATAGGGCCTCTAATGGCTGTTTAAAAATCTTTACCATTTCTACTCCTAGAAGACGACCTTTTTCATTCTGATAGAATTTGCAAATGATAGAGGAAGTTAATGGAAGTTATATAGTAGTAGAGGCACTTTATTATAATCTCCAGAGGATTTGCCAACCAAGAAATACTAAAAGCAAATAAAGTAAAAAAAGAAAAATGCAGTGGCTTTCAGGTCTGTCACAAAAATCAGCACATGGTCCAATTTCTGAGGAATGTGGCTGCTGATAGAAAATGAAACACACCTCAGCCTTGATTTATCACTGCATTACTGAAGTTTTATGCCAGCATGACTCAACTGATTTTCATTTCATGAAACTGGACTAAAAGTGGTGAATGAGCAGTCCCCCCCTTAATCCGCCATGAATTCAATCCCAGTAGCCTGCTCATTACTGCCTCTCCCTAGATACAGCATTCCCATCCCAGCTGACTTTCTACAATTCTCCTGCAGAGCTCATCTGTCATCTAATAATTCCTGTGGCATATTCTGTGTGTGAGACACGGATGGAATGGCTTGTGTGCCTAGGTTTGAATGTCTTCCCTTTCAAAGAAGCATATTTTCTTTTCAGGTTGGATATTTAGATGTAGGCTGCAGTGGTGCATGGCTTGCAGCAAGAGAGTGACTTGCTGTGGCTGTGGGCTAGTCCAATATTTACAACTTATTTACTTTTAGGGTTACCCAGTAAGGCAGCAAGGAGAGAATAAATAAAATGAGGTCTTGTGGAACAGCTGTGCAAAACAAAATCTCAATTATAGGCTCAAACCCGAGATGCCCCAGCCGGGTTATTTGCACCAAACAAACATAAAAGGGCCTTTCTGTCCCTAGTCCTCTATTATTGCCGTTGCTGAATGTGCGGCCTAAGTAGCACACTCCGTGCTCAGTGCTCTCTCAATGATTTGCACTGTAGGGTGTTCCCGTTTTAGTTTTTATTTTCCTCCCTAGTTGCTACTAAAGGCCAACGCTTCAAGCATTACCAAAACTACAAATCAACACTACCTATTTTAGCTCAATTAACCAATATTTTAAAAGCTGTCTTCACAAACATTTCTCCCATAGACAGAGCTGAAAATCATGCCCCTTGGCTCCTCTCTCCATTTTTGACTAGCTGTCCTTGATCACTTGAGATCGGTTCTATCCACTTTTGGGTGGCTAGAAACTGTCTCTGTTGCACTTCTCCCTGAAATCAATAGGACTGCTCCTGGAATGGGGGGGTGGGGGGGGAGGGGAGCAGAATCAAGTCCTTACTACTTTACATCTTCCAAACACTTAATAAACAGGGACTAATCTTCAGAACACCCCATGAGGTACATAAGTATTTACAGATTGGAAACTGAGGCACACAGAGGTTAAGTGTCTTGCCCAAGGCTACAGCGAGTCCCTAAAGAGAGAATAGGACTCCTGGTTCTCTCTCCAATGCTCAGTCTAGAGCACAACTATCTATACCAGCAAGCTATGCAAAAACACAATAATGTCCAGAATTATTACTTCTAATACATCTAAACATCCCAATGAAGATCAGGGACCCATTGTCCTAGGTACTGTGCATACACATCAAAGAGAGTCCCTGCCTCAAGTAGTTTACAAGCTACATGAACAAGACAGGTAAACAAGAAGGGAAAAAGGGGAAAGGAAATATTATTACCTCCACGTTATAGATGAGGAACTGAGTCAGAGAGAAATTAAATGACCTGCCCAAGGTCACATAGGAAGTCACTGGCAGAGCTGGGAATTCAATCCAGGTCTCCTGAGTCCCAGTCTCATGCCTAAAGCATAAGGTCACCCTTCCTCTCTAGAACAGGAGATACATTCAAAGGAATTCTGACTTCTGGTAAATTTGCCATTCCTTCCTCATTTTATCTTAACCTTGTAGTTAGAGATACATGTTCATCCAATCTACTCATGGATAGGGGATCATGTATGTTGCAATAAGTAACCCAAAGCATTTGATAAATTACTGTGGCATTCAAGATGAAAATCTTACTGGAGCAATGCTTTCATTTAAAATCTCTCTTTTCACCAGTATGCTATGGATAAATGTAAGTTCATCATTAGCAAGTGTCATTAAAAAATAATTAACAGGTACAAAACTTGCCCTATTTGTTGTTGTTTTTGAAATGCAAGCATGTGATATCTATAGACATGCATTGCTTTAGAAAAACAAAAGCTATTTGAATGGCAAATAAATCAAATCAGCCCACATCTTGGACTTCTGATGGAATAAAGGAGGGAAAATGGCCCTGATTTCCATCATTGGGGGTTTGGCACCTCATTATCTTCAAGGATCTGGGCAATGTAACCACAATTCTAATGTAGCTTCTCCCCCTGTTCCCCCCCGGCCATAAATGATCTGCATCAGATTTGAAACACTTTGTAATGCTAGCCTCACTTAGCAGCATATTCAATTAACTTAAGGATTTCTGAAGAGCCCTCTACAAATGCAGGTTTTGACAAGAATGTAAATATTCGTGTGAATATGGCAAAGCTGTTCCTGACAAATGGATATTTGAGATAATTATAAAACTGCACTCTCAAGCCCTCATCCTCCCCTTTGCTGTACTGCTTTGTAAAGCCAGTTTAACTGACTCCCTCAGGATTTCCCTTACACAGAAGAAGTCTCTGCATGCTGTAGCACCAGCAAAGCAGCTCGCCACCATCCCCTCACCAGCCTCAGTTTGACAGGGATTGCCCTATGATTGGTAGACAGTCGGATATAACCTAGAGTCATCCTGAGGAAGCTCTAAGGTGCACCACGGACCAGACTGGAAACAAATCCTCTACCTCCCCTTGCCAAACTGCACTCAGCACAGCTCTGGCATGGACCTTAGAGTCTGAAGCTTTTGATAGCCTAGTGTTGGGCTACAGATTTCTCATCAGCACTAAATTCTATTGTAAACTACTACTACTACTACTACTTTGTATTTATTTATACACTGCTTTATGCTGGCTAATCTATTAGCCAATCTAGCTAATCTATTAATCCTTAAAACAGCTCTATGAAGCTATGATGAATGTTATGATGCCCATTTTACAGATGGGAAAGTTGAGGCAGAGAGGCTCAGTGACCTGCCCAGACACTAAATCAGTAAGCAGAGCCAGGATTGGCACACAGGTGTTACTAATCCCACCACTCTGCACATTCAATCTAAACCACACTAGCTTGTGTTTTTGCTCTACATACCACACTGCACCAGCTTCAGTAATCCCACCGGGATTATATCGTGTGACCACTCTCAGTCACCACTGCACTCTATTTTGGTGAGCATGTGATTTACTATTATTGAATGACAACTCCTCCTGATAGCTGGACTGCTGAGTTCTGTAGCTGCACTCCAGCTATGCCTAGCTTCCTGGTACTTGAAAACAATTTCTGCTAAAATTAGCGGTGGCAGGTGGAATTGCTTCAAGCAGGGGGTAATTCTGACACTCCTATAGTCTGGCTAGGAGCCCATTTGCTTTTTCCTCATTGTTTTGTAACTCAGATAAGAACCAAGAAGCATTGGAGATAGGATTATAGATCATAGCTCTAAACTTTAGTTTTGTTTGCTACACATTATAAGCCTCCATTTCAGGCATGGAGCATTTTGGAAAAGATGCAAAGATAAAGGGATAAAAATAAATGTCTAATTCTGCTCTGTGGAAACATGTTTGCTAGGAGCTGAGTTGAAACCTGGGTGTGGAACATTTCTCTCTCTCCAGCACCTTAAAATGGGATCCCTGTTACCAGTTTCCAGTATCAGTCACTCAATGGCTGCTTGAAGGACACAGTATTGTATTTCAAACTTACCTTTGACGTTTCATCCAACCCTTTGAAATGGTTTCCCTCCCCCAATAAAATCAGCTAATTGGTAAAAACACTATACAAACAAAACCAGACCTGAATTCAAAATAGTCATTTAGGTCAATCACCTCTGTCCTTAATTCCTCACCTCGTGAAGAAAGTCCAGAATTGAAGAAAGCCTTCCTGTGTGGTATAGCTTCCTTTGGTCTATTTTCAGACTTCATGAACTGCTTCATTATGAGAGGGCTTTCAACACCAAAAGAAAGAAAATGGGTTGGTTTGACAGAACGACTTGGCAGGTTGGAGTGCACTGATGGCAAACAGTAGGCGACTGACTTAAAGCAATTTGCTTGGCTTCAAGTCCGGGTTTCCCTCACCCTGTTGATGGAATATTTTAGCCACCAGACTAAAGACAGTGGAAATAGAACATACTGTGGAGGCTATTAATTATTTTTTAAATAGGAATGGGAAAAACAAACCAGTTCAGCTAAAATAAGGATTGAGTAGAACCTTTGCCTGTTGGATCCCATTGGATGATTTTAGGGACATCATTTTTTAATTATATTTTATTATTTATTTGTATCACTGTAGTGCATAGAGGCCGCGGTCAGTAGTGGGGCCTCACTGTTCTAGACACTAGGTGTTTACATTCTAAATACACTAGACAGACAAAAGGTGGGAGCTCACAAGCAGAGGCAGAGACATATTAAATGATAGGTCACATAGGTGTTCTTTGGCTGATTGAACCCAAATCTCTTGAATCCCAGTCCTGTGCTTTAACCACAAGATAATCCTTCCTCTCTATATTATGCTGTACAGTTCTCCAGGGCCTAGGCAACGGGGGTGGTGGTTTTCTTCATTATCCTTAGTATTAATTTAAACAGATCTTCTTTGATGCATGTTCAATTCAGAAAGCTCAGTATTGCTTGTACTGGTACAATGCCTTTATAATGCATGGGAGCCTGGCCAGCATTGATCCAAGTTCATATTTACATTTGCAACATGTTGCCATGAGATTCGTTTCAGTGGGGATGATACTGGATGTATGGGAGCTGGCTGTTAAGTCTTTCAATATTTGCCCATTCTGGAATCTGCATTTGCAAAATCTAAGTAATAAACAGTCCAGTAGATTCCTGAGAATAAACCACAATGTGATAGTTATTTGAGCAGGTATCAGCAGTGTGTGAGAATGTCCAATAATTTTAATAACAAAGTGCAAATACAGACAAGAGTTTCAGGTTTACTAAATATTAGGGGCCTGATTATCCAAATGTAATCAGAAGCAACTCCACTGAACTCAGAAGAGCTATGCTAGTGTCAACCAATTGGGAAGGAAAGGAAAATAAGGCCCTTGTAAACAATGAATATGTTAACCCGACTAGTTTTTTTCTTTGTTTTAATCCCCCCCCCGTTTAAGGTACTAACCTGCTTAAAGAAGAAAAGCAGACAGCGATTGTGGAAGACGACGAAAAGGATGGAGAAAAAACCCTTATTTAAGATTATTGTGATATCTCCAAAACGATTGTAAATAATTCCAGATCATTCAAAAGGGTAGCATATAACAAAGCCCATTTGTTTTTATAAATAATAATTTTTGAAGGCAAGCACTGCATTGAAGCTAATACCAAATGCTTATCTGTAACTCATGGAGTTCATGGCTAGCACTGGAAAAGATGAAAGTAAGTAGACTTGTGGTTAGGGTTGGAAGAAATATCTTGTATTATCTAGACCTATCATGCACAATTTTTCTACACTGATCCCATGTGAAGACAAAAAAATTGTGGACATCTCTAACAACAGGGTTGGAGCTCTGAGGGTGGGACACCCACTAACTCATGACAGGCTTCTCTTGAGAAGAGAGCTGCTATAGGTCTATCCCACAAAAGGACAGCACCGGGCAGAAGTAGGCCAGCTTCTACATCACCCCCATTTTCCCCATGGGTGTGAAAATTTGGCTAAAGATTTTAATGTGTGTTTGTGTCCTGATTCTGTGTTTCATTACACTAGCTTTCCTCTGGTGGAATATCAGTAACTGAGGTGAAGTTACTCTAGCATTAAAGTGAACAATCAAGTCCATAAGTCCTAAAACTGAATCTAAACGGCTCTTGCATGTAGAGTATAAGTTCAGTACCCCTATTTGTAATTTTCTCCTTTGTTATAACCTATAGGTTTGCTCTAATACAAAAAATTAGACCCTCATAAGAGCCATCAACTTTGAAACCTTAAATATACAGAGCACACTGCTATCAGAAAAGAAGCTTCCTAGAAGTGCAACATTTGTAATTTATACTAGTATGTATTATTGAATTTTTAGTGTCAAAGTTCTTTTTTCAAAGTTGAATATGAACTAGTTGGGTAGCTGATCTTGTAATCTGCATGTTTTCTTTTGGTAAGTGCTTTTAATTCAAACCTAGCCTGTTAGGAGGTGCTGTTAAGATTAAAAATCCTTGTTGGAGAATTCAGCGATAATCATACACAATAATGTTTTCACTATATTATTTTGGTAACAGTGATTTACAACTTAATTCATACAAAATGTCTCGCAGTGCATCACAGACAATTACGCGCGATATAGTTCAAACAAATAGAACTAGGTACCTAAAGAATGTGACACAAAACAGATGGTCTGTGTGTAAAAACTGGGTGTTCTCATGGTTGTTCCTACTAGTCAGGTATCCACCCGTACAAAGCTCCAACGCTATTATCATCAATCTGTCCTTTATTGAGTCCTTGACAATCTCAGCAGGGAGGCCAAAGACTGTAGCCTGGCAGACTGAAGCCTGGCAGACTGAATTTAATTATCCTTTTAATGTCCAACATGCTTACCTCTTTAAGAGGGCTGAGGAACACTGGTTGTAAGGAATCTTACAACATAGCTACTTCTGCTGTACCTGAGACTTCAGTTTCCAAAGCTATTGATCCAGCAACATTCACAAGCATTCAATTAATTAATAAATATTTAGAGGCAATGTATACCTTGTATGGCAAATCAATGACAGTACTGTAAAAATTACATAGCAAAACTTGTATAGTGGACTAGAAATTATTAATTAGTTATTTGACAGGGTTTATTTTTTACTGAATATTAATGTATAGGGTAGATAAAATATTTGATATGTGAGTTTCTGTTAATAACAATATTAATGTATGGTGAGCAGTGAGCGTATGTTACAGGTAATGCTTTGCAATTCAAGTTAGAACATACCAGGAAATGAATTGCATCTTCAGAGCCAATGCACTAATTGTTTTTGAGCTATTATGTAGGTCATGGTTGTGGTTCTTTATTCACATTGACTACTTAAAAGAAAACTATGAGGGACAGCAAGCTCCGGTCAACATCTGTCCTCTGTCTTAATGTAACACGCCTTTTCCACTGGAAGAATTTCCCACACCCTACTCCAATTGTCACAATCAGTGGGAAAATTGTGTATGTGATCCTAGAACATCACAGTTCAAGTAGCCTGAGCAGTGTGTCTGGATTAGGTGCCATGGGCTAGTGGATAGAGCACTGGACTGGGATTTTGTTCTACTCCTGGCTCTGCTACTATCCTGCTGAGTGACCCTTGAGCAAGTCACTTTACCACCCTGTGACTCAAGTTCCCATCTGTAAAATGGGGATAGCAATACCGCCTTTGTAAAGTGCTTTGAGATCTACTGATGAAAAGCACCAAATAAGAGCTAGGTATTATTATCATCAGCAGCAGGATGATGATGTTTTCCCCATGGCATGGAGTGGAAGCAGAGCTACTATGTGGCCAGCTCTGGCAGTTCAGGCCCACATATCGTGGGATTCACATGGTGAATCAAGATGGATGGATAGCCATCAGCTAGGCCATTTCCTCTCCTCTTCCTCCAGCCCATCTCCCAAAGCCTTGGAGAAAAGGGAGGCCTAAGAAGTACAACCCAGCAGCATGCAGGAGCTCCAGACACCTATATGGACTCTCCACACTTTTCTTGCTTGTATAAGGGTTGTGTGTGTCACAAATTTACCTACCTCTGAGAAGCTTATAGTCTCCAGACTAAACTCATTCCTGGTTTAACTCTGTTGACGTCAGCAGAGGTACAGCAGAGCTGCTAAGATTGCTGTATTGTTAATGGTCCTGTAGGCTGCTGATTATCTTGGAGCCTATAGGCTGTTGAGCACTGCTTAAGGATGTGCAGAGAGCCACAGCCTTCCTGCAGAGTAGCTCTATTTCCACACTGACGTGAGCACTGCTGAGTAGGGGGAAAAGTGAGTATTGAGAGGTAGAGGCAGTATGTGGCCAGGTCATAGGAACTTCAGTGCAATAACGTGAATACAAATGGCATCTGCAATAGCACTGCTAAAGTTTTTCAGCTCCTCCTGCTGCCAGTCAGGAGTACTTCCTGACCTGAGTGCACTTCAGAGCAGCCATAAAGGCCAGCCACTCACACAGAAAAGCATCTGGGGATTCTCTGAAAACAGTATTTCTCCCAGCCAGCTGCTGAACGCCACATGGCAATTGCTGGGCACCGCGCTGACCCTCCAGCACTTGCTCCTCTCAATTTACAACATGAGTCAAAAGAGCTGCTTACCCTGCTTAGCAGCCGAGGGGTAACTCGGAGCTGCTGTCTCAACCTTCAGCTGCAGCGCTGAAGACCTGAGCCCTGGTGTCTCCAGGGAAGTGAAAGTTCCGATCCCATTTCTGAACCCAGATGTGGTGTTGCCAGGCTGCTGGGTCAAGGTCAGGGGTAGCAGTGGTGGATCCCAAGGCACCTCGTCCAACTGAAAATAAACCTGCTTCAACAGTGTCTCCTCCGGATGACTTCAAAAGTGCAAGAGCCCCTCAATGGGACTCACACCTGACTCTCCTGTGAAATACCGGAGGAACATTTTCATCCAATAATGCAGCCTTTCCTGAGGTGTGGAGTGTGCCCCCTGGCAGATGTCTGCGGGTGTGTCTGCAATGGAGCCACCATGGTGACAAGGAAGATGTAGACATTTAGATGGGTAAGCCTTTAACACCACAGGGCAGGGGTGCAGAGAGGGAGAAACTGGCTCTCTTTTTCTGAAGGGGTCTCAGTTTCAAAAGCTCGGAAATGTTGACCTAGTTTGTTACTTCAACACAAGACATTTACACTTTAAGCACTGTACATTTAAGCAGGAGTTACATCCCTAGTGACACCTCTTGCTGCATCACATCTCAATTTATCATCCCCATATAGACCAATGCAAAAGCCAGCAATAAAAAGCCATCGAATAAACCGCTAGGTGTAGTTCATTTTTAAAAATATGCATATTCATAAGTTGTCAAATGTACATTTACTGTTTTCCACCTACAAAGCTATTTGAGCAACTGGAAAGTCATTTTCCATTTGGGAAACTGGTGAACAGGAGGTTTTTGCTATGTTCACTGGCAGGACCAATATGTATGTAACCCCTTTGCCAGGTGGTGTCAGCAGCAACAAGGGCCGGGTTAAATATCTAGGGGTTCCTTTTAACAATACAAAACAGAACTGGCTCACCCGATAATTTGGGAAAATTCACCACAACGCCTGGGCTCCTCAAAGAGGCTATACTTCCCCTCTCGCAAGCACTGAATCTGTGTATAACAAAAGAAAACATTCATTAAAAGGGAGAGGGAGCCCAGCATTAATTTGGGGATTCAGAATTCAGAGCTGCATTCGTGTAGGTTCACCTCCCAATCCTGAAAAGGTGAGGGGGGGGGAGGACAAGCAATGCCTCAGCTGCTGCTGGTATCTTCGCTGCCACTTGCCACTGCCTCTGTCATTGGCCACGGGTGTGCTGTTTTCTCTGCCCTCACAGGCCACTCACTGCCACTTCTGTGGTGCTGTATTCTCAGGTTCTGCAAATTAGCCCACGTCTTAGTGATTTCAGCTCTTAGCAATTTCACTGGGTAGTGGGGGAACCTCACTGCTAGTGCAGTCTCTGTGTTGTCTTTCCCTGCAACACTGTCCCCGCACCAGGTATAAGGCTTAGCCCCTAAACCTGTTCATCGGTAATTTTAGCTCTGGTAACCACTGAACAGAAACAAGGCCTTTCAATTAAGTCTAATCAGCTCAGTCTTTAAACACTTGAGAAGGGAGGATCAAATGGCAACAAAGACTCTACAAGCCGAGTTCCCACCCCCACTCTCTTTCACTGGGCGTTGGCATCCCTGCCCCCCGCTTAGTAAGTGAGGTTCAGATCAGGGTGACTCCCTCAATCAGGACGTGCTAAGTACAGTCCTGCTGCTGTTTACTCGTACAATAAGCATAACATTTCGTTACCCCTGCATTCAGTACTAAAGTCAATTGTAACCCAAAACCAGCCAAAATTGATCACTTTGGCAAAGCAGATCGGTCTGCTGAACACCTAGGAAGACTGGGTGTGTCTATGCGAATACTTTCTGCTTCTGAAGTCTTTCCCTCCGGTTCCTCATTAGATGTCAGGGGAAAGCTCATTTGGACCCTGCTTACATGTATAATTTCTCACTGCTTTCAACTGCTCCATTACATGAAGAGAAGGCACTTCAATATTACTTTCTATGGGAACTGGGCAAAGAAATCTTAAAAACCTTTTAGGACTGGAAAAAGCATGTCACAGTGCTACAAACTGTGTGTGCATGTACGTAGCACTGTCCCCTTCCAAACGGGCGCTGAATCTGAACCTCTCTGTTGCCACAGAGGGCAGGAAGCTGCTAGAGCGGCAGCGGTTGCTCTCTAACTCAAGTAGCAGCGGGTTGTCCTTTTTCAGCAGAAGTGCTCCCCCCCCCCCCCCCCGCATTCTCCCTGTGAAGTTCCAAGTCGCCCTGGCACACGGCGCAGAGACCACACAAGTTTCTGAGACCTCTGCAAAGGCCCAAACCCTACAAGTATTTCAGGGCCTACCTCTCCATTCAATGGGAGGTAGGCACCGAAATACCTCTGTGGAACTGTACAAATAATGTGTCCATTGTGGAGCTCCCATACTACACATCAGCAGTGTGAACAGGACACTGACCCCAAAGTCCTAATAGTCCCCAGAGCAGGAGGGAAATCCAGCCCCTATGCCCTGCTTCCAGTCCTTCTCTAATAGGAGGGGGATGGCATTTGAGAAGGAACTGTGCGAGCTGCATGTGTTGCTGCAAGAATGCAGCAGGCTGGGAGTCTGAGCCCAGGGAACAGCCTGTCTGTATAGACACTATGGACCTGCGCTCACGGCACACGAGAATCAGTCAGAACCCAAAGGGAAAGAGATATACTCTGATCGGCGACTAAGAGCCTGATAGTGGAGAGGGCTAGGGTGAACAGATAGCAAGTGTGAAAAATCGGGATGGGGGATGGAGGGTAATAGGAGCCTATGAAAGAAAGCCCCAAATATCGGGACTGTCCCTCTAAAATCGGGACATCTGGTCACCCTAGGAGAGGCTGAGGGACAATTTGTTTGCTGATAAAGGTGAGTGTCGCTTATAGGGGCGTTGTTTTTTAACTGCAAAAGGAGCTGAAGTGATTTCTGGGTGAATTCCTACCTCCCCAAAAGCTGTAAGAAGGTTTTCCACGCAAAGGAAAGGGGTGGGAGATTGTACCTAACTACCTGAGAGGTAGCTATCCCCACAACATTGTACTTTAGCAAGCAACTTTCAACCCAGGATCACAAAAGCCTATTACACCCACAAGTAAAGTATTATTAGCCCCATTTTACTGATGGAGAAATTGAGGCCAAAGTGTTAAGTGATTTGCCTAAGCTAACCAGTGGTGCAAGTATAGTGGTATGGCCCAGTATGTTGTACCAGTAAGATATTTATAACGGGGATGGCGTACTGGAAAGACACACAAGAAGCCATTCCCCAGCCCCACCCCCAGCCCTTCCACGCAGCCACAACTCCTGAGTCCTCCCACCTGGGGTCTGTACAGCAGCCCCGCCAGAGGACAGGGCTGAGGGAGTGGGCTGGGGGCAGTACAGCACCGCGCCGGAGGAGCTGCTGGCATGGGGCTGGATTCTCAACTGGTGTAAATCTGCATAATCTCATTGAGTGCAATGTACTAACACTAATTTACATCTGACATCTCTCCTAGATTTAGAAGAGAGCAGCTGTGGTCCTATGGACAGTAGATTTGTTGCACCAGCACTCCCCCTGGTGAAGTTTACTAGGTCTGTGGGAAGCTGGGAGAAGAAGGGCAATGGGTGGAGAGGCTGGCTGAGGTTCACTGGGACTGGCCTGAAGGTAGAATGGCAAGCTGGCTGCACAGCTGAGCAGCAGATCTTGGGAAGGCGGAAGGAATGGAGCTGGAGAGACAGGTTGTGTAGGGATTGGGAAACAAGGCTCTCCACTGCCTAGCTTGCCTTACTAGCCCCACTGCCCACCAGACTCCCTTGCCTTGTTGTATACTCACATCCAATTGACTCTCAGCTCTCGCCATCTCCCCAAGTCCCCTGCTGTTCCCTAGTTCAGCTAGCCCCGCTCCCTGCTGCTGCTGAGTCAGCTTCCTAGAGGATACGGAAGCCACACACACAATTATTTAGATATAGATACACGCACACACAATATATATGGAATAAACCCTAAAGAATCCCCCTCTCTACTCTGTAATTACATCATAATGAATGTAAGATTTTAAAGTTCAGATTTTAAACAGATTCTTTTTAAAAAATCCATTGCCTTGCCAGAGGAAGTGTCTCTGGTGGTTAGAACAGTGGATGAGTTCACAAATGGAAGAAAGGCTACATTTACAACTAAGAGTTGCAACAAATAATTCAATCAGGTCTAAATGGCATCAAAGTTTCCTGACTCAGAACCCCTGAGAGTGATATTTTATTCAGACTGTCACCATTTCTATACTTGCAGCATCTAAGCAAAACGCAAAGTTCACTGCAATGCCAGGTCTCCCTTAAACAGTGTATGTCATTCTTAACACATTGCTTGGAAAACGTCTTCAATAGGTACACTAGATGGCAGTGTTGTACTGGTAGGGTGACAACATGTTCAGCCCTGAGGAGTTGGACTGAGTTAAATTATTTGATTTAACTCTAGTACTTTTTTCCCCACGGTCACCCCCAGGAACGTTTGCTCCAGTATCCAGTATGTACATGGCATAGTACACACAAGCCTCAAAAGTTTTTAGAGGGCTAATATTAGCAGTACATTGCTATATAAAGTTAGAGAATCACAATAGAAGCAACGAGAAGTCCGGTGGCACCTTAAAGACTAATAGATTTATTTGGGCATAAGCTTTTGTGGGTAAAAAATCCATCTGTAATTTTCACCCCATGCATCTGAAGAAGTGGGGGTTTTACCCACAAAAGCTTATGCCCAAGTAAATGTTAGTCTGTAAGGTGCCACTGGACTCCTCGTTGTTTTTGTGGATATAGACTAACAAGGCTACCCCCTGATACTTGGCAACAATAGAAGATGACCTTTAAACATTTCTAAATTACATATTGTTCTATGAAGAGACAAGGTGGGTGAGGTAATATCTTTTACTGGACCATCTAGAACATGGAGCTCTTCAAGAAAGTGCGTCTCTTTCATCAACAGAAGTTGGTCCAGTAAGAGATATGACCTCACCCACATTGTCTCTCCAATATCCTGGGACCAGCACAGCTACAACACTGCAAGCAAGATATTGTTAAATGGGGAATTTGGTGACATCACTCACTCTTAGATAAAGCAGTGTAGTGCAGTGAATACAACACTAAGCTGGGACTCGTGAGATGTGGAATCTATTCCCTGGCCTGCTGGGTAACCCTAGGCAAGTCACTTTGCTTCTTTGTGCCTCAGTTTCCCTCCTTCCCCACTAAAAATAGGGATAATTACTTCCCTTGGGTGTAAAATGTTTTAAGACCTATAGATGAAAAATATATAAGAGCTAATTATTATTATAATTTGCAGGGGCTCTCATTCAAGAACCTAGGGTAAGTCCTAGGTATAGGACTTAAGCCAAATCATTGGCAGGTTTTTTACACAAATAGTGCAATATCAAATATATATTTTGTGGTAAACTGACAGTTTTTATTTATTCAGATTTGGTTACTGCACTCCCCCCCCCCCCCAATCTAGACACATTACAAGAATAATTAAAAAATAAAATTAAACATTAAATCAGGCCCACACTCACTGATTATAAAAAAGGGGGGGAATCGCCTATATCTTTTCAGCCCAAAATAACTCCCAGCCCAGCCTCCACCTCATCCTCAGTCTGGCCCCATCTACTTCCTCATCCCCATAAAAAAGCTCAGGGGACTGGACTGTCTTCCAGAGGTGTGGGGGAATACCCGGGTGTGTTCTACTGACTGCTGGGTGGCACCTCCTTCTGGCCATTAGCTCTGCCCAGTTCAGCACCCTCTTTCTTCGCTTCTACCATTGCGCTCTCATCCCACTCACACAGTCAAGCGGCTTCCGAACTGCCAAGTCACATTGTGCTCTCCCCCTCCAGGGGAAGTCTTTCAAAATCCTTCCACGCCAGCAGCATCAGGCAGTCCTCATGCCCACTGGCCTGGCTAGGTCAGTCCTGCAGTGCCTCAGGCAATCTTCCCAGTCACTGCCCCAAGCAATACCACTCTGCAGTGGATGATGGTGGGGGAAACCAGGCTCACCCTCTGCTCTGGGTTCCAGTCCAGGGCCCTATAGCAAGCAGTTAAGGTGTGGGACTTCACCAACCCCGCTGCTCTCTTCTCTGCACTATTTCCTACCAACCCCAGCCTTCAGTCCCCTCTCTCTTAGGCCTCCTAGATAAACCCTTTCTCGGGGGATTCCACTCCCCCACTTCCTTCTTCTTTACCTCAGGCGTCCTCTGGTTGCCAGCCTCCTGGCTTTATAAAAGCCCTGCCTGTTCCCTCACAGGTGAGCTTTCTTTCAATTAGAAGCCTCCCCATAGCCTAAATATCCCCCCTTTGCAGCTTAATTGGCTTATTGGGCCCACCTGGCCTAATTCAACTCTCTCAGGACCAGTGTGGTGGAGCCCATCCCATCACAGGGACAGAGAGGAGGGCCAGCAGAGCTGGAAAAGAGGATGGTGTTGGCTGGGGAATGGCCTGGGTAGGTGGAAGATGATGCACTAATTCAGCACATCCCTTTAGCAGCCTACAAAAGCTGGGTTTCTATAGAGCTCCCAATGGATTTTAAAGCAGTCCCCATCTGCCATAAATGCCAAGGGAGGTCAGGCAG
The DNA here is from genome assembly GCA_037349315.1 of Chelydra serpentina. Lineage (NCBI taxonomy): Eukaryota > Metazoa > Chordata > Testudines > Chelydridae > Chelydra > Chelydra serpentina. The sequence continues at coordinate 3,412,562 of JBAIAC010000032.1, forward strand.
CATCAGTCCAATATGCTTTCTCTTCAGGTAAATTCCCTTTCATCAGAAGGAGCCAGGCTGGTGCAGGAAATGTCTTGTGATAAGGATGATGGATTTGCACTTGGTAGAACCAGATTCAATTCTTGGCTTTCCCATATACTTCCTGTGTGACCTCAGGCAGATCATTTAGTTTCCCTGTGCCTAATTCCCCATCCATAAGAATGAGATGACAATACTTCTCTACATTGCAGGAGGAGGATACATTGTGAGGCTATATCCATTTTGTCTGTGACGTGCTCGGACTCTACAGTGACACAATGTAAATAATAAAAAGGAAGTGCAAGTTAGACATTCCTGTTCCCCTGGGTTCAGTTTATCTTGCCCAGGAAGTCTAAACTGTGGTCATTTGAATGCCAAGGGCATAGACGGGTAGGGGAAAAGGTCTAAGATAAAGTAGTCAAGGGCTGTTTGAGAGAAGGAAATGACACAGACACAGAAAACTCATTTGGAATAATAATATATTGCATTTCTATACAACCCAGTCAGGTAAAACAGTTGAGGGCACTTTACAAGCAATATATAGTGAAAATATCTGCTCATCAGGCTGAGAATTCCCAGATATAAATCAGGTTTTCAACATTTTAGCAACAGAAGACTTCAAAATATGTACCACATTTTATTGCATTTACGTGGCTGGGGAGCACAGTAACTGAAGACTCTATAGTGATAAGAATTCTGATAGTGTTTGAGGAAAATAGAACATAGAAACCAAATGCATAGAGAGAAGACCGAGCCAATAGGATGGAGTTAACTGACAGGCAATGACATCAGCTGGGCAGCTGATGTGCTACTTAAGAGGAAGACAATAAAGTAATTGCAAGTCGGAGCAATATGCTGAGGTCGCCTATTTTGTGGAGCTCACTGACACCAGCCATCTGAAATGCTACAGGACCTTGGCTAGTGTGCAAAGAACTGCAAGGTAATTTCTAATGAAGAATTGCAGTGTCTATAACATTCCCCAGCAATTTTCCCCACAATACTCAGCCCTTATTATACTATCTATGTGGCAGCACAATGTTATGCACTTCAAATGTAGCCGTTCTGATGTCAGGCAGACTTACACATCTGTAGCCTATAGCCAAATGGGACAAGGCGGGATGGGTAACTCTGCTATCACACCTGCATGCCTGTGGGACCAAAGAGACCTGTCACCTTGGGATGTTGACCCTGGAACTTCACTGCTTCATGTATTATTGAAATGGGGATAATCAGTGGGGATAATGTCACAGCTCCAACCAATTAGTTTTCATTACCTAACATCCTTTGTAGCAATGCCTTTCAGAGACAGCATTTCCAGGAATGAAAACTCTTAGAGCACTAAAGATGAATATGGTCCTGTTTAGTGCTCTTTAAAGAGAGACTGAAGTTGAGTACATGTGTAACGAGACTGCAGCCCTCTCCTCTTCTTACCACTTTGCTTCTGTATTAGGTATTTGTTCTACCCAGCTTCTCTAAATCTAGGGGTTCCTTCCTCCATACAACGCTTTGGAGGAGTTTGGCCTCATATACTTGGATTCCAGTCACCATATTGATCAATGGGCCAAAAGCCGGAAACATCTATTAGTAGCTGAACAAAGCTAAATAAGCCTCATGCATTTTAATGTGGTGTTATGCCTTCTTTTCCCCCCCTCATGTGTGAAATTAGCGGGGAGGTGTTCATCTCCCATTCCTTGTACATATGCGATTCTCAATCCCTATTGTAGTATAAATGTCAGGTGTCTTATTCACAATACGATCAGTTTAAAGCTAGGCTAGGCAGGACCTCACCCATGATATTGGGTTCAATGCAGAAATTACTGGGTGAAGTTCTATATACCGTGTTATGCAGAAGATCAGACTAGATGGTCATAATGGTCTCTTAAAATCTCAGAATCTATACCATTCTTAATTTGATAGTAACTCTATGTATGCAGATTTACTTTTGAAAATTTAAAGTAACAGCCCAATATTTTAGCCCTGTCGGAGAATATTCCAGCAATGAGGAAGACTATTGAGAATGGTTCTACTGCAAGCTTCCATGGAATTATCTGACTAAATCATATACTTGCTTGCATCTTGGATTACTCCCCACTAGGTGTAGAATTAAAATGATCCATGATTATTACACAATGTCCTTCATGAGCTTGCAAAGAGCAGTGTGAACTTCCTCTCTTCTCCTATTTCCTATTCCAGTTCTGAGAAATATGTTGAATCTTTTTCATCCTGCCCCTCTGGTCGAGCAGCTTGTATCTCACCGGATGTTCCTCAGATTTCTTGTGAAAGGAGGGGAAGTGGGTTCCTGAGTGGTAACTGGGTCTCTTGAAATGGCGCAGTTGAGGTTTAATGGCTAGAGGTTATAAAACAAAAACAAAGGTCACTAATTCACAAAGCTACTGTCAGATTGGTGGAGAACAATCCATGGATTTTGTTGTGTCCCAGTCCACCCCAACCAATATGTCTGTCTGTGTATAGAAGAAAGAGAAAACATATTGTCAGATTAGTGAAACGGGGCCTAAAAGTAAAGGTCAAGTCTGTATTTACCTACCTATCTAGGTATCTGAGCACCAGGTCTCCTTTCTAAATATACAATAATTACTGTAACACTGAACCAAAGATGAGTTTGAGGCGCTATGCTTGGATTCAGATCCAAACTTCCCCAGAATTCAGGGATGGTTGGATCTGGGATTTTTGGTCTGACTCATTAATGAGATAGTGGTCAGCTGGGAAATTCATGCTTGGATCCATACCTGGCTCTGAATCGCCTAAACTTTTAAATCGTGGGTGTTTGAATCTAGGGTTTGCTTTGGGTCCATTTTTACACACCTAACGCTGAGAATGAAGCATGAGATAACCAGCAATGGGGGTGATTTGGGTTTGGTTATCAAATGTAAATGAAGTGATCGGTGAAATAGTAGCATCAGATGAATATTCTATGGAAAATGTATTACTTATAGCACCAAAGAAGCTAAAGAGATGCCCAAATGTGAACTACTTAACATTAAGTTCTGATGCACACTGCGCTCTCTCATGTTAATAAATCCCAGGAGTAATAAAATGTTCCATAAAATGTTCTAGTAAACAAAGTACTTCTTTTGTCCCATCTCTGATAATAAATATTCTGATTCTTTCCTGTTTTCAAGGAGACTGTCATTCAGGCAAGTAGAATTAAAGTCTGCAGTGTGTCCGCTAGGTGATTTACTGCCCTTCAAGAGGCATTCACTCTTCATATTCATTCTGTTTTCATTACTCAGCATGGACTCGGCCCAACTGTTGTTGGATTTCCCACTGCTCAGCATGGAGAAAAGTTTATTGCTAAATGGAATTCTACCAGAGTCACTGCCAATGGAGATGAGTTGGCTGATAAGTATATGGGGTCTATCCAAACTTCTGACAGGCCATTTTTCATCTTAATTCAATAGCTGAGTAAAGGGAACACAATTCGTTCAATTTCCTTAATCATTATTGACTCCCACTATGTGTGGGGGTGAGGGGGGGGACTATGGCAGAAGACTGGGAGTTAGGACCTCTGGCTTCCATTCCCAACTTTGTCACTGACTTACTCTGTGACCTTGAGCAAGCCACTTACCTTTTCTGTGTTTTAGTTCCCCCATCTGTAAAACAGGGATAATTATAACTACTTAACTCCGAGTTTTTGAGAGGCTTAAATAATTATAGTTTGTAAAGGTGATTAGGTGAATGATGCTATATAAGTAGCATTATTGTTGTTCAGGCTTCATGCTTGTGAGACGTGATCTTATAGTTTTTTGGGGGAAATAGGAAGTATCTCTGAGATAATATTACATGGCGCATTGTTCCTGGTTTGGGATGCACATTCATAATTAATGAAAGGAACTTTGTGAAAGCCAGTGCTGCTGTTTTGAAGCCCCCTGCTGGACTGCATACATGTGCATTATATACTGTGGAGCGGAGAAAATGTGCTACATGGAACCTTCATCTGACCAAAAAAAAAAAGCCACAGTGTTAAATAAAAAGCTAAGAATAGTGCAGAGAACCAGGGTGAAAACAAAATTTATTTGATTCTGATTTTACTTTGTCATTGTTCTGAGCAGTGTAGTGTTCCATCTGCCCAGAAAGCAGAGCTGCCACTGACAAAACTTCCATGTTGGGGAGAGGATATGGCCAGAATACACTGTGGGGGCCATAGTCAACTGAGCATAGAGTAGAGAAGCCCTATGTCTGCTCTAAATTATGCTGAGAGTCACACTAGCCCCTGGATGGCCCAAGGAACAAGGAGTTGAAAATTGATTGCCTCACCCTCAGCTGCATCGCATGTATGATGGGCACAGCTGAGAACTGAAGTCCTAATGTACATCTGCAGAGGGTGCACCATCGCAATACATGCAAACAAATGCAAAGGAAGTGAGGAAAACTAAACAAAAATTACTGCAGTTGATCAAGAGCCAGTGGAAATAGAGAGTGTTACAATTTCTTGTGTTCTCAGCCGATACCCGTGGCTACGACTGTAATAAATGAAAATGTCAAATCTATGCACCACTGAGATGCAAGCAATGCTGGGGCCATATTTATAAAAATAAATCCTAAGGCCTAGTGATTAAAACTTGACTCGGATTATAAATTATCATTACTGATACAGATAAAAAACAAGAATGTGATTCCCTGAGCCTGTAAGAATATTGTGTGTTTTTGAGCCTTGCATTGCTACTCTAGGGTCATGTAACTACTCATAATGGGTATTCAATGAAGCTGAAAAAGTACAGAAGAAAAAAACCATTCATGAAAAATCATTTGATTAAAAGCTGTGAATTCAAGACCCTTTTATTCACTTCCATACATTGGTGAGAGTGAAATTTTGTTCAATGGAGAGAGAGAGAGAGAGTGTTGTGAATACTCTTGTGAATATGGAAGAGTTCACACAGCCATCTGGAAAAGGAAAATGTGCTGTGGCCAAATAAAGAAAAAAGTATTATTTATTTGAATTAAATTGGCATTCAGAAGTCCAAGCCGAGATCAGGGTTCCACTGTGCTAAACACTCCACATAAACGTAGCAAGAGACAGTCTCTTCTTTGAAGAGCATATTATCTACGCAGATAGACTAAGAGTTGGAAAAAATGAGGTTTTAGTATCTCTATGAAGGATGGCACAGAGAGATTAAGGCCACACAAGAAGAGCTGGCTATCAAACTTAGATCTTCAGCATCTCAGTGAACTGCTTTAACCAAAAGGCCAACCTTCCTCTCTCGTTAGCTGACAGCTCACATGTACAAACACAAATAGCAATGACTCAAAGCAATAGCTGCAGGAAACAGTTTGTGAACAATCTCTAAACAGAGATGTTTTTGCACAAACCATTTCTTGAATAATTTTGAAAAAACAACTTTGTGGGGGGGGCCTGCTTGCAGATAATTCCAAACAAAAAGGAACTAAATTTACCAAACAGATTGTTTGCTGTGACCAGTTTGCCCAGATCTAATATGCAAGTTCTATTTTCAGCATCACAGACAGGGACTGGGATAAGTCACTGCCTTTTACCTAGTTTTCTGTTGGAATAGGGCTAAGAGTTCTGATGCTTATCTATGTTATCAATCCAGCAGTCAAAAGTAGTGTATTGTGCAACTTTTCACCTACTTGCTTCTAAGTTTTTGGTACAAACCTGAAACTTGGGCCAGGTTCACCTAAGAGTGACTGAGTTTTGAGCAAACCCTTGGTACAGACTTTAGGGATACCTGGACAGTGTCTCAGGCAAATTTATAGTAAACCAGGTTTAGGTTGGAAACCATGTGAAATGGGATCACATAAATAGAGAAATCAGAAAAAACATGGTTGCAAACTCACGTGAATCAAATAAAGAGGGGAAAAAACAAAACAAAAAATGTAGTTCATCTGAGCCACCTCCTGCCAAACCCACTTAACTTCAGATAGTTCTAGGAAAGACGAATAGACTGAGACACGAACTCTAGCAGAAGTTAGAGTGGTGAGATCGATCACAGGATACTTGTAAAAACCACTCTTTATGAGTATCAGTCATATCTAACCCTGTGCTATATATGAGATACAGGAGGGGTGATGTACAAACCTTGAGTCTGGAGTTCGCCATAGTTATTTCATTCATCTGTGAATCAACAAAACTGAGGAGTCTATTACTGCTACAGGTGCAGACTTTGGGCCTAGGCCTGAGAAGTGCTGAGCACCCATTACTCTCAGTGATGTGCCTCTTGCAGGATCACCTCTTTACCCAGCTAGAAGATTTCACTTTGGGAAAATTCCTATCAAAGCCATGTATATAAAGCTGCATATTTCCCAGAATGCTATATGGTAAAACCTTTGCCGAAATTTTATGGAAGTGATGAGAGTGCCTATATTTTAAAATCTGATATTCAGAGTAATGTATAACATGGACGAAGCATGGGGGAGATGGGAGGAGGCAGGGAAATCTGACTCGCCTTGAACTGAAAAGGTTTACTTCAGCTGTGATATGTCATCTTGCATATTATCATGTGAACTGGAGATTCAAACCAGGATTAGTGCATGATTCACACACTTATTTTATGTAACCCCTTGTAGGCTGTCAATTGAGATGCATGATATAAATGATATAAAACAGTACAGAATGAACCAGCCAAAAATAATACACAGAGAAAAAAAAATCTGACACAAGAATAAAACCAATAGCCATCAAGCAAACCTCCCTGTTCTCAGAGAAATCAACTCTAACCAGAATGTAGAAGGTCAACAGATGGAAATCATGTCGGGGGCAAAAAGTTGTCAAAACGAGGCTTACTGAAATAAACAATTGCCCAGTTTCCTAGAGACGGCCAGTGAGAGAATCCAGTGGTGAGCCTCTTGAAGCGATTTCCACAACTAAAAACTCTTGACTAGGAAAGACTTCTCCTCCCAGCCTGCTTCGTATTGAATCGGGTAACTTAGGGCCAGATCCAAAGCCCCTTAAAGACAGTGGGAGTCTTCCCATTGCATTCAATGGCCATTGCATCAGACCCTTAGAGCAACCCAGCTCTGACACCAGTTGGTAACTAACAAGCAAGGACATACAACAAGAAGCATTCATTCAAGTACATAGGGCCTAGTTTATAAAGGGATCTATACAGTAATGTGTACTGAGCACTTTGTGATCCTGTGATGTACTGAGCACTTTCAAGTCCCACTGATCAGTGGGAGTTGAGGGCTCATTCCACCATGCACGAGGGGACCCTTAAACTGTATTGCATGGTTTACTGGCAGCCAGTGTAGATGGCAGAAGGAAGTGTGTAAGCCAGCCAACTCCTATTATAAAGAACAAGGCAGAAGCTGCATTCCACACTGAAGCCTTTGCATCAGCTTCAAAGGAGGCCTAATTAGAAGCACACAATAGTGGTTTGATCGGGATAAGGCATAAATGGAAGACCATGGTGAGCAAAACAGGGAGAGTCTCCAGCTAAGGCAGAGAGGGCAATCACGCCTCTTGATCCTTTTCCTGACATGGGCCTGAAAGCAAAAAGAGCAGGTAAGGTTCCCTCCTACCCCCCAAGCTCTAATGGCATTTTCTACTCCTTAACTGAACAGTCATGCACAAACTGGCAACAAGCTCTTCAGAACACTTCCCCTTTTCCACAAACATGACTTCACTCCTGCCTGGTTGATCTTTACCCACCTGTGTGTCATCTAAATAAAAGTGAAGAAATTTCTAAGTACTCTGCATGCCCATTTGACAAAGTGCGGTTTTGATAGCGAATGTTTTGTAAGCCCTGATGTGATCAAGGATCAAGTACACAGGATTAGATTCTCAGCTCGGTACATGTGTGTGTAACTCTTATTGGCATTCAACAAGAGAAAAAAACTGCATTGATGGTAATTGTGTGAAGTGAAAGTGGTGATTTAAAATAGCACAATAGACCTGGGAAATGAATCCTTATAGAAAATAATATAGTCAACATCAGGTGTTGAGATCCAGTGTTGATGGGTTTGATATAACAGAATACAACAGTTTCATTAAAGAATTCACTGCTAGATAATTGAGCATGATGGACATTCTGCATCTCAGCTTGAAGCCTAGAAATGCAATACTGATACCAAGGTGAATTGTTGTACATCGCGATGGTGTAAATCTGAATAGCTCCATTGACTTCCACGAAACTACACTGATTTACACCAGCTGAGGATCTGGCCTGCTTCAAAGAAAAGGACGCTATTACTAACAGCATGGTAATAAAGTTAGATGTAGTCACTTGTAATACTTCAAAATACTAAATATTATAACAACAAAAGCTCCTGAAAATGTTTGAAAATAAGCTGTTAGTGTTACAGCGTAATCCAGTCCCATAAAGAAAAAAAGTCTTAGCTCGCAGTGGGACTGTTAAACTGACTTGGAGCAAATGTAACTGATCAACTGGGTGTTGAAAGGTTGTATTCATTTTAAAAGATGAAATGAATGTAAGGTCACTGCTGCAGCAGCTGACTCAATAGCCCACATTTACTACAGGAATTTCTGTTATAACAGCAGCTTGGATTTTCACAGAAATACAGCAGGATCTTAAAGACCTGATTTCAAAGATGCTGAAAAATATGAAATTGAAATTAGTGGGTTGAGAATCCCTGAAAACCAGACTCTGAATGTACTTAGTGTAAAAAAGAAATCCTCTTTTGTGAGATACGCAGCCTCCCACAGGCAGTATCCTCCACACAGTTCAGCTTTGGAAAGGACATGGATGGGCACTGGGTTATCGCAGTTCCATTTCTTTTTGTTATTGTTGTTATTTATAATGAGCCAAATGAAGCCCAACATCTCTGCTGACCTGGAGGTTCCCTGCCAGTGGAACTAGTGTGGTTCCCCTCTGGGGAAAGGGTGAGACTGAATTACAGGATGCCCAGCTCCAGGAGGACACAACAGTGGAAAGGAGGCACCTGGGCTGGAGAAGGAGGGAGAATCTGAAGCTGCAGGGCTCCTTACCTAGCGATGGGGTACACTGGTGTCACAGGAGGCCTTCGGGCTGAAATAGCCAGTGCAGCAGATGCAGAGCTGGATTTCATTCTTGACAGAAGTACTTTTTTACAGACAATCAGCACACGATATGATACAAGATACACGCTGTGCCTTTCATGGGGGCCAACGCAGCGGGAACATTTCTGCCTGGCGATGCCATCCGAGTGAACCATCCATGACATACACACTTGCAGCATCCAGGAATCCCACAATGGAGGAGAAGCACTTCAGCCAGACCCCATGTTTATGTGCTAGCTTTCATCTTCAACTACCATGCAGAAACAGAGATCTAGTAACTGGGCTTTATGAAGGATGCAAGAAACTCACCTTCTGTGAGCAGTATAAGGTTATAGAATTTCAAAGGTACATGAAATGAACTAAACACAGATTATGTGCCTTAAGGAAAATCCTTCACTAGCCCATTTTCATGGATGACTACTTGGGAAAGTTACAGATGCCGTCATTTTCTAAGCTGATTTAGCTGTTAAATGAAGTGAGAGCATTCAGTGGCTTTTCTCTTACTTTCTCTTCTTTTGCCACCAAAGGGGTCTCACACCGTAATTAAGAGCAGCATCACAAGGACAGTGGAGGAGGAGAATCAAGATTGTTCATTCATTAAGACTACTGAAACTCTCAAGAAGTGTTCTATGCTGGGGGAGGGAAAAGGAATTAGTCTCCAAGTAGTTTTAAAAACATCTGTGTTTGTACAAAACTTAGTGGCCCCAGTTGTCTCCTTCAGTAGAAAAACTCACAGGAGGGAAAGAGAAAAACAGCACCTCCCAAAACATCATGAGGACCTCGCTGCTGTGGGGTCACCAGTTCATCCAGGATTCAAACTGCTGTGGGCCTCAGTTGCTAGGCGTGAGATTCCTGTAAAGTATACAGCTCACTGGCTAATGTGTTAGGTTGTTCTCTATGCTCAATCATGTGCTATCAGTTTGAGAGACTGGCTCTTTAGCTCATGCTGTGATGATAGAGGCTTTCAGCTCTGGAGGTCACCAGTTCAACTACTGGTGCATTAGCCAGGATGGTGGCTCCCCCTAGTACCAACATGTCCCCACACAGGGTGTGTGCACCCCTGGCAATATCCCAAAACGCACAATTTGAGGTGCTGGGTGGTACTAGCTGCTGTCACAGTCTTTCTGCATTCAACAGAGGGGTTGTGGCTGCCAGCTGAGCAGAGGAGCTTGCGGGGAATGGCCCTTGAGTCTTTTCCTCTTCTCAGAGCAGTAGCCACAATTTGGCCCAATATTTGGAAATTGGAAACTGGCAAAACTGGTTGGAAAATATGTTTTGTTTCCAAGCTTCTGAAAGTGTATAACAACAATGAAGCCAAGAAATATAATTGGCAATGTATTAATCGTATCTCTTTCTTTCCCTTGTGTGCCTATCTATCCAGCCATCCATTTCTAAGGTTCTTATAATCTATGGGACGAAGGCCCAGATTTTTACAATGATTTAGTGGATGTAATGCTCAACTGACCTAGGAGCCTACGTTTCTTTTTGAAAAGACCTAAGACTAAATACCTTTTTAAAATCTGGGCCTGAGCATCAAAAGTTATAGCTAAGCTACAAAATCAAAAAACCCCAAAGCATAAAACTTCATTTCCTCTTCAGTGTAGGAAAACTGGGGAAAAAATAACATTGACAAGTCATTCTTCCTACTAGAAAGTTACAAAGAATAATCACCAACCCATGTTCCTACCTTTACCCTGAAGGCGAGTTCTGTAATACATCAAATGCTTAACGGAGTTTTCTCCATCTCTATAGCAACATGAATTCATCAAAGAGTCAATTAACAATGATTTTCTTCTGCCTAGGTTTTGCCTCTATCATAACAAAGATATTTTTAAAATCTACAGTCCTGGAGATGTGAAATATATGAAAGTATGTTTGGGATGGATTGTAGGGAGGAGGGGGAAAGAGTCAACCTCTTTGGTTGACTATTCAGTTTGGCTATTCAGTACCCAGTGTGCTTCACAAAAGAGCCTGTAGTTCTGGCTGCAAAGCACAAGAAATATCCTTTTGACAAAGGGATGTTGTACTCAAATAACAGACGCCTAATTATTACCAAGTCTCAGAGGGGTAGCCGTGTTTGTTGCTTCTACAGATCCAGTCTAAGGGCTTGTCTTCACTACCCGCCGGATCGGCGGGTAGCAATCGATCTATCGGGGATCGATTTTTCGTGTCTCATTAAGACGCGCTTAATCGATCCCCGATCGCGCTCCCCGTCGGCGCCGGAAAACCACGTCATCGAGCGGCGCAAGCGGAGTCGACGGGGGAGCTGCAGCGTTCGACGCGCCGCCGTCTTCATGGTCAGGTAAGCCGATTACGATACGCCGATTTCAGCTACGTTATTCACGTAGCTGAATCTGCGTATCGTAGATCGACCCCCCTTCCCTAGTGTAGCCCTGGGCTAAGAGTCCTGTGGCACCTTATAGACTAACAGACGTATTGGAGCATAAGCTTTCGTGGGTAAATACCCACTTCGTCGGATGCATGCAGTGGAAATATCCAGAGGCATGCATCCATGAAAGCTTATGCTCCAATACGTCTGTTAGTCTATAAGGTGCCATAGGACTCTTTGTTGCTTCTAATTATTACCATTATTATTATGCTGCTATATACAGAACTCTACGCAGGGTTAGATATCCTTGACCTCTACTGGGAAGCTCACAAACTAAGTCACATCAGTAGAAGTGAGAATACAACCTTTGGGGTCTACCAGTGGACTTGTGCTACCTGTTTATTTAAATCATAAGCTCCCTAGGACATGAACAATATCCTTCTCTGTGCATAGAACAAATGTGTGTACTCAGATGCTGTGACGGGGTGCCTGCCCCACACTGGCCCTGACAGGGTTAAAACCAGCCTAGGGAGGCTGAGCATCAGGCAGCCAAAGGAGGGGCTACAGGGGAAACAGCCAATTAGGGTGGCAGCTGCAGACTATTAGGGCAGCGGCTGGACCAGCCAATCAGGGCCCAGTGGGCCCATATAAAAGGAAGCTGCAGACCAGAGCCAGTTGGTCTGCTGCAAGGAGCCTTAGGGAGACTGGCTTTCTGGAGGACTACAGAGAGACCAGCACCTGGGAAAGCGCAGGTGTTAGCAGGGACTGGGGGAGCTAGGAAGAGCTCCTGACAGGCTGCTAGGACTTACAGGCTTGAGGCCCTGGGAAGAGGGCAAAGGATCTGGAGGCAGAAGCAGAAGGAACTGAGGCTGCAGGGAAGTGGCCCAAGGAATAGACAGTCAGTTGGAAGGAAGAGGCAGCAGGAAGCTGCTGTTTGCAGGGTCCTGCGGCCCAGAATAGTGGGTGGGCCTAGGCCCCCCTCACTAGCCGTTGAAGATGCGGCCTGGCTATGGTGTGCCAAGCCACTGCAAGGAGTGGCTGGACTCTTATTGGAGGAGTCTCCCGGAAGGGGGGAAACCGGATGGTGACACGGCCGGAGGACTGTGCCACGAAGCAGATGCCGAGAGAAAGGAGCTGTAATGGGTCTGCAGGTGGAGGCGAGTACGGGAGAGCCACCACCACCTGAGGGCGTGCCCGCTGGGACTGAGCTAATTCCCAAAACACCCAGCAGGAGGCACCAGTGTGGTGAGTGACCCCATGACAGATGCTTAGAAAAAAACCAACTAAATAAAGCTTCCCATTGTTTTTCAATAGACTGTATGTAATCTCTAATGGAGTCTGTGGATTTCTTCAAGCGAATAGAAACTTTCATATATAGGCCAGTATCTTGTCTTCTCCAGTTTGTCTTTTAGATAGTAAGATCTTCAGAACAGAGACTGTCTTCATGTTGGATTTTATCGAGCCCCGAGTAGATTGCTGGCACTTAATAAGGAATAATAAGAAAGCCACCTTTTTTATTTTCATGTGTCTCTTTTGTTGCTGGACAATTGACCCAAACCTTTGCCCAAAATTTCAATGGAACTTTTTGGGTAGTTCAAAGGGTCCAGTAAACGTCTTTATTTTTAAATTGTTTTTCATTTTCACTCACCTTTGCATTTCTGGTTCTGGCTCAAACCAAAGGCATAAATGTAATAATTCCACAAGAAAGACTGGAAATAGCATAAGAACAGCATGACTGGAAGCAGGAAATACTGGAAATCTAGCAAGAGAGGCCATTTTTGTAAGACCCAAAGTGGTTCCGCTAGATCGGATAAGTTTTGGCTAGTAATCCAGAGTGTTTATGCGGACTGAATATCCAGACTGTTCAAAATGCACCCATCCCTTCTTTGTATAGGTTTGCATACGATGTGCTGTGCACCTGTGGAGTGCTGGGAATAGAATCTGTAAAGAACTTTGGCATCTTTCCAAGTGAGAGGTGCTGCAGTGTACATAGCTTTGTAATTTAAGGTTTTAGTTTCTGAGAACTACCACCTTTAAATTTCTATGAGTCTTCTCTTTGCTGAAAACAGCTGACGTGGTGTGTGGGATTTTGAAAAGCATTCAGCATTGGTGAAACTCTACTCCTACTGAAGTCAATGAAAGATTTGTCATTGACTTCACTGGGAACAGAAATAGGTCAGCTCTGAGCATTACTGACAATGACACCCTTCAAGTTCAATTCATATGCATCGTGCCACAGAGGAGATGCATACACTGTTCTCTCTCATGGAGACTTTACATTTGTTCTTTCTTGCTTTGCTGTTTTCCCTTAATCCGCAATAAAATCATTTGAAATGAAAGTGGATAGTTGCTCTTTGTGTATGAAAAAAATAAAGAAAAGTGGTGATGGTGAGAATTGTATGACAAATAGCTCAGAGAAAGTGAGGCGCTGGTTAAATAGAACAAACAACAAAACTAAACTTCTCTAGTAGAGAACACAATGCATGTATGTGGAAACGGGGGTGTCCCCTCCTGCTTCTTAATGGAGCACAGATGCCTCCAACAAAGAGCAGATGCCTAGAAACTTAATGGTGCAGTACATAAATAGCAAATCAGAATTGTTACAAAGCTATATGTCCCACAGGGCTACAGAAATATTATACTTAACTTTTCCCACCAATATATCATAGGTTTGTGGGTATGAATAACTGATTCATGCCCTGTACCAAACTATAAACATTTCTATGTGAACTCTACAGTGGAGTGTACAAGTGCAATGGTACATTATTATACATGCACAGTCAGAAAATCTATTAAGTCAATGCCAAAACATACACTGATGTGGGAAAGCTTTAATAGAGAGAAAAAGCAGCCAGTTATATATTTAAGTGCCACTCAGAAGGCTTCTTTGTACAATTCAGTATGAGATTGTTATCAATACACACTGTGACAGAGCAAAGACTGAATAGGCACCAGGTTTACATTGTACGGATCAGCTAAACTATAGTAAGACAGTCTCAAATGTTCTCCTGCTGCAAGGTACATAGATAAAGCCATCCCTGCCCTCACTCCTAAAGGGGGATGTTCCTGATTGCTGGTATTCAACTCAGGTGACCTAACAATAGTAAAAACAACGGAAATGTTAATTAGTCAGTACACTCAAAGTAACAGCCTGAAAATCTGCTCCATTAGCACTGCAGGGCGGGTGCGCGGGGGCGGGGATGGACAACTGCTGCAATACGCACATTTTTGCTGCTATGTATCAACAGTATAAGACACAAATACAGCAGTATGTGCTATACTAGAGGTATACTAACATAATCCCTCAAGTATTTATGTATTTGAATTCTACCACTTCTGTTTAATATAGAACTTTTCATAGCTCTCAGAGCACTTAACCTTGAGTAAGCATTATTATCTCCCACTGTCCTTAAGTAAGCATTATTATCCCCTATTGTGTGGAGGGGGAAACTGAGGCACAGAAGGGTGAAGAGACTTGCCTGAGGTCACACAGAGAGTTGATAGCAGAGAAGGGAACAGAATTTATATCTTGTGTAACACTCTCCAGAGCCTGATTCTCTGCACTGTGCTCCCTCCTCTTTTTAACTACCCGGTTGTAATCACCTACATTCTGAGAGCAAATATTACATGCAAGTAGGCAGGCAATACCTATTATGTGCCAGTGCTCACTAGCTGATTACAGCAACAAAAATGTCATGGACAACATGGATGAAAATCAGTCTGTAAACATTGCTTGTTAAAACAAGTGTATTATCAGGGGAATAGTGCAACAGTGCAAACAACATATTAAAAGCAATCTAGGAACAAATTCCTCCTCTGCTAGCCATAAATGTTTAACTTATACATTAACCACCTTTTAAAAAAAAATAATTACATGCCTTTCCAAAAAATGTCTCCAAATATCGGGGGTAGTATTTTTATTATGATAGTAATCTTCAAGGCAGTCTTATCCAAAGTCATCTGAAATAGGAGCATACATATAACAATGTCAATATAAATGTACACACATTTTAAAAAAAATATAGCAACTAGGGCAAGGGTGTTAAAGAAATGGGAGTAGGCAAAATCTACAGCTAATGCTACAGTACCTATTAACTACTTCAGCCAATAATGAGGCATTAAATAAATTAAAAGAATGATTGTATGGTGTTTACTGTACTGTACCTTCTATTCAGGACTCGCTTCAGGCAACAAACATGACAAAGGTCTTCAGAGGAGTGATGTGACCAGTTTCTTATGTTTTACTTTCAGTGATGGTCCATATTTATTAGAGGACACAGTTGTGCATAAGGCTTCAAAGAGTATGCTGCTTCATCTGAGAAAATTAACATTTTCAAGTCTCTCTCCAGCCTTTTACTTACTTACAGCCAGTGAGCTGTACAGCTTACACTGGGCTGTAGCTCGAAGAAAAGTCTGCTGACTGTGCTGTTATTTTAACATGTGAAATTATGTCATGCCACGGCTAGCATGAAGATGTCAGTCACACAGTGATGTGCTATTGCATATTGATGTCCATATGCAGAGCTGTATTGTACCTTGAATACCTGCATTTCCGCCCCGGGTAGGCCTCACAAAATGAATGTAGTAACTAATTCTTCAATGCCTTTCCAAATCAGACGTGAACTGCTTTCCTTGAGTTCTTCTTTTTTTTTTTTTAAAGCCACACTCCAGGTGATTCAATATGAACTTACCTGTGTACTCATCCGATGTCGTTCAGAGGTGTATGTCCTTACTACCCCACTATGCTGAGTCATTCTGAGTCACCATTCATATTGCTTTCCCTTATTGCCCTCCCTCCTTCTGTGTGAAATTGTGAGAGACAGAGATAAAGGGCCTGTGGAGGATGGTATCACTGACATATCAAAGAGAGCAGGGACTTGGGGGGACAGAGAACTGAAAAACAGCTGCCCTGTGCTTCACAGAACAAACATATTACCTCTCTTCTACTCCTCTATGTGAGTGACAAGAACAAAGCCCATTTTTCTTACCACATTCAGCAGACCACAATAATTTGTGCAAAGCAATCCACAAAACATAAGCTTTTTTTTTTTTAAGTTCACACATGGTCCATCTAATCGAAGTCTCAAAACAGGAGTGAATTTTTGAGTTAATTGTGACCCTGATGGGTAGGACTTCATTCTTGGAGGAATTACTGCTTGAAAAGACAAAAACGCTCCTGATTACCTATTTGTGGGGCTGTGCATGATACAAACACATTCTCGCATGGAGGTACCTACTGACCTGGCAACGTAAGGCGGCTTGTCATGGAACCTGAGCCTGGTGCCTCGTTTGAATGTCGCTTTGAACCTTTAAAAAGAAAGAATTGTCTCAGAAGTGATGGGTGAGCGGCAGGCCTGCCTTTGCGCAAATGCTTTTTATACTACCATTGCCACTCGATACTGTCAGCTTCTTTCTGTCACGTCTTCTCAACTTGTCCTTAGCAGCTTTAGCAATGTGGGTGGAGCTAACTTCCTTACAAAACCAGGCTACTTTCCTCTGTTTGAGCAGCCTTCTTTGGCTCTTTTGATTTTAGAGGAGCCAACATCGAACACCTCTTCACATGCTTCTGTTCAACTTTTTTGGCAGGACATGGGATGAGTGATAAATGATTTTGTTGCTGGCATTTTCTTCCATATTTTTGACCTGATTTTGAATATTCATTCCATTATACATTTATTCCAAAGAAGGGAATCTAAAATATTGCAAGTGGAGATCAGCCCCCAAAACACCCAGAAACTTTGTATTTGGATCTGAATGTCACAGCTGGCCTCTATAATGGGTCAGCCAAAGCCCTGGATCACAACACCTACCAAGACTTGTGGGCTGGCTTCCTCTCTACCTGAAGGAGTTTAGGCAAAGTGCTGAGAGGCTGACAAAAGCAATAAACTACCAGAATTTAAGAAGATCAGTTGATGCCTATTGTGCCCTTTTGAAAATCAGTAAGAATGACCATGTGCTTGAGAGACGTTGACCTTATTAAAAATAAGAGAAAAGCCCCACAACCTCTTAGTGGATAGTCATGAACTATATATCCCCCATTAAGGAGAAATGGCTGAAGCCCAGCACTGATGATCACAAGTCTCATTTTACTAAAAAGAGAGGCTGACAAAATCTTTAGAATGGGGGCTAAAAGAAAGAAACAAAAGTAGCCACATTCTCAGAGTGAGACTCTGCCCCTTACTCATGTCACAAAGAGTCCCGGTGACTATTTGTGGATAACATTTAACAGCAGTAAGGGTATCAGAACCCGGCCCACAGTGAGTAAATGTAGTTGTATTCGTAGCTGGAGTTTATGGATGGAAGCACTATACGAACAGAGGAGTCCAGTAGTTCTGAGATTGGCACTGGATTTCCAGGTGGAGCGAAAGGAGTTGGTTTTAAGCGAAAAAGCTTTAAAGGGCTTGGGGCCTGCCTGTCTGAGCGATTGCTTCTTTCCCAGAACAGCACTGACACAACTGTGAGCAACAGACACAGTTGAGCTTGATTCCTTCCGTAGACAGTGAACTACTCGCAGGGCTCTCTCTGTTTGGGCCCCTTGACTTTGGAATTCACACCCTATTGGTCTGAAATAGCCAGATTTTGATGAAGTTCAGGATATATTTCAAAATTCTCTCTTTAAGCAGGCATTTGAGAGTAGTCGATCGTTATGTGGGGTGTGACATTTTGGTGGGTTCTGAAGGATTCTCCTGTGCTGTTTCTGGTTTAGGTTTCTTTATGGACTGTAATTTAAATGATCTGTCAAGGCAGATTAAACCCTTCAAATAGGTGTTTTATGTGTTCGAACTTAAATAAACAAACAGTGCATGTGTCATGCTATGATGTGTTCTAATATTGTAACCAGGGGATCTCACAAAAGTTTCCCCTTCAATAAACCTCATGAACAAGGGATTTATCTGCTTGCAGAGAGGGGAGTGAATTACTGTGAAATCTATTCATTTACTTTCCCATTTAAACATAAAACGCGTGTAAATAGGGTTGCCAACTTTCTAATCCCACAAAACCAAACACACTTGCCCCACCCACTGCCCTGCCCACCCCTTCTCTGAGCCCCCCCACCCCACCATCTCCCCTCCCTCCGTCACTCGCTTTCCCCCGCCCTCACTCACTTTCACCGGGCTGGGGCAAGGGATTGGGATGCGGGATGTGGTGAGGGCTCCGGCTCGGGGTGGGGCAAGAAATGAGGGGTTTAGTAGGGGGTGAGGGCTCTGACTGGAGGAGCAGGCTTTGGGGTGGGAACTGGAGATGAGGGGTTTGGGCTGCAGGAGGGGGCTCAGGGCTGGGGCTTGGGGTAAAAGATGCAGGCTTCAGGAGGGAGTTTGGGTTCGGGAGGGGGCTCTGGGCTGGGGCAGAGGGTTGTGGGGGTGCAGACTCTAGAAGGGAGTTTGGGTGCGGGAGGGGGCTCAGAGGTGGGGTAGAAGGTTGGGTGTGGGAAAGGGTGTGGGCTCCAGGAGGGGGCTGAGGGCTGGAGCAGAGGGTTGGGGTGCAAGAGGGGGATCCAACCTGGGACAGGGGATTGGGGCATGGGAGGGAGCTCGGGGTGTGGCTTCCGGCTGGGCTGCGCTTACCTCAGGCGGCTCCCGGAAGCAGCCGGCAGGTCCGGCTCTGAGGCAGCCAGGAGGCTCTGCGTGCTGCCCCAGCAGCTCCCATTGGCCACAGTTCCCAGACAATGGGAGCTGCGGAGCTGGCTCTTGGGGCAGGGACAGCACGCGGACTCCCCGTGGCTGCCCCTGTGCCTAGGAGCCGCAAGGAGCCAGAGAGCCTGCCTTAGCCCCGCTGCGCTACCGACTGGACTTTTAGCGATGCGACCAGCAGCGCTCCCCGGAGCCGCCAGGGTCCCTTTTCGACCGGGCGTTCCAGTCAAAAACCAGGCACCTGGCAACCCTACATATAATCAAGGATGAAGACGGCACTCAGATGTCACTCAGTAAACAGATTGTTATTTGAAACAAAATGTTTTGTTATTGGAAGACAGACATGAGTAGAGACAAACTGGCAGGTAGGTGTGTGGGAAACCTGGGATCTAAATCTGGATTTCCCCTAAGCCTGCTTTTTGGTTTAAGCCCCGTCATAAAATCTAGCTCTGGAATAGGATCCAAATGTCTTAAAAATTGAGGGGGGTCATCTGTAACAATCCAGAATTCAGGCCCATCTCTAACGTAGTGTATATAAAATAGATAAACTCACACTATATAGATGCACAAACAAATATATAGTTCTGACCCTTAGACACAAAATATTGTTTAAATGCAAAAGACCCACACACACACTTCTGAAAGACAGTGTTGCCTGGTGGAATGGGACGGGTTTAGTTGTCAAGAACTGCTAAATTCTAATCCCAAATCCAACACCTTGGGCAAGTTACCTCTACATTCTGTCTCAGTTTCCCTAGCTGTAAAATGGGGCCCATACTACCTACCCATCTTTCTCATAGGAGTTCTGATGAGTAATTAGTTAATGTCCATGCAGTGCTTTCAACGTGAAAAGTAGTACACCAATGTTGAGTGTTATTCTGCAAAGACAGCGCTGCGCTCGATGTTTGCGGCAGATATAAAAAAATGACTGAACAAACCAACCCTTCTCCCATTCAAATTCAAATGGAGTGGAGACCTCATTGACTTTATTTGGTAATAGGATGGACATACATTTACAGAAAAACTGGAATGCTGGAAAAGTGTTTTATACATTTAGAGACTACAAGCCTCTTCTTTCAAATAAGGAACTTAACAAAAAATGCAAAAGTGAAAGGAATTGTGCCCATGTAATGGCAAGTGTTCTCAACACTGCTGAGAAGAATTTAAACCAATATTTGTTTATTGTAAAGTCTGAACAAAGCAAAGAGGTTTTTCTCCAACAAACTTGTGTTTCACTGTTGCTTTAAAATTGATTTTGATTTGTTTTCTAATTGCCTGATGCAAAACACATATAGCAACCTGCCTCCTGCCTGCTTGAAAAAGGCTCTGGATTACAGGTGTATACTACTTATATTACTTCAGTTCAACGAGACATCTCCATTATAATTTCTGCTAATATAAAGATAGTCTAAGGTGTATGTTCAGTTTTCTATATGGGACTCCCTGCACAATGTCAGCTGAGAAAAGATTATTTTACAATCTTGAATCCTTGCATTTTGGTTAACTTCCCCCTCCGCCCCCCCCTTCAAAACAGGTTGAACGTTCTCTAGATTCATCGCTACAAATGTAATTTGAGAGCAGTGAAATCTAGTCTTACAGGTAAACTGGTAATTTACAGACTTCCTTCCTGCCGAAGGCAGTCAGTGTACTACTATGTGCCTCTGCTGTAACTTCCTTCTGATCTAAGCTGCTTCACAAGTAGCATCATAGGAACAAAGACTGATTTTTTCCTTATTATTATTTAAATCCATTGTTGAGGAAGCAATGCCCGCCATACCAAAGGAGGACACTACTATCATTATATATGGGGGCTTCGGATTGAATCACCCAGCATTTAGCATGCTGTATACATGTTCTCATTTACACTTGGATGCCAGTTCCCAATGGGGATGCTAGTGGATCTGAACGGAGCTTGTGCGCAACTTCCATCAGTTTTAGTGCAACCGATGACATATTTGTGCCCAAGGTGTTGTTTCATTTTATTTTTTGCTCTAAGCTAATGTTGCAAATGCAATGGCTTTTGTCTACGGGCGGGGGGGAAGGGAAGAGAAATCTTAATGGGAGAATCTGGGCCTGCAGATGACCAGAAGTTCTGGTAAAACCCAATCAGAACCCTACAAATAAAAATAGCAAATATTTAAAAAAATTGTATATAAAATTGTATAAAAATATCCTCCAAGCCAGAAGAAAAGGAAAATGCTCACTCTGCCACTAGGATTTATCACTACACAACACCTATGGCATAATTGATTGTTTTATATACGCGCTCCTACAATCACCCAGAAAAGATGATAAGATTACATATACACATCCTCCTACCACAGGATGGCTTCTAGACCTGGGCAAAGATGAGTACACAACTGGCCTTATACATCCACGCTAATGAAATAAAAGGAACACAAAGTGACAACAGTGTATTGTGGAGCCTATACGTGTGTACTGTCATGTGTTTGTGTACCTGTGTGTGGGACAGAAGATGAAGAGAGAGTCACAGTTCTGCTTTGTTGCCAATGAGAAATCTCTCACTCTGTTTGCTCAGAAAAAGAAAAAAATAACATGCACGGAAGGAAGAGTAAAAAATCTGAGAAACCTGAAACAAAGTGCTTGCTTTGCTGTTTTAATGGCAAATAATGTGATCAGTGGTGATCATATGATTTGCTTATAGCTTGGACCACAGTGATCAGAGATGGAAAAGACCTGTCTGATCACCAAACCCATCTCCCTGCGAGAGCAGGATAACCATCCCCTGAGAGAAGAGGTATCAGATATTAAATTGACACTGCACTTGATCTGAGCCCATGGTGAGGAATATGAATTGAAATAAATGGACACACTATCATTGATTTCAGTGGGAGCAGGATTGGAGCCTTAGAAGTCTGAAAGTAAAGTATGCTTTTCCTATCAAGTTTTCTCATTTGGGCCCCCTCTCCCACGCTACAGCAGGTATTAACACAACTTTCTATCTTCAGCTTGTAAAGTGCCTTACCATATTTAAGCTTCAATATTCAGAAATCTCACATGCACAGCTGAGGGACGGGTATTGGGTACGCAGCTGGAAAATAGAGGACCATTGTTTTGTGTTTGCTTATTTGATGATGAAGTGGTGGATTAAATACATAAATAAATAAATAGAAAGATGGACCTAACACTCCTGTCATTCATACATTGGTGATAACCAGGAGAAAAACCACTGAAGTCATAGGAGTTACACCAGTATGCAAGTGTGATGAGAACAGGGCCAAATAATTGGATAGTTAGGGAAATCTCACTTCATGAAGATGCACTGATTTTCCCCAGTTGAGGCTGTGGCCCTTAGACAGGCAGGAACTTTCTCATTCAATTTCTATCAATGTTTACGGTATGCCGATTTTTTTAAAATTAAAAAGAAGATCCAAAAATCAATTATAGAATGAGTGTGTACACTCCATGAGCTAAAATTTAAAGTCTTTGCAAAAGATGTTCATGCAACTTTCTGCATACAGAATTTGAGTGTGATCAATTGTACACACAAACAATAAAATCTACCCATTCCGAACCTCATTTGCACACAAGCTGAGCACAAACAAGCTTTTCATGTTTAAATTCTAGTGTTTGTATGTTCAGGTGGCCTTTTTCAAAAATTGCATTTCAGTTTTTTTCACAAGCACGAAAGAGGCTGCACTGAGGCCCCTTTGAAAATTCACTCCCAGCTACCAATCAATGGGTATTGAAAACAGAACAATTAAAAATAATGTCTTCTTGGGTTTCCTCTGCTATAGTACAGAACAACACTAGCACCTAAATGCAAAATGCCAATGTAAAATTATGCATCTTTATTTAAAGAGACAGTGTTGAAATTGTGACTAGTCTAAAATATTTTTAAATCTGAAATTGCAAGAGTTTTTATGCACCAAGCCCTGGAGCCAGGCATCTATGTTTCTCTTGCAACTGTGGATAATGTCATTAAAACCAAAAGGCATTATTTATAAGGAAAAACAGAAAACCTGAGCTCACATCCTTGATCAAAAGCTGTGCAGTTCATGTTTAAAGCTGGTCAGGTAATGGACATAAGCATCTGACCATGTGCTTTTAAATGATGCATCAAAATTGTTTTGTTTTGACAGCTGACCCTGCCTACTCCTAATCATCTTTGCACATTGTCAGAGACACGTCCAGTTTTCTCATCAACTAAATCATTATTTGAGTACAGAATTGGGAACATTTACACTTTTAAAAAAATGTAAGTAAATTGTAAATTGAAAATAAAATCTGACATTCCTTAAGGGCAGCTTGGGCCTTTGATAGATAGAGGCATAGGCAGCATTTAATTATGCTGACAGAGCTACGCCAGATCTCTGAAGACCAGCTCCTTTGAAAAGTCTAAATACGGACAAGTTAGCAGAGGCACCCAAGGAAATCTGTCCCTACTTCTAGGATGTAAGGTGCCTGGATTCGCTTTCATAGATTAGGAGACAGTTTTTGGTCTGGTCATCCAGCAAGGTGGTACTTTGTGAGAGATTTGACCAGAATTCTCATCCTAAAGGCTGAAGTGTGTCATTTTAGTACACAGGTTGACTTCCAAATCCAGGTCTCAATCCGTAACATCCCCATCACCCATGGCTGTGCTTACATGCATGTGACTCCCACAGAAGTGAATCAGGCCTGCAGCATTGGCCTTGTATTTTCAAAATGTGTAGCTTACTCTTTGTCTCTTCTAATAGACAAGCAGACAGTAAGGCATCTACAGCTTTGTATCCATCACACAAAGGGAGAAGCTGAACGGAAGATAATGAATTAAGAACAGATATTTTTCATCGTGTTTTACACACTGAGGACATGCATATTTAATTGAACTGAATTGTGTAAAGAGCCATTCATTCAGTTTCATGCACTCACAGACAACTGTTGTGAAATAAAATAGGAGACAGATCTGCAAATTAATTATATAAGCACACCGTGACTGCTCTCTAGTTCACCTGGGAGATGTTTAGAGATATCATTTCTTGGTTCTCAAAGCACTATTGAGCATTTCAGTGAGATGGTTAATTTGAGAGAGAGCATCAAGTGTAGTAGTTTAGGACCTGAACCTGCAAAGAGAACCACAGGGGTAGAATCTTCCATCTACACCACCCTCTTTGTAGTCTTTCAACATTTACATTTCAGGTTTGTTTGTTTGTTTTAAAAAGCCCACGAAGTCTTCTAGAAATGATTTCACAACTTTTTTAAAATGTCAAAAATATTTTTAAATGTTAACATACTGCTGCGCTATATTAATAGATTATAAGGCCAGAAGGTGCCACAGGACCCTTTGTCGCTTCAAGGGACCATTAGAACATCCAGTCTGACCTCCTGTTTATCACAGGCCATTCAGTTTCACCCAGTTATCTGGACATTGAGCCCAATAACTTGTGTATGACTAAAGCATATCTTTCAGAAAGGCATCCAGTTTTCATCTCAAAACCTCAAGAAATGGAGAATCCATCACTTCCCTGGGTAGTTTGTCACCCTCACTGTTAAATCTCCAGCCTGAAGTTGCGCCAAAGTGCTAGTGCATGAGAACCAAGAAATGGCTGACCATAGTCTCGTTTCACTGTCCAAGCAGAGGGTGTTGTCAACAATATATCACAAAGAGCTGAAGATCAATTTGATTTTTAAAATTATTTCAGTTTTAATAGTCTAAGGAATTTGTAGTCACTAAACTAGGTAGGGATCTTTTTTTAAAAAAATATGTGCTGGCTCAGACCATATTTAAGTTAAACCCCAGTAGAAGTAGGGACTGGGTCAGCAATGCAGTATTATTTATATCTTGTCAAAGTCCCTTTAAAGAATTTAATAAAGATGAAGACACTGATCCACAAAGGTATTTAGGCTGCTAAGGTCCATTGATTTTAATGAAAGTTAGGAGCTTTAGTACCTTTGTGGATCTGGGCCTACGAGTCAAATTCTACAGCTGCTATGTGTGTGGAACGTCCATTGAAGCTGATGGGGGCTCTGAGCGTGGAGCAGTCACAGAAACCGTTCTAAGGAATTAGAATATTGTGTGTTCCTTGACTTTCTTTAAAGGAACCAATATAGAGAAGACAGCTGGAGAATTTACAATACACTGTATGCTAACAGCAGTTATTTTTATATTTCTTCCAAGGGAAAATATTTTACTAAGCATGAGATGGACACCAACTAAAGCCCTATATCTGAAAAAACTCAAACTTTGGTGTCTGAAGTAAAAGCTCAGATGTGAATCTGAATTTTGCAGAGTGGGTTGAACCAAAATCCTGAATAGTAACATTCCTGAGCTATGGGACGTTCATGTTCAAAGTCTGAACTTGGATGAGCCCCATTGCTGCTAGTGTTAGGTGAGGCTAATGCAAATATGGCAATATTTCCTACTGCCATCTGAAACATGTTCATCCCTGTTCATATGCATTTTGAACAGGAGCTGTGGGTCTTCTATCTAATATAGGCTGGTGGTAGAACAAAGTTTTGTGCTTTGAACATGGAAATGGAATACAGATGGGGTTTATTTTCCTCCTGAGGCCAATGTTATCCACATTCTCTAGAGTAACATGAAAGCAGTCTAACTCATAGTAAAATATATATGTGAACAACAGGGAAAAACTATACACTGAATAAAGTGAACTATGAAAAACCAGCTGTGTGTGTGCTGAATTTCACATGGACAGGTTAAATCAAATTATATTAAACTGGATCTATCTTGGGGCCCGAATCCAGGACAGCATTTAAAGCACATGTTTAATGCTTTCATGAACAGCAACACTTTCCTGAATCAGGGCCTGAGTTAGTTTTGAACATTTCATCTTTAAAGTTTAGGGGCCTACTTCACTCCAGTGGTGTATCTAGACCATAGTGTTTTTTAATCTTTCTTTGTCTGCCTATACTTTTCCAACTATATTTTTCTTTTCCTTTGACCCATCCATTCAATCAGTGATAAAAGAAATGTCACACTAAGATGAAAGGAGTAATTGATCCATCTGACTTCCTAATGCCCGCCTTCTCTCAGTACTTCTAGGTCAGGTAAAGAGTGGTTACAGGTATCTAAGAAACAGATGTGAGAAATAGTTCATTAATTGTAATGACTAGTTATGGAAGACTACACAAAAAGTACATTCCTCAGAGTTTTAGTGGGCAACAGCCCTGAGCAAACACCCTATTTGTGAGTCATTACTAAAACAAAATAAGAAAAGTGCACAAAATAAATCAAAGATTAAATGAATTTGCCCACAGGATAAATAAAAAACAAACAAAAATCAATATCATAGAGTGCTGGAAAAGCTGTGTAACAGTACTAAGTCTAGTGAGAAGTTTATGAATTTAACCTTCATGAACCAAATCCTCTGAATTAATGCTAAAACTGGTATCAAATTCTCTGCATAGCAGATGGAAACAAAAGTACAAAGGCAGTAATTTCAAGCCCCTTTCCACACATTCCAATTTTCAGTTTCACCACCTTAGGGTATCTTTCACAAGCTAGGGCTTTAGCATAGGGGGAAAATGGCTTCTGAGGAGGATCCTCATTTATTTGCTTTGCTGTCCGGAAAGTGGAATTATTTTGTTAACAAAAAGACCCCAGAGAATTTAAAAAAAGAAACCACACACCCACACTGGGGAAAAAGTGAAGGAAAAAAAACCAACCACCCAAACCCCAGAGTCATTAACTGTGAAGTAGCCAGTGGGAGGAGGATTGTTTTGAAAGCTGTGTAACGCCTTCCCCAGAAACTGGACTTGGCGGAAGGAGGAGGAGGAGGAGAGGAATGAAGAAGCTCAGCTAAAATGATGAAAGAAATTTGCAGTCTCTTTTTTAATTTTTTTTTTTTTTTACTCTTCTGTATCTGGAAAAAAAAAAGAAAAAGAAACGTGTCAATGCTGCCTTTTCCCCCCCCCAGTGTCAAGGGAGTGGGGAAGGAGGGGGGGAAAAAGGTATCAGTTTAGACATGCTCATTCCTTCCAAATATCATGGCTTTGTTTAATCTCGCAAAGACCATAAAATGCACAATAGCTAAACCCTCTTGCGCACTTGGTTTGAAAGTAACACTCTTTCCTACACAAGCAGACCCAATTGTCTTCCCGCCTTAACCAATGGAAGTTTAAACATTGATTTCAGTGGGATCAGCTCAAGAGCTTGGTATGTTTTGACAGGCAGGTCATATTAGTCTTTTTGGTACAGGGCACTCCAACCACCCTTGCTTCCCAGCCATTTCAGCATCTCTTTGAAACTAAAATGGGCAACACTAGACTTGTATTTTGGGTAAAGAAAAGAACACCCTCCAAACGAAAACTAGATCCTCTCTTCTAAATGGCTCTGTCACAAAGAAACAATGGCTAGTAGTAAGGCAGATCAGTGGACAACCACATAAAGTTCATGTACTTTGTGAATTCACAGTAAATGGAAAGCCAGTCTGACATAGTGGATTTAACGTACTAGCTCAAATCAGATCACTAGTGAGAGTGAGTTTGGTGGTCACATTCGAATCTCTAGGAGATATTTGCTCCCAGCACCACATAATACAGTACATTTGCAGTCTCTGGTCAAGATACAGACCAGGAAAAGCAAAGGCAATGGACATAAAGATTAGGGGGTGTTGGCAGAGCTGGGTGGTTAAGCTTGTTTTGTCCTTACTCACACTATAACTGGGTCAATCAGCATGACATTTATGCCCAAATTAAGATAAATCCAAAGGAAATGTTACTGAAATCACTAGTTTGCAAATGGAAGAAAAATAAAACCTTCCAGTATCAGGATCTAGTTAACATTGACTTTATTCATGACATAATAGCAGTGGTACCTATTGTGCGGTGAACTTATGGCAAGCAAAACACACACGAACAAGTCCTTTAAGATTTGTTCTTTCAAGGCAAAGATAAAATATACATTGGTACTCGAGGGTGTTTTGCTATAAGCAAAGATCTGTTTAAAATTTGAATTTTATATTTGTCTTCAATAGTAAAATCTGTGGCTTTGTCTGTTCTCGCTATCTCAGAGATCTCAGATCTCAGTTAAAAGCGACAGAATAGCTAGCTTGGCAAATAATATCTCCAAGATTCAAAAGTAAAGTATATTGGACTACATTCATCCCTGACACAGTAACTCCATTGACTTCACTGATATCCACAGACAAATCTTCACATTAAATAGATCTCCACAAGGAAGACACTCTACTAAATCAAGAGGCATTTTTCATTATTTCCAGGAAAAAGAAAACACTGTATTCAGAGCAAACAACCCCCCCAACAGGCCTCCTGAAAAGTTATCAAATTTTAAAACTGTACTTTGATTAGAAAGGGGTCAAACCAGTTCTGAAACAGGTAGGTTCCCGTGAATATCTTTGGCACCTCTGCTTAGCCACCCATGTTCTAGCACCCACTCATATCAACTAGTTGCTGCCGAGGGGTTGGATAGTTCATGCTACCCAACCAAACCCATCTTAAGTAGCGCTGAATTGACTTATAATCCTCTGCATGCCTCAGAAGTGACTCTATGTCACAAATCTCTTTCTGCCACTTTCTCAAGCCAGTCTGCTTTGTCTCCATAAAGAAGATAGCTTTTCATTTGGGCAAGGAGAGTGGAGTTTACAGCATAGGTGCATAGGTCTGATTTCTTAACTACATCTAAGGTGAATAATATTGTATCTGCTGAATACATAAAACCCAGCAGTGATTGTATAGCATTGTCTGCCCACAGATTTGCCTCATTTTCTTTTATTGTGCACTCAGCAGAGGGATTTTTCATTATATAATGTTCATCTGTAAATTGCTGCAATGATTCAAAAAAATCTGCACACGGTATCCTATCTGCCAAGATGATTATAACATTGAGAGTTAGACTCACTGGATTTCACTGGTTTTATTTTAATTTCATTAAACATTCTCAGCTCTAATAAGTACAAAATCTAACAATGTTAAATAATAATTTGTACTTTTCTGATGCCTCCCATCTAAGGAGCTCAGCCTGATTTGCAAACATTAACATGACCTCACAACAGCCCTGTGAGAACTTTATCACTATTCAAGAGGAGATACTGAAGCACCAGTGGTTAACGGTATCCTTTTGCAGAAATCCTGAGCACTCATAACTGCAAGTAAATGACAGCTGTGGGTGCTCAGCATGTCTTAATATCAGTGAGTTCTGTAGCACACAGGGCCAGCTCTGGCTTTTTTGCCGCCCCAGGCAAAAAAGCTGCCGGCCGCCCCACTCCTGGCTCGGGGAGCGCGGCTCACCCGTGGCCCCGTGGCCCCAGCCGGGGCGCCGACGGGGAGCATGGCACGGCCACCCCCCGCTCCCCCGGCTGGGAGTGCGGCATGGCCGACCCCGCTCCCCCGGCTGGTGCGCCGGCAGGGAGCGTGGCATGCCCGCCCCCTGCTCCCTCCGCCAGGGCGCCGGGAAGAGTGGTTTGTTTTTTTTTAATTAAAAAAAAACAAAAACTCAGTGCCGCCCCACTCCGGGTGCCACCCCAAGCACCTGCTTGGTCGGCTGGTGCCTGGAGCCAGCCCTGGTAGCACAGCTTCAAGTAAAACCAAGTGTCCGATCTTCCATTCCTATGCCACACCTTAATCACAAGAGCATCCTTCCTTTCCTGCTAATGGAAAGGAAAGAAATACATTTTCCCCAGACTTTGAAAGTTCTCTATGGGCAAATGGAGCACAGATTGCCTTTCACTCCCATCCACCACATTACCAGCTGTACCAACAAGACAATTCTAGTTCTGTACTTGCTTAAAATGGAGTAAAAAACTCTAATTGTTCAATTGTTTTGCTTTCAGAAGGATGCTCTTTGGTGCAGAAAATGTGTTTGCTTTCTAGCTGGATTTGTCTTTGGGCACAAAAAGGGTTCCTTACCATAATGTGGAATTCTAACACTAATTTAGCTCTGAGTATGATTAAGGCTCATTTTTATTTCACTACCATAATCCCAAACTGGGTTCACTGCAAAATTAGCACATATTGCTGCAGATAAGTACAAAAGAAAAAGAAATATATACAGTACCATTCTATATCTGGGAAGACTTTAAGTAATGTCTAGGCATGTATTTCATGTAATGATCTCAAATAAGTATATGTATATGCACACCCCTCCAGTGTTGCTGTCAAATTTATATTTTGTCATTGCTGACTTTAGACCTGTCTCGTGATCACTACCACAAATATCCAAATACATGGCTCCTAACAGTGACTCCTGTTGTACCTCACTTTGTAACAATACCCCTTGGAGGTCTTAGATTGCAAATTGGTACAGAACATGTAATAATTTATACTATAGTATTTTCAACTAGTGTGCATTTAACTGGTTATTTACAAGTTTATTATGTGACTATTTTGAATAACTTATTGAAATCCACATATACTATGATACATCAATCTCACTACCTTACACACTACTGTGCAATATATAAATATATCTTCACAATTCTGAGGCTGGTTGCTGATCATAGAAAACCAGTGATTCATCTTCCCTATTCGCCTCCCTCTTTTTGACTAAACAAATGTCTACAAGTCCTTGAGCTTACAAGAATTAGAACTTGAAGCAGTTGGTAGTAATTATGCCTGTCTAATTGACACTTTAGCAATCTGCTACCCAGGAGGGCACAGGAACAGAATCTCGCAGTCATTCAGACTTGGGGTGAGAGTTTAGACTGATTCAAAACCTACGCCTGCTATGTGTGACTCATTAAGTCAGATCCTCAGCTGGGATAAATCGGAGTAGCCCAACTGAAGTTAATGGAGCAATGCCGATTTACACCATCTGAGGATCCGACCAATAGTAATTAATGTCTGTGAAGATCTGACAGCTCTGCCTCTCTCTGTACCAGCTGGGTGCCTTCTCCCCAGAACTTTGGAAGGTATTATGCTTATTCCAGGAACAGCACCTCCCAGAGCGACTATTTGGTTGATGCAACTCCACACCTCCTCCAAAGCGGTGCTGTGTCTACATGACAGTTGGGCCTGACATTTTAAAATCTAAAATATTTCCAACAGTTCCCCCCTATAAATACAGAACACATGATAACGCAGTGCGGTACAAATATGTTATTGGCAGTGTAACAGGGCACACTCACCTCTGGCAAGCGCTTCCCTCCCCTGCCCAAGTGCATGTGCCTGTACACACACACTCTCTCTCTCTCTGTGGTGTGTCTTTGGTGACAACCCTCCGGCCAAGTCTCACACAGTCAGTCTGTGATGAAAGCAAAGACAAACCCCTTCTGGGGTACAAGTCCAACAGGGGTCTCTCCCGGTGTCCTGTATAATGTCTTCCTCAAGTTGTCCCTGTTCCAGGATAGAGCAGTGTCACAGGGCTCCCTGCTTGGTGACAAGTCTTCTCCTCCCTGAGATAGCAGCTGTCTGCTGTGTCCCTTTATCTATGTCATGCTGCTGCTCTAATTCCCTGGCGGCCCTGTGGCCGCCCTTATCACCCTTATCTCAGGGCCTTGTCCTGATGGAGTCCCTACAACCAGCTCAGGGCTCCTTCTCACTCTCCCTGGCTTCTGGCAGCACTACCTCATCCAAGATCCTGCAGCTCCCTCAGCCAGCCACACACCATCCACACTCCTACAGCTCCAGCAAGGAACTGGAACTTACTCTGGCCCTGCAGCTCTTCTTATACTGACCTTCTGGGCCCTGATTGGCTGTGTCCCACACAGCCTCTCTAGGTAGCTTGGAGGACCTTCCCCACTGCCCTTTTCTGGGGCAAGGTGTGGCAGGTCCTTGAGGCCTCCAGCAGGGGGCCTCAGAGGGTCTGATATACCTCATCACAGGCAGTTTTGGGGATGACCTACTTGGCTGTTTTGGGTGAGTAATGTGGCCATCCCTTTTGATAAAATCCATATACTACATCACACCATCATGTGCTCTTCCCTTTCTGTGTGATTTTATATATAAAATCCCATTCCATATAATTGGTTATTTCATCACTCCTATATTTCGTTACAACTATAAAGATTTCTTAATAATTATGAGAAACAAAGGGACTGTGGTTAAGATTGCACCAAGTTTTTCCTTTTAATGAGACTGTGGCCATCTTCTAGTTCAGTTCAGTTCTGGAAAAAAATACTTATAATGTACAAATATTATCGCCTCACTATCATGCCATGTAATGCTTCTGAAGAGTGTTATGTCACCATGAGAGAGAGAAGCGTTTGTTATGCTATCAATATAACATTTTGTGTCAATTATATGAAAACAACTACAAAAGTTAAAGACATGGAAGTCATTTCTATGCTGCATCTGTGCTATTAGTTTTCTTCCAACATATTCTGCATTCACTATCTAAGTGTACCTGGAGCACCAAAGCACCTCATCCCCTGCAGGGCCGGCCCTAGCTTTTTGGCCGCCCCAAGCAAAAAACAAACAAACCCACAAGCGCCGCCCTCCCCCCCCCCCAACGGCAGCCAAAACACCCCCCCTCCAACAACGCCGCCCCGCCAAAACACGGGTGGGGGGGGCCAGTGGGGAGCGCGGAACGCCGGCCGCCCCGCTCCCCCTGCCAGTGGGGAGCGCGGAACGCCGGCCGCCCCGCTCCCCCTGCCAGTGGGGAGCGCGGAACGCCGGCCGCCCCGCTGCCCCGGCCGGGGCGCCGGCGAGGAGCAGAGCACGCCGGCCGCTCCGCTGCCCCGGCCGGGGCGCCGGCGGGGAGCGGAGCACGCCGGCCGCCCCGCTCCCCCGGCCGGGGCGCCGGCGGGGAGCGGAGCACGCCTGCCACCCCGCTCCCCCGGCCGGGGCGCCGGCGGGGAGCGGAGCACGCCTGCCGCCCCGCTCCCCCGGCCGGGGCGCTGGCGGGGAGCACGCCTGCCGCCCCCCGCTCCCCCGGCAGGGGTGCTTTAGTAAATTAAAAAAAAAAAACCAAAAAAAACCAAAAAAACCTTGAGTGCCGCCCCCCTCCAGGTGCCGCCCCAAGCACGTGCTTGGTAGGCTGGTGCCTGCAGCCGGCCCTGATCCCCTGATATATCCCTTTTCTCTCTCCTGTCTCCCTAAATACTCACATTACAGAAACCCTCCCTATGGCAGAATAGCCATGACTCTCTCCAGAGCACTTCACTGCCTTTTCTTGTGTCAGCTAAGGGTGCTAGGGAATAATGCTAAGCATCCACAACTCCTCTGGAAACACACACAGTGGCCTAAAGAAACAGGTTTTGTATAAGCCATAATCTGAAATTTATTCATCCAAAACGTTTTGTGACTATTTACACACAGGGGACACATTTGCAATTAACAGAACTGGTTAGTGCAGGGGTTGGCAACCTTCCCGTGGCCACTGGGAGCTGCGGGGGGCCATGCCTGTGGATGGTCAACAAACAAAATGTCTCGTGGATTACCCTGATGGGCCGCGTGCCGAAGGTTGCCAACCCCTGGGAATGAATCACAACGTCCTTCCCCACAAAAGCCCTCAAGATTGTTGAATTTTTGATCTGACAGATGCTATTTGACCAGCTCTAGTAATGTGCTAGTGCTATCCAAAGGGATCAAAGAGAACTGGGGGGATTCAAAGAGATGCATCAAAGGAAGCGGAAGCAGCTGGAGAGAACGTTGGCCTTTTGATACATTAGGAGGGGATGAAATTAAGTGCCTCAAAGGCATCTTAGAAACTGATGTCTTGTACAACCCTGTCATTAAAGCAGGAACTGTGCTGTCTGGAGTTCTCATGCCCTGTCTTCCCTTAGACACCTGCATGTCAGGCAGGTCTGATCTGGGGGTGTAGCATTTGCAATATATTTGAAGGGCATTAATGTCAAGGAAAGAGAGGAATTATTTAGGGTGGTTTGGAGGATGTTGTTAGAGACAGGCCTGAATATCTATATCCTAACAGATGTCATTAGTATTAATGGGATGACATTAAAAAATAGATAATTTAGGCTGTTTATCAAACTTCCTGATCTATTAGGCTGTGGAATTGTCTCATTGGAGGAATTCCTATTGCGTTGACCTTTAAAATTACACCGGACAATAAAATGCATTAAAGGGGACAATACAACTACGGCAAGGTGATGGACTACATGACTTACTTGAACTTTTCCTCATCTTTCATTTCAATTATTTAGGAACATCACCAAATTTTCCACTGTGTTAGCAATTTGAATTTTATCCCATTATTTGAAGGCCTTAGACTATTATAGTGAAAGAAGGCCTATAAACAGGCCTTGATTCTTGGTTTTGATTCTTGTTTTCTACCTCTATAACTTGTAAGCGATAAACATATACCTAAATTTTTAAAGTATAGGCCTTTGCAGACAGGACTGAATATCTATATCCTAACACTCCACCCTTTTTTTTTCTTTTTCTTTTGGGATCCTCCTGCCCAGGTATTCCTGGAAAAGCATAGGACATATGGCGACACATTTCCTGATACGGCCAGGCATCAAGGTGGAAGGTGTCGATATTCCATTTGTCCCACTGCCCCTTGTGTAGTACCGTGCCCTGCACCTTCCCTTGTACGGGCATACCACACCTATTCCAATTAGTGTTCCAGATTTCCCATTATAGTGGGCCCGAGAAGGTTGGGTCCGGGTTGTTTAGTACACTGGGGGTGGGGGAGGGCTTACTACATTACTTATAGGTTATCTTCATATGCAACGTAACACAAGTATACTTAGCAATACACCAGCCACTATAATAATCCACCGCAACACAGAGTCCTGACCACTGCAGTATGGTCCAACATCCGAGCCATCACCAAAACACTGCCTCTTCTCCTTCGACAGGGTCAAGATCTTAATGTGTCCAATTGCAACAAGCTGCCCCTGCAGGTTTTGCATGCTTTTGCTCATATTATAAGTCCATTGAATGTCCACAGAGAAATGGGTTATTGTCCAAACCAACTTAACAACTTGGTATGGAATCAGGCAGTATGCACTGGTTCGATTATTCACAGCAATAAGATTCACAGATCCATTTGTGCACCAAAGTCCAGATAGGAGTGTGTAGTTTGGTTATGGGCTGGTGTAATTGTGCTCCCTAGTAATATGTACATTCCCAGCAAAACACCTCATACACAGTACACCCAATTGTCCACCCCTTGCCATAGGCCATTGGGTGTGCTCCTCCATGGCCATCAGGGAGGGGCACATCCAAATATCTTCTCTGGATTTACACCATTTCACACACCCCTGCATTGATTCCCAGTGAGATCTTCCCCTTCTCATTATTCCCATAGGGCTTGTGGGGACCGCCTTAGTTGCTGTTCCAGGTACCATGGTAGCTATTACACGGGTGCTGGCCTCCTAGTTGAGCATTTTGCATTCCCATACTCATCTTCCCCCAGGGTAGCTTTTTGAAGCCATCCCTCACCCATGTCATGAGGTTTTCTGTTCATTGAAAAACAGCAATGCTAGCAACAAGACAAACACCACAGACGAACACCACAAAACATAGATCCACGGTATTCTGGGTTATTCTTCCGCTGGCGCCAGCTTGCTTGTAGAGTGTCTGAAAAACAAAAGAAACAATTTCCACCCCCCGTCCGAAATGATGCATCCGAGTCATGGCACCAAGATGTTAGAGGGCTTATTCCTTCACCCTCTCACTTCCCTGGTCCTTCTCGCATGAACAGAGAGCAACAATACCTGAAGTCCGAAGGTGCAAACAATTCAATGTTTATTGGGGTGAACTTCCAGCAAGCAATGATTCCAATTTTCTTCCTCAGTGTCCCCCTTTCCAGCTCTGACGCCACAGAGCCTTGCCTGTGTCCCTGTTCCCATTCCCTGTTCCCATTCACCCACCTTAGCAAAAGATTATTCCAATTACCCTCTTTACGTCCTGATTGACTGCAGACTATTTAATAATACTTGAGTTCTGCTTAGCTATACCTTAACCAACCATTTTACTGAAATTTAACTAACCAATCCTAACATATTGTAACATAATTCTCTAACCAATAATATCCCACCACCTTAATTGGTTTACACCCAACAAAATTAATTATACAGCAGACAGAAACAATCACAGAACCAGACAGAGATTATAGACACAAACAATAGGGAAATGGGGACTACAGTGATAGAACAACAAAGAAATGAGGATTTCACACCCCAGCTATTGATAAGTGAGTTCTTGCTAGACAGGATGCTATCAAACTAAGTTTTCTTAAAATCTTCTAGGCTCTTCCCTTTCTCTGGAGGTGATAGATTGGATCACCTTGTTAACAGCCCAAAACTGCCTTATTTCAGTGTCACTGGTGAGGATGTGAGCGTTCGCTTCCCAGCTTATGGCTGCCCCTGCTGTTTAGCCAAAGGCCTTAGCATAAGAACAAGGCCTTAGACTATCATACTGAGAGAAGCCTATAAACAGGCAGATTGATTTTGATTCTTGTTTTGTACTTCTATAACTTGCTAAGTGATAAACATATACCTAAATTCTTAAAGTTTAGGCCTTTGCAGACAGACCTGAATATCTATATCCTAACAGATGTCATTAGTATTAATAGGATGACATTAAAAATAGATCATTTAGGCTGTTTATCAAACTTCCTGATCTATTAGGCTGTGGAATTATCTCCCTGGAGGAATTCCTATTGCGTTGACATTTAAAATTACACTGGACAATAAAATGCATTAGAGGGGACAATACAACTACGGCAAGGTGATGGACTACATGACTTACTTGAACTTTTCCTCATCTTTCATTTCAATTATTTAGGAACATCACCAAATTTTCCACTGTGTTAGCAATTTGAATTTTATTCCATTATTTGAATGAAATAATTGACACTCATCTAATGCACAGATGTCAGCGGGAGTAGTCACAAGCTTAAAGTTAAGCACATATTTAACTTCTTTACTGGAGCAGGGCCATACTGTTCAACACCTTGCAGGACTGAGCCCCTAAATAAGTGGCCTGATTTTAAAAGCTGCTGGAGTACCTGTCCCCATTGGGTGCCTAAATATGCATTTACACATGGGTTCCAGCTTTAGGCACCCCAGTTTGAACATTTTAGCTACATTTACTTGGTTAAAGTTTCACAGCGAGGAATAGAACCTAGGGGTTCTGAGACCCAGTATCCTAGTCCAACCACTAGATGACTCTTCGGAGTTTTAACACACACAGATTTAGCAGCTTTAGTTAGATTGGGAAAGCCTTTCTAAAGAACATTTAGACCATGAATGAATAACTTGCACATTTGTGTGTCTCTCTTGTTTCTGTTTTGTCAGAAAAGACAGTAAGGAGGAGGCCCGAGAGATACAGCACAGTAAATCAACCAGACAAAGAGGAAATACAACACATTATGTTTTAATTCATCTCCATTATCTATTTTTAAAGGATTTGAAATTTTAGAGTGATAATTCTGGCTAAAGAAAACAGAACATAACTTCAAGGGGACAGAGTCCTGTTTAGTTAGAAAAACTGAGAATAAACACTGAGGGAAAAATTCTTGAATACTTATTTGGTATCTGATTTTAAATAACATCTGTTTGATTTAGCTGATGACCGGAGTCTTTAACGTTGATTTTGCTAGGGGGGAAAATGGTATTAGCATAGAAGAGATTCTCAATTTCTGTTTTTGGCACATAATTATCCCTAAATCATTCATGACTTCAAATAATTTCACGTCCTGTTCACATTGATCTTGAGACTTGTATTTGTCTGGCAACTTCTATTACATTTGACCTAAAATCATTTTAGTGAGGGGGGGGGGGGGAAGAGATTAGTTTACATATATATTTTTCCCCCATGATTACAAGCACATTTTGAAAATTCAGCGTACAGGAGAAAAATAACGAGTATGTCAGAAATGTCTGACATTGCAATGCACAGTGAATGCACCATCACATTCATAAGTTCCTGTACTTTGCTCAGCAATCTACCGAAACCAGTGCAGAAACTTACTATACATTTCATGACCAAATAACTTATGAATATACTGTTAATAAAGATGTGATAAACTGCATCTCAAGAGTTGCTCTTTACAGGTGGCAGCTAGAAAGCTGGTGCTGTCTGTGCACAAGGAGGGTGAATAATTGTTTGGTATCTGATTTGAAACAGCATCAGTTTGATGCACCAGTACAGCCAAGGCTAACCAAGGGTCAGCAAAAGATTCTGGAGCTGGATCCCTCGAATAGGAGATGGCACATAATAGTCTCCTGTGACTTTACAGTCTGTGCTGACCAAAGTATGGCACACAGCTGCAGCGCTCTAGGAGTAGAGCAGAGAATGAACTGTGATTCAGTCAATTCCTCCCTTACTTCCCCCATTCGGTTTGGAAGGAACAAGGGCCTCCCTTCTAAATGCAGTATTAAAGCACCAGGCACAGAAAGCTAACTTGTAGAAAGACTGTCTACCATTCATTGACTCTGTAGAAGCTAGTCCTGGTCTGAACAAACCAAATAAGCTGAAACATCTTCATGTTTGCCCACAAGAACAGAGCCATACGGCAGCACGCTGGATGATGCAGTGAGCATGTATGTACTGACAAAGCAAAACACAACCGACAATCTGGACAGTATCCCTTTAAAATTGGACTATGGTATGCTTCCTAGTTATAGTGTTTCTTCCTTCTAGGTGTCACATTTTCACTTAGACATATCAGTGCTGCAGTGTCAGAGGCCCAGAGCCTCAAAGGTATTTAGACTCCTAACTCCCAATGAAATCAATGGGAATTAGGTGAAAAAAAACACCTTTGAGGATTGGGGCCCAGAGTCTCATAGACTTAAAGGCCAGAAGGGACCAACTTGATCATCTAGTCTGAACTCCTGCACATCACAGGCCACCGAACCTCACCCAGCCACTTCTGGAATAGACCCCTAACCTTTGGCTGAGTTAATGAAGTCCTCAAATCATGATTTAAAGACTCCAAGTTACAGAGAATTCACTATTTACTATAGTTTAAACCAGCAAGTGACCTGTATCCCGTGCTGCAGAGGAAGGTGACATCCTTTTCCTTCCCCCACCCCCTGGGGTCTCTGTCAATCTGACCCATGGGGAAATTCCTTCCCAACTCCAAATATGGCGATCAGTTAGACCCTGAGCATGTGGGCAAGACTCACCAGCCAGACACCTGGGAAAGAATTCTCTGTAGTAACTCAGAGCCCTCCCCATCTAGTGTCCCATCACCAGCCATTGGAGATATTTGCTGCTAGCAGTTGCAGATCAGCTACATGCCATTGTACCATCCCTTCCATAAACTTATCAAGCTCAGTCTTAAAACAGGTTAGGTGTTTTGACCCCACAGCTCCCCTTGGAAGGCCATTCCAGAGCTTCCCTCCTCTGATGGTTAGAAACCGTTATCTAATTTCAAGCCTTAACTTGTTGATGGTCAGTTTATATCCATTTGTTCTTGTGTCAGCATTGGTGCTTAACTTAAATAACTCCTCTGTCTCCCTGGTATTTATCCCTCTGATGTATTGATAGAGAACAATTATATCTCCCCTCAACCTTCTTTTGGCTAAATAAGCCAAGCTGCTTAAGTCTGTTCTCATAAGGTAGGTTTTCCATTCCTCTGATCATCCTAGTAGCCCTTCTCTGCACCTGTTCCAGTTTGAATTAATCTTTCTTAAACATGGGAGACCAGAATGCACATAGAATTCCAGATAACATCTCACCAGTGCCTCGTATAATGGCAATAACACTCCCCTATCACTACTGGATATATCTCGCCTGACGCATCCTAGGATTGCATTAGCTTTTTTCACAGCTGCATCACATTGGCAGCTCATCGTCATCCTGTGATCTTCCATATCTTTTAAAATAGCCATGATCTGAGGGGATGTGCAAACATGAGACTGACTACTGGTGGGGCGGGGAAGAAAAGATGTGTTGCTTCTCGTTACTAAATATATCTTCAGCAGCTATCCCATATTCTTCCTTCCATCTTGAGAAGCTTTTCTGTCTGCTTTCTATTTCAGTTATTTACCTCAGCTCTGATTTGGTTTCACTCTAAGGGCACCATCTTGCTCAGGGATATGACTGGATGGACATGTCAGAGTAGGCCTGATTGTTCCTGGACTTAGTGGAGGGAACTAAACCAGCAAGGAAAGTAGGGAAAGGAGCACTTTCCCTACTTGGTGGAAAACAGGAAGTACTCTGTCTATGCACCTCTAGGGTACAAACTGCCCTAAAATGGATAGACTAGAAGTGGGACCATAGCCCCACCTCTCCAGCCAGTGTGCAAAGTTGGAGGCTGTGCTGGGGGTGGGAGGAATCGTCACAAGGGATTTTGCAGGTTCACACTCCCCTTATGTTTCAAGGAGATGGGGGAAAGCATTGTGTCTCCTGAGCACTTTTGTGTATTGCTTCTCTACATCGCCTCAAAATCAGAACTATGGCCAAATGCCAACATCTAACCTGAGTATGCAACTTGTAAAGTTACCTAGACAAACCGCACACACAAGCATTGACAGCTGATTTTTCAAGACATGCAGCTGGAATGAGCGAACCAGTTAAAGTACAATAAGAAGTGCACTAAATCTTCATCCCAAAGCTGAAATCAAAACACACTGCATTTCCTAATGCCAAGTTTTGCACCCTGGCTTCAACTGAGATTGGAAGTAAAAATAACCAAGTACCATAAGAAAGTCTGTGCTTCCTGTTCTTCCAGAAGGGATTCCTGGAAATTGGGCACATACACCCCAATCCTTTGTTTTCATGAGATTTCCACCAAAAAGTAGTACGAAGAAGTATGACAGGTTTTAGATATTATCCAAACATTTTCTTGTTCTCGTCATCTAATGCATGGCACGATTAAACAATGTACCTGAGATCAGGGTTGAACACTAAGGCTAGGTTCCATGATCACATTTACATTCTGTTCTATTCGACGTTAAAGGGGAGTAACAATAATAAACAGATAGAGTACATAGCTTTGTCTATTCAAATTACAACTTGCCTTCGGTATCACCATGGCTATGCCCCAGCCCAGACTAGCGAATAATAACTATTTATGTATTTATTTGCATAGTTATCCAGCTAGTGAACTACAATTGGATGTCTGGACAGCAATTAACCATCTGTGTAGTAACAAGGAAAAGTGTGTTTGGACAGCAAAATGCTATCATGCCTTCAAGGGAGGTATTTGGGTCAGGGACTGTCTTTTTATAACATGTGCATAGAATCTAGCATAATAAATCCCAATTCCTAGATTGGGATTTCTACGTGCTACTGCAATAGAAATAACAAATGAAGGAAGGAAGGAAGGAAATTATATTCAGCAAGTATTGACCCACTGAGATCCCAATTTTCCTTTGAAGTTGGATTGTGATGTGTCCCATGTAGTGTAGAAACTGAGGACCAGAGGAAAGGGGATAGCTACTGTATCTGCCTCATGAACTCTGCTGAAAGCTTAACAGAATTATGCTTCTGTCAATACAGAAAAAATCAGCCTAATATTTGGAGATTTGGGCACCTCTACTTATATGGTCTCAAATTTACCCTCATCACCATTGCCATACTTCTAGGAAGGAAGGACAAATCTTGCTCATTTACCCCTTTGAGCGGTCCCGTTGACAACAAGCCTACTTATGTGAGTAAGGTGAGCAGGACTTCGCCACAGGCTAGAGATTCCTTAGTGCAGCAGCCTACCTCCACTGTTCGATATTTTGTTTGGATGGATAGACACAACTCTGCACTGCAACACTGAAAATCATGCCAGTCAGAGTTGCCAGGTGTGTGGTTTTCGACTGGAATGCCCACTTGAAAAGGGACCCTGGTGGCTCTGGGCGGCACTGGCAACCGGGCCGTTAAAAGTCCAGTCAGCGGTGCAGCAGGGGCCCCGGGCTAACACGCAGCTCCTGGAAGCAGCCGCCAGGTCCTTGCGGCCCCTAAGCGCATGGGCTGCCAGGGAGGCTCTGCGCGCTGCCCCGAGTGCCGGCTCCGTAGCTACCATTGGCCAGTAACCA
This sequence comes from Chelydra serpentina, assembly GCA_037349315.1. Classification (NCBI taxonomy): domain Eukaryota; kingdom Metazoa; phylum Chordata; order Testudines; family Chelydridae; genus Chelydra; species Chelydra serpentina. The sequence continues at coordinate 3,454,322 of JBAIAC010000032.1, forward strand.
TGACGAATGGGAGCTGAGGGGGGTGGAGCTTGCGGGCGCGAAGGTAGCACACAGAGTCTCCCTGGCTGCAGTAGCGTAGCTAGGTCTTGAGCACAAGGGGAGCGGCGCTATAAAAAGGCGCCCCCCACTCCCCCTGTACTCACCCTACAGCGCTTTAAAGGGCCACTGCGGAGCCCCAGGCCCTTTAAAGCGCCGCCGCGGCTGAGCGGGGAGACAAGGGGTGGCTTGCCGCGGCTGCCCGCTGTCTCCCCGCTGAGCTGGGAGACAAGGGGCGGCTCGCCGGGGCTGTCCCTTGTCTCCCCGCTGAGCTGCTGAGCGGAGAGACAAGGGGCGGCTTGCTGCGGCTGGAGCCGCGGGCCTTTTGAAGCACCCCCTTCCCCCGCCCAGCTCTGGCAGCGGGGCTGGGGGTGGCGCTTTAAAAGGCCCGTGGCTCCCCACAGGCGAGGCTCTGGCGGCGCCTTAGTGCCGCTTTTCCTCATAGGGGGAGCGGCCGCTCCCCCTGCTCCCCGCCTGGCTACGCTACTGCCTGGCTGCTCATGCACCTAGCAGCTGCAGAGACCTGGTGGCCACTTCCTAGGAGTCATGGTAAGCTCCGCCAGGACCCTGCACGCCCCCACACCCCAACTCCCTGCCCCAGTCCTGAGACCTCTCCCATACCCAAACTCTCTTCCAGAGCCCTCCCCGCCCCCCAACACCCAAACCCCCCGCCCCAGCCCGAGCCCCCTCCTGCACCACAAACCCCTCATCCCGGCCCTACCCAGAGCCCACACCCCCAGCCGGAGCCCGCACCCCCCTCCCACACTCCATACCCTTCGGCTCCGGCCTGGAGCACCGTCCTACACACTGAACCCCTCATCCCTGGCCCCACCCAGAGCGTATATCTCCACCCCCACCCCTGCACCCCAACCCCTGCGCCATCCCGGAGCCCTCTCCTGCACCCCTCATTCTCACCCCCAGCCCAGAGCCCTCACCCCCCCTGCACCCTAACCACCTGCCCCAGCCCAATGAAAGTGAGTGAAGGTGGGAGAGAGTAAGCGACGGAGGGAGGGGGGATGGAGTGAGCAGGGGATGGGCCTCAGAGAAGGGGCGTGGCAGGGGTGTTCATTTTTGTGCGATTAGAAAGTTGGCAACCCTAATGCCAGTGCTCACTCCAGAAGGAGGCTGCAAAGGTGGACTCTATGATGCAGCTGATACGTTTTAATAACAGCTCCACTGTTCAGAGTGACACCAGGAAAGGACATCTGTTAACACAAGTAGTAAAATGCCCTACAGAAACACGGAACTATTGCCATTAAAATAAATTAATGCTATAGAAGAGAGCATTCTATTAACCAACGATGCATTATATCAGAAGTTCAAGTAATCACACAAACTAATCTGCCACTACAGGTATTTTAAAATCCTCTTGAAGGATACTTGGGCACAGTAATAAAAGGAATCCTTGTCCCATAGCTAGAGTATATTTGGTGACTAGGGAGTGATTGCCAAATAGAATCAGCAGGAAATAACTGCAAGTAGGTGTTTGCAAATGAGCATATGCAACATAACTGAACAGGCTATATTAACATTCGCCTGCTCATGTCAGAAAGCCAACTAAAATCCTGAATTCTTGTTAAGTCTGGTATGCACAGAAATGTAGATTCAGTTTATAAAAATAAAACATATCTATATTCTCTCCATATTCTAGGACAAATATTTTGAATAGTGATATTTTTGAAATTTCTACCTAGTAAAATGTAGGGTTACAATTTAGCCACTAGATGGGAGCATTGCTTATTGCACACTTATCCTTGGCATGTTTTCCTCTTTCAGAGTGGCAGTTTCTCCAGCCAAGAGTACAGATATATCTCAGCGCTGATGCCTTTGAAACTGGAGTGTTTATTACTAGAATGATAAGCTCACACGATTAGAAGCATAATAAAATCCTTCTAATTTTCTATTATTCCTAGTTTAACAGAAATAATAGAACAAACTGTGCTTTGATCCCAAGAATAACAAATTCCAGTAACAACTATAACAACGTGGCCTCCACGTAGATCAGTGGAAACCCCTAACATGGATCCTCTCCCTACTTTTTTTGCTTACTGTCTGCAGTTGTGTTGTTTCTTTTGCATTCTCAGAAAGGCAATTTTTCAATAGGTAAAAAATAGGTTTTTCAACCTTCTCTAATAATATTCTATCCAAATGGGAACATTTGACGTGCTATTCATGGTGATTATGTTTCTGATAAGTCTGTGTTGCTGCCATTCTATATTTCCTTTCTCAGTACTGAAGATAAAGTATCCATTACTGAACAGGGGGCCTGCCCCATAAGCAAGGATATTCAGAAGTAAAGAACTATAGTAAAGCAATGAGTGTCTGGCTGAAATCAACCAGAATATGTTTGACAGGGTGAAGGGAGAGGAAGGATGATCCACTGTAGAAGGTGCTAACTTTGGACTTGGGAGACTTGGATTCATGTTTTTTCTCCACCACAGACTTCTTCTGTGATCTGGGGCAAGTTATTTAGCCCCTGTATGTGTCAGTTCTCCATCTCTAAAATAGGGAAAATACTTCCCTACCTCACAGGGTGTTGTCAAGTGCTACATTAAAGATTGCAAGGCACTCAGATACTATAGTAATCACAGGTGCCGACTTTCTGTGGCGCCGGTGGGAGCTCACGCCCAGCGTCGGGGGCGGGGCCCCGCCCCCGATGCCGGGGCCCCGCCCCCGACGCCGGGGGGGGGGGACGTTGCGGGGCCCCGCCCCCGACGCCGGGGGGGACACGTTGCGGGGCCCCGCCCCCGACGCCGGGGGGGACACGTTGCGGGGCCCCGCCCCCGACGCCGGGGGGGGGGGGGGACGACGTTGCGGGGCCCCGCCCCCGACGCAACGTCACCCAGCGTCGGGGCCCCGCAACGTCTCCCGGTGCTAAGGTAAGATGGCGGCGGGCCCCGGGTTTGGCGGGGAGCTGGGCGCGGGTCCCGGGGCCCCGGAGCACCCACGAAGTCGGCGCCTATGATAGTAATGGGAATAATAGAAATACCTAAATTCTGCTTACAATTCATGCTCTTCAATCACATTCCCAGCTTCTTACTCAGGAATAACTCCCTTTGAAATCAGTTGGAATTATCCCTGACTAAAGACCGCAGGATTTGGCTTCTGATGTACAGGTATAGCAGTTTATATAATATGCAATGTTGAGCTTCCAAAGAGTTGGTTCCTACTCAGCTACTGCAAAGTTTCTATTTTATAGAGAAGGGGAAGATTATGCTAAATTCCCCAGACTCTCTTTGTGCAAATACCTTATTCTGTAAGGACTAGTCTACACTGGCAACGGTAAAGCGCTGCAGCGGCAACTCTTTAATGCTCTAAAAAAACCCACCTCCACAAGGGGTGTAACTACCAGCACTGGGAGCATGGCTCCCAGCGCTGGTGCACTGTCTACAGTGGCACTTTACAGCACTGAAACTTCCTGCTCTCACGGGGGGGGGGTGTTTTTTCACACCCCTGAGCGAGAAAGTTGCAGCGCTGTAAATTGCCAGTGTAGACAAGCCTTAAGTGACTTAGACCCTGCACTTTCAAAGACTTATGCACATGCTTAACTTTACACATTGTGAGCTCATTCAGTGGGATTACTGACAGTGCACAAAGTCAAGCACAGGTAAGCTTTTGCAAGATCAGGGTCTTAGGGCTTGGCTACATTTGCACTTTATACCGCAATAAGGCCTCCTAGAGTGCTCTACCTTACTCCCCGTCCACACTGGTAGGCACGTAGAGCGCTCTAACCATAGGCGCCGACTCTGTGGGTGCTCCAGGGCTGGAGCACCCACGGGGAAAAATTGGTGGGAGCTGCCTGGCAACCCCCCTCCGCTGCATGCCCACAACTCACCTTCCGGGTTCCAGGTTCCCGGTGCTGCCGGAGGTGCCTCCCGCCGAAGGCGCTTTTTTTAGCCTAGCAGCCGCCCGCCTCTCAGCTGTTCGGCGGGGGGGGGGGGGGGGAGCGCTGTGGGGTGGCGCCTCGGGGGAGGGGCATGCCCCTGATAAAACCTCTCCTGTCTCTGACTCAATATGGGGCACTCTTATTTAGTCTCACTTGTGGGCAGCAGACGCACTTAGGCTGATCTGGCAAGCGCTCTTCCCATCCCTCAGTAAGGAAAAAAGGCCAGCGACTACAGCAGAGAAGAAGCAGATTCCTCAAAAGGGGACACACGACAGTCATTTTTCAGGAAACAGAGAATGCACAGAAAATACCAGTAAGGCAGGGACTTACTGCCATGTGTCCCCCTTTGAGGAATCTGCTTCTTCTCTGACAAAAGTCGGCGCCTATGGCTCTAACTCCCTGGCTAAAGCGCTCCTGGTACTCCACCTTCCCGAGAGGTTGCATCTTGTCTTGGCTGAGACGCTCCAGGGCCAGTGTAAAGGAGGAGTTAAGTTATTGCGCTCTAATTGACCTCCGGAAGCTGTCCCATAATTCCATTAAGCTTAAGCCTCTCTTCTCTTTGTTGTGAAATCGGCTGAGGAATGCAGAAGTGCCGTTTCAAAGCTCCATTTCAAACAGAGGCTGCTTATCTGCATCAGTAAATGTTTGCTGTGAGTGAGTGAGTGAGAGGCGGGGGGGTTTGATAGTGTGCTGAAACACTGTCAGCACTCCAAAAACCTTCTCTCTCTCTCACCCACATACACACAACACACTCCATCCCACCCCCTCATTTGAAAAGCACGTTGCAGACACTTGAACGCTGGGATAGCTGCCCATAATTCACCGCTCCCAATGCCGCTGCAAGTGCTGCAAATGTGGCCACACCAGTGCGCTTGCAGCTCTCAGTCTGGACAGACTGCAGCGTTTTCCCTAGTGCGTTCTCCGAAGGCTGGTTTAACTCAAACCGCTCTACAGCTGCAAGTGTAGCCGAAGCCTTATACTCTATTACAGCAGTTCTCAAGCTGAGGGTTGAGACCCCAAAGTGGATCGCGACCCCATTTTAATGGGGTCACCAGGGCTGGCATTAGATTTGCTGCAGCCCAGGGCTGAAGCCCAAACCCCACCACCTGGGGCTGAAGCCTGAGCCCCACCACCCGGGGACAAAGCCCGAGGGTTTCAGCTCTGGGTGACAGGTCTCAGGCTTTGCCCCCTCCCATCCCGGGGCAGTGAGGCTCGGGAGGGCTCAGGCTTCGGTCCCCCCTCCTGGGGTCGTGTAGTAATTTTTGTTGTCAGAAGGGGGTTGCGGTGCAATGAACTTTGAGAACCCCTGTTCTATTACATGCGGGTGTGACTCTATTTCCCTACAGTCAGTCTCTCTCAATTTCTCTCCAGCATACCTGCAGTTGCCTGTGTAAATATTTCACTATTCTGCATGTAGCTATGTGTCTCAAACTAGCATTTCTTTTTCTAGCTCCCCCACTCTGCTTTGTTCCACAGCAAGTCACAGACAGAGCTGATTGACAGTATTTGTCAAAACAAGAGAGTGACACATGTACATCTTTTCTTTGGTTTGAAAATCATTCACAAACTTTTCCTGCTTTCTGCCAATGAGGTAAGAGCTGTCTGAAATGTCTGAATGAACAACACTCAGCCTCTGGGTTGCTCTTGCATTGTTTCATTTGACTATTTACTATGTGACTGATCACCTGGTACTGGTTCTGCCCCCTAAATGGATGTCTGGCACTTTTTAATGGGAGAGTAACAAGTAGAGGTCATCTGAATATTCATGATGAATTAATAGCATGGGTCTGCAAAGAGTAGTGAATTGAACCTGAATCATTTATTCATTAATATAGCTGTCTGTTTTTTTCATTATTTGACCAAGGGTTTTTTGCCGATAGATATTTATCTCAAGTGTGTAAAGAATAAGGCTTTCTAATTAAATAAGCAACTCCGGACAGACATTCCTTCTTAAAAAATCATTTTATAAAATACATATTCATGTGTGTAGAATTAATATATGTTCTTGCATCAACTGTGTTATATTATTTATGTTGTTAGTCACCTTTTCTTTTGAATTATAAAATTATCAGGACAATGTGCTTATTGAATAATTCACTCACATATATCCAATTAAGGGGACATATTTTATTTCAGTGAAATAGACATAATTATTGTCATTCTTAACTTTTGTTGTAGTAGTTACAATAGGATTGTTATTCTTGAGTGTCAAAACCAGCTACCCTATTGTGTCTATAAAGGTGAAAGCTGCATTTTCTCAGTGGATTTAACTGAGACATATACAGATGAGTAAAAGGTAACAGCAAGTTATGTATCGATTTATAAATGTTAATTAACATTTATTAAATCATTCCCATAGCAATAGGCCCAGATCCTCAGCTATATCAACTCCATTTGGCACACCTGAGGAGAGGGAGAGGAGTAAAGGTGGCTTACATTCACTTTTATACTTCCCTGAGTCCTGGGGCTACTGGGAACCTGTTTGACTTCCGGTATAATTTAGAGCAGCCTAAGGGCTGCTCTAAATTGTTTCCAGTTGGAATGACACCCAATAGGCTATTCCACAGCTGTGGCCTGTTGGAATACAGCAGTATTCCAGCCATAACTCTTCGCTAGGATGTCCTTAACGTGCACACTACACCAGATAGGGGAGGGAATAGCACAAGGTCATCTATGCTTGCTGTATCGCACTTAGGATTCCACTACTCCAGAGGAATTCTCACATAACCAGTTAAGCCAGGAAAATCTTATTTCTATATTGACAGTGTGATATAGGATTATAAACTATGGACTAAATTTTGAAGTCAATGGAGTTATCCTGAAATTACAGTGATATAACTGAGAGCAGAGTTTGGCCAAATGAAAGTCAAAAAGACGGAGCTAAATGTAACCATGTTCTCCTGTGAGAAGCTTAAATTATCCAGGATTTTTCTTGTAAAAATTTTGAGAGTTCATGTGTAAGGAACATAGAATACCAACACAACAAGTACTGCTAAACACTATTTGGGAAAGAGACAATTTTACCTGAAGATGCCCCAAAGAGTTTTGCCAAATGTTGCAGAGTATTTTTTCCCTGAATTTCTTATACTATAATTTTAGGACAAACTATTGGCTGTCTAGAATGCACTGCACTGCATACAGTGCTGGGGGGAAAAGTGATAGAAATTAGGTCCTTACCATCTGTTTTCTTTGATTCATTTCCCATACTAGACTGATCTTTCTTGTCTGACTTGTTATTATCATCCTTTAATTCATCTGGAAATAAGAAGTGAAATATATAAGCATCTTTAATATAGGCTGTAGCTCAGTACTGCCTCTAATCCAATCAAATTAAAGTATTTAAGAAAGATTTGTCTTCATGGGAAAGAACATATATGGGAATTAGTTGATATTTTGGATTAGCACACTATTGGGATAAGACACCAGACAAGATTTACACAACTCTAACAGAAAATTTAAACCTCACAAATAGCTTGTGGATTTCAAATAATTGTTGGTATCTCTTTAAATACAGAAAGGAAGTACAAATGTGAATCTATATGCATAACCCCTTTTGGCAATAACAGCTGTCTCTCACAATAAAATGTAGCATTGTCCTTGTTCCAAAATCAAGACCTCTAAAATGTGCACTTTTAAAGGGCAGTAGTTTTGAGAATGGCCATGGACACTGTTTATACATGACATCCTTCCACAGGCAAAGGCGCCACCTTAAAATATCTCAAACTATACAATAAAATTTTATTTGACTTTTAGTTTCTAACCACATCTACTTCTAGACCTGTTTTTACTGGATGATGCTAAAGTTTCATAGCAGTAGGTGGCTGGGTCCCCTGGGTAGCTCTCGTCCTGAACTCTCTTTAACAGCCCAAGAAAGCAAGGCCTTAGGTGATGTACAATGAAAATAGCAATTGGACCTCTGAAGTACATTCCTACTTTATGAAGCCTGGGAATGTGCACTGGGACCATCCTCAATCTTCATTGCCAGTTATCAGGTACTTCAATCACAAACTAGAGAGTGGGGCAGAACTACCCAGACCAAACTCTTCCGCCCTCTCTTTGAACCAGACTATGTTTGTTGTCAAAGTATACTGGAAATCAATATTGAAAAAGAGTCAGACGTTGTGAGGGCTCGTTCAGCTCCAGTGTCCAAACAGCAGTGACCAGAGATATGTCTCCCTAGTTGCCCAGTGAGGTAGTGCATGCATGGACAAATGGGGGAAGCAGGCCCCTACACAAAGGAACAACATGGGGTGAGCATCCTATCAATCCCCCAGTCCACCTGAAGAGCTCCAAAAGGCCTAACCTCAGATAGTCATACCTGGAATGGCAAAATATTGTTTCCCTTTTCCAACCCGAGTAGCATCCAAATTTAGGGCCATGGGGATGTTCCAGCTGGGAGTAGAAATTGGTGATTGGTATTTCTTTGATGCAGTTTTGTTTATTTACAAAAAATGTGCAAAGTCCTGTCTCTCTGAATGCAGAAGGAATCAAATAGCATGAAACAGCTTCTTCTCCTCACAGAACTAGGAACACTCTTTTCTGCCTGCACCCCGACCCCTTCTGGGGTCAGACCCAGTGCTTTCAGCAGCTGGCTGTCTGAATCTGTTTTTTGTCTGTTCTGCGCACACATGCGTGCACACACACAAACAATACTCAGCAAAAGCTCCTGGGTGGGTTCACATACTCCTTTGGTTTTTGGTGGAGGTCTATCCTTGCCCTTTTGTTAACTGAAGGTTGTGTTCACCAGTAGCGTAGCCAGGGGGGAAGCACGGGGAGCAGCCGCTCCCCCTTGAGCAGAAGCGGCGCCTTTTTTTAGCAGCACTAAAAAAAGGTGCCGCTTCTTTTTAAGCGCCGCTTCTTGCACTCACCCGGCGGCGCTCCGGGTCTTCGGCGGCATTTTGGCGCGGGGTACCACCAAAGACCCGGAGTGAGCCACCGAAGTGCCGCCGAAGACCCGGAGCGCCGCCGGGTGAGTACAGGGGGGGGGGCGCCTTTTATAGCGCCGCTCCCCCTGCGCTCCGGACCTGGCTGCACTACTGGTGTTCACTCCTATCAATCTCAATAAGGTTTTAACTCAACTCACAACAAGGTTTCACCCAGTTCGTCATAACATCCTCCAACACAGGTTTTCACATCGTCCCAATGAGGCCTAACATGATGACACCCAAAAACTCATCCCAAACACAAAGAAAAGAAATACTTTAACAAATTACAAGTGATACAACTATACTTAACTATTTACATATACGGAGTGTCTTTCTCTCAGGACAGTTTTACATCACCTACACAGAAAAGAATTGTATTACCACCCAAATCTCATTGGGGCTTTTCTCTGGATTTCCTATCAGTGCCTAACAACCCCTGCCCATTCTGCTCTAAAATGGGGAATTCATCCCTGTGACAACTTTTTCAGTTTCAATTTCCACAGCTATATTCTCAGATTCGGGGGGGCAGTTACTCTGAAATTCTGTCCTTTAAACCACAAGCACTAGCATCTGTGTCCAATATGAAAAGGGTTTTGAAACATGGATAGACCAAGACAGAAGCAGCCCCACGAGCCTTTTTCTACTCTGAAATGCTAAATCACACCCCGCTGACCACTGAAATCGTTTCCCTTTCTTACTATTTACTGCTTGTCAGAAACATTCAGCACACAAACAGGGATCAGTTCTTGCTTCAGACCTGCAAGAGATTTGGCAGCTAAGATTCTCCCCAAGATCCTGCATCTGCAAATAGGTTTCAATCACTTCCCATCTTTCCCTTGCTGGAAAGCGACCACAGCATGTAGTGGTTATAATACTTTCTGCCCAGGGATAGGACAATTCATTCAGTGCAAACGTAAGAACAATAGAACATAAGAATGGCCATACTGGGTCAGATCAATGGTCCATCTAGCCCCATATCCTGTCTTCTGACAGTGGCCAGCGCCAGATGCTTCAAAGGGAATGAACAGAACAGGGAAATTATCAAGTGATTCATCCCCAGTTGTTCAGCCCCAGAATCCGGCAGGAAGACATTTAGGGACACTCCAAGCATAGGGCTGTGTCCCTGACCATCTTGGCTAATAGCCATTGATGTACCTATCCTTCATGAACTTATCTAATTCTTTTTTGAACCCACTTATAGTTTTGGCCATCACAATATCCCCTGGCAAAGAGTTCCACAGGCTGTCTGTGCACTGTGTGAAAAAATACTTCCTTTTGTTAATTTTAAACCCACTGCCTAGTAATTTCATTGAATAACCCCTGGTTCTTGTGTTATGTGAAAGGGTAAATAACACGTCCCTATTCACTTTCTCCACACCATTCATGATTTAATGGATCTCTATCCCATCCCTCGTAGTCCTCTCTTTTGCAAGCTGAATAGTCCGGGCCTTTTCAATCTCTCTTCATATGGAAGCTGTTTCATACTCCAATCAATCATATTTATTGCCTTTCTCCGTACCTTTTCTATTTCTAATATATCTTTTTTGAGATGGTGCCACCAAAACTGCACACAGTATTCAAGGTGTGGGTGTATCATGAACACTGATTACCTACAAACCATTTGTCTCACTTAGGCCATATCTTTAAAGGGAATTTACATGGACTGAATTTGCAAGACACCTTTCTGGGCATTTATTACACATTTACTAACCATAAATGAAATCCAAGCCAATTAATAGCTCATCCACTATTTCAGCCACCCAGACTTCCTACTCAAAATGCCAGAGCTCTACTCTTCAAACCCAATTTTCAGCTGGATGCCCTTGCCTCAGCCACTGTCTCCATTTGAGACCAGATAGGCAGTTCAGTTTTGGATCCCCTATTGCCTGGCCTTGTGTCTGGTTTAATAACTGTTATGTTATTAATCTCTAATCACTCAGTGACAGACTTAAAGGTGGCAATTTTGCAACAGAAAAACTTCAAAAACAGACTCCAACAAGAAGCTGCCAAACTTGAATTAATATGCAAACTAGATACCATTACCTTAGGTTTGAATATAGACTGGGAATGGCTCGGTCATTACGTTAATTGAATCTATTTCCCCCAGTTTAATATCCTAGTTAAATATCCTTAACACCTTTGTGCCAACTGTCCGTAATGGGCCATGTTGATTATCACTTCAAAAGTTTCTTTCCCCTATTGATAACAGTTCCTTTCAATTAATTAGCCTTTTACAGTTTGTATGGTTACTTCCACCTTTTCATGTTTCTCTGAATGTATAAATATCCTCCCACTGTATGTTCCATTCTATGCATCCGACGAAGCGGACTGTAGTCCACGAAAGCTTATGCTGAAATAAATTTGTTAGTCTCTAAGGTGCCACAAGTATTCCTTTTCTTATTTTCTTTTTGCTGACACAGACTAACACGGCTACTACGCTGAAACCTGTTATGTTTGAGACCGTGTGAATTATTTCTGTACACATCACAGATCCTATTACTCCTTCAATAGCCAGAACCCCACTATAGTTGTTTAACCGCCCAGAGCTAAACAAAAACGGTGGGGCCGATCCGTGTATTACCAAATTTTGCCCCTTCTGGTTGGACATTCCTCCATTTTCTGAACTGGGAGAGAGGCTTTCACTAGATGCTTGCAACAATCTGTCGTGGCCTGCCTTAAATTTATTACAATCCTCCTTTTTGTGGCTAGTTTAGTCACAGTACCAGCACTTGACTGTTTTCTTTAATTTTTGCATTATTGCCAGTTTCCCTTCTTTTACAAAGAGAATTTATCATTTGTTCTAATCGTTCAATAAGGTCATGAACCAGATTAGGTTCCCCTCTTCCATCAGACATTAGACACAGATCTCTACTTACGGGCCTCACGGAGATCAGCTTCCATCCTCCTCAGCTAATGGTTGCTTCCTCTTCTGGTGCACTGCTGCAAGGAAAGATTCAAGTTCTGTGGCAAATTCCACAGACTCTTGAGTGTCTTTGGCCTCTTTTTGCTGCTTTTGATCTGCAAGTCCAAGCCCAGCTGAGCATCTAGAAACTGGTCCATTGCCAATTTATCCTGGGTATGCCAGGAACACAAGCGTCCTCAGGTCCAATGCCAATTCACGTGAGGTTTCTTCTCTCTTTCCTTCTAACTCTTAGCTGTCCCCGGGCCAGCTCAGATGGATGGCTTGCTCCAAACTGCATGTCAAAGGCTTGTACAGGTCTGGATAATTCAATCTGTTTTCTGGGATAGGTTGTGCAGTACCCTAAGAGCTGGGCCACTCAAGCTGGCTACTAGAACCATCCCTTTCTGTCCACCATCCCAGCCATTCATTTGAGCTATAATGTTGAATTGAGCCAAATAAGCCTTCCAGGGAACTTTCCGCTCAGAAATAGTGGGCTTTTGCATTATTTGAGATGGGACAGCCCAACTTTTCCCCTCTGGGCCTCTGTGGGTTACAAATGGGGTAGGAAATGACAGTAGATTATCTCACCCAAGCTCTGATTGCCTCAATTCCTCATCCAGGCAGCTGCTTTCCACTGTGGTCAGTGACCCTTTGATTTCCTTTTGGAACTGAATTTTCAGCTTCTTGAATCTTTGCTGCAGTTCATCTCAGTTAGCAGTTCCAAACTGGCCAAAGCCTGTTTGTCTCCACTAATTCATGGAAAAACATCTGGTCTATGGTAGTCCGACTGTTGGTCACCTCACCAACCTGTTTTACCATGCCAGCCTGGCTGTGTTGCAGCTGGCCTTCCCAATCTGTCCAGGCACTTTGTAGTTGCTGTTCCAACAAGGATCTTATCTCAGAATGCAACTTCTCGCTGGGCATGTTCTGGGAAACCTCCAATTCCTGATTTATAACTTGTTTTAAGTCTTCTCTTAACTCCTGTTGCAAAGTCTCTAGCTCCTGTTCTTTAGATCTTGTTTTAATTCCTGCTGCCTGTTTTTGCTTTTGGCAAGTACCTCCATTATATGTTTCATCTTGGTTCACCAGTACACCAGGCTCACAATCTCTCTTCTTGGAAACTGGATCCTACTTCTCACACCAGTGTTGCCCCTTTCCAACATGAGTAACTAGTCAAAGCTTATAAGTATCAGAGGGGTAGCCGTGTTAGTCTGGATTTGCAGAAGCGACAAAGGGCTTCTGTTAGTCTATAAGGTGCCACAGGACCCTTTGTCGCTTAGTCAAAGCTTGACGCCCTGGGGATGTCCCACATGGGAGTAGAAACTGGTGATAGTCAGATATTTCTTTGATGCAGATTTGTTTGTTTACAATTTAAAGAATTTGCAATGTCCTCCATCTCTGAATGCAGAAGGAATCAAATAGCAGGAAACAGGCTCTTTTGCTCACAGCACTAAGAACACTCCTTTCATCCTGCACCACAACCCAAGTACCTCTCCCCAAATTTCTTCCAGAGCCAGAGTCACTGCGCTTTCAGCTGCTCCCACCAGCTGTGTCTCAAGTATTTTGTCTGTTCTCCCTCCTCCCTACACAAAACATTATTTAGCAAAATATCCTGGGTGGATTCACACACTCTTTTGGTCTTAGGTGGGAACCTATCCTTACAGTTACATTAATTGAAGGGTGAGTTCACACCTATCAATCAGAATAGGGTTTTACCTGAACCCATAACAAGGTTTCACCCTGCTGACAACAATACTTATGGAAAGGTGGGACTTTCTCTGGCAGTCTGTTAGTCCTAGATTAGATGGCCTCAGTCTGCAGGCTCTTTAAAGTGATGAAAGCATCACATCATACAATCTCTTGGGGCACCAGCCATGGTCCTGCTGTGCCAGCCCTGCATCACAGGTAGCCTCCATCAGCAAGACTGCAATGGAACGAGCCATGATTAGAGCTTTCCTCCCATGATGGAACCTCTATGGGAGACAAGACGTGCAAATGCTAGCTATCCTCCCGCAGGAGGTGAATCCTGGGCACTGCAGAATACTCTGCTGGCACAAAAAGTGAACTGAGCCAGCCTCGGTTAAAAGTGGGTTTAAAAACAAAAACAAGCAAACAAAACCTCCCGCAGGAGCCCAGTCAAAGCAGGATTAATCACAGATACTTATTACAAGAGTAATACAATGACAGCAAAGCAGAACCTCACTAAACCACAGTAATGGTTTACCCTGGGCAATGGGAAACCCATTGCAGATGATAAAATTTAGCAAATTATCCAGATGCATCAGTGGAAGAAAGAAAATAAAAATATTCCCAGCTTCCACAATCAACACTCAGTCTGGCCCTAATTCCAGGCCAAAAGACTCATTTTTTTCTTTAAACCACAAGCGCCTTTCTCTGTGCTGATGAAGAGTAGGTTAAAAAAAATTATTCTTGAATTGTGAAATGGAGACACACACACGCGCGCGCGCACACGCACACACACTGATCCAAAAGCCCACTGAAATCAACAAAATAACACATATACTCCCCACTGATTTCAATGGGCTTTAGATCAGGCTTACGGGGCTCAACTGTGTCTTATTGGAGCCAGTGTGGAAGAGCCAAAGTGAGTGCTAGGCAGGGCCTGCTCTGGCTTTTTTGCTGCCCCAGGCAAAAAAAAAGCCGGCCAGAGCGCCACCAAAGCACAAAAAAAAGGCAGAGCGGAATGTGCCGCCCTAAGATTGGCCTGAATGCCGCCCCTTACAATGTGCCACCCCAAGCATGTGCTTCCTAGGCTAGTGCCTAGAGCCGTCCCTGGTGCTAGGATTGCAACTGTGAATGGTACCAGTATGATGCAGGAACAGAGCAGGGCACTTTATCTTCTAGCTCCTCTTTGCCAAACCATTGAAAGGCCAATCACAATCTGGTCCACAGTGAGTGTAGTTAAAATCTTGATATTTACACCATTTAGATTTACTGTAGCGCAACATTAACTGTACTTAGAATGGCAGACATCACAAATACCATGCGTGACAGGGTGCAGGGCCATCCTTAGGCATACGTGGCTGCGTAGGTCACCCAAAAATTTGGGGCACCATTTCCCTCGCTGGCTGCAGTGCAGACTCCTCTCCTTTCCAGTCCCTCCCCTGCTCTGGGCTAGCAGGTTTCTCCCCGACCCGACACTCTGGCCCCTCCCCTCTGCCCACTCACTCCTCAGTCAGGGTGTCATGGGGCCAGGAGTGAAAGTTTGCATGTGAGTGAGCAGGACGAGCTGGGCCAGGCTGGGGGCAGGAGCGGGTCAAGCAAGGCTGGGAACAGAGTGGCGGGGATACCTGGAGGCTGGGAAGAGAGCGGGGAGCCAAGCTGGGCAGAGCCAGGCACGGGACTTCAGGGAGTAGGGGGGCGGAAGAGGAACTGGGCTGGAGATTGCTGGGGGGAGGGAAAAGAGCGGTGGGGGGGGCGTTCTTTGTCTGGCTTAGTGAGAAAGCAGTGAATGCGCTAGGGCCTCCTGGGGAGCAGGCTGGTGGCCCCGGGGGAGAGCAGCTGTTCCGAGCAGCCCCACACTGTACTTGCCCCTCTCCCCTCTTCTTCCCACGTGCCCTGCCCCCCAGCAACTCCCTGCAGTCTCCTTTTCACTCCACCTCCCTCTTCTCTGAAGTTTAAGCCTAGAAACTGAGGATCCCCTTTGGACAGTCACCTTTTCCTCTCCTCCCTTCCCCAGCAGGGATCAGCAGCAGATAGGGGCTAGGAGGAGGGAAAGGCGCACACACAAGCAGGCTGGGGAGGAGGGAAAGTTGAAGGAAAATAAAATAAGGTGGTGTTTGCTTTTCCTGCCTATTCACAATATTCCAGTGTCAGCAGGCGGATACGGACACTAAAACAATGGGAGGAGGGGGATGTACCTGGAGCAAAAAGCAGCAATCAGGGCTACAGAATGCAAGGGAGGGAGCGACCTCGTAGCTGGGGAGGAAGAGGACTCGCACTTGACAAGGCTGGAGTAGCTGAAAACGTATTTAGGGAAAAAGGACCTGATTTTTTTTCTTGTGCATCCAAGTATCTCCAGGGCTGCGTCTTAAGCTCGTAGCATTTTGAACGAGGGAGAGTTCTAAACAGTGCAGAGTTGAGTGGGATTTTAAAGGTCCCTTCAAGAATGCAGCACCTTCTTCCTCACCCGGGGGAAAGACCTTTAAAAACGGCCTTAAATAATCCAAAACAAGAGCCACTGTTCAAATGAGACTTGGCTGGTTATGGCTCCAGCCCCACTGTTGAAGCATTGCTGAAACTGCGTGCTGAGTTATACCCAGTGCAATCCCACTGAGCCCTATGTGGCAAGCAGGTGTGTAAATCAGGGCAGAAAAAAAGACTGGTGCCTGACTGTAATTCCTTTTCTTATTAAACTGCACATCTCAAGCACCTCTTCACTTTTCTGGCTTAGAGGGAAATGCTCTGTTTCAGGGAGAATGAAAGGCCATTTGGGAGTTCATGGCCCAGAGCGGTGGCAGGCAAGGGCCTGGACTCAGCCACTGGTATCAGCTATTTCTTTTTTGTCATTCAAATGGATTTTGGGTCATGGCTGACATCCCAGCCATCATGTAAAATGATTCCCTGTGGCCTTTTGACATGCACACAGCGGTATCTCACTGCCAAGTCCCTATCCTAGGAGGGGAGGCTGCAGGATGATCTCCCATCTCCATGCAGCCAGTGGCCTATGCTTGCCACTGCCACGCTGGAGCCCCCACGTTTATTTATTGACAACATTTGCAGAATTTTAAAATATTGTGCACAGAATTTAAGTTTTTGGTGCTGAATTCCCTCAGGAATATGAGGTGCTGGGCAGTTGGGGGGGAAGGGGCTGTGGGTGGGAGGGCACTGGGCATAGGGATCTGTGGTGGAGATCTCTGGGTGAGGGGCCACTGGGCATGGGAGTTGCTGGGCATAAGGGGGTGGGGGTTACTGGGCAGGGGGGTGGTGTGGCAGGGCACACTGGCAGCACAGGGCTGGGTTTGGGGGCACAGGTGGGAGGGAAGTGCAGGGGCTAGGGCTGAAGGCGGCACTGTGCAGATGTTAGGGGTGAAGGTGGCACAATTAAACAGTTTTTAATAAAGTGCACGTGGCAAATTTTCCAATACTGTTAAGCTTATGTTTATGTTGCTAAGAACTAGTTGGGCATAGGGACACCAGTTTAATAATACTGCGTAGGGTCCCATAAATCCTAAGGACGGCCCTGAAAGGGTGAGTATCCCACACAGGCTCTGAATGGGTTAATATGTTTGTAGACAGGGCCGGCTCTAGGCACCAGCAAAACAAGCTGGTGCTTGGGGCGGCACATTTCTAGGGGCAGCATTCTGGCGCCGGCCATGCCTCCCCTAGAAATGTGCCCCAGCTCACCTCCGCTCTGTGCTGCCGCCGCTCCGCTTTCGCGTGCTGCCACCGCTCGACTTCTCCCCCTCCCTCCCAGGCTTGAAACCCTGGGAGGGAGGGGGAGAACCCTAGCGGCGGTGGCAGAGTGGAGGTGAGCTAGGAGGCGGGGGGAGCCACAGGAAGCAATGGGGCGGGAGAAATGCAGCACCTGTGGGGGAGGAGGCGGGGCTGGGGATTTGGGGAAAGGGCGGAGTTGAGGTGGGGCCAGGGGTGGGGGGGCAAGAAAAAAACAGGGGTGGGGGGGCGGGCAATTTTTTTTTGGCTTGGGACGGCAAAAATCTTAGAGCCAGCCCTGTCTGGAGAGGACAATTAACATATCAGGCTTGGCTGCCTTGGGGGGAAGGTCCGGGCTTAACTGCGGATGAAGCCCAGCTGGGGAGAGGACTATAATCAGTTGAGAGCAGGAGATAGCTGCTAGGAGGAGAGGAAGGAACTCTGCAGTCCCTCTCTTTGGGGCTAGAGAGGTTGTGAGGAGAAAGCGCTGGGGGAGAGTAAATCTGGGGATCCTAGCCCAAGTAGAGAAGGCTGGCATGCCAGAGGAGGCAAGCCTGTGGCGCAGGCTCTGGAGTTGCACACTGAAAGAAGGGCAGGATTTGGACGCCCAGGGGGAGAACCCAGGGTTGTGTTCAGTTAAGGAACAAAGCAGGGGAACTGGAGGTGTACAAAGAAAGGAAAGGTCAAGCCTGTGAAGTTAGTACTTTCAGTTTGGGATTTTGTTGGGAGATTCTCAGGGAGAGCCCTGTGACACCTGCCCCTGAAATAAGAATGCCTAGGGAGGTTGTGGGAGAGAAGGTCTGAGAAAGGCCATGGTAGGAAGAAGCCCAGGGAAGCAGCAGCAAGCCGTTGTTCCCCATCTCCATTGCGTTCAGAAACCCCCAATAATATGAGGGCACTTCTTGTAAGATGTTGCATGCCCTCACAACTTCTCAGTGACTGAAGGATCACGCCCACAATTCATTATTTGAGGTTTCTCTCCCCCACCTCAGTATCACTTTTGATTTCTCAGTTCATTGCTTTCTTGAATATTAAACCCTTTAATCTTTATCTCTTTGCCTCCTTAAGGCCTCAGTTCAACAAAGCATTTAAGCATGTGCTTAAGTCCATCCCTATTTTGCAAAGCACTAAAACATATGCTTAAGTCACATTCAAGTCAATAGGATCTAAGCTCATGCCTAAAGTTGAGCACTTTGATTAAGAGGGATGGACGACTGAATCGAGGCACCAGAGATGACTTGCCCCAACTGTGTGTACGCAAGGATGATGAATGCCCAAATTAATATTCTTTCATCGTGTGCTCCCTCTGAGAAGCCACCAAGGGTCTGACTGACACAGATTTCAAACTAATGTGAGGAGACAATTTTTGAACTTTCGCTGAATATAATTTATTATGAAAAGGGGAAGTTATGAATATTATAATAACTGGCCTACCATATCACTGCAGAATGGTAAGGATAATTATCTTCTTGAAAGGAATTACCAAACAATCAAGATAATCAGGAGAATACTTTACAATAAGATATTACCATATAGGCATTGCATAAAGGACGCAGTATTGAACCCAAGGAGATGATGAATCCGAAAGACCCTACAGTAATTATAACTCAAAAGTCTTTTCCAATAAATTAGAGCACAATTGCTTTTCTTGAGCAAGATATTAATTTTCAGAAATCATCCTTATAAAGCATTTTTTGACACTTACAGAATGACCCAATGGGGGAGAGAGCAGCAAAAGGAAGTTACCAAAAGCAATGAAGTGCACGTCACCCCCATGTAATTAGAGAAGTATGTAAAACAGAAGGCTTCAGTAAAGTGTCTTTATCTGGTGCAGTTTAATGGGATTTCACATGTCCTTTCTGCGCTTATTCCCATTCATTCAATGAATGTTGGGGCTTTCTACCACAACATGGGAAAAATCCCATGCATTGTAGAAAGCTCCATCTCTGCTCCCAATACTTCTCCCAAGGATAACAGCTAAATATGTAAAAGGAATATCTAGTTTAGTTGTAGGTGGGAGGCAGCGGGGGGGGAGGGAGGGTGAAAGAGAACATCACTAGCTATCCATTCAAGTCCTATTTGTGCTCTGTCCTGGAAGTTGAGATCTGCTGAGCTACATGAGCTAGCAGTCTCAGGCTGGGCTTTCTCAGTGGAAGGCCCTTAGCTAGAATTTGTTTACTCACTCTGGCTTGAGCTTTGATTCCATTTCAAGGCACACTGCAAGCCTATCTATTCACTCAGGGCATGTCGCCACTGCAGCTGGGAACGCGCTTTCTGGCTTGGGCAGACAGACAGGCGCTAGCTCTGCTTGAGCAAGTGTGCTAAAAATAGCAGCGTGGACATTGAGGCACGGGCAATAGTATGGGCTAGCCACCCATGTTCAGACCCAGGCCTGCTCCCAGCTGCATGTAAACATATCCTTGGGCTTTTCCTGAGAGGCTTGTTGAGAGTGGTTTGGGAGTAGTTAGCTAGCTGACATTGACTCAGTTGGTGAGTGGTGGTACATGGCTTTATTGTCATTTTCTGTATTTCTGCCTTGTTAACAGGCATATATTTATAAAATGAAAAGGTGATATGCTTAGAACACTTTTAAGATCTCCACCAGTTTCACACACTATGTTTTAGGTTATATCAATTCAGGGATTTGTTTATCCCTTACTTCAAACTAACTTGCTGAATATATTTTCTCATATTCATGCTCAAGCCCTGTCCTGCTCTGCAATTCTTGCTCTGGAAAAATCTCCCTTGAAGAGAAATAGCACGGCTCAGGGGCAACTGAGAATAGCCTTATGATGTAGCTAATAGTTTCAAAAAAAATAAAATTACATCCCATTGTTTTGTAACAAAAACTTTCTCATCTTGAGGGTGGGGTTGGGAGAGATGGTCAACATTTTAATTTCTTTTATCAGGTCTATAGCTGGTTTAAAAAAATGGGATGAAACATGTCCCCCAAAAGTACTATTTTTAAAAACACAATTCAATATTTCTACCAAAAAATGTTGCCAAAAGATTGAATTTCAGAGAATATTGACTAGTTGTAGCTGTTATCAGGATATGGCCAATTATTACCTTTTCCCCATTTTATGTTCCTTTTCTTTTCCCTACTCTTTCTATATTTGTCTTTCTAGACTGTAAGTTCTGGAGCAGGGACCATGCCTTCCTTCCTGCTTGTACAGCACCTAGCACTGATTCAATGAGGGAATATAGGAAACAGGGCCTGTATTTGTCATAAAGAACAGCATAACAAAGGAAACAAGTCATATGTAAATTAAAAGCTCAAAAACTAAAGGGCCAGATCCTCTGCTTCTCCTGAAGTCCGTCTGCATTCACTGGAGCAGTGGAAAGGAACCTTAAACCAGCCCTGCAGCAGTTCATGAACTACTTTTGATTCCCTCTTCCTCAGTACAATAAGCATGCACTTAGTGAAGCTGAGGATTTCTCCCAGACCATCTGTTTCAGCTTCCAGAGAGCACGGTGTACCTGACAGTTGCATTTTGATGTGGAGGCAAACCTCACCTTTACAGCCAAAGGTGCAGGAAGGTGCAGCTAGAGCAGGGGTTCTCAACCTCTCTCTTTCTGAGGCCCTCCTAACATGTTATATAAATCCCACAGTCCACTTGTGCCACAACAGCTAGTTTTCTGCATATAAAAGCCAGGGCCAGCGCGTTAGGGGGCAGTGAGCAAGACAATCGTCTGGGGTCCCATGCCACAAGGGCCTGCACAAAGCTAAGTTGCTCTGGCTTTAGCGTCAGCCCCGGGTGGCAGGGCTCAGGACCCCAGGCTTCAGCTCCAGGCGGTAGGGCTTCGGCTTTCTGCCCTGGGCCCCAGAGAGTCTAACACTGGCCCTGCTTGGTGGACCCCCTGAAACTTGGTCGTGGCACCCCAGCGGGCCCCGGACTCCTGGTTGAGACCCACTGACCTAGAGCATACAAGGGAGTGGGAAATCTTTGAAGCAGGACCTTGCAGAGTCCGGCTCCAAGGAGTTCCAAGAAAACTTCCCACCTGTGAAGGGAGCCATCTAGGGCAATGGAGGCTCAGGGCCGGCTCTACCAGTTTTGCTGCCCCAAGCAGCGCGCCAAATTGCCACCGCGGACGGCGGAGGCAGTCCGTGTGCCCTTAGGGCGGCACGTGCGTTTCTGTGGCGGCAGCAATTCGGGGGGCGGCTGAAGATAGAAGCTGCCGCCAAATTGCCGCCGCCACGGAGGAAATGCGCGTTCCGCCCTAACGGCACACAGACTGCTGCCCCTTATAGACTGCCACCCCAAGCACCTGCTTGGAACGCTGGAGCCAGCCCTGTGGAGGCTACTCCAACTGTTAAACTAGAGTAGTCTGCATGGAACTGCTCCAGGACCATTTTTCTTTCTTCACACATCTCCCCAATACCTTGCTGAGATATTTGAGCTTGGGACTGGATTCACCCCTTAAGGAAACAATGAAAGGACTTACCATTTTGGACATGCTGTTTCTCCTCTCCTGTTGCTTGGAGAGACTCACTGTCCTTGTCCGCTCTAGACTGGCTTTTCCCTTGAGAGGCTTCGAGTTTGTTCTCACCACTTTGCTGAGTCCCATTTACATGATCCTTGCTAGATTCTGTGCTATTACTTTCCCCAGGATTTGGTTCTTTGCTGTTTTCTGATTTGTCTGTCGTGATATCCTCGGCTGGCTTTATCTCTTGTTTTTCTTCTGTTTTCTTTTCGTCTGTTCCCTGATGAGCATTTTCCTCTGCTTCTTTCTTAGCTTTTTCTTCTGCATCCTCAGCAAAGGGAGAACCAAAATGAAGGGGAGGGAAATCAAGACCATCAGCAGATTTGCCAGAGTGATACCGTACACACTTTTAATCTAATTTTAGCCACGTCCTCTCAAATGATCTTAACTTAGATAAATGTGGAAATTAACATGACCAAAAAAAAGAGAGAAAACCAAAACATTTAGGGTGACATCTGCAAAGTGTTCAGCATTGGCCTAGCTGTTTTCCCCATTAAAGTCAATATTTGTTGTCACTTTTGAAAACCCCACCACTAATGCAATTGCAAATATGGACCCCAAATATTTTATATCTGTGTATTTTAAAAAGCAAATTAAGGGACGAACAGTTCAGCCATCCGTGTACAGGGAAGGGGAGGGGCTAGTTTGATCCATAGCATAAGCATGTGAAAATCAATCAAATCCAGTTTGTCTCATGCTATATCCAAAACCAGCCTCATCTGGAAAAACGTGACCCTTTGAACAGTGCAGCATGCTTCCCTGATTTCAGTCTCTCTCTGCTGGCTTCTTACGCCCTTCTTTTCTTCTCGCTCTTCCCCAAGTTTTCCTTCCTTGCCTTGTGGTCTAATGCTCTGGGTACTAATATTTTACACGTATACAGTGCCCTTCCATCCTGAATTATCCTAAATTGCTTCACAAAAATGCAATGATATATAGTCTACACATGCACCACAGACGTGCAGCCACCTCTGGTGTGGAATTTGCCTAGGAACACAGCAAATTAGTTTAGGTCAGAAAAAGAACAGTGGATCCAAGCGAAAGGCAGGTCAATTCAGCCCCTTTATCCCCTCTCCCCTAAATCTGTCATTGGGGGCGTCACATCAAAAACATGGCCATGTAGTTCACCTTCCTACATCAGCTTCCCACTAAGTCAGACATCTCCACTACTGGTCTTTTCTTTCCCAGGAACAGGATGCCTGTTAGCAGAATTGAGTACCTTTAGGCCCCCAACCCTCATCTTTTCATGTTCTGTGTGTGTGTCTCTCTCTCTCTATATATATATATATATATTCATATATAGATAGATAGATAGATAGGTAGATAGGTAGATATTCCTACTGTATTTTCCACTCCATGCATCTGATGAAGTGGGTTTTAGCCCACCAAAGCTTATGCCCAAATAAATTTGTTAGTGTCTAAGGTGCCACAAGTACTCCTCGTTCTTTAGGCCTTGAGTACCTCTATCATTGGGCCACCTGTTTTGGCCACAGGGACTTGTTTATGAGTTTTAAAACAATGGAAGTACAGGAAGGGCAGTTAAGAAACAATCAGCCCTGAGCAATAATAGCATTTCAGATTACGCATGTAAAAGAAAGTTAATAAAGTCTGGGTTCATGTCCAGCAAACTGAACCTTGGGTTCTGCTGAGACAGCAAATACTTAGAACCAGTGATATTTTCCTGTCTCTTAGGCAATTCTCAAACTATTCTAATTCTGACTAGTACCACAAAAATACAGAACTCTGGCTCCTTTGGACTGCTGAACAATGCCTACAAAGTGCTGAGTACCCTCAATTTAAATCCAATTGCAGTCAATGGGAGTTGAAGAGTGTCTACATCTATGCAGAAGGTGCTCTAAATCTTGCAGGATCAGATCCTAAGCAAAGGAGTAAAAATTACGAAGTGTTTATTAAACATCTTCTCACATTAACAAAAATTCTTTTGACAACTGAATCAGAGCAATTTTCTCCAGAAAATCTACCAAAAAGAGGAACAAAACAGAAGGGAAAAAATGCCATTTTTATAAGAAGCATCAAGCTGTATTTCCTTGCCAGCAGCTGACAAAAGTTAATTAATTTTTAAATTAATAAATTATGGATCACATGAAAATATAATTAAATTAGATATGAGCCTCCCACACTTTATTAATCATTTCTGCAATAATCTAGTTTCCATAGATGGCTCAGTATGCACATTGATATTATGCCTTAGGAGGTATGATACAGTGAAGGCTTCCCAGATACCTCCCCTGGTTTTGGACTCTCTGAAAAATTTGCTAACACTTAGCAACCTAATCTTAGGAGATAGACAAAACTCGGTTAAAAACTGCAGGGAACATTAATTCATATCGAGATTTATTATGATACTGCTAGAAATTTGCCTGATATTAAAATTAGTGTCACAACATGCTTGCTCTGTACAGTGCTTTTATACCTTGGGGCAGATGTTTATTTTGCTTCTTAATTTATAACTATTTATAACGATCTTTTAAGTAGGAGGAGCTGAGCAACAAACTCACTCATTTTGCCTACACAGTCCAAGACGATTTTTCAAAAATACTAAACTCAGTATAAAAACACCACACCAAGTTTCTATTGATAATATCCTTAGAAAAGATACTACAGTATTCTACAGAAATGGCACAAACTATTGCCTCTGATAATAATTATGGAAAGTTGTTCTTTGCTTCTGGTACTAAATTGCTGTAATGTTACTGTGCACTAATAAATAGCTGTTATATGCTACACCATGACTGTGACTGCATTCCTATGAATTATTTTATTAATTATTATTGTTATTATTATTATGTATTTACAGTGTAATTATGTCTAGAGGCCTCAACAGAGACTGAAGTTCCATTGTGCTACACCCTCTACAAACATACTGAGCAATGGTCTCTGTCCAAAGAGCTTATCAGATAAATAGGTAAGACAAAGTGTCAGGAAACAGAGGCACATAAAGGTGAAATGATGTGCCTAAGGTCACAAAACAGGCCAGTGGCAGAACCAGGAATAGAACCCAGGTCTCCTAATTCCCAGTCCAGTGCCTGACTTTCTAGATCCCATTGCTCAGCCAATCCAGTGACAAGTCCTGTGTTTGTAAAGGTCTTTAGAATGAAAAGTTTTGTTTAAATGTGGTTATTACTAAACACACCCAGAAATGTATGAACATTTAAAAACTGATGAGCAGAGACAAACCAGAACCTAACTAATGGTGCACATGTCCATTTGAATCATGTGACTTCTTATGCACGTTTCGGTAAAAATCCTTACTCAAAACACTCACTGCAAATGTGTAGAAAGCAAAGTCAAATCCCCAGGACCTACTGGGGGTCTATCTAACGCATTTGTTTGTAGGCAATTTGTAAAGTATGCATTATTAAGTTCCCTGATGGTCTCCCCTGCATACAGGATGTAGATAGTGTGAGTGTGCACTTTAGATAAACAAACAGTATATACTATAATGATGGCAATCTCATGAACAGCAGTCACGTGTTAAAGCGAAATAGATTGGCCACATACATTCAACAGTCATATACCAAAAACCATCTGGCCATGTTAATGACTAGAGTCATTTGGTAAACTTGCATTTGTTTTCATCAGATCTTTTTGATCCAAAAAAGAACAGATGAAACAAGTAAATACCATTTTAAAAAGTAAGAGCTATCTGAAATCAATTGGCAAAAATAATGTTTTTTGTCGGCAAGAGACGCCTAAAAGGGGTTGATACTTTGTATGGTATGTTTTAACCTCAAGGAAAATTGTATTTGGTTAATAAACTTGTCCCCTTCTGCCTCCTAAAGAGGGTTTGTAATTGAGGATGAACATTCTGCTTCAGTTAATATAAAAACTGAGCCAAGTCTTCCACTATGCCTCAAGCCAAGTCCAAATCAGTTTGGTTAAAGAACTTTCACCCATCTCCATTCCTCACTTATAAGAGATTATTATTAATAATAATGGAGATCAAAGTAGCTCCGAAAGGTCACAGTCAAGATTGAGACCTCATTGTGCTGGGCACGATACAAACACAGAAGAAGAAAGGAGTCCCTGCCACAGAGAAATGTAGCTTGCCCTACAGCGATACAGAGTTTGATCTTGCAAACATTTACTACTGGGTGTATGCCGGGTGTATGAGTAGTTCTGAGCTCTAGTGAATGGGAGTCTTTACGGTATTAAGCCCCATGGCTGGCAAGTACGTTTTTGTAGGAGAGGGCCCATATACAGTACTGTACAATACTACTGCCATGCAAGAAAAAAATAAGGTAATAAAATCAAACTATGTAAATCAAACAATATAAAATATACTGTCTCAGTTAATCAAGAATCTGAGCAACAGGCATCCAGCTCTGAAGTGATTTCACAAGCTGTCAAAAAGTCAGATCCTTCCTCTCATTTTGGGCCTGATCCAAAGCCCACTGACTTCCCTTTCCATTCCTTTTCTATCACCTTCTCTATTGCTCTCTTCCCCCCAACACAGACACACTTCTAACACCTGCATGCACAGTATACAAAAAGGTATAAGGCTTTCAGTTGAGTTACATGGTATTCCTGGCTCCAAGTGTGGGGAGTGTTGCTGGCCTCTAGAGGCAGATGGTTTGAGAAGTCAGAGCTCACTTCAGGGCTAACTGGGTAGAAAAAAAGCCTGAAGGGGAGGAGGTAAAAGAGCTTTCAGCCTTTTATTATGAGGCTCGTCTGTTACCTTTGGTTGCTTTTGCTTTCCATTTCTCCCGGTTCTGCTGCACCACCTCGGTCCAGGTGGCTTTAAAACATTTGAAGTCCACAGTGAGTATGGAACAGTTGAGTGAGGCACTTCCTTCTGAGCCAGTGCTCTTGACACTTGATCTTTTAACTTCTGCGGGGCTAATGCTATTCAAACTGGGAGACAAGATCACACAATGTGATAGGAATCAGCACTTCATATACTTATTTACAGCTAAGGAGTGAAACAGACCCTAGCCATAAAGTACTATACAGTCAATCCGCAAAAGCCAATATTCAAAACTTAAATTTCCTCCCTCTGTTCCTATGCGTGTGTTGGAAGAACCATATCATGAGAACATTGGGGAGAGCTACTTTAGAATTGATGAGACAATCTGGACCATTGTAAGGAACAGTGAGTCTAATTCCAATACGATTTACACTAGTGCAATTCTGTCAATACAGTGAAGTTGTTCCCAACTGACACCAGTGTGAGATGAGAAATTGGCTCCGAGTCTACTGATAGCCAACATTGTAAACTTCAATGAGCTCAACATCGTTAATACCCATATATGTTGCCTAATGCTATTAGAGTTGTGTGAAAGTTCCATTCTCACTTTGCAAAGTTTTCATTATTAAAATGGAAATTTGTGAAACTGCACATCAAAAACTGCATAACTAAATTCCAATCACTAAAAGTGTGACACATTTTGCCCTTACATAAATAGGAACTAGTGCCCTGCAACTCTGTTCCCTTCCTGGATAGATGGAAATACTATAGCCTTTTTATGCCAGCACCTGAAAAATTACTAAATGTCTCTTGAACCTTCTCCGAAGTGCCTGAGGTACTACTTATGCCCTATCTCACCTTTCTAAAGGCCCATGACTCAATGGTGGGCTAGAGGACTGTCCCACCTCATCATCTCTGAATAGTGGTCTATATTGACTCTTAGTTCTAGAGCACTGAACTAGAACCTTTGGTAGCTTCTGGAACTGTCTGCAGCTTCAGTGAATTTTACGTATGTTTAAAATCAAGTTCAGATGCAAACAAATTTGGAAGGAACCCAAAGAGCTAAAAATATAATTAAGGCTCCAGATGGACTAATGTATGTGGAAAACATAAGCGCCTAAACAATTGTTGACAGCAATGACTAAGGGCTGGGGGGTGGAAGGGAGATGACTGACTGGTAGAGGGCTTTATAGCTTGTCTAAAAGTAGAGCGGCAGTTGAGCTGCAAAATTTTAGTTTCAGTTCCAACCCCGCTCCCCAAAGTTCAAGAGCATTTAGGATTCAGATTCTGGTGGTTTAGATTATAGAAACACAGGCCATGGAATTCAGCTTTAGATTCTGAACTGCCCTGGATTTAAGAGGCATTCAAATATGGAATGTTGGTTTGATTCAATGTCTTTAAGTATCTGTTTAGTGAAAAACACCAAGGATGGAAACAAATTAGTGAGTGCGGCATAAGGGATAATAAGTAGGAGGAAAGGAAGAAAAGGAAAATTCAGTTTTATAAACAGGATATACTTCTTAATGGTGAGATCAGTTACGCTTCTGAATCATCTCCCAAGGGAAGAGGTTGAAACTCCATTGCTGGAGACATGTACAAATCAATGGAGAATCTACAATGTCTGGAACAACCCTGCACTGACAAAGGGAGGGGCTAAGTGACCAAATAAGTCTTTCCTCTCTCTAATTTCTATTATTCTGACTATTTAGATAATGGTGAATAGCGAACAGGCTACCAGATTAGTCCCCATTCAAGCCTTTTGAATATTCACCCTATAATATTGCTGGAATTATCCCAGGACCTGCACAGGAGAAACCCTAATAATTCAAGATGGTTCCTTGATAGCTCTTATGGCAGATGGCCAGGTTAAATCCAGTTACATCCAAATTTCAATGAATTCTGATGTGGATATATGCATAAATCGAGCAATAATTAACCAGGTCTGATTGTACTTCATGGTCAATCCATTTCTACTACACTTCCCAACCATATTTCTTTTCAGGTAGAAACCAGGACAGACAGAACCAACGGGAGGTCTTTGCTAATACCCAATGAGTCCAAACCAGAGAAGTGATCCCTAAAATCAGAGACAACACTCATGTACCAAAACAAACATAGGTACTCACCTGGAACGTCTAAATCCAGTTATGCCAGAGCGGGAGGCTTCATCAATGAGTGGTGTTACAATCTTCTCTGTCATGTCTGTCAGCACAGTAAAAGTGGGCTCCACAATGAAATCAATAAAACCTGAAACAAAACACAGTGGACAGAAGAGGTAAGTATTTATGTTTTGCCATTGCCTGTGCATTATCTAGTATAATAGCACAGTGGATGAAAAGAATTACATGTTAAAAGAGGAATTGAAAAAAAGGACAAGGAAGAATGATACTATGCATTAAGCCTGACCCATAAGCTGATATTTTGCATGCAATGGTAGCTCCTTAAATGTTGGAAAATGTGGAAATTCAGAATATAAACAGATGCAATAGAATTTGTTCTACGTGAGTTTTTTGAGTATCTAAACCAAATTCTCGGGACAGTTGAATGCATAGGGGCCGACTTCCGGCCCCGCCCGTGGGTGCTGTCACCTGGCGTCAGGGGCGGGGCCCCGCCCCCGACGCCGGGTGACGTTGCGGGGGCCCCACCCCCGACGCCGACGCCATGTTGCCCAGCGTCGGGGGCGGGGCCCCCGCAACGTCTCCCGGTGCCCGGTAAGTTTCCCGTGGATCCGGGGCAGGCGGGGAGTTGCCGGTGGGTGCAGAGCACCCACCAATTTTGCTCCGTGGGTGCTCCAGCCCCGGAGCACCCACGGAGTCGGCGCCTATGGTTGAATGAGACCAAGCTTGGAGGACGAAATTTCTGGAAACAGAAAAATAAAAGAATAGTAATAATGACAGACTTCTCTGGGTATCTATTCCAAGTGTCGTGGAGCTATCAAATATCAATGGGATTTTGTGAATATTCTCATTTGAAGGTTTGCCCCGCTTGTACTCATTGAGGGTCAAACGTATTCAGATTCTATTCGTTTAATTTTTAACAAATTCATATATTATTTTTAAATCAGGAGGAGAAGGGAAAAATACAGAACTAAATCTGTCCCTCTACTGGCTTGTGTACAAGGGGTAGGGCTGAGAGGAAACAGCATAGTATGTCTTCCTTCAAGTCAGCTCTTTGTGCAAGCAACAGGGATGGATCCACCCAGAGCGTTTAAGAAAGCACTAAGTTTTGGGTCTGCTAATGTGTGCATTTATATACCAACTTTCAGCCACCTGTAGCCCTGCCCTGTAGTGACACCATACAATAACCATATGGTCAGTAAGGCACTTTAGTGTTTGTGGTCACAGATTAGACACAGATTTTTAAAGACAGATTTTTCAACTTTATTTTCCCCTCATATTGTCACTCTTCAGCAGAGTTTAGGTTGTTTTGGAAGCCCTAACTGTACATTTCCATAGTGTAACACATTTGAATTTATTTTTAAATTTAACCTGAATTGTGGATTTCTTGGGTTTACAATGCCTGGTCTGGGGATACTTTACAACACCCTGTAATGTATTTTACTCTAAATTACTGATACATACTCTCCACCTTAATATAGTTTTTGTCTGAGGATTATCTTACCCCTCATCTTTACACTCTGAGATGAGGGTCCCAAGGCCAACTGCCAAGAGCAGAGGTTTTCCACTTGTGATCTGTGGACCCCTGTAGGTCCACAGACTGTGTCAAAGGGGTCCACAAAAGGTTGTCATCACTATAGAACAGTGGTTTTTGACCTGTGGTCCGCAGCTCTGTGGACTATGTCTAAGATTTCCAAAGGGGTCTGCACCTCCATTTGAAATTTTTAGGGGTCTGCAAATGAAAAACAAAAGGTTGAAAACCACTGGCCTAGAGTTTATTTTCATTCCATGTTAAAAAGGACACCTAGATCATGCTAGGTAGGGAATAATTTCTTGAGAGATTGCCATTCAGGAACAACCTCATTTGATCATCAGCTTTTATCCTATATCTTCTGAAGCCATGATTTTCTTTCCAGCAAGCCAAAGGACAAAAATAAAGGGCTCTTGCTACATTAATCAGCTGCAAGAGACAATGATTGAAACAAAGGCTGATCTCCAGTCAAACAAAGCTTCCTGCTGCCTTGGATAGAAAGAAAGGGGCTTCAAATAGTTTAATTTTCCTGTTGAAAAATAAAAACGTTGGCCTGGTAATTCTTTGCAATTTGCTAGGTTCGCCCACCCTGCTCCACTTGACCAAAAGCCTGACTTTAAGATGTGAATTGTCTCTGATTGGACTTCTTCCCAACATTTTCATAACAAAATGAAGTGGCAGGTGAAAGAATGTGTCTCTTTTGTTCTTTTCCTTTTAAATAAATGTTTCTTGTTTAATTTCTGTAGAAACGATACATACTAAAAACCCTCTCTTTGCATTTCTGGTCATCAAGCATGCTCACCTGCTGTGGTCTGTGCATCCACAACAACTAGAACTGGCTGAAAAACTTCTGACAAAACATTTTCTCATCAGAATCTGCCAATTTGTCAAAATCAAAACATTTCACAGTGAAGGTCTGATTTTAACAAAGTTCTGATGGAACCTTACCTGGTTCCCACCCATTTAGGTCCTCAGCAGCTCACCGTACAGACTGCCCAAGAGTCAGGGACCTCAGGGCTTCTGGGATTTGTGATTCTGGGACAATCCAACAAGCAGATTGTCTGTAAATTGGGGCTTCATTCCCTTTTGCAGAGAATTTCAAAAATGTTGGATTTTATTCCAAATTGGAACAAAACCAGATTTTGAAATATTGATATCCTTTGCAAAAAGAAATTACCTTTCTCTGCCCAGCTCTAATGACGACCTTTCGTACAGCAGCAAAATATAACACGGCCTTAACTCTGACCAGGAGGGAACCTTGAGAGGTGATTTAGTTCTGTCTCACCTGATACTGTAAACAAGTTGTTGAGATAGCCCAGAAACTCTATATCCCCACTAGAAAGTGGACTGAGAACACAAACTTATCTCACAAATGACATTCCTTTCATTTGTTGAAAATGAGGGCTGGATGCTGTAGATAATAATACAATTTGGAATTCATGAAGTACTTACTTCTACAAAGAAACTTAGTAATTACCATTCAGTGGCACTATTTGTTAAAAGCTATCAATCAGATAAGCAAATGACCGCTGAATATTTCCCTAAGACTCTGGCCTAGCACTTTGAGAGGAATCTTACCTCAACACATATTGGGGAAAGGTAAGAGTTTTTGATTTAATGAAGGAGACACTAAAGACGTCAAGCTATTGCCCATATGTTGAGCAGACTGGAACGAAAACTTTAAAATGTTAGAGGACAAGATTTCTAGAGAGAATGTTCCTGTTAATGCCAATTGGATGCAGTTAACTGCACAAATTAAATATAATGATAAATAGCACAGAACTAAATAAATCTCTCTCTGCTTATTGATTGAGTGCCTGTTTCTTAAGCTGTAATTGTTTGGATAATGGTTTAATTCACCATTAATTCTGCAATGAGTTGCACACTGGCAGCGGTCATAAGGGTCTTTTTTATTTAGAGAGCAATTCTGGCCGACCTGTGCATGGAATACAAAAGAGGAGGAAGGTACAAGCAGCTTTTCCACACAGGCTTGTGCCGTGCACAGGAGCTGGGAACAATTCCTTGGCACGTGGCCTCTGCTCCCTCCTAGGGCCTCTGCGGAAGCGAAGGGCCTGAAACAGGGTGTGTGGAAGGTGAGGCCTTAGCTCCACACACCTTTCCCTCCACACCAGCAAGGAGAGCTGGGAGTGGGGAACTTTGTTGTACCCCCTTCCCGAGCAGTGCAGCAGCCATGCACTGCCTGGAAGCCCCCAACAGGGATTCTAGTCGAGCTGCAGCTCCCCTATATTTTCCAGTCCCTGCCTGGTCCCCCTCCAGTGTGTCTGAGGTGCCTATGGAGCCATTTTGCCCTTAGTAGTAGGGCTCCTTGGAGCTAAGATCAAGTATAATCTCCTGTGTGTCTCCACTTTCCCAGGTAAAACTCTGTGTTGCAGGTAGGGAGGGGTGAACATTAAAAGGTTAGGTGACTGGACATGATTTGAAACAGAGCCTGTTAGTACAGATGATTAACTGAACTGTCTGAACTGCTGGAGACTGGAAAAATAGGGATGGAAGTATCCCAAGAACAGGCACTCTGAGGAGATTTCTGGCTCTGCAGCTTTACATGACAGTCTGAACGGGAATGTGAGAAAACATCTAAACTAGGGATGGCCCTAAACCACAGATATGGATCTGAACTTCTCCAAAGTTCAGGGATGTTTGGATCTAGGTTTCCATTCATCCCATGACAGTGCTGGGGACAGCTGTGAAATTTCATCCTTTTACACTTTGTTCAGCTTGTTTATAAAATGTTTGGCGGGGAAAACAAAGCCACTGCCCCCCTCCCCCACACCTTTCTTTAAAACTTTCACCCTCTGTCACATTTATAGTGTCAGTGGGTGTGTCTACACCACAATGTAAGCCCAGGGTTAGTAGAACGCAAGTTAGCAGACCCTGGGTTTATCAACCTATGGCTTGAGCATCTACGCTCATCTGCAACCCCAGGTTAGGAATTGTTGAACCTTTGGTCCCAACCTGGAGCTCTAGCATGTACATTGTGCACTGAATTACGTGGGCCAGAGTCAAACCACCCATTTCCCAGACTTCCTAACACCTGCCCAAAATGTGGTCACTCTAGTCCTTTGTTCATAGTGTAGAAAGGGAAAACTTGACAGTACACAAAAATTGACTGCCCAAAGGTCAAAGAAAGTCAGCCTGTGGAATTGTGGGATATTTCTCATGGACTCCCAGAGCACGAGTCCAGTGGCGCTGCATCTACACTGCAAACCCATAGAGCTAGAGCTCTGGGTCCCGGCTTGACTCAGGCCTATACCCTCCACTTCTGAGAGTTCCTGGGACCTACATCCAAGCCCTGGGTTAGTGGGATCTGTGTGTAGCTGGAAGCGGGGTTAGGCCTGAGCCTGAGTTCAAACCCTGGGCTTACATTGCAATGTAAACATACCCAGTGTTTTCTCAGTGACTCCTGCTGTCCCTTCTACCCACCAGTCCCTTTCTTTTTCCATTTCCGCTGCCCCTTATTCCTCTCGTTCCTTCATTTCCCCCATTCAACCTCAGAAACCCGTCTCCACAACTCCCGGTATCTTCTCTTGCCCCCAAACTCCTGCATATCTCTACGCTGCTTCTCCCTTTTTCCTTGCCCCTCCACAGTTACAGATTTATTGCCCCCTCCCCATTTCCATGCCTCTCAACAACTTCGGGTCTCTTTCACCGCTCCCCCATTGAACATTCTCCTCAGATCCCATTCACAGTTTCTCCCGCAGGAGTAGGAGTGAAAAAGGAAGCACTGTTTTGGGTCACTGCAGGCTCCCACCTCCCTTGCTGGATGGGGAATGGGGAGATGGGGACAAGAAGCAGTGGTGGGACCCAGTATAAGGTTGGGGATGGTGCTTGCTGACTGGAGAAGTTGGAACACTCCTGGTGGGTTAGAAGGTTTGGGGATCAATTAAATGAGCAAAACAACGACTTTAGTCAAAAACTAAAGTAACGTGTATTGAAGCCAGGATCCCCGCTTCATAGTGCAAGTGTCTTCTGCGCTGCTCAGGAACCAAGGAGCAGCCGCCATACAGCCAGGCATAGTGGTTGGTCCAGCAGTAGCATTTGTGTTAACTCAGTTCCTCTTTAGAACAACTCTCATAAATCAACTACATGTGATAGCTGTTCAGCTTAGAATCATCCATTTAGGGGCAATAACATCAGTGGAATATATATATTTGCCCTGTCTAAACTAATTCAAAGTGATGAGAGCCCAGAGTGATCTTACTTCCGTTGGAGGGAGGGGGATACTTTTTTTCCTTTAAACTGCTGCTTTGAGTCCTAAGTTACATTGAAATGACATACCTATCTGAGATTGAGCTACCATAGTAGACTTGCGGTCACACAGTGGGGAGAAAGGAAGCCCTAGTTCTGCTTCTTTGTCACCCTGGAGAAACAAAATTGAGAGCATATTAGAATACAACAAGAGTCGCTTCACATCTGTAACAACTCTGGACACTGAAAGGGCCTCTCTCATTTTTTAATTGACGCTCGTGTGACACCCTTAATTGCAAGACTCAACTTTTTAAAGGATAACTTTTGTTTATTCTGGGCATCCAAATCCTCTTCTTTAAGAGCTTCTTGCGGACAGGTATCACCTTACTGTCCAACTACAGGCCAACCTCCTCTTGCAGCAACAGTACCCTCTCTATTCTGCATGCTCTCCCACCCTATTCTGAAGGGGGCAGTTCCCGTTTCTCTTATACAATTTACATCACTATTAACAAAAATAAATATTCAGAACTACTACTAAATATAAACCACAATCCTATTTCTAAAACATCTACTCCAGGGACCTCACACTTTTAATGTTTTTTTAACAGATAAATCACTTTGAAGGAGATCTAGAGATTGAAGCCATCAGTGATTGAATCCTAACGTTTGGCTGTGTATCACTATGCTACAGGTAAATCTTGATTACACAGCACTCTTTGCCTTTTGGGTGTTTCTAGGGAACACTTGAAAACCCAAGAGGATTCTATATAGCACTTCTCATGTGAAGCCAACAGGTAATGGAACTCTATTACAGTAAGTCCACCAAGAGAGTGTATCAGTGTCAGAATATTAAGAACCATTAGAAAAGGAATAGAAAATAAAACAGAAAATATCATAATGCTTCTATATAAATCCATGGTATGCCCACATCTTGAATACTGTGTGCAGTTCTGGTCGCTCCATCTCAAAAAAAGATATATGAGAATTGGAAAAGGTGTAGAGAAGGGCAACAAAAATGATTAAGGATATAGAACAGCTTCCATACGAGGAGAGATTTAAAAGACTGGAACTCTTCAGCTTAGTAAAGAGACGACTAAGTGGAAATATGACAGTGGTCTATAAAATCATGAATGGTGTGGAGAAAGTGATTAGTGTTATTTACCCCTTCACATAACACACGACACATGGGTCACCCAATGAAATTAACAGGCAGCAGGTTTAAAAATAAACTAAAGGAAGTACTTCTTCACACAACGCACAGCCAACCTGTGGAACTCATTGCCAGGGGATGTTGTGATGGCCAAAACTATAACTGGGTTCAAAAAAGAATTAGATAAGTTCGTGGAGGATAGGTCCATCAATGGCTATTAGCCAAGATGGTCAGGGACACAACCCCATGTTCAGGGGGTCCCTAAACCTCCAACTGCCAGAAGCATCTGACACTGGACACTGTCAGAGACAGGATACTGGGCTATATGGACCATTGGTTTGACCCAGTATGGACATTCTTATGTTCTTATGGTAGACCATTTTTAAATTTCAAAATGTTGTCCATATTTTGAAATTAAAATAAAATAATAATAATAAACTTCAATGGCATTTTCACTAGTTTTTTTCTCCCTATGTTTCAACAATCTATGGAGCTAGTCAACATTTGGAAATATTACAAAATTTTGAAGTTGCAGAAGGGGAAAAGTCAATAAAATGTTTATGATTTTTCTTCTTTTTTTGATCAACACTACCTTTTAAAAAGTTTTTTTGCTATTAAAAAATAAATTTAAAAAACCCAACTTTTATTGTGCTTAAAACAAAAAAAACCAAGGTCTTAGGGCCAGTTGGAGGATCTTATGAGTATCACACAGGAATCAATCATGTGTCTGGATTTGTGGCTCTGGCAACAGGAAGCCCTGCGAGAGCTATAGGTTAGATCAGTCCACATGTCTACAGAAAGAGCAACATAATTTTCACCATTTATGATGATATACGTCCAGCTCTGTAATCTAAAATGCATTGAGCTTTATTGGTTTCCATGACTTCATAACAAAGTAGAAATCAAAATGGAGTTTAAACTGGCATAAAAGTGGCAGCAGAGTCAGGTCAAAGAGAACTAGGAAGACTCTCATTATTGAAAGAAATGACAGTCTGGACCGAATGCTAAGTGTTTTCACTTAGCTGCACCCAATTCCTGAAGATCTTCAATGGTTGGCAAGCTGGGTATATGTTAGATATTCTGCCTTTTGGTCATTCTCATTCAGGGGTGCTGGACATACTTTTGCTGGATGTCTGAAAGATTGAGAATTTCCAATATGTTGATAAGGACAGCATATCAGACACTAGCTTACAATCAGACATAGCAGAGGAATCTCACTGAAGTCAGATGAAAGAAAAATTGTATCTACTCTGCTGCTACAGTGGGCATCTTCCCTATGAAAAATATAAGTGAAAGAAGATGTTGACCTATAGGATTAATTCTCCCTCTCCCATCCCAAGCCCGCCCACTCCATCTCTCATTCTGTCAGCAAAACTACAAAATAATTTTGTAAAGTCCCGAGGCTACCTGTCTGAAGAACTCCTCTAGCAAGGACATGGTCCAGCGATGATGAAGGTCCCAGGCCTTGGCTGGATGACTGATGTCTGCTGTATGCAACAACAGTGATAAGGCTTTCGGCTTGTCGATTCTGCAAACCCAAATGACTGAACAAGTTAATTGTCTGCACCAGTATTGAAAGAGAAAAAACAAAAACCCAGCTAAGCAAGTAAATGAGGCCACCATAACCTTTGGCTGGGCTACTTATAGATTGATTTGTGTGTTTATAAAACTTGACAGCTATGAAAGATTAATCTCACTTCCCCAACATAAACCTTTGCGTTGGGAATGGAGTCATTCAAAAGCATAACGGGAAACTGGGAGCATTAGCCTTACTTATTTTCTTTGCAGAGTTTTTGTGTGCGAATGAGTGAGTTTTGAACGTTCCCGATATTCTCAGCTGGTGCAGGTAAGAGTTTAGAAAAGAAACTCAAACTCTTTGGAGGCACTACAGATCATGGTAGGCCGAAATCATCTTAAAGCCATGGCACTGAGGGGCTAGCCTAGGAGTGAATTATGATCGATACTGCCATGCAGTAATCCCAATCTCTTGCTGCCACAAACTGGCAGAAGCAATACATATAGCTCCTGAGAGGACATAGCAGCTAGTATCATCTGTGCCCGATTTAGGTACAGTTTTGGCAGGCTCTGGGAAGACGTGTGCCAATCCCTCCTTGGCTGGAAGAATACTACCCACAATTCAGAGTTTTGAGGGTTCGGATAAAATGGGTAAAATGGTGGTGGGAGGGAGAGAGTAGAGAAGATACTCAGGGCTCTAAGTGGCTCACAGATGATCTTCGGAGAAGAGAAGGCCTTCCTCATATTGTTCTGCCTGCTCTATAGCACACACTTGCCCTCTGTGGCTCTGAGATTGCTTCCCTATTGTCGCCGATTACAGAGCTGGCTCCCTGCAGTGGAGGCACAAGCTGTACTCTGTTGTGCAGCCAGTGTTGCTCCCAGCACCTGTGACTTGAGGCCATAATCAAGCTCTTTCAGTCATACTCTTAGCTGGAGCACACAAGCCCTTTATCTTGTATCGTTAACAAAAGGAAAATGAATGGGCTGGTTTATTCCAAAGCTTTGCTATTTAGATGCTGTGGCCCACCAGAATATTATACGGGCACGTGCCTGAGTGCTCACGTGTGAATTCATTCAAAATCCAACAACAGAAACAGGCGTGGACATCAAAGGGTCCTCTGGAGAGAGACTTTTGAAGTTTGATACAATTGCAAAGTACCAGCTGAAATGCAGCCTTTCACTGCACACAGTGTTAGGAGGTGACTCACCCTTCTGGCTGCTGCAAAGCATTCTTCATGGCTTTGATTTGCTGGAAGTGACAGGACATATCCGTGGCCAACACCATCTCTATCACCAAGGCCCTGAATTCCCTTTTGGGCAGATATCGAGCCAAGAGAAGGGAGGAAAGAGAAAGAGAAACAAGTTAAATAACATCGCTGTTTCTTTTGTTGGGTAGCTGCAAATCACTTCTGACATTTCCACTCTCCTCCACTTGCGTCACTGATCAGGGCAAAAGAGGAGAGGAAGGAGGATCTCATGTTGTAAATACCAGCCACAGAGTGAGCAATTTAGTCAGATGATTAACTCTTGCTAAGAGAAATCCCAGAGGTTTCTGACAAGTCCATTACGGGCCGCTCTTTTCAATTAAACACAAAGCTCCCAAATCGATTTCTTCTATAGAAGGCTCTTAAAAGGAAGCCAGCAGGCTGTTCAAATAGTGTGCATGCCCTGGGTAGGAGTAAGTGAACTCTGAAACACAACCGTGTATCGACTTACCTTCTAAGTCAGTTTTAAAATAGATTAGTTCGAAAAACTAAATGGCTTCTGTAAATGTCTTATACTTGTACGGAAAGTTCATGTATGTTAACTTCATAGCTTGCGCAAACTGAACTTATTGCACACACTGGGGCTCCTTGCTCCTCTTCTTCCTCCCTCCATCTGCCTGGCTCCTTTTCTGTGTGACACCCGCCCATCCCCCTTTTTTCTGGACTTCCTGAATCCCCTCCCCCTAAATCTCTTCCTTGCCAGGGTCTCTGTGTATCCCCCATTCTTCCATCCTCATTTCAGGCTCCTCAATTCTCACTTCGATACAACAGCTCTGAGCATCCCCATTCCCACTTCTCCCATACCTTTCATCTTCCTCCATGGCAGGGGCTCTGTGTTCTCTCCCATTCACCCAGACATCCATTGCAGGGTCCCTCCCCCATTCCTGCCCAAGGCAGGAGCTCTGTGCACCCCTCATTGCCCCTTACCCCACAGTAGGGTCTCTCATTCTTCCCACGCCCAGGAGTTCTGCGTGCCCCATCACCCTACTCCCCATGCCAGGGGATTGGTGGGAACCCTCATTATTTCCTTCCCTCAATTCCCACTTCGTCCTCCATGCTAGTGTTCTGTGTGCCCCTCTTCTTCCCACTCCCCATACCAGGGTCCCCCACTCTCCCCGCTGCCAGGGATTCCATGCTCACCATTCTCCCCACCCCTATGCCCTTACACCCTCTTCTTTCTATCTGGGAGAGAAGTCATTCCGAGAGTCAACATGTACAATTCCATAGGCAGGATGAGCAGACACATCACCGTACCAGGCCACCCTTACTTCTGCGCTACTGCTGGCGGCAGCACTGCCTTCAGAGCTGGGCACCCAGCCAGCAGTCGCTGCTCTCTGGATGTCCAGCTTGAGCCCCGGCACCTCTTTCATTACAAATTAAGCACTGGTTGGATCACTAGAGAATTGCAGAGGTGCTTGAGGCTGTAGCTATACGAATGAGCTGGCGGGAGGTTCATGTGTTCCCCTATTTCTGCCTTTTGGTTTTCAGATTTCCCCCCAAAACCAATAGGGTTCTGGCCCTTCAATGCAATAAACATCCTCTGAAATTTTGGGATTGGACACAGTGTTATCACGTTAGACAGAGAACTGTCATTAAGTTGTGGGTGTTTAACTCTAACCCTATAGCCACCCCATAGCGCCTTTTTTTTTTTTCAAAACAACTTTTCTGTTCAAGTGTATCACATTGTGCTCCTGATAGTACTAGTTCAAACTATTCCACAGTTAATAAATCAATGAATAGTTTTTAAAAAATCCTACTTGGGAAGGATCAGGTTGAAATCCCTTGGAAGTCAATGTGGATTTTTTTTCCAGAACTTTAAACCAAAACTCTCTGGCCTCTCATACATACAATCTTCTTCCTATTTTCAGTGAGGTGTTCTGGGAGTATGTCCTCAGATCTGTTTAGAAATTTTGATGAAATTCCCTGCTTAAAGACTGAGGTGCTTGGATACTATGGTAGTGAGGGCCATAAAAGTGCCTTAAATGGAATTAGAAATATTTTTGAATTGAAAATGTGTGAGAATGCAACTTTTTGCAGGGCTTTGATTGGAAAGGCCCACTTCATTTGGAAATTGGGCTCATATTCACCAGAAACAGGCCTTCCCCCCCAACCCCCTCCCCTTTTTTTTTGTTGAAAAAATTGTATTTCCCTATGATCTTTTCATAGGGACATGGCTCCATCCTGAATTCTAATCTAATCTTCCAATACATTGGGAGATTGATTCATCCTGCTGGGACAAGCAGCTGCAATTTGCAAAGCCCCTTTCTCTTCCACAGAGCTGTCAGCTGTACTCCAGAGGGAGGGGCACAGTATTTGCATCAGTACTGTCCCAGGGAAGTTCTTGTTGGAGAAGAGCAGCTCTACCGTGAAGCTGGCTTTCCACGGGAGTCCCGCCAATGGAGACAGCCCTGTGGACACACTAAATCACCACACCTCATGGGTGCCCTGGCCACACACCCTGCCCACTTTTCTGGCTGCTATGGCAGGCATTTGAAGATGCTTCCCAGCATCTCCAGATGGACTTTCCACCAGCAGGGGACTATACATGCATATTTTGGTATAATCATCTAGGGAAGAATCAAAGCGGCAATGTTTCCACCATGGGATAAAAATCCTATACATTTTTGTAAGTAATACAGTAATACTTCTATGCTATCTTTACCACTGATTACTGCACCTGGAATAATTAATTATGCATTCATGAGTCACAGGTGTACTGTAGTTATATCAGTAGGCTGGGATCATTGATCTCTGGTCTGCTTTCATTTACACACACAAATTCTTTAAAATATCTTGCATTGTTCCAGCTGGAGACCACTTTAACTTGCTCTTTCAGACAACTGCCCTGAGGACGTTCACTTCATGAAATGTTGCATAATATTTTTTGATGTTTTGTTCCATACAGTTTTTCTCCTTAGCCCCACCCCAATTTATGCTGTGCCCTACTGAAAGAATTAAATCCCCACAAAGTCACAGAAATTGGAGTGGAAAATGTCTATTGAGGTCATCTAGTCCATACCCTGGGGCCCAATAGCAGGATTGTTGCCAACAGCATAGTGCTTTGTCCATTCCACTTCAGTCAAAGGCATGCATTTTTGTGCATAGCAGAAAATTATGTATAAGCCATGGATTGTGGGTCTCACTTTTTTATTCTCATGGAAAATAATAAAGGAAGGAACAACATTGCCTTAAAGGCAACATTTTGAAAGGCTGGCATTACTCACAAAAATGTGCATGCATGCACACATACAAATACCGGATTTGGACAAGAAAAATATATAATTGCTTGTGCAAATGCCTATTACGTGCACAAATGAAGATTATGTGTAGGCAAATTTTTCATCTTGAACCTAAAAGTTTCAACCAGGCTACAAAAGGCATCACTGACCTGCAATAACAAAACATCAGTAACACACACAGCATTATATGGTATGAGAGATCACATACCCAACTGTTGGATCACAACTCCACGTCTGCTAACAATGGTTTATGAAAACCTTCATTAGACACTATTTCCTGAGCTGTACACTGATAGGAGCTGAAGAGCTCAACATTTTCCAGATGCCTTTTTAATCCTGTACTTGCCAGTAAGGGCTTGTACTAAATATGCTCTATTTCAGTAAACTGCATGGAAATTATTAGCACAGAAATACAGTGCCAGAAAAGAGTCCATAACAGTATCTTGGAAAGCATCTGTTCTCTTTGCAATTTATTTTCTTAATTCAGTGTGATCTGTTTTAGTTTCAGTTTTATAATGTACCTGTTGACTACTTTAGCAAATGGGAATTGTCAGATGAAGCAACATATCAACTTTTCAAATATTTTACAAGCAGCAGAGTTCTTTAATGTGAAAGAGAAAGGTGCAGTAAATTAAATTAAGGACTAAGCTCTTTTCTCCCTGATCCCCCCAGCAGACCTCTTCCGGGCTCAACTGCTCTCCCCGCACATGCAAATGCCACAAAGAGGTCTGCTGTGCTGATTGGATAGAACCTTCCCTGAAAACACATTCCCAGACTAGAAAGACTAAACACCATAAAATTGATAAAACCCATATGCAAAGACAGACACATTTCCCAAGTCTATCTTCACTTTTTCTATTGCAGTCTTAAATCTTAATGTGACCTCTGTTCAGAAAAGGCACTTTAATGCGTGTCTAAGTCTTGTCCAGAATCAGGGACCGGGCCTATTGCTGTAGGGGACATTCAAACTATCAGATAGCTCAAAATGAATAAATAAACCCAAATTTTGACGTGACAGAGCTTTAAAACCGGTTAGGTTAAAATTTTCAAGATTATCTTCTGATCTAAACGGCATTGGATTTTTATTGCCCAGATTGAGATACTTTGGACCTGATTTTTTTTTTTTTTTT
This sequence comes from Chelydra serpentina, assembly GCA_037349315.1. Classification (NCBI taxonomy): domain Eukaryota; kingdom Metazoa; phylum Chordata; order Testudines; family Chelydridae; genus Chelydra; species Chelydra serpentina. The sequence continues at coordinate 3,496,808 of JBAIAC010000032.1, forward strand.
TTTTTTTTTTGAGTACCTTAAATTCCTGTTGACCCTATCTAGGGTTGTGAGTTCTCAGCACCTCTGGAACAGGACCAAGGTGTTTCAGGTTAGACACTCTAAGCCCAGGGCTACACTGGGGGGGGGGGGGTCGATCTACGATACGCAGCTTCAGCTACGTGAATAACGTAGCTGAAGTCGGCGTATCGTAATCGACTTACCTGGCCATGAGAACGGCGGCGAGTCGATCGCTGCTGCTCCCACGTCGACTCCGCTTCCGCCTTTCGATGAGGTGAATTTCCGGAGGCGACGGGGAGCGCTTTCGGGGATTGATTAATCGCGTCTAAACGAGACTCGAAAAATCAATCCCCGATAAATCGATTGCTACCCGCCGATCCGGCGGGTAGTGAAGACAAGCCCTAACATGGAGGCACCCCAAATCAAAAGCTGCATTTCAAAATGTTGGCTTTATTGTACATCAGAACAATGGCCATTATTCTGCAGCAGCTTCATGTGCAGCAACTACAAAATAAGGCCTTAACTAAGAAGAAGAAAAATTAAGCAATCTGGAAAAGATTCAAACCTAACTACACATTTTAGTTCAACCAGTTAATGTATTTCTTAAAGGAAATATGTTACTCTTAGAGTCTTTGCACATAAATGAGTATACCAAGGAACATGAATTCTGACTAGAGCTGGACAAATAACTGATTTTTCAGTTCACTGGCAGTTCTGAAAAAGAAATAAAAATTTCAATTCAGGTCAAACCAAATTCAAAAAAATTCCAAACATTTTTGGTGAATCAAAAGCTGGTTTGGGTAACACTTTGGAACTTCTCAATACCAACTGGCAAGAGAGTGCAGAGGGGTTACAAGGAATCTCTTGGGTGTGGCATGTACATTCTAGCTTACCAAAAAGTGTCAGATGATGTCTTGAAGCCTGTGTCACTTTGGTCATGAACATCACTGTGAAATATATGTATGGATACTATGTAGAGAGAGCTATGTATATATACTGAAAATGTGTTCTTACAGTCATAGACTCAAACTCTAAGGCTAGATGGGGCCATCATGATCATCTAGTCTGACCTCCTGCACATTGCAGGCCACAAAATCTCACCCACCCAACTCCTGTAATAGACCTAAACCTCTGGCTGAGTTACTGAAGACCTCAAACCATGATTTAAAGACTTCAAGTTATGGAGAATCACCATTTACACTAGTTTAAATCTGCAAGTGATCTGTGCCCCATGCTGTAGAGGAAGATGAAACTCCCCCAGCATCTTTGCCAATCTGACCTGGGGGAAAATTCCTACCCAACCCCAAGTATGGTGATCAGTTAGACCCTGAGCATGGGGGCAAGCCCCACCAGCCAGACACCTGGGAAATAATTGTCTGTAGTAACTCAGAGGAGCCCTCCCTATCTACTGTCCCATCGCCAGCCGTTGGAGATATTTGCTGCTAGCAGTCGCAAATGGACTACATGCCATTGTAGGCAGCCTCATCATACCATCCCCTCCATAAACTTATCAAGCTCATTTTTTAAACAAGTTAGGTTTTTTTGACCCCACTGTTCCCCTTGGAAGGCTGTTCCAGACCTTCACTCCTCTGATGGTTAAAAACCTTCATCTAATTTCCAGCCTAAACTTGTTGATGGCCAGTTTATATCCATTTGTTCTTATGTCAACACTGGGGCTTAACTCAAATAATTCCTCTCCCTGCTTTGGTATTTATCCCTCTGATGTATTTATAGAGAGCAATCATATCTCAGCCTTCTTTTGGTTAGACTAAACAAGCCAAGTCCTTTGAGTCTCTTCTCATAAGGTAGGTTTTCCATTCCTTGGATCATTCTCATATCCCTTCTCTGCACCTGTTCCAGTTTGAATTCATCCTTCTTAAACATGGGAGACACTGTATTCCAAATGAGTAGTGCCTTGTACAATGGTATTAACACTTCCCTAGCCCTACTGGAAATACCTCGTCTGAAGCATCCTAGGACTGCATTAGCTTTTTTTATGGCTACATCACACTGGCAGCTCTAGTTATCCTGTGATCAACCAATACACCCAGGTATTTCCCCTCCTCTGTCACTTCCAACTGATACATCCTCAGTTTATAGCAAAAATCCTTGTTGTTAATCCCCAAGTACATGACCTTGTACTTCACGCTATTAAATTTCATCCTATTTCTATTACGCCAATTTTTAAGATTGTCCCAATATTCCAGTTCTCCTCTATATTGGCAGTACCTCCAAACTGTGTGTCATCAGCAAATTTTATTAGCACTCTCCCACTTTTTGTGATAGGGTCCTTAATAAAAATGTTAAATAAGATACTAATCACGCAACACCATTACAGCCAACCAAGATTTACGAGGTTAATCTTATTGATTTGGAAATGGAAATACAAGGCCTAATGAAAACAGAGGTTTAAGAATGTTAGTTGTGCTGTAAGCACAAAAGGGGGGAATGTGGAAGTAGAAAAAGAGGAAAAGAGAGGATATGAGTGCAGTCATCTTGACTTAGGGCTAGTCTACACTTACCGGCTGGATCGGAGGCGTCGGATCGATCTTCTGGGTTCGATTTATCGCGTTTTGTCTAGACGCAATAAATCGAACCAGGAAGTGCTCCCCCGTCGACGCTGGTAATCCAGCTCGCCGCGAGGAGTAGGCGCTGTCGATGGGGGAGCCTGCGCGCCGCGTGTGGACCACAGGTAAGTTCGAACTAAGAGACTTCGACTTCAGCTACGTTATTAACGTAGCTGAAGTTGCGTATCTTAGTTCGACAGGGTGGGTTAGTGTAGACCAGCCCTTAGAAACAGAGCAGAAAGAGGGACTTGTGGGAGTAAGAAAACCGCAAGAGATGCTGTTTTAGCTTCGCTTTAGGAAGATAAGAGTGGAATGTAATGCTGAAAGTAAGCAAAAAACATTGAGATATGTAGACTATCAGGAAGGAAATGTATAAATAATTAGCCGATGATGTATGTAACAGGAGAGTATAAATACTTGCCTTTAAGCTGCTTGTATTTGAAGTTCTGCACAAGGGGAGGGGAACACCCCTGTCCAACTGCAGTCTTCCCTTGCAATTGCTCGAAATAAACTTGTTGCTAACAAACTCAGAGTGAAGGCTCATTTTCTTCCACAATTTGGAAATTTTCCAAAACCAATCCACTAGTAACCTCCCTCCAACCTGACAGTTCACCTTTCAATATGATACGTTGTAGTCTCCCCTTTAATCAGTTCCTTATCCACCTTTCAATTCTCATATTAATCCTCATCTTCTCTAATTTAACTAGTAATTTTCCATGTGGAACTGTATCAAATGCCTTACTGAAATCCAGATAGATTAGATCTACTACATTTCCTTTGTCTAAAAAATCAGTTATCTTCTCAAAGAGGAGATTAGGTTGGTCTGGCATGATCTACCTTTTGTAAAACCATGTTGTATTTTATCCCAATTACTGTTTACCTTTATGTCCTTAACTACTTCCTCTTTCAAAATCTGTTCCAAGGCCTTGCATACAATTGAGGTCAAACTAGCAGTACTAACAATATTTTCCTTGGTCATTTTTTTCCTTTCTTAAAAATAGGAACTATATTAGCAATTCTCTAGTCACAGGGTACGACCCCTGAGTTTATAAATCCATTAGGTTACTATTGGACTTGCAATTTCATGTGCCAGTTCCTTTAATATTCTTGGATGGAAATTATCCACCCTTCAACCCAATTTAATCCCATTAAGCTATGTCTGGGGACTGGTCACCAGCAAACATGAAAACCAGGTTCTGTCAAACAATGGTTTTCTGTTTTTATATTGTCTCATTCACAATGGGTCTCCTATCACCAAATGCAAATGAAGGACTGCAGGGACTTCAGAAAGAAATTAACAGGAAGAGAAAAGGAGTGGTGCGGGAAGGGGAAGAGGGGAGAGAGAAAACCCTATCTGGAGGTGTATATCAAAGGTTTGCTTCATTGCATTTAGGAAGCAAAGATGACGCCCAGTCACTTTTCACTGAGGAAGTAAAAGGACAGCAATTTTGCTACATGAAAAAGTGGTCTCAGCCAGGCTTGATTGAACATGCTGGAGATAACTTTGGATGGAATCATTTTCTTTTGACAGGAGGTTAACCTGTTAGTCAAGTTTAGTCTCTAGAAAGCTTGTTGTGATGTTATTTCATAAGTAACCATTTGTTTCTTACTCACTGTCACTAGGATCTCTGTTCTTTGATAATAAACTTATTCTTGCTTTCACCATAAATACATCTAAGTGCTGTGGTGTTAACCAAAGTGAAGGTCCTGAATTGAATCTTACAAGTTGGTGTGTATTGGTCCTTTGGGAACCGTAGGCCTGGTAACTCTGAGTGTTCAGTGGAGAAGGCACTGGACCCTGCAGGAAATGCTCCAAGGACTCGGGGGCGCCCGGGTGGGTACATGCCTTTTGCTACCTGTACAAAGCATGTGGCCTGCAGACCTGCCTGGAAGGAAGTGCTTGTGCTGCCAGAGGCTGTTGGTTTCAGGGAGCTGATCCACAGCATGCACAGACAAGACTCCTTTACAATAAAAGCAGGTGGCGGTGAGGTGCCTCATAACCGTGGGTACCCTGGGGGAGCGTTCACACTGGGACAAACAAAACGTGTTTGACCCGAAACATTTTGTTTCCAGGTGTTTTTAAAGGCCTAGGTTCACAGAGCAGGAGGTGCCGGTGGTGCCCTTCTTATAACTTTTAGCCCAGTAATTAGGCAAATTTCTACCAAATGTATTAATAGTTTCAGGTCAACCAAAACAGCTTTTTTCCAGTGAATAAACTGTTCACCCAATTTTTTTTGCCCAGTTCTAGTTCTGACACTATGAAGAGGAGGGGGGTAGCTATTACTCAAACAACAACATTTTAAAGTTTCAAGACTCAGACTATTTTACTGAAGATTGTGCTCAAAGTACCAAGAATATGGCCAAAAGAAGCTGCTAAAAATCTACTTTGTAGCCAATGACACGTGACCTTTTACTGTCGCCCAGAATGAATTATTGCTTTTCATTTAATGGGCAAAGCAATGCACAGTTCCCCCATCAAAGTTAAGAGTGTAGGGAGTGGTGGTAGGGATATCACAGTGCTATTTATTTAATTTCATTCTCTAGGTAGAATTTTTATTTATTTATTCTCACAAACAGTTTAGAGACTGAATTATTTCCCAGTGTTGAGTCAGTGCTTCATCTTTCTAAGACAGATAAATCCAGTTTTCATGTTTTTTACTGTGTTTGTCTTTAAGATAAGACTTTCTAGGACACTCTTCTTTGGCCAAAACTCTCTCTCCCACAAATACAATATTGTACAGTTTGCTCTGCTTGAGTGGCTGGCTGATGGCCTCCATCCAAGAGGTTGTAGCATTTCAATGACTGCATGTTGTGAATTGCATTGGGATGAAAGATGTGGTCCCTAAAATGATATTATGAGGAAGAAGGAGGATATTAAGATGGTAATAGAGGAGAATGGAAGAAACGAAAAGAATCAAGGGAGCTGTCATGTACCATAGGCCCACATTTAAGTTTGAGGACAATGTAGTTACAGTAGGGATGAATTTGTTCCACTGTGATTTGTACATCCCAAAATGGGGTTGGGCAGTTAAAACAAAATTTAAAAATTTTGACCTCAATCTGCTTGGACAACTTCCTTTAATTTTTTTTCACTTTCTCTTCTCCCTCCCTCATCAGCTCCCATTAATTTTCAGCAAGGTACTTAAGCATAGACTTAATTCTGAACACCAAGTAGTCCCACTAACTTCAATGTAGACCCATGCTTTAGTACCTTGCTGAACTGGGACCTTAATTTCCCTGTTCCTTGAAATATCATCATCATAGGTATAGAAACATCCATACCAAAGCACTTCACAACCTGCATGAATTCAATGCTACTGGGGTGCCATGACCACTTGGGTTATGCCAAGGAAAAATTAGGCCCAGTGTGAACAGATTTGTTTATAGGAAATTATGTTTATATTTTATATACTCTAGGGGAATGTTTACAATTTTTAAAAAAACTGTTTTCCTTGATATCTTATATATCTAATTTGAGTGAAAACAAGTTGTATTTAAATTTTTAAAAATCCCTTACAATACTGAATTTAAACACAACAGCCTCATGCTGTTAACTGAAATCGTTCAGCTCCTTTTCACTGTGCAAGGTGAATGAAATGCAAAAAGTAAACAGACAACCTAGATCTTGAAAAGTAAATTAGATTTTAATACCACGATCTACAGAGTGGGTTTTATTCCCTTTTCAAGATTCTTGTGACACTTTCTGAGTGTTAACTTGTTTTTTCCTCAGAGTTTGTCTGTTTATGAATCCACAAGATGTTGAGTGGCTTGTCATACTTAGCCAGTCATGCATAGCAGACATGCCAAACCCGTGAAAAAAACACTAATCGGCTTATGAGTTGCTTGTTGGCTAGTTTTTGGTTTGTAGCTTGTTGCTTGTTTGGTTTGTAGCTCTTTTTTTTGTTTTGTTTTTTTGTTTTATTGGTTCCTGGCAAACAGGGGCAAGGGGGGGAGAGAGAGTCAGGGATGCACAACAGGCCCACCACAGTCCCAGACTGCACACCTAAGGTGACCAGACAGCACATGTGAAAAATAGGGATGGGGTGGGTGGTAATAGGCGCCTATATAAGAAAATTCCCAAATAGCGGGACTATCCCTATAAAATCAGGACATCTGGTCACCCTATGCACACCAGGGGGGATCTAGTCACATAGAGCATTGGGGTACTTAGGGATTGGCTTGTTTTTGCCTTGCTTGAAATGGCATTTGCTTGATTTTTGGCTTATTGTGAAAGTCAGGGTGCTTATTTACCGCATGAAAGTTGGCAACTGTGATCCATAGTGCTGACTTTTGAATGAAACCAACCACATGTAGTTCTGGGGTTTAGGCCAGGTGCTCAGGTGGGGGTACATTCTTGCCATCCCTGGCTCCACCTGTCATGAGGGTTTCTGTGCTGGGAAGACTGGGTGAACATGGAACACAGACCCAAGGGAGGAGGAAGAGGGTGAACTTTCCCTCCCTGACCCAGCCTATGAGGGCCCAGAGAAGTACTGCTGAGTGCCCTCAATTTCCATTGAAGTCGATAAGAGTTGCGTATGCTCAGCACTTTGTTCAGTTTGAATGCATACATGAATCAGTTTATGTTTGTCTGCAATAACACGATAGGATGCTTTCACTCCAGTGAGAAAGAACTCTGATTAATACAATTCATTTAAGATTCTTCCTGTCCGACCCAGGTAACTATATACGTTTTATGCATAATTGTTATTTTCAAAGTGTCAGATATTTCATTTTAAAAGGAGATAAAAAGCCCTCTTTCAGTTTGAACAATCTGTTATTTAAAAATGCCGATTTTTGCAAATAAATTATTTCCATCAGGAGTACCTCTTTTAAATTACACCTTCTTCTGGCTTTTTGGCATGTCTGACACCCACTTATATGCTCTGGGCCCGATTCTCATTTACACTAAAGCTCATTTATAATGTTCTGGCAGTATAAAGGGGCCTCAGAGTGGGCTTGATTGTAACTTATGTTTTTGTGTAAATGAAAATCAGGCCACCAGTATATTCAGCTACACAGTGATAAGTGGATGCAGGGAGAGCTATGAGAGACTAACAAATAGATTCTATTATAAATTAAATAACTTCACACGTCACTTCTGAATTTAGTCCTAAGAGTACAACAGATGAAAATGAGAGGGGTAAAAATAGGATAAAGATTTTTAAATATCCTCCCTCTTAGTAATAAAAATACAGCTGTATATTATATTTTGATGGATACCATTATTCAAAGAAATGTAGTAACTACAAATGGCCCAGCTGTAACTTCCCCAAATGGCCTTACTGCTTGTTCTTACCTCCAATCATCCTTTGAGAGGTTAGACAAAATGTTCATCTCCTCGTCATCTTGCAAAAGGCGATAGGCTGCACTAACATGGTGATTTTCGAGCACAGATCGGTCATTGTACAGAATGGCTGAATCCGACCTAGAATTTAAAAGAATGTAGAAAAAGTTATGTTTCTTTCCATTATGTGTCAGTCTCGCATTCAGAAATATTACTATGATTCACAATTACAGACTATATATTGTTATTTTTATAATAAGTGTAATGCTGTATTCATTGCTATGTAGCCAGGAAAAACATTAAAACCAATGGTTGAAATTCACCTTAGGGAAAAAGCCTTGCACAAAACCCCATTCACTGCTTAAGAACCACCCAAATAAAGACGTTAAAGATTTAAAAGGAGTCTTGAGAGAATTTAGCTGCTAAATACTACATAAATATCAGTCATTGGGTGAAACGATGAGGCTTTTGCTCAGTTCTTACTAAAGTAAAACTTACTTTGTGTGAGGGATTGCAAGATTGGTCCCAGTATTATTTTATGAATTGATTATTTTATACAAGGAATTCATAGTGCAACCATTTCCACCAATAGACCTCCTGCTGAGAACACCTGACCTTTGACACAAAGAGGAACATTTCCAAAGTCACAAAGAGCAGTTCAGTGCCTAGCTCTCAATGAAAACCAGTAGAAGTTAAATGCCTACCTTTTGTGCCTTTGAAAATCTCCCCCAAAAGAGTTGTGTGCTTCCAAAATGGCACTGGCCAACTTCTTGCCCACCTAAATGTCCTGCAGTGCTCTCCAGTGTTTTCAAATATGGCTACCACAACCACCACTGAAGCATTATAAACACATTCTTTTGCAGCAGGCATGGCATTCGGCATGGAGAGGTACTGGCAAAGGCTGCTGATGTGCAGTTTCCAATTCTTTGTGGTTTATTGATGAATATCTATATTCTGTTTGATTCATTCAATGAAACGTTGACTTCTTCAAGTTGAAACAAACAGAAGAAGAAGAAACCTAGCCAGAATACCTCAAAATTATTCCAGGATGGCTGACCATTTATTTTGCAACTGGCAGCTTTATGAAATATGAGTTATTCGTCCAAATTCTCTTCTAAGTGGCTGTGACGGGTTAGATCACAGAAAACCCCTTGGGAACTGCCAACTGATATGCCAAGACTACTTCTACCCCTGCTGTCCCTGCCAGTCTGGGACTCCAGAACCCTGCCTGGTTGTGCCAGACATGCTTGCCGGTTACAAACACAGACCCACATCTGAACCACATCCCACAAACTGCAGGCTTAACTGAAAGCAGCTTAAGAAGTGTTCTTGTCTCTAACACTCAGACGCCCAGCTCCCAATGGGGTCCAAACCCCAAATAAATCCGTTTTACCCTGTATAAAGCTTATACAGGGTAAACTTATACATTGTTCGCCCTCTGTAACACTGATAGAGAGATATGCACAGCTGTTTGCCTCCCTCCCTCCCTCCCTCAAGTATTAATACATACTCTGGGTTAATTAATAAGTAAAAAGTGATTTTATTAAATACAAAAAGTAGGATTTAAGTAGTTCCAAGTAGTAATAGACAGAACAAATTGAATTACCAAGCAAAATAAAATAAAACACGCAAGCCTATGCCTAATACAGTAAGAAACTGAATACAGATAAAATCTCACCCTCAGAGATGTTCCAATAAGCCTCTTTTACAGACTAGTCTCCTTCTAATCTGGGTCCAGAAATCACTCACACCCCCGTGGTTACTGTCCTTTGGTCCATTTTCTTTTAGGTATCCTCTGGGGGTGGAGAGGCTCTCTCTTGAGCCAGCTGAAGACCAAATGGAGGGGTCTCTAAGGGGTTTAAATAGTTTCTCCTTGTGGGTCTAAACCCCTCCCTCCCCCTGTGCAGAATTACAGCTACAAAATGGAGTTTTGGAGTCACATAGGCAAGTCACATGTCCATGCATGACTCAGAACTTTACAGGTCAAGTCACATTCCCGGGAAAGCTCAGATGTGGATTGGTGTCTCCAAGTTCATTTTTAGCTTAAGTGTTTCTTGATTGGGCACTTACTGAGAATAGTCTTTTCTCAGGAAGCTGACCAACTGCTTCACTGAGGCTATATAAATTAAACAAGTACCTAGCCAATATTCATAACTTCAAATACAAAAATGATACATGCATACAAATTGGATGAATATATCCAGTAGATCATAACCTTTTCAGAGATATGTTACATGGCATATGTAGTGTAAAACATATTCCAGTTATGTCATATATACATTCATAAGCGTATTCCCATAAAGCATTATGGGGTGCAACATCACCAGTGTAAATCCGAGGTTACTCTATTTGAAGTCAGTGGAGTTACTCCAACTTTATGTTGGTATAACAGAGGAATTTGTCCCAATGAATGGAAGACATTCATGATCACAAAATATAGTATATCTTAGTTTCTTCCACTTATAATTCTTTAACCATTCTACCTATGTATATATTAAAAGAAAATACAAAACAAAACAAAAAAGAGTCCCAGAAGAGTCAGGTATAGACAAAATGAGCATTCTTCCCTCCCTTCCTTAAGTAATTTACAAAGGCCTCACCGTGTCTGAATGTGAAAGTTGTTGGTGGTGCCAGTGTGTTCATAGTCATGGACAGCAGCTGCGAAGATCATAGCAAAGATCTCCAGCTCTGTCAGCCAGTGCTGAAAAAGAGATTATAGAGCAATCAGATAAGCTGTCATTTTCTCAGGCATTAAGGCTTTAATCTGTTAAAGTAAGCTCTCTCTTGCTGACAATACACACTGAACATCATTGACTTTTCCCTACAGCCTGTCAGCTGTTCCAAAGTAAACTTCTCCAGCTCCTACATGAAAGCTGAACCACTGTTTTTCCTCCAGGTGGATCTAAATAAATTAAACCCTGGCAAAATATTTTAAAATTTTTTGACACTAAAAAGGCTGAAGCAAGGGGAGGAAAACATCTACTTTCTTTAAAAGGAATAAGAGAGAGAAAAAAAAAAGATGCAAGCTCAAAAAAGGGAGCGTTTGCTATTCTGAGAGAAACACAAAACCTCATGGTGCATATGCAAATATACACACAATATAAAATACAGATGCAATCAGCTATGGTTGCCTAGAATAGTGATGTTACAAGAATACACTAGGACCTTGCTAATTCCCAATCACTAGGAGACCCTTTATGAATTACTGAATTGTGTGTATTGATAAAAAGTCAAACACACGCAATATTAAAGCAAGAATATAGCATCACAAAAATGTAATTCTAGTTGTTTATTTATAATTAATTGAAAAATATTCAGAAAGTCATGGGGTAACCTTTTCAAGAGCACCTAAATGACATAGGAGCCCAAGTCCCACTTTCCAAAGTGCTTAAATCAATTAATCATTCTGAGCATTCAGTTTCCCCACCTAACAAACATGCACCTACCTCTGGAGTGCCATTAGGATTAAAGTAGTTAATGTTTGCATCAAATATACTGAAAACAAAACACTAGATATTGTCAATACTATTAAGATAATTAGATGAATCTGCAGCTTGGAAGCAGGGATAACCCTAGATTTTGAGGGCCCTACAAGTTGGATGATCCCTCAACCTCTGCATACCCACAGCACCCCCACCGCCGACCATCTCCTGTGTGCCTGTAACACCACTCCCCCTCTGTGGTAATCCTGACCCTCCCCCACTGGCGAAGTTCTGCAGCCTCTGCTGTCCTAAGGCTAGCATACAAAGTCAGATTTCACCCTAAAACAATATCAGATGTCAGCAGTAAAATATTTTGCCCAGCTCTATAAACCATCATCAGAACTGGCACTCTTGTTCATAGAGTTTAAGACTAGAAGGGACCACCAGATCATCTAGCCTGATCTTCTGTAGATCACAGGCCACCAGCACCATCCGGCACCTGTACACTAAACCCAACAACCCAAAGTAGACCAAAGTATTACAACCAACGAGAGATTAGACTATGATGTGCCACAGGCAGAGACTAGAAGGGACCGAGGTGCACCGGTGCCCAAGGCCACTGCAATGACAGGGAAATGATTAAATGAGATACACCCAGATAATCCTGGCAAGTGATCGGTACCCACACACTGCTGAAAAAGGCAAAAAACCCAATGGTCACTGCCAAGTTGACTGGGGGGGGGAGGAAGGGGGAATTCCTTCCCAACCCCACATATGGCGATCAGTTAGACCCCGAGCATGTGAGAAGGAACCAACCAGCCAAGCTCTTGAGAGAGAAAATGCTTGGTGCCACCTCAGAGCCCCGGCCCTCCCCACTCAATGTCCCATCTCCAGCTGTGGCCATCCCTGACACTTCACAGGAAGAAGATTAAAAAAACCCAACATCCTAGCATACATTTGGGGGAGAAAAAAATCCCTTCCTGACCCCTGCAGGTGTCTGGCTGAAACCCTGAAGCATGAGCTTTAGGAACATAAGACATAAACCAAAAGTGAGCCCCAGGGCTGCTGAGCCCTGCCCCCTAACATCACAAAGCAATACCATCATACAATTGCACTCATAAATGTGTGCAGCTTCTGCTTAAAGCAAATTAGGTTGTTTGCCTCCCACAACTACTGGGAGGCTATTCCAGAACCTCACCCCTATGATAGTTAGAAACATTCTAATTTCCAGCCTGAATTTGTTCATAGCCAGTTTATATCCATTAGTTCTTATGCCAATATTGTCCTTTTGCTTGAATAGCTCTTCAGTCTCTCTAGTATTTACAGAGAGCAATCATATCCATTCTCAGCCTTCTTATCCAGCCTTCTAAGCTCTTCCAGTCTCCTCTCATAAGATAGGCAATCTGTTCCCCTGATCATCCCAGTAGTTCTTGTTGGCAGTTATATTCAGATGGACAAGGTGTGAATAGGCATGGAGACTGAACTACTCTCTTATCCCCAACCATGTTCCCTCCAGAATTAGAACAGAGTTGGAGAACATTGGTGGTGGTGAAGCTTTCGTTGTCTCTATGTTGCTGTGTCTGTCCTGAGGATAAACAGCATTTACTATTGACAAGGAAGATGACTTCAGTCTTCAAGCAACATGGAGGATAGGTCCATCAATGGCTATTAGCCAAGATGAGCAGGCATGGTGTCCCTAGCCTCTGCTTGCCAGAAGCTGGGAATGGACAACAGAGGATGGATGACTTGATGATTACCTATTCTGTTCATTCCTTCTTAAGCACCTGGCATTGGCTACAGTTGGAAGACAGGATATTGGGCTAGATGGACCTTTGGTCTGACCCAGTATGGCCAGTATTATGTTCTTAACATAGTTCTGATAACATTACGTTACATCAGGGATGGCCAGACTGCTGGTTCTCGAGGAAGTAGCATGCAATAGACCCACACTGCAATTCTTCAGACCTGGTCATTCATTTCCCAAATGGAGGCAGTTTGCTCAGCTCCTGGAGTTCCTTCTCTCAGTTCTGTTAATACTCTGGTGTAGCTGGAGAGTCATTAAGCAGGCTTGAAGTCCCATCAGGCCCTCCATGGTCAAACAAGGTCAGCGCAATGCAGGGTCTTGAAATGGAGAGGAAGGCTACTGAGTACAGGAGTAAAATGCTGTTTATTGAGAACACCCACAGAAAACACAGGCTAGGGTTACTACAGAAGAACAGTGGATGACAAATACAATTCAGTGTGAATAACGTATAGTTAAAATAGCTCTGTGAATAAAGGGGAAAAAATGAAACTTCTCGTAAATGATCAAAAGTTTTCAGTCCCCACCTCAACTACAACCATAATAAAGAAAATAAAGATGATGCCTGGCAGCTGGCATTTAACAGATGCAATCTTCATCCAAGTGGGGATATTACCTTTTACTAGGCTGTGATGGACTTCATCTTGCAGAATGGGGCTAGCTTTAAAGAACAAAGCTGTTAAGAATGATTGAGAAAGCAGCAGGGCTCTCCCATGTGGGGGGAAAAAGCAGGAGGGGGGAGAGAGCAAGGAAATGTGAATGTTTTTCATTTCTGAAGGGGTGACAAAAACGATCCAGAACAAACTCTTCAAAGATGATGGAAAGAAAGAAATGAATCAAAGAATGAACATTGGATCCCAAACTGGGAACAAAGAAAGGGAAATGAGGCATGGCTGTTGTTCACAAAGGCATAATAAACATGAAGAATTAACTACTAAGAAGAGCCACTAGAGTCTAAACAAAAGACTCACTGTGTGCATAGGGAGTGAGAACAAGAAAAGACTAGATGAGCTTCCCAATGCAAAAGTGAGTGGAATGCATTGCCAGGAAACATAGGAAAATGACACAAAGAAGAGAGGGATGGAGATAATTAGCTTATTCCTTTTCTCAGGGTTTATGTTCATTCATTCCAAAGAAGTTATCAGTTTCAGATCTCATATAGTCATGATGATCTACTTAATAACCATAAAAGCCAGCAGGTTTTTTTCCCCATTTGGTTCAAACACAAGTGTCAGAGAAATCCTACGCTTCAGCAGTTTTACAGCTCTGCTCTATGAAATGTGCCATTATCAAGAATTACAAAAGTACAGGAAGCGCTCTCATCATTTACGATTTGCATATAACTGTGTGATTGCACAAAGAGATCACACAGTAATTCCCAATAATTATCAAGATTAATCAGATAATATTCATAAAGGAGAAAAAAATAATTGAGTCACACTTGAACAACAGAGTTAATCAAAGAAAGGAAGAATGAGAGAAAAATGTTTTACAGATATCTATGCAGTGCAACTCTTAAAAATGTTTCTAAGTTGTATGCTTGAGTATTTATTCCCTGCAATATAAACATTAAAAAAAATCCAGTATTAACTCTGTACATCAAAATTAGGATAATACTGAAAATATGATACCGCCTTTATATATACTGATGGCAGCTTTTCTCCTAGAATACTGTGTTCGTTTCTGGTTGTCCCACCTAATAAAGATATATAAAAGGTCTATAGAAGTGCCGGGAGAATGATTGTAGGTATGAAAAGATTTTTGTCTGAGGGGATATGGAAGAGATTAGGACTACATAGTTTAAAGAGAAAATAAATAACAGGGGACATGATGGAGGTCTATGAAATAATGAATGGGATAGAGAAGATGAATCAGAGGCTCCTTTTTACTTTCCTCCCATAATATTAGGACAAGAGGTCACCAGATGAAACTAAAGGCTCACATTTAAAACAGATTATAATACTTTTTATGCAATGAATAATACTTCCGCGGGATATGACTAAAGCCATAGTAGAACTAAACAGAATAATGACATTAAGGGACGTAAACCCTCATACAAACCACTAAGTGCCTGGGTTAGGCACAAGCTTCCACTATGCCAGTGCATAATTGCCTAATATAGAAATTTGCATATTTCTCTCTGGCAACTGGGGCTGGCCACTGTCAAAGACAGGATACTGGACTATTGATCTACCCAGCAATGGCAATTCTTAAATCTGTATCATTTTATTTGGATTATATTAGTGAAGAACCAGTCATTATTCATTAGGCATAAGCCTGACCTTGTATCCTTTGCTCACCAGAAAGCCCTACAGACTTCACTTGGAGTTCCTGCATAGGTGCCGATCTTCCCTCTGTCCGGTGGGTGCTCGACCTCCCCCCACCCCTGACTCTGCCCCTGCCCCGCCTCTGCATTGCCCTGGCCCCACCCCCATTCTACCCCTTCCCCCAAAATCCCCGCCTCACCCCGTCTTTTCCAACCCCAGCCCTGCCCCCTTCCCGCCCCCATTCCACCCTCTTCCCCCCCCCATTCCCCCAAGTCCCCGCCCCTGCCCTGCCTCTTCTCCGCCTCCTCCCCTGAGCGTGGGGCTCCCTCCCAGAAAGTTCTAAGTGCCGCCAAGCGCTGGGAGGGAGGGGGAGCTTGGCTGCCGGTGGGTGCGAAGCACCTGCTAATTTTTCCCCATGGGTGCTCCAGCCCCAGAGCACCCACAGAGTCGGCGCCTATGCCTGGGCGTGCACAAAATTCAGGATGGGGTCCACTGGCCCTGAGACACCTTCAGCCCACAACATTGTGCACTGGAGTAAGGTTAATGTATTGGTTAGAGCATTGATACTCAGACCTCAACGGTTCAGGAGCCAAACTAGTGATCAGCATAACCCAGAAGAGCCAGAGTCATGTGAATTCATTGTTTCATTTACTATTTATTTATTTATTTATTTATATATAATATAATTCTCACAGCAAAATGACCAAGTATTCTACAATTGGTTAATAATATAGTAAAAGCATCCAGATTGGTTAATAACTTTGATTGGTTAATAATTAAATCACACAGTGCTTTAATATCATGTGCTGCAAAGAGCTGCAGGAGACATATTACAGAGCTATTTGTGGCTCCTGAGCCTCAATCTGAGTGTCACTGGGTTAGAACAAAACCTGAAAACAGGAGAGTACGGTGCCTTGCATTTCTTTACTGCACATGAAGGAGCGCAAAATAAGCTGCACCCTTTTACTAGTGAGAAGCATTGTATCCTGGCACATTCAGCAGAGGAGGGGAAGGCATTGAGAGATGCAAACACACCATAGGAAAAAAGTGCTCTCAGATGATCAATTAAACTGAAAAGTCACTTCTGATATACAGCATTGTGGAGTCCCCTTGTTGTTCCTATTGGAGGAGAAGGGTTTTTCCACTCTGATATGATACATCTTAAAGCAAATGCCATATGTAATTTGGCACTGGAAACAACTATTTAGGACTGTTCCCAAAAAATAGCAAACACTTCATTAAATTATCTTGAGTTGAAATGTATAATGGTCTAAATGGGGTATTTACCATTAGTGTGACTTATTACATCAAACGGATTAAACAAAGGGCTGATATTCCAGGCTGTACACATGCAAAAGTCTCATTGCTCAAGTGCTACACTGGGTATCTGGACAGAGTGAATCAAATTTTGCTCTCCCATATATAGGTGTAAATCCAGAATATGCATGCTCTATAACCATTACACGGGTTCCAGAATATGGTTTCCTCCCAAAATGGAGAAGCATAATATTCCAGAGCTGCTCAATAACTAAATAAAAGCATTTTGAATCATAAAAATGTAGGGCTGGAAGGGACATCAAGAGGTTATCTCGTCCAGCGCCCCATGCTGAGGCAGGACCAAGTATACCTAGCCCAAACCTGACAGGTGTTTGTCTAACCCATTTCTTATATACCTCCAATGACAGAGATTGCACAACCTACACCAGAATGGTATTCCCGTGCTTAACTATCCTTACAGTTAGAAAGATTTTCCTGATGTCTAACCTGAATCTCCCTTACTGCAGATTAAGACCATTACTTCTTGTCCTACCTTCAGTGGACATGGAGAACACTAGATCACAGCTTCTTTATAACAGCCCTTGACATATCTGAAGATTGTTATCAGGTCTTCCCTCAGGCTTCTTTTCTCAAGACTAAACATGTCCAGTGTTTTTAACATTCCCTCATAGGGCAAGTTTTCTAGACCTTATATCATTTTGGTAGCTGTCCTCTGGACTGCTCTCCAGTTTGCCCACATCTTAAAGTGTGATGCCCAGAATTGGGCACAGTACTCCAGCTGAGGTCTCATCAGTGCAGAGTGAAGTAGAACAATTACCTCCCATATCTTACAAAAAAACTCCTGTTAAAACACTCCAAAATGATATTAAGCTTTCTTGAAGCTCTATTACGTTGTTGGTTCATATTCAATTTGTGATTCAATATAAGCCCCAGATCCTTTACACTAGCACAATGAGGAATCATTATCTAGGCAGTAGTAGCTGTGCATTTGATTTTTCTTTCCTAAGTGTGGTGCTTTGCACTTTTCTTTATTGAATTTCATCTTGTTGATTTCAGGCCAATTCTCCAATTTGTCAAGGTCATTTTGAATTCTAATCCTGTCCTCGAGAACATGTGCAACCCCTCCCAGCCTGCTGTCATCTGCAAATTATATAAACACACTCTCCACTCCATGATTCAAGTCATTAATGAAAATATTGATTAGTAGTGGACCTAGGTCAGCCCCCTGTGGGACTCCACTAGATATGTCCTCCCACTTCGACAGCAAACCATTAATAACTACTCTGAGCATGGTCTTAAACCAGTTGTGCATCACCTTATAGTAATTTCATCTAGACCACATTTTCCTAGTATGCTTATGAGAATGTTATGTGGGATTGTGTCAAAAGCCTTATGAAAAACCAATATATCTACAACTTCCCCCTTATTCATTTGGGCAGTGACCTTGTAGGAGAAGGAAATTAGGTTGGTTTGACCTGATTTGTTCTTAACAAAACCACACTGGCTATTACCCCACTGTCCTCTAGGTGCTTACACATTGATTGTTTAATAATTTGTTCCAGTATCTTTCCAGATATCCAAGCTAAGCTGACTGATCTATAATTTCCTGGGTCGTCTTTGTTTCCCTTTTTAAAGGTAAGTACTATATTTTCCATTCTCCAGTCCTGTAGGATCTCACCCCTTCTCCAGGAGTTCTTGAACATAATCACTAATGGTTCAACTACAGCTTAAGTACCCTGATGAATTACATGCTGATTTGAATACATATAACTTATCTAAATATTCTTTAACCCATTCTTTCTTTATTCTAGCTTGTGTTCATTCCCCTTGTTGTTAATATGAATTGTGTTAAGTATCTGGTCACAATTAGCCTTCCTAGTGAAGATTGAAGCAAAATAGGCATTAAATATCTCAGCCTTCTTGATGTCATCTGTGATTAGCTCTCTTTCCCCAGTATTCCCCTCCTATTCAACATAGGGGACAGCTTTTATAATTGTCACTTTACACATCATATGTTTCAATAGCAGGTGACTTTTGGAGTCTGTCCAGGTGTACACTTATATGCATATATAGTAAAACACCTCATTGCCAAGATCAGATAAGAACTGGAACACATTACAAAATATTTATCTGTCTCCCGGTATGTCTTTTCGATCGAAGACTGGATTTCTTTGGGGTCTGTATTTTTTGGTAGCGGCCAAGTCTCTAACAGAAAGTTTTCTCATGGGATTTCTCCTGGTGAATCAAAAGGTAATATGGCAATGGGCTGTCAATATTTTAAGATGGAGCACGAACAAATATTTCCTGTCTTAGCCTGGATAAACCCTGTTTGCCAGAAATGCATATGTATAAAAGAACAAGACAGACAGGCAAGCTTAATGTGGGAAATTTATTCTTCATTAACTTTCCCAATTAAAAAGTGTATTTCTCATAGAAATGCAAAAAGGAAAACAAAAAAACGTTATATTAAGCTGCACATTAACTCTAAATATTTACACTTGGTTCCTGAAACTGTGTATGAGTATACTAATAGTGAAGTCTGTGTTATATATAAGTATAATCTAACAATCGTAAAATAATATTGTATAACCCGAAGAGGGAGATGAAAGGAAAAAGACCTGGTAAGCGGTATTCATACTATTTAACGTAATCTGGTTCATTTGGGGTGGGACAGATGGGGAATTTGGTTTGATTAGCATGTTAACACCTTTTTGTTCCTGAAATTTGCAGGGTGGAGTTTTAAAAAAATGCTTAATGTTAGAATAATTCTGATCCCATTGAAGTCAGTGGGAGTTTTACCATTAGTTTCAATGGGAACAGACTTGGGCCAGCTCTGATCATTTCTGAAAATCCCACCTTTACTGCTTTTAAAGGGGAAAATCCTGAAATCCTTCCTCAGTTTATTCTCAGGCAAGACTTCCATTGAAACCAATAATTGTCACTGAAATTCAAGGGAATTTGACTAAAGACAAAAACTCAAAGATTGCAGGATTTGGCAGCACTGTATATTATTAGCAGCCATCAAAATAAATAACTCCAAACTCTGCCCTAGGGTGCACACATAGGACTCCCATTGAAATAAACACGGCTCACGTGCACATTCCCAAGGTCAGCATTTGGCACTAATTTGTTATCATCTAATTTGTAATCACTAAAGCTCTTTCAGAAAATTATTTTTAGATTCTGAGCTGGATGATAACGTGAGGAAGGAAACAGATCCTATATATATATATATATATTTATTGGGTCATTGTACATCTGTTATGTATGTCTGTTTCCCCTCTGCCTTCCCCCAAAGGAGTGGCTTGCAGCCTTACTATTAGTGTTATTGTCAAAGGCAAGTCAACAACCTCACGGGGGTTGAGGCTACTCAAGCAAAACATTTGAAATAAATTGATCTGGACATTGAACAATTTACTGTAAAACAAACACACACAAATCTGTAAGCCAAAAACAAAGGCACCAAAAATATGAAGATGAAATACAGGAGCTCAGTATAAATCTCTATGCACCATTCTGTTTAATAGCTAACAACCCAACTCCATTCTCTGTCCCTATAAGTAGCATAAATATTTCTTCTAAAAACAAAGGATGACTAGGAGCGCCAGCTAACAATGCTGAAGTTAACAGACTATCACATGCCAATAAAAACCAATTTTAAAAATCTGTTATTAGCTGGCTCATGACCTATTCTCAGGAGAGCAAGAACAAGAACTGTAAAAGTCAGATTTTAATTCCATCCAAGTCAACAGAAGTTTTCCCACTGATGTCCACTGAAGTGGGATCAATCCATTGGTTAAGATGTGGGAGAATGGATTTTAAATTAACAGTACCAGTAACAAATTGTTAAAGTGCAATTACACTCTGAAAACTGCCCTTGAAAAAATGTCATTGTGGGGTTCCAGGCTTATTTTCTCTCAGCGGACCTCACATCCAGTTTGTTCCGTTAAAAAATAAAAATATACTTTTTTCTAACTGCCATGTCTCATCCTTCGATTTGAAATCCAAGTTGTGCTGTATCATGTACCGTCATCAGTGACTGGCGATCCCTCAATTTCGAGGACGATCTCTACCACGGATTTACATATGGGTCCTGAGATGACTCAGGAGTCCGATTCTGGAACCCAAATCCGCCCGCAGTAGGTACAGACATTTTGTGGCAGGCCAGTGGCTTGCTGGGAAAAGTTATTTCTTTTTCTTTCCTTCTCTCTCTTTTCAGTTTCGAGGGCAATGCACTTCTCCTCAAAGCATGCCACTGTCTGATGGAGGACATGGCGCCATTGGGGTCAGTTGTGTCTTTGTACCATTTCCTTTGACCATCACGGGATCTCTGACCATGGGCGAGATCAGAATAGAGGACTTGTTTTGGGAGGCGTGAGTCTGGCATCTGCACACAATGTCCAGCCCAGCGAAGTTGGTGCATGAGGATCATTGCTTCAATGCTGGTGACATTGGCTTCATCGAGGATGCTGGCGTTAGTGCAACGATCTTCCCTCTTGATGCAAAGGATCTTCCAGAGGCATCGTTGGTGGTACCTCTCCAAACTCTAGAGGTCCTGTTGATAGGTTACCCAGGTTTCGAATCCATAGAGGCGCGTGGGAACAATAATTGGCTCTTAGACCTGGATCTTGGTGTCCTGTTGTAGGTAACGGTTCATGAAAACATGTCACAGCAATTTCCCAAAGGAAGCACTTGCGCACTGGATCCTGTGCTGGATCTCTGTCGATTTTTGCATTTTGAGAAAGTTGGTTACCAAGCTAGCAAAAGTGCTCAACTGTCTCCATAGTCTGACCCTTGATGGTGATTTGTGGTGGGTTCTTAGTTTGTTACTTCTTCGAGGGTTGGGGGGGGGGGTCATCCGCAAGAGATTCCCTTTCATGTCATTTAGGTATAGATTCGATAGTGGCATCAGAGTTACTCACGGTTCAGGAGTAACTTAAAATGCTCCTTCCATCTGGATTTAATGGCTTTGCTGTCCTTAAAATACACTGACCCGTCTTGGGCTCAGAGTGGTGTGGGTCCATGGAAGCATGGGCCGTAAACGGCCCTTATTGCCTGAAAGAAATTCCTCATGTCATGTTTATCAGCATAAAGCTCAATCTTCTTGGCCTTTTCTCGCCACCACTTATTTTTGATGTCACAGATTTTCCTTTGGGCTTCAGCCTTGAGTTGATTGTATGACTTTCTTCTGCTGGTGTGATACGTTGTTTTGCCACACGTGGTGAGCTTTTCTTTTCTGGTCAAGCAGGCCCTGAATCTCAGCATCGTTCTCATCAAACCTATCTTGGTGATGGCGGGTGACATAGCCAATGGACTCAGAACATGCTGAGAGAATGGGGGTCTTTAATCCCTTCCAGAAATTTTCATCATCATCATCAGCTGTAGGCATAGTGGCAAACGTTCCTTGGAGTCACTATATCTGCAAAGAACTTGATGTTGAATTTCTTTTCATACTGATTTTGCCTGCTTGCGATGCCTTAAGGATATCTGGAAATTCATGATTGCTCTAACAAGGCGATGGTCTGTTATCAGCACCTAGGATGTGCTCAGTCACAATAGCAATGGGTAATGCTGTTAAATGTTTAATGCTAGTTTCTATTAACCTCCTTGTCATAGACTCATAACTTTAAGGCCAGAAGGGACCATCATGATCATCTAGTCTGACTTGCATCTGAAGAAGTGGGTATTCACCCACAAAAGCTTATGCTCCAATACGTCTGTTAGTCTATAAGGTGTCACAGGACTCGTTGTCGCTTCTACAGATCCAGACTAACACGGCTACCCCTCTGATACTAGTCTGACCTCCTGCACATTCCAGGCCACAGAACCTCACCCACCCAACTCTTGTGATAGACCCCTAACCTCTGGCTGAGTTACTGAAGACTTTCACTCAGATCCATGCCTCTCTCCTTGCTGGTGCAAGAGCCAAAAGACAATTATATTCCCTGCACTCAAGGGCTTTCATTCATGAATGTTAGGGTGAGATGGGACCATTATGATAATCTAGTCGGATCTTCTGCCTAACCTAGACCATAGAATTTCACCAAGTCCATAACGTCTGGTTGAGCTAGAGCAGATATTTTAGAAAGATATCCAGTCTTGATTTAATGAATTCAAGCAATAGAGGATTCACCACGTTACTAAGTACATTGTTCCAAAGTACATTGTTCATTGTTATACACTTGCACTTTACTTCCAGTTTGAATTTGTATTGCTTCAGCTTCCAGTCACTTAATTATGCTATGTCTTTGTCTGGTATATTAAAAAAACCCTCTGTAATCAGAAATCTTTTCCCTGTGTAGGTACTTATAGGCCACGATCAAGTCACCTTTTAACCTTCTCTTTGTTAATCTAAACAGATTGAGCTTCTTTAATGTCTCTTGCTGTAGATTTTCCTGACTTCTAATGATTGTTAAAGGCAGGGTCTGCACCTGCTTCAGGTACCCTGGGGGCATGCATCACCTCAAAGGAGACAAAAAGAGGAAAGGCCTGCACCAGTTCTATCAAGGAGGGATTTAGCCATTCTACTTCACTAGAGTTTCAGTATAAACCATCTATTGTAGATACTTGTACTCCTCCCATCACCATACCATCTGAGATTATCACAGTCTTTAATGGGGTTATCTTCACAACACCCTTGTAAATAATATTACCCCCATTTTGAAGATGGGGAACTGAGGCACAAAGACTAAATGACTTGCCCAAGGTCACACAGGGAGTCTGTGGCTGAGCAGGGAATTGATTGCAGATCTCCCAAGATTAGCACCCCAACCACAAGACCATCCTTCCACTCCAGGATCATTATAAACAGAATTTCACTATATCCAAGATCACTATAAAAGGAATTTCACTATATCCAAGTTCTCCAATAATACTGAGCACCTACAGAGCACTTTTCATTTTCATAGCACTTAGAAACACCAAGTTCACCTACAATAGGAATAGGTTCCACTGTATATAACCTCCTTAATGAGCACAAATGCTGCAGTCTCATTGTTCTGGTATTCACGTACTTACCGCTACACCTGTCTTAAAAAGGAGATAATGTACAGTCTGTGTAACATCTGCTGCGTGCATTAGATTGTGATAAGGATTTTTATGTTTGCTGTATCCAACTTCCAGTGCTTCCACAAAGGAGACAAGAGCAGAAATGGGAATCTAAAAAAGGAAACATGAAGTTAAATGCACTAAGGACAGAATTATCTTTAATTATTAGCATTTTTATGAGTAACTTTCATCTAGTGCCCCAAAATATGGTCTATACATAAATAAATAGCCCAAAACACCTTAGCAGACACTGCGGAAACTAACAGTAATTCAAGAAGTTTACCCATTCCTAATCACGTCAGGGCTGACACACACACATATACATAAACAAGACAGTACACTATTACGTGCCTGTTTGAAGACATAATGCAGAATAAAAAAAACGACAGACAGCCCTTGATTGATTTCCCCTGCAGAAATATTTCGATACAGGTCACAAAGCGTTTGTCTGTTCTCTCATGACCCATTTTTATACATCATTGCTTCACAATTCATGGCTTAGCTTTTTAATGGCACATATTACAGCTAGACTGAAACATTCCATAAGAGAAGCATTATTTACCCAAGTCTCTGCTTAGTAACATTTTCCCAAATTCTGCTCTCAGACACAGTATAGGTTTGCAATACTCACTCACTTCAATGGTAGTACTATGCACATAGGTGTGGGCAGAATTTAGCGATTCCCTGGGGAGGAGAGTGTCACTAGTCCAACCACACATTCAAGGCAATGGCAACATCTGCTCTCCAATGCTAGTACCACATGCTCAAACTACAATTTTGGAAGTTCTTGTGTGGTGACTATCTGGATCTGTACTTTCAGTGGCACTACCAGCCAGAAGCAAACTGTACACAACTCTGCTTTGTGTGTGCATGGTGGGAGGGCGAGGGTGGAAAAAGGAGAGGCAGAATCCAGGTACAGTTTAGCCATGATCTCTCTTAAAAATTACAGTTATTTAGTAATGGACTCATCTAAGCTGTAATTTCTACCATGATGAGGGACTCAAGTACAATGCGGCAATCTCTTGAAATGGTGAAAACACAGCTCATTCTTGAAGAGGAAATGTGACTGAATTATATTTCAGAACTATGATGCATGTCTGCAAAAGTCCAAAAAAGTTTCTTCATGGCTTTGAAGGGAATATATTTGGGCCCCAGTCCAATTAAATGCATGGTTTAGCAGACATCTGTAGCGCACAGGAAAGGATTTTAATCATATTGGGGGAACTACTGCTCCAACATAATAAAAATTACAGTAGAAGTATGGGCAGAACATAGGTTGAATAAAGTTTGAGTTTATTTCCTTCAATGATCTTCTGGGGAGTTGGGAAGAAAAGTCTCATCTCAGATTTACTAACCTTGAAACGGCTGATCAGATCGTAGCGTGTGAGAAGTTCATAGAAAATGAATTTCAGCGCATGATCCCCGCTAGCATCATTCAGTGCAAATACATCAAAGGACCACTTGTCTACATTCTGCAAAGTGTGGAAAAAAGGGGTTAACACAGTCATTTCTTTTATAATTATAATGCAATTTCTGCCACTTTAAATCTTTAACAATCAGGAAAGCATCACTTTGCAGAATATGAAAGAAATTCATCACTGCTTCTGGATTACTCTAATTTCATTACATCAGAGCATGTTCTATTTCAGCAGTTCTCAAACTGTGGGTCAGGACCCCAAAGTGGGTCATGACCCAATTTGAATGAGGTCGCCAGAGCTAGAATTAGACTTGCTGCAGTCTGGGGCCGAAGCCCAAGACTGAGGGCTTCACCCGTGGTTGGTGAGGCTCAGGTTAAAAGCCCCCCACCTGTGGCTGAAGCCCTTGGACTTCAGCTTTGGGCCCCCTGCCCAGGGTGGCGGGGCTCAGTCAGGCTCAGGCTTCATTCCCCACCCCCTCCTGGGGTCTTGTAGTAATTTTTGTTGTTAGAACGGGGTCGCAGTGCAATGAAGTTGGAGAACCCCTTCAATGTGTTATGATCATAGCAGATCTGGCACGAGTTTAACAAAAAATGTACATTCAAAAATGATTTTTTAAATTATGGGCACTCATGATATCTAACTATGATCAGCAAAGGCTGAATGTCAAAAGATTTGGAATCCTGGTTTGGATAAGCACCCTACCATTACGATGCCTATAAGGTCTAGAGTCAGCACTGTTGTATATATTCAGCATCTATCTCTTTGCCTTGGTTGCAGTTCTGTGCTTTCTCCTAAGTCTAGGAAAATACTGTGGGCCTACTTAGAATGGTGAATGTTGAAATTTTAAAGGCACCTGTTGTGTCAGAACCTCCCAAGTCTGCAGAGTCTCTCTCTGCAGTTCTCACAAGAGGCGGCTCCCCGAAGCATGAAATACATTTCATGCTTCTGTCTGACCTAGAAACACAGAAAGAGCAGTTTCTCTTGTGGCACAATAACGGAAGAAATATCTGATGCCTGAGGTCCAATTTCCACTGGCTATTACTCAGTTTTTACTAATTCACTAGGCAAACACCCACTTAAGAAGCTTGCCAGAGAGTCTGAGTGAAAACTGAGATTGTCTTAATTGGCAAACTGTCAAACACCAAGCACATAGGGCCAGTTCTGGTTCCCACCTCTGAGGATGCAAAGGCAGCCCTGGCAGGGGAATCATAACATTTCCACTGGGCAAGGGATGGAAAGGATGTAGCAGTGACCTTAGAATGACCACGTCTGTAAAACTGTAAAAAGGGAGTGAAAGTGTATAAAGGGTCACAGTAACCTATAACAACAAATGTTGATGGGAAAAGGTGCAAAAGGAAGGCAGAAAGACTGAATTAATCCAAACAAAAAAGGCCTATTGGTATAACTCATGGACCGTGTTAAGATTATGCCTAATTTTAAAAAAAGTGTGGGACTGAAAATCAATGGACCAAAATTGATGCGTCGGAAATTAGGCCTAACCAGTGAACAAATTAATGAGGGGATAGGCCATTCTACCCTTTACTTCTTTTTAGGATTCTTAAAAAGAAAAAGACTTTTGGGGAAAATTAGCAGAACCTGATTGCAAACAACCACTGACAGAGACAGGAGAACAGCTAAGGAGCAAGTGTTACCATGATGGCTGCCACCCCTGCTGTCTCCTGTGACCCTGGGATCTACCATCATACTACTGGGCCCTCACCATCCTGATCTTGAGACATGTCCTAACCAGGCCAGAGAGCGGGAGCCAAATGATATCACTACTTCCAACAGCTCAATCCCAACTAGGATGTGAGTCTCACACACACACACACACACACAGTCCTTTTCCATCCACACCTTGTTTCTTATCATTATTATCTCTCACCTTTTGCCTTGTCTAATAAGGGTCTGGCTTAGCTGGCTAAGACTGCATATTTTGCAACACTGCTGTAAGCCTGTGACCAGAGTGGCAGATACAAGCAGTGCCCTAAAGGGCTCGATGCTGGTACGAGTTTGCCAGGTCTCAGAGTGGCTAATAAGACCGTGTACCCAGCAGCGAGGTTGCAACTAAAGTTAATACCAGAGATAGAAGCTGCATTTTCTATCTTTGCTGTTCTTTTCTCTCCCCTCTTGCGTATATTTGCCTTGTTTTGCCTTCTAGGATACTGGATTGGACTTTAACAATAGTTCCAGCTTCTCTCAACTAACTTCATCTCTTTTCCCCCAAAAGGCCAGTTATTGCCATATTTAATGCCCTCTAAAAGACTGTCAAACAGGGGGATATTCATTCTAAAGACTCTACAGCTAAAAGGAAAGGGAACCAGGGATGTTGTTAAAATGAAAACCTTATTTAATACTTTACATTTCAAATGTTTTAATGTTTTTTCCTTTTTTTCCCCCCTCTATCTTTAATAAAAGGTTAAGTGGATTTTTAATGGTGTGTTTGCCTTGGTACTAAGCAGGCTGCAGTCTCTGTATATCAAACTGCAAATATTGGACAGTCACCGTCACATTAACACCTTTGACTCTTTGGGGCCATACAGTCCATGTAAATTAATGGACCAAGCCCACAAAGTATTTACTGACAAATTTGTACATATTCATCAGGGAGTGCATCTGGAATATTCAGGGGGTGTCTGCAGACCTTTAAACTATATGTAGTGGGGATATGTCAGGACATCTTCCTTCCCCATCCTGCTATTTAACACCGACCTATTTATATAGCCAATTTCAAATACAACTGGGGGGGACTCTATGCAGCACTGAGGTCTCTATCTGAAAAAAAAAAGTACCTTTATCTTTTCAATAGTTGTATTCATCAAATTAGAGAACAGTATTAAAAGTCAAACACTCAATGAATTTGTTACCTGTATATTTAATGATGTGTATGTAATTATGCTGAATGCCCATCATTACGCTAGTATAAGTTTAGTGTCAGGGAGCCTACAACTTTATAAATGGGTGGGTTTTTATTTCAATTGCAATTTAAAGACATACGATAAATACAAAAATATAAAAATGTAAGGAATAGTGGGGAAACCATTAGACACCCTTTCCCTCCAGTAATGCTGGAAACCAGATCCAGGTGGTGTTCAGTTCATGCTGGTTTTAATATCACTCCTATGTCACACGTGTTATTGTATATCCAAGAGTTAACATGACACTAATTTTCTTCAACTTTTTTTTTTTTTTTTTTTTTTTTTACCACACACTAAATATATTCCCTCGGGCTCTCCGGAAAACTACAGGGTAGGAGAAAAATCACAGTAGTGTTAAGTGCCAGTGTTGGTAAGAGGGGTAGATATCCACATTCAGTTCCCCCTACGCCTTCTACTGAATTATAAATTATATGGCAAAGCTGAGGGTGAAGAGGCGGTGGGTACAATAGGAGTAAGCATTAATCTTAGTTTATAAGACTCAATTCGGCAAGATTCTGAACACTCCTGCAAAGCACTGAGCACCATCGTTACCTGTTAAAGTCAGTGGGAACTGAGAGCACTCAGCACCTTGTGGGATATAGCCCATAGTTACGTTTTGTCCAAGAGTATAGTGTTTTTGAAATGTCATGTGCCCGCCTCTTCCTAGCAAAATAAGAAAAGGTGCTAGAGAAGGTATAGCTGGGAGGATGCTATACAGATCAGCAGTGCAGCCATCTTTGGCCTGAGACCAGCATTCCTGATGGCTGAGAACTTTGTGGTGCTGCCAGCATGAGCATATTCATGCCTCTCTGAATTACACTCCTTTAACTGTGCATTAAAGATTTACATCTTTAAATTGGACGTTATCCTCCACACTTAATCTCTGTTGCAGGTTGGCTCCCAATTCCCCAAGGCACTTTAATCGAAAAAGAAAGATGATTGCATTTTATTTATGCATGCGTACGGATGGCTTTGGCGCCGCGTCCCAGGGACGGGGAAGGGGATCAGCTAGACATAACATAATGCTGAGTGTTATATTGTGGAATATTCCTTCACTTTTAGCAAGACTAAACACTCGTTGGAAATTGCATTTGTGTAAGAGACGTAGAGACAGATCCTCAGCTGGTGTAAACTGTCACCACTCCATTGAAGCCATGGAACAATGAGACTTTACACCAGCTGAGCATCTGCCCCTTAAGATCAGCCCTGAAGGAAAAGATGCAAACAAGGCTTATAAGCTTTAAGTACCATGCAGCCATTATCCAACTAGCAGGACAGTCAAATAAGACCAAAGTACTTTGATTACATCTGATCATAATCTGGACCTGATCACCAAAACCTCCCACATGCAGAACTCCTCCTGCAGTGAATGGCATTGGATACAGAGTCCTTGCAGGATCAAGCTTGTGCCTCAGAATGAAAAACCCACGTAGAGCCTGGTGAACGTCTCAGAAAGAGTCAGAGAGCAACAGGGGACACTGGGGTCTCAGTCCTGCCCTCAGAGAGTCATTTTCACATATCTTGGTAAATCATCTACACAGCAACTGACTTTACAAGCACTGAGGACAGGGTTAAGCTCTCAGGGAGATGATTTGTGGACTGAGCCTTAGAAGAGAAATTATAAATTGTGCTTTTGGTTTTCAAACACTATCAGTGGGACTAGGCGAGAGAAGCAAATAAATGGGGGATGCTCCCCCCTGAAAAAGACTAAGTCCAAACTCTTTGAGCTATTCAAGAAAATGGGTGGGGAATAGGAGAGATGGGGGGAAACAGTGCACAAAGCATCCACACAGTCCTTTTAAAAGCTTCACTGGTTTTAGGTGTTTATTTTGTTTTATAAGTCACTGACACCAGGGAAGCAACTGAGTTAATAATAATAATAATAATAATAATAATGTGTATTTGTATGTCTAGACATCCGTAATTTATACAAATATTGGAATTTTAAAAATTAAACTAAGAATCATAATAATAAAAATAATATATGGCTTGATTGTGAATTCAGTAAGAGTTTTGCCACAGATTTCAAATGGTAAAGTGATTGAGAGTCCCATTTTTACCAGGTCAGTCCTACTTTTTCATATGCTGGTCTCTATATCCCAGGAACTTCTTTCAGAACACCTGAAGTGTCAGCAATCAAAACATCGGCTTTGAGTTTTTTTATAACTACAGAATTATAGATCAAAATGCAAAAGATAATTTGCTCTGTGTTTACAAGAAACAGACTAATGGAATGAGGGTTCAGCATGACAAACAGTGTTTGAAGGGAAGAGGAAAGTTGAATGAGTGTAGACCCTCTCAAAGCTGTTCTGTTGCTCTAAGGAGCACTTGTACACAAACACATAGTTCCCAGCAAGCTGCGGTGTGAATCTACCCTGCGCTAACCTGTCACAGTGTAACTGTTCGTATATACCCTGCTGATGCACATTAACAGTCCGCTAATGCACTTTGATCTAGTCCAGTTTCAAAGAAGACTAGATCAAACTGTTACTCAAACTAGGGTGCACATGAACAGTTAGACCGTGGCAGTCTAGTGCGGGTAGATTCACACCCCAGCTTGCCACAAACTAATAGTTCATGGAGACAAACCCAAAGTGAAGGTTAACCATGCTTGTTCAGTGTTTCATAATAAAATAATTCAGAACACTAAGGGTGAAATCCTGGCCCTCTTGAAGTCGGGAGTTTTGGCATTGACTCCCATGGGGGCAGGATTTCACCCAAAGAAGCAAGACAGGACCATAATGCCCTACACTGAGGGATGATTTCAAAGTGCTTGGGCTTCACTGCTCTCCTGTGATGCAGGGAAATAGTGTTCCTCCATTTTACACACAAAGAAGTTGAAGCACAGAAAGATTCTGGGCTAGATCCTGCTCCATTTATTTCCAAGGGAGTTATCCTACTAACTTCAACCGGAGTAGAACAGGGCACCTATGCCACATATCTCATGTCTGTGGTAAAGCTGGAAAACAAATTCAGGTCTTCTGACTCATAATCCAATGCCTTAAACACAAAACCACTGTTCAGCCCTTACCTTGTTAAGCCTGTAGTAAGAAGTGAAACACTGTGACTGTCTCATTGTGAAGGGCTGGGTATCCAATCTACAGACAGGCTAAACTACAGTACTGAAGTGGCAGAATCTCTTCAAAGCATATTTTAGTTCAATACACAGAAAGACAAAGGTTTGTGCTGACTCACTCATCCCTAATATAGCAAAGACTTGTATAAAGGCATTATCCATTAGGACATCATGCCTGGTTTTTCTCAATAGTTCACATAAACTGCCAGTGGGTTCATGATCTCCATGGTCCTTGTTGACATGAACAGGAATCACAAATGTAACACATCCCCACTATAACATCTCAATCTTCCCATTTAAAAGCACATAACTGGGAACAGGTTACTCCTCAGTTAAACTCGTTCATCGTAGTTTTCTTTATTTACTATCAAAGTTTCAAATTGATTTCAGCATCCCGTTCAGTTTTCAGTTGCCCTGAGTACTGTAACCTCCCACAGAGCTATGACCTTAGCCTTCTGGTCATCTTCGCCACTTGAAAATGACCAGAACCTTGATCTGTTTTTTCTCAACAGAAAGGATTTTCCCTTAGGTCAGTAAACGATTAATGTTTGTGAACTACATTAAACTTCAGAGAGGATGAGAGGGAGAGTACAAAGACCTCCCACCAAAATATCACAGTGCCTTACCAACATTTGTTAAAAGACACTTTCATCAGTATTACCTTTAGCACTCCAATTACAGCTGGTGGGTAGCTCAGGCCAACCATATTTGATGTCCGTCTGTACATTCTACCAAAATAAAATAAATAAATGAACAGAGAAACAAAATAGAAAACCAAGGATTCATTTGAGTTCTTTTCAGGAGACATAATTTATTCAAGAAAAACAGATCGCAATTCTTCCTTCATCCTTCCCTGCACATATCCTCCGTATCTTTATTAGAGTCTTAAGGATTACCTCAATTTTCCTCATTGTACATCCTTCTCACTCCACAACACATACTAGGGCCACAGACTTCCTGGACAAGTAGGACTAGATGGGATTTCACTCAGCATCTGGTTCATCTTGATCAAGCAGAGGGGCTGCTCTTCAGCAATGCAAGACTTACCTATTCTCCCACAGCAACTGACCACACTGCGTTTTCCACCCTCTTAGTCCTTGCTGGCCCAGGGCAGAATGCATTTCAAAGAGAGAGCTTCAGTAAACATATCAAGTCTGTGGACTGGACTTATTCAGCTCCTGTATGGCACAGCTTTTCCTGCTGATTACTTTGTTTTTTAAAACAGCTCCATGTCGTCTTGTGTAGTTTGTGTGTGTAGGTGTGTGAAAAGGGAGTAATCAGAAAAGTTGGGTAACTAATTTGATTTTTTTTTTGGCTTATTGGCAAATCCAAAACCTCAAAATAAATATTTGCTTTGGGTTGAACCAAAAGTGAATTTAAAAAAAAATAATCCGTGAATTAAAACATCGGAAAAAATGTAAGTTTGGGTCAAATGAAATACTTTGTTCAACAGAAAACTAAATGTGTCAGTTCAGTTTTGAGCATATTTCATGTTTTTGAATTTTTTAAAAATAAAATTAAAGGAAATTACGAAGCAAAATGTCATTTTGAACCAAAAAAATCATAATGCTTTACTTTGAAAACATTGGAACAAAATGTTTTTAATTTTTCTGAATATGTTGTTTTTTCTCTAAACAACTTGGTGAAACCAAAGCAAAATCCAAAAAAAGTCAGTGTTGTCAACGCTACATTTTTCACTGAAAAAAGTTTAGGACAAAAGATTTTGCCCAGCTCAGTAATTAGCACCTATGCCCCAATTCAGCAAAGCACTTGAGCATATGTTAAACTTGAAGTGTGTGCTCAAGTCCCGTTGACTTTAATGGGTTTGTACAAGTGCTCAAAGTTAAACACATGCTTAAGTACTTTGCTGGATAAGGCCATAGGTGCTGACTGCACCCTTTTCTACATGTAAACAACATAAGACCTAATGGAAATACATTTATACAGTTATTACCAGTGACAAGTATACCACACAGGATTTCCCAGGCTTTTGGTAAATGAAATAAATATTTTAATACAAATTTCAAAAAAGGAATTGAAAAACATTCACAAAACGTTTAAAAAAATGGGCTAGTTTTAAGACTTTTGAAATTAAAAGAACTTTGAAATTTTGATTCCCCCCCCCCCCAAATATAGATTTTAATGCTTCAACCATCTCTGATCATGTGATTTAGGTAACTATCCATCAATCCTGAACAACAGATGGTAGAAAATGCAGTAATCCACTGACTATTTGTTATGAGCTGTTCATGAACAACACAGGCTCAAATATGTTAATAAAAAACTACTTACTGAACAATTTCAAATAGTGAATAAATCTGTAAAAAGATCATTCAAAAACAGAAAAAAAAATTGCTAAATGCATTGAATACATTGTTTTCAACAAATACTTTGGTCGTTGGTGTACATAGTATATAGCTTGTCAAAGTGGTGAGAAATGTTTTCCAAACTGAAGCAATGGCTGGTGCACCCCCTTATCTTATAGACATCTGCTAGTGCTCTTAACACATGTACAACAAAATTCTGAGTATTCAGACACTGATAGAAAAGAAGCTATAAATATGCAGGAAGAAACTATCATGTTTCTATGTGGCCTGTAGTATAATGGCTACCAAACATGTCTAATGGACTCTAGGTTAGACCATCAATGAAATTCTGATAAACACTACTGCTAACCTACTGGAGTGAACAACTCCTACTGAAAAGTACTATATAAAGCAAAATATTGTAGACACTACATAAAGAGTTCAGTTAAAAGTAACTCTTCAATACACTGAGAGCCCAATTCAGCCCTACCATAAGTGCATTCAACTTCATTGTAGATAACTGGGATGTGCCTGCTTACACATTGTCTAAATTTGGCCTTGAGTATATTTCTTATATGTGAATCCATATTCTGTTTTGAAGAAACAATGTCAGGGAAGGGAGGTTCCTCACTAAAGACAGGTGAAACACTGAAAGTTGGATACAGGGCAGTCCTAATTCAAATAGCAAGAAGTTTTTAAAGGTTCAGACATTTGAAATTAGGTTTGATCTAGCTCTAAAGGTGTGATTTGGTGCAAGCTGCAGGAATCAGCAAAGGAGAAGACTGAGGGACTTTAACTGGTTTAGTGGACTTCTCTGAGTTCTGAATCTTTAAACTGATTTTGGTCTGGATGTTCTCAGTGACTCATGTAATTCAAGCCAGGAATGATGAGATACAGGTTTGGTTTGGTTTACATTAGCCACCTGTCCATCCTTTATACATTTTACTGGACCACAGAGGTAGAGTTACTCCAGGGACTGAATTGTCTGCCTTTGGTTAACCTCTTATTCCTATCATAGGAATATTTGAAGCCATATATTCTTTGTCCTCCCTTTGGCCTCTGAAAGCATACATTTAAAAAAAAAAAAAAGAGGAAAAACCAAAATGGCACCAATAATAATATTAGATCTGTATTATGCTAATAGCGAATGAATACGTGAAGATTCCATTTATGATCAATTATTCAGTCCCAGTTTTCCAGTCCTTGCTCAGCTCTATGTAACAATAAAAGCAAAATAAAATAGTCTTCATTCAATATTAAAAATACAATCTCTGATGCCTGACCAGCCACCGGAGCAGAATAATTAAATCTTCCTTTACCTCTCCACGAATATCCCAGCTTGCACTGCATGGACGATGCTCCTGAACCGGGGCTTTTCCTCGGTCCTTTTAAGCATCATCCCCATCTGCCGCGTGAAGGTGGAGGCCAACCAATCCCGGACCTCAGAGGGCACGGAGTCTGACTGAATATCACTGAGCTCATCTTCCGTGTCCAATAAACGCCTGAAGGGGAGTGGAAAAATGGGTAAATAGAGGGCTCGTAACACAGGTTTATAACATCTCATACACACTCTAATTACAGCCATTGTTAAAAATTCACTCTTTTTTGGTAATCCTAATGGAACACGTTTTTGACAATCTATAACAGATTGTTTATTTTCTTGGATAGCCACATGCCAGATTGTGAAGCTCACTCCCAGGCAGATAAACAAGAGAATCAGCACACTGAAACAGAGCTCCATTACTCTCCCATGATTTCTCATCTTCAGCCTTCCAATATTCACAATCCCCATTTTGTCATCCTTTTGAGCTGGTTGAGATTTATAATATTTCCAAACAACAACCACCAGATAATCACTTCCTTTTCAGTTTTGGAAATTTTGCCCAAGACACTTCTGTAGAAGTAAATTTCGTTCTGGTGAAATGGATTGACATGATAGATTTGGCAAATTTAAGGCACCTATTTATGCACATGTCAATGGGTAGAAGCAGAAGTGTGAACACCACCCCACCAGTTTGCCTCAATCCTGACATGGATGGCTACCGTAAGAGGATAGTTCAGATCTTGGCCTCTCATCTGAGAATGACAGGTTTCAGTGTAGTAGCCATGTTAGTCTGTGTCAGCAAAAAGAAAAGAAAGAAAGAAATACTTGTGGCACCTTAGAGACTAACAAATTTATTTCAGCATAAGCTTTCGTGGACTACAGTCCGCTTCGTCGGATGCATAGAATGGAACACACAGTGAGAGGATATTTATACAGTCAGAGAAACATGAAAAGGTGGAAGTAACCATATCAACTGTAAAAGGCTAATTAATTGAAAGGAACTGTTATCAGTAGGAAAAACTTTTGAAGTGATAATCAACATGGCCCATTACAGACAGTTGACACAAAGGAGTTAAGGGTATTTAACGGGGGGAAATAAATTCAATTAACGTAATGACCGAGCCATTCACAGTCAATATTCAGACCTAAGGAAATGGTATCTAGTTTGCATATTAATTCCAGTTCAGCAACTTCGCGTTGGAGTCTGTTTTTGAAGTTTTTCTGTTGCAAAATTGCTACCTTTAAATCTGTCATTGCGTGATTAGGGAGGTTGAAGTGTTCACCTACTGGCTTTTGAATGTGATGATTCCTGATGTCAGATTTGTGTCCATTTGTTCTTTTGCGTAGAGACTGTCCAGTTTGGCCAATGTACATGGCAGAGGGGCATTGCTGGCACATGATGGCATGTACATTGGCCAAACTGGACAGTCTCTACGCAAAAGAACAAATGGACACAAATCTGACATCAGGAATCATCACATTCAAAAGCCAGTAGGTGAACACTTCAACCTCCCTAATCACGCAATGACAGATTTAAAGGTAGCAATTTTGCAACAGAAAAACTTCAAAAACAGACTCCAACGCGAAGTTGCTGAACTGGAATTAATATGCAAACTAGATACCATTTCCTTAGGTCTGAATATTGACTGTGAATGGCTCGGTCATTACGTTAATTGAATTTATTTCCCCCCGTTAAATACCCTTAACTCCTTTGTGTCAACTGTCTGTAATGGGCCATGTTGATTATCACTTCAAAAGTTTTTCCTACTGATAACAGTTCCTTTCAATTAATTAGCCTTTTACAGTTGATATGGTTACTTCCACCTTTTCATGTTTCTCTGACTGTATAAATATCCTCTCACTGTGTGTTCCATTCTATGCATCCGACGAAGCGGACTGTAGTCCACGAAAGCTTATGCTGAAATAAATGTGTTAGTCTCTAAGGTGCCACAAGTATTTCTCTTATTTTCTTTCATCTGAGAATGACAGCAACTGTGCCTATTGTGGATGCCGTTAGACCACCAGTTTCCCAACTGATATGTAAATTACAACCTCATTTGAGTGGTATAAAATATCAATGCACAGGGTGTAGTTAACTCACCTAGTTTCATCAATGTACACTGATTCAAGTACGGTCGCTGCATATTCCAAATTCTTTTTTAGGTCTACAACCGAAGCCTCTCCTCTCTCTAATTGCTTTACCAAAGACCGCAACCTAAGAGAGGAAAACAAGAACCTGGTTAGCACTGAGTGAAATGGGTTTGAGATTGAGTAGCAGTTCAAAATACAATCCGACATAAAACAGAACGTCAAATATTGTCAAATTAAGATCCTTTGAACTTTGAAGATACAGCAAAATTCCTTAGTACTATGTTCACAAGAAAACAAATACACTGAGGACCCCTGTCCATGTAAAGGTCACAAAATACTTTCCTTCCTGAGAGATCATTATACATTTAGGCATAGTCTTCACTGAAAGTTTAGGTCGACAAAGCTATGGCCTTCAGGAATGTGAAAAATCCACACCCCTGAGGATCATAGCTCTGCCAGCATTATCCCATAGCATAAACACAGCTAGGTCCACAGAAATGCTTCTATCAAGCTAGCTACTGTAGCTCAGCAAGGTGATGTTCTGACATAGACGGAAGGACACCCTCTGTTGCTGTAGGCTGCGTCTACACTACAGAGTTATGCCGGCATAGTTATGGCACCATAACTATGCCATTATAGACGCTGTAGAGTAGACATGGCCCAAAGCAAAAGGGCCTAATCCTATGAGATACTAACGTCCTTCAACCCCCATTGAAATCAATGAAAACTGAGGGTACTCAGCACCTCACAGTCGCATTTAAAATACAGCAGTTTCACATTATCCTTAGAAAGGGCAGTAACTCCACTGAGTGGTATCTACTGACATATACTGTCATTTTGTTGAAGACCAGTGTAGTATAAAGTAGCATATATTTTGGAAATGTTACTATGTAAACACTAGTAAGGTTTAGGATTGCCACACTTAATGGTCTTATTACAACACAAACTTAGCCCCAGTTTATGTACTCTATACTGAACATAGCCAACTGAATTTTTTCAAATGAAAAACATTTTACTGAAAAATGGCTTTTTTCAAAAATGTTACTGTGGGTTAATTTTTTAAATTTTTTTCCATTTTTAGTGCAACCCAAAAATATTTTAATTTTAATTTTTTGAGTTTTTCCTTTCCCCTCTGCCTGCTTTCTTCCCTTCCCTTCTTTTTCGCTGGAATATTGGAAAAAGATTTTTAAAAGAGTGATGAAGAGGAAATGGGAAAAAATTAAAAAGAGTGAGAAATGGGAAGAATACCAAAAAATTTTAAAAGCCAAAATTTTTCAATAAAATAATTCATAATTAAATTTCAAATAAGTGACAGATCATTCCTTTTCAAAACTTGTGGGAAAATATTTTAATATTTCAATATTTTTCACTTTTAAACAAACTCCAATACGAAAATATTACATTTTTACAGTCTAGAGCAGCGGTGTCCAATAGAAATTCGATGCTAGTCACACTGCTAGCCACACTTGTGGTTTTGAATTTTTCTTATTAGGCACATTATAAAAAAGCCACATGCATTAGCCACAATTCAATAGCCTATTAGCCACATGTGGCTAGTGGCGAACATATTGGACACTGCTGGTCTAGAGCTGGATCACGAGTTACAATCTGCCCTGGGAAAGGTGCAAAGCAATTTAGGGAGCCACAGTATCCCTCCTGGTTTTCCCAATACTCTGGGGAAGGGAGTAAACTGTATTTGCCCCGTGTCTATTGTCAGGGCTCAGGAACAGCCAGTATGAATATATATATACACACCGTAGCAGTACGTAGAGCTGCTGCCTTGTTCTCCAGAATCTCAACTTTCATTTAAAAACATTAAGAAGATCTCTAGCTTTTATGGTTGCAAAGTAAACCTCTAAATGTGAGCAAAGCATAACTGATGCAGAGATGTCTACCTGAGCCTGCAGAAAGCCTGGAACACTAGCTCTTAGAGCTGTGAACTGCCACATTCATCTCAGTAACAGCATAACTCAGCTGCACAGTGATCATTTAAATGTCAGCATTGTTAACTATTTCATTCCTCAGGTAAGAAAGAAGATGAAGGGTCTTTGATCTGCATGATTCACTGTGAGTGTTGGTAACACAAGTGGGTGCCATTTTTGGGTGCACAAACACTTCTTTTCCCCCCTAATTAAGGAGTCAAGCCCAAGGATCTGATATCTGGGCTACAAATTTACTGTAACTGTGAGCTCAACTGTGAAAAGCGAGTGAAAGTTCATAACGTGGCCCAATAACCTGTAACAATAAATGTTGATGGGAAAAGATACAAAAGGGAGACAGAAAGACTGAATTAGTCCAAAACAAGGCCTACTGATATAATTTAGGACTGTGTTAAGATCATACCTGGTAAAAAAGAAAAGTGTGGGACCAGAAATCAGTGTACCAAAACTGGTATGTCAGAAATTAGGCCTAATTGGTGGACAAAATTATGATGGGCTACTTCCATCCGTCACTCCCTTTTTGGGGTCATTGGAAGAAGAGACTTGGAGGGGAGGAGGGGGAGAGCTAGCTACCACAACACTGGCTGACTGAAAAAAGTGAAAGGAACAAGCTTCACCATCATGGCTGCCACCCCCACCATCTCCTGAAATTCCTGGATCCAGCGTGACACCATTTTTGCCTTTTTCATCCTAATTTTGATAAAAATCCTGGCCAGAGTGGGACAGAAAGAGGGCTTCAGATACCACCACCACCACCACGTCCACCCTCTCCAGTTTAATCCCAACCTCCATCCCGGATATGAGACTGCGTCTCCCCTTCTTCCCACAGGTGTCCTTTTCCTTCCCTATCCTATTTCTTCTCTTTCCTGTCTAAGAAGAGTCTGGCTTACTCAGCCAAGATTGTGTATTTTGCAACACTGCTGTGAGTCTGTGACCAGAGGAGCCGGTAAAAGCAATGCCCAAAACAGCTCAATGCTGGTACAAGTTTGTCAGGTCTCAGAGTGGCTTATAAGACCCTGTACTTGTACACATGTGTTTTCTCAGTAGGGAGGTTGCAAGTGAGATTCAAAGGTAGAGACTGAAGCTGCATTTTCTATCTTTGCAGTTCTTTTCTTACCCCTTTCGTGTGTTTCTCTTAGAAAATGGGATCAGACTTTTTAATAATCATAACAACGCCAGCCCATCAACTAATTTATTCTCTTCCCCAAAAGGACAATTATTATCTTCTTTAATACCATCTAAAAGACTGTCAAAATAGGGGATTTCCTTCTAAAGATTCTCTAAAGCTAAAGGAAAAAGAACCAAAAAAAGTTGTTGACATGAAAGTCTTACGTAACACTTTACATTCCAAATACTTCAGCTGTTTTGCCTTCTTTCCTATACCTTTAACAGAAGGTTAAAAGTTTTTTTAATGATGTCTTTGCCACTGAGGTACTAAGCGAGCTGAGCTCTCTACACACCAAACGGCAAACCTTGTTTAAAACTGTTTAATGTTAGACAGTTTCAAGGTCATGTTAACACCTTTGACTGTGTGGGCCCCTTAGTCCACCTAAATTCATACAACAGAGCCAAGCGGAGCCCACGGCCCCACCGAGGAGGAACCCAGCTCAAGGAGAAAAGCAGCACACATGATTATATTTTGAACAGTTGGGCAATCTACTGTGAGCAGCGACTCACATGGGCAGAGCTTAGAAGAGTGCCACCACTTTTTCCCCTCTCCCCCGCCACCAATTCAACTCCTTCCTAGTGCAGCACATGTCTGCTGATGCACCTGAACAGCTATACTGCTCAGTATAATGGGGATGGAGACAAGCCCAAGCCTCTTCTCAATTCCTCACCAATTCCTGCACCTTCTTGCTCACTAGCGGGGGTGGGAAGAAATGTTTCAGTTCTGCAGTATTTGCTTCCCTTCTCAATATGTTAAGGAGGTCAGGTGACCAGATATCCCAATTTTATAGGGACAGTCCCGATATTTGGGGCTTTTTTTTTTTATATGGACTCCTATTACTCCCCACCCCCTGTCCCAATTTTTCACATTTGCTATCTGGTCATCCTATAAAGGAGGGCTTTTTCAGGTCTCCGTTTCCAGATTATGCAGACTGCCTATCTTGAAGGGAAGTATGCTAGTAATGAAAGACAACTCTGTTTGTCCTTGCAGGTCTGGCCAGGTTGAAGACTTACCACTCTGTTTATTGTCTTGTAACCAGTATCGCCACCTCAGAAATAAATGGCTGTCTCCAATCCTGGCCCATATGCCTTGAACCCCATCACCTCAGGTTTTAGAATATTTGCGGTGTCGTGAAAATATTTCAGTTACATGGGCTAAACTTGTACGGTTAATTTGTATTTTTAAAATTTGTATTTTTTTTTGGAGTGGCATCAATTTAAAATTTGTATTTATTGTATTGTGTGCAATTGCCTATGGCTAAGATGCTATATTAATAAACTAAACTACAGCTTCCCTCCCCATACATCCTCTTACTCCTTTATGTTGGCATGCAGGGTGTGTCCCTTAACTAGTTATCATTAATACCACCTGTAGGTAGGCTGGCTGAGTTAACATTGCAACGGTGATATAAAGTTTTGCATTTCTTGCCTTTTATTTCATTGGCTGAAGCACACAGCAACTCTAATTCACAAAATTTGTACTCGATACTAGTGCAATAAGTAGCTATCAGTTTATGGCTCCCACATCCACCATACAAGAAGATTACATAGAGTACACCGCATCAATCGTCTGGCAAACCAGAAGTAGCATTGCTATGATGGAATGGTGTCACACAATCAATGTTTCTCACATGTAAAAAATTACATTGTCTTTGCCTCACCATTCATTATCTACAAATACCTCTGATTTATCTAGCAGCAGCTGCTGCTGCCTTTTACCTTTACTAAATATGAGTCCAGGGACATTATCCTTAATGTGCTAAATGCATCTATACGGTATTTGGTTGAAACAATTCTGAACAAATCATAAATGTAGGGCCAGACTGAGCTACCCTCACTCCCACTGAATGGCACCTGACATCACAATAGTCCCGCTGAAGTCAACAGGGCTACTTGCGGAAGAAGGTGCTACTCACCGTTAGTAAGGTGATCAAAGCTGACAACTCTAACAGCATTTCATCTAAGTATCGTGTCACATGACCATGGCCACACAATTTCTGACTACATAACTGAAGCCAGATTGTAGATCAAAGTATGATTGTCTGCAGAACACTTGGTAGTGATCTGCAGAGAGTTGGCTGTTGACATGATACTGGCTTATCTTATTCCACCTGCTAAATTGTACTAAAAAGGCAGCTAAAACACATACAATATTTTCCTAACAACACTTTTCTATAGAAGAATATGCTGTGGCTGGCAACTTCTCTGTTAAGGTGTGGTGCACCTGTGAGAAAAGCTTGAGGACCCCCGTTTTAAATGGCATATTACCACACAAGGGGTTATTTCACATTTCAGACCAAAGAATAATATAATAAAATATAAAGACAAAGAGCCCGGTCCTATGCAGTACTGAGCATTCTCAACTGCCATTGAGTGGAGCTAAAGGAACTCAAAATGTTGCAAGAACTGCTCAGCGACTTGTAGGATCTGGCCCCCATTATGTCCAATGCAAGGACAGAATATCTGGTCCTCCAACCACCTCTAAAGGGCTCTGGGGCTAAATGGGAATAGTGCCATTCAATAAGACTAATGGCATGTGTAGGGCCTGCAGGACTAGGTGCTCTGGGAAAGTCAGATGGTACCAAAGGCTCACACAAATCCCAAAGCATCATTCCTATTCTGTTCTACCTCTGATTAGTGCGTTATCTTGGAGATTAAAAATTTGTAAAAATTAAAACTTAAAAAACAGCTTAAAAACAAACCTAGCCTGCCAGTTTAAACAGAGTGTGGGTAGTAGCAGACAGTGCAGTTGTTTTCAATATATTGTTAAAAGTCAGCCTTTATGAATAACTGTGTTCCAAGCACTCTCTCCCCCTATTGTTATAAATAAAGTGATAGCTGGGTACAAATATTTATCTCCTTAGCTAGAGGGCCTGCTTTTGGGGTGGTTTGGTTTTTTTTAAAATAGCATTACAGAGCAGATGAACACTGCCAGAGTCTGGATACCAGTGAACTTTAATTAATGTGCAAAGCACAAGCATTGCCTGAATACTCAGGACCAGCTCCTTATCTGCTTAGCTCTATTGCTGATCCTCAGTTTTATTTTAAATGCAACTTCTCTGATTCACGTTTCCAGCCATACACCACCATGTCTTCATCTGACATTCAGAATGACTCCGTTTTGGTATTTGGGATGTTCCTTCTGACAAGCATGTTGAGAACTACAAAGACGTGAATTATTAGAGTTGATCAGTGTGTATCCCCCTACTCCTCTCTTGGCATTGACTGTAAAGAGTAAATGAAATTATCAAGTAAATAAAGCTATTCTGAATTTATACCAGCATAAGCAACCTCAGAATGTGGCCCTTTACAATTTATATGCAACATCTAATCAGCTCATTCACCAACCATAACCATTCATGGAACCACATGGAAAGACAAAGGGCTCTTTTTGACCTTGCTTTTGCTAATCTTTGTTTTGCTAATTCTCAAACTCAATAATTCACACGAAAAAACGTTTGTGGCTTCACCCCTCTTCTCAGCAGAGCCTTAGCAGTTGTGGCCAGCTCACATATTATTGTCTGTTTTCCTATTTATAAAATAGAATAATCATTATGCCTAGCTCTTATTCAGTGCTTCTCAATGTAGATTTCATAGTGTTTTACAAAGGAGGTCAGTATTATTACCTCAGTTTTACAGATGGGGAAACTGAGGCACAGAGAGGCAACATGATTTACCCAAGGTCACCCAGCAGCAGAACCAGGACTAGAACACAAATCTCTGATGCCCGAGTCCAATGCTCTGTCATCTATGCCACACTGCATCTCATAGGGAAATGAAGAAAATATACTCTGTGATTCAACATCCTTGATATTTTTATCATTTGATTCTTTTTAGCAAAATAAAATTATTTAAATTATATAGATTTTTTCATATGTAAATCTCCCAGGCATTTTACAAAGGCGGATAAGCACCAGTGTCTCATTTTTAAATATGGACTAAATTAAGTGCGGAGTAGTAGCACAATAAGTCAGTAGCAGAGCTGGGAATAGGTCTAATTCCCAGTCTTATGTAGGGGGACCAGACGTCCGATAAAAGTTTTTTTTTTGCTCCAGGCTCTTCCGTTTCTGGCGGAAGAGGATTCCGCGCCAGAGGATTCCGGAGACAGATGGTTTTTTTGCTCAACAACTTTCGCTGAAGAGCCTCTTCCGTTTGGTTTTTTTTTTGGTGAGAAGTCCCGATTTTCGGGTCTTCTCATCTGGTCACCCTAGTCTTATACTCCATCAATTTCCCTGGCTACCATTGTATATACTCTGCCAAAGGTGTGCACTGCACTTTCCAAGAAATCATAGTCCCTAACTGAAAGAGCTAGTACTGTACTATAATGTAAATGTGATACTAACAATGTCAACACACCAATAACACAACCCGACCAGTCAATGGCCTCTTTCCACACACAGTAAACCCAAGAGAGATGCATTACTTTCCTCCTTCATTGAAAATAAATGTATAGTTGGATAATAAAAAACATATCTATGAAACCTTTCATCCCCATGAAATGATTCCAGAGTTCACACACTGAACTGACCAAACCAGCCAAAACTGGCTGGACTATCCCCTAATAATCTAACTCAGTTGCCATAACAACAAGGTGCTATTATCACGACAACCAAATGCACAACATATTCCTCGCCCCTTAATAAGAACATCCCATAAATAAAACAAACACTAACTAGAGAAGGAGGATAGACTGCCTCCGTTCCCGGCTAAACCCTGGGGATTATTGTGCCCCATAACCGTGGGTTCGCTCTAGCTAAAGATCCAGCCATTGAGGAGGTCTTCTGTCTCGAGGTGGATTGCGGCGAACTCCTGGGGTTGTTGCACCCGAAAGTACCGTGGGCGCAACCCTGACAATGGGCTCAGGGGTCGTAGCGCGAACGGGTGAGGAGGTGGTATCAGCTTGTTCTGGGCAAGGGGGTATCTCAGCCGCTGGCAGTAATGG
Source organism: Chelydra serpentina (assembly GCA_037349315.1). Lineage (NCBI taxonomy): Eukaryota > Metazoa > Chordata > Testudines > Chelydridae > Chelydra > Chelydra serpentina. The sequence continues at coordinate 3,541,653 of JBAIAC010000032.1, forward strand.
AGGAGAACAGTCAGAAACAGGTGATTCTTGATTAGGTGTCTCGCCAGAAGAGGTGAAGTCAGACAACTCAACTGAAGATGTGTCCTGAGGACTGGCATGACCTAGCAACAGCTGATCTACATGATGCTGCCAGGTGAGATTCTCTACAGTCCGGACTGTGTAGGAAACAGGTCCTGTTTGAGCGATGATCACGGCAGGGACCCATTTTGCTCCAGAAGTATAATTCCGAGCCAAAACTGGCTGTCCCGAGCTAAAGGTTCTGTCTTTTGCTCTGGGTGCACATCTGATGACTTGATATTGCTGCTGACGTTGCACAATTTGTCTGGGTTCAGAAGGTTTCAGCAGATCAAAGCAAGTGCACAGCTGTCGTCCCATCATTAGAAAGGCCGGGGATGCCTTGGTCGTAGCATGAGGTGTGTTTCTGTAGGACAGTAAGAAGGTGTACAGACGCTTTCGAATGGAGTGTTGTCCCCTTGCTGATTTCAAAGCTTGTTTCATTGTCTGCACAAATCTTTCAGCCAATCCGTTGGTGGAGGGATGATATGGTGCTGAAGTGATGTGGTGTATCCCATTTGCCTTCATAAAATTTCGAAACTCCTGAGAGATGAACTGCGGTCCGTTGTCACTCACAAGTTGTTCTGGCAGACCGAAACAACTAAAGTCCCCATAGTTTTTGGATAGTACTCTCTGCAGTAGTGGACTGCATTATAGAGACTTCTGGCCATTTAGAATGGGCATCTACCACCACCAAGAACATGCTTCCTTCAAGAGGGCCAGCAAAGTCAACATGAATACATTGCCACGGGTTTTCAGGCCAGTCCCATGGATGTAAGGGTGCCCACCGGGGTGCATTCCTGAGACCCTGACATGACATACAATCTCTTGCCTTCCCTTCAGTAGCTCTGTCCAATCCAGGCCACCAAAAATAGCTTCGTGCAATTTCCTTCATGCGCACTATTCCACAGTGACCGGAAGGTAGCTGTTCTAACGTCTGATCTCAGTGGTGGTGGGATAATGACACGTCTCCCCCACAACAAACAACCAGGTTGGATCGATAACTCCGTCCTCCTGGACATGTAGGTAACAAAGTCGGGTGAGACTGGAGAGGTTCGTCGAGATTTTCTATGCATCAACAGGTCCATAACGTGGGACAATACTGGGTCAACACAAGTTGCCTTCTTTATCTGAGTAGCAGTGATGGGTGTATTCTCTACGTGTTCAAAGTAGAAGATTTCCCTTTGGGCAGTATCTTGATGTTTGACTGGCAAAGGCAACCTTGAGAGACCATCCGCATTGCTGTGCAGAGTGGATTTCCGATATTTGATTTCATGTGTGCGCTGAAAGTAACAATGCCCAACATTGTATACGACTAGCAGCTAATGGGGGAATGCCAGTGTAGGGTCCAAAAACTGACGGCAGAGGTCAATGGTCTGTAAGAAGAGTAAACTTCCGCCCAAACAGGTACTGATGAAACTTCCGAATTCCAAAAACGATCCCCAATGCCTCACGTTCGATTTGGGCATAGTTTGTTTCTGCTTTGCTTAGAGTGCGTGAAGCAAAAGCAATAGGTCTCTCTTCTCCTGAAGGCATAATGTGTGAAACGACTGCTCCCACTCCATAAGGGGAGGCATCGCAGGCCAATTGTAGGGGTAAGGATGGATCAAAGTGCGTTAGAACTTCAGAATTTAGCAGTGTATCCTTAGCCTTGTTAAATGCAACATTACTGGCTTCAGTCCACTTCCAGGTCTTGTTCTGCCCAAGGAGTTCGTGAAGTGGTTTTAGCAGTGTGGCTAACTGTGAGATGAACTTTCCATAATAGTTCAATAGTCCTAGAAACGAGCACAGCTGGCTAACATTTTGAGGTGGGGGAGCCTCCACAATAGCCTTAACTTTTGCAGGGGCCTCATGAAGACCCGCAGCATCAATGACGTGTCCCAAATATTCAACAGAGGGCTGGAAGAATTCACACTTGTCTTTGTGGACTCGTAGGCCATACTCTTCCAGTCTTTGTAGGGTAGCTTCTAAATTCTTTAAATGATCCTCTTCATTCCTTCGAGTGACCAGGATGTCGTCCAGATAGCACTGAACTCCTGGCAAGCCACACAAGATCTGGTCCATAGCCCTCTGGAACAGGGCGGGAGCAGACATTATTCCGAAGGGTAGGCGACAGTATCCATAAAGCCCCTTATGAGTCACAATAGTCAACAGCTCTTGGGACTTTTCATCAATGTGCATCTGTAAATACGCTTGACGCAGATCAATCTTACTGAACTTCTGTCCCCCAGCCAGGCTCGCGAAGAGGTCATCGATGCGGGGAAGCGGGTATTGCTCTGCACACAACACCGGGTTGACAGTGACTTTAAAATCACCACAAATCCGGAGGGAGCCATCTTTCTTCCTATTGGCACAATAGGAGTGGCCCAGGGGCTATGGGTAACTGGTATTAGCACTCCATTGGTGACCAGGCGCTCCAGGTCTGCTTCAACTTTCGGCCTGATAGCATATGGCACAGTTCGGGCTTTCAGACATTTTGGTTGACTGTCAGGTTTAATGTTCAATGTCACCGTGATTCCCTTCATACTTCCCAGATCCTCTCCAAAAACAGCGGCATGTTTCCTTAGTATAGTGGCCAGACCGGTTTCTCCTTTAGTCATTCGGTGCACTTCTTCCCAGTTCAGCTGACTCTTCCCAAGCCAAGACTGACCCATTACGGCTGGGTAATTACCTCTCACCACAAACAGTGGCAATTTAGCAGCCTGTCCATTGAGCTCCACCTTAACATCAATAGTGCCCAACATGGGCACAGCTTCTCCCATATACGTCTTCAGAACAGTTTTTGTTGCCTTAAGCGGAAGATACTGTAGTTTTTCGTTATACACCATGTCGGAGACCAGCGAGATGGCTGCACCAGTGTCCAGTTCAATGCGTATAGGTTTGCCATCCAACAACGGGGTTACCCAGTATCCATGTGAGCCCACTGCCAAAGACAAAACGCGCAGTGCACTTCTTCTTGCATTGAGGTGTCACCTTGGCCATCCTGGGTCTGCTCTAGGGTATGCAGGTTTCCCTTTTTGGTCGGCCAGACCACAGGCCTCTTTCTTTTGTTTACAGGCACACTCAATCATAGGCGCCGACTTTTGTCAGCGCCGGTGGGGACTCACACCCTCGCCCCCTCCCAACTCTACCCCCGGCCCCACCCCAACTACACCCCCAGCCCCGTCCCTTCCCCAAATCCCCGCCCCCTCCCCCGGGCACACTGCATCCCCTCCCTGCTCGGCTTGCAAGTGGAGGGGGGATGCAGCGGGGCCGGGGGAGGAGGCGGGGGTGCGAGCACCCACCGGCAGCTCCCCACCAGCCCCAGCTCACCTCAGACTCTGCTTCTCGGAGGCTCAGCCTGAGCCAGATGCAAAGCAGCAGCCCGCCGCTTTTCATGGCTCCCTCTCCAGCCGGTCGGGTGGGGGAGGGAGGGCTATGGAGAAGAGACGGAGGCGGAGCCAGGCTCAGTATACACATGCCATTGCACTATATTCTCCTCAAAAGGTTCCAGTGGCCCTGTAAGTGTAGCGATGGTTTTAGTTTCAGGTTTCACAGTCAGTGCAAACAAGCCAGCACAGTCAGTGCAAACAAGCCAGTTCTCACCCCCTTCCAACAGCTACAAGATTTTGGTAGGGGTTTTTTTTCTTCTCTCTTTTTACCTTGACTTATTCTTACTTCTTTTGCTGGGGCAGCACAGGGATCCCATCCTCGTCGCCACTTTGTTGTATCCTAGGGGCAGCAGGTTTAGGAAGTAATCATTTGAGACAGAGAGCTGAGAGCCATGGAAGCAGTGCTTTATTTTCACACACTGAACTGACCAAACCAGCCAAAGCTGGCTGGGCTATCCCCTAATAATCTAACTCAGTTGCCATAGCAACAACAAGGTGCTATTACCATGACAACCAAATACACAACAGAGGCAATTGTGTACAGCTCTACTCATCACAGTAATTCATCAATAAAAGAGACATATAAACACTGCTCTACAGCCAAACTGCTTCTGAAATAAATGTAGTCAAACTTTACTAATTCTGGGTCACGGAGAACAAAAATGATGCTTATAATTGTTGATTGGCTCTAGTTTTCAAGACATGCTATTGGGTCAGTATATACGACCCTTGACTTGGGAATGGTGGAGGATAAGTGAGTTATAAAGGGAAGGGATCTCAATTTAAACCATAAATGACTAAAATACATCTTTGACTGGATCTGTGAATAAATCTATGACTGGGTTTGGACAGTACTTGCTTTTTAGGCAAAACAATGAATGATGCAATCTGAAGCTGGTATTGCATCATACATGATATGAATTGCATCATGTTATTCCTAGAAGTCATGGATGATGCAATCATAACGAAGCTTACATCACTCTGCTGAACAAATTGCCCTATATCAGCTCTAGAAATCAGACAGTGTCGTGCTCTCTTATTTGTCAGTGTTTGATTTTGCAAAGGGACACATTTCTGTTTAGCCAAAGTGAGCAGAGATGCCTCGTACTTGTGTGAACAGTGCAGATAACTTCTGCTATGTTTGTGGTGAAGTGACTTTTGCATCACAAAAGCGCAGTATAACCACTATGGTTAAGAAAGCATATCACCTTTATTTTGGCTGCAAAATTGGAGATCAGGACAAGAGATGGGCCCCACACATATGCTGCAACACTTGTGCAACAAATTTTCGCCAGTGGTTGAACAGGAAAAGGAAATCTATGCCTTTTGCAGTGCCAATGATTTGGAGAGAGCCAACAGATCATACCAGCAATTGTTACTTCTGCATGGTGCCTTCAGTTGGGAAAGGTGTGTCAAAGAAGAAAAAGCGACAAAGAGTTCTGTGGCACCTTATAGACTAACAGACGTATTGGAGCATAAGCTTTCGTGGGTGAATCCCCACTTCTTCGGCTGCATCCGAAGAAGTGGGGATTCACCCACGAAAGCTTATGCTCCAATATGTCTGTTAGTCTATAAGGTGCCACAGAACTCTTTGTCGCTTCTACAGATCCAGACTAACACGGCTACCCCTCTGATAAAGAAGAAAAAGTGGACTGTGCATTATCCAAACATTCCATCAGCTATACGCCCAGTACCCCACGGAGAAGGACTGCCGGTTCCTGATGCACCAGAATCATTCTCACTTGAGTCAGACGAGGAAGAGGATGAAACTTGTGGTCTTGAACCATCAATGTCACAGGACCCACATTTTCTCCCATCCTCCTCCTCTGAACCACACCTCATAACACAAGGTGAACTGAATGACCTTGTCAGGGATTTGGAACTACCCAAGTGTAAGGCAGAGCTTTTGGGCTCCAGACTACAGCAGTGGAATCTCCTGGCAGGTGATGTTAGGGTTTCCATGTTCCGTGACCATCAAAAGGATCTTGTCCCATTCTTCTTCATGGAAGGTGATCTTGTAGCCTGCAACAACATCGATGGTGTGATGGCAGCCCTCAACATCGTTCACGATCCAGATGAGTGGAGACTGTTCATTGATTCATCGAAGACGAGTCTTAAAGCTGTTTTACTGCATAATGGCAAATTTTTGCCATCAATTCCAGTTGGTCATGCAGTCCATATGAAGGAAACCTATGACAACATGAAACAACTTTTGAGGTGCATAAACTATGACCAACATCAGTGGCAGCTTTGTGGCGATTTGAAGGTTGTTGCTCTCTTGCTTGGTCTGCAGACTGGATACACAAAATACTGCTGTTTTCTCTGTGAATGGGATAGTTGTGCAAGAGATTCCCACTACATCAAGAAAGATTGGCCACTCCGACAGTCATTGGAGCCTGGGAGGAAAAGTGTTCAGCATCCACCACTTGTTGAATCAAGGAAGATTTTGTTACCACCCTTACACATCAAGCTAGGTCTGATGAAGAACTTTGTCAAGGCCACTGACAAAACACAAGCAGCTTTCAAGTACCTCCGTGGAAAAAAAGGCATGGAAAGCCTTCCAGTTAGTGGCAATAAATTTTCTCGGAAACAACAAGGCAGACAACTACAGGTTGTTGGTGGAAAACCTCCTCAAGGCATACAAAAGCCTTGGTTGCAACATGTCACTAAAGAGACATTTTTTGCACTCTCATCTAGATTTTTTTCCACCGAACTGCGGAGCAGTGAGCGACGAGCACGGCGAGCGATTTCACCAGGACATTGCAACAATGGAGAAACGCTATCAGGGCAAATGGAGCCTATCAATGCTTGCAGACTATTGCTGGACAGTGACAAGAGATGCTCCATTTAATGAATACAAGAGACAAGCCAAGAACCGCCGAGTAGACACTGAATAGGACTAAACTATGGACATAATAGTTTTTTGCCTTTTGTTTCATAATACATTTTATTTATAACCCCTTTGCTGATTTTTAAAGTGTTACATAAACAGGACAGGTGAAATAGTATCATGTAAAGCAACCATAAACACATGAAAAGACCTAGATTTACAATTTATGATTAAAACTCTACTATCTACACAATATACAGAGACATAAAATGTAAAAACTTAAATATCTTAGAAACAGTAGCCAATCAGTTGTTTTAATTGTCATATTTGAATTCAGCACATCAAAATACATACTAAATAGCACATTTTATCTCTGAAGCAGACGACTTCTCAAAAATTGTAGACCAGTGATTAGACCCACCCCTGATTACAGCTAGGTTCTTCAGAAGTTTCCTCCAGGCAAAAAAGAATGTCATTCCAGCTGGACACCAGTATGGCACACTTGACTCTGGCAAATCCTTGTCACTCATTAACTCTGGAGGCATGAATCAGAGGCACCTCCTGCTATCAGTCTGTGTTTCTGCAGCTTTTATTAGTCAAATTACATTCATGTAAAGAACACTCAATAGAATGATTTCAAAAGACCACTCATCTGTGATGAACATCATCTTTTGATACCCAACCCATATTGCTTTTTTAGTAATTATACAAATAACCTTTAAACACAAACAGAACAGTAATCTGAAGAAATACTTACTGGGCTTTATTTTATGTATGCAAACTTCAGAGGGGATGAGTGGAAAGGAAACTGGAGCTGTTACAAGACACAAAGATCTACTGAACTAAGGGCAAAAGTCTTTCTGACCCGCATTGCAAACCCCCTCTCATTCTGTGCAGAGCATCCACTGATGTCAATAGGAAATACATGCACAGAATGCATACAGAGTCAGCAATGGAGATATGCAATACGGAGAGGAAAGAATACTGTACATAAGAATGGATTTATAAAGGTAGAAATTATGCAGCTATGACTAGTGGAATAAGACAGTTCCCGTCATATTTGCTTTCATGTTGTTGAAAACTCTCACCACTTTACCACAAGATTTCTGATATTTGGTGTTTTTCTTAAAGCAAAACTGGCCACAGAAAGACTGATTGCTGTAAGTATAAAGCAAGCCAGCAGAGAGAGTCACAGGAGCGTAGGGAGGTTCCTTCACGCAGTTTGGAAAATGGGCTGCCACCAAGCTAAAGGGGAAAAGCTTGGGGGTGAATGGCATAGCCCCATTGTTCTTGTGCAAATCTGGGCAATTAAGTAACCACATTGGAAGTCTAACAATTGCATATGAACTGGAGAGTGTAAAATGCATGGGGGCTGTAGGCAATCATTCAAATGTAACTGTTATTAGACCAGACTTGCTGGGATTGGGGCTTCTAAAAATAAACAGCTTAACTGGTGCCAGCTGAAGACAGTAACTGAGGCCCGAGCACCAGTTCAAAAATGGGGGACACTGGTCTCAAAAGTTGGCCCCCTAAAGCTTAAACAAGAGGTCAGGGTTGCAGAAATAGAGGATGAGTTTATCTTCAGGTTCGACTTTGTCACATCTAATAAATATATTATTGATGTCAACCAAGGCTTTCTGTAGATGCACCAATGGAAATTTCCTTTGAAAATGTAATCTGGGCAAGACGGTGCTTTGCAGGAGGTTGGTGTGCTGTAAACAAGTTGTATTAACTCCTGCAACTGAAATTTTTCTGCCAAACTAAATGTGTGGGAGGCTTCCCACCAGATAAGAGATGTGGATTTATTGACACATGCTTGGGCAAAGAAAGTCAAAAGCGGTTTCTCACTGCTAAATTTTTACTTGACCTGAGTCACGGTCTTTTTCTGTCAGATTTCTGAGCGTCTCAGATAAACCCCAGGTTATCAAAAGGAGCACTACAACAGCACAATGCGAGCCAGTGAGTTTGGTAGCAGGTGGTACAGAAAAGGACTCGGGAGGGAGAGAATGAAGCAGAGTTCCCAGAATTCCTTCTGGAACAGTTCCAGAGCAGTGTTGTCCATTTAAAGATGGAACAGCAGGGAAGTTTAAAACACTTTCTGTGGAAAAATCAGGGGTTGTTTTCCTGGTCCAGTAACGATATAGGAAAACTGTGCTGGGACAACACACTGGGGAAGCCAGACCACTAAAACAGACACCATATTGGTTGACAGTTGAAAAAAGTAGTTGAAGTAGCTTTAGGGGTTACTGAAGAACTCCAACAGGAAGGTATATAACTGAATCCTCAGTCAGCCCTTGGGCCTTGCCCATAGTATTGGTAAAGAAAAAGGATGGCAGCACTACATTCTGTGTAGAATATTGAAAGGCTGAATTAAGTCACTTGGAAAGACTTGTATCCTTTGCCAAGGATAGATGATACACAGGGGGCGCTGTAGCTGCCTCCTCTCATTTGCGGTTTCATACTTCCATGGAAATTATTTGAATGTCCTGTTTTTTGTACCTCAGAGGTGGCAACCCTATTTACAAGGAACAATCACTGAAAAACACAGTGCTATTACATTGAGGCTCATTCATCAGCAGGAATTACAGGCATTGTAATTGTAATTCTCCTTCTTGCATCTTGAAACAACTTTCTTCCTGATGGATCTTCAAAATACTTTTATTTTTTAGTAAACAATTCATTTGTATTATTGAGAAACAGGACAGCAGGGCTGTGATAAATGCAATGGCCTGGGGACAGCGGAGTTTGGTTGACTGTGGAACCAACCGAACCTCAAATCATGTATGCAAATCTCAGCCGAACTCACTGTCCCAGACTTTAGGTTTTCCAGGCCACAACAATAAGTCTCTCACTGACACCTGCAGGAAGAGATGGGCTGTGCCCGAAATTGTTAAGCAGCTTAGGCTGAATGTGGAGTTCATAACAGACCAGGCAAGTCCTAACTGGTTTTGTGTTCTGAAAGGTACACACGGGTCTCAGCAGAAAACAAATTCTAAACCATAACTTGTCCCTCTTGGTCTTCACTCCCTTTGTGCCCTCTGCTGCCACTGAGAATTACAACAAAATACTACAGGACCCAACTTCCCTCCTTACATGTGCACATAAACACGGGTGTTTACTTTGGTTACACAGGAGCAGAAACATCAGGGACAAAACAATCGAAGGCTCATCTCTGTTAAATGTATGGAAAATTACCATGTAATAGAGAGAGAGAAACATCTCTTGCTGAGCATTACAACTGCTGCTCGTGGGCCCTTTCTCATTTCTATTAAAGGCAATAGGAGACTTTCCTCTGACTTCATGGGTGTGGGATCAGGCCAAGTTTTTGTTGTGGGAAAGGGAGACACCACCAAACTAACAGCCTGCAGCAAGAAATCATTCTGGCCTACATTTTCAAATGCCATTGTTAACTTTGGTTGGCTCAATTTATGGGACCCTGGCTTGAGACACTCTAGGTTTGGTTTCTAGGGGTGCTCAACACCCCCAACTCCAGTTGAAACAGATAAGAACTGTGGAATGCTCAGAATTAAAGCTAGCTCAGGATTTGTCAACAAAATATTTGTCAGAAAAATAACAATTCATCAGGAAGGTTTCAGAGGGAGACAGACAAATGCACACCAATAGCCTAGTAGTTAGGACACTCACACAGGATGTGGGAGATCCTGAGTCAGGTTCTGCCTGCTTTGGAGGTGGAACTTGAACCTGGATCTCCTCCATCCCAGGTAAGTGCCCTAGACACTGGGCTATTAGCTGGTGTAGGGTGGGGCTTGATCTCCCTCTGTCTCTAAAATTTAACAGCCTTCAAAGTTTTGTTTTCCAGCCAGCCCAACTCAGAATCACTGAAAATAAGACCAAAGTGCCTCAATCTGGGAACCCCAAAACTGAGGTCTCCCCAACTAAATAGCCACTTTTACAAATGTCAGTCCATACTGCCTCAGTTTAGGTTAAAAGGTTTGCATTGATTGCAAGACACGATGGCCAATAATTTCACACGAGTGTCTAAAATGAGGCACTGAAGGGTAAGCATCTAAATCCATATTTAGGCACCCACAATTGAGAATTTTGGCACAAGTCTACTTTAGCCAATAGCACATATTTATTCAGGTTAGGTGCATCAGAGGAAGTTAAATATTTTGTTTTGTAAAGCCTGGTTTTCTTTTCTTTGAGTCCATAGTTATCACATTTCTGAGTCCTTCAGTAAGGTCATTCATCGGCACGATTCTAGCAGATTGCTTTGTGCAGCTCTGACAGTCAGCGCTACATACTGGCTCTTTATTTAACGCTTGCTGCAGAGATCAGGGAGAAGTCCAACAGATAATTTAAAAAAAATAAATCATTGTAACCTTAGTTTCCCCCCCATCTGTTACCGTTAAAATATCCGCTGGCAGAAAGTCTGTAATTATCTTCTCCTTTCCAGTTTCTAAAATCAATTATGTTCCAAACCAGCTTTTTGGAACCCGCAGGCTGCTTAGGCAAATGTAACAGTGTGTGCACACAAAGTGTGAAAATCAAACAAGAACATTTTCCTGCCTGACCAACCACAAGAGATTGAGTGTTTTCAGAGTCTCATTCTTCACAGGTGGCCCTCTTCTCCAGTCTCCAGAGTCAGACGAGTATTACCCTACACCAGTAACACAGCCAAATGGTCACTTCCAGTATGGCACCATGGGAATTCTTTTTAGTACAATATTACTTTTTTCATGTTCCACTGAAGTCAATGGCAAAGCTCCTGATGATTCCATTGGGGCCTGGATTTCACCCCAGATCTTCAACTGGCATTAACTGGACTAGCACCATTGAAGTTAACCCATTAAGTTCAGTGGGGCTCGGCTGATTTATCCCAACTGAGGATGTGGCTCTAGACTTATATGCTTTACTCTTTCTTATAAGCCAGTTTTTAAATTGCTGTATTATTTTTTCAAATTTCTCATCCACGCAAAAGTAGATTACTGGTGGTGGATGATAGAGGTTGCTTTCAATTTACTCGGGCACTCAACTCTCAGGCACTGGAGAACAAAAGATTCAGCCACCTTTCCGATATTTAATTGCATGTACCACTACCTGATAAGGATTTTGGAGGTAATCTGTATTGTCTTGTATTTCGTAGAGTTTATATGTTGCAGTACCTGACAACAAAGTATTCCTCCAGGTACAAACAGGCAATGAGGTCAGTGGGAGTTGAGGGCATTTTTAAGGCAGAATTTAGTATTAAAACCGATTTATGTGATGAATAAACTCTGCTGGGTTTTTTTGCTGCTGTTTGTTTTTTGTTTTATATCAACAAACAAGAGACCTACAAACGTAAGATCCAACCAACTAGTTTTAAGCATTCTGCCTTGGACTGCCCTCATTATGATAATCTATTTTAGATCTTTTATCGTTTTTTAATGTTTGTTGCCTCTGAAAAATTGCCTGCAGTATATTTGTGCTCTAAAATCAAGGTGATGAGCATAGTATAAGAACTAGACTAGACTTTCAAAGATAGGCATCTTCAAGAACATCTCAGACCTCAGGGAGGCAGCATCTGAAGGGCTTGGAGGGATTTTTGAAGACTTCTTCCAGAATTGGACAATCACGGTCTAAACACACACCTCTAGAAGTCAGGAACCCCTGGAGGCAGATCCTTGGCTGATGTAAATTGTCAGAGTTCTATTTACTTTAATGACAACTTACATCAACTGAAGATCTGCTGCTCCCTAATTTCTACTCCTGGTCTTGATTCCCTTATAGCCTTGGTTGAAGTATTTAGGTCTAAATTTTCAAAGGTGCCCACTAGTTTTGGGAGCCTGAGTGCCAACCTCAAGCCATCTTAGACCTGATTTTCAATGTACAAACTCCAACTGAAGTTAGTGGGAGAGACAGCTACTAAGCATATTTGAAAGATAAGCTCATTATATCTCACCCAAAAATTAAGGCATTCAGATTAGTGGATGCACTTAAAATTTTTCTGCCTCAGTTTTCCAATCTGTGTAACAATTATCCATACATCAAATGTTCTAAGAGTAACTAATTAGTTATAATAAAACACTTGGAAGACAAATAAACTATGAAGGTTCTCTATGTGGTTAACAAAATTTAAGCTTGGCTAAGCACCTTTTAGAGCCTGATGAACAACTCCCAACTGTTTCCATGTGTTCACCACATTATTTGCTAACCGCAGTACGAGCACTTGTTAGCTAAGGCACTTGTGCAGCACTTTTCGATTTTAATTTTCCTCTTTGTACTAAAATGCAAACAAACATCTCTAAATATGAATTTATCCCTGCAAGCTGCAGGATTGGTGCTAATGTTCAATAGCACTAAATTCCCAATGGGTGCTTGCAACTTGGCCAGTTGTGTTTCTCCATTGGCCATGTCCTTAATCTTTATTTTGGAGAGATGTATTCTAAAAATTACCAGCAAACATTCTACCTTCACTTGCCAGGGGTTGGGAATCAAGTTTCTGTCCATTTCTCAAATGCACATACTGTAGGCGTAGAAGTTACATGTTTGCTGGTTAAGTCATCAAGCCAGGAATTTCTGACCACCTGGACAACTAGCAATAGAATCATATGCTCTGGAAAGCAACAACAACAACAGGCAATTGAAAAAATACATTATGGGAATTGCCAAGCCATAAAATTACAACAAATATAGTTTGATTACAGCTTTAATAATCTTTTTAGCCCTCACATCAAACAAATATACAAAATTGTTCTTCAACCAGTGGTCTGGGCATTGATACTGGCTGGTGCTTTGGTCTAACTTGTCAGCCTGATTACTAAGCCCTGTACTGCCATTGCCCACTAACCATTCAAACGTATATACTTGATGTGTGTGGGAATTGGAGCTGTTCCAAATCCAATCTCACAATCCGGTCCATGCTTCACTAATGATTAGTGTAAGTTCAGTTGAAAGAGCTGGTGGGCAATGGGAACAGCCGATTTCTTTGGCTCTGCAAAGCCCTACTCTAGCGCAATACTCTATACTTATTCTCCTGCTTTTGTTTTCATTCCTGAAGCAAATATTACAAGGCCAGCACAATACAAGTAATTGAAGTACTGTCTACCATCCTAGTCCCTGTGAAGTCAATAACATGTCAGCAAAGACAAAAGGATTTTCAGAGTAGACAGACCTTTAATCGGAAACTAATAGAACTGCTTGAAAAGCTCGGGTAACCTTGGATTTATGATGTTACAAATAGGTGGACATATAGAGGGCCATATCCTATGGGTCTTACTCAGTTTCCCATTGAATCCAGCAGGGGTTTGCCTGACTAAACACTGAATCAAGTCCTCAGGTTTTGGCCTGCAGTAAGAAAAATCCTCTTGCACTTATATGGCTCTTTACATCATAGGATCTCACAGCACTTCACAAATACTAATTAAGGGAAATAATATTACACCCATTTTATAGATGGGGAAACTGAGGCATAGAGTGATCAAGTGAATTGTCCAAGAACATATAGCAATTCAGACCAGTAGCAGAGGCCTAACACCCAGTCCTTTGCCTTAATTACAAGACCAACCTCTCACGCACTGGCCCAACGATTAGCCTACCAGACTCAGATTATTAATTGAAATTGTTATGGAAAAACATTTCCAAGGAATCTTACTTTAAAATACGCATTGGGTCAAAACTAGGTTTAAGCTAATCAAAATTGGAATACAGGTTCTGAAAATACCTTTTCTAAGGGAAAGAACCTATTGAAATTGAGAGAAACTACAAACAACCTACGTTACTAGCCATTACCAGAGAACATAGCAGATTAGGTAGCTACAAAACATGCAGACTTTACACTGAGAATTTCCAGAGAAAGAACATTTCTATCCAGCCAAAAGGTAAATTGTGGGAGACATTTTTCATGTACGGTTGTTCATGTAAGAAAAAAATTGCCTGTAATTTCCAACACTCACTCAAGGCTACACAAACAAGGCACTTCAAAAACATCTGTTTGAAATGACCCACAGTTAAATAGAGGAACACTAAACGTGTCTTTGAACAGTGGTAACAAAAAAAAAAAAGATATGACAAGAAATGAGAGGAAACCTGTAAGGATTATTTATGAAAATAAACCTCTCTTTACATAGTTTATTATTGTGTTTACATGGGCATGTGTCTCCCCATCCCTTCTTGGCATGCACAGTTAGATTCTAAATGCCATTCAGTGGTATCATGAGCTGCAGACATTTGTAAACCAATTACAAATTGCTTTTTGCTGTTACTTAGACAAATGCTCCAGCTCCACAAGCAGTGCAACACTACAAATATCTTCCTTCCATCACATTCCCTAACTGAAGGGACTATTAACTCCCAGGTGACCCTTTTGCAGGTTAATACTTTCATAGTCTCCTGGTTTTGTTTTCCTTCCTGAAGCAAATACTACCAGGCCAGCACAATAAAAGTCACTGAAATACTGGCTGCCATCCTATTTGCTTGAAATCCTGGCACCAGCACCATTTCCCACTTCTCCCAATGCCTGGCTGCAATTTTGTTAGCAGCATCTCAGTCATTTACTTTGCTTGACCTTCCTATGGCCTAATTTCGGCATGATGTCAATAATATTGCATAACAGCATTAATAATGCAAAACAGAGAGCAAATACACACTGTAGCCAAGATAGGTGCATTTGTTCTGGCTTACCTCCGCCCCAAATAAAACGTAGAAGTAGAGTGGACAAACAAACAAAATCAAACAAAAACCGTTTGAGAATCCTGTATCCAGTAACAGAATGTGGAGACTTTGTTTTGCACCTCACAAATACTGTCCCAAATGGAAATAGATCATATGGAATCCATGTGGCAGACGAACAGGAAGGGGGTACAGTAGGCCTGCACAACATGCGGCCCGCGTGGCCTCACTGTGCGGCCCACGGCGGGGTGAGTAGGCAAGCAGCGGGGTGGGGCAAGCCAACGGCCGGCTGGCGGGTGGGCAGGCTGGGGTGTGAGGGTGAGCCAGCGGCAGGGGGCAGGAGCAGCGGCAGAAGGTAACAGGCCAGCAGTGGGCAGGCAGGTGAGCTGGCGGCGGGGGGAGCCGGCAAGCCGGCGGCGGGGGGGCTGAGGAGGCGAGCCGGGCGGCGGGGGGGCTGAGGAGGCGAGTGAGCAGGCAGTGGCAGGGCGGCAGGTGAGCCAGGCTTCCACACCCCAGTGCTGGGGAAGGAGGGGTTGTTTCTGGGGGGGCGGGGGGTGTTTCCGCGGGGCCGGAGAGTTTCGGCCCTCAGCTGTTTTCTTTGGAGTAATATGGCCCTCACCGCTTTATGAGTTGTGCAGGCCTGGGGTACAGTGAGGGGAGGGAGTCATTCAGAAGCAGCCATGCTGGGAATTACAGTGAATACAGAACTTGTACAGTTATTGAATTATCAAATTCACTTTAATTTTTTCACCTAACTGAGCAAAACTTTTCATGACACATACAGCCTGTCCGTCCCTATCTGCACCAAAACTGTAACATTCACAACTCTTATGGAACCTCGTTTGAAGTTCAAAAGAAAAAGTTCAGCTATTGCTTTTGGAAGGTCAACATTTTTGCCAGTAGCCGCAGAGTGGTTTAGGACTCAACACAGTTCCCCCATATTTAGAGCAGAATAGAAAATAACTATTCTGGCAAATAGTGACTTTTTAATGCTTAGCATGGAACCAGTCTAATCCACCTCAGTTCACTTATTCTTCTTTATATACAATTATTCCCTTCCTGATTTCAGCTGGAACAAAAAGTATCAAAATGCTGTATGAAAGACTGTTATTGTGAGGTTTGAATAAAGTTTTGGATGAGCATCTGGAATAATGTGCGTTTGTGTAACCGGATTTAGCCACTGGAAGTCTAGGTGTTCAGAGAGGGTGTGGTGTGCTGTAAAGAGCACAAAGTTAGAATGCAAAGTTGTGTAGAAGGCTACTGGTGTGCGCCTGTACTTCAGAGTTATTTTGTATAATAAATGCTTCCTGATTAAGATGAACAGGGCTTCCACACATCATCTGAACTCATGGGTGCTTATCCGAACTAAACCTCAATAAATATTTATTAAGCACCATGTTACCTCAGTAAGGAAAAATTATTATTATTCAAGCCCAAAGCAAATATAATGGTGTTGATTTCTGTTACTTGCAAATCACCCAAGACTGCAGAAATTATTTTAAACTCCCTGAAAGATTAAAAAACAGCATAGAAGGACCTAAAAATGTGTCTCTAGTGGTTATTTATCTACCCAAATTAAGGATCAAATTCTTTTCACTCTTATATCGCTGGAACTATATTGACTTTAATAGGATTAATTTCACCAACAGTGTAAGTGAAAGAGGATATGACCTCACATTTAGGTCTACACTCTGAGCTACACAGGACATCTCAGCAAAGTTACTCTAAATTCTGTAAACGAAGTATATATGCATGACAGTGATACATTCTGCTTCCAAATCCATATAAAGGTAAATCCAAAAACAAGAAGAAAGGATTCCCAAGTAATGGGTCCATTTTTGAGTTTGTAATGATAGCTAGAAGGGAAAACATATTAATTTCCAAGTAGTTTTGCATTTTACCAAGTACTTTTTGCATGAATTTAGCAGTAATAAGTGCAAGGTGTTCCAGAAAGTAGTGATAGCACTAGATTAAGGAGAAGAGGAAGAATTTTGCCAGGAACAGGCAGACATTAGAGCCGTGAGGAATGCAACATTGAAATTCTGGTCTTTCTCGGGGGACTTTACTGTTCCCCTTGTAACACAAATCATAACAATCCAGGCTTTGACATATGAAAATGTCAAAGTAAAGGCTTTGCAGTCTGTAATAACTGAAGGAATTCATGATTCTTTTCTTGGTCTCCACCAGAAATACACAGAGAGTAAGCATCTGATTTGATTTTACTTGTACAACAGTAAGATGAAATGGATGGAAAATATTTTTAAATTTGGGAGCTTAACTGTGGCACTCAGGGATAGCAGATAGTAAGGGGAAGACTCTACTAGTTTCTGATGGTTTCTACTGGGGAGCCAGTAGTCCAAAACATCCATTGCTCTGTTTCAAAATCAAAGGGGAGATTTTCAAAAGCACAAATGGCAGTTAGGCACCCCATTCCCTCTCAATGAGAACTAGGAATCTAACTGACATTTGTGCCTTTGAAAATCTCTCCTCCATTTGCTAGCTGCCACCAGTTGGATCCAACTGAAAATGTTCCACCTGAATTTCCACTAGGGACAACAGTTTCCATTAACTAGGAGAGTTATAGCAAAACTCGAAAGCATTAGACCTTTCCATGAAGATTCACATAGACAAACCATTGGGGTGGGGGGTTAGATTGAATGATTTATTTATTTTTTTGAACAGGATGCAATAAGAGCACAACAAACATTGCTCCTCTTCCCCCACAAGTGAAACTGGCTTACTCTGCTGAGTATATGGGATAGATTCAGCCATTCAAAAAAAAAAAGAAAAGAAGAAATACCATGTCATTTCTTCAAGATGACCAATTTCAACATAACTCAAATTTGGAAATTCACTTTGAAAAGCTGCCCCAAAATTGTTACTGACACCAAAAAAATGCAGAGAGAAAAAAATAAAATGTGAAGAAAAGTTTTGCTGTCAAAAAATCGCTAACAAAAATGCACGTTCAGGTATTCATTGAAGTTAGAGGGGGGAAAGCTAATTTTGAACACTAGGTTGTTTTGACTCAGTTTTCATACAAGTCTAGTCTCAACTGATGTTCTCAAGGTGTACCAGGGACATTGGATTATATGATACTCTTCTGGAGTGCAAAACTTAGGATTTTACTGAACAAACCTTGTGCGTTCCTGGAATTTCCTTTGGAAATTGCATTTTTTAAAATTATGACAATCAGATATTAAAGTGACAATATAATGTCTTGTCTTCCATGCTTCTGGGGGGTTGCATATGAGAAGAGAACCTAAACACTAATGTAGAATTGGAGTTACTCATAAAATCCTCAAATTTTAAATATCTGTTGAATGAAAAAAATGAAAGGAAAAACATCATAGCAATTAGACAAAGAAATGTCTGCATTGCTGAATGTCTGATGTGAAATAAAAGCCTGTTTGTGTTTATGTCTGCACAATGGAGTAATTGGTCAATAAAATTTCTTCTCTGTGAACACATTACCGTGTATAGTTGCCAACGTCAGAGGGACCTACAGTGAGTTCCTGAGAAAATTATGTCAGATAGGGAGGAAGAAGTGAGGAGAGTCATCTCTCAAAAGCTACTGGGCAGAAGAAGTTGAAGAAAGAATTGGCAACAGATATTTGCCCTACATTGTGCTCAGTATGATGCAGGTAGGTGTAAAATATAAAAGAAGCTCTAAAAGACTGGAATTCACTCCTAGTCACAAAGGTTGCTAAAAACAGTGATTTTGTTACTCACAAAAGCACTCTACAAAGAGCAGTGTAACTTTCTTCTCCTCTAGCATCATCATTTACAGACTAAGCTCTTTCACCAACAGTTTTTAATGTATAAAAAGTCTAGTGGGACAACTGAATTACTGAAGCCTATTAAGAACCATTAGTGGTTGTATTTTCTTGGCCCTGTTACATTTTTTACATAAACCTACAGAGACTGCAAGGTTTCTATCCACCAACTAATTAAACTTATAGGGGATGAAGAATATAATTCATAACTAATTTGTCAGCATAGACAACCTCAGTGTAACCCATGTGAAACTCTGTTTGTTCAATAAGGCTTTAAACCAATCTTTTCCTTGGTTCTTATTATCCATATTGGTTCTGACTCTTCAAGTTTCAGATTCAAGCACCCCAGAATTAGGGCTGCCAATCCTCCAGGATTGGCCTGGAGTCTCCAGGAATTAAAGATTAATATTTCATTAATATTTTGGACAGTGCTGATCAGGACATCCTGCTCCAGATGCACAAGAGCTTGAGCCTTATCTTTGTTATACGAATTTTACATCTCCATTGCCTTCAGAGATGTTACTGCCAATTTACAGTAGTGTTGATAACATCAGTTTTAGGCACCGAGTAAAAGAATTAAAATAGCTCTCTCTTAGTTATAGAAACAGGGCTCACATCCCTTTTTAACCCAACTACTGGAGGATAAGTTAATTATACCGATACACACTTCAGCAGGTCTGATTTAATCCAACAGAAGCCAGTGAGGCCCAGATACACAACCCAATGTATTGCAGAAGCAGAATGCAGTTCAACAAAAGTATAATTACAAAACAAAAAATATAATGTGGAAACAGCAAGGAGGTTCAGTGTCATATTTAGTGGCTGGATTTTCTGGGTACATCGTAACTGAATATATCAAATATACAGTGGAGTGACGGATCTCCAGATCTTGTTTAGCCTGCAGAAAAGAAGAATGAGAGGGGATTTGATAGCTGCTTTCAACTACCTGAAAGGAGGTTCCAAAGAGGATGGATCTAGACTGTTCTCAGTGGTAGATGACAGAACAAGGAGTAATGGTCTCAAGTTGCAGAGGGGGAAGTTTAGGTTGGATATTAGGAAAAACTTTTTCACTAGTAGGGTGGTGAAGAACTGGAATGGGTTACCTAGGGAGGTGGTGGAATCTCCTTCCTTAGAGGTTTTTAAGGTCAGGCTTGACAAAGCCCTGGCTGGGATGATTTAGTTGGGGTTGGTCCTGCTTTGAGCAGGGGGTTGGACTAGATGACCTCCTGAGGTCCCTTCCAACCCTGAGATTCTATGATTCTATGATCTTTATTAGGTGCCTAACGTTTCACCTTCAGTATCTGTCAATATAGAGATCTCTGTTTGATATTTCACCAGTGAAGTCACCCAGGTTACTATATAATTTTGTCTATAGCTAATTTTGTACCATGAACAAACTATTGTTGAGTGCTGGCCTTTAAAATTAAGCTTTCACTTGTATTTTTCTGTGATGCTCCCCACAGGTACCCATGGTTGTGAGGCACCTCACCATTACCTACCCAAAGTGTGAAGGAGCTTTGTCTGTGCCTGCTGTGGATCAGCTCCCTGAAACCAACAGCCTCTGGCAATACAAGCAATTCCTTCTAGGCCTCTGTCTCTGTTTAGGTAGCAATAGGTGTATACCAACGCCCAAGTCCTTGAACATTCCCTGCAGCATCCACCCCTTATTCACTGGGACACTCACAAAATTACCAATTCTGCCATTCCCAAAGGAACAGCACACACCAGCTTGTAAGAGTCAACTCAGGATCACCATTTTGCTTAACACCACAGCACAGATATATTTATAGTGAAAACAATAATAAGTTTATTATTAAAGACTAGAGAGTCAGGAAATAGTGAGCAGGGATATTGGAAACAAATGGCAACATACAAAACAAAATCATAACACATTTTCTAGAGACTAAACATAACTAACAGTTTATCTCACCCAAAGTTCTCTTCAGTGTTTTCAGCCAGGTTTGGTTGGGATCCCATTTTCATGAATGTAAACATGTCATATGTTTACTTCTTAGGTGCAGGATGACAGTGTGTCATCTGCGCCTTCTAGAAATACCTCCACATTCACTATACTCTTTACTCAGACAGAATAACTGTTACCTCCACTTGTTTTTTCCTCTGTGCTCCTTTTCTGTTGATTTCACATCTCTTCATTAACATTTGACTTTGTATGTAAATGGACATCGATTGTGTTAGCTTACAATCCTTAATTTACATCCCGACAGAGAGACATGTGAATAAATGTCTTTTGCCTGACAGAAAACCTGCTTTTCACCTCTGCTAGTGACTAATACTTTAACATAGACTAAGAATATATTATCAGTATATACACTATTTTTATACATAAACTCCTTACATCGTATTTGTACATGCATTTCACAATTATATTAATGACCACTGTGACACCAGCTTTCATCTGAGACCTCACATGACATTCTTGGTGACCCATAACGTACATAACAGAATGAAGATATTCCTGTAATCTCCTTGCCAGTTGGCATTAAGGGGTTCTTGGATCACATTTTCACACAGTTGTTCTTTCTACCCTTGGAAGATAGATGGTCTTGGTAATCAAAGAGCAGGTCTTACCACAATACTGATTTTATAGCAGTGCATGCCTCCTTTCTGCACACATTGGTCAGGGGATTTTAATTTCATACATTATTTACATCTTGCTACATTGATTCTATGGCATCAAAATGCACAATGAACATAAAGCAAAGAAGACAGGCAAGCGGCTTCCCTAAAGGTGGGTTGGGAACAGTGGTCATTTTGGAAATGCATTAGTTTTAGGTCCACCTACGGAGACAGATTTTTTTAATGAGTCAGGGGTGGTGATGTACAGGGGCTAGAGGTGGGATAAGCCTTGTATAGGACCCAAGGGTACATCTGGAAGCTATAAGGCAGACGTTGGCACTTCAGGTGATTCCGAATAAAATTACTTCTATTGTGAGGTGAATGAAGGGATAGCCCAGAGAAGAAGAGCTGCCAAATGAAGCTGCAGATTCTGCATAGTAAGTCTAGGTAGCAGGGATGTTGAGAGCCATTGAACGAAACTGTAACCCCAGTACATAATGGAAACCACTTCCAGCCAGGGGGTGTGGCAGTACCCCCAGCATTCCAGGTAGTAGAGATAGGAGGCAATTCTAATGCCCAAAGAAATATAAACCCATTCCCTTTTCCTACCTGAGATCAGGTGAGCTCGACCTTTCCCTACTCTTCACACGTATACTCCCTACACTTCCTGACACCTGAATCAGATATCCTCGAGGCACTGCCTTCCATCTGTGATCCTCTTAGCTTTTCTTCCTTCACTTCTGTTACTTTCCCCAGTTGTCTTGCTCTTCTTCCTCTTCCCCGCTCTGAGTTTCTCTGCCATTCCGCTCTGTGTGCATGTTACTAACAGTGGAGTGGAGTGGAGTGGAGTGGGATTGACCAGAATTCTAATATTGGAGACACGTACTTCAGTGACTGAGGTTTAATCCATCTCACGATGCTGCTCGTAGAGCACACACACAGCCCAGCTGCATAAGAAGCAAGAATCTGAACCCATCGCTAATGAAAAAGAAGCTTTTCCACTCCTTCCCCATGTCACACCTCACTGGATACAGTTTGTGGGTCTGTTCTATATTGTTCTGTCATGAGATTGAAATGCCGCAGAATTCTTTGTAATGCTCCTGCATCACGTTTGAAGAACTTCTTGTAAAAGGGAGAACTACAATATAAACAAAAAACTATGTTGGGCTTCAAGTGCATGAATAAGTTTTTTGTGTCCATCATTTTGTGTTTTTTTGTCACACACAGAGTCCCACATTTGGGCAATAGCAAGTTGAGAGGTGCATTTCTCAAAAAAACTGCCATACAAATGCACTAAAATATTACCGCGATGAACATAGTATAAGAACCTATGTAGAATAAAACACGATCACCATGAACACAGTTGAGAAAACATCCACTTTAAAAAACCCTCAAAATAAATCTTTCCTTAAATGGATCCACTGAAGACATTCAGTGTGATATATGCTGTAGTAAAATCCAAAGATAAAGATCAGGCACTATGAAGTTTAAAAGTCAGCCACCATGAAAAGAAAACCCCTGATTTAATAGGATCTGGAGTTAAGGGAACTCCCTTACAATACAATTGAGTTGCAGCAGTAGAGATCGCAGATGCAATTTTCTACATTTTACAAAAGCTACATCAATTTCACTAGATCTTTTTTAATTTCCAAAAAGAAGCTTATGTAAATAAAAGCTTACACTGATGTATTCTTGCCATATTAACTTTTTAGTGCTACTCTGCTTTATGAATATACAAGCTAGGGAGATAATAGTAATATGCAATGTGATTAATTTGATAATTATTGCAGAAATAAAGAAAAGGCTTGGTATATTTTTCCTCCGTCTTTACAAAGTGTAATAATTCCTCAAACCCTCTTCCTCTGACAATCGGTGAATGCATTTTACAATGAGAAGCTGATATAGCATAATTTTACTCTTGGGGGAATTATGCACCACTGCTCAATGCAGAATTGTGCAGAAATTAATGTTGTGTGCGCAGAATTTCTTTTTCCCCCACAGAAATGGGCTGTAGACATGTTGGCCACCACTAGGGGCTGCTGGACCTGGCAGAGCCCAACTCATAATCAGAATATAAGGCATGGGGAGGAGGAGGGAACTGCAGGGTTCCCAGCAGCTACAGTTCTCAGTACACCCTGAAGGAAGGAGGTGGCAGTGGGTGGGAAATCCATGCAAGCCCAGGACCCAGCATCAGGCTGTTTCTCCCTCTGGATTCCTGGGCTCTGTGGGGTAGAGGGTGTGAGTATCTGGGCCAGCGGGGGCCCCACAGCTAGCCTCTGGGGGGGGAGGGCAGGAGAGTGTCTGGACCAGGGAGGGCAAATGGCTGGGCTCTTGGGGGGAGATGGTGTGAGTGTCTGACCCCCACAACTAGGCTCTGGGCAGGAGGGGGCAGAGAAATAGGCACTGGGCTGTCTTAGGGGTTTCTTTAACTCTCTACTCCTGGGGGGAATTTTGTGTGTGTCTGTATTGTTACAGACATACTTGCTGACAGGTATTTTGAAATAAATTGCCAATATAATTGAAAACTGCGTGATTGTATAGTGTTCTTTTGACAAATAAGATGTGCAGAATTTTAAAATATTCGGCACAGAATTTTTTGGCACAGAATGCTCCCAGGAGTACATAATGTTCTCTAGTCACTAGGTGCTAGACCAAGGGAAGTTTATAAGGTCATTTTCTTCAATGCTCATCAGGCAATACAGTGTTCACAGATCAACTGCCACACTCTGCAAAGTGAGTGCCAGAAACTCTCATAAATATGATAAAGAGATCCAGCAGCTAGAGGGCAGTCTAACTCCCAGTCCATCAATACACTGTGTTTAGCTGCATATGCTACGCTGAACCTAAGAAAGCAAAAGAATCTATATACCACATTCAGTACCATAAGAAGGATCCTCCATTTAAAGCCTTCCTGATAAATGATTTTCTGGTTCAAAAAGGAATTCCCCATTATTGTCAACTGGAAGCTTTACTCAAAGAATCTACGTGTTTCAAACTCGCAACATTGCCAATTTTCTTGAGGGGAGAGAGAGAGAGAGAGAGAGAGAGAGAGAGAGAGAGAGAGAGAGTTGGGAAATATGAGGGAGGGACATCAAGACTTGGAATCCAAAAAGAGGGCTGTGTTTGCAGGGAAGAGGAAAGAGGGCAGGGAGATATAAAAATCAGATGCATATTTGGACTTTGGGACAAGGACACTTCCACAGCAAATTTAGCAACCAATCAAGTAAAGATTTTGACAACACAATATTTTCTAATGGAAGTGTGATAGTCATAGTCTTAACTCAGCCTTCAAAAAGACAAGCTTATCAGGCTGTTGCCTAGCTGGAATACAACATAGTATACAAGGATATACCTAGACAGGGGGAAATGGTGCTCATTAGCCTATAGGAATGCCAGTAAGTTTTGGCTTCAGTGTGAAGAGATGCCAATAGGATGAATACACGGTTTCATTAATTTTAATGGAAGTCTGAAGGCAGCATTAATTAAGGAAAAGATAAATATGCCTCTTTCAGTTATTGAACAAAAACAAGACCAGCTCATATCTCCCCTTTCCTTCATCTTAGGTCTTTTATAAAGGGAAGCAGTACAAAGATCACCACCCACCTTTGACCACACCCCTTCCGCAAGCTGACATAGCAACTGCATATTTCCACTCATAAATTATTTAAGAAAGTTAGGCACAAATGATGCTGAGTATTTCTAATTACTCCTATGCCCAATTGTGGGAACAATGGTCTTGAAATGTTTTCACGGCAAGGACTTGATTCTTTACTTTTATTGAGTTGAGAAGAGCTGACCCATCTGCTTGGGAAGTTGTGTTGTCTCCAGAATCTTTCTACTCTTTGTTTTACTCCCTTCACAACATTGGATGAATGTTACTTTGAAGTCTAACTCCATGATTTCATGCGGAGCCTCATCTCTCAAGCACT
This sequence comes from Chelydra serpentina, assembly GCA_037349315.1. Lineage (NCBI taxonomy): Eukaryota > Metazoa > Chordata > Testudines > Chelydridae > Chelydra > Chelydra serpentina. Next base: position 3,566,797 of record JBAIAC010000032.1, read on the forward strand.
GGCAACCTCAACTCCGACTGATTTTGTAATGGGAGTTAAAGGAGCTCAGCATCACAGGGCTGACAAGGATGTTGGGGGGGGGGGGGGGAGAAGGGACAGTTGTACCAAGACCCTGAGCTAAGAGGGCCCTTAAAACATCTGTATAAATAAAGTGACATGGGAGGGGATAGAACCCCAGCAAACACGTTGTACCGGGACCCCACATTTCTCTCCACAGGCCTTCATCTCATAACAGAGTCCACTGAAAGAAAACTTCCACATCCTACTACATTGTGCTCATAGGCAGATTGTGTATTGGGAATTACCTTAATCAATGATATTTTAAATCCCTCAGCATTGTGCCTCTCCTCCTCCTTATCACCTTCAGTATACTGTAATATTAATTTTTTAGCTGGGTAGTACAGAGACAGCCAGGCTGGGCCATGATATGGCAAGTTACAAGGAAGTGCTGAGTGCCTTAAATTCCCATCAACTTTAATGGGAGTTGAGGGTGCTCAGCACCTTGCAGGATCTGGCCTTCCATGAAAACTTTCCCATTAAACCGAAGCTTTTACAAATTTTACCCTAATCTGTTTGACCACGTGCTTTCTAAATCTGGTTGTTTATTCCCTAATTCTGTCTCCAGGTTCAACTAGCAGTAACAGTTTGCATAGACAATTCCTCTGCTAACCAGTTAGTTAGATTAGGATGCAGCCACCAGGATCGCTCCACTCACTTTCCATCATCAGTTAGTGCCAGTGAAAGATGGCAACTTAGTAGTAATGGGTGTATTAATCTCAAAAAAGTTCCAGTTCACATTTAGATAAGGCCTCAATACTTCTGCTGCCTGCCAGAAGGCAGTCTGAACCACTTGACTTTCTAAAACTAGGCTGAAGATTTTGATCTGCAGCTTCAGGACACAGGCTATCAAAGGAAGTACAGTAGTCAAGAGAGACCAAAAAAAACATGTTATGTCACCTACTTCCCACCCTTGGGATTTTTCCATTGACTGAAGTGGGCTATGGATCAGATCTATGGCAATTAAGGGAATCTGGTTATGCCACTTGACAAATTCAGGTCATACTCAAAATCATACTGATAAACTCTTTATATGATGGCATGCCACACCATCAAGTATTTTGCAAAAGAGACATATTACTGAAAAGCTGTTTCAAATGGGAAAGTTTTTAAGCAATTTATTGGGACCATTTCTTATATACATTCCTCTGTAAAGTCAGGTGCTTTAATTACCTTGCCATGAATTGTGCAGAGTTTAAAGGGAACCTTTAAGCCCCCTAAAATAACTACACCTAGAAATGCCACAGTTTTAAAGTCCAGTATTTCAGGGTATTCTAGAGTCAGAAATAAGTAATGGACACTACATTTGGGAATCTCCCCTTTTCAGTGGCAAAAAAAATTCCATGTTGAACTCAGTGGGGCCATGAAAAAAACAGATTTTAACATGGTTCCATTTTCATTCATAGTACAGATGCAAATTGCCCATCTTGGGCCTTGGCCAGTGGTAATTTTTGGGAATAAATTTTGATGTGGACACAAGGGTATCGTCCCTTAACAAAATCTTTACATAAAGTTATGCTTTATTTTTCCCTTCTATCCTTGAAAAGTAAGCAGTCACTTTGCCCACAACTGAACAACTGCATGAAATACACAAGAGCCAAAAAACACTAAAAAAAAAGTATTGAACAAGCACTTTCATGCTTTAATAATTTTTAAGCAGGAAAGTTATAAACTCTGCAATGTAAACAACCTTCCCATTAGAAATTTCTACAGCCTTTTAAAACATTTTTACATAGCTTAAAGGCACCTAGGCAGTGAACAATCCAAAACTATCTATTATGGACTCATGAATACACAGTTTTATGAAGAGACACAAGGTGGGTGAGATAATATCTTTTATTGGACCAATTTCTGTGGGTGAAAGAGCTCTGTGTAAGCTCAAAAGCTTGTCTCTTTCATCCACAGAAGCTGGTCCAGTAAACGATATCACCTCACCCACCTTGTCTCTCTAATATCCTTGTACCAACACAGCTACAACAACACTGCAAACAATTTTATGAAGAAATTTTGAATATATGGTTTTGAGTAGAAATATTTCTTGTTTTGATAAAGTTTTAAAACATACAGTATATTTTATATCCAAATGTTAAAGAGCTGAACTTATGCACCACCTTTGTCAATTAATACTTAATTTTAAAAAATTCAAACCAGCACCCAATTTCCTAATTCTATAGCAAAATACAAAGGGAATAATAAAAGATATGCCCAGGCACTCACACTAACACTTATTTCCCTCCGGGATATTGCTAAGATTGAACAGTAATTAGCTTAATTGTAAACTGCTGTTCAGGTAACACCGATTTAAAAAAATAATTTAGCAGATTTAAGACTATATTAGTTCACAAAAACACTTATGTCATGTCAGTTAAGGTTGCTCTATACATATATACCAAATACAAAACCTAGAAATGCTAGGAAACAAAAAGTTAAGGTTACCAACATTATATACCTAATACTCCCACACCCAGAATCACATACTTTAGTAACACAACTACCATATACCACATAGAACATACCACAACCTTCTCCATATTCCACCTCTCTACCTCCACCACAACCACCCCGTTGTGCTATCCTTCTTTACAGTTCTGTAATGTTACCCGCACACACACGCCATGTGCAGGGAAGGCAGTGCTTTAAAATGATTAAAACCATCCCATTAGTGATTGATAAATAAGACTTTAAAACACTCCCTTTGTACAATGGCAAATCAATTCATTTCAATTTAAACAACTATATCTGCATAACCAACCTCCCAGATCGGGACAGGAATGTTTTGGCGCACAAAAAACTGCATATTAAACTCATACAATTTTATAGGAAGGTGGATATGTCAACAATAAAAAGATACATTTCTCTCTTTTGGGGTGGGAGGGCGTCAAGGGACACGGGGCAGTCTCTCTTATGACGCCCTGGGACCTGCCTCTTGGCTACACTTATTCTATCAAGTAGCTAACCATATCAGTTAAGATGTGATGCTGGCAGACCAGGTGCCAGGTCATGCCAAGGGCCATAGGCCTCACTGAACACACAAATGCATAGCTGGAAACTAGTCTGGCTTACCTGTGTGTTAATATTGTTAAAAGAGATATTAAGTTGATAAGAATGTGTTTAGTCTTGATGAAATGCTTATAGGATGCTGCATGTATTGGTCTCAAATATAACATCTGTAGCCCATGGTATAGAGTTATACTGAGTGTTTGCCTTGTAAACCTCTAATTGTGTAACTCACCGAAGAGGAAAGGTATGCATTAATTAATGTAAAGTGCTCATCCTACACACAAAAAGGCCCATTGAGACTAAATGAGCCATTGCAAAACATCAAAGGACAAAGACTTTGTTGACTGCCCACACACACAGGAAGAGGAGACAGGTGCCGACACTTGTTCCATTAGTTTGAATTCTGTGGGGAGGGAATAAAAATTCCTGACTAGCAGGAACTGTATCGGTATGCTGCTTGGAATTTAGAGAGGGTGAGATTTCTAAGCGTAAGCAGGGGATCCCCAAGCTGCTTAGCCTGAGTTAGCCCTAAAGGACATACAGAGTTTGCATATTACAGCAGCTTCCATCGCCTTTTGAAACCTAAGATTAACTTGTGTGTGTGTATGTTTACCTGTTTTAACTCCTGGTAAATAACGCTCATTTCTCTTTCTTAGTAAATCTTTCGTTAGTTTATTACAGGACTAGATACAGGCATTGTCTTTATTGAGAGATCTAAGGTACGATTGGCCTAGGGTAAGTCACTGGTCCTTTGGGACTGGAAGTAACCTGAATGTTGTTGCGATTTCTGGTGAAAGGGACCATCTATCAGGAAGACAACCTTGCCTAGGTGGCAAGATAGACCAGAATACCCAAGGGGCCTATTTGTCACTCCATGTTAAGGCTGCTGTAGTGCTTGAGGAGTTCATATTTGACACTTGGTTGGTGAAATCTAAGTATAGAACACCCAACCAGTTTGGGGTTTGTGCCCTGTTTCTGAGCAGACTGCCCAGAGCAGAGGTTGGCACTCACAATTATGAGCCACTTTAGACAGCCTGACATAAGGAAATGTGTCCCTTGAAAATTTTAACAACAACAAGGCAAGTACTGTTGCAGTTCTAGAGCTACAAACTTCTAGGCATGCATCCTTGCTCCTTTAAGACTATCTCCAAAGAGTTCTTCTATTTACAGTTAAGTAGAGCAGCCCATTCTCATGGAGTTAACTGCACTAACTCTCACTACTCCTTGTTCTCCTAAAGAAGTTTTGCTTTTCTTCTCATACAGGGCTTGAGGTCACCTTAACAAACTCTTCCCTTTTGATTACAAGTTTTCCTGCTCAGCTACTGTACTTCCATTTATAACTACTACTGAGGGATGAGGTTGATACTGTGCCTCAGTGCTAAGTGACACTGAGTTGTAGGGGAAGGAAGAAGTGAAGTTCAGTCCTTAAAGCTGATACAGTAGCAGTCTAAATAATTTTTGGTGTATTTGAAAGGGTGATAAGACTTAAAGGTAAGTCTGAATGGTTCCATCTCTTCATCTTTTTCACTCTATTCATTACAGTCTTTAAAATGTAGGGATGGAACGGTCATAATGTATTTGTACAGCTCCTACACAATGAAAACTTGATCCTGTTTGGAGCCTCTAGATTTTTATTTATTGGGGATATTGCAAAGATCATTTTGTATCCAGAAAAATATTTCAACAGGGCAGTTTGTATCTCAGAGAATGTTGGAATGTCTGAATTGACCATTCAGCTGTACTGCCATGATATATGTGGTCTCTAAAATGACTAGCTTCCTGTATGTGTGTAGGTCATATCATGAAAGTCTGATCCTGCAACCCTTACGCATGTGAGTAATCCTGTGAAAGTAGTCATTGACTTTAATTAAACTATTCTCATGAGCAGAGCCGTAACTAGCTATTTTTGCGCCCAAGGCAAGAATAAAAAAATTGCGCGCCCCCCTCCCCATATAATTTCATAGTAGTTATGGTACTCTGCCCCACTCGGACGTTTAGAATTCTTCATACTATTCATAGTGCAGGGTCTTGTTCAATGGACTGGAATAAAAATTACAAACACACTTATAGAATCAGCATGGAGACATTCCTCCCTCAACAACTTTGTCTTCCCAACAAGCTGGCCAAATCCAGCCACTTGGTTATAGGACTGTTCGACTTTAACAGCTTTCCCTCCATCTGAGACCTTTTCAAAGCTATCCCCACTGGATCTTTCAAAAGGAAAGTCAGTGGATCCATTCACAACAGAAAATTTCTGGCTGTTAGGAACTGAAACTTTCTTCATAAAATCACTTCCACACCCTTCAATTTCAGTAAACTGCTTGCAAAGACTACCATGAGGATTCCTTTCCCCAGGAACTTCTTTAAGCAACAAGTAACTTCTCACAGAAATTTTGCTCTTACCCTTTTCACCTAGGGCTTGCTCTGAAGGAACACTTTCCTGAGCAACAACAGACTCTTTCTGGGTCTTACTCATATCCATGATCACCTTTGGCCCATCAAGCGGAGTCCTACACAATCCCGTTTCAGGCAAACTTATAGACTTCCTACATAAAAGGTTAGAAGCATTCTCCTTCCCTTTGCCACACACAAGTTTAGGAATCTTTTCCTTCTTGCTACCAGTTGTCAAACGGTCAGTAGGTAACACAACCAAATCACCTTTCTGCTCTCCTTGTGCCTTGGCTAGGGTATCACCCTGGTTAGACAGAGTAGCTACACCCTTTCCCAGCCACACATTAGCAACAGGCAAAATGCAAGCACCAGAATTGTTTGGTCTCTGGGATTCTGCATAGACACTAACTGGATGCAACCTAGTTACACTGCCCTTCTCCCTAGCAGACACAAACTTAGGACCCTTCCCTTCCTGGGCTTTAGTTGAATTTAGAACCGACTTTGAGACAACTGCACTATTCTCAACCATCACAGGCTGAAAGGCACTTTCTGTCTGCTCCACAGACAAAGAAGAGCCAAGCACATTGCTACTCCCAACAGACAGACTGCTGCTCTTCTCACTACACTGAGCTACTTCCAGCAAATCACAGTTACCTTTTTCAGGTTCACTTTTATAAGCTGTACTAGCCAACAATATTTCACCCTTTCCTTCCTCAGTTAGGGTTTTCACTTGACCATCCACTTTAATCTGCTCCTGAGAAACATTTTCCTGACCAATGAGCTCTTTCTGGGCTTGATCTAATTCAAGATTCACTTCTGAGACATTAGACAGACATTGAGAAACTTCATTCACAGACAAACAGCTTTTTTCCTCAGATCAACATTTGGAGAAACCCTCCCCAGACAAATCATTGCCCATAATATGAGTAATGCCTTTGTTTTCCTGGAAATCTTTCCCTGAAGGTAGTGCCAGGGTAACAGCTTTCAGTTTTAGGCAGGATTTTAGCCACACAAGCAGAGGCTGCTTATGGGATCTGCTGAATCAGTAGAAACGTAGCCACACACCCTTCTGTGTCACTCCTTTTTGCAGCTGCACAACTACTTTCACCCCCTCTATTTAAGAGCTGCAAAAATGAGCAGTGATTGTAAGTACCTCAAACTGTTCCAAGTTTCTTCCCGGTTGACTTTCCACCACCACCACTGAATCAAGCCCTTGGGGCTTTAAAATCTAATTTTGATCTTTTGTTTCTAATTTCTTCTCTACTCTGTATCAGTCTTGGATTATTCCTACTTAAAGGTCAACAGTCAAAGCACAAGACACAGAAGGCTTATCTGACGTGTTACAGATAAATTATTCCCCTCCCACCCACACCCAGTAGAAACTACAGTTTTTTTCTTGATTAAAAGTTATCTGAAAAGGAAAAATTGGTTAGACTTTTTTTTTCTTGTTAGAATTTTAGGACTCTACTGCAACCTTTCAGAGAAGCAATAATCACAGATGGGTCTCTCTCTATCTCTCTAAAGCAAATTAATGTCAATATAAGTGTAAGTGAGTCAGACCCATGAGTCTATATAAGCATTAAGTTTCACATTAACTGACAAAAGGAGCTTTTTAGAATATATTGTTATGTTCTGGCTCTATGAATGAAGCTGCTGAAGGAATATTATACAGAACGCTGTCTTGGGATATGCTTGAATTCATTATTTTCTGATCTCATAACTAAATTAAAATGAAGCAAAAAAATCAAAAGGGATTCAATAAGTCACACTTCTCTCCTTCAAACTTCTAAAAAAAGAAGACGCATGAAAGTAAAGACTAGGCAAACTTAATGGTTCAATCTTTAAGATATCCATTGGGCCAAATATAGCCATTGAAGTAAATGAAGTTACATCAGAGATCAACTGGATCCACTGTTTCTTCTCAAGGAACCCACATCACAATGAGGTGGAAATCTTAGACAAGAACATTCCAGATTTGCTACATTGACCAGCAAGATAGTCTCATTAAAGCAAAAACCATCTTGTTGTGGAGGTATGTTGCCAGGGCTAAAATAATCTACAGGTAAAAAAAAATCTTAAAGAGCATTCAGATACAGAAATCACTCTTAAAAACATGTCAGTTGCCCCAGATAATGTCTTATATAGCTAAATATCTTTAAAATATTTGCAGCATTCTAGGTATTTTCTCTTTCAAGTAAAGGGATGTTTAGGTAATATTGCAAATACTAATGTACAGAAGCTGTTCTTATCTATCTTACTTAACACTGATAAGTTTGTAGGGTGCTAACTCTACAGAGACTAAAATTATTTGCAGATGTTTTAAAACTTAGGTCAAAACTGAGTTCTTCCTTAACTATCTTAAGAAAAGGTAATTTGGTGGGAAAAGTCTCTGAATTTTAAAGATATTTTGTTTGTTTCAGTTTCACCATCCAATAGCAAATAATTTTTTTAAAGGACATATTCCCAGTCCTGTTATATTACATTAATTAGTTATTACCAAAACAGGGCATCTTCCTGAAGATACCATCAGTGATGCTAGTGCTCAGTCAAAGAAATAAGCCTTATTAATTTTAGTTCAGTCATAACAGAAAAAGAAAGGTAGCATTTTACATCTGCTTTACATGGCGTCAGCACACTAGATTACGTTTATTATTATCATTTATATTACAGTAGCATCTAGAGGTTCCAGTCATGATTGGCACCCCATTGTGCTGGGTGCTGTACAAACAGATAGGAAAATAGTCCTTGCCCTGATGAGTTTACATACTAAAGAAACAAGAGAGCTAAAGGCTGGGAGGAAAAACAGACAAAGAGAGGTGAAGACATTTTCCTAAGGACACAGAGCATCAGGGAAAAGCTGGGAATTAAAATCCACATGAAATCCTGGCCCCATTGACTAGGTCTCTTGACTCCCAGTTCAGTGCCCTATCCATAGAGCATGCTTTTTCTCCCTATATCAAGGGACCATAAGATTATACAGCAGCTTCTCTGTAAATCAAGATTCCAAGAAATGAGAACCAACCAACGTGGCTTCATGAAATGCAGCTCAAAGAGCTGAAGTAAAAAGAAACTTGTTGGGTCTTTCAAGGTATCTATACTACCCTCTAAAGCAGTGGTGGTCAACTGTGGTCCACCACTTCTTCAGGGAAAGCCCCGGCGCACCGGGCCAGTGTGTTTACTGCCGCGTCCGCAGGTTCGGCCGGTCGCGGCTCCCACTGGCCGCAGTTCACCGCTCCAGGCCAATGGGGGCTGCGGGACGCGGCGGACAGCACATCCCTCGGCCCACGCCGTGTCCCGCAGCCCCCATTAGCCTGGAGCGGTGAACCGCAGCCAGTGGGAGTCGCGACTGCCCGTACCTGCGGACATGGCAGTAAACACACTGGCCCGGTGTGCCCGGGGCTTTCCCTGAAGAAGCGGTGGACCACAGTTAAGAACCACTGTTCTAAAGTGACACGCGTGAGGTAAAATCTTTTACTGACCCAACATCTCTCCAATATCCTGGTACCAACACGGCTACAACAACACTGCATATATACCCTCAAAAGTGGAATTTGAGCACCTGTGAAAATGGAAGAGAGGGAACTTAACTAAACAAAACTGTAAAGTCATAATGTTGGCTAAATGTGCCATGAGGAATAAGAAGGAAAGTATATTGTGAGGCGAGGGAGCAGAGCTAATGAAGTAGTTCCATCCATAAATGAGGAACAGAATAAAATAAATAAAGACACAAAAATGGCCAGTAAGTTGGCTCTATTTTAATAAGTTTGAACAACTAGTTAAGCAGGAGGACAATGTAAAAACAACTGCAGACAATACAGTACATCTCTGAGGATATTAAGGAATTAGCTACTAAAGAGGCTAAATTAGTAGGTAAAATCTATAAGGTTCTGATCCTGTAAGGTCCCTCAATCAAGACTGACTTCAGTAGGGGATGGGAGCTCTCAATGCCTCACAGGATCAGGTCTTAAAATTTAAGGCGATAATAGCTGGGGGCAGGGGGAAGCAAACTATTAAGTGGCAACATACAGTGCTCTTAGTAAAGTGAACATACTTGAACTAAAATTACTTTCAATTATATACTGTCCTAAAACCTTTGTTCTTCCTCCTCCTGTTAACCCCATTCATCATGTCATGCCTAAATTAGGACCTGACCTTGCAAACACTTAAGCAACTGGACAGCTTTACTCACATAAGTAAAGCCATGCACACACACAACTGTTTGCAGGGTCAGGACGTTAGATGGTAAGATCTTTGGGATAGAGTCTGTCTCTTTCTATGGAGCTGAAAGTGCCCACCCCCCACCCTGCATATACCGTCTAGCACACTTTTTTTGCTACAAAAATATAACAAAATAATGATAATGATAATTGTGTAATAGACACTAGCATGATATTTATAAAAACAATTCAGCATCACTCGCATGGATACTTTGAAATTTACCATCATGGGCCTCACATGAAAATTGCTGAAAAGTAGTTAGCACACAGCATCAAAGATCTATTTAGCTATCTTAAAAAACACAACGAACCGGTTACAGCTTGACTCATGCTATCTCAGCATAAAAATCACAAAAGCATAGGAGCATGCTTTATAGAAAGGTCTACAAAATATACTCTCTCCAGTTCATTACATATTTTATTTGAGTGCACTATTAAAAGATTAAAGAAAAATGATGTATGAATAATTATGCAAGATAATTCATTGACCCTGCAGTTATACTAGAGTGTTATATAGTTCACCAAAACATACTGGACTATTGGCTTCAACCATCTGGATAATCAATCACTTTTGATAATTTTTTATATAAATTTGTTACAGAAAACAGAAAATAAAACAACAAACCAGATGAAAGCCCAATTTGTGCTCACCTAGCTCCAGATGAGTGTGTACAAGGCAAGACTGAGTAAAACTGTACCTTTAAAAATCTGACTCAATAGTTTTGCCTTTAGACTATGGTTACGAAAATGGGTGGAATTTTCAAAAGTGCTCAGAGCCAGCCAAATTCTTCCCCCAGTGAAGTCAACAGGAGTTTTACCATTCACATCAGTGAGAGCAGATGTAGCCTAGTGCTGAGCTCATATGGAAATTGCACCGAACATGTTTAGTAGCCCTTCAGCCCACAGAGGAGACTGTTCCTTCAGTCTAATTACCTTTATAATCCAGCCAATGTGAGCACAAGAACCTTTCATTTTGAATATTTTGACCCAAATGGTGCCTCTAGGCTGTATGGCAGCCATCAATAGACTCCTGCCTTAACATATTTCAGAAGTGACTTTGATAATGAAAATCAATGTAAGCTAAAGGCAGGATGGCTTCTGTAAAGCACCTCATAAGCAAGGTTTCCCATCCTCATACTCCAACTATGATGTTTTCCCCTCAGTGACTCATGAACTTCATTGAAATTTCACATTGCTAACTTTCCCCCTATAAAAAACCCACTCATTGAATCAATGTGCGTTCAGCCTTGAGGACACATTGAAAAACTACAGGCTTGTTTTTAAGAGAAATTGTAAGTGGTTTGTAGAGATCAATATGGACAAAGTTGTTTAAGGGAAGCTGGAGACATCAGCTAGAGAGATAGAGACAACATAAAAACAATCAATCAAGCATGAATGGAAACATATTCTGTCAGATGCATGCATTGTGGCCCCAATTCAGGCAGGTACTTAAAGCACATGCTTAACTTTCAGGTAGGCATGTGCTAAAATGCCTTTCTGAATCTAATACATGCATTAACTGAACCCAAAGACAAGTATTGACAAACATATTTTGAGATTGTTCTAAAACAACAGTAATCTTTAATGATCTGAAATAAGGCAGATTCCCTTTGAGAGCAGCAGAACAAGACAGAGAGAATAGGAAAGCAAGGACGTACAATCAAAATATACAGAAGCAGAATGAGACCTATTACTGTAAAACACTCATTAAATGGATTTGTGTATCTCTTCTCCACAATATAAAAAAAGAGCAGATACAAGTTAGGAGAGCAATTGTTAGATGCCAAATGTGTATAGTACATGAAGGGAAGCACACATTAAAAAATAATATTTGTTCTTTTATTATGATGATGATGCTGTTAGTGCATAGTAAAAACAACAAAGGGCTACGTTGCAACAGTCACATATTCTCAGCCAGAAACAACTCATGCCAGCAAAAAGACACAGGTGTAGCTCAGGGGTGTCAAACTTACCCAGCAGAGAGGTAAATTCCATTTCTAATTATGCCATATTTCCTTTTGGCATTCTAACCTGGCTCTTTTATACTTATTTTTAAAGTATTTTTTCTATGTTCTACTTTTGGTTTGTTTTTTTAACCCTTGTCTATTTTTCTGTTTGTTTTGTTGGTAGTGAGGAGTTATTGGGTTTTGTGTTTAACCATTTTCTCCCAGACATCACTTTGTCTCAGCATCTTCCCAGCACCTCTCTTTCCAGTGTCATTTCTTCTCCTTTCCAGTACTCTGAATCTTCTCTCACACGCACTGTAACAAGCCACTGAAAGTTGTTCATATGGTGCCAGGAGAAGAATAGCAGACTAGTCAATAGCAAGACAAAGTCTGAGAAATGTTCACTCAAAAATTATGAACCATTCCCCCACACCAAAATACAATGATTTTGTCTGGAAAAAATTATCAGAACTGCAAATTTTGAACCTTTTTGACCAATTCTAGTGAACAACATCCTGCAGCTGTAAAAGTGTGCTGCTCAGTCCCTTTAATACCCCGGCTCCCCATGAAACTGATGGGACTCTATGCACATAACCGCTGCCAAAATTTGTCTAAAAATATTTGGGCTGACACAGCATCATCACAGATAATTGGTCTCATGCCATTTACGTCTGACTTCATAATATTTGAAGCCCAGGGTTATGGTTAATTTTTGCTAACGAGAAACAGTGAGCAAGGAACAATTATATGCCAAACTATCCCTCAGGAGACATCCAGTAACAAGGAATGTTTATTATATTACAGTTCGTCTCCATCCCTCTGTCTTGGCGAGAAGGCCCATGAGTTAAAGCAGAAACAAACACATGGTCTTTAATTAACCTCCTTTCAACTAACACTTGACTTTTTCCAGGAGGAGATACAGTTTCTCTCCCACTTCAGATAAGAACACTGCTGATTTTGAGTGGAAAGGATTCAAACTAAAAGAACAATGATGGCCAGGGTGGATGGAAGACAGTTTCAAGATCCCCAGAATTGCTACCAGATGGGACAATAAAAACCGTTCTGCTTATCCAGAAACTAGGGTTACTAACTTTCGAATCGCACAAAAATGAACACTCTTGCCTTGCCCCTGGCCCCGCCCCCGCCCCTTCTCTGAAGCCCCACCCTCCACTCACTCCATTCCCTCTTTCTCTGTCACTCGCTCTCTCCCACCCTCACTCACTTTCACCGTGCTGAGGCAAGGGGCTGGGGTGTGGGAGGGGGTGAGGGCTCTGGCTGGGGATGCGGGCTCTGGGGAGGTCCTGGGGATGAGGGGTTTGTAGTATGGGAGAGGGCTCAGGGCTGGGGCAGGGGGTTGGGGTGCAGGAGGGGGTGTGGGATCCTGGAGGGAGTTTGGGTGCAGGAGGGGGCTCAGGGCTAGGGCAGAGGGTTGGGGTGTGTGAGGGGGTGAGGGGTGCAGGCTCTGGGAGGGAGTTAGGGTGAGGGAGGGGTTTCCAACCTGGGGCAGGGGGTTGGGGTGTGGGAGGGGTGCATGCTCCAGCCTGGCGGTGTTCACCTCAGGTGGCTTCTGGTCGGCAGCACAGCAGGTCTAAGTCAGGCTCCCTGTCTGCCCTGGCACCGCGCAGCTCCAGGAAGCAGCTGACATGTCCAGCTCTTCGATTTTTCCAGACAAAATCATTGTATTTTGGTGTGGGGGAATGGTTCATAATTTTTGAGTGAACATTTCTCAGGTGGAGGGGCCGGGGGGCTCTGCATGCTTCCCATGCCTGCAGACACCACCTCCACAGCTCCCATTGGCTGCAGTTCCCAGCCAATGGGAGCTGCGGAGCTGACACTCATGGCGGGAGCAGTGTGTGGAGCCCACGTGGCTGACCCTGCTCCTAGACACCAGACGAGCCGCATGGAGCCAGGGAGCCTGCCTTATCCCTGGTGTGCCACCAACTGGACTTTCAGTGCCCCGGTCAGCTGCTGACCGGAGCCGCCAGGGTCCCTTTTCGACTGGATGTTCCAGTCAAAAACTGCATGCCTGGCAACCCTACCTTCAGGCTGAAGAGAAAAGTACTATAAGAAGATCCTATTGGCCATAAAATTATATATGATTGCTCAAAACACCTGTAGAAAGGATCTAAACAGTTATGTAGGTTACTAGAGTTATTTTCACGGAACACATCCCTATTAAACCTATAGCGCTCTTCCATAAATATCAATATATACATTCAGTGGAATATTAGGTACAGTGTACGAAACGAATAGCAACATGCTTATAGACCCACCTTCCATCATCAAAACATACAGGAGCTATGTTGTAAAGCAGCAGATCCATAAACCTGGATCAGAGTTCTAACAACTCAGTAAACTACCTGAAGAACAATCTTAAAATGTCCAGGAAATAACTTTGGAAATTAAGACAAGGAAAAACTTTGAATAAGTTATCACGTATTAGCTGGCTCCACTCACGTGATTTAAGTGTCTTATTTGGGACTTTTTACTATTAGGTTATAAAACTAGTAGTGGGTGACCTTTGTAAGGTTTGATCCATGTGTGCTGCAGGCAAACTAACCAAACACTGATGGTTCTACAGAACCTGAATCTTCAAAGAAGAGGCCTCTCATCCCAGGATATACCCTCTCCTCCTTGCTCAGCCACCAGTGATGGGCTCATCCAAGGTCACAGCTTCCCCCAGAAACCATGTCAGGTAAAAGCGACAAAGAATCCTGTGGCACCTTATAGACTAACAGACGTCTTGGAGCATAAGCTTTCGTGGGTGAATACCCACTTCGTCGGATGCAATTCACCCACGAAAGCTTATGCTCCAATATGTCTGTTAGTCTATAAGATGCCACAGGACTCTTTGTCGCTTCTACAGATCCAGACTAACACAGCTGCCCCTCTGATACATGTCAGGTAAGGTGAAGGAGGCCTGTGGAAAAGCAAGGTCTCTAAAAATTTGTGGACATGGGTTGATGGTTCACAAGTAGAACTAGAACATGAACCCACCACATTTTTTTAGGCGGGTGCAAAGTCTTAGCCCATTTGCACATCACAAACCACACACATTTCATGTAACAAAGCATAAACCGAAGCATAGTACAAAACCTTCGCCTTCTTGCCCTAGTATATGGGCAAGTCTGTCCATCCTGAGAAACATTCTGATTCCCAGTGATTCACAGTAAATAGAGTAATTGATTTCATACAAGGCTAGCCATTATTTCCTTGCTTCTCCTCTCATTCAAAAATGTTAGTTTCCTACACAGTCCCCACCACAACAGTAGATGCATACAGTCTAGCTCTCCTATTCATCACTGGCGAACAAACCCTGGGGGTGATTCCTGGCCTCACTTAAGTCAGTGACGAAACTCCCACTGACTTCACTAGGGGCAATATTTAACCCGGGGAGTTCAATCCTGCACTTCTCTACCACACAAATCTTCCAGTGACTTCAACAGCGGGAAATTCAGGATCCAGACCCAGACCCAGACCTGTTAGGTCCACTCAGTCCGGGTCACCTGGCATTGGCCACTGTCGGTGGACAGGATACTGGGCTGGATGGACCTTTGGTCTGACCCAGTATGGCCATTCTTATGTTCTTATGTTATGTTCTTACAAGGTCTATACACCCATCAGAAATATATACACATGGTAAGTAGTCTAGATTCCATTTAAAAAGTAGCTGGGTGAGTATGTGCATACATGTTGAAAATATCTACAATTTTTGAATGCAGGATACAATATCAAAGGCAAGGTGTGATTGGAGGGGCGAGTAGGGGATTTAATGTCTCTATAAAATGCTTATATAAAACCCAAACTTATAAAAAGCTCAACAGTAGAGCTGGTTGAACTTTTGGGGGAAAACTTTAAAATTTTTCCAATTACAAATCTCAAAGTTTTTTGAGGTTTGTTTGTTTATTTTGGTGGAAGATACTTACCATTTTCTGACCAGTTTCACTCAACAGCTACCCAACAAGTACCACTTCACCATTTCATCCACATTTTACAATCTCCATGGTGTTCTCTGGGGAAACTCAAGAATGACGCTAAATTGGAAAATAAGAGAACCACTTGGCAGAAGGCTCATTGTATATTGATTAGACCAGGTTCTTTGCATCACTTACTCCACTTATTACTTTATTAGAGAAAATTCACTTAGAACTCTAAAACCACAATTGCCTTGACTTGCCCATGCACCCAAGGCCAAATCCTGGGACAACCTATGCAAACATGCAAGACCGAAAATGCACTAAAAACAGGGCAGACCTTTAGGGTGGCTCACTGTAAAGTGGGAATTGTAGGTGGACTAGGGCATATTCAGTGCAACTGTACCCAACATACACTCGCTGGATCAAAGCCAGGGCCGGCCCTAGCTTTTCGGCCACCCCAAGCAAAAAAAAAAAAAAAAACAACCCACAAGCGCCGCCCACCCCCCCCCGCAACGCCGGCCAAAACACCCCCGCAAAAAAACCGGCGCCCCGCCAAAATGCGGGGGGGGGGGGGGGCAGCGGGGAGGGCGGCATGCCGGCCGCCCCGCCGCCCCGGCGGGGAGCGGAGGACGCCGGCCGCCCCGGCGGGGAGCGGAGGACGCCGGCCGCCCCGGCGGGGAGCGGAGGACGCCGGCCGCCCCGCTGCCCCGGCTGGGGCACCAGAGGAAGTTTTTTAATTTACAAAAGAAACTAAAAACCTTGAGTGCCGCCCCCCCCTCCAGGTGCCGCCCCAAGCACGTGCTTGGTAGGCTGGTGCCTGGAGCCGGCCCTGATCAAAGCCACACGAAGGAAAGAGCTTATCAGCCACTAACCTCTTCCATTTTTAGTGCTAGTGTTCATAGCCCAGATTTGCCAACAAGCTGTCTGGTTGGGGCTGACAATTCCAATCCTCGACCCTGTGACATCTTATTATGGAACAAAACACCCCTTTTAGTTGGACTTTGCTCAATTTACTACAACTTTGTCCTTGGTGTTTCATCTACATTTTAGCCTAGTACAAACTATTCTTATTAATCTTAATACAAGCTTGCAAACACAATACAGCAGTCAGCCGAATAGAGTTTTAACAGGGCATTACCGATTTCTAAAACTTCACTGCAGCTACTGTATGTGCACCCTTTTGTGCTAATGCGCTGATTAAACACACACCAAAGATCACTAAAAATTATGCTTAGGAACAAGGATGCTTTTAAGAATTCAGATCAACAAAATCAATATTAAGTTAACATCTCTAAAGGCCTAATTGTATTGATTTAAAAAATAATTCCAATGTTTTTATGGAGAAAAAAAACAAAAACCAAAATATGCTCCATTAGAGCATATCTTGATTGCTTAAAGTAAAACAGCACATAATTTTTGTTATATTAATGAGCAAAAAAACTTTTTTAAGTCTGACACATTTGTGTAAATATTGAATCAAAACAATTTGGTAAAAGGGATTTATTCACCCTTCCCCACTTTAAACATATGCTTTACCACGCTCTTCAGACCAGGAAAACGCTTGAAGGCATGTGATGAAATAATGATCTTGGGCCTCGGCAAACATGATCACTACCTTTGAAAGAGTCCAGCACAAGAAACTATTTTTAAGCCAGGTGTATCCTGAAGGCCCCAATCAGTATAAGAATGCACTTTTCAAATGACTTTGCTATTTACATTCTCTTGTGAAAAGACCAGAATTCTCAGTGAACAAGTGAAAATGGCTCCTCGCTGAAGCCCTGTCCCTAACTCGGCACATGAGAAATTATTTGCTATTTCTGGCACCCCCCCAAAAAAGAGTCATGTCGCCAAACTGACACGGGAGTCAGTACCTAGGTTCCCTGTAAGCTGCATGGCCAGGTATTTAGGGCCGTGCAGGTCCCCTGGCCCGGCCCAGCCCCTCCAGAGCTGCCCCTCCTCCAACTCAGCCCAAGCCCACCAGAATTGCTGCGGCTAGGGAGAGGAGCCCTCCCTTGGCTCAGCCCCGCCAGGCACAGCTTCAGAGAGAGAGACCTGGGCACAGTCCTCTCTCCCCGTCGTAGCCCCGGGACAGCCTGCACCCCAAACCTCTCATCCCTGGTCCCACCCCAGAGCCCTCACCCCCCACACACACCCCAACCCTCTGTCCCAGCCCTGAGCCTCTCATCACCAGCCCTACCCCAGAGCCTGCACCCCCAAACAGAGCCCTCATCCCCCCACACCCCAACCCTCTGCCCCAACCCTGAGCCCCCTCCCACACTCCGAACCCCTCAGCCCCACCCTGCCACATGAATTTTGTTATGTGCACCAATATGGAGGTGATGTGCCACACATCACCTCCATATTGGTGCACATAACAAAATTCATTCTGCACATGGGTGGGAAAATTTAGAGGGAACACTGGTCAGTACCCAACTCAGCACAACAAACCTCAACACATAAAGGGTATTGCCAACTAAAATATATGAACTTGCACATCTGAGGAGGGAAGGAGGAACAAATCGAACAGATCTGTGAATCAGACTTTCTCCAAGAACTTGGAACAAGGTGGAACTACACACAGACATGACCCAAAATTAAAAAAAAAAAACTAGCTTATTTTCAGCAAGACCCATGGCACCCCACACCAGCAGCACCTTTTTCCCCTTTCAAGTCAACCAGTTATGTTTTTGAACTAATGATAGTGTGTAAAACTTTACACAGTGAAAGTTATAAAAGTCTACGTAACACAGTCTTGCCGTTGCCAGCACAAGATAAAGCAAAATGGCCACCTCTCAAAGAAAACATGTCAGATGAGAATTACACAGAAATGGCCAGCCAGGCAGTTGTTGGGAGCAGGCTGCCATCTATTGGTTCAGGTACCTAATCTGATAGGACCTTCAACATCATTGTTTCTGAGCTTCTCACAATCATTAGTGGATTTTATTCCCATAATACATATGTGAGGTAATGAAGTATTATCCCCATTTTACAGATGGAGAATTGAGGCACAGGAGTAGATTGAGCAATTTGCCCAAGGTAGAACAGGAAATCTGTGCCTGAGCTGGTAATTGAATCCAAGTCCCCCGAGTCCTACTCCAGTGTCTCATCCACTAAGACCGTCCTTTCTTTCCTAAATTGCTGCTTCTCTAAACTGGAGCAACATGAGTACCTGCAATTTGCCAGGGAGCACTTGCTGCTGGGTATTTCATTTATTTTGTGAATTTGGGGTTTTAAAGGTTTTCATTTTGGATGAAATGCTATTTGGATCTGGTATGTACTGGGCCAAATATTTTTTCAGTTATCCTATGTTAGTTGTCCATATTGCAGGCCTATGGGCATTAGATCCTTTGTATTACAAATGATTCCTGGTACAATTAATTTTATACAGTATTTGAATGATAAAAAGTATTCGTATAGCATTTTATATTACTATTGCTGCAGGGCTCATGGATATTGTTCTTGAGCTGTGTAGGATTTAGGCTGAATTCATCCATGTTTTGAATTAAACAACCGGGTCATTTTGGGCCATTCAAAAATCCTTGCTGGCAACTTCTTCACCGGGAACAAAAGCAGAAGCGTTTAGCATAAATGAACACTGCAAGAATTCTGAGAACAAAATATGCTAGCAGAGCAACAGGAAAGGTACCTGTGTAGGCAGGGTAATCTAATGTGACTGCATGCCAAGGAAAATCCTCTCTTAATCTCCATGTTTGTCATGGTCCTTGAGGACTGACCCTATGGAATGAAATTAAAAGCTAGGAAAAATAAGCCTTCGCTTGGCTTTTCACATTAAACATTCCCTTAAGGATAATGTCACACAGGAAAAGTTATTCTGAGCAATACAAAAACGTGGATATACCCAAATCTTTTACAGAGCTCTCTCTAGTAAACACTCATTGTCAATCTTTCATCCATAAGCTTCAGCACACTGAGGAGCACATGTGCCAGATCTTTGCACACATTTTCCCAGTACACTGTTCCTCATCAATCTCATTCAGACAGAATTTCCCTCATATGCAAATAGTTGCTTTTTCACCTTCCCAGCCAGTGGAACAGGGAAATAAAGGCCAAATGTTTCTGACTACTCTGCTGTTTGATAACTACACAGTACATCTCATACACGGCATTCTTATATTGAGTAAAAATAAGGATGAGGGACATGCCTATGGCCACAATTGCAAAAATAAACTGTTATTCTTTTGTATTGGATGCACTGTGATAGTGTACTGTCACTCCACAAATTAACCCTCACATAAGAGTCATGTTATATATAGATTGTCACTCAGTCCCTAATTAATTATCATAAAATACGGCCACTTAAGAATGTTGAGTAGTTTTATCCTATTGCTCTTGCTTCTGTGACACCAGAAAGGAATATGTGATACCTTTAGCAGCATATTTAAAAGTGTTCAAATAGCATGAAGATTTCAAGTAAACTCAAGTGGTGGCCCTTATAAGGATAATTTCACTGTGGTAACATTAAGACACACAGCAGTTTGCAGTTGATACAGTCACTGACATCTGCACAAAGTGGATGTAAAATGTTACTATTCCAAATATACCTGTATAAAGCTACAAATGACTATACACAGTGCAAGACTGTGGAGAGTCAAGCACAGAATTCAGAAGCTACTAGTAGAACATATCATTATAATAAAGTGTGGGTAGATTATGTTGTTTTCAAAGTTTTTGGAGGAATCTCACAGATGGCTTTAGAATTTAGTATTAATCAAGATGACACGGACTAGAATGCTGCTCTGTTGTTGTATTTTCTTTGGGTCCTGCTTGATACATTATTAAGTGCGATCACTGCCTTCCCTTTTGCCTAGGTGTTTGGCAGACTATGGAAAGCTGCTTCCATGTTACAGTGGCCACTTACTGATCTAAGTGTCAAATCAAACTTTTCACTGTACAGAACTGTACAGGCTAGTCCTGCAATGTTTTTCCTGAAGTCATGATCCTGGTCCAAGTAATTTCTCTTGGCTACACACGGTCATACACCCACAGCCCATTGTTGTTTTCATTTTTAAAAACTATATATGTGCAGAGTATAGGAGATAAATCAGTATTCACCGAGGAAGATGAGGGAAGAGTTCCCTTGCTTCTGGTGAAACTTTGCCTTTGGAATGAATCAAATTACACAGGTTGGGCAGGGTTGTTTGCTTGCTTTTAAGGTGGAAATACGCTCTCTAACCACCCTAAAAAGGTTTTATTCCTCCTATGCTAATTACTCGCTTAAAAAACAACAACCCTATTCTTAATTTTTTTTTTTTAAAAACGAACAAAACAATGACCTCACTTGCAACAATAGAAAGTGATTAGGGGTGCCTCAATTTTAGGGTGTGCTATCTGACTTCCCTTAAAAGGGGCTGATTTTCAAATGGTGGGTACACAGTCATTTCTGAAAATTAGGCCCTCTTAAGCCATCTCAAGATAGGCACCCACAAAATAATATTAGTCACTTCTGAAAAATCATTAGTCACTTTAAAAAATGTAAGCTAAAAACCTGTGATTAATTTGCCATTTTTGCAGAGACTTCACTTTCACAGTGGAGAATTCTCATGAATACTGCACTTATAGCTGGGGAAAACTGCATTTCACTTTGATATTTCCTTTCACTTTATCTGTTGCAATTTCCAATTACCTCAGTACTGGTTAATTAAGGGCAATATTTCATGTATAGACATACAACACGCATATTGGACTTTGCCAAAAGAAGTGAGACAGATGATTCTTGCAAGGAGACAAGAAATGGATTTATAGTTCTCTCCATTCTAAATTGTCACAAGTTTGCTACATTCTCTTTTAGTTTGTTTGAATGTAGTGCTGGCAAAAGGTGCCAGCCTCACAGTCCTGGAAAGTGATGTCATAGTTATCCACAGAACAGACACTGTACAGACAGTAGCAGTGAAAGCTGCCTACACACAGCTAATATGCCTCAGAATGAAGAACCACTCTAGGGGTAAATGCATAGCTCAGTAACCATGTGTATTCAGTCCTTCCCCTCTGATGAGATTGCTCACTGAAGTGCCAATTAATGCCAGGTGTGGGGTGGTGTTTGAGGACATTAATTAGTCTTCTAGGAACTGGATTTAGATCACCACATCCATTTCATTTAGGTCACTGGGCAATTTTAAGTATTTGAACACTCTTGCTAAGAATATTATTAGGCTGTGAATTTTTAAGTTTTCAGCCTTACAACTGCACATGAAAAATATAAGAAAGCAGGACTTGCGTTTCTAATGGTCCAGAGGTAGAAAACATGCACCTATATTAGCGTTAGCTTGCATCAAATGGGAATAGGCAAACATTTTCCTGAAGTCCAAAGGGATCCTTTAACATATGTCAAAACTTGAGTTAGTTTTCACTCCCTTCTGCTCTGACTGGTTTCAGATGAAATAGGAAGTGGAAAATATTAAAGTACCATGAGAGAAGCTAATCTCACATTACTTCTGATCTCACTGAAATCAGGAGGCAGCAGAAGTCTCACCAAAAGTCCTGAGCGCTTGAGATGTCTGGCCTGATTTTCAGAGTAAAGATGACAGGATAAGCACTGGACAAGAAATGTAGCCAAGTCAAAGTTTACAGCACCACTAATTCTTTCAAGGTTTACCCATGGTTACTTCTGTGATGCTGGTAGATCAGATGCCAGCTCTTGCCAGGGCTGTAGACATCAACTGAGTACTGACAAATTCATAGCTGGAAACCAAACCAGCTCACCTGTATGTTATCATTACTCAAGATAGGTGTTAGACTTGTAAAACAAGCTAGTGTTTACTATAAAATGCTTGTAAATTGCTGCATGCATTAATCTTACTTGTAATGTCTGTATCCCATGCAATAAGGTAATATATAAGTTTTGCTTGATAACTATAAAAAAAGCCAGCTCTGAACTTGTGAAACTAGGCAGGAGCAGTGGTTCCCTCGCCCATCAAGAAAGACTATCAAAACTAAGTGGGTCATTGTGATACAAAGACTGAGTTGATGGCCCTCGTACACCAGTGAAGATGCTATGTTCAAGGAAGCTCGTCCCATCAGCTTGAATTCTGGAAGAAGAAAATGAAGATAGCTGACATGAAAATTCGTCATCTCTTTGCTGTTTGGTAGGGTGATCACATGTCCCATTCTGGCCAGGCCAGTCCCCTTTATAAGCCCTGATGTTTTTGGCAAAACTGGGCATCTGGCAAGAGCAAATGGGATAAATGCCCAGTTTTGCCAAAAAAAGTGGGGCACGTCCCCTTAAGGGGGTGGGGAAGAACATTCAGGGGGGTGAGCGGCAATGCCAGGCAGCTCAGGCCAGACCCATTCAAGGGGGGTACTCAGGCCAGCTCCGTGCAGTGTCCCATTTTCACTTTGGGAAATATGGTCACCCTACTGTTTGGACTCTCACAGGACTGGAGCTAGAAAACAAAAGCAGAGATCCCCAGGGTCCACCTGGCCTAGCCCAAAAAGACATTCAGTGCTGACAGATTATAACATCTCTGTCACCTTTTGGAACCATACAGTGGCGTAGCCAGGTTCTAACACCAGGGGGAGCGAACACATAAAAAAAGGCGCCACCCGACCCGACATATCAAATTACTAATTACTGTGGGCTCCTGCCAGCCGGGGTCTCTCAGCCCGCTGCTAGCCTGGGTTCTTCTTTCACCCAGGCCAGCAGCGGGCTCTTGGTGGGGCCAGCGGCGGGACCCCTGCATTATTTTGTCGCTCCACCTCCATCCACTCCATCTCCACCCTTTCAAAAATTAAAAAGGCACCACTTTTGGAAAATGTGCTCACGGGGAGCAGCCGCTCCCCCTGCTCCCCCCCAGCTACACTACTGGAACCATAGACTGCAACTCATTTGTCTTTGTATGTTGCCTGCTTTAGCCTGTAAATAACATTTCTTTTTCCTAGTTAATAAATCCTTAGTTAGTTTACTATAGAATTAGCTACAAACATTGTCTTCGGTGTGAGATCTAAGATACAAATTGATCTAGGGTAAGTGATTGGTCCCTTGGGAGTGGGATCAACCTGAATATTTTGTGATTTTTGGTATAAGTGACCATTTATCACTAAGTCCAGCTTGCCTGGGTGGCAAGATAGACTGGAGGGCCCAAACATGGTCTGTAACTCCACGATAAGGTGTGTTATAGTGTTTCAGGAGTTCACATTTGTTACTGGCTTAGTGAAATCTGTTTATAGAACATACCACCAGTTTAGGGGGACTGACCTGCTTTTTGACTGTCTATCCTGAGGCTGGCACTCGCGGTCGTGAGCCACTCCAGACAGCATGACAACTTCATATGCTAACTTATATCAACATTGACATTTCACGTGAAACGAACACCATCAGGTACTTTAGGCCCTAACATCAGTTTGTTTGGCTAAATTTTAAAATGGGTGGGAGGGGGGATGTTTATACAATCCAAAGTTATAAGAAGCATCATTGTGTATTTAAATGTAATTGTAAATAGTTTACCATTTGGATTTAAAACTTCCTTTACAATGTTTGCAACCCTAACACTGTAACACTATGCTAATGGATCTAGGGTGACCAGACAGCACGTGTGAAAAATCGGGACGGGGTGGGGGGGTAATAGGAGCCTATATAATAAAAAGACCCCAAAATCAGGACTGTCCCTATAGGGTGACGAGATGTCGCGATTTTAAATGGATCAGAAAGACAGACAAGTCTATTTTCATTGTCCAAGGCGAACAAAGATGGTCAAAATGGGGGAGGGCACACACAGAAATTAAAAGAAAATGAACAATTTTCATTCTGCATGAACTTTTTTGTTCCCTTGTGTGTCCAGCCTGCACATAGAATGACGCAGGGGCCTATGGCAAAACTACTCTGATCATGTAATTAAAATTATAATGCATACATGCACAAGGCTGAATTAAAGTTGCATGGGCTACTGTAATGCTGGTGGTCACCACCAGCTCCCCTTATAATACACAGGCGGGAAGAGTCTTTCTATGTGCAATTTCTGGATTCAATCATAACAAACTTCCTTTATTCTTCTATGAAATATTAAGGAAACCCCTAATGTTGCCAATCTAACATTCTTCAAGAGCTGCACCAAGTCACAGAGAGCGTGGGCCTAATTCTCACTTGCGCCTGTTATATAATATTTGTGTAATATCACTGGATCCACTGAAGTAACGTACTCCCTGCCACAAGGCAGGACATTCTCCCCAGCTTGCCACAGACTCTCTTCCACTCACAACAAAAACAGCTCACACTTTTCATCTCAGGCTTTCACTGCCTCTCCTCCCCCCTTTTATTGCCTCAGGTGAAGCACCGCTCCCTTAATTGGCCCAACTGGGAGCATCATCTCTGGCAGCTGGACCTACTTCAGTTACAGAGGTCAACCACCCCGTGACACTCCTGCTTTACTCCAGAGTAAATAAAAAGACAAATCAGGCTATAAAGAGTAAAAGGAACTAGCCCCAAGCTCCTTGGATCTGGATATAGTTCTTGCAGAACAACAACAGAGAGTGATCTACCTACAGCAGTTTGTGAATTCTATAGTTAAATAACTAAAAGAGGAGCAAGGTTTTACAAATCGTGTTGTACCCACTAGTGTATGTTATGGTGCTGTATTTCAGTGTACACATTTTATGGCTATTTCTGTAATTTTTCTTTTAAGTTCAATAATTGGATTTTATGTTATTGATATAGTTTGGTGTAGGTTGTTAAATGTGCACCATAAAACAAACAAACAAACTGTAGTGGGGCCCATTGAATAGTCTGACAGAAATTTTCAACTTTTTAATGTTCTGACTTGTGGGAATATAGAAATTGCCATAAAAGATCTCAGTCCCTCAACAGTAGCCAGATGCTTCAGAGGAAGTGCAAGAAACTCTTGTCTACACACGTAAGTTGTAGTGCTTTAATTATACAGATATATTTGAAGTGGTACAATTCCTCAAATGCAGATGCAGTTATACTAGTATAAAAGGTGTTTATACTGGTGTAGCTTGCATAGGAAAGGGAATAAAACTATACATCCATAAGTCACCTTTACACTGGTATAACTGCAGCCACACTAGGGTTTGGACCAGTACTACTACATTGTCAAAAGAAACCCACACCTCTCCCAAAATAGTTATACCAGTACAAAACCCAGTGTGTAGGCCAGACGTTAGTTGACAACTATGTAATACAGGAAATGCACTCATTGTAAGGGAGTTATCTCCCAAAGCACAATGATTTATATGCCTTCTGCATTTTTTAAAACCCTCGCTTATGTCACTGTGGATGTTTCCATTGTTCATATGAATGGATAATTCTTTTTTGGATCCCACCAAGTTCTTGGCCTCTTGATTTCTTTTCTTACCCTTAACATTGCAAGAACATTATTTTATTACTTGTAATAAATCACAGAACGCTTCATTACAGGTCCACAAAGCATTTTTCAAACATTCAGCGTGAAAACATCCTGTTGTATTCTTATTCTTAGATTTATTTTACCACTAGGGAAGCTAAGGTACAAATGGATTAAAGTGTGGTCCTACTCTAAAGAAGGACTATATAAAAATAGCATCTTCTTTCTGAGCAGTTCTATGTATCTTTTGTCTGTTGAATGTCATAGGGTAAAGCTCTGGCCCCATTGAAGTTAATGGCAAAATTCCCATTGACTTCACTGAGGCCAGGGTTTCACCCATAGCTTTTTACTTTGGTATAAATATAGGTACTGATTTTTAATCCTGGCCTGAGCCAACACAGCTAAGAGAGAAGGAGCTAGGTTCTGTCCCTTTTCTATCCCCAGCATCTAAAGAATTATCTATGAAATTCCTATCAGTTATTCATTGGGCAAGTCTTTGAAGACCACAGAGTTGCACTGGTGTAAGGAAGTATTTAATTTGGCCTGCAGAGCCTTTAGTACTGATGATGATCCACGATCCAACTTGAATTTCAGAGCCCAGGGTCACTTTCCAGGGTTCACTGTCAAAGCTTCTTTTTTTGTTTGTAGACTGACCCCATATGATACCTAAATAGTTGAGACACAAATGCGGAAGGCTAAAATACCATTTTTACTGATATTTTACACAGTAGAACACAACCATAAGTGGCTTGCTGAGAGTCGCACAGCAAGTCATCGTTGTCAAAACCGGCAATAGAATCCAAGAATCATCTACCTTAGTCCCCTGCTCCAAATGTTAGAGAATATTGTCACTATCATGCTTCAGAAACTGATTTGACACTAATTTATTTTAATTTTAAAAAATGAATAAAGGCTCTCCAATGACGTGAATGCTCACTAATTGACTTTCTGACCAAATTGTCTCAGGCTGTTTGGACAAACGAGGACATGAATTTCTAACAGATCTGATTAGATTAGTAACCAAAGCAAGCTTTTGATAATAACTAGGTTTAATAGACCACACTGTTTAACATCTTATTTGCACAGCTTAATGAAACAGCCATTAATGTATTTTCTAATCCCATCAATATTACTGCAGAGATGAATATATGATAACCTCAAAGGTGCTGCTAGCAAGCAGGGGAGAATCGTTATAAGAAGTGAGAAGAGATGTTTTATTACATCTTGAAAATGAATTTGAATCTGACTCTAACAGTAGCTAGTAAGAACACTATCCAGTTACCCAAAATGTTCAAGTAACCAAGATTCTGTTTTGTCCCCAGAACCTGTACTATGCTGGCTTGTGCCTTTTCACTAGGCTCCATCTTCACTGAACCTAGCACATGTTGCCTCCATGTTAAATGAAAAAGCTGTTGAAAAAAAATGGCTAGGAGTTTGTAATCACTGCACTGTTGGCTTATGTGAGCAAGAGCACAGGTTTCAAAGCTCACAGGGACAGCACTCAGTCAACTGAACTTCAGGTTATCAGAAAGTTTATGATCTTCCTGAGACTTTCAGATATATGGGTTTATACTGTACTAAAACTTATCTTCTTAGTGCATATAGGTCCTCTACAAGATGGTTCTTTGCTAGCAGAGGCCTGTGGTTTTGGAGCTAAAAGTTTGAAAATTTTGCATCGGTACTTAGAAAATGTTGCCTCTGAATTTGCAATATTTCCTGTTCTTCTTTTCAATTATAGAAAATCCCCAATATCTGAAGTACTTCCTATAATACATTTCAACAAGAACAAGAACATTGCTAATTCTGTGGTAACCAAAGGTTAGTCCACTGCCTATCATGCCAGTCAATATTGTCTCACTGTTTCCTTGCACTCCCCGATCTCTCTATATCCATGTAGCATCTATTGTCTTATGCTTAGATTGTAACTAGATGAGGTGGGCTCTGAGTTAGTACGGAGATTTCTTTCCCAGGTGTCTGGCTGGTGGGTCTTGCCCACATGCTCAGGGTCTAACTGATCGTCATATTTTGGATCAGGAAGGATTTTTCCCCTTGGCCAGATTGGCAGCGATCCTGGAGCATTTTCACTTTCCTCTGCAGCATGGGGCTCAGGTCACTTGCAGGTTTAAACTAGTGTAAATGGTGAATTCTCTGTAACTTGACGTCTTTAAGTCATGATTTGAGGACTTCAGTAACTCAGCCAGAGATTTGGGTCTACTACAGGAGTTGTGTGGGTGCGGTTCTGTGCCCTACAATTTACAGGAGGTCAGATTAGATGATCACAGTGGTCCCTTCTGACATTTAAGTCTATAAGTCTAAGTAGAGCTGGGCGAAGTTTTTCCAAACAAAACTTTTTTCCGGAAATCCCAATAGGTACCCTCTGCATCTTTAGGTGCTAAATTTATTGGAAAAATCTGGCCCCTAAGTCTCATTGTATTTAAATGTTGCTTGTAATTATTAGAACTGGGAGCACTGGCTGTTGGGAGTCTGAAAGGACAGGAAGGAGGGGGGAGGGAGTTGAGAGGCTGGGAGAGGGTGCAGCAGCAGCTTGGCAAAAGAGGTTTCCACTTTAAAATAAAGACCTGTTGACGTTTGTTAGTACCTTGCCTGACTGATACAACACTCATTCACTAAGAAGCTCTGACTTTCAGTGGAACTTAGGGCTGGTCTACACTAAGCCCCCAATTCGAACTAAGATACGCAACTTCAGCTACATGAATAATGTAGCTGAAGTTGAAGTATCTTAGTTCGAATGAAAAGGTACTTACCCGGGGTCCACATGCGGCGCACAGGCTCCCCCGTCGACTCCACCTACTCCGTTCGCAGAGTAGGATTACAAGCGTCGACGGGGGAGCACTTCCTGGTTCGATTTATTGCATCTAGACAAGACGCGATAAATCGAACCCAGAAAATCGATTGGACTCCTCCGACGCGACGCGCAAGTATAGACGTACCCTTAGGCTCTTAACTTATATAAATACTTTAGGAAATTTTGGCTTTTATGATTTGGCCCTTAAGGACAAATTATATTTACCTTTTTATCTGATCATACAGAAAGGGTCACGTTACATGAAAACAATGCTCAGTACAAGGAAATGTTTTCAGGAGTTAGGTTGTTTTGTTTTGTTTTTTGAGCTCATGTATATGTTGCTATCAATTAGTGTTTCAATACAGCACATTTATACATCTGAGTCAGTAATTTAGCAAAACATCCCTTGAGGTTTCCTTGCACCAATAATTAGCATTGTTTATGACAAACAGCATTTCAGCTTGCTTAATAAAGCCAAATTAAAGGGCCTGGATTTCTCCAGCAATTTACTGCAATGAAAGTGAGGAGTGTCAAGCTGGCTAGCAAATGACTCAGCTATCCTAAACTATACAGCCAGCTGCAGATTGCAAACAGATTGCTGCAAAATGAGGGAGTTGTCTTTTTTTTTGTTAATAGTTCTATTCAATACACCTATATAAATTTATAAAGATGGGGAACTGCAAGCAATGCTATCACCATTTTTCATTCTGCGTTAACAACCTGGTACAAAACCCTGACTGCCTTCACCAACCTAAATGTCTCAGCAGTACATTCCTCAGCTGTAGCTTTAAGCCATGCTATAGGGGGAAAGCTTCTCTTATAGCCTCTGAGCAGCTCACAGGATTAGATGTGCTTTATGTTTTTAACAAGTTGCTTTCCAGATGCTAAATGGCTCTAAGGATTAAATGAATGTTATTAAAAACAGTGTTTCCAGCCTCTGAGCTGGAACATGAAATGCTGTATATTCCACGAGTCATTGGAGAACGGAGTAACACCACCGAAATCACCAGTGCAAAACTAGTGAGAGCACAGAATAGGCCCAAAATGTCTTTTATAGCTGCTGGGTGGCTCTAAAAATAGTTTTATTATACCAATTTTTTCTCCCACATGTCCCTCCTTCCCAGTGTGTTGGACAAATTCAACGGTCATCTCTGTTAGACTAGGGCCACATGATGTGAACAAAATCAGCCTTACTTTAAATTACTGCCATTTATATGGCTCATTGCTATGAGAAGGGTGCAGAGCTTTATGTCAAATCAACACCTTAATGTAGCTGGCCATAGAGCGCATATCGCCCACTTACTGGCTCCCTATTTATTTCTGGGGAGGATTCAATGGATTCATACTGACCTTTTTAGTAGTTCCCTAATAGACCACCCCTTTCCCTAGGCACAGCCATAGGAGATGAGGTTTGCTGACATGCTGTATGGCCCCAATCCAGGAAGGTACTTATGCATTCACATAACTTTAAACATGTGAGTAATCATGTGGCAATAATTGACTTCAGTGGGGCTATCCATGTGTTTTAAGTTTTGCAGATACACGACTGCTTTCCTGGATCAAGGCCTAGGTCCCCAGATTAAAAAAATCTGATAGCTTCTGCCAGGTGATTTAAGGGGAGGTTCCTTGACCCAGAAATGTCCTTCTTTGGTAACTAACACAAGATAGCAACCTTGATGTACAAACACCTTTTTGCCAATGCAGCCATAACATTTAATGGAGACAGCTAATCCTGCTATACCTGTCCTATGGGTAAAGGAGTTCAGGCTACAGGGCTCTCACCCCAGCACCTTCATGAGCATTCAAGGTCACTTAATTTTTAATAGTATTTTTAAAAACTTCATCACATCATGCAACAGTTATTGGACAGAAAAAGCCTGGCTGTGTCAGCTGAAGGGCAACATTTTATCTACCCATTAATCCATTTTAGGTACTATATTTTTAAGGAGCATATCACTGCTGTTTCCAATTCTCCTTCCATTGGTACCATTGCAATGGATTGGCCACAGATGAATTACACCAGTGTCCATTCTCCTAAACTCCTGTTCTTCCCCAACCCACTTGTCTGCCATTGTCCTCCCAATCTCCTCTCTCTTGAATTCACATCCTCCTCCCCTCACTAAGGAGAGTAAAGAAAGGAGACGGACCTGATATGGCTCTTTTACTGTCCCCGGGATTAGTCTAGGCTAGTCTTTCCACAGAAATCAGTAGGAGATGTGTCTTTCTTTATTCCCAATCCCCAATTAGGGTAAGAAGAGCTAGCAAGGGAGCTGATCTTCCTATAGAAGACACATGTAGAAGGTGTCTCATTGCTCCACCTGCCAGCAGGAAGGCTAGGGGCCCCAGCAACAATTCAGCCAGACACTAGCTCTTTCTGGTAGATCTCCTTCACATTCCCCTGCCAGGTGAGTCCTCACTTCATAAAAAAGTGAGGAAATGGGGAGAAGAGGAATTCTGGAAGAGCAGCACCCCTCCAAATCTGGGAGAGGAAGAGCCTTCCCTTTGATTGACCGGGAATTTGAACTGAATTCCCCCATATTTTCCCTTTTATGCTAATAAAAAAATGGAATGTGATTGTCATGCTCTGGAGTGCAATCCAGACCAGGGATAGCTTGTGCCATCACCTGCCTTGTAACTCTGGGTACCTTAAGATGCGCTGCTGTTGTAGCTCCCTGGTCTGGATGCGCTCAGCCAGCATACACTGAGTCTCTGTGTCATAAGCAGCTTTGGACGAGCAACTCTGACTCCAGCAGCCTGCTTATTATACTACAGCCACACACTGGCCCCCAGCAGCCCTGGTTACACTTGGGAAAGATGACCCCAACACCCCTCCATAACAAATCTTTGCAGAACAGAGTCTTCTGCAGTGTCCAGCCCTTTCCTAGGCCATTCAGAGAAATAAAGACCATTTGCTCCTTTAAAGAGACAAACTGCACCACTTAGCACTTTAACGGGAGTTATCTGTCTCTTCAATTCAAACACAGCACTGGGCTGGTTTTGATTAAAAGTAAAACAAGTTGATTAACAAAAAGGAGAGAGGATTTCAAGTGAGTTCAAGTATAAAGGAAAGAGCTAGAAATGGCTACAAGCAAATAAGTGAAAAACGCTTTCTAGAGACTAAGATGTAACAAAACTACAGTCCCGGTTCAAGGGAAGATTGTCACCATGCTATCGTCCAGCGATCTGGCTGACCACCCTCTTGGTCAGGATCATCCACAAAATCCAAAGTGTTCGGTTCCTTTCTCTTCTGAGATAAAGGATCACTTAGGATTCTTTGCCCCTCTTTTATAGTCCAGTGAAACTTTGAAGTGGTTTATTTTGAAGGATACCCCCAAAATAAAGTTTATTCAGGCTGTGAGGAAGGAGACATGGAGTCTGGTGGTCAAAGAAGTTACATGCTGGTTTATTTCCCCACTGGTGTTTGCTAAAATGCAAATTGATCTGTTCCTGCAATCTCCTCCCCCTGGTGTGATGCTGGGTGGTCATCTCCTTCCCTTGTTAGCTTGATGGTTTTCTTAAAGTTTTATGTCTATATCTGATTGTCTGAATGCATCTTGGAAGTACCTTCAAGGTGGCAGAACCACATTCCTTTGTCTAGGGTGGTGTAACTACAACCCTACCTGGCAGACACACTTTAAGAACATGATTTCCAATATGTTTGTAATTTTGTATTTGTCCTCTGTACATACACCACACAACAACATTAACAATCAATAGCATTCTATTGATATCTTACATGACAACTTTTAGATACAGGTTATGACATTAATGAGTTGGGGTACACTGAACTGGTCAGGCCAGCTGATACTCATGACCAGATACCAGCAAGCCCCTGGTCCTTTTACACTGAGATGCCATTAAGGTCACAGTGATGCACAGAGAATTGTTAGGAGAGGTGTTTATTGGGCTTTATAAAAGCTGCAGCTTCAAGCAGGATTCAGGTTTTCAGATTGGCTTGATATTCCTTCTTTACAAAACATGACTTTTATCACTAACTCCACCAGAGTCACTCCAACCTGCGAATGTAGGCCACTTTCTAGCGTCCCGACAGACACAGGCTATTCCCTGTGGAGCCCGTCTGTATATTTGCATTAGCTGGAAACCAAAAGATCTCAAGTTCAACAGATGCTAGCCTCCCAAGATAGAAAATAAATCCTTGAATCAGGGAACTTGGGGGGCCACATTTCACTCAAAGAGCAATGACTCATTCTGCTTCTCGGCAGAACCCATCCCTTAGGAGCTGTGGGAGGGATAATAGGGAGAGCAAAGAAAGGGAAGCACAGAAGTGTAACTGAAAGAGTGAGCATTAAATGTCTGCAGCAGAGATCTTGGTTAATTGCATTGGCAGAGTGGGGCACAAATAAAAGACATTTGTTTTCAAAGCTCACTTACTAGAATGAGAGGACTATAACTGACATATTGTGCATCATGCACACTGGCTAATGTGCATGCCATACCGTAAAATATTACCCTATGGTTTATAAACACTTTGCTCATATCCCCTTATTTTTATAGTCACCCCCCAAAAAGTCAACAAGTGGAAGCTTCATGAAATGAAGCTTGCATAGTTTCCATACACGGCAGTCATCTACAGGATATACAGCAAGGGCTCTGAAATATATAGAGTTTTCACCTTTCCTCATTCCTACTTACACTTTACACTTTTAAAGTCCTAAGTAGAGACACTCAGGCCCTCTCAGGAGGTCCAGAGGCCCAGGCCACTTCCAGCTTTTGAGGCCCCTTTCAACACACACTTGATCCAGCACCAGCCACTAGTAGTGGTTTGTTTCTATAATCAGCTGATCTGAGAGGACACGTTCATCACGGTCTAATCTTGTGCCATCAGAACCGATATATTTTTATTAATATTTATGAACATAAATGACAAAATATACATCAGTTAATTTAAAAAATGTCTTACCAAATCACCTCTCTTATTTGCTTAAATTTGCAGCTCTAAGCTGAGAGAGTATCACATTTTGGTCCAATAGGGATGCGCATAAAAACATGTTGCAAAACTTATCAAATGCCAAAAAGTTAACAAGTCTCTAAATGTGAGGCCCCCT
The DNA here is from genome assembly GCA_037349315.1 of Chelydra serpentina. Classification (NCBI taxonomy): domain Eukaryota; kingdom Metazoa; phylum Chordata; order Testudines; family Chelydridae; genus Chelydra; species Chelydra serpentina. The sequence continues at coordinate 3,600,510 of JBAIAC010000032.1, forward strand.
TTGAGTTTGAGGCCCAGGCCAAATGGCCCTCCTGGCCCCCCCTTTGATTGGTCCTAGAGATACTTATTCTTAAGAATGATTTAGCAAGAGGGCTGTTTTAGTCACAGTGGCCCAGACCCTCAAAGCAGGGTGACCACCCACCCTGAACTGGGTGGGACCATTTCAAAATGCAGAGTTCAAGTCCGGGTCCTGGGCTCACTGACTCCAGGACAGCATTTGTCCTAGATTCCCTGCAGAGCCGCTCCGCACCTGCCTGAGGCTCACCAGCCTCTTCCCACAAGGCCCCGGTCCCTGCTCCTCTTCTCCCCCAAGGCCCTGCCCCAGGCCAGAAGCAGTAGAGTAGCCCAGGGGGGAGCGGAGGTAGCGGCCGCTCCCACTGTGAGCGGAAGCGGCGCCTTGAAAAGGAAGCGGCGCACTTTTTTAGCTCCGCTCCCCCTTTAAAAAAAGGTGCCACGGAGCTATAAAAAAAAAAGGCACGAGCTAGTGAAGGATCCGCCACCGAATTGCTGCCGAACAGCTGGAGCACCGCCAAATGAGTGCGGGGGGAGGTGCCTTTTTTAGCTCCGCTCCCCCTGTGCTCAGGACCTGGCTATGCAGCTGGTCAGAAGCCAGAGCTGGGCTGTGGTAAGAGCCACCCAGGGAGCTCAGACCTTCCACCTGCCCTGGGTGGTGCACCCAGGGCAGGTCGAGGGTCCAGGGCTCCCCGGGTGGCTCTTACCACAGCCTGGGCCCATCCTGGCCAGAGGACAGGGACTCAAGGGGGAGAGGTGAGGTGGGGCGGGGCGGGGCCATGAAGGTGGCATGGCTCCTGTATGTGTCCTGCTTCTGCCTTTTGAAAAGGTGGTTAGCCTACCTCAAAGGTGTTTAGGTTTTGATTTCAATGGAAGTCAGCAGCCTAAGTACCTTTGAGGATCCAGGCCAGAAGTATCACCATGACAATAGGTAAAGATCTCCAAAATCTATGGCAAACAATGAAATGGTCGATTTTGGAAACTCTTAGTGGGGAGTCCTCAGAACAGGATAAGATTCTAATATAGCTACCAGCAGAAGTTACCCCTTAATGCTCTACTGATTGAAACCCATGTTTTTAACAAAGAAACTCCCAGTTTCAAACCCCATTGACAACCTAAGTGAAGGGCATGGGTCATAATACTTTAATAATAATAATAAAAATAGTTAGTACTTTTTTAATCTTCTAAGTGCTTTAGACACATTAATCTTCACAGCACCTCGGAAATGTAGATAGGTACATTAGTATCATTAGTCCCATTTTACAAAAGGAGAAATGGGGGGTAGAGAGATTAAGGGACTTGCCCAAGGCCATAGAATGTGGCAGCATGAAAGCTAGGATTAGAACTAAAGTTCTTGGATTCAAGGTCTATGTTTAAATCACCAAATCATGCCTCTCTCCAGCTTTAAAATATTGTATTCTTAGGGCCTGACTCTCTTCTCACTTAGTGAGAAATCAGTAATAACTTAATTGATGTATGTAAAACTGATGAAAACGAGAGGAGCCTTTAATAATCTCCGAGCAACATGCAAAAAGAAAAAAAAAAGTTACCTGCTTCTGTTTTCAATCATAGAGGAATCTGAATTAGAAACAGGCTCCTCAGAAAATCCACAGGAATTTCCCCGAGAACCCAGGGGGAAAAATAAATATGCTAGACTTTAACACACTTGTTCAAAACAACAAGAAAAGTATATAGATCTGTCTAGCAACAGCTTGCCAAAGGCAGAATAATCTTTGTTAACAAGCTGGGGCACAAGCCAGCAGGCCCACAGCATTTCTTTTATTTACATTTTTATTTACTAAATAGCCCTGTAGATCCAGATGTATTTTCTTCTCTTCTCAATTATTTACTTTTGCCTTGAAATGAAAACTGCAAATGTTTTGATAAATGGACCAAAATACTCTCCCATCCCCCGCATAAGAGCTGTCTGTAAAGTACCTTTTTATTCCCCGCTGAGATGCTATTTTGTCACAGCTTACCAGAGCTAGGCAAATTGCAAAATCCAGAAAGGATTCATGATCACATAAATATCGTCTTTTGAATTCTTTTAGTGTCTTCTAGTGCATGTTTAGATTAGAAAAAATATTGTTCTCTCGGGTGTCTGCAGAAAGGATATGAAGTGCCAACACTGAGGTGAATATGTATGTGTATGAGTAATTGAACCAGAGAGGGTTTTGTGGCCATCTTGAAAGCTCTTTTCAGATTTGGCAGTCATCCAACTGGGGAGCAAAAATAACCCTATGTGACTTTGGGGATCAAATAGAAAATTACAACTAGCAAATACTCAAAGCTGTATTGTGGTGAGTAATTCCCAAGCATATTCATTGACTAATACAGGTTCACATAAACCTTTCATCAAATAATTATGAATAATGATCATATAGGTCAAAATCAAAACCTGTCCACTGATCATTTAAGAACAGGAAAAAAGGATGCAATCCATCTAATTAATTGTTTGCTGAGCACACTTTACACTCTTCCACTTCCTACACCTCCTCAGTGCATCCTGACAAATCTTTCTCTATTCTTGTTACAGCAACAATACACCGGGACCATTTTTTGGTCTCTCGCCATTGCTGGGAGCATACCAGCATGCCAAAGGATTGCAGTTCAACAGCACTCTGTCTACTCTACACCATACCTGTACTGGGGTTGCCTTAAAGCACTAGCTAGGCAAAATAAAATCATAAACCAGTCAGATCTTCTCCTATGGAAGTGGGTCACAGTGGAAGGCAACTTACAGTTTGATCTCCCACTAACGCAGCAGGACCGGAGGGAAGAAAATCACATCTCTTCTCCGACCCATTACCTTAAAAGTGTTTGGGGTCCTGGCTGGCACGTACAGAACAGATCTGAAATTTTGTGAAGCTCTTCTCTCAATTAAAAGAATACAAGGGGGACTGGCATCTTTCATTCATCACTAGACTCCCCCACCCATTCTGATCTCTAGAACTAGGACTGCTGAAAGACAATCAGAGAAGATGGCTTCTGTTGAGACTGACATAATGCATCTTAAACCTCCACTCCACACAGACACTACAATGATGGTTCTGAGGTAGACCAGTTTGACAGGCATAACTAACAAAACAGTTTTTGGTTGGGTTGGCTTCCCTTACAGTACCATTGCTAAGAAGGACCCTGATATTTTACTTCAAAGTACAAGTTTGCTGTTTTTTTCCTATTATAGTTTCTGCCAACAAAACAGTACAGTGTGAGTTTTGATTACTTTCCTAAATGGGCACTTGCCCATATTGCCCCTGCTTCCTTTTAACTTTGTTAGCTTGATTGATAAGGAGTTTATTTGGCATTCTGACAGTTGGCCTGAATAATGTTACCGCGTTCAATAATCCTTACTCAGAGGTCAATTTGAACATTGCAAAGTGGGTTCAGTTGGAGTTCATTACGTTGGAAAAAATGTACATATATACACCATTCAATATTTGGGGGATAGATGACTTGCTACAAATTGCCATGAATAAACTCCAAACTCTGAGCATTGACATATGACCTATTGTATTTTATTATACAGAGAGAGAGAGAGAGAGAGAGAGAGAGAGGTCTAGTCAGCTAGATAATATGGAACTCATGCTAGCGTATGACAATTAATGTAAACTCAGCCACATTCTGTAAAGAAAGCAAGGAATTCTTTTTAAAGGTATGATTTTTTTAACGTGTTGATAACACTGAGGGAGCTGATCCTTCCAACAGAAGAGCAAAATGAAAGTGAAATCAAGTCAACTTCCTTTCTTAAAGTTTTTTGTGTCATCATTTTATTTTGTCAGACACCCTTTCTGCAACCAAGTCCTCCCTTACAAAAATATCTAAGCTGTATTCAATAGTAATATTCCAATTATTTAAATTAATATGATTGTAAATGAATTTGTTCATATTTTTTCCTATTAGGTAGAGTGGGCACACAAAAATTAAATTATAATTCTATCAGTGTTCCTTATTGTAAGTACATGGAGTATCCCTGAAATCAGTAATATAAATAAAACCTTGGGTGTTTTCTAAGACTCAAATTTGTACTTCTGTCTCCCTCGATCAGTTTGGTTATTATACTGCTCCTCTTTCTGTATATTGTAAACATTTCTTCTGTTTTGAGTACCAGTGTGGTAGATGAAATGCACTGAGTAATGCACCATATTAAATGGATAGATTCTGGTTATTTTAAGCTACAATATAAAGTGATTCCACTTTCTTATTGATTCATTCTGAATTACTGTACTTCAGACAAGATGGAAAACTGAAGTACCAATCATATGAAGCCATGAAGAATTCATAGCATTATTTGTAAGAATTCTGCCTACCTAAAATCTCTCCTTCACTGCTAAACAACTGTTCCACTCCACTCCTCAGGTAGCTATGTAGTTTCAGTGGTGGTTGAAGTGATTCTATATATGCGGTCATTAAACTTTGGGGTTTGCTGTCCTTTATGATTAACAATTTAAGATATATGAATAACTTGAATTATTTATAATTTGCTGGTAGTTTGGAAAATAGACAACTCTTTCTAACTTCATATTCTTGTTTATTCTCCTCTTCCTTCTGTCCTCCAAAATAACTGACTTAGCTCCTTATTTGGGCAATAAATCTGAGGCCAATTCGTGCAAAGGTGAGTTAGATCAATTTGCAAGTAAAAAGTGGTTTTATTTTGTTTTGTTTTGTTTAACTCCCAGACTTACAAACTGAGCCTAGAAGCTGAAAGTCAAGCTCACACAGTGTTTCCAGAAGTCTAGCTATGTACCTCAATCACATCTTAACTTCATCTCTAATACACCTCATTTGGGTCAAAGTAAGGTGAAAATAAAGACTGAACAAGCTCATCAACCAACAGCACATACTGTAATTATACTCAGTGGAGAGAAGGATTGTCCAGTAGCTGGGACGTTAGCTAGAGAGCTGAGTTCAAGTCCCATCTCTATCAGAGCCTTCCTGTGTGACCTTGAGCAAGTCTCTTAGGGCCAGATTTTCCAAGGTATTTAGACACCTAAAGATGCAGATAGGTACCTAGAGGGATTGTCAAAAGTGCCTAGGCACATAACTCCCAATGGGATTTAGAAATTGTTTTCAATGCCACTCAGCACTTATCTATATCTTTAGGTGCCTAAATTAGCTTCTCTGTGCCTCAATTCCCCACCTGTAAAATGGGGACAATAGCACTTCCCTACTCACACAGCAGTATTGAAAGGATAAATATAGTCAAGACTGTGAGGCACTGAGATACTTTGGTAACGGATGCCTTGTACCATCTATCTATGGTACATATACAGAGATCCACACACTTTTAAAAGCCCTTTCTTTTGTCTTTGATCCCCAATTCCATTTGCAGAAATCACTCAGATTGTCTTGAAACAGTAAACATGTAACTCTCACACATGCTTTAGAGAAAAAATATTTACATATTTTCATCTAGAACAGGGGTTCTCAAACTTCATTGAACCGCGACGTCCTGACAATAAAAATTACTACATGACCCTAGGAGGCGGGGACCGAAGCCTGAGCTCGCCGAGCCTCACCGCCCTCCTGGGTGGGGAGGCCAAAGCCCAAGCCCCACCGCCCCGGCCAGGGGGGACCAAAGCCGAAGCCCAAGGGCTATAGCGCCCAGGCGGTGGGGCTTGGGCTTCAGCCCCAGACCTCAGCAAGTCTAAGCCAGCCCTGGCAACCGCATTAAAATGGGGTCACAGCCCACATTGGGGTCCTGACCCCCAGTTTGAGAACCACTGATCTAGAAGCACAAACATCACACAATATCCTTTAATCATTTACTGTCATCATATTAATCTGGTTTTTATACTTCTATGTGCTTGCCTCTTTGCATACTAAAGTATTTCCGATGGACAACTTCAGTGAAACAAAGTAAAAGCATCAGCCAAAGTACTGTAAAGCTAAAGGAGTCCCTCACCCAGACTAGTACTAAGATGACATTTTACTGCAAAAATGAGCACGTAGTGAAGAACCAAACTAAATAATTAATAAACTATCAATAATTATAATGATCTAAAGGAAGTGGGGAGGTGTCAGAGCATCCACGGGGAAGATGTTTTTGGGAAGGGAAAAGACGACCTTTGGAGAGATAACAGAGCACTTGGATTGGTCAAAGGAACTCCGGCATAGGGGAATGTGAATGGGACAAAGTATGCGGGAAAGAAGTGAAATGGAGGTCAGTAAGTCCAGGACAGTAATAGAGCATATTGGTGAATGATAATTGGGGGAATAGTGCAAATAGGTGAGGACAACAGGGGTAAGGAAATACTTGGCAAGAAGTTTGAAAGGAAGGGGAAGAAGGGAAGAGGTGATGAGAATGGAGGAAAGAGGTTGATTGGCCAGGCAAATAAAGAGAACATACTGAAGGTGGAAGTATACTAGGAGAGTGGGGGAGAACAGCAAAATGAAGAAGTAACCAGAATAAAGATAAGTTTCTTGTAAGGAAAAGAGAGAGAGAGAGAGAGAGAGAGAGAGAGAGAGAATGGTCTTACACAAAAAGGAAACTTACTTTTTAAAAAAAAAAGTAATAAAAATACAGAAAACTTATATTGGCAAAATAGATACTGAAAAGACACAAGGAAAAACACACCATGGTATGCAGCATCAGGGAAAGGAGAGGGAGGCAAAAAACAAAAAAGGAGACATAGCACAGGGTTTTTTTCTTTTTAAATTTAACCCAATACTAATGTGTTATGATAAGATACACATTTTATTTAGGCCAAAAGTTTGAAAGCTGGGAGCCTTGGGACAAGCACCAAAATAAGTGGTCCATATTCATAGGCACTGAAAACCTGCAGGTTTTTTTTTAACTGAATGGGAGCTGTAGATGCTCAGTATCTCTGAAAACCAGATCACTTATTTACATTGCTCAGGTACCTAAACTTTAAGCACCCAAGTTTGAAAATGTTAGATCTATCCTGTTCTTCCAAGCTTTCTTCCAGCATTGCCAATGAACATAAGAAAATTAAGAATGTGTATCTTCAGAACTGATTAGAATCTCACATGAAATCTTTTGTTAAATGGGTATCTATTTGGAAAGTCAAATACTCACGCATTTAACATGTAAATCTGTGGCATGGATTGGACTAATCCCAAAACATAAACCAAGTGTTCTTTTGTTAAAGCAGGAATAAGTTGCACAGACTGTGCTGTGTGATTATATAATGGGAATCAGGACCTGCATACATCAGATCTTTTTTGTTTTATGAATACAGCCCTAACAGAAGCCTGAAATCTCAAGTACTCAATGTAATTATACTGAATAAATGTGATAAAGAGAAGACATCTGTGTTATTGTTTAAATATCACAAAGTAATGAGCATTTTTTTTGCTTATTCATTTTCATTAAACTCCACTGTTGATGCCTTTTTCCAAATGATATTCAAAAGAAGTCTCCATAGAGACAGCAACTAATGTGAGAAAATGTAGGCATCTATTTAATATTCCATTAATCAAAAAGAAATTACACAGCATAGTAATGCAGACAATTAGCAATTAAAATATTTTGACAAATAGAAAAACATCAGAGAGCCCAAGATTGATCTTTTGATGATATTAACATCAGAACAACCAACTAATATTTTTTCCACATTACATGGGTCAGTAACTCATAGCGGACTCATTTTCAAGAGAGGCACAGTTTTCCTTTATTAACACAGTCCCTTATTGGTGAGACCAGTTCATCAGTTAAGAGTGTTGCCAAGACATTGGCAATGAGTGTCAACACTGGATCTTGTGGGGGAGGGGGAGAAGGGTGCGGAATGGCCAAAATGGGACAATTGGCACGTGTAAAGTCTGTAATCTTGGACTGGAAATCTAATGAGAAAAGATTTTCTTCTGAGTTTCTGATTTCAGATGAGTCAAAAATACCCAAGCTGAACAAGCTGTCTCATAGTCTTTTGCCTTTTCCATTTCTGCTCCAGATGGAAGTAGACAGTGCAAAAGTGCACAAACATGAAAAGCATATTTAAAAGAGAAGATAAACTTGTAGAACTGAAAAGTTTTGGTTCAGGTCACTTATTTAAATCAACTGTTTCACCCATTCCTATGATATAGAGGATTCCCTCTGTCCATATCTGAAATCTGTGTTTAGGCACACCATCTGCCAAATCTTGCCCATTTGCCAGGACACTGACCAGATATTTTTGGATTTCTTGTCATGGAGGATATAGTCTTTCTATATAAACATACCAAAGCATAGGATTTAGAGGTCTTCTTTTATTCAGTAATACAGTGTATTTTATAGAAGCATTTACCTAGTGGTCTCACAATATACGAGAGCAATATAAAACATCTAGCAAAGCTCATACAACCCTATGGCACATTCTGTACATGCTCTCTCCTCAATACAGCTAATCCCAAACATTTGAAAATCATGAGTGAGGCCCCTCCAAAACCACGAGACATGCTAAAATAAACCTGTACATTTAAAAATAAAATAAAATGTGGGGTTCTTTTTATTAGCTTGTGGGTTTGAGCTTTTAGGTCTCCAATTTTCAAGCTTTTCTTCACAACCACAAGGGCTAAATACTTAAACTGTTTTTTAAATGAAAGCTGGAATTCTCATGTAATCATAGGACTCCAGGAGCTGAGGCATTAAGAAAAAATGATCATGAAACTCATGATAAAATAATGAAAGCTGGCAACAATGTGCCTCTTTATTGAAAGCAGGGGCCAATGTGTAAAAGGGATATGCACAACTGCATTACATGCAGTGAGTTAAAAAAATAAAATGAGAAAACCCAAAATGGTAGTGTCATAACCATACAGCTAAGGGTAGCCTAGAATTCCTCCTTACCTTAAGGGGTTAAGAAGCTCAAATAACCTGGTTGACACCTAACCAAAAGGGCTAATGGGTAAAGAAGATGCTTTCAAATCTGGGGAGGGGAAGATTTTGTTTGTGGTGTGTGTGTGTGTGTGTGTGTGTGTGTGTGTGTGTGTGTGTGTGTGTGTGTGTGTGTGTGTGTGTGTGTGTGTGTGTGTGTGTGTGTGTGTGTGTGTGTGTGTGTGTGTGTGTTTTCTTGGGAAGCAGAGAAGCACCAGGTCAGAAAACTCTCTCCTATTAACCATCCTAAAAGTCTCTCATATTACAGAAATTGTGGGTAAAAGACGTATTAGATTATCTTTTGTTTTGCTTGTGAATTTTCCCTGTGCTAAGAGGGAGGTTTATTCCTGTTTTCTGTAACTTTAAAGTTTTGCCTAGAGGGGAATCCTCTGTGTTTTGAATCTGTAAGATGATTTTCCATCCTGATTTTATAGAGATGATTTTTACTTAAAAAAAAAAATCTCTTTTAAGAACCTGACTGATTTTTCCATTGTCCTAAGACCCAGGGGGTTGGGTCTCTGATCACTTTGTAACCAATTGGTTAGGATATTATTCTCAAGCCTCCCCAGGAAAGGGGGTGTAAGGGTTTGGGGGAATATTTTGGGGGAAGAGGAACTCCAAGTGGTCCCTTCCCTGGTTCTTTGTTAGATCACTTGGTGGTGGCAGCGTACTGTTCAAGGACAAAGGATTTGTGCCTTGGGGAAGTTTTTAACCTAAGCTGGTAAAAATAAGCTTAGGGGGCTTTCATGCAGGTCCCCACATCTGTACCCTAGAGTTCAGAGTGGGGAGAGAACCCTGACAAGTAGCATAAAAGAGTCTTCTGTTAGTTTACTGTGGAAATCTGAGCAAGAGAGACATTACTGTGGTCCACAAATGAGAGCCAATTAATCCATTAAAGAGATCACAAGAGACTATTTATATTGTAAACACTAGGAACAATCAGAGGGGGTTTATGATGTCCTTTCCCATCTTAGAGGGGATGAAAAGGAAGTGCTTTAAATGCAATAAAAGCCTGTGCCCAACAGTAAAAAATGAATGCTATCAAACAACAACATATAGGACCAGATTCTGCTATTCTTTTGTGTGTGTTGATTAGGACAGACTGGACTGCTCCGAGAGTAAGGTACTACTCCATGTGAGTAAGAGGGACAGAATCTGGCACATGTATTTTACCTATTTGCTAACAACTCATCACCAGACTGTAGATAACCACCTTCTTCAACATCACAACATGTGAGATTGCATATACAGTACTGGTTAGAGAGCTAACCAAACTCATCTTTCAGTGCAGGGCTGACAGGTGTAATGTATCTCACATGACCAGCAGCCCTGTCATGTATTCCTAGAGCCCAGCTGGATTTGGATTTGAATGGTCTAGCTGAGCTGCAAGGATGAACTGGAGCTTCACCTCCCAACCACCAGGACTGCTGGGGTATCAACTCTGCGGGCAGTTCCTCTGCCACCCATATCATTGCCCCCCCTGCAGGATCTCACATGCAATCAGGAGGAGACAGCAGCTGTAATGACAGGTGGTGAGCAGACCAATACTGGCCCTGGCTCCCTCAGCTACTTTCCTCAGATGTTCCCCACCCAGATTTTCCTCACCTACAAACCAAGATAGCACCCCCCCCAGGCATCCAGTTACTCTCCTAGAACCCACTGCTCAGCATTCACCTTCCCCTTCCAGCACCCAAGTATTCATCCATCCCAGCACCCCCTCACATCCTCCAGTATCCACTGTCCTGAGCACCCCCAGACACTGTGCACTTCATGTCCTACCCCCGCCACTGGGGTGGGGGGAGTAAGTCAGGGATTCTCCCTCATCTACAGTAACCCCCACACATGGAGCTGTACAAGAACTCGGCAGCTACATTAGTGGTGACTGTTTTATTAAATGATTTCTCCCAGTAAAAAATAAATACAAGTACCCAGGGAGTTGCAATAATCACTGCTCTCCTTTAAATGGTGTGGCTTTTCAGGAGAATCAAGATTTCTCCATTTTCTCGTAAGGATAAAACAGACCACCTCATTCACATAGCAATGCTGTTGCATCCAGACAGAGAGATTACAAAGGGATTACTAAATGGAAGTATTCCAATTTTGAAAAACTGGGTTTTAATGTTCCCTACTCTAAGTATTTTTTAAAGAAATATAATGCCTGTAAGTGCCTGGTATTTATATCTTCAATCACTGTGAAATCACAATCTGTAACCTCAGAGAGATGGTGATATGCATGCAGGAACCACCTCAGGTCTTTACTCCATCTTTGGCTGTTAAAATTTATCAGCAATGTACATTGCTCACAAAAGCTGTACATTACCAAGTGAGGCCAGTTCCAAGCACAAAAGTATGTTACCAAAAGACCTTTATCCACTGCACAGTTCACTCTTACTTGATGTATTTTTAATATGATGAACTAAAGGATACATTCTTTTTCTTGATACACTGGCTTAACGCCACAGTTGTGGTAATAGGATTATGGAGACAAAGCTACGGTCAAAGAACATGCAGTTATTTTCTAGATATTTAACAGACTGTGGGCCCCAGCATATAATCTGAGTTTTGCAAACAGACCCATATGGCCCATCAAAGTTAATGGGGCTCTGCATGGGCACAGAGATCCTGCATGGATCTAGCTGAAGGCAGGGCCAGCGGTCGCCTAGGACACCAGGATTTGGGGAGTGGCGGGCAGCTGCCTCCTGCCTCCATGCTCAGCCACTGGCCATGGAGCCGGGAGGCAGCTGCGGCGAGCCGCCCCCCGGCTCCATGTTCAGCTGCCGCGGCCCGCAGGCGGGGGGGTAGTGCTCCCGTGGGTGGGGGGGTCTGGCTAGAGGGAGGGCGGCGTTAGCTAGGGGGGGTGCAGGGCCAGTGCAAGGAAGTTTCGCCTAGGGCATGAAACTTCCTTGCACCGGCCCTGGTTGAAGGACTGGCACCTATATTAAAACCACTGAGTTAAACAATAGTATTTTTATATTTAGCCAGACACTGACAAAAGATGTCTGTCTCTCTTTCCTACTGAAGTTCTCTCAAATGATTCCAGAACCTCTCATTGTGGGTATGTCTACCCAGCAAAAGCTGTGCTCGGGCTAATCTGAACTAGCTTGACTCCTGCTAGTGCTGATAATAGCAGTGGAAAGAGCATTGCACAGGCTTTAATACAGATGGTCCAAATGCCTGGGCCAGATCCTGCGCAAGTACTTGGCTCACTAGTCCCTTCTGAAGCCCACGCTGCACTGTCTTCACTGTTATCATTACTCACACTGGCTGGATCCAGGCTAGCTTAAGTAGGCTAGCCCATGCACAGCTTTTTACGTATAGACTTTACCTTGCGAGTATATGTACTTCAGGGAATTTTGAGTTTGTTGAATTTACTTCTAAAAATAAATAAATGTTGGATAAACATTTCACAAAACTGTTCTTTTTAATAGTATTTATGTATACCATAGTGTGTATATTGTAGTGCAATTTGATTGAGTTCCAACTTCCATTATAATTTTCCTATTTCAGTTGCTCATAACTTTGCCAAACTAGTACCTTGAGGTGGATTTGAATGTTTGGAAATTTTAAGAAAAAATGGCTGAGTTGTTTCTGAATTATGACTGCATGAGGGGGGAAAAATGCCCTCCTCTCCATATATTCTGATCACATATATTGTCTGCAGATGGCTCGACAGTGGCTGAAATCAACAACTTTGACTGATTTATTTCATAGAGCTCAAGGAAGTCTATACTGTGACCTGCATTGAAAGTAACCCAGTCCTGTAATTTTAAAGTTATGAACACTAAATATGAGATGGCTTCAACCCTGAAAGGTAGTTTAGGCATTATAAAAATTTTGAATGCTTAGTTTTGCCTGAATTTGTCATGTGTGATTCCTTAGGAGTGCTAATGTCATTTAAGAAAGAAAAGGGTATGATGTGCATTTTGCATGTTTTATAGTCAAGGCATGCCAAAATGCTCTTCAAAAGGAGTGAAAAATTGCCACTAGCTTGACTCTTTCGTGGTATTCGGCAAATACCAGCATGGCAGCTATTATACACTCCAAATTAGCTCACAGAGGGTGTAATCCTGTTGTAATGTAAGTTAATAGGAGTCTTACTATTAACTTGAATGGGTACAGGATCAGGTCCATAGAGCCTTGTGTATCTGAATTTATTTGGTTCTGAGAGGATACATTGGCCAAGATACAAAAGTTCTATTAACTCTTTCCAAAACATGCCAGCATGTCATGAGAAAAACAGCATTTCCCTCCAAAGTACTATACTGCTAATGTACTTTCTGGTTATTAGTGAGATGCACTTACTTTTCTTTGTCAGACTTGCAATAAACACCACTGATGCACAAGCTGAAATCAGTTAAATGATGACATTACATTTGAAACCATAAGATATATCACTTGCCTGAGGCAAGATTCTATTGCAGCTCCAGACCTCTGAGATACTAAGCTCTCTTTCGGGGAAAACGATGCACACATTTACAGGCACACATACACATTACCCTCAACAATTTAACATTTACCATCTAGTGGAATCATTCAGCAGAAAACAAAAGCACAGCTGGTCTTTTCCTCAGGGGACAAAGTTGATTACAGAAAACACACAAAATAAATAGAAATAATTTGTGTTAACACACAAAATAGGGAAGAAAAAAAAAACAGCTTAAGGTTCACGCCAGTCCTTTGGCCCCTGAGTATGAAGCTCAGCTTTCTCAAGGGCACTTCTCTAGTCTGCCTCTCAAATACATTCTCCTAATAGCCTCTCTCCTGAGAAGTGGGAGAATGAAGTGGCACTGAGGTTAACTCCTTGTTCATCGGAGGGCAGGTAGTGTTCCTGCCCCTTGGCACACCCACACATTAGTGTCTGAGATTCCAGTTATGTACTATTCTAAACATAAAGGAATAGCAGAGTTACCTAAGTTACCATTATGTGGTAACTGAAGGAAAATGTTGACCCCTGATGGTGACTGCTGTATAAACTCACCTACAGAAATAACTAGCTATCCCATGGCTTCATTACACAGTCTTCAAATTCTATAAATTGAATGCTATAATAAAATGGCAAATATTGTACCATGTAATTGTTTTAGATGAGTATGGTACAATCAGCTACTTCACAGCATAATCAAATATATTCAAACACTAGCTATTAGTATTTTAGCTATTGGTGTTTTTGCTAATGAAATTTCCACTTTTAAACAACATGGAAAAAATACATAAATTTTGGTGACTGCTTGCAACTTGTCTTTATTCTCCACCTGTCTTGCATGTAGTTTTGTCAACTTCATGCTCATTTTCAACTATTACTTTCTGTGAATAAAGGGTATTTTCAGTCCAAGCAACAGGTAGAGGTTCCATAGATTCAGTTGCCTGTCTTTCAAAGTAACCTAGTAAAGCGACAAGGTCGGTGAGGTAATATATTTTATTGGATCAACATCTGTAGGTGAGAAAGACAAGCTTTCGAGCACCCTGAAGTAATCTAGTGGCTAATCTTTTGCTAATGTGGCAGTAAGTCTTTTCAATTGCTGAAAATGACAGTACCACTTAAGGACCACATACAATGCCTACTGAAGTAAATGGAGTGTTGGGTCACGTCCTGAAACCACTACACTAAGATAGCCTTCCATTCAAAACTCACGTTTATATCAACTATCCTTACAGATGTGATGGTTATTTTTACTTTGGTTAGGTGTACTTGGCGGAGGTAGGCACTGAGAAAAGTATATGCAATTTTTCAGATTCTAACTTCTTGTTCTCCGGTCTTCTTTATAGTTCTACTCTGTGCCCTTTCATTAATTACTTATAGCTTTTTTACAACTGAATTTTCAGCTGCAGTCATAAACAGCCCTACCGAGTGTGTAAAGGAGATTTCAGAGCCATGAAGCTTTCACAGAACCATAGAAATGTAGGGCTGGAAGGGACTTTGAGAAGTCACCAAGTCCAGCCCCCCGAGCTGAGGCACGATCAAGTAACCTGTCGGGGATGCTCTAGGTTGTTTGTCCAACCTGTTCTCGAAAACCTCCAGTGATGGGGATTTCATAGCCTCCCTTGGAAGTCTGTTCCAGAGCTTAACCCTTATGATTAGAAAGTTTTTCCTAACAGCCAACCTAAATCTCCCTTGCTGCAGATTAAGCTAATTTATTTTTGTCCTACCTTCAGTGGATATGGACAACAATTGATCTCAGTCTTCTTCATAAAAGTCCTTAACATACCTGAAGACTTATCAGCTCCCCCTCAGTCTTCTTTTCTCATGACTAAACATGCCCAGTTGTTTTAACTGTCCCTCACAGGTCAGGTATTCTGAGATTTTTATCATTTTTGTTGCTTTCTTCTGGATTCTCCCCAATTTGTCCATATCTTTCTTAAAGTATGGCACCCGGAATTGTACACAATACTCCAGCTGAGGCCTCACCAATACCAAGTAGGGTAGGACAATTACCTCCTGTGTCTTACATGCAACACAACATAACCCAGAATATTAGCTTTTTTTGCAATTGCATCCCATTGTTGACTCATATTCAATTTATGATCCGCTATAATCCTCAGATCCTTTTGAGCAGTACTACCCTAGTCAGTTATTCCACATTTTGTAGTTGTGTATTTGATTTTTCCTTTTTAAGTACTTGGCACTTGCTTTATTTAATTTCATCTTGTTGGATTCAGACCAATTCTTCAATTTGTCAAGGTTAATTTGCATTCTAATCCTACCCTCCAAAGTGCTTTCAACCCCTCCCTGCTTGATGTCATCGACAAGTTTTATAAGCACACTCTCCACTCCATTACCCAAGTCGTTAATAATAATATTGGCTAGTACCAGACTCAAGACTGATCTCTGCAGGACCTCACTAGCTACACCCTCTCAATTTGACAGTGAACCATTGATAACTACTCTGAGCCCAGGTCTACACTAACCCCCCCTGTCGAACTAAGGTACGCAACTTCAGCTACGTGAATAACGTAGCTGAAGTCGAAGTACCTTAGTTTGAATGAAAAAGCACTTACCCGGGGTCCACACGCGGTGCGCAGGCTCCCCCGTCGACTCCGCCTATTCCGTTCGTCGAGCTGGATTACCAGCATCGACGACGGAGCACTTCCTGGTTCGATTTATCGCGTCTTGACAAGACGCGATAAATCGAACCCAGAACATCGATCGCGCGCCTCCGACCGGACACGTAAGTATAGACATACCCACAGTATGGTCTTTTAACCAGTTGCGCACCCACCTTATAGTAATTTCATCTAAACCATATTTCCCTAATTTGCTTATGAGAATGTCATGTGCAACTGTGTCAAAGGCCTTACTAAAACCAAAAATGTCACATCTACTTCTTCCCCATTATCCACTAGGCCAGTAACCGTGTTAAAGCGGGAAATCAGGTTGGTTTGGCCTGAGTTGTTCTTGACAAATCCATGCTGGCTATTCCTTATAACCCTTTGAAACAGGCCCTATAACATGTATACAGTGGAGTCGCAGCATACACGCATTTAGCTTGCGGGAATTCAACTATATGCGCTGCGCCAAAAACCCCAAAAACCAGACCGCTTATGGTTTGGGGTTCTGGCTGCCAGCCCCTTGCCAGTTGGGGTCCCAGCCGCCACCCCGCTCAGCCTGCTGCCAGCCTGTGGTTCTGTTCGCTGAGGCTGGGAGGAGGCTGAACGGGGCCAGCAGCTGGTATCCCAGACCGTCAGCGGGCTGAGCGGCTCAGTCTGCTACCGGTCTGGGGACCCAGCCGCCGGCCCCACTCAGCCTCCTGCTGGCTGAGTGAACGGAACCCCAGGTCGGCAGCAGGATGAGCAGGGCGCGCAGCTGGTATCTCAGACTGGCAGCGGGCTGAGTGGCTCATCCCGCTGCTGGCCTGGGGTTCCGTTCACTCAGCAGCAGGAGGCTGAGCGGCTCGGTCCGCTGCCGGTATGGGGTCCCGGCTGCCGGCATCCCTCTAATTCTGACTATATTTTCAATTTCCATTTTACATGGTGACCTTAGAACCTGACCCCCGCGTAAGATGTGACTCCACTGTTTATCAAAGTTAGCATTTCACAATAAGATGTAAGTATGCAAAATGCATTAGGGCTAAGCCGGGACTTACACTTCTCCCTGAGGCCAGAGGGGGAAGGATTAAACATGCTTCTGGAAGCAGTAGCACACTAGATTCATACAAGGATGACAAAAGCAAAAATTACTATATCACCAGGTGCTGAAACATTAACAAACAAGGCAGCCGCTGTTTCAATACACAATCTTGCTGCATATAATCTTCATCAAACATTAGCATTCATTTTCCTCCTATCCCTGAAAATATTTACATCAACCAGGAAATGTCAAACAACATTTCCTCCTTCTCTTTAATCATCAGTATTTTCACTCATAGTTCATCAGGGAGAGATGACTTCATGCAAACCCACCTGTGGCTTTACTTCATCCTACCACTTGTGAACTATGAAATCATCCCTAGCTTGGGAAAATACTTTTCTTACAAACAGCAATATGTGTGCATGCTCCCTCTCTTGCTAATACACTTCCTACTTTAGGGCACCCTACTGTGTAGAGTATTAAAATTCTGTTTCTGAGGCTCTCATTTATTTTTATATGAAACTTTTTCACATCTGAGGCTCAACAAGACAGTTATCAATTTGTGCGCTTTGGAAACCATTGGCCTGGAGGATATAGAATTGAAACTAAACTATATTTATTATCCTTTTGGGGAGAAAGAGACAGAGTACATTCACAAACTGTATAATAAGGGCCTGATTCTTATTTTACAACAATTCAACACTAATGTGATTGTGACAGGGTTGGACTCACCCCTGCGGCACCTCCTGCTGGTTGTTCCAGGGAATTAGCTCACCAGCCTCTGGAGCGCCCTCTGCAGGCCAGTGATCCGCCTGACCACTCTGGCCCATGTCCCTCCCAGGACCTGGTACCCCTTTAACTGGGGTGCTGCCCCCTAGCAATACCCCCAGATCTAGGTCTCCCCTCCCCAGGGGAACCCCAACCCACTATCCCCACCTCGCCTCAGTCAAAGGCTACTGCCAGTCACCAGCTAGCCCCCGCGCCCTGGGGCAGACTGCAGTATAAGCCACTCATCACAGGCAAAGGGGGTTTGGACCTGCTACCTCAGCCTACCCGTGGGCTGCCCCTGCAACCCCAGTACCTAGATGGGCCTAACCCTAGGCCACAGCCTGGGGTTTTCTCAGGCCAGAGCTCCCCAGCTCCTCTGGCCTTCCCCAGCCCTGCTCCACCCTAGGTACCTGCTCAGGTCCCTGCAGCCAAACCCTTCTCCCTCTAAAAGCAAAGGGAGAGTCTGTTTGCTCCAGGCCCACTGCCCTCTTATAAGGGCCAGCTGGGCCCTAATTAACTTGCCACAGCTGTGGCTGCCTGCAATCAACCCAGCTTCCAGCCTCAGCCCTCTCCCAGGGCTGTTTCCAGCCCCTTTAGGGCCTGAGCAGTGTTCCACCCCACTACAATGATCCTTTCCCCCGATGTCAGTGGAGTTACTCCCAATTTATAATGGTATGAATGAGAAGAATCATGCCTATGGACCTAAATCCATCTATTATGGGCAGGCTAGTAGCAACACCTGTAGTTAATGGCTGCCTAACACTTTCCATTATGAGAGCCTGTTTTCAGGGGCTTATAACTTTATTAAACTTTAACCGTTGGGACTGGAATTTTCCCAGATGAGTGTCTGCCTCAGGCTGAATTTGTGTGTTTGTTTAAGTTGATCCATTTCCAAGAACAACATTAGAAAAAAATACAACTGTTTTGCCCACGTAAACAAATTCTTATAACCATTTAATTGAGAAGCTCTAGCACTGCCATGCCTTGGTGCAGGAAGGCCGCTGGTGTCAGGATGCGCCTTTTGTTGTTCTGGTGAAAATCCACCCAAAATTGACCAAGTTATAAACTTTTTTCAAAAATCTCAGTTTGTACATGCACAGGATGGATTTGTCAGAAACTTGCAGCTAAATTCTCTGAAGATTCTGACTGTACTGGGCATGTTCCATCCTCACAGAGCTTCTCACGTTCCCACAACGGATTTCAACGGTGTGCATAGTCAACCTTAATTCTGGCATTTCCTAATTTTTACATGCTTACTTTTGCAACATTAACATTCTTTTAACATAGTATTTTTGTATGTAATATCTATTTCATGTGTTTTTGTGCACACTTTATTTTGATAGATAATCACAACAGTTCGCAGATTATCAAATGGATATCACTTCAACGTCTCTCGTATATATTATTAATAGATTTAAAAAAACCTGCTCGTGTGTCAAGTTTCAGCCTACAGTAAATAGCCTTGGTGAAGCTATAAACTCCTGAATACTTAAATTTAACTATTGTAGGTAGATTTTCAAGTCAATGAAAATGGGCACTCAACTCCCCTTTCTTACTTTTGAAAATCTAATGGAGTACATTCCCTCTATAATGCTAGTTGCATGGTTATGCTAATCTTGCCCAGTCCTTTTATGTCCCCATGTGACGGTGTTCCCCATAAAACTTTATGGGCAGATGCTTATAAATGTATATATGTAACTAGAATATGTTTTATGCTACATGTGCCATGTAACATATCTCTGTGAAAGTTATGACCTACTGAATTTATTCCTCCTGTTTGTATGCATGTATCATTGTTGTAGTTGAAGTTATGAATATCGGTTGTATTTCTTGAGAAAGGAATGTGCAGGTTAAGTGCCCAATCAAGAAGCACTTAACAGACAATAGAACTTGCAGTCACCAATCCACATCTGAACTTTGCCAGGAATGTGACTGGTCCATGTGACCCCAACTCCATTTGGTAACTGGATGCTACACAGGGAGAGGGAGGGGTGTCCACCCAGAGGAGAAAATCTATTTAAACCCCGAGGAAACCCCTCCATTTTGTCTTCAGCTGGCTAAAGGAAGAAGCTCTCCACCCCCCAAGGAGACCTGAAAGAGACTGAACAAAGGACAAAGACATTAGGGGGGTGAGTGATTGCTGGGCCCAGGCTAGAAGGAAGATAGCCTGTTTACTGGACCTAGTGAGGGGTTTATCTGTACACAGGGTGATTAGACATAGAACTGCGTGTTCTCTTTTATTTTATTCGGTAATTCACTTTATTCTGTCTGTCACTACTTGAAATCACTTAAATCCTATTTTCTGTACTTATTAAAATCACTTTTTACTTATTAAGTTTCCTGGAGTTGAGTTGTTACCTGGGGGAACGCAGCTGTGCATATCTTTCTATCTTTGTAATAGAAAGCGAACTATTTATGAGTTTACCCTGTATAAGCTTTATACAGGGTAAAACGGATTTATTAAGGGTTTGAGCCTCCTTGGAGTTGAGCAGCTGGGTGTCAAAGGCAAGAGCGCTTCCAGGGGCCTTACAGTGGTGAGTGGACTTGGTTCGGACCTGGGTCTGTGTTTGCAGCAGATCAGTGGAATCTGGCTCAAAACAGACAGGATTCGGGAGTCCCAAGCTGGAAAAGGCCTGGAAGCAGGGGCAGAAGCAGCCTTGGCACACCAGGTGGCAGCACCAAGCAGGTCTCTGTGGCCCCAACCCGTCACACCCCATAAAGCAAAACACAGGATAAGAGACAAACTAGCAATCTGTTACTAGAGAAGGCAAATAGCCAACAACCTGTACTGTGATCTAAAACCCTATTGTGACTATTATCCAGCAAACACTTACACATATACATAGCTTTTCTCATATGAGCCTACTTATGTGAGTAAAGCTATACCTGAATGTAAGTGTTTGTAGGATAGGATCTTATCTCCAGAGTAGCTGACCATTGGGGCTTAAACTTCAGTAGAATAATACCTAACACATGTAGTTTCACTTTGGGTATGTCTACACTGCAATTGAGTGCACCAGGAGCTGTAGCAGTAATACAGTCATCAACACAGAACCCACTAGCAAAGCTGCAGACCTCCCTCGATTATACAGAATACAAATAAAAGCTGTTTTCATTGTGAAATTAGACAGGTTTCCTTTCTCCATCTAAATCATAACTGCAACTCTACCACACATTTGAAATGCAATTAAAATATTTTTCCACATGTAGCCACACTCTAGCAGCATCAACAAGTCAGCATACAAATTACGCTGGTGTTAAGTAATGACAGCGCATCCAGTGATTGATACTGGTACAGAGACTTCAAGATAGCTGTAATGTGTATTCAAATGCTGCACACTTTGGTATATCAAGCGCTTCCAAGATTATTAATGACGGCATGATTTTTTGAGATGGTTGCTAAATAATAAATAGTGAAGGGGTTGAATAATATTTTCCATTATAAAAAACAAATTTGTAGATAGCTCTTTTGCAATTACAAAGGGAATATGGTGGAGAGATTAATACATTTAAATATTCACATCATTTATTATATAACATCATGTCCAGAAAATATTTCTGTAGAGTTAATAGTATAATGAATGTCATTTTTTTCAATTAAATATATTTTTATAAAGCCTTTGATTTTTTTTTTTTTAAAGGGAATATGCACTGGTTTTGGACAAAGATGCATAGAGTAGAGTAGCCCCACAGATTGCAATATTGGTCTCAATGCCAAAAAAAAATAATCTAAATGATCCTTTGCAAGTCGCACTTACTTTTATTGAAAACTATGGGTTAGACTGTGAATGTAAAGCCACAATCCCATAGCAGGGAGCACTGCTCTGACAGGACTATACCTAACACAGGCACAGTGCCTCCAAGACTTACTCGGGGAGAGAGTATGCCACAACACCCTTTGCTACATCCATTGAAAAGGAGCAGCAAACACAACTCACTTTTGTCTCACACAGCTCTGCTAGCCGATGTGGAGGGGGAGCTGGGCTTCACACCTCACCTCTCCTTGTCTGGGTCGGCCAGCACCAGTGTGGAGCAGCCCTTGTGCTCAGCGACCGCAAAGACTGAAATTGTGACTTGCCTCCCTGTTCACAGGCACAAAGAGGGGAGATTCCATAAACCACAGATTCTGCACTCCAGGATAGGTAGTTGTTGGGCTTCTGTCCTTGCCACTCCTTCCTTCCAAGCTTTTATCAGAGAAACCAAACTATAAACTAAACCCAGAGGCTCTAGTTCTTAATTCTAAAGAGGTCTCTACTGGGTTTTAATAATAATAAAATAATGATTAGCAAATAGAAGTTCATACTGAGCCAAATTAACATGAACAGCAAGCTGGAACAACCATTCTTTGCAGACAAATTATTCATCTTGTATAAATGACCTAATAATTCAGGGCCCACTTCTACCACACTTATGCATACTGAGTAGTGCCATTCTCTTGTGTATTTGCAGTGAAATTAAGGGTATGTCTACACCACGAGTAGACACCCATGGCTGGCATGGGCCAGCTGAATCGGGCTCACAGAGCTCAGGCTAAGGCTCTGGCTCTATGTAGATGTTCAGGCTTAGGTTACAGCCCAACCTCTAGGACCCTCCCCCCTCACAGGGTCCTAGAGCCTGGGCTCCAGCCCCAGCCCAGTCGTTTACACCGCAATTAAATAGCCCCTTAGCCTGAGCCCCTTGAGCCTGAGTCAGCTGGCACTGTCCAGCAGTACCAGATTTACCACGGCACCACTGGTGCCATGGCGCTGGGCCCACAGTCCAAAGGGGCCCCAACCCGGCCGCTCTTCTCCATCCCCCACTCTCTCCTGTGGGGGCAGAAGCTTGATGCTGCCAGCTCCTGCTGCAGCAGGGCAGGCTCCGCTGGCAGCCATGCTCCTCCCCCGCCTCATCCCCCAGCATGCCACGTTCCCGCCCCTCCCCCTCTCTGCCGCCAAACAGCTGTTTGCCGGCAGGAGAGAGGGGGAAGAGCGAACCTGCAACACATTCGCCACTCCGGGGAGGAGGAGGAGAAGAGGCGGGGGCAGAGCCTTGGGGAAGGGGGTGGAATCGGGGCATACCCCCTCCCGCTCCCTGCTGTGAGCACCCCCACAACTCCAGACCACACCCCCAGCCCTCTGCCCTGACTCCTGCACCCCCTCACACTCCACTCATGTACCCCCAGCCCCGACCCCTGCACCCCCTCACACATACCCAGCCCCCCCACACACGCCCCATGCCCTGACTTCTGCACCCCCCGACACATCCTAACCGCCACCCTGAGCACCAAATGGGAGCTCCTGCGCGCGCGCACACACACACACACACACACACCCCATTCCCACCTGCATCCCTTGCACCAAACAGGAGCTGCCCCAGGTAAGCGCTCCACACCCCAACCTCCTGCTCCAACCCTGAGCCCTCTCCCCAACCCTAGCTCCTGGCCAGACACCACACCCCAACGTGTATTTTTTTTTACATTTTTTTTATAAAGCGCTCTTATCCAAAGTGCTTTACAACAGTTAGCTAACGGTACAAACAATATTTGGAAAGATCATTAAGTGGTCTGTCGAGATCCTCCACGATTTTCAAGTGGTCTGTGGAAAAATAAGTTAGACTACAAGAACAATCAAGGTACCTCACTTTATTTTCATTTACTTCCTATTACTTATAGGAGGAGGATGAAGAAAAAAAAGAATGAAAAACGGGGGCTGGGAGGCGATAAGAGAGAATGTTCTTTTTCTTGGCTGGGTCCTAAGGAGGGGCCCCAAAAATGAAGTTGAGCACAGGGCCGGGGGGGCCCCACTAACTCTAAATCCACCACTGGCTTTCATGTCACCTGGGCTGGGGATACTGTGTCGACTGATCCCCACAGTCTCCAACCTACCTGGGCAGCACAGCAGACATGGCCCTGCCCACTAGCTCCTCTCCACTCCCAAGCCCACCCACCACTTGCTTAAGGCTTAGCCATTTCATGGTTAAAAATTATTGCTTGCCCCTCCCCCCCATCAGGCTTTTCTGGCAGCCCTGTTACCAGGTATCCAGTTTTAGACTGGAAACTCCAGTAGAAAACGGGACCTGAGTGTCCGGTTAGCAGTGCTGACTGGAAACTAAAAGTCCGGTTATAGGAGTAACCACATTAGCCTCCGCTCCTCCCACTCCCAAAACCCACCCCAGAGGGCTGGAAGAGAACCTGTCCTGCTGCTGCGGAAGGAGGGGCAGCCCAGTGCAGAGAGAGATTAAGAGAATGAGCTAGAACCAGGTAGGTACCCGCTCTATGTGGGCAGGGGATCCTGTTTACCCGCTCCCCAGCCCTGCTGCACTTGCAGTTTACCCCTGGCCCAACCCTAGCTCCTGCCCCACTGTGTTTTTGCCCCCGGCCCCTTTTACAATCATTCCCCAGGGTGGCCCACAAATATGTTTGGCTCCAGGCCCACAAAAAGTTAATCTGGCCGCGGCTTTTTAATTGCAGTGTAAACATACCCAATGAGAATACCTGCAGAATGAGGTAAATCAATCCGTGGAGCTACTCACTGACTAAGGTATCACTCAGCGTGAACAAGGGTGGAAGAATTGAGCCCTCTCATTTATGCATGATTATAGCTAATGTAATCCTCAGCCTTTCCACATCCTTGGCAAGGCTGATCCTTTGATATGTTGATATTTGTGGTACAGAACTTCAATAGAAACGTCATGATTCTGCTTTCAGTTCTTTCACACTGAAGAAATTCTATAAATACTTTGTTAGACAGTATAATATATATTAGAAATGATAGTCACAAAGGGAATAGCAGATACGGTTGCCAACCCTCCAGGATTGACCTGGAGTCTCCAGGAATTAAAGATTAATCTTTAATTAAAGATTATGTCATGTGATGAAACCTCCTGGAATACAGCCAGCCAAAATTGGCAACCCTAATAGTAGAGCAGGCAAATAAAGGCAAACTAGCTTTGGTGGATATAAAATCAAAAATGATTTTGGGGCATGAATTTGGTGAATCCAGGACCCTGCTATATTTATCTAAAACCAGGCAACACTCTGTTTTTACTCTCTCTCATTTCACAAGCCATGTTTCTATCAAACCAAATATCCTATGCTTAGCCCTACTTTTTAAAGATTTTTGTCTTAAAATATCCTTTATTCTTAAATATTTGAAAGTATCTTTGAGATCTGGAGTGCTCAACTGAAAAATGAAGTTGAGCACAGGGCCGGGGGGGCCCCACTAACTCTAAATCCACCACTGGCTTTCATGTCACCTGGGCTGGGGATACTGTGTCGACTGATCCCCACAGTCTCCAACCTACCTGGGGAGCACAGCAGACATGGCCCTGCCCACTAGCTCCTCTCCACTCCCAAGCCCACCCACCACTTGCTTAAGGCTTAGCCCTTTCACGGTTAAAAATCACTGCTTGCCCCTCCCCCCCAATCAGGCTTTTCTGGCAGCCCTCTTACCAGGTATCCAGTTTTAGACTGGAAACTCCATGTTATAAACTTCATTTATAACAATGAAACCTCATTTCTGTTATATGCTCCCTACTGGCCTGTTTTACCAAAGGGATGTAGATATTTGAGACTATTCTATGGTTAAATATAGGGCATTCTAGCTTTTTACCATTTGAAATATTTTGTATATATACAGCGGAAGCCACTTATTAGCAACTTCTCGGTTCCCAGAGAAAAGTTGCTATTACCCGGAGGTTGCTAAAGGCAGGTTTGTGGGGCTCCAGCCAAGAAAGGAAGGGCTGGGATGCAGCCTGGAGAGTGCAGGGAAAGGTCCAGTGCCTCCCCTCAGGGCACCAGTGCCTCCACTTCCCGCTTCCCACTGCCTCCCTTCCCTGCCCACCACGACGGGACTCTGGCAGGAGCCCCCTTGTTGGGTAGGATTGTGAGCATCCCAGCCCATTACCTCCTGTGCGGGTGGCAGGTTCCTGGCTGCAGGCAGGGCTGCAGACAGGGCAGGCACTTCCCAGCATTTTCTTCCCTGGCTACTGTCCTGCAATCCTGCCTGCGGCCAGGGCCTTTCATCCAAATAAAGTTCTCAATAAGCAGTGTGCTGTTGCCAGTATTCGAAGACCATTAACATTTAAGTCAATCAGACGGGATTGGCTCCCAGC
The DNA here is from genome assembly GCA_037349315.1 of Chelydra serpentina. Classification (NCBI taxonomy): domain Eukaryota; kingdom Metazoa; phylum Chordata; order Testudines; family Chelydridae; genus Chelydra; species Chelydra serpentina. The sequence continues at coordinate 3,626,257 of JBAIAC010000032.1, forward strand.
AAAAATGTTGCTATTAACCAAAAGTTGTTAATACTGGGATTTCTCATACCCGTCATCCATTGCATATATGTACTAGCTACAGTGATACCTACCACATTTATACTTTCATTAACACTATGCTTTGGGGAAAATGCAGGTGATCCAAGGGCCCCGTGGATTGACAGCAGCATCCCCAGCACCTCTAGTTCCAGCACCTATGGCAAAGCATTTAAACAGATGCTTGAGAGGACTTAAGCTAATGCTTAAAATCAAACATGTTTAAGTGCTTTGCTGAACGGAGATGGACTTAACCACATGCTTATTTCACAAAGGGCTTAAGCACGTGCTTAATTTTAACGGAACTGAGGCTTGAAATTTGTTACAATCTTAACACGTACCCATTAGTCCTTTGATGAATCCATTTTATGTGCCTATAGTTCATACATTTTCACTGCTTCCAGTAGCTCAGGGGCAAAATAGCTGCGAAAAAGAAAGCTGCTTGCACAGTATTATGCTTCAAGTCTCATCAGCCACATTGCCAGCTAAATTCTGGTTCCGGTTTCTTTGTTGGGTTTTTTTTGGTGATAGCTGGTCAGATTGTAGAGGGCTCAAATAACATCGCTGGAGTTACATATACCAGGCTGCGCTAGCAGAGCTGGCAGTCTGAATAATCCTCTGCTCAATTTATCAGTCAGAAATGTGGATATGGAAGACATTGATGAGAACAACACTCATGGAAAAACCAAGATATAATTTTTATAGTTGCTTTTCTGAACATTTCATTAAGAATTGCCCCTGTAGTGCCTTGTAGAATTTACTCAGACAAATTGAAAAAAGAGGGAGAGTATGCTGGAAACATTTTAAAAAGGGAATAATTAAATTAGAAAAATCAATACATACGTGAAGGATGCCCAGAAACTGCTAGCAAGCTACTAACATGAAATGAGGAGCACAGAAATGTTACTATTCGCTTCCAAACAAAAGATTTATGAGTAGGGTGATGGAAGAAGCCAGCTAATGGCTTGGTTAAGAAGAAAAAAAAAAGAGGTCACCAAATCAATAACTGTCTACGCGTTATAGGCACTACTACTACAGGCCCCCATAATGTTAGAAAGATTTATGAATTTTTTCACCACTCTTGTAAAGAGCCATCTAGGCAGAAATGCTGGCTAATAACTTACAGGAAGACAGCTAAGTGCAAGAAAGGAAAATATTAAAAAGGAGGGAAACACTTTAGGCAATTAAACATCTTAATGGGGAAAAATATTAGAGCTTAATGGCACAACCACTAAAATGTATACACATCATGGGCCTAATCCTGCAAGCTCTCCAGGCACAGAGCTCCCACTGACTTCGGTGGGATTTCAGCATATGAATGGTGTGCAGGAATGGGGACAATCTGATGATGTGAGAAAGAAAGTGAGGGGCAGGTGCTTTCATGGATAAAGCACTCATCTGTCACCTCAGGAACCCTGGGATCAAGCTTAGTTTAAGGTCTTAAGTAAAACAGATTTGATGATCTCAGCTTAGTCCCAGAGGACAGGAATTCTCCTCACAAAAACCACACACAATAACATAGGCACAGTGCAGCAAGACTGGCAGTCTTTGCGCAGGACTGAAGTAAAATAGAAACTGAACTACCTCTACCCCTAGAGAGAAGGACTATCCACCCGAAAGCAGGGTGGTGATGCAGCACAGGGAGACTTGCTCTGTAGCTGTCTGACTGTACTTAGCATAGGGAATAAAAAAAAAAAGAAAAACTTCAGTTTCCACTTTGGCCAGTCCCCTTCTCTTCAAAAACCACAAAAAATCCACAAAAAAAGAAGAAGTGCGGGAGCTGGGATAAAACAAATATCGGGGTCATTTGGAGACAGACATTCTGAATAAACTAGCTGATTAAGTTCACTCCTTACCCATTTCATTTATTTTGCTTATCAGTGACCTGCTCTCTTATATGGAATGAGTGGATTGAAAATTGGGAGGTAGTGGTATATGTACACTACAACTGAAGCTGAGAATTGGCAAGTAGGGGAAGATAGAGAGAAATCCTGGATGAAGGGGAGAAGGCATTTAGTATCTAAGATCTATGCCTACCATCACCTGGATAAACTTGGTATTCCTTTGTCTCCTTAGACATCATACGCATTAGGTCAGGATTTGCATTTTCTTCTGCTTGGGAAGCACATAAAGAATGAGTGCAACTGAAATCTAATAATAATAATAAAGATGACTATGAGCAAGATTCAGAAAACTGAGTTTGGAGATCCTGTCTCAATCTTTTAATTGTTCCTTTACATGAGGATTCATCTCACAATACACATGATCACTGTGAATCTCTTTTCTGTGAAACTTAGATAAAGGTCTTTCAGAATGTAGCTTGAAAAAAAACAACAGCTGTATGGTTAGATGACCAGCCAAGGTATATTCTGTGAAGGCCAGTGAATTGGACTTAGAAATGTCTGTTTATCACAATGTATTCTGAAGAGCATGCTCAGTAGGAAATAGTAAATGCTGGATTTACTAGCGAAAGACACAGGGCTTGTCTTCACTACCAGGGTAAGCTGACCTAAGTTATGCTATTCCAGCTTCATCAATAACGTAGCTGGAGTCAATGTAGCTTAGGTTGACTTACCCCAGTGTATTCACTGTGCTGCATCAACAGGAGACGCTCTCCCGTCAACTTACCTTAATCTTCTCGGGGAGCTGTCGTACCAGGGTCAGAGTGCTCTGCGGTCAATTTAGCGGGTCTTCACTAAACCAACTAAATCAACCCCTGCTGTATCAATTGCAGCAGTGTCCATCTCCCTGTAGTGAAGATCAGCCCTGTCTCAACCAGGTCTATAATATATGGCAAGGTAATGAATACTGGCTTTTCATGTATGGGATGGATGAGAAATTATATATATACACATGCACACACATGCACGCACACCTTTGCAATAAATTTAAAACTGCCTTCACAGTAGGGTGACTAGATGTTCTGATTTTATAGGGACAGTCCCGATATTCAGGGCTTTTTCTTATATATTTCTTTCCTATTACCTTCCACCCCTGTCCTGATTTTTCATACTTTCTATCTGGTCACCCTGTCTCACAGCCATGGTGTGGCCTGACAAGACCACTCAAGTAAGTCTTTAGAAACTACCCATCATCTTATAATAAGGGACGTCTTGCTTTATCCACAGTTAAACTGTATTGCCTGACATCTCTGTTAAAATATATACACTGGAGCAATTTCAGGATGAGCCTGAATCAAATCCTTACAAGTGAACAAGCAGTAATGAGTATTGTTCTCTTACTAAATGTGTGATTAAGGAGATTGGAAACAGGAGATTAAAAATTATAAAAAGTATATTATATATATATATATATATATATATAAAGTTAGACTGAATTATTTAAAAGAATAATCTCTTCTTCCTATATGGGTGCATCCAAACCTGACAAGTGATACTAAGGGGTGAGAGACTTAAGCTCTGGATAAAAAAACACCAAACCTAATTTTTGCTTGTAAATCTGATAAAATAATGGTATCTTCAAATTATGGACCTGAACCTGACTCAGGAAAATTGTTCTATTGACATGACTCACTCATGTAAGTGAGCAACCAATGAAATACTATCATATCCCAGAAAAGATCATGTCCAATCATTAGAGAGATGTGACTTATATCTGTTACATTAAAAGGGGGCTGAAGGGAAATAGCACACGGTTGCAGGAGATTATCAGTAGGGGCAATTATTTGGTGTCATACATGCACACACACAAAAACACACACACACAACAAAGTGTTACATTTTCAAACCTACAGGACAGGTTATTTATACACCCTGGCAAAATCTGCATGCACAAAATGTAAAGATCTGCTCATGCAGCGTGTGCAAGTGCATTTTTAGAGGCATATTTGTTGTATTTGCCTTAGAAAAATTCACCTACAATGCAAAATACTGAATGATAGGTATAGAAAAGTGGCATGAATTTAAGTGCCCTCAGAGGCTCCCTAGACTGTGGAAAAAAAGGCTACCTGTAATAACAGCAGCAGCAACATAAACGTATACTAATAGGATGCCCTATAGCCCATAGCCTTTGTATACCTAAAAATATAAGTAGACACAAATAGATTCAACAAAAGCAAAGTCAATATGACTTTAAATAATTAATCCAATGCAGAAACAAATAGAACCCAACTCAGCCACCAAGATTATGGATCAACAGCATTTGCTCTATTGTGAAAGTTGTTAGATTTTCCATTATGAGTTTCACTTATAAGGCTGATTTGACCTCCCCTCTAAAATCCACGAACTATGACAGGTTGACTTCATAATTGGGAGGTCACATCTGAGGCTGAGGTTAAATTGTGCTATGAAGTTTGAAGTGACTCATAGGATTCCTGAATTCTGAAACCACAAATGTAGCAATGTTCACCAGAGCTGAAAATATTTTCTAACCCTTTTTGTCACAAAACAAAACCAAAAAGTAGTAAGAGAAATAACTAGGGGAGCCCAGTCAACTAAGATTTGAGATCTAGGGTCCAGGATCCAAATTCAGCTCACTGAAGAGCATCAGTAAAGTACTCCCCATCTCTCCCCTTTTCTTGCACCCTGAGCAGCTCTGAACTGCCCTTCTCCCAATCTGGACTGCTCTACCACGGTGCTGATGGCAGCTCCTCCAAATCCCCCAGCATGACATCCGCATGCCCTCCACAGCTCCTCTCCCTCACATCCCCCCTACAGTGTCCCCAAACCAAAGGATTTGGCTTGGAGGGGACTTTCAAGAGCAGCGAGGTCCAGGTGGGGAAGGAGTTCAGGAGCAGCTATGGGGCTGCAGGAGAAGAGCCAACACATTTCTGAGGTTTGTCAATGGGCATCTCCATTGCTATAAACCTCTGGAGGTTCTTCAGGTGGAAAAGGCAAAAAGGTGCTAGCCCGTGCCTTCCCCAGCAGTGCGGAATTCCCAGATGCATCCCTCTCTGTCTCTTGCAGTGCTGTCGCACAAAGCCCTGTTTATTTAAGTACTCTAATTTTATGAGCTGGGCATATGGGAAGTACTAGTTCTGTGCCTAATGGCACTCAGAGAATTGGCTGGTATATGGAATCATAAAGCCTGATCCTGTGAGTACCACTCAGGATTGGACACTTAGCAAAGAGTGGCATTGATTACCTTCAGTGTGCAATTTGTTTAACCAGGAATTAGTACAATGTATGTCACAGAAAAGAAAGGTGCAAAGCAGCGCAACTCCTACAGTATTAAGACATTTTTAGTTTTTGTGATCACTAATATAAACTATTTAAGCTCTGGATAGATAAGATTATATGAGCTACTGCAATGTTTGCGAAAGGTTCTGATATGGGCCTGCAGCATTAATGATGGTTTTTTTGGTGGGGAAATATAGTAAACATTGTAACTCAGCTAAAAGAGTATTGGTCTGTTTGATACGTAGTGTTATATACTACAGTGATCTTTTTCCCAAGATATATTTATTGCTGGGATTGATAAGAAATGAAGTAATTTAACAGCAGCAAACTTTCCCAGCGATGGGATACACCAAGCTGCTAGGTATATGCACAAGGAATGGTGTGACACAATGTTTGGCTAAGCAATTATACACAGTCTATCTATGGTAAACAAATGTTAATTTCCAGGCTTTGTCGATTTGTATACTGCACTGTATCCCTTACAAACAATTTGTCAAACTACCAATTTCCTTCTGTGGCACATGTTCCAAGAGCTGTGAATAGATGTGCAGTATTGCTCATGTGAATAGATGTGCAGAGAAAGAGAGAGAGAGTGATCATTAGCATCTTACAAAGGACAAAAGGCATGAATTCAACACTGCCAAGAGAAAACATCTAAATTAGCTGGTTGAAACATTTCCGATGAAATTTCATTTGGTCGAAGCTGAAAGTTTCTTGGAGACCTGTCAATTTTGAAAAAGTTTTCATCTGGAAGTTTTGCAACAGAGATGCTATCAGAATGATCCAGGGTGAAAAATTCTGCTCTGAATCAGGCAGAGCAGAAACTTGAATCCAGGTCTCCCAGGGGGGTGTCCTACCCACCTGGCCCTCATGCACACACATCTCCTTCCAAACCAAAAAGCTATGGTTTCAACCACAACATGGGAATTTTGAGACAACTCTATTTTTGCAAAAATGTTCAAATGGTTTTGGGTTTGTTCCAGCACAGAACCCAAATAAATTTCAACATCCTTGCAAGTTGCCATGAAACAGAATGGCCATCCTCTGGTCAGCTCTAGAAATGTCTCAGCGTAATATGTAAAGCACATATACTTTGAACGTAGTAGGTGGCTGGGTTTTTTGGGTTTTTTTAAATGAAGTTCAAGAAAACAGTGATGTGTGATAGAAGCAGATGCAGACTGACATTGCAGGTTTCTTCGCAAAACATTTGTTCCTAACATAATCAGAACACAGCAAAATGTAGGAGGACTGTGCTTTGTCAGCTGGTCTTGAAAGCTACTCTCTCTCCTCATTTAAATCTCTCCTGAAGATCCACTTGTTCTAAAAAGCCAACAAGCAACTGGCCCCTGTGTCACCTACTCTATTTTATGAGGGGTGAACTGTTCTTTTAGGGGAGGGAGAGGGAAGAGAAGGATAGGGGAGTAAGAGCACAGGACTTGAAGACGAAGGCAGTTGAATGGTGGAGGGAAAATTGTGGACAGCTGAGGAATTAACTTTAAAAAAATGTAACTAGTATGATGTGAGCCTGTCATCACCCGTCTCCCTTTGCTTGTATGCTTCTTCCCTGTGTTTGTCCTTGTTTTAGTAGGTTTTTAAGTCGTTAGAACAGGAACTGTATTTGGAAAGTGCCCGGCCCATTTTGGGTGTGCCCATTACCTGAATAATAATACTAGTAATATAAGGGCTAGTCTACACTTACCCGCAGCGTCGGAGGCGTCGGATCGATCTTCTGGGTTCGATTTATTGCGTCTTGTCTAGACGCGATAATCGAACCAGGAAGTGCTCCCCCGTCGACGCCGGTAATCCTGCTCTGCGAACAGGCGGAGTCGACGGGGGAGCTGCGCGCTGCCGTGTGGACCAGGGGTAAGTACTTTAAAGTTCGAAATAAGATACTTCGACTTCAGCTACGTTATTCACGTAGCTGAAGTTGCGTATCTTACTTCGAACTTGTGGGCTAGTGTAGACCAGCCCTAAGAGTGTGCAGGGAGTTTTGATTTTCACTCAAGGCCCTGTAGTACAAATATATAATTTAGTTGTGTCTTTTTACTGTTGTAACAAAAGAAACAAACAGCAACTGTTCCGGGAGAGCTGGGGATATGCAGCTGGAAAGGTAGCCAGCCAGGTAGTTAGCCCAAACACACTGCCTATTACTAGCACATCAGAAAATGGCCCTGTGCGGCTGCTAAAGCATTTTCTTTTATTTTTATTTTTGAAAGTTAATCTAGCTCGGAGCCAGGATTAGCACAGCCACATCCTCTTAGCTGTAATGTCGGTGCTGAAGCTCACAACACAGAGACTTTTGCCTCCCAGCCAGTAACGCTGTATAAATATGTTTAATGCTCATTCATGCTTCCTGGCCTGCATGCACTCATGCCCATCTGTTAGAAGGGCATGCTGCCTGCTCATGTGATGGAAGGACCCTTGGCATAAGACACTGGTGCCCAGGAATGAGGGGTGGAGGCAGCAATCACAACTATCCAAGTGACATCTGCTCTGCAGAATTTCCGCTCTATGCCAGAGCTATGGTGCCGTATGTCTGACGCTTTATACCGCACACCTGGGGAGATGTACATCCACTAGACAGGGCACTAGAATGGAAGTCAGGAGACCTGGGTTCTATCCCAAGATCTGCCACTGACCTGCTATGTGATCTTCACCTCTCTGTGCCCCACTTTCCCTATCTGTAATATAGCAGAAAGAATATCTTTGTAAAGATGAGATACAAGAATGATTAGATTATCTCATAGGCCTTTTCCATCTTTTTCTTCATATTGTGTGTGTACATATACAGAGAGAGAGAGAGATTAAAATATTTCTTCAAGTTCTTTGAAAGGCTTTGGGGTTTAGTCTTTTTAATCTGGCTGCATACCTCAGTCTCCCATCTCTCTCATCAGATCAGTACAGAAGATTATTCCTTTGCATGTATGGCTTTGTCTTGGAAGATAGGAGTCACCTCTTCACCCCTTACTAGTTTTCTTCTTTAGCAGCTGTTCCTGTCCCAGCCATAGAAGCTGTGATCTGATGAGAGGACTCATTCTTATTGTAAGGCTTTCTGAAGCTCCAATCAATAACAGAGTGCCACTGCCTTTCCGCACCTCCAAAGTGGAGTCCCACCATTCAGATTGGCATTTGTTTTTGCTTATCTCTTTTCATAGAATCTCAGGGTTGGAAGGGACCTTAGGAGGTCATCTAGTCCAACGCCCTGCTCAAAGCAGGACCAATCCCCAATTTTTGCCCCAGATCCCTAACTGGCCCCCTCAAGGATTGAACTCACAACCCTGGGTTTAGCAGGCCAATGCTCAAACCACTGAGCTATCCCTTCCCCCACCCCCGACTTTTGAGAGTTAGCTTTTATTTATCAGGATCTATTAGACCTAAGGACGTAACTCTTTACACCATCCAAATTGCACCGCATAGGGGGATCATTGAGCCAAATGGGCTCTCATTTTCCCTCAACTGACACCCCTAAAGCTTTATTGCTGCTTCAGCATTCTAGGAATGGGGTGACTGTTCCTTTATCCTAACGGGAGATAATGATTCTGTACATTAATAGGATATTTTCTGATGTAAGTGGTGCTGAGTAGATTGAGCCTATTACTCTGGGGGTTAAGGTGTGGGGCTCAGTTAGTGGAAATGGGGAAAGGATACCAATTCACATCAAAAGAACCTGCATGTGCTTTGGTAAAAGACTCAAGGGACTGGTCAGTCTTCTTTGAATACAGTGCGGGTAATTTGTAGCTTAACTACAGAAAGCCACCTACCCACAAAGCGCAAGTAGACAAACTGCACCACAAATCAGGGAGCTCAAAAGCAGGTGCCATTCACCTGAGTATGACTAGCCATTAGCCAGGTCTATGACACAGTGTAATTAGGGTGACCAGACAGCAAGTGTGAAAAATCGGGACGGGGGTGGGGAGAAAAAGACCCAAAAATCGGGACTGTCCCTATAAAATCGTGACATCGGGTCACCCAACGTGTAATGGAGGATAAGAGTGAAAAATAAGTTGTATTAGTTAATTTAATTTTTAAAAAAATTGTGGAGGATGGTGGGAGATAAGCATCCAAAGGATAGACATTCACGTCAGACCGTGATTAAGACTGAACGAACTAAGCCCATTATTCAAGGCCTGACCATGCCTGTTACAGTTTAGCCAACCAGATTGAAGTCATTTTCTTTTAATACAGAACTGCTGAAATGTTATTGTCCTTTCTGAGCATGCTTGGTTACACACTTCGGATGGCATCAGCATGGGCCCTGTTCTCTATTTCAGTACACAATGAGATGTGATATTTCACACTCTGCTGGCCAAGGAAGGGCTGCTACTACAGAGAGGCTAAATAAATCCAATAGCTTCCTGCAGAGCATTTACAATGAAAGATGCTTGATTAATTTTTTCCATGTTTGGTATCTATTATAAGAGGGACATCCTAAAATTTTTAAATCTGACGGTGAAGGTTGTTGCTTCTGGGAGAACAATGGATGTGGAGTACTTCTGGTAAGTGTGTTCCTTACAGTAACTGAAGTAGTACTGTGCTACAGCATTGTAAATACATACTGTATTTGATGATTACTGAACCAGGATTATTACTGTATAAATGAAGTAAATCACAAACATGTACCCGTGCATGACTCAAATTCAAAGTGGAGAACTGGAATAAAGTAGGGTAGCAAAACAGAAAATAAATTACATAGCATAGGAAAAGGCAACTAATTAAACAGTGACTACTATATAAAGTGTAATGCAGGAGTCTGTTGAAATACAGACAACTCAAACAACTGGATTAATAGTAAACTCTTATTTTACATGATTAAATTCAGTATGCAAGCGATAAAATTGAAATTTATAGGGTGAAATCTTGACACCACTGTAGTCAATAGGAGTTTTGTTATTGATTCCAGTAGAACAAGGATTTCATCCATAGATTGTAAACTCTTTGAGCAAAGACTTGGTCTTTCTATATTTAAGTACACCGTGTAATGCAATTTGGGTGCTATATATAAGTACACTGTCAATTTGGATGCTATAAAATAATATTAACGTCTGATGCCGTTGCTAAAACAGGCAGCAACGGAGTTTAAAATAGCCACTCTACCCATAATGCTTTGTGCCCTAAGAATAGCCTAAACTATTTATAAAACTCTTTCCATAACACAACTGGATTATTGTCATGACATTACATAAAGCATAAATAATACTGTATAAAATACCTGGGCGTAATTTTCAGGTCACAAAGCAGTGAGGGTCCATTGAAGTAGTAAATAAAGCTATGACTATTTATGGCAGCTATGGTACAATTAGTTATATTGCAACTATTTTATAATCAAGACATAATGAATGTGCAAATTCCATGAAGCAACAGATACTCTTACATTCAAAATTATGTTTACTGATGTAACCCTTCTGCCCATCAGAGCTGGCTGTGGAAATGGTGGGGGAGAAGGTAAACGGGCACCTTACATGGTCCAAGGCCGACCGCCCCGCCTCTCTGTGGGGTTCTACTGCAGCCTTCACAGCAAGCCACTCCACTCTGCCAGCTGCTCCGCTTCGCCAGCCACTCAGCAATACACCTTCAGGCACCCCCCTACGTAACACAGCACTCAGTGATCTCAGCTCTTTAGTGATTTCAGCTTGTAGTAGGGGGCCCAAAGTGAATACAGTTCAGCTCTGATATTCCACAGCGAAGAGAGTATAAGGTGCAACTGGCATCTAGGGCCCTCAAAAAGGGCCCATGCCACCAGGTACAAAAACCTGTCCTCAGCCTCTTTCAATTCACTGGGTTTTGGAACCCATGTCCCTTGCCTAGCGAATGCTGCTTAGTTGATGGCAAGTCCCTTCATCATAACAAAAGGCCACTGTCCTTGATTCACACAATCAGGATAACAACAGTTTATTCTTCCTGCCCCAATAACAGAAAAACTGGGGATCCTACAGCAGCCGTGACCATTTGGGCTGCTATGGGCTCATGGTAGGTGGGGTGGGTGTGCATATGTAAATGAGGTCAGCCCCTGAAGTTCTTTTCCACAACTTGCCACAACTCACCACCAGATGTCAGGGTGAAGCTCATCCTGACTCTGCTTACACTGATATTACAGGAGTGAAATATGCAGTTCCATTTGAGGTTCTAACAGCACAGGACATACAAGGAGCTAATGTGTAATTTCATAATCATGTGTAACATTCTTCTGCACTGTTACTTAGGTTAAGTGCCTGCATCTAGCAAACAAATTGCAATTTAGACATTGTATACATCACTTAGGATATAACTAATAGCACTATATTTAGTGTTACTGAATTTTCCCTGCGGAGGAAATCCTTTGAGCTTGTTTTAGCAAGAGGAGGAGCTAAAAGATAATTCATTTCACAAAATACTATTCAAAACACTCACCAACTTGCTAGCAAGTGCAAATTTCCTCTGATAATTAATTCATGTTTACCATGTCAACACCACTGAGTCAGAGCAACAGTGTAATTTTAGAAACACTCCATGCAACAGCCAGCAGCAACGAAGAAGGTCACAGCCAAGGTTACTGTGCCATTTCTTCAGCATGGGACTCTTAAATAAACCGTAAGAGTCATTTGCAACTGTTTTAACATTTGATATTCTTTTCTGTTCAACTTGAACAAGCCTACTACTTGGGTGAAAAAAGGCGGGGGTGGGAAAGAAACGGCATCAACAACATGGTTGGAAATTTGCAGTTGGCAACAGACTTGCTAAAACATTTTAAATGTTGGGCAGCATTTTTGCCTTCACCTACTATTGTTCCAACATTCACATGGAATGAGACAGTAACAATATTTCTGTGTTGCAATTAAAGGGCCAGATTCACACACCCTGGCAGAGGTCATTAAGGATGGAAAGCTGCCAAGGTACGAGACTGCAGCTGTGACAGCTGCCCTTCTGGCCAACACATCAGGGACTGAACCCAGGACCTCTTGAGCTAAAAGCGCAAGCTGCATCAGCTTGAGCTAAGACTCTGTAGCTAGGGCCTGTAAAAACTCATGTCCTCCGTGGATTGGCATGGAGGGGGACCCATAATACACACTCACCAGTGAGTTAAACAAAGGGGACACAACCTCCCTTACACTGGGTATGGACTAAAGGAGTCAATGCAGTCTGAGAAGTGGGCAAAGCTGGCCAGGGAGGGGGCATGGCCAAGGCAGCCAGGGGGAGAGCTGCCTTCCCACACAGCTTCTGGAGGTTGTCCTATGATTGGGGGAGAGGGCAGTATTTGCGGGCTGAGCTTCTTGCTCACCAACAGAAAACCTGAGGGGGGGATGGTGGCAGCAGAAACACTGCCGGTCCTTTGCCAGCATGAATCCCTTATCTCACACAGGGGCATTGTGTGGCACAGGGAGGCACCAACTTTTCTGAAGCTGGCCACCCACCATATCAGTATTTTCCATGTTTACTGTGCTCTCCGTCTGAAAGCAACTTACGTATTCAGGGTGCAAAACTGTAAAGTGTTGAACACCCCCAAGGTGAAGTCAGTGATAGATGCATTGTCAAATAGCAAGAGCCAGGCCCCCCACAATCATGAGGGTGTCATAAAAAAAATAAGATCTTTTAAAATACTTCTTTTTAATTAGCCCTTCTGGGTTCTGAGCCTTTAGGGTTCACACTTTCAAGCTTTTCCTCACAAGTGAAGGCTAGAGACTCAGCTTTTAATGAAAGCTGGGATTCTCACATAGTCACATCGCTCCAGGAGCTGGGGCTATGAGAAGAATGCCAAATATTACAAGACTCTCAATAAAAATCACAAGAGTTGGCAACGCAGTGACAATAACAAATATGTGCAACAAATAGCTTGTGAACAATCCACACAAGAGTTATCCATATACATTCACATTATATACATCTATTCCAAACAATGAATACATCTACGAAAATCATAAGCGACTCGTGAACAATCACATCATACATACCCACCAAATAAATTATTCACTACAAATTAGTCATTCAGCTCTACAAATTTTACAGGTATTACTTAATCCCAACTAAAGTACAGCTACTCCTAGAGTGAAATTTGGTTACAAAAAATTTCAGCAGCCAGTCACATAGTATTTTGACCATGGGGTTGGCTAAAAGTATCTATACTAATGACCGAAAAACTACGAATTTTTAGATCTTCAAAAATATACTTCTTTTTTTTTCTGGTAAATGGTTTGGGCCCATATTTGAAGGGAAGGAAATCGAATGACATGGATAATCCTGGGTTACTATGTCTTCTTTCTTTTTTGGTCTTGGAAGTGTGTGCACAGTTCATTCCATGACTGCTGAGGATAAGCCAGGACTTAGGGCGAGACTGTAAAGTCAGATTTGAGAGCACAGGCTGCACTAGTCAATTTTGAGCTGAAGAGAACTAAATGGTATCTCCGTATCCAGCAGTCACCATAAAAAACCTCCTTTATATTAATTACCACCAGGGCACTACAGTCTTCATCCCAATAAGCCATCTGTTTCAATTAGCCATACATCACAAGAAAGAAATTTAAACGTAAAGCAAAGATCTTGAGAGCTAAATTTCCTTCCTCTATGAATCTCTCACTAAGAAAAATACTATGGGGCCCATTCCAATTCCCTCTGAGGTCAATGGAAAGACTTCAACTGACTTTAACAGGAGTTGCACCAGGCCTTCAGGCAGTGTAAAAGTGTATATGCATTTAATATAAGACACAGAAATTGGTTTCTCTGTATGGATGAAGCCCTCCGGTATTAAAATATGGCATTATGTAACTAGTTGAAATGATAAATATTACTATTACTGTTTTTATTTTTTCTCATGCCACACTAAAAACCATTTACAGGTATTTTATCAATAAAAAGGCAGGCATATTGAAAAGATAGCTTATTTAAATAAAATAAACGATTTCCATTTTGTGAAAGGCAGAACACATTATTCCCTCTTGTGCTTTTATTTCTTTTCCTGGGATGTTTGTTGACTTGCTATAAATAAAGCTCTTTCCCTTTATGTAGGGAAACCTCACAAAGAGCAATCCAAGCTCGCAAAAAGGACGGTCACTATGGATTTGTCAGTACATAAAAGAAAATTCTAATTCTCTTTAGTTACACCTGCACTCTATACAAAAATAAAACATTTAGATACCCAGGTGTGGATTTAGATGCTCAATGTATCCATGTTTAAAAATATTGGTCCTACTGAGTTGGCTCAAGGTCACAGTGTACCAACAGCACAGGTGAGACTGAAACCCATCTCTCCGGACCCTCAGTTCCCATGCTTTATCCACTGGACCACACTGCCTCAAAGCAAAATATTATTATAATATTGTCTGGTAAATATATAAAACAAAGCACAACTAAAGGAGATAAATATGGTTTCTCACAATGTAAGTGTGTCCTGAAGAAAATGCAACTGCCTTCAGCATGTGTATATTTTCTACAGTACCTATTGTGGGGTGTTTTGGTTTGATTTTTGGAGTGTGTGAAGGGGGGGTAATATCACAAATGAACCAGCCTATTCTGCATCTGTTAATGCCAACCACATTTAATTTTCTCCAAAGTTTGGCATTTTCACAAATGAGCAAGGAGAAGTGTGTGAGCATAATGTCTTATGAATATGATCTTGGCAGAGATTTATATCCAGAATAAGACAATATTATGCAAAGTGTGGACCATTGTTGTTAGCCTCTTAATCTTTTCTTTTTCCTAAAACAATTCTGTAGTTAAAGCCAAGAGCAAATTCCAATACGCCTTGTCATAGTAGCCTATTTAACTTTAACTATAAGTACCATTCATCACTGAGCTAGTTGCTTTCCTACTATGACAGAAGCAAGTTCCAGTCAAGTACATTAAGTAATTAGTCTTTTGGTAAAGTAATTAATTTATGTCACTGATAAGCAGCCCAACAATAATAAAGTTATCAGTCACACCTGTATTGTTTCATGCATCTATTTCTGCAATAAAAGCAAAAGGAAATTATGGAAAAATATAATAAGCAATATGAAACTGATACAAGTTAATTTTTTAACCCTCCCTGTGACAAATATTCTTGTTTACCTTTTACAGAGTTTCAGACTTTTAAAAATAATTTTTCTCAAGAAACCCAGTGCTATGAATGGGAGGAGGAAAGAAACTGAAACTGTGGCTTTGAGGTATGAGATTAGATTGTAAATTTAGAGCAGAGACCACGTCTCTGTACTCATTTTTACAACTACTTGCACAGCACAGCCATGACCTTAATTGGCACCTTTTCAAACTACTGTAATAATAATATTAATAATAATTAGAATTGAGCCACAATGTTTTTTTCCCCTCAGGGAAATTTGAATTTTCAACTAAAAACTTGAAAACCAAAAGATTTAAGCCAAAATCTTCCAGCAGACACCTCTCGTGAAAAATTTTGTTCACAAACACCCAATTTTCCATCGAAAAACTGCTTGGCTGGAAACATTTTGATGAGCCATAATAATAAATAATATTAATTATTATTAACAACAACAAACAACAACAGATAATAATGAAAGGAGGATAAAACATGAAAGGGTGGCTTTGCAATACAAGTTGCAGAGAAACACATCAATAAAACCTCAAGAGATCAAATCTAGGCTCAAAGCTCTAGAGGCAAATTCAAGTACAAGGCTGGTAACTCCATAAACTCCCCAATTTTGCAAAAGATAACATGATACGGTTACATCAGTAGCTTCAGAATTCCCTTGTACTTCCCTAAACTTACAATAGGAAATACCTTAAATACTGAATGTATCTACCTTCAAAAAAATTATGCAGTTATCCAAGGCAAATGAATAGTTTTTAAAGAATAACTCTGTACTTTTCTGTCACCCTCTTTTGGAGGATACCTCTGTTTTACCCGTAAGGATATTAAAAGCCTCAATTTCAATGATCAGATTTACCTGTACAATTGTGTGTCTACTTGCAGCATGCATAATTGTATGCAAGGTGGGGGTATGCCCAGGGGCTTGACTAGACAAGCCTCTATCTAGGGGAAGGGAGTGCAATGGCTGGGGCACGGGCAGAGTCGGAGCCGGAGCCAGGTGCCAAGCCAAAGGTCAGAGCCAGAGACAGCATCAGGGGTAAGACAAAGGAGTAGGCACCTGGAATGAGGCAGGGCAGTAGGAAATGGGAGTAGACAGGAATCTGGGATGGGAGAACAGGGACCGGGAGCAGGCAGAGAAGCAGGAACGAGGAGCAGAAATGAACACAGGGCTCAGGAATCAGGTACGCCTGGGGAGAGGGATAGCTCAGTGGTTGGGATTGGTCCTGCTTTGAGCAGCAGGTTGGACTAGATGATCTCCTGAGGTCCCTTCCAACCCTGAGATTCTATGATCACGCGGGAGGGGTCCGTAGGAGCAGCCAGGCAAGGATTCTTCTAGTTATCACTAGGATTCTTCTAGTTATCACTCCCTGCGCAATTTTCTTCTGCGCTACGGCATACTTAAGTCTTTCCCATTGCCACAAAGGAACATAGGAACTGACATTTCAGATCAAATCTGAAATCTGGTCCAACCTGTCCAATACTCTGTCTCCAAAGATGCTAATACAAGATGCTTCAAAAGAAAGGTGTAAAACTCCCATAATGGATAATATGTTATGGGAGACATTTCTTTCTATCCCCAGGCTCTTAGTGATTAGTTTATGTCTAGTCCGAATTTAAGAACCTCCACCTCACTCTCCTTCAAGTCCTTCCTCAAAACTCTCTCGGACATAATGCCTACAGGAAACTGCAACCTGATAATAGTTAGCAGTTAGCAGCAGTGATCACAGCAACAATCCCAATTATTTTTGTTGATCTGTCTCTACCACTTTTCCCAACCCAGCCTCTTGTGTCTTGTGCACCTGTTCGGGCTTCTCTTTTAGATTGCAAACTCATGGGAGCAGAGACTACCATTTTAAAAATAGCGCCTAGCACAATGGGGCCCATTCTGGATGAGACTTCTAGGCTCTAGTGCACTATGACTGTTATGTAATAATAATAATAATAAATTATTAATTAATTATTATTATAATGGAGGTTGATATTCCTTAAGTTTTTATCTTAGCTAGTGTAATTATGGCCAACATTCTTATTTATATAAATGTACTCCCTTTTGAATTCTATGAGGGACTTTGATTGAATAACATCTTGCAGCAGTGAATTCCACAGATTAATTATATATGGTATAAAATATATACATATTTTAAAACAGTTTTACATGTGTTGCCCATTAATTTTATTGGGTGGCTTTTTGTTCTTGTATTATGAGAAAGTGCAACCAGGGCTATACAACTAATTTTAAGTATATAATTCATTATTTTATATGTCTCTAGCACATCTACCCCTACATGTCTGTAATAATTAAATTAAGATACCTTTAATTATAAATTGTGACCATTTTCATTGATGTACTATATTACAAAATGTAGTAAGGAACCAAATGTTTATGGCAGTGGAGAATATACATGTGGTGGTTGTGTTTGTATTACTATTATTATTTTGTGGCTGGTTAAACACGAAAGTTTAACATTCAATAGCTGTACAGGTCATTTGTGGCTAACCCTAGCACATTGCCATAAGGTACTGAAGTCAGATCTGAAGCTCAGTGATGTAGTTCTTGGAACAGCAGGCAAAAATAAATAAATAAATAGGAAAATATAGTAATTTTTCCCCTCATAGTGTATCCTTAACATTTTGTTGAAATAAAAAAAAAATAATCAACAAGTTTTGACCAAGCAGGTTTGCAAAACAAGGGAGGAGAATTTTCATTTAAATATTATCAACATTTTCCAATTTTTTTTCTAATTTTGAAATGTTGATGAGATTTCAAAATTTAAAAAAAAAATTTGACCGGCTCTACTTCTTAGCCTGACAAGAATCAAAAGGATTGGAAACGTGAATGTGATGTTCACAGCTCTGGGCCATTAAATGCTTTAAATTGCTTTCATAACTTCCCTTCACCAGTGGCACAGAAAGGAGTACCACACCGGAAGTTTGTCACTAGTCTATCTTGTAGACTCACATGGAGGACAATACCACAGAATGGCTGTGGTTTACAAAACGGGGACCCATGCTGTCCCTTGTCAAATAGAGGAATCCATAGTAGATGTGGAATGAGGTTTCAGAAAGCTGCCAGGTTAAAACCTTAGAATTCTGTCCATTCCAGCCATCCTTCCACAAACCTTTCCTAGCTAATCTGGATGGACTTCCCAGCATATGGGCAAACGCCAAGAGAAAGCCATAGAGAAATGTTTGAGGCTGAAAAATTCCTGCCCCTTAAAAAAGACAGGAATGTTATAACACTCAGTACTTTAGGTCCCCATCTGTTATCATATACTGTATATCAAATGTGCTCTAAGAAACTTAGGCACAAAAGGACATGACAGACTCAAGTGGGTGAAATGAATAAAGAATGACATTTGGAATGTTAATGTTAGCTGTTGAGATTAATCAGCAACTCCCCAACCCCTACTGCTTTATCCAGTAACTATTTGCATGCCAAATGAGAGGGTTTTCTTCAAATTATCATTTTCTACTGCATATATCAGTTACTAATGGTGCTCTCACTAAGCACTGTGGGAGAAGAACAAAAACATCACTTGATGACTTGACTTCCAGTTTAGTGATCATCTCTCTCCTTTTCTTTTGAATTATTTCTCAGGTAACGCCTGCTCATTTTATTAAATTCCAAAGCAGGAAATTAACTGGGGAACAGTCTATAACTCCAAATCCACATTTCACTAGGCAAAATTCTTCCTTCAACTATATTCAGAGGGCTCTCATTGAAGTCAGTTGGATCTGCATATCTGCATCCAATGTTCCTTTGCTTCTAAACTTGAACGAACAGCTTTTTTGCTAAATTATATAACATTTGGAACATGCAGCATCAACTATAGTCAGGGTGGGAACAGCAAGACCAAAATGAAATTAAAAACAGAAAAACCGTTGGAAATCCCCAATGGTCATGAATCTGTGTTTTAATACGGAAAGATTACGGGTCAGGTTCTGCCATCCTTGCTGAAGCTGAATACTTTATTCTATGGGAAGTCCCAAAGATTTAAATGGGACTTCTTGAGGAGTAAAGCTCAGCCTGAGACAGAAGAGCAGAATCTGGCTCAAAGATAAGTGATCTAAAAAGGTACTAACAAATGACTACTCCAATCATTTTCTATGAAGAGTGAATAGCTTTGACTGTTCAGAACATTTTATAAAGGAGTTCTATCAACCCAGATCTGGGCAATTCATCCTAAAGCTTCCAGAAACTCTCACTGTCCATCAAAAGGTAATAAATTGAACATCAGAACACATTCATTTTCTCTCTTCATCTTCCCTGAAACCTTTTCTTCTTTCCCTTTCTGCTTTCTCTCTATATTTCAAGCATTTGCTATACAGCATTAGTTAACAAAGTACACAACACATTCAGCTCTTGCAGACAGATATTTCTTTTTTAAATAGACATTATAATGAAAAAAGGAGTTTGGAGGCATCAGGGCAAAATTCAACTCATGAGGGTTCACTTGTAATTTTCAACATGCTGCCAACAACTTCCAAGTTTTATTGCCCCTTTGCCTTGCTGCAATAAAAAAAGGAAAAATTGCAATCAGTCTGTGGAAATTTATTTCTGATCTTTCATTTTGAAATTCATACACAAGCTCTTTATGAAATGCTAACCTGAATCAAGCTCCCATCTGAATGTCAAAGGAAGATTGTACACTTATTGAAAATGAGTTAATTTTCTCTAATCATCTTGCAGGTTAAAAGAAGACATACAAAATCTCTTTTCAGGTAGCGTTTTTTTATTGCATCTACTCTGAAAAAATCATCAGGAATCTTAATGGGGTCTCCAGTTATTTATACAAAATGCTTTAGTGATCCCCACGATGGAACTCTTACAGTACAATTCTAGATACTTTAATATAATGTTAACATTAATGCATTACAATCTTGCTAATTCTTATTCGCTAGTCCAAAAACCCCACTTCTCAGATTTAAGAGGAACAGAATGCCAATGGTCTGCTTAGTCTGGTATCTTGCCCCGGACAATGACCTTTAGAGGATGGTGCAATAGAATACCTTGCAATAGAAAATTCTGTTCATAGCGGAAGTATCTTCCTAGCCCTTATTAAGGAGTGTTTGACTTGTGGCCAGAAATATAAAAGGTGTGTATCCCTTTTAAATAATTTTTCATATCTAACTTGAAGGTGGATGTTATAATTAACAGAAATATCTAAACCTATTCTGAATCCTATTAAACTCCTTGCCTAGAATTACACCTTTTGGAAATCATTGTACAGCATATAAACACATATTTCTATTTATCAAATTTAATTAGCTAATTCATTAGGTGTCCCATTGTTGCTGAATTATGAGAAAGGGCATATAGGAGCCCCTAATGCTTTCTTTATATCATTGGTTATTTTCTTTACCTCTAATATGTCCCCTCTTGTTTGTCTCACCTCTAAATAAACCAGTCTTAACCTTTTCAATCTCTGCTCACATGGAAGCCTCTCCATGTTTCTATTCATTTGCATCACCACTCTCAAGATCCCTTCTGTTTCCACCAAAAAAAAATTTTCAGATGCGGTGACCATAAATGAATACAATATTTAAGGTCAGAGTACGCCATCAATTTACACAATGGCATGATGATTGTTTTCAGTATTATTTTCTATCCTGTTTGATTTTCTGGCCACCACTGTCCACTCAGATGTTGTACTTTCAGGAATAGTGGCAAAAAACAGGGTGTCCACATATAAAAGTAGGCAAAAGATAAAACATCAACTAAACAGACCTTTTAATCTATAGGTAACTCGCATCTTCACGGCATGTCTAATGCCAGTTCAGAAAGGCTTATTCCCATCAATTTTATTAGCATCAGCACCAAGCAGCACCCTGGCAAGGCTCCACAGCAACATATCCTTTGCACGGACACGTGACAAACTGGATAGCAGTCATTAATAAGGATTTGCCAGCTCATGACATGACAATGGTTGTTCCAGATTTGATTTTGACAAATAGGGAGGAACTGGTTGAGAATTTGAAAGTGGAAGGCAGCGTGGGTGAAAGGGATCATGAAAAGATAAAGTTCATGATTTTAAGGAATGGTAGGAGGACAACAGCACAATAAAGATAATAGATTTCAAGAAAGCAGACTTTAGCAAACTCAGGGAGTTGGTAGGTAAGATCCCATGGGAAAAAAGTCTAAGGGGAAAAACAGTTCAAGAGAGTTGGCAATTTTTCAAGAAGACACTATTAAGGGCACAAACGCAAATTATTCCATAGCTCATGTCTCTTGGCAATAGAGTATAAGGAACTGGCTAGAACTGCTTAATTGGGTGTCATAGACCTTTTGGTACAAGCAGAGAAAAAAGATGCTCCTTTAGCTCAAATGTTAGGAGATTCTGAAACATGGGACTCTCATGAATGGCCATAGGATGCAGCACATAGAACTGTGAAAGTCATAGGTAGCCACAGACTTGTTACAATAGCAAAGGGACAGCAGTACCATTTGCAAAAGAGGAGTAGAGATAAGCATATGCTGTCTCAAAAGTAAGTACACTCCAGTTCGTAGAGGAAGTTTGTATCACCCCACAAGCTATACTTCCAGGAGCAGTACTGCGGTGTCAATCAAAAACTGATTGGCCAGTGTTTTCCCTCCTGGATTTGCCATCATTTGAATGAGGTGCTACATGATATGTTCTATTAACAGGTCAGCTCCTTCATGTTCAGCGTATCGGTACATAACACAGATGTTGGGGAGTACTGCACATATATAGTCAAGTGTTTCCAAATCTGTTCATTTCTGTAACACCACAAGAACAAATCTGTCGCCACAGATAAATAAATTAAAGCAGGGAGCAAATGAAGCAAGAGATATAATGGGTCAAGTCTGAAAAACTAAAGAGTAAAGTCTAAGCAGGGTCTTAAGGATTTAGTTCAATGGGTGAGATCCAAAGCCTAGATCTCTGCTTTTGGGCACAAGAATAGATATTAAGGAGGGTGGGAATTTATCAGTTTGGAATATAAAAATTATAAAGCAGAGTAATAAAGACGGATTGGGAGGATAGCAAACAGGCAACTAAGCATGACTGATTATTAATAGCTTGTGGTATTCACATCATAGTAGGTCTTTAGAGAGTCAGTTGTTTTGGGGGGTTTTTTTTGTTTGTTTTTTTGCTTTTTATCTATGTATGTTTAATATTTTCCAGAACAAAATGAAGAGAACATTTGAAAAAGAACTCTTGAACCATATGACAGACATGCGTTGCCAAATTCAGGCTTACTTCAAAACAGTCGATCGACAGATACATTTGGCCAATTTTTTGAACAGCTAGTTTAACCAAGACAGCAATATTTGTGTGTACATTTGTCTGCACATGCAAAGGTGGGTAAGCAAAGTTAGATGCACTAACATCTATTTGTATGTGCACATCTTGGGTTTTCACATGCCACCAGATGCACTCACAAATATTGCAGGTGGGTAAAGGAGGCCCTTTAAGATTTGGCCAAGAATTTGGAAACAACCAACATTTAAATAAACTATCAAAATAAACCCTAGATAGTCTATAATGAAATGTTCTGTCACAAACTAAGGGCTCTTGTCTGTGCATAAATTATTCCGGAATAATTCTCTGAGTGGACAGTCTTATTCTGGAATAAGAGTGCCTTTAGCAAAGTTAGTTTCAGTCATTTTGGAAGAGATTTAAAATGAGAAAAAAGATAACACAATACTGGAAATATTTATTGAAAAAAATTATGTCCTCCACATTTAGTAAATTGTAAACCTGATGTTCAAATTATAATTCCTTCACCTCACTGAACTAATACCAAAATTGATGAGCAACTGAGAATTTTACATTATTTCTGAAGCTGAGTCACTTTTCTGCTAGTTAACACAAAACTAACAGCTAAGAGCATTGTAATGTAATGTCTGAATCAAATGAAACAGATGGGGAAAACATGGCTTTTTACATTTATATGCAAGGTCAATTTTCCAAAAAAATAATATTTATTTGGCAGATGTCTGTTTTGGACAACGTTGTTATTACTCCATCTCTACATGGTCAGTGACTTCTACTATTATCAACATTCTACGGGACACCCATTTAAAAAATGCATGCAGTTTCAAAGCAAGTAGCTATTTCCATTTAGGACACTCTAGATTCAAGTTGACAAGCCTCTTGGAGCCTTTGAAGACCTAAATAGTTGTTGGTTTAATTGATAAGCTACCCAATTTGATAGGTTGTTTTTCCCTTTTATTATTGCAGCGTAATTTGTAGGGGGACCAAATCCTGCTTCCACTGAAGTCCCCGGCAAAACTCTCCATGGACATTGATGAGAACATGATCAAGTCCACAGCATATGACAGTTTATTTCTAGACTCTAAAAGCAAGTATTGAAAACATTACTGGAGCCATTCTACAGCACTGCCAAAGCTTCAAACCTCAGCTTTTAAACAGAAAGGCTTGAGAGGTGCTGATAAGTCGCAGGCAATAAACAGATGCTGAGGTATTGTCACAGGAATGGCAACACTAAGTGACAACTCAAGCTAATTTACCACAATGCAATTGCTTTATCTCTCTGTACTACAACAAATAACATTGCTGTTATATTACTAAATGACAGAATGAGGTGCTGCAGTCACATGCAACAGAAACTTGTTCACGGAAGAAAAATGACTACATAGAATATACTTTCTGCACATTTTTTTCCCTCCACATAGAGTATAATTTTCAACAACTAGGTGCTTCTGAATATTCATAGGGATACGGCCACCTTTCAAAGCAGGCTGTGTATTCACTTGTATACCCAAATTGTCTGCAAGGGACAGTTCACTGGAGTTTGGCAACTGACAGTATGAAGCAAGAGTGTTGCACCAAATGGAGGACTAGAAGCAATTCAGGGTGTTTTCACTTTATTATAGAAAACGAGTGCTACTAACTGTTGTAAAGAAATGTAATGAGAAGATTTCTAATAAAATGAATTTTCAGTGGTTTTCACAGATGCTTGCCATCTTGACATGTGAGGAATCGTGCATCAATTTCCATGTCAAGATGAGTCTATAAAAAGAAATAGCTACTGTATCCTAAGAGCTTCATTCAGTTCAGCACAGTTAACCATTTGTACGGTGTTAGTCTTGTCTGTGATGTAAGCAGAAGGCTTTGTAAACTGCTCTGGCAACTTTTAATAGTGGATCACCCTTGCTTGATAAAGCTGTTAAACTAATTTTCACATGTATTCTTTTGGTGAGAATTGAGTGCTTGTGGAACGAGTTTCCTCACACCATATCACAAAAGTCACCTTGACTTGGGGAAACTACCTCCCATGACCCTGTCTTGGAAGTATCTGAGACTGCCCTTTAACAGCATCTCTAAATAGACAAATGATGTGGGGCTGTTGTTGTTTTTTAAAAAAGCACATTTTAGCGAACACATTTTAATTAACATGTTTTAAAACCCCAGTGTAGACAGAGCAAGCTGTTTTTAACTTGACAGCTGGTCAAGGTGAATCCTAGGTTCCCCCTCGCACTGTCTACACTAGAATTTTAAAATATGTTAGTTAAAACAAGCTAGGTAACATTTTAAACCCATTTTTTCTAGTCCAGACAGGGCCTAAAATGATAATTTAGGGCCAACTGTGCTAACATTTGTGATATGAACATCTGTCCACTGGGAAAAGCACTTAAGTCGCCAAACTCATTTCATACAAATCACTAAGCATCCTTCACTATAACCCAGGCTGGATTTGAACTACTGAAATTAAAAACCAAAAGACCCCATAAGTCCCTTCCCTTTAGTTGGTGCTATCCAACCCTTCCTTCTTTCCCTTCCTCACTTTCACAGACACATGCACCACATTTTCTTTCATTATTAATCATTTCACACTCAGATTTAGATATTACTGTAACTTACGGAAACTAAAGAATATTCCCCTTGCTCTTATACAGAGATGTAGCATAGACTAACACTGACAGGGCTGGTTGTTCATTGCGGCTTCATTTGCAATTCTGTTAAAGATTAATTTTGTGTGGGGTTTAGAGCAAAGTTTAAGCTTGAAGTGAAGTGCTCTAACAATGTTATTCATTTTTCTGATTTGTCACATACCATGCTGTATTCTTTTCATCTAGAGCTGACCCTCAATCCTGTTTCAATGGAACACTCTTGACATGTATCAGGGAAATCTTGTTTGCGTAGACAAAGATTGGGTCCTGGAGAAATACTCAGGCTCAGGGAAAGACCTATGAACTAAAAGGGGTATAATGCTATAAGGATTCATAAGAGCTATCCCACACAGCTTGCAGTTGCTCGGATCTCCTTTTACCCACAATGTTTACTGACGAACAACCTAGACAGCTATAGTTAAACCCTAATTCCATTGCACATCTTTCTGCTCTGTTCCTGATCAAGCACTATGTACCCAAGAGTGAAACTGTGATTTAACTCATCATTTCATCTAAGCTCCTAGCTCCATGAATCGTTACAATTAAATCTATAAAGTGAAATAGATCATGTTGTTGTCTCCATTGTTTAGTAGTTGACAGAGGCCCAGCAGAAACGTGTGTAATCACAAACTGAAAATAGTCAGCATATTGCCTTGGGCAGGGGAGGGAAGAAATCACATAATTCCAATTTGAAAGAAGTACAAACATATCAGCTGCTTAGTCACTATGGAGGAATGAAGGAAAAGTAACAGCAAGTTGATTGCTTTTCAGAGAATGTATGGTATATTTTAAAAATAGCCTTAGATTTCTTTCCTAAACAAATGTAGTGCAGGTAAGAGTTGTAGGACTGACTTCTTTGAAGACCAAAGTCATTATTTATTTACAGAGCCAATATAGCAGAGTTATAGGGCATTGCTGCACTGCTGCTACCACTAGTATGCCTTAATCTTCTCTGTACCTTGACCCTTCAGTGGAGAGCCAAGCACAGGCATCAATGTAGTGGCTTCATGTTATAGGTCCATTACTACTACAAACTGAATTGATGCCACCAACTCATTTCACACAGGCCTCTAAACAACATCAGATACTAATTACTCTGTCTCACTACTGATCTGGGGTAGGATTCTGAGATCTGCTACATGTTAACAAATATTTCAGCCACCGCCTCATTAGTCACAAAAGTAGGCAGATCCCCAATCAACAATCAGATTAAACAGTGCTGTCAGAATTTGTTGAAATACTGAGAAGTGAGAAAATGGACAGGGATGATGTATGTGAACAGTGTGTAGCTCAATTAGGGTGTTACATGATTTGATAAGAATTGGAGAAAGTCTGGAATTTAAAACTGTCCTTTAATCAGCAAAGAAATTAGTACAAACGGATTCTAAGCATGGAATACTCTCACAACAGACGAAAAAGACAGCAAGGTCAGGTGCCATCTGTGAAGATTTCCCACTGGCAATCTTATAGTCCTAACCAAAAACTGCTTTTATCTAATCTTTGCTAATACAATTCTAGACTTTGAAAAGCAGTGAAATGGGCTAATGGACAACAAGCTTAGACGAATTCTTTGTCTTAGAGAATATGCATCTCCCACAGAGAATTACTTGTGCTGCACAGTGCACTGCTCTCGATAATGAACAAGATGAAGCTAAGTTAAAAAAGAGTGGAATTCTTTTTTACTTATCACATACTGATCAAGAAAGTAATTAGAAGTATGTTGAAAAGATGTTTATGTAAATATTAGTCAAGGAGTTTTCCAAAGCAATGAACCTTAATTACATGCACCAGTAAATCTGACTGCATTGCACAGGAGCCTAGAGATAAAATACTTGTGCACGTTAAAGCTAATCACTTCAAAAAGGAATCTTGATTGATCTATACCACTTTAATTATATTCAACCCATTATTCTTTCCTCTCTGTGAAGCTAGTGTTGTATCCAGATGAGAGAGAGTTTGGGATTATACACCATGAATCAGCATTAAGGTAAGCAGCTAGTAGCTATATTGAAAAAATTCATTCAGGCTGGACATTGATATATAGTAGAGCTGCCTAAAACCCCCAAAGTCCTGTTCACACATGCTGTCATGACAAACCAAGGCAAGTCATTAGAAGTAATATCTATTTTGGTTTTTCCGAAGTCTTGATTCAAAACACAGAAGAGATCTTTATAAGATATCATGCCAAATTTTAGCAAGTTAACTACTAGATTTTCTAAATTAGATGCAAATAATGTGGACATACATTTTACACTTGCCTAACTTGCATGTGCAAATACTCAGATATTTGTGCATACACCTGGGCAGTTAGACATTTTACTAGCCCTGTGGGTGAGCAAGTAACTGAACTATAATACACATACATACACGTCAAATATTTACAAAGAGTAATTGCAAAGTCAGGCACATACCGGTAAGTTCACACGAACAACTGCACACATCTACCTGAAAATCTAGACCTTTAAACTGTACAGAAACAGAGAAGCAAACATTCTTCTACACAACAGACAGCTAAATCAGTTGGACTACAATAGCCCCAAGAACAAAACATCATTTCAGAAACTGGCCAAGCATATATGATATTCCATAATGAGGATCCTATCTCTTCTGATTCACAAGTAAATGAATGAGATTAGGAGGAGGGGAGACACCCGCCATAAAATATAGCAAATTACACCTTAATTTTCTTCATGCTGCAATTCACTGAGTAATTTGAATGAATTTATGGTCTAGAAACAAAGTGGATAATGCACATGAAATATATTCATGGGCAGCTTTTTTAACCAATGCATCCACAAACAAAGCCCAATCCCCTTGGTTTCTTAAAGTTTATTTTCCAATTTTAAAGTTAGCACTATGGTGCCAACCTGTCAAAAAGGTTACTAGTACAGCTCTCCTTTGCATGATCTCCATAGTAGCGAATTGAGTGCTGCCAGTATTTCAACAAGGAACTCCATAACCATTTCCTCCTTAACATGTGAGAGCTCTGTGCCCCAAAGAGTGTGATGCTAACAAATAGAAGGCATGAAGAAGTGGTGAATCTGTTCATTTGTCTTCCTATCTAAAGTAAAGTGCCATATCCTAATCCTAATTGAGGAAAAGGGCAACCCTACAGGGCAAATAAAATGTATTTTACAGTAAAGGTTTCTACTTTGTTCATAGCCTACCCACCATGAATTTTGCTACTACAAACACTGAGTTCAGTCTACATAGTCTGAAATGAGATGGGATGAAGAATACCTTCTATGAATTGGGGGAAAGGGGAAAGTTTCTTCACATCTCCAGGACGTTGTTTAACAAAAACCTGCCATTTGCTCCAATCTATCTTGTCTCAAAAGTGTAAAAATGTGCTTGTCACAAATATTTTTATGTGCCCTGAGGGATAATTTGCCCCAAGAGGGAGTGAGATCAACCTGAGTCAGGGAAAGCACCCCACACTTTCTTTCCATTTGGTGGGAGCACGCTCCCAGGGACCACTTGAGAGCCCTCTCCAGCACATGCTAGAGGGGCACAACTTGAAAGTGAGACACATTTTGAGAGCTAGGGACTTAAGCAGGGTTACATTTATTTCCTCCATTCAAAGAGAAGCTTCCAGAGTGAAAGTTCATTGACCCATTAGCCTAGGGTGACCAGATGTCCCGATAAAATCGGGACTGTCCCGATATTTAGCCCTTTGTCCCGTGTCCCGACCGATTTATGATCGGGACGCCAATTGTCCCAATAATCAGGTAAGGATGTGAGCAGGAGGGGTGAGCAGGCGAGTGGCGGGGGGTGAGTAGGCAAGCAGAGGGCAGAGGCGAGCGGAGGGGTGGGGTGAGCCAGCAGCAGGCCAGCCAGTGGGCTGGCTGGCTGGCTGTCCGGCGGGGTGAAGAGGCGAGCTGGCGGGAGGGGACGGGGCGTGAGGAGCGAGTGGCCAGCCGGCGGGTGGGGTGAGGAGGCAAGTGAGTGGCAGGCCGGCAGGCAAGGGCGTGGGCGAGGGTGAGCCAGCAGTGGGCAGGGAGCGTTGGGGGTGAAGAGGCGAGCGGCGAGCCAGCTGCTGATGGGGGTGCGAGTGGCAGAGGGTGAAGGGGTGAGCCAGCGGCCGGCAGGCAGGCGAGGGTGAAACAGTGAGCGGGCGGTGGCGGCGAGCAGGCGAAGAGGCAAGCGGCGAGGCAACGGTGAGCAGGGGGACAAGGAGGACAGCAGCTGGCGGGCGGGCGAGGGGCAAGCCAGTGGCGGGGGGCGGTGAGGAGGCAAGCGGCAGGCAGGCGAGCGGCGGGTGGGGAGTGATTGAGGAGGTGAGCGGCGAGCCAGTAGCGGGCGGGGGGGACGTGGGACGGGAGGTGAGGAGGCGAGTGGCCGGGCAAGGGTGAAGAGGCGAGTGGCAAGCTAGCGGGGGTTCTCAGGGTGGGCATGGGGGTTTCTGGCAGGGGAGTGAGGAGGTGAGTGGCAGGTGGGATGGGGTGAGAGGAGGCGAGCGGTGGGTGGGGGACAGAGGAGGAACTCAGCAAGCCAGCGGCAGGCCAGGGGTGAGGAGGGGTGCGGTGGTGGGGCTGAGCAGGGAGGGGGTGGGACCTGGGGTAGAGTGAGGGAGGAGCCTGGGAGGAGCGGGGGTGGACTGTGGACAGGGCCTACGGCACCCCAATGTGTCCCGATATTTTACTGTTGTGATCTGGTCACCCTACATTAGCCCCATGAATGTCAAATGCTAACTTGTTTTTCCTTTCTCTCTCACCCCTCCTCCAAAAGAATTCTGTCCTTCATCTTGACCACTGAACTGGAGAGGGATTAAAACAACTCATTACCCATTCAAATAAAATTTGACACAAAGCAAAGACACTGGGGTTTTGAATTAGTCACAGAATTGCTGCATTGTAGGATAACTTAAATGACCAATTTCTTGTAATTACCTAGTGTTTCGAAACTTGCCTAGAACTTGCTACAGCTCATACATTACAAATGCTAAACGGTTAGGTCAATGGACTAACTACGCAGTGCTGTAAGAACCAGAAGTTGGTCCTGAGCTCATGTGATTATTGGCTTAAGAATCAGATCTAATTTATCATTCTGTAAAATCCATCTCAAGTTATTTTTGTTGTCTCTCTTCTTCATGTTATTCCCCATAGACAACAGGATGTTCAAAAAACAATGCATGGTGACATGACATAAAAGCAGTGAGTTTACTTATTGAGATCCCAGATCCTATAGTTTCCCATTTATTTTTGCTGCCTTTTTTCTTTCAGCAGACTGGGTAGGTGGGGGGAAGAGGAGGAGAGGACGGCTCAGGGAGTAAAGACTAGAGTTTGTCTTCCTAGTGGACTAAAATGAAGAAAGGCCAGTTGAGGTTCACCCTGCAAGACAGGAAGCAAAGGGTGGGGGGGGAAGAGGGACCTGCTGGTGTGAAGGGAGTAGGAAACAATGCTTGAGTGAGGGGGGATTTTGGAACAGCGACGCTGACTTCCGTCAGCGTCGCTGGGTGCTGACGCCGGGTGATGTCGCGGGGCCCCGCCCCCGACGCTGACGCAACATCACCCGGCGTCAGGGGTGGGGCCCCGCAACATCGCCCAGTGCTACGGTAAGCTAGGCGCGGGCCCCGGGGCGGGCGGGGAGCTGCCGGTGGGTGCAACGCACCCACCAATTTTTCCCCATGGGTGCTCCAGCCCCGGAGCACCCACGGAGTCGGCACCTATGTTTTGGAGGTATAAATGGAGAAAGAAATAATGTCACTAAAATGTTATTTGTTTTATTGGTTTTCTGAACAACACTGTTTCAGAGACCAGTGCAGACATATTACAAACAGTGCCAGTATATAAAGAAAATACACTATAAAGCCTTAGAAGCAAAATGATCTTTACCAAGCCTCTACCTTTGCTAATATTTGTACCATGTGCCATAAGAAATAAGACAGTTGAATTGTGGTCCTAAGCAGTTATCATCCAGTGCCGGAGACTGAACCATTCATTTCACCACAGAACACAGGTACCCGTGAAGCTTACTCCACACCAACCTACTAATGTACTTTGTACGTGACCAAGAGGACGCATCTCTATGGAGTGACAAGGGGTAGGTTACTGTATGCATCTGCTCAGTTCTTGGCATTTTTTTTTCTAGAAATTGTGACCATCAACAAATTTTACCTCATTTTTAATCAAACAGATTTTGCTGGCTTTGTATCTAACAAAACTATTTCTGAGAATTGTATAACAGGAAAATTATCTCTGAAGAATCATGGGATCATAATGGAAAGGTTAGAACATTTTAGCTGAGCTCTTTATCATGTTTCCATTATTCATCTCATAGAAATTATGTATACATTAAATACTGTGAGAGATTCTCTCTCTCTCACACACACACTCTCCTAATAATCCAATTCTCAAAACATTCTATAATAAAGGATCTGAAAACAGCTAAAATGACAGTGGAATGCTTAATATGCATTCTACCCAAGGCAGAGATATATTCAACATATGTAAAAGAGGAAAACTGCCCAATCCAAGAATAGGGCAAACCAGTCAGATAAAATAAATGCCAACCGTAACCCTATCCCAAAACTCAAAAAGAAGCCACACTGAATCTATTTCAAGGTATAATAAGGTTCAGTTTATTTTCTCCCCATTGCTTTCCATTTTCACACTTCCACATTTCCTGGCCCCAGCTGGCAGAAGCAGAAGTGCCAAAATACCACAAACAAGGGCTATTCTTCATCTAATCTAACTCAGCTATTTATAGAGTGTCAGTCACCATTGTATATAAGTGGTGAAAATCAACTCTCCAATTGCCTCTTTCCAGACATCTAGACAACAATTCAACAATGAAGACAGAAGCAGACAGTATTGGGAGTCTCATGAGACAACTTATTCCCCCCTTATCAGATTTCTCCAGCCCAGCTTGGCAGACTCAGGAGTTTTAGAGAATCATCCATACATCTAGAAGTTTATTTTACTGACCCTCTAATTAATTTCTGAAGTTCTCCTATCACAAGAACAGTTTAATGATTAAATACTGTATATAATAGTTTTATCCATGTGTATTATACAAATCACAAAAGCTTAGGCCTGATTTTCATTTCACACCAGCCAGAGGAGAATCAGGTTCTGTGAGTCAAGGACATATTGCAGAAATAACTTGTTATGAACTCTCTTTTCCAGCTTCTATGATTCTGTAGCATAAAATGCACCCATCTGGGGAGGAGGTTATTACACTTGTTTCCAGGGGCTGGCCAGAATTTGACCCAAACTTTTGAAATTGCAGTACAGAACTTTGAAATTTAAGCATCTAGTTGGTGTTGCCATAGTTCTAAACACAAAGGGTGAAATCCTGTCCCGGGTGGACGACCAACACAAAGCATATTTCACCTTGTAAGTTCCACCGAAATAGTACATAGGTTTCCCCTGGCCCTTCAGAGGTGCTGGAATGATGGATGCTGGGGGTGCAGTAGCATCCCACCTTGAAGTAGTAACAACCAAATACATGCTTTCTGCTTTTAGCACCTCCACTATAAAAATTGTTCCAGCACCTCTGTGGCCCTCTACACAAAGGTGAACTTCACCTAAACGTGAGCATGGAAAATGCTCAATACTGCTTTGTTCCATTTTATGACTATCTATCGTAAGGCTTTATCCTGATGCCCATCACCACAGAGTCAGAGCTGACTTATGCTAATTTTATATAAGTCTGAGGAAGCTATTGAAGTTCATTTGTGTGTAATATATCTCATTGTTAGAATAAAGTTCCCCACAATAACAGAAAAATATTTTAAGTGACATTGGACAATACTTATGATCATTCAACATTTTCTAATACTTTTTAAGTCTTGGGGTCTTGTATTTTACTGATTCACAAGTACTCAGAACTGTATAATACCAGGCAGAAAAAATGATATATAGAAATTAAAATGATAGGGGGGGTTTAAAGGGAAAATAGCAATAAAGGTAAGAGTGAGGGAAGCTGGTGACTGTTTAATCACATTTGGGTAGTTGCTTTGGCTTTCAGAGTATTCTAAAAGACTACTGCCTTTCTCCATTTTCCCCACATTCAGAGTACAGGTTCCATTGCTCTGCAGAGATGATTTTAATTTCTCAAGTTTGCATTCTTTTCTTGAAGAGAGCAGTTGCTGATTACTACCAGCTGGACTTTAAATCAGCAGTGATTGTATCCAGGAAGGTAGGGCAGGATTCCAGGCATTGTGCATAAGGTGCACACAGCCTGTGTAGAGCCCAACTTCAAAGACACTCCTTGGTCTACAGGTATTAATAAAGAGGCTGGCAGAAGTGCTGGAACAATTTCTATAGTGGGGGTGCTGAGAACCATTGACCCAAACTGTAAACCCTGTATATAAGGGAAACCACTTCAAGCTAGGGGATGCAGCAGCACCCCCAGCACCAGCAACTATGGAGGCTGGAGGGCAGAACATCTGAAGCTATGCATTTTCTTCAGTCATTCCCACCCCCACCTCCCAGACATGCTATAGATTATGGTGTTTTAGGGCAGTGGAAGCTACTTTGGCCTAACAGCATGGCTCTTCCTGAGTAATAAATTTCCCCTACCCTTCCCCCTGTGGAATTCTCCAGAACTCAGGCAAGTAACTTCAGCTAGGCAATGTGCACCAGAATTTCCCCTCAGAGAACTGAAGGACAAATGTAATTTAGTTTTGTTTACCTAGCGCTTAGATATTCAATTCCTCAGTTCAGAACTATTCAATGCCTCTGCTATCTTACTACGCTACAAAAACCTACATAAAAAACCCCCACTTATTATGGCTGCAAACTCAAACACTCAAAGGGTAGAAAATGCCATAATTGAAGTTGCCTGTGCAACCTTAATTCAGCCTCTTTGTGCACATGCATTGTAACTTATGAGACAGTCTTTAATTACATTATCACCATATGTTTTAAACAGAACCCTGCCTCATTCAGTACATAGGACGGATGGCACTCACTAAAGCTGGAGCTAGTCAATGTTTTATTTCCTCCTCAATTCTCAGTGTGTGGCCCCAGGCTTTATTTACTGCCCAATATTCCAACTTTTCTCTGAAGACAGAATTATTAGTTTCTTCATGGGCGTTTCTATGGCGCTCATCACTATCATATTTGAGTGCTTCACACTCATTAACTTATCTTAACAACACCTGTGTGAGATGAGGTGGTGGTATTATCCCAGGTTTACACATAGGGAACTGAGGCACAGTGTGTTTACAATCAAAAGTGCCCACTAATTTTGGATGCCCAAATTGTGGCACCTAGACCCTGATTTTTCAGATTACATTACATTAGACCTAGGTGAAATATTTTCAGCTAGTTTATTCACTGTAAATGCAAACCTAAAAAGATTTGCAAAGTCATGCTGAGTTTGCCAGAGTTTTGACCAAACCAAAAAGTCAAAGTATTTCAGTAATGTTGAATCAAAATGTTTTGTTTTGACCTAATTTGCAATTTTTCATTTAGATTTCAGACATTTGATGCAGGCAAAGGAGGCCTAGATTCACAAAACATGGTGGGAGGGAGAGAAGCAGCTCCCTTATATAACCTTTAGCTCCGTAGTTAGAGCACTCATCGGGGATATGGGAAGCCTGGGTTCAGTTCCACCCTCTGTCTGATATGGAGAAGGGATTTGAACTTGGATGTTACACATTGGAGGAGAGTATTCTCGGGTATGGGGTATTCTGGTCTGGGAATCTCATGTTGCTCATATCATGGTGTGGAATGCGTGGCGAACACAGATCACCATCTATTGGTCGCCCGTATGGTGTTGATGCTCCAACAGGCAGGTAAGCCTTCTGTGATGATGAAGAAGTTTGATATCGATGCACTTCATGTGCCAGGTTTAGCCAAAAGGTTTTGTATTTTGCTACATCAGAAAAGTTGTCCCCAACAGTCAGGGTTTACAAGGAACAGGTCCACATTAGATGCCATTTTGGCCCTTCGCTTGTTGTCAGAGATACATCACAAGTTCAGGAAGCCCCTGAACATAGCGTATGTTGATCTTAAGGTTGCATTTGATTCTGCCCCAGCCCTGAGCCCCCTCCTGCACTGTGAATCCCTCATCCCCGGCCCCATTCTTTGCTTAGGAGTTGGTATTTCTTTCCTTTGTTCTTTATAAGTAGTTCTTAGGGGTGCATTGCTGTGGGTGCTAGGCTGTCTGACTTGTAGGCCTTGTCTGCACTAGATTATTTTACACCAACATAGCTGCATTTGTGCAAGCCGCTAGTGTAGACAATCCATGCCCAGTTAACCATGACTTGTGCTGGCACTGTTTATCTCAGTGTGAAACCCCAGTGTGGACAAGCCCTTAGTAAGGTGACAACTCCGCTTCATCTAAAAAATGTGTTTTATAAAAACAAACCCTTAAGACCCACAGAAAAATATTCCCCATTATTTGCTTAAATTCCATTGAAAACATTGGTTTTAGAGCAAGGACAAATTTCCATCAAGTGTTCGCAACCCAAACGTTACAGCACTGAGAACTTGGAAACACCTTAATTGATTGTCATTGTCCAAGATAAGAGATGCGCAGACTGTGAGAGAGTCATAAATAGGTAACAAAATACTTGTTTACAATATATGGGTTTCAGGCTGGCCAGGTCCCCAATAATAGAGTTTCGCATTTACTTCCCTGTGCACGTTAATGAAGATTTACCCTTTTAGATTCCTTTCATCTTGGTTACTAGGTGGAAATATCTGTATAATAGTTACAACAACAAATCCAGTTAATCAGTGTACATCCCCAGTAGTAATGCTCTGCAAAGCCAGGTCAATAATCCAGTTCTGCCTGATCTCCAGCCTGGGAGAGGAAAGGACTGTCTTACTCCTCATCCCCGGCCCCACCTCAGAGCACACACCCCCAGCCAGGGCCCTCATCCCCCTGCACCCCAACCCTCTTCCCCAGCCCTGAGCCGCCTCCTGCACTGTGAACCCCTCATCCCCAGCCCCACCCCACAGCCCTCACTCCCGCACCCCAACCCTCTGCCCTACCCTGAGCCCCCCTCCCACACTCCAAACCCCTCGGCCCCACCCCATTAATTTTGTGTAATAATAATCAACAATGGATAAATTCTTAATAAAGTTACCCAGAGAAAAAGAACAAAAGGGTAATTCAGCAAGTAATGGCCTGCGTTCGACACCCAGCTTACAAACTGAAGCTATACAAAAGAAAGATGCAGCAAATCTAAAACATAAGAAAAGGAGTTTTCATCAGTCGTGGCTCTCAAGATTTACATGGTTGGAGTACAATAGTGAATTAGGACTTTTTGATTTTGAGGGTTATTGATCCAAGAGTGCTTGGTTATCTCCGTAATCAAAAGAGTATTAATAAAGTTGATATTCTTAGTTAAATACATTTTTCTTACGATAGTGATATTGTGCAATACAGGGAAACTGTTAAACGCTTAATATAAAAATGGATTGGAAACAGTATTTTAAAATATATATATCAGCTTACAAGGCAGGTGTAAGGGGACTTGGACCTGTTCTGGGCACCACCAAAAATTATACAAACCTGCTACCCCTGCTTACCAGCTCCTCCAATTCTCACACAGAGGTTCTCCATCAGACTAGCATCGCAGCATCTGCCATTGGCAGTTTACAACAGATATGAAATCAACATCATCTTAGTATGACAACCATGTTCAGGATTTAGTCGAGCTATATCCTTCCCATACTGTTGTACGGCTGCAAAACATGGACACTATGCCGCTCGGACTGGACAAAGCTGGAGGTTTTCCACACAAAATGTCAACATCATCTATTGGGCATAAAGTGGAATGACTTCATCTGCAGATGTTTATGATTGCTCGGGTCTACAGACTACTGGGGCCATTGTCCATAGGCAGTGCCTTATGCTTTTCAGATATGTCTCAAGGATGCCACAAGACATCCCAGCGAACGCTATTCTCCATCCAGGTGGCTTGTAACTTCCAGGATAAAATTCCACCAACCAAGGGGTGGAGGTGGCCCAGAGGCAGGCCCCCTATTACATGGGTTCATCAAGTCTGTTCCGATGTTAGACTCTCAGGCCATCAAGCCTTTGCAGTTGCACAGGAACCGATCAAATGGCAAACGATTGCTACGGCCACTGTCTGGGTAAGCGTTGAAGAGAGAGAATCTCTCATGTTGAAGCTGTTCCACATTTTCTAACTAGTCATTGGACAAGGATGTGAACTTGGTCTCCCACATCCCACATTAGGCGAGTGTCCTAACCACCAGGCTATAGAGTCATTCTTACTCTCTTTCCCTCCCCCATTCATTACCCATTGCCATTATAAAGGACTATGAACTGCCACTATGAATAACCTGATCTGCAGCCTCACTAGCTAGATGTTAGTTTAGAGCTTGATCCTGCGAGGTATTGAGTGCTCTCAACTCCTGTTGAAGCCAGTGGGAGTTGAGGATGACCAGCACCTTGCAAGATCAGATTCTCAATAAGATAAATGCTTTTTCTGTTAGTTATTAAACTGTAATCCTCTAATGTACCCTGGATGCATCATATATGTTGCTGGAATTTTGTCAGCTTATTAAATATATATTTAATTACTTAATCGAGCTGAGCAGCATTATAATTACTTGCGGAGCTTAAAGAATTAAGGATTTTTTAAAATATTTCTAATTAAGATAACTTTGCAAGGTCAGTAGATAAGCTATAGAAATTAAATAATGTCAGAACTAAATAATATTGGACTAATTATATTGTCAAATGAAACAAAATGCCAGATGACAAGACTTATTCAATGCCATGCTGATATTTTTAAATCGTATTACTGACAACTGTTGCCACCTCTGACTGCCTGTTCCATCCTTTAAATAATAAACTTATTTGAGTAAAGAACTTCCATTTTTTTCCACTGTTTCACTTGAATAAAGATCAGAATTCAGAATAAAGAACATCTTCACTGGGCAACAGTACACATGGTAACAATGTCAATCCTAAAAGTATTAAGGGAAAAGATTTATTCAAGGAACATTATATTAGACCAAAACCTCAATAGGCACATAAATAAGCAATTACCCAAAATTAGGCACTTGAACTAAATATCTGCATGCTTCCTTAGGACACCATCCACTTGAATATCATATGTCCATCTAAAAATGTATTATTATGAGTAATCCTGAAGATTATAACTAAAAAGTATTAGAGAAAAAGGAAAACATTCGGTTGGTTTGCTTTTTTTGACATTTGACTTTGCATATGGCCAGTGAGACTGTTGTGCTTGTGGTGGACAGACCTCAATAGTGATGCAAAATGACATTCATAAAATTATTACAACTTATATCTTTTAATATTAGGTAATTACAAACTTGTTTGCGCCTTTACTGAATATTAAGATGCGCCACAAGTATGTTATAGCCAGGGTACTTGAAAATAGAACAATACCATTTATGTTTAACTAATTGTGTTGCAAAATGTTCAGGCTGGTTAAAGAAATTGAAGGAGTCTTCTGCTTCTATCTCCCAAGGAAGTGTCAGGCACTTAACCAACTCCTCCTAAGCTATAAAACCAAGTTTCTTACCCCTAGGAGTGCTATACCAACTCAGAAAAACTGCATTTTTAAACTTTACTTTGCTTTAACTTTATACTAGTTTATTTTGTGCTACATTTAAAAGAAGTATTGGTTATTGAAATTTGTGCTTTGTACAAAATATTTAATAGCAAAACAGATTGCAACTCTAAGGAAGTTGAGTCATGAGAGAACCCCAAGAGTGTTTTATCTAAACCACCGGGCCAGCCCACAACATTTTGGCACCTGAGGCGGGGAGCTCAAATGACGCCCCCATGTCCCCTCGCTTGGGCCAAAACTTTGAAAGGTCTCAATTCTGCCTTCTTCCTGTTCTACTCCTCTCATGGTACTACTCTGCTACCTACCCCAATAAAGGAAACTGACAACTTAAAATGCCTTGTTCAAAAATTTTAAGTAACACTTAACTTTCAAACGCCTGAACAGTCAATGTAACTTTTCTTGTCTGCATAGTAAACACTGGCATTTTTATCTGTTTGAATAATTAAAGTGGTGCTTTCCATGTCGTCTTGATTGCAAAGATTTGAACTGCTTCTTGAAGGTTCACAGTCTGGGCAAGCTCATGGTCTATTGAGATGGTTACAAGGCTGACCAGCCTCTCCTGTGTCATTGTGGAGCGTAGATGTGTTTTTATTAACTTCAGCTTCGAGAAGCTGCGTTCTTCACTGGCAACTGTTACAGGAAGTGTTAGAAGTATGCGCATTGCAACAAAAGCATTTGGAAAGAGGGTGGTCCTCTTTGTGCACATATATTCCAGAACAGCCTTTGGAGTTGATCCTGCTGAAATGGATCTTGAAAAGACTTTCAGTTCATCACCTAAATCACTCGCATCAATATCGCGCATGTCATCATGTGTCAACCCTGTCTCTAGTGCCCTGCATTGCTGATGTAGGTCTTCTTCAGGTTTAGTGAGGAGTTTGGGAATATCATACAACATCCCAAATATACTGCTGTGTTCCTTAAGCTGCATGAAACGTTCTTCAACTGACTGCATTGCACAATCTAGCACCTGGTTAAAGAATTCAACTTTGAATTGTTGTTTGGGGTCTCTTATGGGATTATCCCGTGCCTTGTAATCAAAATGTCTTCTTATTCGATGACTCTTGTATTCTTGAATGGGTGGGAAAATAGCTTCAGTGTGAAGTTCCTCTGCCAACTTCTGTGCTCTCTTCAGAACGTTTTGAAATCCCTCATCTGAACAGTAAGACTGTAGGTATGACTTTGCTTTGTCCAGTTGTTCCATTGCTCCAGATATATCAAGGTCAACACCTTGGAGTCTCTTGCTTACAACATTTATTTTAAACAGTATGTCATGCCCCAACACTAAGCCACACAGAAATTTGAAGATATGTATGTTTCTGGTGATTCCATTTCCCTCTGCCACTGTTCTCCCACGAACAATTCCTGTCATAGCATTATCCTTAATAATGGCAACTATGGCATCATCTATCTTCCCAATATGGTGTTTGATAGGCTTTATCGCCTCCACTCGGACTTTCCCATCGTGTGGCACTAAGTGGGGTGGAGTTGGGGGGGGGGCGTGAGCGCTGGGGGGGGGGGGGGGGCGCTGACGAAAGTCGGCGCCTATGATCGCAATTCCCGTATCTTCCAGATTTTTAAGAAGCACATTTGTCATACCAGCTCTTGTACTATCATCAATGTCAATACATTCTAGAAAATGCTCTCTGACAGTCACCACTGCAGGGACATTTTCATTAGGTTCTGCTGTTGTTACAAAATGCACCATTAAAGTAATTTGTTCCATATGGCTGCTGTCAGGTGTGCAGTCCAGAATAACAGTAATATGTTGCTGACTTCAGATCTGCCACAATCTTCTGTTTGACTTTTGTTGCCAGTAACTGTATGATCTCATTTTGAATTGTTTTTCCAAGGTACTGGTGTGTGTACATTTCTTCAGTGGTGACTCTTCTTAGATGCTCCTGGAGTACAGCATCAAACTCAACCATCAGCTCCACAATTTTAAGGAAGTTTCCATTGTTTGGCGCATACAGCTGACCTGAAGTGCCATGCAGTGCTAGGTTTTAGGTAGCAAGCATTCTCACAATGGCAATGAGCCTTTTCAGAACATTTTGCCAGTAAAGAGACTCTGATGCAATCTTCTCTTGATGCTGATCATCTATGGTGGCCTTTAACCTTAGTCTCATCTCAAGCTCTTTCCACCTATGCAATGCTCTCTGGTGATTTGCTGCCTTCTCATGGCATGCCAGATTTCTAGCCAGATTTTTCCAGTCCTTTGTTCCTGTAGAACCCAGTGTGGCTGGAACATTAGACTGGAAGAGTTTGCCAAAAAACAGTATGGAGCATTCTGGGGTTTTGAGTACATAAGCCATGGCCTCTCCACTTTGTCACCAGTGGGGATTTCACGCCAGTAATGTGTTGGATGGAAACTTCTATTTTCATTGTCTTTGGGGAAGGAAGTTTTTCACTTGCTGTGGCCCATGCAGAACAAGGAAGTCCCTCAGGCTACTGCTCAAGTGGGTCCACTGTCCTGGATCATCTAGACTTAAGGAACTAAACTCAGCAGCAGCGGTTTCCTGCGCCTCCACCACACTTTTCTCTGATCTACGCTTTTCTTCAGGAATGTGCATGGTTACATCCATTTGAGATGGAGATATGGATGCTGCAGTAGCTGCCACGTCACCTGCACTCTAACTGGAAAATCAGGCATCTCCTCACCACTCACATCTTCACTGGGGCCGAAGGCTCACCGTGAACATTTGTGTCTATGTATCTCAGGAGATCTCCTTCCTGCTTAGATAGAAAAGCCTCCTTTGCTCTCTTTCTTTTTCTGAATGCTGCCCTAGAGGAGCGTTTTCTTCTTTCACTCATGACTGCTGTTCTGTGCCAGCTATAGTGGCTCTCAACACTCAACTGAAGGGGACAAATAAGCAGGCTGGTAGTAGGGCCTGAATAAGGGAAGATATCAGGGTCTTAAGGGCCTAACTGGCTCCTACTACTTCAGTTGACTGCCTGATCTCCTCAAGTTGGTTCAGGGAAGCAGCAGGAAACAGGAACCTCCCTGAGAAGCTGGTGTTAATCAGTCCAGGCTCCTGGGGGTGCTAGAGAGGTACATAAGAGGCTCCTCCTCCTCTCTCTCTCTCTGCAGCTCCTGCTGCTTTCTGTTATTCCCTCTCACCTTTTCTCCTGCCTGCCTATGTCTCTTGTGCCCTCCTTCCTCCAGCACAGCACTCCACCATCTCTGTGCATCTAGAGCAGAGAGAATACATATGCACCAGCAGCAGACACAATTTTCTACACTCTAGGTCCTAGTGGCGCCCCCCACAGTCTGGCAGCTGAGGCAGCCGCCTCCATTCGCCTCATGGTAAGGCCAGCCCTGCTAAACCAGGATATCTCCCTTTGTATATGATACCAGTTGGTACAAATGTAATCAGGGCTTTGGAGCTGTGCTCCGGCTCTGCTCCAGCTCCAGGCAAAAACCTGCAGCTCCACTGCTCCGGAGCTGCTCCACAGGCTCCACTCCAAAGCCCTGAATGTAATCCTTATCTCAAGAACAGAAACCATGTAAAACATTCATATTTTAGGAAGACACCTGACTGTGGAAAGGAATGTAGGGTTGCATTATCTGAGAAATAAATCTGGGAATAAAGTAGGCCTATACTAACTCCCTTTTCTTTTCTACTTGTGTGTTTAAAACTCCAAGAAAAACATGAGTAGCTGGAAATGTTTTAAACCTTTTATTTCTTAAATGTGAAAATGGAAAACATTTGTGAAATGCATACTTGCACATATGTTAACAAAATACAAAGCTCCTAATATCGTTGCTATGTAAATGGCAAAATGCTTTATGTACCAACTTGGAATTGAATGACCTTGCTAAGCTAATTACTAATATAAGAGGCCATTTAAGTATAGAATATTTATATTAATGGAGAATTAATTAACAACTGGCAGTGCTCAGGCAATACAGTTGGAGCCGTATCAGTTCCAGGATATTAGAGAGACAAGGTGGAAGATATTATCTCCCAAAGTC
Organism: Chelydra serpentina; assembly: GCA_037349315.1. Classification (NCBI taxonomy): domain Eukaryota; kingdom Metazoa; phylum Chordata; order Testudines; family Chelydridae; genus Chelydra; species Chelydra serpentina. The sequence continues at coordinate 3,668,821 of JBAIAC010000032.1, forward strand.
ATGGAACCAATGAATGAATGACAGCAACCAACTTAAATTTAAAGAAGCCTGAAAGAGTATGTTTTCCCAATTTCATGGAAATAGAAAGGAAAAATGGCACGTAGATGGAGGAGCACCCAGGCCACATTTCAATGAGTGACATTGCTACCTGGAGCATAGGGTCAAGGTGCCACTCAAATTTGGCTCCACTTCTCTTCTGTCTAGATGGCCAAATGGCTTTATAACTCCCGGCAGCAGCAGTTCTTGCACTGTGGGTAACAGAGAGGGGAAAATCTCCCACGAAGGGCAACCTAGGGGAGAGAAGTAGGGACCAGAACAGGGTCCCTGCTGGGGTGGGATGAGGGATGGGACAGGGACTGAAATTTCCCTCTGCCAATCCTCAGGAAATATCTCAATTGGTGTCACTATCTGAGGAAACCTCCACAAGATTGGTGAGGGGAAATTACCTAAGGAATTAAATTAAAAAACTTGTAATGATTTTATTGGAATACTGAAATGCAATTGTAACCTAAAATATTAACTTTCTCTTATTAATCACCAAATGGTTAGACCATGTATTCCTGAAGAGGGGACAGGGACTAAACAGAGAAACAGATAACCAATATTAAGAATATTATATCTAACTGGCTTGTCTAAAGACAGCTCCTTAAATGGCTTCTTCTAAGTAACTGATTTAAATATTTTCTTCAATCGCATAGCATTTAGTTAAGATCGCTTACATTGCCCATTTATAAACTGGCTGTTGTTAATAATAAACAACAGGATTCACCTGTCCTAAAACAAAATTATCTTGCCCATTTATAAACCTTCTTAGTTATCTCAGGATATATGAAGATTGGATCCATGACAATTTGGGGAAATAGGACCTTGGTCTTGGTTTATCAAGAGACAACGTGCCCCACAAAAGGCAGGGCCCACTCTCTGAGGTGTAATCTTTGCTACAAGCTCCCCACAGAGGAGTCGTACAGAAGAGATTGTAACTGAAGTGTCATTTTGTATCATTTTGTTTAATGTTTTATTTTCCCTTCTTTAATAATGTAGCCATTAATTAATAGTGATTATTTTTGCTTAGTCTTAATCACGGTGTCCCCTAAATTATGTGAAAAAAAACCCTGTGATTAAAAAGTGAGAATCACACCCCTGAATTGGCAGTAAGGGAAACAATTAGTAAGAGATGGCCCACCATTTCTTGTTTCTGCAGACTAAATATTTTTAAATAAAATTATTTGGCATCCAACAATATAAAGTTACCTCTCTCTACCCCACATGTTGATGGCCAGTTTCACTTCATGTCTCATGTGTTAGCATGAGAACACCGCTCTTACACACTTCCGTAGGGGGTGGCTCACGTACATGTTCATTTCCAGCGTTTGTACGAGTGTGTTTAACAGTAACTGCAGCAGCAAAACTGAAAAAGCACAGATTTGCCTAGAGAAGAGAGGGAAAAGTAAAGGTGGCCTGTGCATAATTTGTATTGTTGCTTTTATGCCTGTCAAAGAAACCCTTCTAAACATCAGTGGGGGGATGGGGAAAAATCCTTGTAAAATTTGTTAAAGGTTTTGTTTATGTGTTTTAACTTTCAGGGCATACAGCTTAAAGGGCACTATCAGAAACCTGAAGTTTACAGAAGTGGGTTTTTTTTTTAAATCAAGTTGATAGTACCTCTTTAATGTTTTTGCATGGTCTTATTACAAAGCTTTTTTTCCACCTCACAGCCACATTTTTATATAGCTTAGTAACATTTTCTGTCTTATGTTGTACCTCATGTGGAGTACCAGCAGCTATTTTAAAAACAAACGTATGGATCAAATGTTATGAGTTTCGCTACTATTCAGTTATTTAGAATGAGTTCACTATGAAGAGTGGCATTTGCATCTCAATACTGCATGCAGAAAGCCAAATTAGACAATTAGCCAATATGCAACAATCAAAATGGCAATGCAAATATTCTAATGGGCCAGACCAAACCACAGAAATATGTACCCTATGCACAGGGCCAATACAAGGATTATGCACCGCTTAAGGCTCATTTTCAGAGATTAAGTGGGTGTTAAGTGGTGCACAACCCTCATGGTGGGCCCACTGTATAGGGGTGAATTTTACCTAAACAGATGATAAATCCAGTCAGGCAAATACCTGCTCAGTGTTTCCTGAAAGGTGCTGGGTGCCCTAAATATCCATCGATTCTACAGTAATTGAGGGTGCTAAGCAGCTCTAAGGAGGTCATGAGCACTTTACAAGATCAGGCTTCATACAGTTGGGCGATATGAGTGTAATTCAGTCTCAATAACGGAATCGAACAGTCCTGTCATACGAAAAATGACACCAACTTGGGATCTGACAGTCCTAGAAAGTTTCTGCCTCTGTGCTAGTTATTTATCTACCCTGTAAAATATCTTCAGTAACGATCTAAATATATATCTAGTCTTCACTAACCCAAGGTTAACTAGATGTGAAGATGACAGATGGCCTACATACTGATTAATATAACCAGTGTCTCTGGTCCGGCAGTGACTAATTTGCATCACAGCTCACTAGTTCAGGTACTAATTTGGGACTACTGAATTTATGATTGCTTAGATATCTGTGGAACTTCCAAGTTTATGAAGAAAATTATATCTACAGTAGTTTTTAAAGCATTTGAGTTACTCTTACAATAATTGCAATAGTCTATATTTGTCATACCCTATTACAATTTTAGTATGATTCAGACAATATAGTAATGAGGGCCATATAATTACCCAGGTAGACAGACCATGATAGTATTTTAGACGATTATCTACTTTGATAAAATAACCGTGCAAAAGACCAATTCAAGCTGTTGCTTATTGTATGGCGAATATGGCATTTAATGAGACATGAAAATGTCATTAAAGTAATTGAGCAAATTTCACTTGCAGGAGAATCTTTTGCATTTTTTTTCTAATAAAACCATAAGGTATAATCACAAAATCCAAAACCAATAAAAATCATGATGATTACAATCCTTTATTTGTAAGGATGTGTTTCTTTTGTCTGGATTGAACTTCTCAAACATCCTTGGCCACTGAATAAAAAATGTATTGACGGTGCCTAAAACTTTGTACGAATTGTAAATCAGAGTAGCCTGTGTACAAAATACAGTATATTAGGGTGAACGGATGCATAATAGTTTCAGTCTTGAGGGCTTAGAATCATAGAATCATAGAATCTCAGGGTTGGAAGGGACCTCAGGAGGTCATCTAGTCCAACCCCCTGCTCAAAGCAGGACCAACCCCAACTAGATCATCCCAGCCAGGGCTTTGTCAAGCCTGACCTTAAAAACCTCTAAGGAAGGAGATTCCACCACCTCCCTAGGTAACCCATTCCAGTGCTTCACCACCCTACTAGTGAAAAAGTTTTTCCTAATATCCAACCTAAACCTCCCCCTCTGCAACTTGAGACCATTACTCCTTGTTCTGTCATCTTCTACCACTGAGAACAGTCTAGATCCAGCCTCTTTGGAACCCCCTTTTAGGTAGTTGAAAGCAGCTATCAAATCCCCCCTCACTCTTCTCTTCTGCAGGCTAAACAATCTCAGTTCCCTCAGCCTCTCCTCATAAGTCATGTGCTCCAGCCCCCTAATCATTTTTGTTGCCCTCCGTTGGACTCTTTCCAGTTTATCCACATCCTTTTTGTAGTGTGGGGCCCAAAACTGGACACAGTACTCCAAATGAGGCCTCACCAGTGCCGAATAGAGGGGAATAATCACGTCCCTCGATCTGCTGGAAATGCCCCTACTTATACAGCCCAAAATGCCGTTAGCCTTCTTGGCAACAAGGGCACACTGTTGACTCATATTCAGCTTTTCGTCCACTGTAACCCCTAGGTCCTTTTCTGCAGAACTGCTGCCCAGCCATTCGGTCCCTAGTCTGTAGCAGTGCATGGGATTCTTCCGTCCTAAGTGCAAGACTCTGCACTTGTCCTTGTTGAACCTCATCAGATTTCTTTTGGCCCAATCCTCTAATTTGTCTAGGTCCCTCTGTATCCTATCCCTACCCTCCAGCGTATCAACCACTCCTCCCAGTTTAGTGTCATCTGCAAACTTGCTAAGGGTGCAGTCCACACCATCCTCCAGGTCGTTGATGAAGATATTGAACAAAACCGGCCCCAGCACCGACCCTTGGGGCACTCCACTTGATACCGGCTGCCAACTAGACATGGAGCCATTGATCACTACCCGTTGAGCACGACCATCCAGCCAGTTTTCTATCCACCGTACCGTCCATTCATCCAGCCCATACTTCTTTAACTTGCTGGCAAGAACGCTGTGCGAGACTGTATCAAAAGCTTTGCTAAAGTCAAGAAATAGCACATCCACTGCTTTCCCCTCATCCACAGAGCCAGTTATCTCATCATAGAAGGCAATTAGGTTAGTCAGGCATGACTTGCCCTTGATGAATCCATGCTGACTGTTCCTGATCACTTTCCCCTCCTTTAAGTGGTTCAAAATTGATTCCTTGAGGACCTGTTCCATGATTTTTCCAGGGATTGAGGTGAGACTGACTGGCCTGTAGTTCCCCGGATCTTCCTTCTTCCCTTTTTTAAAGATGGGCACTACATTAGCTTTTTTCCAGTCATCCGGGACCTCCCCTGATTGCCATGATTTGTCAAAGATAATGGCCAATGGCTCTGCAATCACATCGGCCAACTCCTTTAGCGATGTGTATGCACAGCAATCACATCGGCTTGCTGTGCATACAACCATTTAATAACACTTGAAAATTTTTCATACTGTAATATTATTAGGGCTGCCTGGAAAAAAATAATTTCATTTGGTGAAAAATGTCAAAGTTTTGGCATTTGGTTTCATTCAGAATCAGGATGAAACTCAGACATTTTGAAATTTTTTGCAAAAAGCTAGAGATAGGTTTCAGCAAATCAGTATTTTCGGTGAAAACACATCTCATCAACAATTCCCAACGAGTTGCAAATATTACTTGAATCCATCATATATAAAGATACAAGAGAATAAAATCTAATATGTATTTGCATATGCTGGAAGACTGCCACAATGTCTCACATCAGCCAAGACAGGCTATAAAAGGATCCGGCTGCCCTGGGCAAAAGAGAAAGCCGCCACCCTCTATTACTCCAATATTTTGCTCCATAAAGTGACTCTCTCTTCTGTTCATAGGATAGAGCTGCCTCAATATAAAATCAGTCCTTCAGACTGTAAGGTGCTGAAAGCATGTATATTTCCCTCCAATATTTTGATTGCATTAACAATAATACTACAAATAGATAAGCATATGAAACTAAATGCAAAAGCGAACAAAAGGCCATTACAGCTGTCGCCCTTCTGGGTTTGGTGACATTTGAAATCACAGATTCTTTTGTGTGGAAGAAAGGAAGAAACAGAAAAAGACATGATTAATGAATAGAGGAAGGAAACCAAGGCTGAAGACTGGAATCAAATCATTTCCATATTTTTGGAAACCCCCATTCAAAAGACAGCAGCCCAAAGTGGTACCTAATTGTATTTCCATCCTGCAGCCTCCTTTCCTGGGAGTACTGGAGCACATTAAACTTCCGCCTCCGATGGTCATACATATAATTTCCTTTGCAATGTGATACCTTTGTCACACAGCAGGTGGCAAATCCAAGATTGAAGCTCAAAGCCAGCCATTTTGCCCTACAGGCAGGCAGAGCCTGGTTTCCAGGCACAAAGAATAACTTGCTGCCATACACAGTATTCTGGCTGACATCCATCACTTGCTGAGAAAGATTATCATTGCTAGATGTTAAGTAATTGCTGTGCACCTCTTACCTCCCTGCAATGACCTCTTACCTCCCTGGGGCCAGTACCAATTGTCTCATAACACAAGGCCAAAAAGCATATATATCCTGTTGTGGAAAGCGTGGATTTCCCCAGCCAACAGACAGATAACAGCACAAGACACAACCTACACACACCATGCATGCAGAGATAAATCAGTAATGGAACAAAAATCCCAAATGACATAAAACTTAACCCCCATTAGTGGTTAGCAGGAGGAGTAACTGTATATGGATTACCAGAAACACACAACCAGATATGCCATAAACATCTCTCGCACATTTCAGTTCTCAGTTAAGTTGATAAATACATGGATATTGGGCTAATTTCTATGATCTTATATTCTAAATTTACCTCTCTTCTGAGGCTTACAATAGTAACTTAAGTACCTCCTCATACAAAAAAGCCCACCACCTGAATACACACACTCACACCGATGCCATAGTAACATATATAGAAAACACAAATTAGATTGTGTACTCAGGTCAATGCAAGCAATACAAAATATGTACGTAGTGATCGCTCAGCTTCTAGGAAATTATTTTCTGCTCCCTACAAATCATCACACAGCAGCCAAACACCTCTCACTACAGGCACATCCATAACGACATAATTAACTAGCGGATCAAGCCAGCAGCAAGTGAAACATGAGAGAAATAGAGCTCAGCTGAAGACAAACAGCGCAGGTTCTACTATTGGGGCACCTGCCCAGTCAGAAACGTACGTTTACCTTCATTCCAATTCTTTACAACATTGAACGCTGTTTACTTAACACAATAGCTCTCCCAGATGATAGCTCCATGTACAGCAGCTGTTCCAATGTCCCACAATGTGCAGGGTACAATTGCACGGTCCAATACAGAGATCTCCAAAGCAGCAGCAATAGGACCTCACTGGAATAGCCACAACACAGCACCGAGGGGCACATTCAGAAGCACCTTCAGGGTTCAATCCTTCACAGTGCAAAGTACCCTCAACTCCCACTGAAGTCAATAGGAACGGGGGGTGCACAGCACTTGGCAGGATTAAGCCCCCAATTAATAATCCGATGTAGTGTTAGGCCAATTGCAGTGTCCCACCCTAAAACTTTGACCCAGAGTCACCACTGCCAATCACACCATCTGAAAGCAAACAAAAACAATGTTCCCCAGAGAGCAGTGAATCAGAGAACCACTATTAGGCTTTCCTTCTGCAAGGACACAGTAAGATAACTGGTCTTTTGGCCATAATAGGGTCTGTTTATCAATGGGATCCTAATTTTCCTTTGGTCTCCTGCAAAGGCACATGTCATCAGCAAGACTAAAAGCCAACAAATCAATTTTTGTATTACTGCATGTGTACTGATAAAAGTAAGAACTGGCAGATCTTGCCAAAGGAATTGAGAGAAAATTTGTTAGGACTCACCAACAAATCCTTCAGCCCTTACTCAGACAAAACTCCCACTAACGCCAATGGGAGTTTTGAGTAATAAGCACAGGATTGTGCCTCAGAGAGGGCAACTGTCTGTGAAATTGATTCACATGATGAACAAAACTAATATGTTAAATACATTAAAAACAAATATATGAAAGTAAATTCTTTCTTCAACCTCTTTAAGGGACGGACGACTTACAAACACCTTCAGAGCCTTCTGTGACTTACTCTTACCTCTGTGATGTTTTCTTGTATTTTCTCCTGCAGGAAAAACATAAATAAAAGTGAGATAAGAAGGCCAGCTCTTTGAAAACCCCACAGAAAGAATGGACCAGTACTGCCAAATCAGAAGCATTCAAGTATCAGAAGCTAAGGCACAGTAATCTCTGCAATGGGGAAGCTCCAAATCTAACAACCCTTTTTCTTCCCGGTGTTGGTCTGCTGAAACAAATCTTATACAGCTGTGATTTAAATGAGTGATAAGGGCCCAGTTCCGCTTACACTGATGTCAATGGTGGTTTGGGTTTTTTGCCATTAACTTCAGTTGAAGCAGGAGCAGGTGTGTGTGTGTGTCCATTCATATTGCTGCTTTTTGTGAGACAAGCCCAGAAAAACAAAGTAAAAAGGTATTATTTAAAACTAAAAAGCATAAAAATCAGAAAATGCATGGATACATGGAATGTCATTTTTAATTGAAGGCATTGACCCTGTATCATGGTTGCCAAATGGTAAACTCTCTACTATCTTTAGATAGTACACATTTGGTACAACAATCTCTGTCCCATACTCAGATGTTTTCAGACAATGAGCAATATTGGACTAATTAAACTTCTGGATATTTAGTTTTAAAAGTTTGAAAATATTTAGTTAAGGCTTTCCTGTGTGGAAATTCATTTGTTAAAATCCTCACACACAAGAGTAGACCAACGAAACATTCACAAATAGTAGCATCAAGACTTAATGGATTATTGTCCACTACTGACATTCACAAAACCGTGACATACAAAGAGAAAAGCTCAAAGTCACTTGGAGTTATCTAGCACTAATTTTAATTAGAGCTGGGCAGAGAATAGAATTTCTGTTTCATGGAATATTTTGAGATTCCAAAATTTGTTTTCATTCCAATTCAGAACAGAAACCCAAAGTTTCAAAAAATTTCCGTGAAAGAAACTTTATTTTAAAAATTCATTTCAGATCAACTGAAACATTTAATTTAATCTATTTTAAGACAATTTAAAATTATAAATGAAAAGTCATTTAGAAAGGGAAAAAATCAAAACAGTTTGTTCAGAAAATGTTGAAACATCCTGTTTTAAACTATCAGAACTTCCCCACCGCTTTTTACTTCATGACAAAATTTAGACAAAATTACACGATTTCACAAAGTATTTTGATTTCAACTGCATTTTCCAACCGAAAATTGTTCCTTCAAAGTTTTCCAGACAGCTCTAATTTTAATTTCTCTAACAGAGATGGACCTGCATTATGGTGCTGTTTGCATTTGACTCACATTTCACTTTTCTACTCACTTGTAGATTTCTATCATTAAAAAAGATTCACACAGCAGCACTCTTTTAATCTGAGATCAGTATATTGCACTAGAACAGTGGCTTTCAACCTGTGGTCCACGGACCCTTGGGTCTATGACTATGTCTAAGATTTCCAAAGGGGTCTACATCTCCATTAGACATTTTTTCAGGGTCCACAAATCAAAAAAGGTTGAAAACCACTGCACTAGAAAACCTTGCAGTATCATAGGCAAGGCAACAGTGTTAGGAAAGGGAAGGTTGCCTGATTTTCAAAGAGCATTATTCTTTATTGGTGTTGTAATTTCCACACCTGCACTCCCGTTACAGTCACTTTACATATGCAAACCAAGTTACTGATTTTGTTTATAGATATATAATTTGCATGGTATGGGTGAAAACAATGTAGTTAAAGGAACAGCTGTTTACAGGCTCAGTATCACTAATGCATGCATGCATGTGCTTTAAAAGAAAAAAAAACTGTGCTCCACCAACAGCTGCAGGCATATAGCAATAAATTTATGGTATGCCTGCATTTCCATCCCGTGTTACAAAAACAAAGTCTGTTGCTGCTGATCATCAAAGCTGCTAGGGGAAGGAATTGACACTTTAAAGCTAAGTTTTCAAAAACAGCCTCTAATATGCAATCACAAATAAGAGCATTTAGACATCTACTTGTTTGCACTTGCCTCCCACACAAGATCAGGTAGTTAGGACACACAATAGCACACATCATAAATTAGAGACTTCTTTGAAAACATTGCCAGAATCCACTATTGACTAGAATAATCAATATTCATGTGAGCTTACACACTGAAAGACTACCTTGAGTTAGCAAGCAGAAATGGTCAGGAATGAACAGCAGCTCCCTTTGCAGTTGTCTCATTTGCCTACATGTAGGGAAGGGTGGGACAGGCCACCAAATTAATCTCATTAGAGGAGGAATCTGATCTGAAAGGAGAATGTTGGAACTAAATTAAATTTACTCCTGGGGGGATTCTGTGCCAAAAAATTAAAAATTCTGTGCCAAAAAATTAAAAATTCTGCAAAATTCTGCAAATTTTATTTGTCAAAATAACGCAATATAATCACACCAGTTTCAATTGTTTTGGTAAGTTATTTAAACTACAATATAGAAAAAACTCACAATAACTATTCAGCATTTCTTTTACACATGACAGTTAAGTTACAAACACTTGGTAACTAATACCCTGTATTCCAGTTATAATCCTAGATTTTCATTTAAATTACATTACAGAACACCAAACAGGAAAAAAAAAAAAAGAAAAAAAAAGCAGAATGCCATTTTAAATTGCTCAGACTTTCACACATGAAAGTCATACAGTTTTGCTAATCATTGTCCTGGACCTGACTGGGTACTTTGAGAAGTGCTTGGTTCTGATTGTCCTGACATTTTATTGACTGCTTAGTAAATGTTTTATTTGCCCTCAAAGTCTTTAAATGGGTAAGTAAAATAAATCCTGAGTTGTAATCTAACCCCATTGTGCCACTTTGACACAGGAAAAAAGTGAGAAAGCACATAGATCTTCCTAGCTGATTCCCTTACTGTTATTTATAGGGCTTTACATCCCTCTGGAAATGTAGGGGCATTAAAACTTTTACAGGTCCTAGGGGGATTGACCAAGAAGGTTTCTCTGGTACTGTTCTGAAGGAGGAGATACTAGTAGACAAATTTTAATCATAGCAGTGTTTATTTGTTGGGATCCTAGATTCCCAAAACATTCTTCCTGCAGATAAAAACACGAATTATTTTAGGCATGAATAACCAGTACTGCCTACCGTAATGTACTGTCATGTTGAAATGTGTCTCATCACTTTGCTCCCTTGTGATTGGCCTAATTGGTGTAAGTCCTAACACTGCTGTAGTTAATGACGGTTTTCCTTTAACTCATGTTTTTGGGGCCTGTGCTTTGGGAACACAACGTCTGCAGTTCTATTCCCTCTTGATGACCGTGAAGGCCTAAGCAGCCACATTCATTACATTACCTACCTGTGGTCTCCTGAGTCTAACTTTTCTGTAGGTGATGTTACAATAACCAATCCTGCAGAACTGTAATATATACCTGTAAACAATTTTATCCTTATTATGACCATCCTTAAACAGTATTTAAGTTTTAGTTTTAATATAAATTTAGTGATGGTGAAAGGAGCTGGAAAAGAACTCTGCAGACTGAAAATCCCTGTTAGCAAAAAAGTTATCGCACAGATGGTGGCAAAACATATTTCACCACACTAGTTATCAATGCAGCTCAACTCTTGCATGGAAAAAACAATTCTAGAAGTGTTCTGCTCAGTCTCCACGTACATACATTTGTTGACCTTTACTGAGACTACCAGTAAAGGTTCCGAATAGTAATTCTCTTTTAGTAACAGGGGGAAAAAATGTAAATATAAAAGAGAGATTCCTCTAAGTGATAAATGGATCAATATTTGTAGTGGTAATAGTGACTTGGTTAGGTAGAAGTAAAGATTTACTGGAGATAAAATAATATTCCCAAACTGTGGTTCACAAAGAGATTACCGAGTACTGCTACTTAATCAGCGCTACTTTATTTTCTCCTTCTCTCACTACTATCCACAGTTTGGTTCGCTCCTCTCTCTTCCATTCCAGAGATGGCTGTATTTCAGTGGTACTTTAGAATCCTTTGAATGAAAGACACTATATAAACATAACTTAATTTTGAATTCTTTCTTTTCTTTCAGAATCAAGTAAAACGGTGTTTAAAAAGTTGGAGCAAGATCTGGATCTACTAGTCTATGTGCACTTTGAAAGAATGCTGAGCATCAGCTACCCACGAAAGCTGGGGGGCTTCCTAGAGAAAACATATATAGCAGTAGGAAAGCTTCCTTTAATAACCCTCTGATAACCCAGCAGTTAGGACATATATACTTGAGCCGTAACTCAAGGAAGGCCAAAAAAACATTGGGCAAAGTCTTTGTCCTTTTCCTGGGACTTTCGCTAAGAAATAAATGACCCATTCCAGGGTCGACAGGATTGTCTTGTTCTCTCACTCACCATTACCAGGTCACAATGCCACTTGCTCAAATCTGATGGAGCGGCAGCTGGGCCAAACCTGAGTGGTGCTGCGAGTGCCAGGTCACAGTACCCAGAAGGGAGACAGGAGCTGTAAGAGCTGCCACTGCAGGGTGAGTTTGTTGTTTTAATTGTTTTTCCATTTTATTTTGTGTTATCTCACATTTGCAAGCACCACAGGGCTCTCCCTATCTCCATAAGTGGGGTGGAGCTGAGCACACGCCCCTCTGGTCAGCATCTCCCATTGGCTAGTATAGGCAGCTACTGCTTAGCATGTTGGCTTTTATGGACTGCGGTCTAAGATACCTAACTCAGACTTTATGAATCACAGTGATTTTCTAGGCACCTAAAAGTTGGGCACTGTGACCATCAGTGTCACAACACCTAACTGCTTTTGTGCATCCAGGTCCACATGCTGGCAACACACAAGGAGTGTGTTTATCTCAAATAACCACATTTCCATGTGTTAGCCCACTGGGAAAAGTAGTTAAATTGACTGAGTGGGGGGGAAAGTAAGGCTAAGTAGCTCTGCTAACTATGGAGGGTTTTTTCCCCACAAAACCACACAACTCAGAATCTTAGTTAGCTAAACGAATTGATCCTTCACTCCTACACAGTTTCTAAAGAATAATCTGAATCACTTAGGTGAAGTTTCACTCTGAACAGTGATTCCAAAATTGGCATTGTAGGGTTCCATATTTACTGAGTCTCAATGACTGATTAAATAAACTAGGCAAATTTGCAATTAATAGGATGCTTTTCTCTAACTGTGAGCCCCACAAACTCACCATGGGATCGAACAGTCAAGCAATGTTATTTCCTGCTCATCTATCATTACCTTTAATAAAAATCTTGCAGGCCCCAGTCCTGCGCTCAATTACACCTGTGCAGCCTCATAGTCTTCAGTGTAAGTGAGGTTACAATTGGGCACTTGGCAAATTGCACCTTTGATAATAATTTGGATAATGAAGCATGAGCCAGAAAATAATCCAATTCATTATCTTCTCTCCACTGGGCCAGTTCTGCATTGCTAGCAAGCGAGGAAGGCAGTGAAAACTTATTTTTGTCACTAGCGTCAGCAGATCTGGCTCTAAATACACAGAAGGAGCATACCTGTGTTTAAGAAGGTACCTTTTTACAAAGCCACTTTTCCAGCAGAAACACAACCTTCCAATGTCTGGCTTCTGCATGGAAATCATTTAAATGGGTTATTTCATGGGTCAGAGTGCTCCTTTTCCTTTTTTATATTTAAAAGTGTCTTAATTAACACATTTAAGATATCAGTGGGAGCTTAATCACCCATTAACACAGACACACAATAATGTCTGTCTTTATATTAGAGTCCTGTCATGTTCTCAGCTCAGGGAAAACACAGCCATTCATCATTATCTCTCTATATAGACTCATCTGAACAGGTCATTCAGCAACAGTGAAAGACAGAGGCGCTGCTGTATTATAAATTCCACCCCATAATATGAAAGATTTTGTTGGATCTATGCTTTTTCTGCACTGCCAGAACTGGGCTCCTAGTGTTACAATAGGTCCTATGATAAGGTTGTTATAAATAGGTTTAATATTTTAACAAGATGAAATTGAGAAGAGCAATTTATGTCTGGCAAAATAGATGGGTGAGAGTCAGGGACATCACCACTTCCAGCTACTTCCAATGACATGTTACTTAAATATATTGTAAACTAGAGCTCGGTTACAATTTTTGGCCGAATAGTTTGTTCACCAAAAATGCAGTTTTGGTCAAACTGAAACTACTCTCAAGTTTGATGTCAATTTGATGAATAGTTTTAACCAAAAAAAGAATCAGGCTAGAGTCACAAAACAGTGGTGAGGGAGAAGCCCCCTTTATAACATTTAGCCTATGGATAGGGGATTCATCCCTGTAGAAAACCCAGATTCAATTCCACCCTCTGCCTGATGTGGAGTAGGGATTTGAACTTGGATCTCTCACAAGACTGTCCCAACCACCAGCTCATAGACTATTCTAGGACGGGTCTATCTCAGTTTCTCCTGTTGAAGGCTGTTCTACCTTGTATAATATAAATTAAATAGTCATTGGAGCAGGGACTGGAACTTAGATGCCCCAGGTGAGTGCCCTAACCACTGGGCTATAAAGTCACTCTCAAATTCTCTCTGCCCCAATGGACTATTCAAGTATTTTTTACAAAGTGGAACAGCATCAACAGGAGAGATTGAGAGAGAAAATCCAGAATATCCATAGCCCAATGCCATGGGCACTCTGTGGGGAGACGGAGGACAAGTTCAAATCCCTGCTCCTTATCAGGCAAAGGAAGGGAATTGAACTCAAGTACCCTAACTGTGGGCTAAAAAAGTACACGAGGCCACTGCCACCTCCTTCCCCTCTTCTTTTGTAAATCTAGCCCTTTCAAAATTCCCAACAACTCGGTGTTTCAGACCCAACACAGTGTTAATTCAACCAAAATCAGACTCCATTTACCAACAATTCTGGGGGAAAAAATTGAATTTGGTTCAACCCAAACCTGAATTTTTTTTATTCAGAACCACCACAAATCAAATAATCAGTTATTCACCCAGCTGTAATGGATATACCAGTCTTTTCTTTCAGTATTTCAGAGGATCTGTTAGTAAAGGGGGAAAGAGTAAGAAAGAGACTATTGGGCCAAATATAATCCAGGTGTAACTCCAATTAAAAATTAAGGGAGTTAACACATGCTGGAGATGGTTGTAGCCCTGAAAGCAAAGATGGGGCACTGTCAGTGTAATACACATTTCCATTAGTTAATGATCACTACGTATTGCTCAGAAGTAGTAAAAGCAGAAGCAAATTGTGAAGAGAAGAGTGCAAGGTGGATAAAAAAAAGACATTGTTATTTAAAAAGGGGTTTTTGACATATTTGTTTAAAATTTACATTTGTCTATCTCTTGACATAGATGGCTCTCATTACAGACCAATAGGATTATTTAAATAAACTGAAATCTCCTTTCCCAATCACTTCAATATGCTGAATCATAACAAAGCTTGAATTGCATATCAATTTAAGCGTCGTCATCACAGCAGGATTAATTATGTATATACATCAAAGTACTACATCCTATATTAATAAAAATGTATACATCAAATTGAAAAATGAAATCATATAACCTGGATTATAATTTGGCCACCAGCATTCAAATTTCAGTTTAATGCCTCTGGGGACACTGAACCTATCTTAACAATTCACTGAGGCCACCAAATTTTCCAAGAACAAGCTATCTTCAGCCATGTGATGTCTTGCGCAGATCACGCAGAATTGTAAGCGGCTGTTACTGCCTCAACAACAGTGAAGTTTGCTGATGCTAACCTATATGTCTGCACACCAAGCACACCAACTTGTCTGCCTTGTCAGCAAACTCTTCAGGACTCTGCCAGTCCAAACCTTACCTTGTAAGGAACAATCGGTGCACCCCAATTCCTGAGTTCTCTAGGAGATGTTTTTCTTCAGTATTCAGTTCCTTTCCCTTGAGACACTCACAGAAGTTTTTAAATTTGCTGCCTCCAAAGAGACAAAGCACACAACAGCCTGTTAGAACAGCTGAAGACCTACACTTTACTTCACTATAGCAGCACTGAGTGGGCTGTGTAATAAAACAAGAATAAGTTTATTAACAAAGAACATAAGTTTAAGATTTCAAGTAAGAGGGAAAGAGATTTGCTTTCTAGTGACTGAAACTTAACTTCAGCAAGTTACAATCTTTATCTGAGCAGGTTTCTCACCTACAGTCAGTTCCCAGAGATTTCAGCCCCCTTGGTTGAAGTAACTACCTCTCTCAGGGTACGTCTATACATACCTCCAGGTTCGGCGGTAAGCAATCGATCTTCTGGGATCGATTTATCGCGTCTTGTCTAGACATGATAAATCGATCCCGGAAGTGCTCGCCGTCGACACCGGTACTCCTGGTCCGCGAGAGGCGTACGCAGAGTCGACGGGGGAGCCTGCCTGCCGCGTGTGGACCCGCGGTAAGTACCTTGAAGTTCGAACTAAGATACTTTGACTTCAGCTACATTATTCACATAGCTGAAGTTGCGTATCTTAGTTCGAACTGGGGGGTTAGTGTGGACCAGCCCTCAGATTTTAAAATCTCTGGCCTCTTTTCTTCCTCAGGTGATGGATACCAAAATAGATCTGTTTCTCCTTATAATTCCCAGTGTCCACTGTCTGTTTCAAGAGCCAGGAATGCTTCCCAGGGGGTACAGTCTCCATCCCCCTTCATGATCATTAAGTGGACATCTCCCCCACTTGCTAGTTTAATGACTATCTTCTGTGTAAATGTGCTTCCATTATTTTTGGTCTTACCTTGCTCAGTTTACACTGGAGACACAGTTAAGCAGATGAACCAACATTCCTTTGTATAGGACAGATTGGGTTTATGCACTGCTTGCCAAACACCTTTTAAGAACATATTTCCAGCACACATCTATAATTCTTTATACACCAACCGTACATACTGCACGCAATACTATTAATGACCGGCGTGTTACCAGTTTACATATACCTCACATGACATGTTTTAGATACAGATTATGACAACAGTGAGCTTGGGGAAATGAGCAAGTCAGGCCTGATGTGAATTATGATATGGTATGCCCTCTGCCAGTTGGCACTGAGAGGCTCCCTGGGTCACAATTTGCCATCTATTTTAATTCATTGATTGAAACAGGACTAGCTTTCATGGTTTTTCCACTCAAGTCAATAATACAATACCTTTATCGTGTAGAGTATGTTCCATACAGGCTGTATACCAGAATTCTCTGTTGAGTTAAACAATACAGCTAGAGATAAGTGACAGCAGAGTGAGAGAGAAATTAAGAGGTAGGTGAAGGAAATAAGATAAGGTATCAGCTGCAATTTGAAATGAGATGTAGGTCAGCTAAAACAGGTATGTGTAGAGTTTTAAAAACAAGAAGAGGCATTTTGAATCGGATCTTATAGTGAATGGTGGCCTAATGAAGTTGTATGGGGACAAATTTCTCACTATATGAGAGAATGCTGAGGACAATGTTCTGCACACAACGAAGCCTGGGGAGTTGGGATGTGGGCTGCCAATAGAGATGGGATGTGCAACCGTCATGGTGAGCATGAGGATCTATCAGAAAAATGTAGGATCAAGGATGACACTAAAGTTTTATACATTGGAGACCAGTGGGAGATCTTTCAAGAATGAAGATGAAATTTGTGTTCAGTTTCTCAAATAATTCAAATTAAAAAAATATTCTCACTACATCAGTAGAATACAAAAGCATGTCTATCAGCTCAACAAACTGCATCTCACTTAGCTGACCAGTAACTTCCACCAATTTAGTCATTCAGTTTTCTTTACAACTTTCGAAAACGTGCACTTTTGGAACAGTTCAACTTCAGCCCTACCTTTTTAGAACTTTTTGCAATAGTAGAGGCGTTAACTGTGATGTAATGATCAACTATCCACTTGGATATTCTGAATATAATCATAGGTTTAAGTGTAGTAGCCGTGTTAGTCTGTGTCAGCAAAATGAAAATAAGAAAGAAAAACTTGTAGCACCTTGTTAGTCTCTAAGGTGCTACAAGTTTTTCTTTTTTATTTTCATTTTGAATATAATCAGTTTACCCAATTCTACCTGTAGTATCAACTGGAAGGGTTCTTTTTCTGTTCTCTTTATATTAAACACATATCAGCAGTCTTGTTTGTGCAGAACGACTTCTGCTGTTCATCCTAGAGGTACCTGCATTTCTACTGGCAGGAGATGGATCCCTATTGTAAACAATTTACAAAATGCGTTTTGGAGCTTTCAGAATGACGGACATTATGGGCCTTATTCTGTGCCCGCTGAAGTCAATGGAAAGATTTTCAATTCACTTCAATGAGCATTGGCTAGGACCCCCTATAAATATAACATGTTATCTGAAACACTGACTGTAGGTTGAATATTATGTATCAACCAGGTAAAGGTATTTTATTTTCAACTGACATAAATATGCATATATGCATAAATATGGTTTGATATGATGAGTGTACTGATTTAGATTAGTTTAATTTTTACAAAATGTGCACTTGTAGCTTGCACAAAGTCTGATAAAGTAACTAAGCAGCAGATGAGAAACATAACAGCCATCAATTTATACCAAAAACATGAAAAATTACTACACGTAATTTATTAAGTTAAACCACCTCATGAAGCCCCTCATATGGAGTTACACCACAGATGATTTTACTATTTAGTTCAATGAGAGCAGGATTAGACCCTATGAGCCTGATTCAAAGCCCCTTTCATGTAAAAACTCCCATTAACTTCAGTGAGATTTGGGTCAGCCTCACAGTAACTAAACTACACTCATTACTAGAGCTTGTCAAAGGTCTTTTTTCCAAACATTTTTGTGTATTTTTTTTTAATCCAGTTTTTCAATGAAAACTGAAAATCACACAAAAACAGTTTTTCCACCTTTTAGAAATGAACAAAATGTTCAATTTTTTAATAAAAACCTCCTGCAAATTAAAAAAAAAATTCACAAAAAAGTTTTCATTACTGTACTCTTGAAGCTTTCCACAGAAAATTCTGTCACCAGCTCTACCTATTAGTTTATCAATAAATCATTGTGTATTTAATAATTATGTTATTATGTGGTATAACATGGAGAGAGAACGTGAAGCATCCCTTACAGCCGTGTATCAGGTATTATGTGTATCCATGCACAGAGAGGTATTAGCAAGACAACGTAAGGTCTTGGAGCAGGGTTCCTCCCTGGACATAGCCGGTGTTGGCACCCAGCAGGGAGATACTGATTTATTCCTAGAAACACAGCCAGGAGCAAACTGAGGGTTACATTTTTGTTGTTATCTGAACTATCCACGAGGCCAAACCAAAAAGACAGCAAGTTTGAAGTAAATATACAATGGGCATGATTTTTTGTATTTACTTTTTATTATATTATTATTATTTATTAAAGAACTGAGTGGGATGACAACGGAAGCTGTGGGTGCTTATGACTTCTAAAAACCTGGCCCAAATTTTGTAGATTCTGTGCGGATCAGGACACTAAGAACTCTGCCTGCTTTCGGTTATGCTTAACATTTTGTTATAATAACAGCTGCCTGCATGGGCCAAATCCTGAAGTCCTTATTCTGTTTTCACTCAGTTTTCACGCAGTCCTTATATAAGTAAACGTCCATTAAATTAGTGTGGATTTATCTGAAAAAAAATTAAGTAAAACCTAGGCAAAATAGAGTTATTTCGTTAGGATTTGGTCATTTGATAATAATATGATCTATTGATCTTTACCTATGTTGGTATACAGTAAGCTAATATATTCTCATACTGGTGACAAAAAGGATGAAATAAAGGTATGTTTATACAGTACACATATGAACATACTATGTATGTATACATACACACTGAAAGGAACCTACCTTTTAAGGAAATAAAGGCCAACAGTATGAAAAGTATGGAACAGAACTTAGTTTTAAAGAAGTAGTTCCCTAAATGTTTTGTTCATTTTAAGGCGGGGGGGGGGGGGGGGAGGACATTTTACCACAGTGTATGATCCTTTGCGCGATTCCTGTTTGAAAACATACTTTTTATCTGATCAAATGCTTCTTAGTAGCTGGCTATTGGATACACTTATGGAACATTTGGCACCAAATAAGATGACCCTCAAAATACAGGATGGGTGGTACCTGATCACGCATACTCTGCAACCTCTCCCATTGAAACAGACTATTAAACTTTTTGTGGAATGAGCATGGAGGTGGGGGCTACATTTCCCTGGCATTCTGTGCACATCCTGATAGATGTGTTGCACGTTGTGTTCACATGGCAACACAGAGAGTGAGGTTGATTCCTTGCTATTACAAGGTTTTAAATAACAGGACCGTATACATAATCTTTCCTGTTCGTTGTATCCTGTTTACTTTCCTACTAAAAGAACTGTTATGAAAACACGTCATATCGACAAGCAATGTAAGAGGGAATAGTCTTGCTGAAAATGAGATGAAACAAATCTTTGTGGAACAAACAATGACAACACATATGTATCAAGTATGTTTGAAGCAAGCAAATCATGCTTTGCTGGAATCTTGTTCCTGCCAGTAGGGCTACAATGTTAACATACTTTAATTAAATGAAAGGGTATGGATTACATTTTTCAATCAAAGCCACTATGTGACATTAGCACTTTGAAAATCCTATGGAGGCAAACAGGCAGCTGTCCAGTTTTGTTTCAGTCAGGGTGGCTTGGTGATTAGTTACAGAATGCAAGATGTTGGCAGGGAAAGAGTCATCATTCATAACCTGGATTAAATAGCAAGACAGGAAACATGGATTGGAATTGCATCAACCCAGTCCAGCGCTGTATGCAAAGTCACAAAACAAATCTGCATCTTGCCCTAAGCTCTAGTAAATCTATCAGACTGCTGCTTGTTATTGTTCCCCCCACACACACCCATCCCCACCACCCCCACTGTCTGCTACTAGACAGCTGGTATGACGCAGAATTTTAAATCTCGTGTTTGTGCCAGCCCCTCCCCTGACTCTGGGTTACAGACTGAAACACTCGGATTACTGTTCAACAAGCCTAAAGCTGGGGTGAAAAAATTGCTGTACAAAGATGCAGTGTTCCCTTTCCAAAACAAGGCTAACGTCTCAAAAACCCCTGCTCAGGACATTAACTAACAGCTACAAATACATTATCCAACGCTTTCAGTGACGTTACTTTGTGCAGTGAGGAGCTTTCTGGTGTTGCTCTGGCAGTGCTTCTAATTAACAAACCAAATATTAAATATCCTGCTCATGAAAAGACAACACACACATTTCTCATAAACAGTGTTTACTCTCTGTGTGTGTTCACAACCATTTTGCGTATGTAGAAGAGCCGTGACACTGTACGCGAGCAGGATGCAGAGGACTGGCCCTTTAAGGCACCCCGCAGTAGCCCCTTGCAGAGGAAAAGAAGCTCCTGAAGCTTCACTAATGTTTCTGACCTCACCACTTACACACATCTATGGCTTGTTAACATAGATACTGTCTGTCAATGTATCTTCGCCATTTAAAGCACTGAAACAATTGCATTATATATCATTTCTTCCCCCACTGAACAATAGGGTACATTCTGCCCTCTTCTCATTGGGTGTGGAGGGATGACCTTCCTAGAATAGTACAGAAATAGTTCCAGTGAGGAGGGGAAGAGGGCAGAGTTAAGGAGACCAAATAGGAGATGCACTGCACATCTCCATGCTCCTGCATTGCATGTTTCCGGCTCAGTATGGCTCCTCATACACTGTCATCTAGGAGTTGAGAATCCACTACTACATAGGTGGAGAGATTAGGGATGATGGAGGAGAACGATGTAGAAGGAAAGAAAAAGAGAAGGATGAATGGGTGCAGGAAAATAAAGCCTTCCAACAAGCACACTGAGTACTGTGACAATACTTTAGGGCATGTTAAGTGCTATCATTAACTGTTCTACAACCATTTACATAGTAAAGCTCTGAAAAGGACGGATTTTTTGGTTCAGTCACTGAACCGAGAAATTGGGAAGGGGAATCATTTTGGACTGACCCCGATACATTTTATTTGAATTTTCTGATTAACTGAAAGTTTAAAAAAATGACTTCAACTTTTTCAGAATTTGGGGGGTTTGTCTTGGTGATTTTTACTGAAACAATTTGGCAAACTCAACATGAACTCACAAAATGTTTCAAGTCAACCCAAATCTGCATTTTTTGTTGGGAAAAAAAAGGTTTATCCAAATATTCTTTTTGCCTACCTCTATTAGATACCACAGTGCTAGGTGCTTTCAAAAACTTAAGCTAGAAAGAGAGATACTTAGATAGCTCCTGTTGCCCTTCCCCATATGAGGAGGTAGGGCTGTGACAGCTTCTCCAATCGTTAGTTCTGCAGTTGTGCCATGACCTTTAAGGGAGGATTCAAATTCCATAGCACCCAGCTGGGACTTGTGCTCCTAAGTCTCTCAGGCACTTTTGGAAATCTTACCCGGTGTGTGTAAATACGCTGTGTGTATCATAAGCTTCTATTTATCATATGCTTAAAGTTAAACAAACCTGAGAAATGTTTAGATAAGGTGATAAGGGAAAACAAGCAGGAATGGCTACACTTCTGTTTTGCCTTTTTTACAATAATCTTCAATCTCCCTCCTCATCCTCTTCTGTGAATCTGTCTGCTCTGCTGTATGTGATCACCAGATGCCTTCTCCCGCAACTTAGCCTCCTTTCACTTTTCAAACCGATCCAAGAAATCTGAGTTCTCTGGGCCACATTGCGTTCAGCCAGAGTGCGGGCGGGTGTGTAGAGGAAAGGCTGCCTCATTTGTTCCCCTGTGCAGGAGGGACCAGCAAGAACTGCAAGGACCACTCCCTGTTAGTGAACCCTAGGGGACAAGTCACCCTAGAGGGGGTAAAGGAAGAGGTAGGATCTGAGCCTCTCTTCCCCCCACCCATCTAAACTGGTCAGCCAGGCATGAGAGTTTATGCTGCTCTCCTGTTTCCTATGCTCTGCCTGCTACTCTACAAGACATGTTCCTCCCACTCTGGTGGAGTCCACTGCAAACCAGCGCTATGGCTAAAGCCCACAACACAGCCTTAGCCATTCAAATTTGAGTCAAGATTTTGTGCCATAGAATTGTGCCAAGCAGAACCCTCGGATATATGCCAGGCAGCTCTCTGACTCTAATGGGAGTTTTATGCATATATAGTGTCTGACCCCATGAGTGTAACAAATCACTTTACTACTGATGTGATGCCACAGACGTGGTGTCACATTAATAGCAACATAACACAGCAATATAGGAAAAACGTGGCACACATCACACACACACACCTTAATAAACCCATTCTTTGCTCTGTCTCTCTCTGAGAGGGAGTGTGACAAGCCCTAACATGGGTCCACTAGTGATGGACCCTCTCCCCCTGCATGCCAGTCCCTGCATTCATGAGTACACAGGGAATTCACACACCCAGGACCACACGTCATCCCAGAGAAAGAGGAGAGAGGGGTAGGATGCACTGGGCTGCTTGGGAAGAGCTCCCCCTAAGGAGGTGCACCACCTAACTACCCCTTATCTGGGCCAATGGCTGAATTCCAGAGTTTGCCAGGAGCAAGTTAAAAAGGCAGTAACAAGCAACCTTCAGTGCTCAGTAATTCTCTGAGAGCCACAACTTGGATTTTCTGCATTCTGGGTGAAATCCTGGCCACAGTGAAGTCCATGGGAGTTTTGTCACTGACATCAGCTGAGCCAGGATTTCACCCTCTGTCTCCTTCACAGCTTTAATTTTGCTTAAATACAAAGACACATTCCAAATGAATCCACTTTTTGTGCATACATTTTTCTTTTATGAATGCAAAAGACTAGTGGGCAAGTGTCTGCTGAGGCCAGGAGTAGAGTGGGCACAGAGTATTGCTTTTAGTAACCCCAGGATGAATCTTTCAGAGTTGAGGCACATCTGCAGGGCATCATGGGGGAAATTTTCCACTGCCATTGGCCATGCTTTTTTTGTGTGCCCTAAGGATATATGGCCTTTCACGCGCTCTAAATTACTTTGAAAATAGTTTAACACACACTCTCCAGAGACTGTGAGCCTCATACCAATTTTACCCCTATTAACTACATAGATTTCAATGAAGTTACTCCTTCTAGTATTTATAGCAGTGCTTCGTGAGATTGGGAACAGCCTTGTAAATCCAAAAGAAAAAAAAATCTAAACCCCCTATAAAACCTCTGATTTACTCAAATCCCCAGCATTTTGATGGAAATTCAGATCTGAGCAGACATATTTCACAACTGTTAGTGTTTTACTAGGTCAATCCTGATGTGAGGAGTTAGGTCTCGGGTTATCCACCACCAGACAGCAGAAAAAGCCAAATGGTTTTAGTGTTACAGAGATCAGGATTGGTGTAAATTTTTGATGGAATGAGACAGAGGAAAACTGACTAGGAATAATCAATATGAATTTCAGGAAGAAAAAAACCTTTAAAATCCTTTTAAAAGCTGAATTGGTTTTAATACAGTGCTTGAATCCACCCAAAGATGGCAGATTAGGGGATGAGCTGGTCTTGTTGCCTTTAAAAATAAAACAAAACACTGGATTTTTTCAGTGCTCTCCCCTCACCTGCTTCCTCCCTTCTCTTTCCGCCCCCCTCCTACCCCCTCCTTTTTATTTCAATGTTCTCGGCATGTATGGACTCCCATCTCAGCAAGGTTTTTTTGTTTTGTTTTGTAGAGCATTCCATAAAGAGATCCTTAATTTCCCCTTGAGCCAGGGGTTTAAATTTATCTTCCCAAAATAATGTTTTCATATCCCTGCTTTCTATGCAAGATTGTGAGCTTTACCACCCAGATATACAGCACTGATATTTAAAAAGCATTCAGTTTAATGTTTACAAAAGGAACCCCTTTCTTATACTCCACAGTATGTTTTATGTGTGTTTGTTTTTTAAACTGTGGGAATAAATAATTGCTTCTTAGGGCTAGTCTACACTTACCGGATAGATCGGAGGTGTCGGATCGATCTTCTGGGTTCGATTTATCGCGTCTTGTCTAGACGCGATAAATCGAACCAGGAAGTGCTCCGCCGTCGACGCTGGTAATCCAGCTCGACGCGAGGAGTAAGCGCCGTCGACGGGGGAGCCTGCGCGCCGCGTGTGGACCGCAGGTAAGTTCGAACTAAGATACTTCGACTTCAGCTATGTTATTAACGTAGCTGAAGTTGCGTATCTTAGTTCGACATGGGGGGTTAGTGTAGACCAGCCCTTAGAGTGTAGACATGATTCATTTGCACCACTACCAGAAGAGTAAAAGCTTTTTTGTGATTATGGAAAAAAATTACGCTGTTTCTTAGTCAACATTTTCATGTGAAACACAGTCTTCTTCTCTTATTGTTACCTACAGGGGTCATTTATTGATTTAAGATTCATATAAAAAGACACAAGAGGGAATAAAACTGACTGAAGGGTTGAGACAAAATTTATCACATTCTACTGAACTACTGTGCCTCCAAATACTTCTTTTTAATTAACTTCCCCCAAAGCTGCTGTGCTTTTACTTATTCATTACAAATATTTCCTACCCTGTCCCTTTTTCATTCATCAGAGAAAACTGCTCTGAATCTCTCTCACTTCCTCTGTTCCTTCAGAGATAACATTCCAGAAAGCATGAAGTAGACTTGTGTCCTCTCACATTGTGCACTGGCCCAGTGGTAAACTTTTGGGCCTTGTCCACACTACCAACAGGACTGTGCCACCAAAGGGCCTGATCCTGGAAAAAATTTACTCAGGTGAGATGTCCATATTCACACTGAGAGCTCAACCGAGGTAAAGCTCAGCAGGATGAGACCCCCAAATTCATGTCTCAATACAGTTGTTGCTAACAAATATGTCACATTCGTTCCCTAACCAATAAGGAGTTCTTGTTCTTTGGAGAATCATGGGTACTCAAGCAGCCCTATAGATGAACCGACTATGGGTTAAGTCCTCTGTTTCCTGTGCACCCCGAACTCCTATGTTCAATGGGAAATTGGGATACAGAGGAAATCTGGATCAGGTATAAGAGGCCTATAGTGTGGTTTCATGACAAGGTTTGCAGACAGACAATCCCTGTCCACATTCATTAAGGAAGCCATACTAGAACCCTGTTAGCAACAACTGTGTTTACATATGTTTGGAGCTTGCACAGTTCTGTTCCCAAGGTGAACAGGGCCTTAATTTAAACCCAGACTCTCAGGAGATTCAGGAAGATTGAAACCAAGACCAAAGACAGCAGGAGTGCCTCTATCACCTCCGGAAAGGAATTAGCATATTCATATTTTCCACTTGAGAAACTGACTAATTTACACATTTGCTAACAAAGTGGTGTTTTCTGAGGGGCTTTTTTAACCTCCCCAATCTGCTGCCAGCTAAAATATCTGGGGACAAAGCCCACTGTGTAGGAACATTTAAGGAATTAAAGGGAGCTCTCTGTTTTACCGCTTACTTGGGCTCTGTAAATGAAAACGAGGCAGGCCAGAGTACTGTCAGTGGGAGAACCACCTTTTCTTTATGTGGCCTTTTTAAAGATGAAAATCTAAAAATACTGTAGAACACATACCTGTCTGTATAGATAAGACAAATAAATAGATACATAGAGTGGTGGCACTTACTTGCAAACTTGCCCTTCAACTCATGGAAGGAATCTTCTCTGACTGAAGTCAGTTTCACAACTTACTTCAATGGAAGCAAAATTAGATCTTGAATAGGCAATAAGACCACCTCAATATTTGCAGTATTCAAGATACTTCCTAAAGTAAGTTGAGGGAAGTACTTTATCTGTATCTTAGGTGCAACTGGTTAGTTTTAAAGGATCACCAACATCTATACAATGCATTTTTATTTTTTCCCTTCAGATTCTAAGTCTAGCTTCAAAATTAAATTATACAGGAGGATCAGGGAAATGAGAGGAAGGGAAGGTAGAGCATCCCATGTGAGTCCTGATTCAGGGATGGTTACTCTATAATTTCCATGGAGCTAGAGACTTATTATGAATCTATCAGTTTAGCATTGTAATCCTGGCTGCAGGGAAGATTAATCTCCATTTTTCCCCGATTCCTCTGCAATGCTGAGAGGCAGTGTTGATGTTGGTAATACCGTGTTAGTTAGAAATCAAGGTTTTATTTTTTGCACAAATACAGCAAAACCCATCATTGAAAAATTCTTCAGACTACATCCTCTTCTGGTACAAATCAGCATAGTTGCTCCGAATCTAATGGAACTCTTCTGGATTTACATCAACTGATGATCTGCACATCAAAGCACCATCAAAAACAGTCAACCCCAATTTTTAAAAAGACCTCAACTCCGCTCCTCATTTTCCCCACACACATAATTATAGCCAGCCTGTACAGAAATTATAGATCTGATTACTAGATCTGAGTGCACAGTCCACTAATTAGAAGTTTAAGTTTAAAAATGCACCCACAATTATTCACACCCACAGAAAAAGTGTAAGTGTAAAATCAGAGGCCATGTTTCAAAATCAAGTTTTGAGTTCTGTCATGGCCATTGTCCTTTATAAGCTCTTTTTAATATTGATGGACATCCTTTGTGAGGAGCACAAGTCTGTATTTACCAACCATAGAATTGTTAGCAAGTGGCCATGGAAGGGCACAGATGAGATGGAGTTAATTACTGATTGCCAGTTTTATCGACTTCTAAGCAATTCATCGGTAAAAGATGTTAGCGCCCCTTGCTGGGAAAGACAGATTTGAATGAAGAAGAGCCTTGTAGATTAGTAGATGAGTACAAACCTCCTGTTTGAAAATGAGGAGTTCTGTTTCTGTCACAATCAGCTGTTAGGAGCCATAAATACACACTCAGCGCGTTCATCAGAAACATAGTTTCCTGAAGCCTTCTAAGCTTGTCAAACTTCATGGGACAATACTCTTCAGAAATAACAGGCACCAGAGAGAACTGCTCATCTATTAAATACATGCTCAACAAGACAAGTGCCACATATATGCCAACTGCATGTGGGTGCCCATTGCAAAGGCAAGACAGCTTGCTTACTATTTAACCCCCTGTGGATATTGATGATGGTGAAGCGTGAACACACATATCGGACAGACTAAAACTGCATGGCAATAACGGTAGGCTTCTGGTTTTACCTTATAAAAGTCAGGAAATTCAGACCTGAGAATTCCATCCCTGACCTACCCTGTTGCATGTATCTATTCCCTGCCCTTGTGATACACTAACATAGAGCCAAGTAAATACCTCATCAGATCAATGAGGTTCAGAAGTCAAGGATAAACTACAACTGGTGTGCCCAGCTGAGGGTTGCAGCTGGCAATTCGCCGAAGACCTAACATCCTCACCTAAGTTACATTAATTGGAAATGATGGCAGGCAGCCCACAGCTAACATAGAGGAACAGCCCACAGACAAGGAACGTTCATTGCTTTATCTTAATCTGAGCACAAAGGCATGCAGATCAATATAGAGCAGCACCTGCGGGAACCTGAAGTCTCTGTGGACTGTTTATCCATAAGAAAGATGTCATTGGCCACAGGCTACTTTCTAGGGTTCCACTTAGCCCAGAGGCTCATTGTGTTCCCCTCACCACTTCCCCCATGCTTTAAAAAAAAAAAAAGCACATTCCCCTAAGACCCCTCTGCACTCCCTTCTCTGCCACGCTTTCCCAAGCAAAGATCTCCAGACCTGCAGAGAGCTCTCTGTAGGTCCAGGAACTGCAGGGGCGATGCCACAATGGTTGCTGACTTGCTTTTCCATGGGGGAAGGACAAGAGCCACTTACAATGGACAATCTCTACATGAGGATCTTGGGATGAATGGGACTGTAGTGACTGCAAGTGCCATTCATAAAGAAATCCCGAGCTGCTCACAGTTCAATTCTCCCTTTTCATTATGTCAGAGACTCAAAAATGGGTCCACTTCTGTGAAAAAAACACTTTGCTGGGACACACGCTTTTTGTTTTGTTTATTTTTTAAACAAAACTGGAAGAATTGTTTCCAGTGAAGATGAGCCCATTTTCAAGTGATGGTTGTTGGCACATCAGAAACATGATAACAATGTTGCTGATGCAGGCTTTTAAAGGGGAAAATATGAAATCTCTGAACTGACATTTTGGAGGTGGAAAACAAGGTAAAGGGGCAAGCTTCTCAGGTGTGAAAATCCAGCAAATCAAAAACTGAATTTCACATAGCTCTGACAGTACCTCATCACAGGTTTAGCCTATTACCAGACTTTTCAAAACATGTATTAATAAACCAGTGCACACAGGCTCTTTTCCAGCTGTGATAAATCCAGCAACTGAATAGGTATTTAGGTAAATTATAGAACAATCATTGTTTACAATGTAAATCTCTAATCAGAGATACATTAACAGTTTGCCAGATATAATTTATTGCCTCGGTGAAGCAATTTTTTGAAGTCTTCTACCTGAGAGAGCATTATGGCTCCATTGACTCAATATTCCTTCACATTACACAAATTTGCTGTGAGGAACCATTAGAATGTTAATATGTAGATGCCAATTAAAAGAACATTGAGAGAAGTGTTACTGCATATGCCCGTTTTCAGATGTTAATGGTGAAGGGATTTAGCCTGTACATGGACTAAAGACCAAATCCTCATGCCATTGCCTTGGCCTAGTATCTGGACTGAACATTCGGCAGATACTTAGGGATAAGGACAAGGAAACTTCTCTCACACCACACAGGAGAGTTCAGCATGCTGGTTGGCTCTTACATGCCCTTTGGCCATAGAGCAGAAGAACAAATAATTCACACTGCAGTAAATCCCCTAATCCCAAACCCTCCCAACCTGCCCCTTAAACACTACCTCAGAGTTCTCCACACCTCCCTGGCAGGGTACACCCTGTGCACGACTCTCACAAAACCTACCTATCTTGCACAGCAGAACTGCACTAAATGCGCTCCACAGGGACCCACACCAGGGTCAGGATTTGCCCCTTATTTAAGCAGAGAATATTCTAAGATACAGCGGTCTAAAAACAATTAATTTAAAATACAGTGTACCAGCCCCATGCCACCTTAGGCTTTGATCTTGTCAAAGCTAAGCAGGCTCAGATATGGTTAGTATTTAGCCAGACCTCCCAGGAAAATCTAGGTGGTGATTCAGTATGCTGGTCTGCCCACTGAGTCACTACTGAGTAAATGCTCCATATGGTGTTAAGGGGTACTGTGTTGCTGCAGGTGCTGTCTTTCCAATGAGACGGAGGTGTAAAACTGAACCCTGAGCACCTCTGATCATTAGTGATCCCATGGTCCTTTTCATATGAGATGTGTCATTATCAAATTCCCAATTTGGGTAATTACACTGTGCCAACCTAAAATTCCTAAGGCAGTTTCAACCGGCAGTATTCCGTTTCACGTTCTGCCTTACTCTGTTTTGTAGAGTTTCTGTGTCTATGAAAAAGCTCCAGCATTATAAGGCTGTCTGCATTCCAGAAGTGGAAGAATGGATTCCTACATCACAATATATGGTTTATAAAGTGCTGTTTGGTCTCTTGAGATGAAAGCCCTTGTATAGTTGTAAAATATATAAAATAGTCACATCTTTGCTTTGAAAATTACCCCCACACATATGGAAAAAACAAACACTTCTGGTGTGAAACAGTGTGTGCCAATTTTTTTTCACATGCTAAACTCTCAAACATGACAAATGGAAATGGAAACACTTCTGAAGTCTTAATCAGAATAACACAATTGGAAAGCTGAAATGTATTGTCCTACAGTGAGACACTTTACAGGAAATCAAGGAAGGCTACCTTACAATACATTGTTTCCTACAGGAAGAGAGATCATGAAACTCACAAGATAAAAGTGTTTTTTTGTGGATGCACAGCATACACACAATGCCTATCCACACAAGGAAAGTGTACTAGCACAGTGCACGTAACGTACATAACACAGCATGAGTCTGGTCATTGTGCATCTGGAGTAACTCCTTTGAAGTCAATGCAGGTACCCATTTTGCAAGGGTGTAAAATGAGATTAGAATCTGTCTGTCAGACTTCTATTGAACAACAATGCTATGGAATATTTAGGCACAGATTTGAACATCAAGTGTAGTGTGAATCAGAATGCAGCTATTATTACATTTAGCCAGAAATTCATGAACCAGTAATTATACAACAGGGTGCAGAGACTTGAAAATGAGAGGTTTGGTTCTGTATAGCTGTTCTATTTGGAATGGTTATGAGACAGCTGTCATCTAGTTTGATTAAGCTTCTTCATAAAACAGGCTTTCTGGAGTGAAGCCTTGAGAGAAATATATATTCATGTATGACTTTTAAGCCATTAAATCTCTTACAGAAGTACTGGATGTTATTTATAAAATATGACATCATTGCACACACAAAATATTGCTAAAAAACAACTCAGATTTAACTTGGACTCTTGAGTTTTTGGTTGTTAGCCTACTTTATATATGTTTCTTTGGCCCTCTCCTCAGAGGGAAGAAATTTTATAATTCCAACATGTGAGGATGAAAAGAAAATCGGTTCGGAACATCTGGACAGATGAAGCCTATTATAGTAACTTTTTTCAGGCTTCATCAGAAACTGAGGGGCAAGTAAGTGGTATGCACTTTAATACATGCAAGAAGGATGAAAGAGCCTGTCTATATAACCACTCTGGACTGTCCAATTTTATTTCTAATCCATTAGAGCACCTTTCTTTAGCGAACATACCTGTTCTGTGAAGGAGGCACCCTATGTGGCAAAGTTGTGCTTAACACAGATGTATAAATTAACAAACACAATCTGACCCATGTGTATGAGTATTAATAAAAGAACAGGGATTTCCTGCCATTATAACTGCTACCAGAAATGTTTTCAAACTGCGCCTTCTTCCCCATTTGTTTATATTAACCACTTTAGTTCTGGGACTGGTGTACAAACAGCAAAAAGAATGTCTTCTTAATCTAGCTATGTTTATCAACAACCTTAAAAATACCTAGGCTTTGAATTAAGTATCACTTTGTGTATACTGAAGCTATTCTACTATAGCAAGCAAAATAATTAATATCTTGGTAACTTATATTACAATGCCTCTTCTAATGACATTTCAGCACCCTCAGTGGGAAATGTTAGTTCTGTTGCAAGCAGGTTCAGCGCATTTAAGGAAGAAAACTGTTCTTTTGTGATAAGTAAGTGCAAGTCACTGTATTTACAGAGAGCAGGTGTGGAAACTCTTGGGTTATTTTAAAGATACACAAAAGAAATTAACAATAAAGTGTTACAATAATTATTTTACAGCAATGGTAGGAAATAGAGAGAAGGAAGAGGGATAAGAAAATTTATTACTTACAATCCTCGCAGACGAAGCCAGATTTTCTCGATTTGTTCCGGCTGCAGATATTTCAGAGAGTTGCTCTCAAATTCTTCAATTTCCTTAGTTGGTGACTCCATAGCTGCAGGTTATCACTTTGGTTAAAACTCAGAGAGTTATGGACACCACCCCCCACACATGCACACACTCCACCTTTAACACTGACCAGGAGCAGCAAGCATTTTTACAAACACTTCCCCCCCACACACACACCTCTCCCTTAGATTAGAGGAAATGTGTGTAGACAGCAAGAACTCCAGGTGTACACTGAGGGGAGCTGTGGCAACATGCCATGGTCCTGAGTCTAATGGAGGGGATTAGAGGCTGATCTCCAGATTGAAAGCCATCACAGATTTTTTACAATAAGCCAAGGATACAATCAGTAATGCCAGCTGAACGATCTTTATCAAGGAGGGGTGGGGGAACCCTTGCTGACAATTGAGCTGTCTGATGAAAGACTGGGCAGTATTGGCAGTTGTACAGTTCCCGATTCTCTGCTTCCCTATTTGCTGGACCCTGTGTGTCCTCACTCCACCGTGCTGTGAAAGGCAGCCCTCATTCCCTTCAGTGCCGGTCCTCCCTCTTCTTCTCTTTCATTTCAGTCTCATCCCCTCCCTTGTTTTCTTCCACTTACCAGCAGCTCTGCTGACAGACAAGAAAACAGACAACTGAGGAAAAAGTCGTCTGTCAGCATAGCCCGGGCAGTGTTTCTCTCTCTCTCTCTCTCTCTCTCTCTCTCTCTCTCTCACACACACACACACACACACACACACACACACACATACACAGAGGCACGCAGAGTGAGAGAACAGTCAGCTGGAGAACGGTTGGCTGTAATGAAAAGGGAATGAAAATTAAAGGAAGTAAATTGCACAACTCACTTCTGTGTGCAGCCAGCGGGCTTTCATGGGCGAGCAATAGGAAGAACTCACAGCAGGGCTTCAACTTGGGAAAAATTAATTGAAAAATAAATAAATAAATAAATAAAGTCAGTGACCAAGCACCAAAACCAGAGGAAAAGGAAAGTCATTCGCTGAAGATATATCAAGTCCAGTGCAAACATTAATAATGAACATGTCTCCCCTCCAGTAATGTAAGCAACAATAAATAGTACTGGTACACAAACAACAATATTTATAATACATAAGCACTAGAACAGAACCTTCAGGTCAAGTTTAAGAGGGTTATTTCTGAGAGATTAAGGCCCCCAATTCTACAATCAGATTGGGGCTGGCCCCACATGGGTGTAGAGAGTCCATTGGCACTGCTCAATTGCAGAACTGGCCCATTTCTTTTTGCAGTTTGCCCCTCATGTGTTTCCCTTCGGAACAAGGATGAACCAAAATAACCTTATCATAATCCAAATAGTAACTATTCAAACTTTCACCAAGAGAAGCAATATTAGCCCGTTCTAAAGTCTCCACCAATGTATTTATGTTTGCATTTTTCTCATTTCATTTATTTGACATGTGCAGCTGAAAACACTGGAGCGGAGTGAAAATTATTTTTAAAACTTTGAACCATCAGACTCAGCATGTTCCGTCACATATGCAGCCGCTATCTGGTGTCCTTTGAGAAACCAACCCTGCAGTGGGTGAAAAACAACCTCTGAAAATCTGTTTGCTGATTATGCCTCTCTATTACAGCTGTACAAATCTATCAGTTTACACTAAGCAATTTGTGGCATGAAACATGATCTATTCACTAATGAGCCCAATTCTAAAAAACATGAGTAGCCTTTCCTTGTCATGCAACTAGTTCCATTGTCTTCCATCAAACCCCATCTGAACAGAGTAACATTTGGCTTTCCTTCCTGGGCCCATATCCTGTTATCTGATATGAAAGGACAGATTCTTACACCTATATGGCGTCCCACTGGACTCAGTGGAATTCAGCAAAGTTGTAGGGGTCTGTAGGGTGCATGATTCATGCTATGAATTTGATTTGTTTTGCTATTAATTTTGCAAATTGCATGCCCCACTTCCATATAGTCAAGACTGCTTTTCATATTTAGGAAAACTGAAGTAGAACATTCACTAAGATAAAGGGCAGTTTTCACCAGTTAAAAAAAAAAAGTCAATAAATAAAAAGGTTTGAGATGAAACCACAAAATGTTTTGCTTTCTGCCAAAATAGCAAAAATGTGATAGTGTCATTTTAAATACAATGAGATTCTTCCTTTCCTCCCCATACACTTAGCTCTGTTCTCTAAGAAATAAATCCAAGTAAATTAATTGCAAGCCTTTGTCCTATTAGAGTTTTAACTACATGAACGCAGCATGCTCTAGTGGACAGAGCACAGGACTGGGACTCAGACTTTGGTTCTATTCCCTGTCTGCTTCTGGCCTAATTGGTGACTTTGGGCAAGTCACTTCTCCGCCCTATGCTTCAGTTTCCCCATCTGTAAAATGGGTATAATGATGCCAGCTTCCTTTGTAAACATTAAGATCTGCTGGTGAACAGTGCTACATATTGTTACTACTTTTTTTTACCCATCACCTGTCCAATGTGTGTGCTGTACATTTGAAAACTGAGCCTTTGTCGATTTAATTTGAAAGTGCAGAGTGCATAATTTAAGGCAATCATTTATACATTTTGGTGCTCAAATAGCAGACACATTCACATTTTGATATAAGAATCCTATTTTCATAGGTTTCCCAGGTGCTGGCTCCTGAGGCTTTGCAGTCACAAAGACGAGTGCAGGCATAGGGACTTAAATTCACATAGACAAAAGTATCTGGGGGCATGTAGTTTACAGTTTTGTTTCCTAAGATGCTTGGAAGACCAAAAGTCCCTATCCCCACAGCTTTCTGTACTTGACGCTTTTTTTAAATTACTTTTCATTTTATGGAAAGAGCTTTAGGATTATATATGCTCACCTCAGCTTTGTAGAAGAACCCTTTCGATTAAGTTCCATTTACTACAAAGTATCATCATCTGAACAGTGAAGCATTACCATGGTGCCATCAACCATCCACCCTACAGAGAAGTATTTTTCTTTAAGTAACAGGAATATCAACTTCAATTTAGCAATACTAGATACATCAAAACTTATATCATAAGAATAATAACATGGTACAATAAGGTGTGTGGCTAAAGGATCTTGTACATCTACATCAGGCACAAGACAGGTCAGAAAAATTTCTAAAGGAACCTACAGAGCATCTACTTTGAAAGCCTGACATTTAATTATTTCACATACAAACGGTGTCCTAAAACACATTATAGTACAGATATGAACAACAGCAGAGGAACAGAGAAAGAGGTAGGTCAGGGAGAAAGCAAAAAAATATCATTCTCAGCTGTGATTTAAAATGATGTGGGGAGAGAGAGAGATACAGCAGAGAGGTTTAGGAATGTTGCTCCAGATGGCAAGAGCTGCACAGAAGGTGGCCCTAGCTTGAGGGCCAAGATTTTGAGGAGAGACATACAGAAGGAAGATACTAGACAAATCAAAGGCTGTAGAGTACCATTTAAAGTTGGAGGCCCCATAGATTTGCCACCCCCCAACCCTCCTTGCCTCTCAGATGCTTCACCAGCACAATGACACCCCCCTCCCCCTGGCCCCTACACCCACCCCCTCCAAATTTGCGTGAGTGGTGTTGCAACCTGGCACGAGGTGTCACACCACTGCTCAGGTGGTGCCCCCAATCGCTCCACAGCCTGCGAGATAAACAGAGAAAGCCGAAAAGAGTAGAAAGAGAGATGGTGAGGCCTATGTAGCTGGCTGGGGCATGTCCACTAAACTCTTTAGTGCAGGAACTGGGTCTTCCTACACGGCTGTACCGCACCAAACACATTTGGGTTCTATTGCAATAATACTATTGGGAGCACAAAAGCTAGGAGTTGGGGCAGTTGTAGGGTCCAAATGAGACATCCTTTCCGAGGCAAAAATCCTGCTGAAGTCAAATGAGGTTTTCACTATGAAGGGAATTGAGGATTAGATTGCTAGGGAATTGCAAGAACCATGATAAGAAGTAGTGAAGGCAGAGATGAGAATTTCGGCAGAGGAAGAATTAAAGCAAAAGGTACCTACAGGCAATGGTACAGAGACGCGATATGCAGATACCTGAGATGGGGGAGGAAAGTACAGTGTCAAGAGTGATGCCAGCATTACAGGCTGTGGGGAGAAATGGAAGGCTTGAGACAAGAGACAAAGAGGAGCTGGGAATGTGTTCGAGGATACTGCTCTTGCCAAAGAGAAACATTTCTGCACTTGAGACATGTAGCTGAAGGAAGTTGAGACTAAAGCCACAAGTTTATCTGCTTGACACAGAT
This sequence comes from Chelydra serpentina, assembly GCA_037349315.1. Classification (NCBI taxonomy): domain Eukaryota; kingdom Metazoa; phylum Chordata; order Testudines; family Chelydridae; genus Chelydra; species Chelydra serpentina. The sequence continues at coordinate 3,704,750 of JBAIAC010000032.1, forward strand.
GTGGTGAGCAGGGAAGCGTCACTGAAGATGCAGCAGCTAGTAAGGTGGCTTCCTGCCCCATTTGATTTAGTGCAGTGGCATGTAACTTGGGATCAGGGAGCAGGCCCCTGGTGTGACTGTAGAGAGCAGCACAACTCAGTTAAAGTAAATAAAGCTACTAGCAGGAGGATCTAGCATTCTCCATATTATCCCTCCTTGGTTAGTGTTTTGTACAGAAGTTCAAGTACAGAAGAATCCTAGGAGAAATAGACCCTACATGATTATAAAACAAAGAATATTTGTTCTGCACATACCTTAAAAAAAATAATCACCTAAATATAATGTGGTAGCTTATCCTTTCCTCCCCTGTAATATGAAAATATAAAGCTACTAATCAAGTGCAGCACTGAATTGCAGTGAGCAGGGGACTGGAAGTCAGAATCCTTAGTTATTCTGGCAAACTTCCAACTCCATTAGGGTTTCAGTGCATTCTAGCTATGTAGATATTTTTATCTCACAGCAAGTGATTAGCACTTCACACACTCAGATCCTCTGTAACCTTGGTCAAGTCACTTAACCTGTGTGCCTCAGCCTGAATATCTGTATAATGGAATGAATAAGAGTTAACCATTAAATACAAAGCTTGTGCAAGATAAAACACCTGTCCACAAAAAGAGTATAATTGCATCCTTTTCTACTATTAATCTAAAGCAGTTGTGCCCAAATTGCAATCCATAGATAACTGGTGGTCCGTGGCACAATTGCTGGTGAGCTGAACAGGCCGGCTGGTTAAATTATGCAGGCTCTTCATGTTTCCTGATGTTAAATTGTATCAGCAGCACCTAAAGATACATTAAATGTTTTTTTCCTATTACTACTTCAGCAACTGTTGTAGTTGCCACAGGGATGTTATGCCATCGTGAATGGGAGAGAAAGCTTCCACATGAAAATCTTTCCCTGCAGTGTGAACGTTTATTAATAGTAATCTTGTAATTGTGTGCATGGAAGAGCACCTTCCATCTGTGAGGCTTCTGTAGGCTCATCCAGCAGTTGGCTGCTCTAGGGCTGCAGCCTGCAAACCTGGAGGACTCCGATGTAGGCTTTGGGATATCATGAAAGTTGCATAAGCAGCAAATCATGCCAAGATATTAGGTGGCCAGGGGTGCAAGGAAACTCTTCTAACGAGCTAACAGAAGAAAGAAAAGGGTGATTTATATTGGACTTCTTAGCATGGGAAGGAAAAACAGTGAAATGAAATGTAAAAATATTTATTTACAGAGTTTCGGTTCTCAGGGCGCAAGCATGATTGTGAAGCGTTAGGAACCTTCAGTTCTAATCTTTCTGCACTTCAGCATTCATTCAGGTCTGAACTGTCCATGCGCAAGTCCCAATCTTATGTTAACAAGCTGTCCATGATCCACGAGGTCTCACGAGGGAGGCAGAAGGAAGTGGGGTCAAGATGGAACACACTTAGGGAAAATGTAGGTGTTGCAGGAAGCAGTAGTGTTAATAATTCCACAGGTGGCTCTCTTTTCTCTAAGGGCTAGTCTACACTTACCCGCAGCGTCGGCGGCGGCGGATCGATCTTCTGGGTTCGATTTATCGCGTCTTGTCTAGACGCGATAAATCGAACCAGGAAGTGCTCCCCCGTCGACGCCGGTAATCCTGCTCTGCGAACGGAGCAGGCGGAGTCGACGGGGGAGCTGCGCGCCGCCGTGTGGACCAGGGGTAAGTACTTTAAAGTTCGAAATAAGATACTTCGACTTCAGCTACGTTATTCACGTAGCTGAAGTTGCGTATCTTACTTCGAACTTGTGGGCTAGTGTAGACCAGCCCTAAGACAGTACTGGCCAACACACTTGTATTCTGTTGGAGGCACTGTTTTTCAGAGGCGACATAAAACTGAGGTTATTCAAATCTCATGGCAATTTTCTTCAAGAGTAGAGGTGTTAACGCTGGGGTCATGGGCAAAATCCATCTAAACTCTTCCTGCAGTTTCCCTTAGATATAATAATCTTCTTCACTTCTGTTTTAAAGAGTTGCTATGCACTATTAAATAGCTGTTATGTCAAATGGGAAGCTGCATTTCAGTGGTGGGTGGCATAATTACTATATAAAATATCTGTTTATAAATCAATCACTTGGGGAAACTTCAGAGCACACTTAACTGAAAGATATTATTACAACTACTTGCATTTAAGTTTGGTGTTTCTTTCCTGCTTTCTTTCTTAAGTAAGCTGTTATGTCAAATTCCACTATATAAATAGCATCTGCATAGCTTTGTAGGAAATTCCAAGACAATGATTATGGCTGTAAACCAGGCCTGCACAACTCGTAAAGCAGCGAGGGCCATATTACTCCAAAGAAAACAGCTGAGGGCCGAAACCCCCCGGCCCCGCGGAAACACCTCCCCCCGCCCCAGTGCCGCCCGCCCCACGGAAACAACCCCTCCTTCCCCAGCACTGAGGTGTGGAAGCCTGTAGAGGGGGAAAGAAACAGCACGCATAGGTGACCAGATCACAGCAGTAAAATAGGACCCGCCCCCTCCCCGCTCAGCCCGCTGCTGGCCTCTTACCTTCTGCCGCTGCCCCCGCCCCCTGCCGCTGGCTCGCCCTCACTCCCCAGCCTGCCACTGGCCTCTTCACCACCCTGCCCACTGGCCGGGCAGCCGGCCGTTGGCTTGCCCCACCCCGCCGCTTGCCTACTCACCCCCCGCGGGCTGCACAGTGAGCCCACGCGGGCTGCATGCGGCCCCCAGCCGCATGTTGTGCATGCCTGCTGTAAACATTGTGAACCTTTCCTAAAAAAATCCAACATTAACATATCATCTAACCTGCATTATCTTCATACTGATCTACAGTGTGCAGGAGTAATGTTCAAATGAATAAAGCTTATGGGCCGAGTAAAGGGGAAGCTTTCTTTAGCTCGCTGAGGCAAGATGGTGTGTGAGAAGTAAGAGGGTCTAAGTTCCATGCCAGGGTCCACGGCAGCATGTAAGTTGCAAAAACACAGCAAGTTCAGCCACAAGATGGAGAATTACACCAACAGGTTAAGTTCATGTGGAGTGTCTGACCATCATTTGGCACATGCAGCAAAAATCAACCTACTGGTGTTTCTTACTCACCTTCAGAAAGGATTAGTGCTCAGTCAAGTAAAACTTCATGTGAACTCTGAAGTACACTACATGCCAAATTTTCAGGAAGGCTTTGGAAGGTGCATATTATGGGTCTTAGCAGTTGTATGTGCACCGCAGTGCTGCAATACTGCACAGGCTCCAACCAACTATGCTGTACCCGTGCAGTCACTCAGGAGAGCGTGACATTCAGCATTAGGACTTGGAGCGATTCAGTATATTTGCTTCTGCCTCCAAACAAGGTACATGACACGTGTACAGAGTTACTTGCACCTGATTCAGCCGCTATCACTGAAAAAAACAAACCAACAATCTTCACAGGAATTGTAAACATTGTTGAAAGTAAAAAATTGAAATGATAGTTCAGCTATCTAAGGTACAGTTTAAATCAAGAAGATCATGGATAGCAAATGCCTAATGAACCGTCTCTCATGAAATGAGGCCTGATTAAAGTTATCAGTTACACAGCAGTGTAAATGGATGCTGACGTCAGTGGATTTACACAGGTATAATGCAGGCCCATCGTCTCAAATCTCTATTATAATTCCAAATTCTATGAGTTTATTAAAACTAGATGAAGTTACCAAGACCATTCCTGCATCTAATGCAAAAACTATCCTGTTAACTATCCTGCATTGACATCAGAACCCATGGGATTATAACCCCTGTGAAAGCTGAGCTTTAAGAAAAGGTCAATTCCATTCTGCCATGTAAGGAGACAGCAAAATACTCAAGCTACAGTAGCACCATCTCTTTCATAGCCCATGAGACTTTATGAAGATGTGCAGCAAAACACAAATATATAACTGGTGGAGCTAGTTGAAAAATATTTATCTCACTGCAGAAAATTTCAGCTTTTCAGCAAAAAAATCAAAAGCCAAAAATTTTTGACCAAAAAAAAATGTTGTCCAAAACTGTTGGTTTAAAACTGAACATTTTGATTCAGAAATGCCACTCTGGTGCCTCCTGGGAATTGTAGTTCAAGTACCTCATGCCTTCATTCTCCTCTTTGAGCTAGGCGCTGTGGCCAGACTACATCTCCCATGATGCACCATGGTTTCCTCTCTATCTGCGGCACTGTGATGCATCCTGAGAGTTCCTAGTGCAGTCCCATTATGGGAAATGACAACCAGCCGGGGAACCTAGAATATAGGAATGGGAGCATGAGCAACCTGAACTACAATATTTCTGAATCAAAATTTTCATTTGTCAGGTGTTCTGGTGATTTTGTTTGTTTGTTTTTAATGAAAACTTCAACTCTTCAGCAAAAGTCAGTTTTGATGAAAATTTTCAACCAGCCCTAGCAACAAGTTGTCTGTCAAATACCATTGAGTACACAGCCGCCAACTTCCTGTTACGCCGGTGGGTGCTGACACCCGGCGTCAGGGGCGGGCCCCCGCCCCCGACGCCGGGTGACATTGCAGGGCCCCCAACGCCAGGCCCCGCCCCCGACGCCGGGTGACGTTGCGGGGCCCCGCCCCCGACGCCGACGCAACGTTGCCCAGCGTCAGGGGAGGGGCCCCGCAACGTCTCCCGGTGCTCCGGTGAGTTTGCCGCGGGTCCGGGGTGGGCGGGGAGTTGCCGGTGGGTGCGGAGCACCCACCAATTAAGTCGGCGCCTATGATTGAGTAGTAGTTTCATCAAGGCTGGTCTGCTTTGATGTCTCACCTGGCTGAGCCTCACTTGCTCAACTCCATTGAAACCAGATTTAGAAGAAGTCTCTGCTCAGATCCTTCTTCATCCCCATAACTACTGTGATACTCATCAAAAACTAAAAATTTCCAGGAAGATGACACTTATATTGTTATTATAAGCTTACATCACTGCATCAACTCCATGAGGATCTTCATAAATGAAGATTCAGATTCATTCACAGCAGTGGCACTTTGATGCATTACAAAAAGCACTGTCAATCTGAAGAGCACTTTGAAAAACCTATTTTAGGGAGGCTTAAAAATTATTTTACTATGTATGGAAGTAGAAGGAAGGAGGGAGGGATGATAGAGAGCTGATGGCTAGGGAAAAGGGAGCTTTACAAAGTCCTCAGACAATGAAAAATGAGGGTAGCCTGATGGTTGGAATCGGTGCTATGAAGCATCATTACAGCAAGTGAGGGTGAAATTCAAGGGGTAAACAAATTGAATTAATTAAATAAAGTTACTTGTCATTAGAGAGGAGAGTTAAATAAAAAACCTCCCTGAGCTTTAGCTTATTATTTTTCCTAAGCAAACACTCTATGAAGTTCCAGTCAAACTATTTTCCTGAGGCTCTGAAATATTTGGACAACTTTCTTGCAATATTTCCAGCTGGAAGCAGAAGAGCTAGAAATCCTCTGTCTCATGAAACAGACTGTTCTCCCAGACTTTTCAGACAAAAGAGTTGGATAAATATCTGAACTTATCCAAAATGAAGTCCAGCTCAGACTGTTCAAGGGTCACTTAGCATTAATTATATTAACTGAGAACTGGGGGTGGGGATGAACTTGCCTGTTTGCATGTTACCAGTACGTCCAAATCACTCATCATTACACAGACCGATGCTGCCCCCTACACCAGAAATGTACTCTGCTTGATCCTATGTTTGTTATACAAATAACAAACAACAATAATGAAAATTGTGTATTATAATACACCAATACGTGATAGCAGTGAGTAGGTGATATCTACTTATTCCACTGGTGTTAAAAATTAAATCCATGAATATCATGACATATATATTTATACACACATATTGATTTATAGATGCATAGATTCCATGGCCAGAAGGGACCATTGTTATAATCTAGTCTGACCTCTTACATAACACTGGCCAGAGAACTTCCCCAAAATAATTCCTAGAGTAAATGTTTTAGAAAAGCATCCCATCTTGATTTAAAAATTACCACTGATGGAGAATTCACCACAAACCTTGGTAAAATCTTCCAGTGGTTAACCCTCACTATTAAAAATTTACACCTTATTTCCACAGCCTAAATTTAGCTAGCTTCAACTTCCAGCCATTGGACTGGGTTATACCTTTCTCTGCTACACTGAAGAGATCATTATCAAATATTTGTTTCCCATATAGGTACATACAAATTGTAATCAAGTTGCCCCTTAACCTTCTCTTTGTTAAACGAAATAGATTGAGCTCCTTGAGTCTATCACTATGTGGCATGTTTTCTGACCCTTTCATCATTCTTGTGGCTCTTCTTTGCCCCCTCTCCAGTTTATCAACATCCTTCTTGAATTGCAGACACCAGAATGGGACACAGTACTCCAGCAGTGGTCACACCACGGCCAAATACAGAGGTAAAATAACCTCTTTACTCGTACTTGAGATTCCCCAGTTTATGTATCCCAGGATCACATTAGCTCTTTTGGCCACAGCACTACACTAGGAGCTCATGTTCAGCTGATTATCCACCACGACCCCCGAATCTTTTTCAGAGTCCCTGCGTCCCAGGATTGAGTCCCCCTCCTGAAAGTATGGCCTATGTTCTTTGCTCCTAGAAGTATTCATTTACATTCAGCCACAGCATATTGTTTGCTTGCACCCAGTTTACCAGGCAATCTTGATCATTCTGAATCAGTGATCTGACCTCTTCATTATTTACCATGCCCCCAATTTTTGTGTCCACTTCAAACTTTTTTAGTGATGATTTTATGTTTTCTTCCAGGTCATTAATAAAAATGTTAAATAGAGTAGGGACGAGAACCAATCCCTGCAACACCCTACAAGAAACACGCCTGTTCGATGATGATTCCACATTTACAATTACATTTTGAGAGCTCTCAGTTGGCCAGCTTTAATCCATTTTAATACATACTACTTGTCAGTCATCAGTATGTGCTAGAAAAAGAGAGTATGAAAATCATTTCTAAACCAGACCTCAATCTTTACCTTGCTTCATTCCCTGTAGAGCAGACAGCATTCCGCATAGGCCTATCTCATTCCCAGTTCACTTTACAATTTGTATCAAGTAAGGCTGTGGAAAACCAAATTATATGATACTAGTTATTATATTACCCGAAAAATTTCATGTGGTCATGTAATTCAAGATTGTACACATCTGCAAAGTCAAAATTAAGGCTGACCATCCCGTGCTGCCGTTTCCTGACTAGAGCGATTAACTGTGCAACTTTAACTTTCTCCCAGTATAGCTTTTTATTCTTTTATCTCATTATAATAAAGTAGCTCTATTTTATACAGGAAGAAACCCAGAAGCTAACCATGTGGCTGTGGAAGGCTCAAAATGCAGCAGATAAAGGAAGTTACTTGTCCCTAACTGGGGGTTCTTTGAGATGTGTGGTCCCTATCTGTATTTCACACACGGGTACACATGAGCACGAGGAGCCAGTGTCCAGAAATTTTTAGTAAGCAGTGTCTGTTGGTCCACATATAAGCAGTTATTCTCCTCATGCTCCAAACTGAGATAATAAAAGGCAGTGCAGACTGATGCCTCTCCACTTCCTTATCTTACTATGAATCTGGCAGCTGGAGATAGAGAGTGGGTAATGGAATACAGATAGGGACCTCACATCCCAAAGAACCTCCAGTTAAAGGCAAGTAGCCTCCATTTCTTCTTCAAATGATGGTCCCTATGTATACTCCACATGTGGGAGATTAGTAAAATGCAGTCACACAGTAGATTGGTGCGAGGATGCAGATGTCACGGTTGTCTGTAATACTGCTGTCCCCACAGCTATGCAAAGCATAGTGTCTTGCAAAGGTGTGTAAGGAGCTCCAGTGATCATCCTACATATTTCTAGTAAAGGTACATCTCACAAATATGCCGTAGAGGTGACTTGCGCTCTGGTGGAATGGGTTCTCGTCTCCTTCAGTGGGGGAAAAGAAGGGAGAGAAATATGAACTAATTGGTAGCAAATGATGATGCAGATTCAGAAACATTTAGAGAGTCTCTGAGTGGATAGAGCTTGACCTCTCGATCTCTGTGCTTTGGTAGTAAAAAGTCTAGATATTTTCCTAATTGCTTTTGTTCACTGCACATAAAAGGCCAGGGCCCATCAGATCTCTAGAGAATGAAGCCTTCTCTCCTCATCAGAGGAATGCAGTTTTGGAAAACATACTGGTAAGTGGATGGTTTGATTAATATGAAACTCCAAAATTACTTTAGGGATGAATTTTGGGTAGAGTTGGAGACAGACCTTCTCTTTATGAAAGATGCCATATGGCGGGTCTGCTCCAAGCTTGCCCACCCTCCTGGCTGATGTAATGGTGACTATTTTGTTATAGCCTTGTTGGTCCCGGGATATTAGAGACACAAGATGGGGGAGGTAATCTATTTTACCGGACCAACTTCTGTTGGTGAGAGAGACAAGCTTTCAAGCTTCTTCAGGACCTGAAGAAGAGCTCCGTGTAAGCTCAAAAGCTAGTTTCTCAACAAAAGAAGTCCGTCCAATAAAAGATATTACCTCACCCATCTTGTCTCTGTAATGGCAACTAGGAAAGCAACTTTCACCAAGAGACCGGACAAAGTACAGGTGGCTAATGGTTCAAAAAGAGGCTTGGTGAGAACCAAAAGAAAGAGGTTGAGTCCCACTGAGGTGCTGGCTTCACCACGGGTGGAAAAGATCTAATAAGTTCTTTTAGGAATCTAGTCGTCATAGGATGAGGGAAGATAGTATAGTCCTCGATAGGAAAATTTGCTGCCAGATGGACCCTTAGAAAACTGATAGAGACACCAGATGTCTTAAGGGTAAGTAGGCAATCTAGGATAACAGGGACAACAGAGGACTCTGGAGATAACAGGTGTTGTGGTGATCAACAGGAGAAACACTTCCATTTGCCTGAAAAACTTTTCCTGCTAGAATCCTTCCTGTTCTGGTTGAGGATGGAGTGACTCACTATTAACATGAGCACTCTCCTTCTGATGTCCATCCAAACACCAGGCCTTGAGTTGTAGTGGTCCTGGGTTGGGATGCTTAACCATGCCATTGTGCTGCATCAGAAGATCTGGAAATGGTATGATGTCGAAGGATGGACAGATTTAAATCTTCAGGGGGGGTCTAAGAACTGGAACTAACTGGGACAGTTGTGCATGTTGAGGATGACTCGAGCCCTGTCATGGCAGATCTTTTGCAGGACTTGTGGTATCAGTAGGATGGTAGGGAAGGCATATCTCAGGCAGTCTGTCCAGGATAACAAGAGGATGTTACCCTTCAAGCCTCGGCCCAGAGCCATTCTGGAGCAATACAGGGGAAGTTTTCCTGTTCCTTTGTGAGGCAAAGAGATCCCAGCATGGTATTCCACATTGATTGAAAATCTCATGGAGAACAGAATCATGAATCTCCCATTCATGGTCTGGTGAAAAATGTCTGCTGAGACAGGCTGCTAGGGAGTTTTATGCGCCTCGAAGGTATACTACTGAGAGTGTTATGTGATATCATATACACCAGTTCCAGAGGTCAATTGTCTCTGCACATAGAGAGAGGGATCTGTTCTCCCCCTGCTTGTTTGTATAGAAGACAGTCATCATATTGTCTGACATTACTTGGATATGGTGGGATCAGATGAGTGGGAGGAATGTGTTGCAGGCATGAGGGACCACCCTTAATTCCAGTAAGTGAGTGTGCATCCTGCGCTCCCAAGGGGTCCAGGTGCCTTCTGCAATGTAATTGTTCACATGAGCTCCCCATAAGTAGGTGCCTGTGACTATAGTTGCCTCGGGTGTAAGTTTGAAGAAAGGAATTCCCACCCTAACTTTCTACAGAGTTGTCCACTAGGTGAGAGAGGCCAAAACCTGGGTTGGAATTGTTACTTTGGTATCAATGTATCTCTTGACAAAGACTCTCATATATCTCTTGACAAAGACTCTCATGAGAGTGGTCCCTGAACAGGGGCCGGGAAGCGGGTTTGTGGTGGGGAGGTAAGAAACTCGATTACATAGCTTTGGGAGATGTTGTCTAGTAGCCACTTGTCTGTAGTTGAAAGCAAAGTGGGTAAGGCAGCCATCAAAGGTCCGGGGGGTGGTGAATGAGGCATGGCATCAATATTGGTAAGTGGTTCCCACGCTCACCAATAAAGAATCTTTTGGATGGTCGGAGAAGCTGGGTGGTGGTTGTGAAGGTAGAAGTTGACATATATCTGGGTCTTTGAACCCTTTGCTTCTTACATGGGGGTACATATGGGCATTGATGATAGAATGTCTGAGGAGAAGGTCTGGGCCTACAGGGTTGCTTATGATGTTTCCTCTTTGGACATGGCTGTAAATCCCCAGGAAGCAGGGAATTGTCTTAGAGTCTTTTAAACTGTGTGGATTGTATAAAGACTCATCGGTCATCTCATTAAAGGTGTTAGACTTATAAAAGGGAAGGTCCTTGATGGTATTCTCCCTGGGGAACCCTCAAGATTGCAGCCATGACTCATGTCTCATGACTACAACTCTGGCTCTAGAGGCAGTATTGGCTGTGTCTACTGCTGCTTGAACTGATGTCTTGGCCACCAGCCTGCCTTCATCAATAAGGGCTTGGAATGGGGCCTTGTCTTCCTGGGGAAGTCTGTCTTTAAAGTCTGAAAATTTGGCATAATTCAGGAAACCTTCTTTTGCTAACGTCTGGCAGTTAGCAACTCTGAATTGGAGACTGGCTGATGAGAATACTTTCCTATCCAAAAGGTTGAGGTGTTTAGCACCCTTGTCAGTTGAGGCAGTCTCAGAGTTCTGCACTCTGGACCTTTCTATAGCAGCTTTCACCACTAAGCAGTTGGTGCCAGATGAGTGAATAAAAACTCTGCCCCTTTAGCTGGCATGCAATATAATTTCTCAGTTCTTTTCAGAGTAGGGCAAGGGGTCTGGTAGGTTCCAAAATGGCTTAGTTGACTGGAAGGGCTACCCTCAAAGAGCTATAGGGCTAGAACATGTCCAGTAGGTCCTGTTGTGTGTCCTGGAGCTCTTTGCTGGATATCTAGAACTCGGTTGCCATCCGCTGCAACAATTCCTAGTACTACTTGTGGTCATTGGGTGAAGAGATGATGTAGCAATTGCCTCATGTAGTGAGGAGGATGACATACCCAGCACAACTAGTGGATCTGGCTCAATCTCCTCCTCCACATATCCTGACAGAGCCAGTTGGTATTGGCAGGGAGAGGAGAGTCAGTGTGATTCCCACATGGATCCATGGTGCCTGCTATATGGATCCCACAGACCCCAGTAAGACCGGTAAGGATCCACTGGAGGAGAGCCCTAAGGTACTGGGTACCAGCAATTCCTGGGTAGCCATATTTGGAAGAAGGCAGATGGTTCCAATACCTTCCTTGGTCTATGACTGGGTTTGTTTCCCCTGGGGGAAAGCCTCATGTGGGGCATGAGATTCACTTGATGATATGATAGACTTGCTCTACTGGGAGTACCACTACTGGTGGGAGTATATTCCAGGTTGTGGACATAATAGGGAAGGATACTCTTCACCACCAGGTGGTTTCCCCAGATGCGGAGATGTCCCTAAAAAGAGCTGGATCTGATAGCAAGGGAGATTCTGGGTTGGACAGAGAGAAGATATCCTCCAATGAGGTAACGGCTTCAGTCCTCCTTGGTGTCTGGGAAGTTCCAGACGAAGATACTGGTGCATCCGGGTCATCTGAAGGTCTAGTGTTCTCCCACATGGAGAATGTCAGAGCCGTCAGATGGGATCCCAGCACTGAACTCTCAGGCAGAACTGCTGGGTACAGCTCATTAGGTTTCTTGGGAAGACCCAGAGATGATTCTGTCAGGTCCTTCTTTCTTTATGCATTTCTTTCTGGGACAGAAGGCTTATGCAGACCTTAGTCTTTGGGACCCACACATAAGGATTCACCCAACTTTGACCAAGATAGGGAGGGATCCTCTCTCTTAGAGGCATGTATGTATGGAGATTTGTCCTTATGCCTATGGCCATGTCCCTTACTCTCATGAGAGGGTTTCTTAGGCTTAAGAGTTTTTGCTTCAACTACATAGCTTATGCTCAGAAGGGCATAACTCACCATTTGAGGTCATTGTACAGGGGGGTCTCCCCAGCCTGAATCTGAATGGAGTCTCATGGCCTACTCTATGAGGTGCTTCTGCAGATGGAGCTCTCATCCCTCATGCGTTTGAGGAGGGAAGGACCAGCAGATGTTGCACTTTTGGGATGATATGAGACTCCCCAAGGCAATAAAGGCAGTGCTGGTGGTTGTCACTGATGGAAAAGGAACAGAGGCAGGGGAGATAGTTCTTGAACCCCAGCACTCTTGCCATAGTCCCTATTTGGAGAGAGAAGCTCCCTGGACTCAAGCACATGGTGCACATGCCTACCCACATGTGGAATACACATGGGGACCATCACGAAGAAGAGTGGCTGGCATGTTGCCACAGAACAGGGTGACAGGAAGTAGAGACACCTCGGCACCCCTCTGCAACCAAGGAGTGATGATGCACTGAACTGCTCTCCAGGGCAACACGGATGGAGGAACCTCTCAGATACACCAAATCATAACCACGTGAAGAGAAGAATAGTACACTGCGGACTGGTAGAGTCTATAGTCATGGCGATGAACTTATGGCCTTCGAGGGCAACCATGTTAAGAAGAAAATTTGCATTTTATTATGAATTAAAAAACAACCTGTGCTTTTAAATGGAAGTGTTTGAATCAGACCCATCATATATAGCGAGAGGTAGTGGGAACCAGTTCCCCAACTGCTTTCCACTGCTTCTCCTGCAGCAGCTCTGACATGAGCTAGGCAGAGCCAGATTAACCTTTTGTGGGCCCAGTGCCAAACATATTTGTGGACCCCCATGGGGGCAATGGAGCATGGCACGGAAGGTCGGTAGCTGGAGCGAGGGGCCGGACAGGGGCAATGAGGCATGCCATAGCGGTGGCAGCCCCACTATGCCCAGAGCAGTGCGAGGGCACTAGTTACAAACCGGCAGCTGCCAGCTGCACACTGGCCCACCTGGCTCTGTGCTGCCAGTTTGCCCCTTCCACTCGGGGGTGGGCCCGTGCCACACCACACAGCCTCCGACTCCCTATGCCCAGTGTCCCCACCACAACTGCCCAGCACCCCCACACAGAACCCCCACTCCCTAGCACCCCAACACACAGATCTTCTCCCACCCCTCACTGCCCAGAGTCCTCCCCCATAACCCCACCACCACAACTACACAGCGCCCCCTCAACAAGTCCCCCATTGCCTAGCATCCCAAAACACAAACTTTCCCCACTGCCCAGCACCCCCTCACAGCCCAGCACTCCCACAGGCGCCCCAAAGACCCACTCCCCCATGCCCTGTCCTCCACCCGCCCCCCCCAGCTGCACTCATTGGCCCTGCTGGGAGGTGACGGTCTGCTGGGCTGAGCCAGCAGTGTGGTCAGAGCTGGTTCCAGGGTGGGGAATCACTCCGGTCTGGCCCCTCGGGAGCAGTGCAATTAGCCAGGCCAGAGGAGGAGCAGTGCCTGCCCGGGCCAGGCTCCCTCAGGACCCACTTGCCTGGAAGGGCTCAGCCAAGTTCCCCACACTGTTCCCACCTCAACTGGCCGAGACTGGCCCAGCTTCTGCACCGGTACCCAGGTGGCTTGGCTTCCTACTGCTGTCATCAAGAATCTTTGGTGATCCAGTGTTGCAGCTCCTTCCCTAACACGCCCCCATAGCCTGGAACTGTCCACAACTCCTCCTGAAGGGGAAAATAAGCAGTTGGTCTACTATCTGTTGTGAAGAGGACTCAGCTTGTCATCTAAAGGGGATCAGAGCCAACTGGCTTGGATCTCTGCCACTGGGGAGCCCATATTTGTGTGGGAAGGATGGCAACAAAGCTCTGGTTCTTCAGCATAAGCTGCTATTTCCTCCTCCCCAACAGCTGCTCCTGCTGCATGTGTGGAGGGGACTATCAAAGACCATGCTTCCGCAAGCCCTGAAGGCTTTTTCCTGCTAAACAGGGGGCAAGGGACATCCCTCAAAATCTAAGTTAATATGTGGTAGGGAAAAGGTGAGGAAACCTTATCAGCAATAAGACAAATACTGGCTAACTCTGAAAGCAAGGTAAAAATGCATGCAGGTAAAACTGGCTATTTCATAGTGAAGTATTACCCCCACAACCACAGCAGCTATCTTTTACACTTGGGCTACATAAACACACAGAGTAAAACTATCTGACAAGGATGAGAGGGATAGGGAGAAATCAAGGGAAAAGTTCAGTCTAGTGACCTCAAGCGTCAGCAGCTCTGACCTATCCACCACAGAAATAGCTTTTCCTCCTCTTGATCTCCAAGGATTCAAGGATTTGACCCTTTTCTCAAGATAGCGTGGCATACCACAGACTGTTAAAAGAAGAAGCTTTTAGGGCACTGTAAGTAGCAGCATCAGGAGCAGCTGATGGAACAGACTTTGTTGGCAACTCATTCCCTCTGCCTCCTTCTGCAATGAAATTAAATCATGTATACAAACAGAGTCAGGGAATACTGTTCCATTGACCAATATGTTTTACAGCAATATTTCTCTCTATGAAGACTTGTGTAATTAGACTGGAAGGTCACCAACTTACTGAAATGTGTCATTGGATAGACTAGCCAGATGTGTACAGCTGGTTATTTTCCTTTCATTTGAATTCATTTGAATAGAAACACACCTGTCTAACCATGCTCAAAAAAAACCACACACCAATGATTAATGTAAATGAAACCCTAAAACTGAATATTACAATTCTTAGAAAAAACTTCCCTTTGGACAAGAGATTTCACAAACACCTATTTTCTTATTTACCATTCTTCTAAAACCTCAGTCCACATGCTGGTAACATTCCCACTGACTTCAGGATAAAGTCCTTGTTTTACTATTTAATGTGTGTTATACTTTAAGGTATTTACGTTATAGTTAAAAATCAAGCTGACCTCCCCTCCAAAGGATATCCTAAACTGCCCAGGTGCACTTCACCAAAATCACAAACAATTTACAAGTTGCTATACAGCCTTTAATGTTTGCCACCGCCATGTGGCATCGTAGGGCTTGTCTACATTACCCGTTGGATCGATGGGCAGCAATCAATCCAACGGAGGTCAATTTATCACGTGACGCGATAAATCAACTGCCGAGTGCTCTCCCATCGACTCCTGTACTCCACCGCCACGAAAGACGCAGGCGGAGTCGACAGGGAACGTCAGCAGTTGACTTACCACAGTGAAGACATTGCAGTAAGTAGATCTAAGTACGTCAACTTCAGCTACGTTATTCACATAGCTGAAGTTGTGTAACTTAGATCGATCCCCTCTCCCCCTTCCCCGCCCCCTGCCCAGCATAGACCAGGCCTTATTGACAGGTCTGGGAATTGTGAATAGCTGAAAATTAGCAAAGTGACACTTCAGGCCAAATCAAGCACTACTAAAACAGGTACTGCTCCCAGCTCGTCATTTGGAGTATACCTGCTGCTTGCACAGCAGGTAGAGTTCTCCTTCATCTCCAACTCTCAGTCTCACCACTTGTGTCTTCCCCTACCCATGTCACTCTCTCTCATTTTGCAACTAGTGGATTTATGAAGAAGCTATATTGCACCCCACAGCATGTTGCAGTGCTTAACAGATACCTAGGTACAGAGTCGCTTTATCATCATTATAATTAATATTATTATTGCTGGGAAATAATACCATAGCTTTGATCCAGCAATTTTCCTGTGCCTACATATAGCCCCATTGACTTCAGTGGGGTTCTGTGCAGTCACAGCAATGTACCTGTGAACTGCAGGTTTGGGGGAAAGCAACAAACAGAAAATATGTAGTAGCTTCTCAACTAACCTACATGCCCGTATAAACATATACACTATTGGATGGTGAACTTTGACACAAGTGCTCTAAAAGCATCTTGGGTTTGGCTTCACCATTTGTCAGCTCTATAAATATAAATATCCTACCAAAAACTGACAGAAAGCTCCATTTTTGATGTAAACTAGAATTCTCAGATTAGGGAGGGAAGGGAGAGAGATGATTTATAAGGAATACAAAACTGAGATACCACATTTAAAAATTCATTAGTGTCCAAACAGAATTATTTCAAGATGATATAAAATGATTTAGTGTACATTCCATGAGTACCACATGGAATTACATATCTAGATCATGCCTTAGAAGTATGCGGGCAATGTACTTTATTTAACTCAATAAAAATTAATCTAGAAAATTAAAAACATACATTCTTAAAATAGCCCTAATTGGGGAAGTAAAACACTTTTCCAAATATATTGTCGTCCTTTAGGACAGAATCAGTGATTAATAGAGACCTTGATTATGTTGTGTAGCCCTTTCCTCGGACAACTAGCAAAATGTAACAATAAATAAAAAATACGCCCCTGCCAAGACCAAAACAACAGAAGTCGCACCGGCTCCTTGTGCTTTAATCAGTGTTTTCTTCACCCCACTGCCTCCATTTTATAAATATATGACCTGCAGCAATCAGCTGACTCTTTGGTAAATGTTTGATTTAAGTGTATCAAGCATCTGCCACCATAATATTTTAGTACTGAGGATTATTATTGCTTTTGAATTACCTTGGCTTTAACTGTTGATCTAATCTGGAATGATCATTTTTCTATACGTCAGTTGAACCCATCTGTGCAATTATTTAAATTATATATAAATATAGAGAGAATTATAACTCTTTACAGGTTGAACTAAAGAGCCAACCTGAGAGCTGTAAGAAACTCACATCCTCTGTGGATCTGGCACAGAACTGGACACCCAATACACATTGAGCAGTAAGTAGCATGGGTATTTGTACAAATACCATTTTTAATATTTGCTATTTGTATGTAGATTACTACTACATACCCCCGCACCCACACAAAAAATCCCATGACGTTAAAAGAATGTTAAGGTTGAAAAGTCAAGCACTACAAAATTAGGAAATGCTAGAAATGAAAACTGCCAAAATAAAAAAAAAATCTTAATAATAAATAATTCACTCAAACTGAAAAATTTGGGGGTTAGGCTGAAAGTTGTTTTTTGGAGACAGAAAACAGAAAAAATTAGTTTTTCAACAAAAAACGCAAAAAAAGTAATAGAAAACAGTTATTTCTTGCTGAAATTTACATTTTGACAAAAAGGCCATTTTTCATAAGAAAAAAGTTTCAAACAAAAAATTTAACCAGCTCTACCTGTGAGAAGATGAAATTATTTATCCCTATTTTATAGGTTAGAATCTAGACCACAGTAAGATTAATGACAACACTGTCTGTTAATTGTGGGGTTAAAACTTGAGATACCCATGCCCTGATTTTTCAGAGCTCTTAGCATTTCTAGAACACTTTCTATGTTCAAAGCACAACACCAATAGATTTTACTTGCAGCTGTGAGCACTCAGTACTTCTGAAAATCTGGTCCCTGGTGTCTTAAATCAGGCACCCAGAAAATAAAGAACACATAAAGATCACTTGGGAAAGTTTGTTTTAAGTAACTTTCCCTGTCACATAGAAAGTCTGTGGTAGGGACAGGAATAGAATCCAGGATGGTAGTCAGCTTCCATAGCCAGGAGACCATCCATTCTCTTCCAGCAGTCTCTCCTGCTTCATTCACCTCCCAACATCTGCAACAAATGAGGGAGGCATCCTACAGACAATGGCCTCATAAAAAAAAAAACAACCACACCCTCATCATTCATTTCCTGAGCAATATCCATCCTGTGCACTGGAAGAGACAAGGGTGCAGTGGAAAAGGCAGTCTTTAATTACATGATCACATACTATCATAATGTATACACATCATCATAATAAACACTTAACTCATATACAGTAGAATCGCAATGATTTTACAAGCATCAATCGTATGAATGAACAGTTAGAGAGAGAATTTTTTTTTCTGTCCGGGGAAAAATTAACATTCCTTGTGGGTTTTTTTAAATGAAGAACAAGTTGACATCTCTTTACGTTCCAATGCCTTCAGTGCATTGGAAATTGCTTTACACTGATTTGAAGAACGAGAAGAAAGCAGTGCAGTGCACCACACCTACTGAATTTGGAGATGTTCAAATCCCCAATTAGTTAATGACCTAGGCAACATTTCTCAAATGCAGCCACGACAGCCTTCTGGGCGGTGGGGGGGCGGGGGGGATAGAACACAAGCAAAGCTGAATATTGAATTACACATCTCTGACCGCTTTATCAACCCCACTAAATTATGAGTTTTAATAATACATTAAATAATAAACATGCTGCCACAAAGGAAACTTTGAGAACTCTTAATTTAAAAATGCACTCCTTGAAAACATAAGCATAATTTGGGCCCAGTGTGCCAATTAACTAGGTGTTTAGAATTGGGAATGCATAAGAGCTTACTACAAAAAGCCAAGCTGCTAATACTGCATTCTGTATCTTGGCAGCAATTTAACACTTCATAATTTCACGCTGCGTGAAATCACCATCTACGCATAAAAGTTGAATCAATCATGCTCACTATTTAAAATCCTCATTCAAATGTAAGATGCCCTAATCTGCTTGAGGTATAATAACTACACTGCAGGAAACATGAAGTGGCTCAAGCATGCAGTTTGTGTCAGCAATGGTTAACCAATCATGTTGAATCAATATCCTCTCTAATGACTGTTTTGTGGCATCAATTTATAGATATCCCGAGGCACCTTGAAGCAATTTTTTTTAATTTTGTGGGGAGGGATGTAGGGAAGGGGAGAAAAGAGGCAAATCCCACTTTTTATCAGCTCTGACTTTATTTTAGCATCTACCCAGTTCAGTATAATCTGCCCTGAAATGGTTTGGCTGAGCAATAATAACCCACACGACCTGACAAATTGTGACTCATACTTTTAATCACAGCTGAGAAATAACACTTTACAGCAATATTTCATCTTCTGAGTACACTACGAGGAGAAAAAGGAAGGGAATACATTTTCTATTTTCAACAGAGAAGAGATTACATAATCCAAAAGAAAACTGATTGCATACACATACAAGCAATTGATACATGCAATGCTCAGATTTAACCTGTTGAGATGAGTGTCTAGGTAAACATGAACAGATATGGAGCGATTTCTTAAAACCATAAATTTTAGTAGCTGCCACATTTCCGATTTCTGCAGAAACATAAGAGTGAGTTCTCTTTCAGTTTGTTTGGCAGAATGCAAACATTCATGAATGTATTTGCACAAAAATAATTTATTACCGAAAGATTAAGTTCCTGAATCTGTTGTGCTTGTTTCCTATGTATGTTATATTCTACTTCATAGAATCATAGAATCATAGAATCTCAGGGTTGGAAGGGACCTCAGGAGGTCATCTAGTCCAACCCCCTGCTCAAAGCAGGACCAACCCCAACTAGATCATCCCAGCCAGGGCTTTGTCAAGCCTGACCTTAAAAACCTCTAAGGAAGGAGATTCCACCACCTCCCTAGGTAACCCATTCCAGTGCTTCACCACCCTACTAGTGAAAAAGTTTTTCCTAATATCCAACCTAAACCTCCCCCTCTGCAACTTGAGACCATTACTCCTTGTTCTGTCATCTCCTACCACTGAGAACACTGGAACCCCCTTTTAGGTAGTTGAAAGCAGCTATCAAATCCCCTCTCACTCTTCTCTTCTGCAGGCTAAACAATCCCAGTTCCCTCAGCCTCTCCCATACTTATTCCCCATAGTGTCTGATCCTGGAAAAATGAATACCAGGTATAACACGGAATACTGGACATAGTCTCATTGAAGTCAACTGGGATTAAACCTGGCAGTAACTGTTCACAAGATTGGGTCAATTAATTGATTTAGGACTTTCATAGCAATGTGTTTGATTTTTGTTTTGATCCTTATTTTTACCTGAATACAAAAGCTGACTACAGGATTAGGTCTGAAATCAAAGCAAGGAACCTAGTTTTACAAGCTGTGCGGTACCTTCAACTGTATTTATTCTCTGCATGTCTTCATGTATTTGTTTTATCACTGAATTTATGGCCAGCTCAATCCTCATAGTGGGTGGTCAGCATTTGGTGGGACCCAGCCCTTACCATATATTCTCACACTCTAGAAAACTAACCAAAGTAAGCAACATTTAAAAATGAATATAAAAGGCATGTTATGTCTCATCCCATACAGGGCCTTGGAACGACACCCTACTAAGCCATAGCTGCTAGATTAAGGCATAGCTCCAACTCCAAGTCATGTGTTTACTCCAAGACCCACCATTCTAGAGACCCCGACCATCAAAACAGAAGACACTGTGTGTGGCATGAGGAGAAGAGTGCAGCAAACCCAGCTCATTCACTCAAGCAGATAAGTGCAGCTGCTGTGGAGCTCATGCTGCCATCCTGGCCTGTCAGAGTGGGGGGAAGATGGAGCCCCTGTTAACACACCTGAGGATAAGTGGAGGCCTCATGCTGCTGCCTTTGCCTTTTTGGGAGGGGAAGGAGGCCCCCTGCACCTTCAGAAGGTGGGGGGAGGGTAACCGTGCAAGAGTGAGGCTGTGAGGATGGAGCCACATGGGCCCCATGTCATGGAGTCCCCAGGACACCAGATTGCCTTACTTGAGCCCTGCCTTAGAAGGTTTTTCCATTTTAGTTTGATGTGTTTGAAATATTTTAGTTATATATTTTTTTAAAAAATGGGAAGACTTGGTTTCATAGGCATCAGAATTAAGTTACAATAGCCAGACCAAGAACATCGGGAGTTCAAATAACCATGTCAACAAAAAAGCATTCAAGACAAAATATTAATTTAGCTGAGATTTCTGGGTAGAACACAAGCAAAGACTCCTGTAAAGAAGCAGCCTGCCTTATCTCTCTCTGCAAAGGTCCTATTTAATATCCCACAGGCTGAGTTTTCCCATCACAACATTCTGTACACTTTCCAAACAAGTTAGGGGAAAATGTAGCACAATATCTACATGACTCCTTCTATGAACCCCCGAAGTGCCATTTCCCCAGCCTTTAATCTCCTCCCACTCCCCTAATCTTCTCCTCTTCTTTTATAGAATGAAAGAATAAAACCCCCGAAAGCCCTATCAAAATTAAGCAGGATGATAGGGCCTACGATTAAACAGTACAAAATCTAAAAATAATGACTAAGCGGAAGCGGAAAAAGCAGCCTTATTTATAAACATGGATCTGTAAACACGTATTTAAGGCCTGGGAAAAATCCTTTTCAAGTCCGCAGAAGCCTGAACATGGAATAAAATGGGCAGTACCTGTTAATACAGAATTGAAGCCATGAGTTACCTGTTCCATGAAATGACACATAATACTAACCATCAACTTTGCAAAACACTTGCTCTTGTGGCGCTCACTCATTTTAAACTCTTGTGCTAAATTTTTCTGGGTTCCAGCAGTGGACACAGTCCAAGGACTCTAGATTACTCTCAATCTGCTGAGAGATTCCTTGTGATGTCAGTGAGAGCTACGCATGCAGCTGGGAGCAATACATGATCCAAAACAACTGGTCTCAGAAATTATTGTAAATTTTCACTCCAAAATATTGCAATACCCTACAGGCAATAAACTCGGGGTATGTCTATGCTTCAAGCTGGAGGTCTGATTCCCAGGAAACATATTTGTGTTAGTTTTGATTGAGCTAGCATGCTAAAAATACTCACCAGAAATGCTGAGTACCCACTTGGGGCTGCTAGCCCTTCATGCTAATCCTGAGGAATGAATTCCACACCCTATCAGGCCATCAAAGCAGAGGCTTCATTACCCACTGTCCTAGGGCTTGTCTTCACTACGGGGGAGATCGACGTTGCTGTAATCGATGTAACGGGCATCGATTTCGCGGGTCTACTGAAGACCCGCTAAATCGACGGCAGAACACTCTCCGGTTGACCCTGGTACTCCATCTCTCTGAGAAGAGTAAAGGAAGCTGACCGGAGAGCACTTCCCATCGACGCAGCACAGTGAAGACACCGGGGTAAGTCGACCTAAGCTATGTCAACTCCAGCTACGTTATTCACATAGTTGGAGTAGCATAACTTAGGACGACTTACCCTGGTAGTGAAGACAAGCCCCTAGTGATCCATCTTAGAAGGTGCTGAGGAGCTCTTGCAAAATGCTTGGAAGTTGTCAGGCATTAGGAGACACTCAGGACCTTACAGGACTAGATCTCCAAGTCACAGTGCTGAAATACCTAAAAGGTGTAGTTGCTTGAGTGCGTCTTTTTGCCCTCTTCTGGAACATTAAGGAATAAATGGTCTACATTTAAAAAAAACCTTTAAACATTTTTAAAATTATATGGACTAGAAACTGCAGAGCTATCAAATCATTCCAAACATTCAGGACACACAGTTGTTTCTGTTCTAACTATTCCAGATCCAAGATTATAATTTTCCATATACACTGCAATAGGCCCCAATCCTGCAAAGACTTCTTATCAAAGATGCTACTCAATACAGCATGCACTCTCTTTGACGTAAATAGGACTGTTCATGGGAGTGAAGTTACTCACATGCATAATAGATAAGATTTTTGAAGCAAGGAACTTGTCTTTTTATATATTTCTGTGAAGCACCTAGAACATTTCTGCATACTTTAAATATAAATTGAAATAATAGTAACATAATAGGAGACTGATGCATCATGCGAACCTACACAGAAGCTATTAATGAAGGAAGGGGGAGAAAATCCAACTAAAAGTTCAACCCAAGAAGCAAATTTTCTGTATGTTTGATTATTTAGATGTCTTTGAAGAATAGGACTGTGAAACAAATAATGAGTTTTCTTTCATAAGAAAAACATGCATTGGGGAATTCATTTTACTTTTCAAGATGCCAAATGTGTGTCATAAACAGCACCTGCTCTTATAATAAAAGAATGATTGCAACCATTGCTGGGCATCATTCACCTCTTTTCAACAACACTAAAATATAAACAACTGATTATAAAGCATGCACTAAACAGATTTTTAAATTACCATAAATCTTCAGTGTCATTCAATAAAACCCTGGTGCTTTAGAAGAGAATATTGTTATGCACCTCTGGTCAAAAATCAGTCACTTGAAGAGCAAACTGTTGAAAGCAATTGGATATGAAAGGAATCAGCATGTCTTCAGTTTTCAAAGTTACATCAGATGCATCCCCCCCAAGATGTTACCCTTGTTTTAAAAACCAGTCAACTTCTAACCCACATATAGCAGTGCCCTCAAAAGGCCAGCTATAGAAATCAAGTCAAAATAAACATTTTCCATCACAAAGAGCCATTTCCAGTCCCAGACAAGCTGAAGGTTAACACTCACACAGGTAGCAATACTAAAACTATCTTCTATTCTTTGGATTTCACAGTTATCCAGTATGTGGGCACAGAAAGGATCTAGTATGTGGGCACAGAAAGGATAAATTTCAAAAAGTCTTCCTAAATGCAGAGATTAGACCAATAGATTTTCCTCCATTGATTTAAATCTACGGCAAACTTGAGAAAAAATGTGTGTAGTTAAAACTCAGAATTGCCCTCATAGTTTTTCTCATCTTTGCTTCACAAGAGAGTGTTGCAGAATTTATAAACTTCAAACGCAGGGAGCAATTCAGTGCTGAGAATCAGTGCCATTAATTTAGTGGATGGAGAGAGTATATAGAAAAATATAGCGAGATTAGATGAGAAATGAAAGCTGGTGGTAATATTCATTGTGAATGTATTTATTGCAAATAAATATATTTATATTTGATCCTGCAAATCCATATGCATATGATTACATTATTTTAAGTGTGCAAGAACTCCCAATGAATACAATGGAACTATTAACATGCTCAACCTTAACCATATACAAGAAGGTTTGCAGAATCAGGGCATTGACTATCATAGGGCTCCCATAATGCATTGCAGTAATGCAGTCAGAGGACAGACCAGGGTGCATCACAGGAGATGTAACCCAGCCAGGGAGCCTGGCCTATGGGTAGAATGGTGTCATGAAGCACCCAAACTGTAAGCCATTATGACGGCATAGGCAGATGCAGATTAATGTCAAATTGACCCAAAAAACACATTTCAGTTAGGGTTGACAAACAGAAATGTTTCAGTTCAGGACAACTCAATCCTTTGTTTTGAATTTCCATTGGGAAAATCAAAACATCTAGGCAAAAATCTACATTTTTCCTTATAGAACAATTTTATTCTGCAGAAATATTTACCATCAAAAATATTTAGAAGAAAAATTCCTGACCAGCTCTGTTACTTGTGTAGCCAAGGAGATAGATACAAATAGATGTTGTAGACTAGAGGCACAGAAAGGTAACAGGACTGTTGCAGTTGGTAAAAGCTAAAGAGGAGGAGGTTTTTTCACCAATAGAAAACTAATGGCCCAGCTGCAGTTAGAGACACGAGGTGGGTGAGGTAATATCTTTTACTGGACCAACTTCTGTTGGCAAGAGAGAAAAGCTTTTGAGCTTATACAGAGCTCTTCTTCAGTTCTGTGTAAGCTCAAACGCTTGTCTCTCTCACCAACATGTTGGTCCAATAAAAGATATTACCTCACTCACTTTGTCTCTCTAATATCCTGGGATAGACACAGTTACAACACTGCATACAGCTGTAGTTTGGCAGGCCATCTGTCTGGTTTTAAGCCAGACAGTCCTATTTTTCTAAGATTTGTCCCTGTCCGGTACTCATATATAACCAGATGTGGTTTTGTCTGGTATCATCGTAGATGCAGATGTAGTGCACTGCTCAGCCCCCTCCAGCATGACCTCTTGTGCATCAAGCATGCAAGGTCATGGCAGGGGCGATGTGTTCTGCAAAATGGTGTCCTATAGGCATTCTCTATTCTGTAAGTCCTGCATTCTGGGGAGCCGTCAGTGGCCATCGTAACAGGCTGAGATACGATAATTGTGTGGCAGAATAAAGAGGAAGCTAGTGTTAGATAAGCATGAAGGACAGGCGACAAGGTCTGTTTCTCTGAGGCAGGATGCAGCAAGATCCTGGAAAGCTTTAAAAGCAGGAAGGAAAATGTATACTGGAAATTGGAATGAATCAGAAGATAGAATAGTTTGAGAAGAGGGTGATATAATCATGGTTCTTTGCAGTTATGAAAAGGAAGGTAGAAGCATTCTGCTAATCCTGTCTGAAAGGCTGGGTCATAGGGGTACTAGAGAGAAAGGAGATGGAATAATCAAGACAAGAGATGATGATGTGATGTATAAGAATGTTAGAAGAGATGGTGAAAAGGAATGTTGCAGACATGGTGATATCAGAGATATCTGGACATTTCTTTGTACATAGTGGAAATGCCCTTAATTTCAAAAAGTATCTGCTGGTATAGGTGTTTGCATTTTATTTATACCATATACATTAAATAAAATGATGTCAATGACTGAATTTTAATTTATATAATATTTTGGCACCATGCAATGTTTTGTTTGCCTGGGAGGATATAATGTTTAGGGGGGGGGGGAAATGAATCCTAACCTGAGAATATTCAGGCACCACAGAGTTCACTGGTGATATGCTCAGCAGCATCTAAAAAGAAATGCATCACTGCTAAAAATGAGCATTTCTTTCAAGGACAAATTGCCTATTATATTCATTTAAACAGATTTTATAACATCGTTCAGAACTAAACACTTACCTGTGCCACTTGTGGTTTCCAAAATGTTACAATTTCCATTTTAGATTTTCATATGCATCCATTCTGTTATCAACAGCCCAGTTCATATTTTGCAAGCAATACACTAACTCAGGCAAAGGGGTGAAAAAGCAAGTTAATTAATGCATCAATCTATCACCAGGGACCTGGGTTTAAATGCTGTCTACCTGCCTTTGGTGATAATTGAATAGGAGTTTGGCTGCCTCAGGACACTGTATAGAAATTACCATGCACTTTGGCATGTTTAGCAATCTTTGCTTGAGAGGCACCCAGGACTGCAACAGCAAGGGGGTGGAGGGTCAGACTAGAAGGGCATTGGCAGAACGATATTGGGAAGATTTCAGGGCAATTGCCCTCTCCAGGCAGTTCTAATGTAGTCCCCATTAATGCAAAGATTTATCTAACAGATTCACATCTCACGTGGAGCATACAAAGAATAATAAGCAGGCAGATAAGGTCAAAATTTAAAGAAAATATTTTTCATACAACTTCACTTTAAAGGACAACACTTGATTTAAAAGGCAACACTCCATAAAGCTTTTCTTGTGGTACAAAAATCATCAGTTTTTAATTGGACAGTGTACTGCACAGGAATGCCAAAATACAGGACACCGTGCAGCATAGTATTGTCTTGATATGGGAAATTGGACATTAGGCACCACATAAGAGACTTCCTTTAAAATAAGGGATGTGTGTCACCCTACAAGAGTTGCAGCTTGTTCTTGCCCTCAAATCCAACAGAATTGGAAGGCTCTGCAAATTCCTTCTTTGTCACTTCCTGTTATTGGTGAAATCATGTCATCCTATTATTTAAAAAAGTTCCTGTGAATTCCATTAAAATCTCCAACAATATAAAATACATTATTTTCCCTTGAACATTATGCTTCTACACTGCCTGTTCCCCATTTTCCTAATTAGCACATGGGGGTGGGGGGGTGGAATTAACAGAAGTGTGATTACCCAGCATAAAATATATACATTAAGTAATAGAATGTACCATGCTTGCAAAAACCTGTAGAGTAAGAACAACTTTTTTCACTCTTTAAATTATTATTTTTAGAATGAATGAGGGTTGTGCGTGTATTGAAGGGAGAATAAGGTTTGCCCTTCGGATATTACAGTTCCCTCTCACTATTACAGCAATAAATCGACAGTAAGCATAAACAGGGGAACTTCTGGCAAAAAAAAAATGCTAGAGTACATTGTTCCCAATTCACCACAAATCAAACATTGACCCTAAGACAACACTCATCTGAGCGATCCCTAAGCAGGTCCACCAATTGCATCCAAAGACCTATTTTTGTTGAGTGGTTTTACTGTAACTATTCAGCTGGCTCTTTCCCTTCTCTTCACTCCACAGGAGGACTCTGGAGAAAAGACAAAGTATCTGAGGTTTTAACTTCACTGCAAAAAAGGTGTGTGGGGGGAGGAGAAGGGGAGATTACAGTGGGACAAATAACGATCCCACTGTAAAATACTATTGGAGACAAGGCACTGTACGTTTTACTGGAAGGTAAACTAGGTGAGGGTACAGTGTTGAATTCACCTAACTACTTCATTGAAGCAGGATAGAGAGGAAGGCTCTGATACTTAGCTCTATAATCACGTATGCTGTGGAACTTTCAGACTCCTTTTGACACAATATCTCCTCTCTCTCTCTGGATGCTGGAGTGGAGGGGATAAGGAATTATTTATCCCCTTTGCTATCTCAATCATACTATGGTTGCTTGCTGTATGTGTGTCTTATTCCTCTGCCACTTATTTAGGTCCTAAATATGGATTTAGGAATCTACCTTTAGGCATCAAGGATATAATTTTCAAAGGCACAAAGGGCAATTAGGTGCCCAATTCCTATCGGTGCCCAACTCCTGTTGAATTTCTAACTAGCATTTGTGCCTTTCAGAACTTTCCCCCATCTCTTCTTCAGAGACTGCTAGGGGGTCATTGTTAACTGCAGAAGATCAGGACTTTTAAAGTCTGCTTTACCCTTTGGCCCTCCAAATGTCTAACTGGTTACAGGTGATGTTATAAAATAGCAAAGTAGTGATCATTTCTTGGTGGAACAGAAGAAGTCCCTTTTATTGAAATACAGTTGCCATCACTAAAAACAATAAAGTCAATTTTTACATGCTGTGATATCTCATTTAGCACAATATTTCCTTATGCTTACAATTAGAAATATTGTGGTAACAACACTGAGACAATTTGTGGATAATTTATATTTTTTTAGCAGTGATGCTGTATTTATATAAAGTTACATGAAAGTCACCATGCTCTCAGAAGGTCCCCTGTGTAGTAGTAGTCTTGTGTCTGCTAACTTTTACATTTTTCAACCCTTGCTAGGTTCTTCCAAGCCATTTTTCTAGACAGGAAAGGTTCCTTTTCATGGCAGGCATCTCTCTTTCTCCCTGCAGACCTCTAGAATTTGTATCTTAGAATCCATTCTATTCATTTATGCTCTCACCAAGGGAATAGTATAAAATGCACTTATGCGTCTCCTAAGGTTGAGTCCCAATTCAAACTCTGCTCTGCAGGAAATTTCTATAAAATCAATACACAACTAAAAATGGATGCCCAGAATTGAGAAAATGCATTTAAATGCTCTGTAGAGCTGGAACTCATTTTAATAACAAAACACAAAATCAAAGAGAAATTCAGCATTTGTAAACCACTGGGACACAAAACAAAAATAAAGCATGATGCTGTTTCTATTGAATTAAATGGGGAAAAAATCCTGTTTACTTCACTGAAGTAGACTCAGATTCATTGTTTGCAAGAACACTTGGCAAACAAAGAAAACAAACTCATACAGCTCCAGTTATTTGTCTTGTTTCACTTACTTTGTCCACAACATCTGTATTGTACTATAATGTGCCATACAAAAACCTGTGATAATGTACCACTATTTCATCTTGAACAGATTTCTCTCTCCTCTATATAAAGCTTTGAGATTTTTGAGTAAAAACATCAGCTATAGTCAGACTGTAAAAATAAATGAAGAAATAAGAACCCTGAGTTAAAACTACCTAGAACTAACAATGTTAAATGTGCAACTAATAAAAACAGTTCACAAAAACGTTTCAGTATTTGACATGACTAGGCTTCCAAATTTGGCAGCTGGACTGTAAAATGCCGGGTTTGACTAGCAAATAACTAGAGAGGAAGACAGAGGGGCACACCTTAGATTAAAAACTTGCAGTTGACTTATGCCTTTCTAGCCTTACCAAACATCAGTGCTCTGGTTTGCTGAATGAATTTATATTATAATTCTACAGAGACACTGGCATGTCAATGGACAAGCACCTCATCTCTATTTGCCAGTTGGCAGGTGACATTCTTTCGAAGTAGGTTATCTGTTGGACAGCTGCATAGGAGCCGACTTCCGTTGGCCGGCGTCGGGGGTGGGGCCCCGCAACGTCGGCCGGCGTCCAGGGCAAAGGTAAGTGCTCCGGTAACGGGCGCGGGGCTGGCGGGGAGCTGCCGGTGGGTGCTGAGCACCCACCAAGTTTTCCCCGTGGATGCTCCAGCCCCGGAGCACCCACGGAGTCGGCGCCTTTGGACAGCTGCAGCTCCCAGACCTGGCTCCACAGGTGAGTCCCTCCTGACCTGGGCAGGGGGATGGGAGGGGAAAAGCAGAGAGTGACGGGAGGAAGGGGAAAGAGGAGTGGATGGGGGCAAGAACTCGGAGGGAAGAGGTGGGGGAGGGGTGGTTCCAGCACTTCTGCTGGAGTGTCCAGTTTTTAAATATTACCAAGTTACCAACCCTATTTGGGATGGGTCTGCCCCATTTATCAGCAGTTTGTCCTGAATTTGGTATTCTCAGCTGTGACCCACTGAGGCACGGTGATACCTGTTCTAAAGAGTTTACAGGGATTAGGTCAACAGGGTTCTATAGATTAGGGAATTGCTCGCCCTTTAATATTCAGGAGAGCTTTCTTTGTGTATCTTGTTCACAGGAAGAGAACAGACCACAGAGTTTAGTTCACTCAAGGTACTTTTCTAATAGCATATAACAAATTGATGCTTCTTGCAGGCAGTACCCCACCCTTCTCCCCATTTCCAATTATTCCAGAAAAACAAGCTTGATGCCATGTCTTCTTATTTTATCAACAGTTTAACTATCTGCAACTTTCACTCTACTTGAAAATTTGTCAGTGGTGCTGACTCAGATTAAGTCATGCACCATGGTTGACTTCAAATGTCTATGTAAAGTGATGGATAACCACACTTGTATGATTTTTTTTTAACTGAAAACAGCAATTCATATTTGTATCATTTCACATACATTATGCAGTGGAATCTGTTCCTCCTACCCCCACCTCCATATCTTAGAAGCCCTTTATAGTTGTAAATGTACTGCAATCCATGTTAGTTGCTACAAAATCATTTTATCTTATTCTGTCTTGTGCGTGACCTTGAGCAAGGCACTTCATCCCTCTGTGAAATGAACCTAGCAAGCTTTACCCAGCTTTGTAAATTGCTTTGAGATCCACAGGGAAGTGTTAATTAAGTACTAGTATTGTTATTAATTGGCTTCACATTCATATGAGCACTGATCACAGTTAGTTTCACCTAAATTTGTATGCCACATATATTTCAAAAAGAAATTCCTGTGTCAATCAACAAGAATAATGTACATACAAACATGGTCTAAATCCAAAACAATAAACTGAGTAAAATTAAAATTTCTTTTTTTCCTCCCCATTACATCAGTCATAGCTTCTCAAATATAGCAATTACAAACTTTTTTCTTCTCCAGCATTGCTCTCTGTTATGCTTGTGATAACTGATCTGCCTCCTCTGTGCCTCATAGAATGAAATCACTAAGAGCCAGACTAACCGACAAGAGGAATCCAGAGTCCACCTGCTTTGACAATTATGCTCTACAATGGGTAAAGTAGAAGAGAAGACAAGATTTCCTCAATGTCCATAAACAAGGGGCTGCAATTGCTCTTTTCATTTCATTTGCATGGTACAGCTTTATTTATTTTATTTTTCTTTACCAATGTGCTCACAAAGAGGAAAAGGATGGCCTAATCTCAAAATCAACAATATCCTCTTGAGATTGTTCAGCCCTGAAAGTCTGCCTGATGCTACACAGAACAATTGTAAGCCCTGCCTTCAAGGAGCTTATAACAAAAAGGCCTCTGGCAAATCCTTAATCATGTGAGCAGCCCCAGGGAACTCAATGGAGATACTTGTGTGACTAAGGATTACTCCTTGAACAGAGGAGGAGGGCATATGAACATACAACAAATGAACTAACAAAAAAAATCAGGCCATGAAACAAAAGGAGGCAGATTTTTGCCATAGAGATGCACCTGTGAATAGCTCCCTCCCCTCAAATCAGGGACTGGTGCAGAGGAGTGACACACTGTGAACAACAAAGGATCTCTCAAGGAATATTTATACATGTAAGACTTTATGGGCCCTCTACTGGCATCCCCAAATGAGAAAAATCAACGCAATGCAGTCACTGAAAGGGAGTTAACAAGCATAGCGAAAAAAATGCAACTTTTTAAACTAGATTTCAGCTTTTTCTTTTTTCATTACACCTTGAATGTGCAACAAGAGGTAGAAAGACTCCAGGCACAGGCACACCAGATGAGGTGGTCTTATGGGACTCACAGTAATCATAAACTGTTAGATTCTTGTGCTGCAAACTTAAGCAGCCCAACTATTATTTAATAGTAATGCATGCTGCATTGGGGGGGGGGGGGTGTAATAATACTGTGCAAGTGCTACTTTCCTTATCCATAGATACTTAAAACTGAAAGGCAATCTGAATACAAGAGCATCCTATGATTCCCTGGAATTTGTAGAGAAGTGGAGCAATAGTGGATTAGATTTGGGGTTGCTACTATCATCATCATGATCTGGTGGGCTTGTTTAGTGATGAATCTGTTAAATAGCTATGTGATGATTTCTGAGGAGTTTTGCAGTTGTCTCATTTTCAAATTGGCATAGACAGTTTTATTTTTATTGAGCACCTAAAATGTAAAGAAAAGCACCATAAAAACTGGAATGAATAATAAAATTAGAATAATATGGCACCCCATTTATAAAATGTTTAGACTGCAGCATCTGATCTGCCAACATTCAGGGAATGAACACAATGACACTAGTTTATTACAGAGTCAGCGAAAAAATTATGGGAAGCCATAAAACAGAATGCATACCCCTTAAAAAAACTGGATTGCAGCTTGCTGCAAATCAGAGTCAGATAAATATTGTACTAGCAAAACATTTCAAACTGGAGACACCGAACAAAAATATGTAAGATTCTCTTAGAGCCTGGAGCTCAAAGTCATGTTTTTCCTTTTGCACATTTCTAAACATGGTTATTTTTAGCCTTTGTGAGCCTGCTAGAATCATCTTATACAGTACAATACGCAGTAAAGTACAATACCTCTTCTTTACTCATTGGAAAGAAGGGTCAAAAGTGAAGATTTCACCTCCACTGTGGGCTCATCACACGTGTCTGAAAGTTGCAGTGAATTATTCAGTAGTTCAATACCACTTTCAAATGCTTTCAGGTTATGCTCACAAAAGGGGTCCATGCAGCACATCTATTTCAATAGCACTGCTTCTAGTCTCTCTGACTCACATTAGCTATCCCATGTCTGACCCTTTAAGAAAAATGAAGTGAAGATTAAAAAAAAAGAAAAGGGGGGGGGGTGTTTATACAAGCAAGAACATTAGTTTAAGAAGAACACGGACCATGTTGTCCAGAGAAAAAAATCAATTCATTTCATAATTCAGACTGGGATTGGGAAATTACAGTAACCCTATATAAAAATATTAAAACATGTCAGTTATATTTTCAGCTACATTTAATACTCAGACATAACAAGAGAAAGGTTCTTTCAAAACTCTTGGCTAGTCCGCAGCCCAATATTTCCAAAATTTGGAAGAGAAGTATGCAAAATATCCAAATGGTCCTAACCTTCAAATGGAGGTTATTCACAAGGTTCTCTCAGTAAAGGTGAAAAAGTCACCCGTGTAGAGAGGGTGCAATATGGGGCTTAAGTGGGACTTTTAAGGGGTTCATTGGCTTTTGGCTGGTCCTCAATACAATGCTGAATTCACTCCAACAGAAAAGTGACTTTGGTGTTGGAATTTGTTGGATGACTACACTGAATGAGGAATTAACCCTTTTTGTTACTGTAGGCCAACACCAACACTGCACCATTCCCTCACCCAAAAATATGTAAATCATCCTTTTGCTAGCTATTCACTGGTGGCCAATAGACCAAATTTGAAGTATAGGAGAGAACGCATGCAATGCAATGTCCAAGTGATCAGAATACCACCCAGTGGCCCACAACAGCAAAGCTCAAAAGACAACAGAAGTGTGTTTAATGTTAACTTTGTAGTCTCATTTAATTGTGGGAAATTGGCTTTGCTTACTGTTGATCCAGTCCCCCAGAGTAGGTAAACATATCAATGAACAGTTAATTTCATGGAATCTCACAAAGCACACCTTAACTTCATAAGTATATGAAAACAAAGAGTCAGAAGTGGACAACTCTGCATCTCTCCGACCCATTCTCATGGGATTTCCAGTCCGGTTCAGCTGATCCAAGAAGTCTGATTAGTTCAGCCTATGATCTGAATTTTGGAATGCTTATCCAAACTGGTTTCATGAAATTCATCCATCCCAGGAAATATGGGACAGTCAAATAATACTAGTTTCAGTTAAGTTCATTATGCCACTTCACGGCATATAGAATAATTTGACATAAGAGCAAAATGTCACTTTTAAAGAGGGTTGTTTTTTTTAAAGAATCCTATTCAAAGTTATCATTCTGAAACTTAAATCATACATTTACGAG
Organism: Chelydra serpentina; assembly: GCA_037349315.1. Classification (NCBI taxonomy): domain Eukaryota; kingdom Metazoa; phylum Chordata; order Testudines; family Chelydridae; genus Chelydra; species Chelydra serpentina. The sequence continues at coordinate 3,738,184 of JBAIAC010000032.1, forward strand.
TTGAACATTTAGGGCTAAATTCAGACCTGATGCAACCATCTGCAATTTCGCTGATTTCACTGGCGTTATAACTACTTACACCATGTCTAAAATTTGTTCCATTAGGCTGGACAAAGTGAAGGGAGGTATAGTGTCAGTTCACCATCTGAGGGTCCCTGGAAGAGTTTTTGCATGTGCTAGGAAAGTTGCCAGGGACAAGAAGGTAGTTCTGCCTCAATGCTAATTCTGTTCTTAAAATTGATAACCACTGTGTCAGTACAAATTGTACTGGCACTTTTACAAAAGATCAACCTGAGAGTCCCAAAAAGGTATTCAGGGAGAAAACTGTGGCAGGGATTTTGATGCACAAATGAGCAATATGAATTTATAATTATGCAGAACATGTTATACAGTCCAAAGGCAGTCTCCATGGCAATTTAACTCTAATTTTTTGTCCATGCCTGCCAGGTTAAGGAGCCATCTTGCATCTGTAGACGATTGCTGAGACTCAAATGCTAATCTCAACAGCTAATCCAATGCATGCTTTATCATGGTAGCACAGTCTCCCCTCACCCCCCCACCCCCCCACAATTTCCAAAAAGCAGACATAAGAGGATAAAACATTACTAACAACAATTGTTTTGTTTTAAAGGCCCAGTCAATCTCTCATTCAAGTCATTTAGAGTCTTTAAGGGTCAAATCCTGTTCCAGCGAAGTTAATACACCAGAATTGGGTCCTAAATATATGTGCAGAAGTCACACATGCACAAAGGCCACAGTACACCTACTATTAATTTCCATAAAACATGCTTTCAGTATGGCAGCTTATTTAAAATAGGATACAATCCTATCACTGGATACTGATGCTTTTAATTTAATGTGAGTGGCCATGCCTAATCTCTTGCACATTGTACTGATCAAAAGTGAGTTTGCTTTCTCTCCTATACCAACAGTATGGGGTGTAGTCATTGCCAAGGATCCCTACAAGAGCCAAGTTAGAACAAAAGTCCTTTAATACCTTGATAGGTATTTTTTTTTCCTTACTGTAAATGGCAAGTAATTTCACCCCAAAATTCATGAGACTTGTCATCCAGCACTTACACCCAGTTTCGAGATCGGTGCATCAAATGTTAACTAATGAAAACGCCACATTTAACCATAGTTACCGCACAGTGGTACCTGGAACATTGCAGTTATTTCTAAATATTGCAGAATGGCAATGGTGGGTAAATGTTGACCAACAAAGGGAAGATTTCATTACGGAAACCCATATTCCAGTACAGCAAGTTTTATGTGCAACAGGCTTATGAAAGGAAGATCTTACACTCTGCCTTCTGTCACACTGCTCCATTTAACTTTCATCAGGCATCATCTGCAGTTACATGGCTTTCAGCTGTCACAGGGTGTGGAGGCCTTTAAGGAGGTTGTGACTAATTAGCTGCCTCCTAGCTGAGACTGTGAGGCCAGGGATCAGGTGATAGCTTGATCATCGCCCGGTCTTCATAAGAGCCAGAAAGTAGCTCAGTTGCTAATAGGATGACCAGACATCCTGATTTTTCATCTTTTGTCCTGATTTCCGGTCTTCTTCCTTTTTTTTTTTTTTTTTGCTCAACAACTTCTCATCTGGTCACCCTAGTTGCTAACAACAGCTGGAAGAGTCCCGTGATCAAGGGAAGAAGCCAGTGTACATGCAACTCCCAGGCAGATTTCCTGTGGAATGTAATTCTACAAGAAGCAGGCTAGGAAGAAGCGTAAGGGAGTAGATGGGCTGCTGCAGAAGACCTTGAGTCAGGGAGAAAGACAATGAATGGTTGTGTGTTAAAAAGAGTTATTGTGAAGAAAAAGGGACTGGAATCCTGTAACTGGAGAATGTTCCTTAGCGCACACACAAGCTGATGAATTAACCCACCAGTTTACACCAACATTTATTTTTTAAAATAAATAAACAAACAGCATTTTAAGGCCACTTTAACACCACATTCAAATAGCTTCATCTGAATTTTCCACAACATGTTGGTGAAAGCTGTATTTCTGTAGATCGCAAAAATCATGGCAGACTGTAGTAGTTTCAGTTAGCTCTCCCATCCTGTGTGTCCTTCCCCCAGGGTTGGCTCTCACCATGATCATATCATCCTCTGAATTCATTTCAAGTCCAGTTCGATGCTCTACGCTAATCTTAGGTGACAGATGCTGCAATACATCTCTAGCTCCTGATGTTAAAAATAAGAATCCCTATGTTTCCTATAGCAATTTAATATTTCTGCAAGTTATCCCTTTATCCTATAAACTAAAGCAGAGAAATAGGTTCTTTGGACCTATACAATTATAGTTATTTTTCCTCCCATTTTCAGCTAGAACCAAGCGTATTTGAGTTTGAATTATACAGCTTCACTCTAACCATTATTTTGGAAGATTAGGTTGCTACTTGCTAAATCCAGATGCATCAATTCCTCTCTGAAAACCTTCACCAGCATTAATATTAGCCAAAGAAAAGTTGTGAATAGAGCTGGTCAAATCACTGGTTTTTCTGTTTGCTGGCAGTTCCAAAAAAAATTCAGACTCGCTCAAACTGACCCTGAATTTTTGAGAACATTCAACTCAAAACAAAAATGTTTTAATTCCAGGCCCTTTTTACCTTATTTAAAAAGAAATAAAAGCAAAGGAAATGAAGGGCTCAACTCACAAAAACCACCAACAAGGAGGTGCTAGCGTCCTCATGCTCAATAGCCCAGTGATCAGGTTTGAATCCTCATTCTGGAGCAGGGACTTAAACCTACATCTCCCTACTCTCAAATGAGTGCTTTAACCACCTGGCTATGAAGTGTCAGTGAGTGTAGTGTAGTGTCAGTGAGTGTCAGCATGTTCAGTCACTGAGGCCTAGTCTACACTAGGGGATGGGGAGAAATCGATCTAAGTTACGCAACTTCAGCTACATGAATAATGTAGCTGAAGTCAACGTACTTAGATCTACTTACCATGGTGTCTTCACTATGGTAAGTTGACAGCTGACGCTCTCCCGTCGACTCTGCCTGCGCCTCTCACCCTGGTGGAGTACCGAAGTTGACGGGAGAGCGTTCGGCGCTCAATTTATCGTATCTACACTAGAAGCGATAAATCGACTCCCCCAGGAGTAGACTAATGGTGTCACCAAGTCATATTCCATGGACTTCTGTGGAATTGCTGAGTTTCCCTATTTGTCAAATGGGTTAGTAATACTTCACAGGTCTGCGAGGGAATAAACAGAGCCCTTGTAAGACCCATCGTTCTCTCTCACTCATTCATAAAGAAGCAAGAGCAAGAAAGTAGTTCACTTGCAACAAATATAATATGCAATAACGATTTTGGATTTGATGCAGCTGTGATGTACCCACAACTGAAAGCTCCATGTAATGTTTTTGGTTACATAGCAGTCCTAAACTTGTTCTAATCCGCCATGGGAAAAGGCCCTATTCTGCCATTTCTTTATCAACATCAAGGAGATACTTTTGAAATGAAGTCTTCAGTACATGTGCTTTAATAATATCTGTAATATAACAAATAGAAAAGCACTATTTGATCATCTCCTGCATCCTGGTACCATAGTATAGTCTTCCACACAAGGTCAGACAGTGCCTTTTAACACAACCCCATTATAGACTTTGACTAGCAACTCTGAGGGAATCAGAGCAGGCAGAAAGCATATTATATACAAGCTTCTCCCATATTCTCTTAATAAACTAAAGACTTGAAAATGAACTTAAGGCATTGCACACAATTCAGTTGTAGGAGATAGATTGCTTTTGGACATGCTTCACAAGCATGAGTTGTAACCAGAGAGTAAAATGATTTAGTTTGGGCCAACACTCTAAACAGCAGTTCTGTGCCTACTTTATTGACATCTACAAAATGTAACCTCTTTATTTTTAATTAAGTTTCTACCTCTTACATTTGTGGAGATACCCTTCCAAATATGACCAGAGGTGCTGCTGTCTGAGTCTTTGAATAGGATAGTGGTCTAAAAAAGGTGTGCGCTGTCCTCAGACATCCCAATGGGATGTCAATTCAGATCTAATGATGGAAATTTAAATGTCAATGTTATTAACTATTGCATCACTGATTATTCTAGCAGAAACATCCAGCCAATCCAGGATCGGAGGCAGTTTGAGGGACTGTGGCTGGGACTTGGATACAATATGGAACAGAAAAGGAATGCCATCTCTTCCCCCATCAACTCTGATCCCTGTTACGGATAGCCCATGTAATACTCAGAGGCACCATGATCTACAAGGGAACTCTTTGTTTCACAAAGGCCTGGGCTGACCCCAACAAGGGCCAGCACAGATCAGCAGAACACAAGATGCACTTTTTGCTCATGGTTGGAGAAACAGTTCTAAAGGCTCTACAGTGAATTATGGAAATAGGCCAAGAACTGGGTTTCAGGCACTATGTAAGTGTATGCCAATTAAAGCTGGTTTGGGCCTGTAACATTTACTAATTCGAAGCCCTTCATTGTTGTCTTTCAGGCCACAGTGAAAAAAGGGACTTGGTACATTACTTGGTACTGTACTTGGTACTGAATTTACGTTGTACAAAAGCTCCAATTAACTTTCCTGGAGATTACATGTATTCCTCTCCAGACATGGATACAACGCTACCCTATTTTAGCTTTCATTTAACTTTATGTAGACTGAGTTGTTGCCTATGAAAAACAAGCTGATAATGACCCATAAAAAATATACAACATATAACCTTTGAAAATGTCATAAAGGAACATGCAGGAGATGAAAAGCTTAAAATATGGTGCATCTGCCTTTGACATCACTTATTCTTGCAAAGAAGTCAAGTTTGTTTCCCGCTCCATTTGTGTATCTTTATGGTCTCATTACCATGGTGTCCTTCAAGCCACTTCTCTTGTGAGTGACAATGTTTGATGAATGTGAATGTGCTGAACTGATGATAACGTCTCAGAACTTTATTTCTGGATCTGTCTTTTTTCTCGCAACTGCTACCTTTGTTACTGTGTAAAACTCCTTGACATCCATGCTGGGGTACATTACAAGGCTTATTCACATTAACAGTAGTGCAGTTCTCAAATAGAATTTAAAAAGGGGTGGGAGGGTAGCTCATGTTTTCTTTCCAACCTCTCTCTTCCTTTTCATTCCCTCCTATACCCTTTCTCCTTTTCAAATGTTCATCCTCTCTTAAGCAGAAACAATTAAAAACTGGGATATAAAGCCTAACTTGCACTGTGTAATAGCATGGATGTGTATGTACACATCTGAGGAAAGACAGGGAAATCAAGAATCATATCTTCCTAATGGAGATTTTTCTTCCTTTTACCCAAAGGAGAAGTTGTGCTTCACTTTGGCTGCTACCCACTCCTCAGCCATAAAAAGCAATTGCAAGTTCTTAAATTATAAATATGCCACATAAATAAATATAACCCACCCAGCTGAAAACAACTAATAAATGTTACAATAAAAAACTAATTTATGACATAAATGAAGAGTGCTAAGTTAGGGTTATGTTCTAAATGTAGATTTGTGGTGCATATCTAGGCTTAGTATGAAGTTACCATAATAGGCCAGATTTTGATTAACTGACACTATTGGGACTCCATCTTGTTATAAGTTTCCACCCATGTCCTTTTGCAAGATTATGATTGATAGTCAAAGCTACACTACCAACTTAAATGGATTTATTCCACATTTTTACACCAGCAGAATAGAGGAGAATCTGACTAAAAATTTGCTCTATGAAAATAACTGTGCCTTAATGCTTTTCATAAATATCTCTGTACTTTAAAGCAGGCATGTGCTACAAGACAGTAATTCAATTCACCTTGGCTTTATATTGCTACATAACTTGCAGAAGATGTATTGAATTCCTGAAAGAAGAAAGGAAAATGTATTTATCATTGGTAGAATTTTAACAAAAAACAACATCCCACGACATTATTCAGCTACCCTCTAACAAATTATTAGTAACATAAAAGTTACAAGCTTCAGTACTGAAATGAAAAAAAAAAATCTTTGGAACACAGATAATAGCACAATTCTACATTTATGAGGTGCTTGGATACCATGGTGATGAGTGCAATATAAATTAGATTAGATTACATTAGACAGATTCAATCAATAGTAATAATCAGATTTCAGCACTGTGTTAAAAAATTAAATATTTCGTCTTCATAAACAGAACTAAATATTAAATGTTATTCATTATAGTCAACCCATGAAAAAAATCACTACCGTAGCAAGTAATCGAGTCAAATGGCTGGATATTAAAGAAAACAGTCTAATTTTATGACACAAAGTTATGCATACTAAAGTTTAATCACATCTCATATCATGCACCACAAGAGTCAACAAGGAATTCCTCTTCCTCAATAGGAAGTGTTGTGAAATTGGCTAGGGGCATTATGGAGTTGGCATTTCACCTTCCTCTGAAGCATCAGGCACTGGCTACTACCAGAGGCAGGCTACCATACATATTAGACAAATGATCTGATCCAGTGTGTCCATTCTTATATTCATGTTCAGTAAGCACCTGTTCCCGTGAAGTGTTCAGCACCTGCCATCTGATTAAATGAGGTTTTATTTTACATATATATGGTGGTTGGGTATTTGAATTAAGGGGAATAATTTACTCATATGGAAATAAATTAGGGCTGCTTAAAAGTTTTCCATCCAAAGTTTTTCCCCAGTGGAAAATTGGGTTTTTGACAAAACAAAAATCTTCACAGAAAGGGTCTGTTTTCCTCAAAATATTTATTAATTTGTCAGAAAACCAAATTTTGAGGGAGATTTGGTCAAAAGGTTTTCAATTTCTGGATGAAAAATATTTTGGTTTTTAGTTTGCAGTTTTTAGATAAATGTTTTTGGACAAAGTCAAAATTTTCTGATGAAACTGTAGACAGAAATGAAAAAATAAATGTTCATCAATGTTTTCTGGGGGAAATCCCTATCTTCCAAGCAGTTCTAGAAATAGCACATTAACTACTACTGTGGGACACATATGAAGTTTGATAATTGAAGCTGTGCAGGCATTTCAGTTACACAACCTGACTTCTTAACAACTTGCATTATAAGGGGAAGGATAGTCTTGTAGTTTTAAGGCTCGGGACTGACTTAGAAGATCTAGGTTCTGTTTCCAGTTCTGCCCAAGCTTTCAGCTTCTGCCAGTTAGACTAAAGTTTTCACATTGGTTTTTCAATTAATTTCAACAGGAGCTGAACCTCTGACAATGAAAATGCTTATTTAAGTGCCTAAATATGGAATTAGTTGCACAACTTTGAAAATGTTGACCTAAAATTCTGTCCAAAATAAACTGGCACAATGCTTCCAATTACCAACCAGATCATTATCTAGGAATGAAGCAATTAATTAAGAGTTTCAAGCATAATGCCCCGGCAATATAAGGGCATATCTGGAGCTTAACATTTGAGAAGATAGATGGGATAGCAGACAGTTTCCCAGTGGGGCCTTGGTATGAGTACCACGCCACTTCCTTCCTCCACTGACCACAGGATTTAACAATGTGCTTAAAATACTGAAAATAAGACCATTAAAGAGCTGCATTTTCTCAATATCTGACCTCCTGGATCAACACAGAACTGTGTAATAAAGACAATGCAATCAGGTGCAGCATGGTCAGACCATGCAACACTAGGGCAGCTGCCTCTGTTTCATGCTGTGCCACTCTAGCGGATTTTAGAAGAAGGGCAAACACCATGTAAGGTGCTGGGGGTGGGGAGTCTCCAGCTTCTTCAGTCCTCAACCTCCCTTCCCCAGGATCTCCTCCCATCCAGCCTTTCCCCACTCTCAGATACAGATGAGATACCACATAGCCAATCCCTAGGGCTGGCTCAGGCTAATAAGGTGGTCATGTGTGGCATTCCTATCTAATAAAGGTGTTTACAGCATGTCCATTACCATGTGATGAGTGGGTGGGGGTTTTTGTTTGCTTTTTGGCAGCACTTCCTCAACTGCCAAAACTCTGGGGCTGGGAAAGACAGCAATAAAGCTTTTGTTCCATAAAACAGGGAGATGGACAGGGTCTGAGAGTGATGGGCCAGAGTCTCCAAGATATGGAAAGAACTGAAGGAAAACTGGCACCCACCCTGAAATAAAGATGTGACATACACAGAAATGCTGGTAGGAGACTGAGCTTTATTTCATGTCACCAGTCACAAGACATGAGCCAGGATTACGATAGCCTCCTACATGACACAGATCCCATTGGCGTCACAGACACACATCTAATTTAGGGAAACCTCATTTAACTCACCCAAAGCTCCATTCTGCTACAGCTTTGATCTGAGCTCCTCAAACGGACAGCACCTGAGGCATGGGACAACAGCTGATAAGCATTTTGCCCTGTGTGCCTGGTACAGCTGCACCCCAGCTATTAAAATTAATGGAAGAACAAGTCAGCCCTTTTAAAAAACACCATTCTTCGAATGAAGATTATTCATATTCAGCTCCCCAGCTAGTGTAAATTACCAGAGATCCATTAAAATCAATTTAAAGAAAGAAAAGCCTGGCACGAAGGCTATAAAACAGTGTGCCAACTCCAAAGTTTGAGAACACCTGCAGATTACTCCCTCCATAAATTGGTGGGCATCTGACATGTTACTGAGGTAATGCACAAGAGCAGAAAGAATTAAAGCTGATAGTGATACAAGAAATTGTCTGCAGGGAAGCACTGGTATCCTCCATTGAGCTCTGCTCAGACAGCGAGGGGACAAAAAAGCCATGTGACCTCAAACCCCTAGAAAGAAGAGGGGGATTCGCGTGAAGCATAGTGCGCCATCCTGACAATAAAATGATAGAGATGTCTGTGCCCTTAAGCACAGGCCTTTGGCAAAGTCCACGTTCAACAAAATGAAAACGTTCATGAATGGATTTTCAGGCAAAGATACAACCAACCACAAAAATACACAACCTAAGGAATGACCTGCATACATTGACTTTCAAGACCTCTCACTTATTATATTAGGGTATGTCTGCAATGGAGTTCGAAGGGACAATTTCCAGCTCAAGTAGATATATCCCCCAACTCTGAGAGAGCTAATTCCCTAAATATAGACATATAGTCATAGCAGCACAAGTGGCACGACAGGTTAGTTGTCCCAAGTACAATCCCATCTGAAACCCTAGGAATGTATTTCGGTGGCTAGCCCCTTCCCCAGCCACACTTCTATTTTTAGCACTCTAGCTAGCCCAGGTACATCTTCCCAAATTGGAAATTATACCCTCTTGCTCCAGTGTAGAGATATTCTTTTTGGGTGGTACTACCTTTCCCTCAGGCACAGAAGTCTATTAAAAAAAAAACCTTTAGTATTAATATTAAATTATAACTAAGGCCCTACTTAATTTGCAATATTACGGATCCCACAATATATTAGTCTTCCAAAATTAAAATTTTGATTTTAATTAGCTTACTTTGCACAGTGCACAATTTTGCATACATTTTGAGGTTTGCAACACGTTTTCCCCATTAGTACAGTAGAACCCCATTTATCCAAGCTGATTGCAGCTGGGGCTCAGGCTGTCAGCCCCACACACTAATAACTGCAATATTGTTGCAGCAAAATGTGTGGCTATCCAAAAAATTAGCAGGCGTAACATAATTCTTGTATGTTTATATTGTTCCAGCAAATTTTTCTTAAAAACAAATAGGTCTTCTCTGGGTTTTCCAAACTGCCGCAATTAAAGGTCCATTATTACTTTTCCACTATTTTCCATGCCTTGTCCGCAACTCAACCACAATTATTTGACAATCATCCTGCAATTCAAGTAGGGCCTTAATTAGAACTCTCTCAAAGCCAAAAACATTCAGAGCTAAGGGTATCAACCTGTCCTTTGCATGCTCTACTGAGTGTAAGTACTGGAGAAATCACTAATAAAACTGCATGTGACGCTTCATTCCATATATGCTGCTGTCAGTGGGAGCCAGCTGGCTGGAAAAGACATCAGAGAGAGTTGGCCTATACTGTCCTGCGCGCGCACACATGCGCACACACACACACACACATTGGAAAATGGGGAAAGACTGAGTTGTTGAGATAGTAGTAGTACAACCAAGTGAAAGCTAAGGAGTGAGGTAGCTTGTTTTGTGATTTAATATGTTATACAGAATATGCCTAGAGGAAATATATATATATATATATATATATATATATATATAATTCCTTTTTTCTCTTTTTTTTTTTAAATGAATGTTCTGGATATAGGACTTTGACGCTAAGGCATCTCTTTGGCTGTTAGTAAATAATAAAATATATGCACTATTTGGCTTAACAAGAACAAGTTGTATCACTGTTATAGATAGCTACTTTTGTAAACTCAGTGCAGAAATGGATCCAGACAGCTTAATACTTGTAACTTTGTCCATCCACGCTTCCAAAATCCAAACTTCCCAAACACAAAAAACAGCTATATTTCCTTCTTTACTTTTTTGAAACAAATTAGTGACATTACTGTTAATGCAGCAGGTGACATGGAAGTGAAATGAAGGGATGCTAACCCTGACGTCCAGGCTAAATTCCAATTTTGGTAACTACATTCTGCCCACCTTAAAAATTCATTATGTAATTTGATTGGATAAGGGTTTTGGGTTTTTTTAAAGTTTTGTCCCTTATTGTTGCCCTGTGCTGGTATAAAAATGCCATATTTAGGGATCAATACAATGGCTGTTGAAGTCAGTGGACTTTGGATTGAGCCTTTAAAACCCCAGAGTTTGCTGCATTTAGGAATGGGTGAATGGTTCATACTTTATATTATACACACATGCTCTCTATATAAAGGGTTCTTATTTTTTATAGATAGAGATGTTTATATATGACATTCTAATTTTTATTTTACAAACACTACACCTCTTTGCATATTATTTTAATGAGACCATTTCTTCAGCTAAAACAGGCGATGAATTACAGTCCTATACAAAATGAATTCTGAGGGATGGCAAGGAGCTAAATATAATGCTAGAAAGTTACTGAAGTTTTATTGGCTTTTCCATTATTTAAATCTAGTGATGACTTTCCCCTTTGCCTGTTCTTCTGAGCCAAAATTCAGTAGCTACCACGCAATCACATTCACACAGTAAATTGTAAGATTTCAGGGGCCTTTGTTTGCATATGGATGTTAATCTGTTTTTCACAGGGCAGCCTCCAGATCGTTTTTAATAAATAAGTCTCATGAAGGAAGTAACTGACAAGAATAAATGTGATTATGCTTCTTTGAAAATGAAGTGCATGCCTAACAGTCTCAAAGAGATGAATTCTTCCCCAAGGTGAAGTAGTATCTCCCTGACTCCCTCTGCAAGTAAGCCAACTGACTTCAGTGGAACTACTCATGATGTAAGTACTAATCACCTAATCAAGCTGAGCGATGGGAGAAGAATCAGGCCCAAAACGAATATCCCATGAAACAATTTTCTGGAACTATGAGATTTTGTATTTCTCTAAGAGACCTTGAAGCTTAAATGGGGGAAAGGAACTCTTGAATAATAAAGGGGACACTTGTGCTTTGTAGGCAAACTTATTCTACTGCATTATGAGGATGTATATTGCCAAATCATATCCAGGATGTCCTCTGGAGTTTATTCCCCCATCTCCGAAAAGCTCAAATTAAAATTAAATTAAAAATGTGTGCACTAACGACCCATAGTATTTCCATCCTCTGTGCATCGCTGCTATTGTAGCCACAGAACTACTATAATTTCTCTGACTGTTGCCACCTCATTACACAGGGGGCATGAGGGTTGGCTGGAGCGTCTAGACAGTCGTGCATCCAGGGGGTATGCACCAAGGCTCGCCAGCAAAAAACAACAATGCCAGTTTAAAGTCAATTGGACACTTTTAGGTAGCCAATACAGGAATGCAGGTCTGGCAATGTATGAACTGCAAACAAGTATGCTACTGCATTCCCAACATACTAAAAGTGAGGAAGAAGCCATACTGAACATCTAAGCAGTAAACGAGTCTTGTGGTTGTGACTGTTGTGAGGTCACCATATGATAAATAAGGAGGGGATAGCTTGCACAAATTACACAAGTGAAGAAATGCACTGAGTTGTGTTCAAAACATACTTACCTCTGAAAACGGTGTGATCAAAAATAATGCCCAGATTCATAATGTGATTCAGTATCTCCAAGGAAGTGATACAGCACTTTCCAGACCTTTACAAAAACACTGGGGTGTGGTGTTGCTTGTAAATGGTAAACTTTGATTGACAATTCTTTTCGATAACAATTACAAACTCCCAGGGAATGGGTCTGGTGGTCTCCTGCCATTAATAGCTTGGCCATTGCTGTTGATTCCTTTAACTTAATAACCTAATGATCCCCCCATTCATTTCAAATTTTAAATCATTTGCCTACATGTGATAAACTGCCCTAGTGTGCAGTCCAGTCTCCCTACCGTGGCTGGCCCTTATAGTTATGCATCCTTCTACATACTGACAGTTAGAGGGGTTTTCCTTAAGCTTGCATGGTAGAGGCTTTTGAATTTGGTACTTAAAGGTTGCCAGGTTCACTATTTCTGACTGTGACGTCCAATGGTTATGAGGATACAGCTCATCACATAACACAAGGAAAAATGAAAGATATCAAAGAAAGACAAAAACAGGGAAATTCCAAAACCAAACAATTTGGCTGTCTGAAGTTACCAATTTTGACTCTGGGGTTATTTCTTGAGAAAATCTATTTCTTAAAACCATCAACTGGATTCTCAAATCTTATCAGTTACCTTTCTCCTTGGACCCATTCTTCTGCAGTTTCACAACCCTATTCTGGAAAACAATTAAAATTAGGATAGAACTTGCATCTGGGTACTTTTGTATGATTCGTCTCAAAGCAGATTTGAAAAAAGCGCTCTCCTTCCATAAATGAAGCCTGTAGTTCTGAAATGGACAGAGATACACCACACTTCCACAGCTACTGTACTTTCACCCACATGTGGTTAGCCACTTACTTATCAAGTCTTGACATGCTGCCCTTGGCTGTGAGTGATAGAAAAACATCTTTTTAAAGGAAGGTGACAATAGCTCTGCTAAATAGATAACCTTCTAAATTAAAGTTATTGCAACAAATTTATTGTTAGTGTAGCTCCACTGAATTTGGTTAAATTACACCAGGGATGATTCTAGTCCATTGTATCTGATTAAGTTAAGGAAAGGCTTTTCCTTTGGCAGCTATTCAGTTAATGTATAAATAAAATGCTTCACAGTCCACCAATCTAATTTTCAGCTTTCTTATGCGTCAGTATGCCTGCTTGTCTAAAGCTTATAAATAAATTATGCATTTTATTTTCCAATGCAATGTTACTGACTTAACATAAAAGTGCAACTAGAATACTAGTACATTCTATTCACTGATGGATACGCTTCAGACGAGGGCTGGCAAGCAAGTTCTGAAAAGTAAGAACTGGCCCAAACCTTTGCCCAAATCAAACTGAATGTTTTTGAAGATTCAGACTTGAACAATTTGCTTTATAATTTTATTAATGTCTGATTGTGGAATTGTTCGGTTGTCCATGTCTCTGCATTTCCTAGTACCAAAAGAAGTGCCAAATACAAAGTTTCCCAAAAGCTAAAATCAATGAAATTATACGAGGTATGATTTTGGCTCAAGAGCAGAAGTGCTGGAGCAATTTGTATAGTGGGGGTGCTGAGAGCCATTGAACCAAACTATTAACCCTGTATATAATGGAAACCACTTCAAGCCAGGGGGTGTGGCGGCACCCCCAATCATGCCTAGTTCCAGTACCTATGGTCAAGAGGTTTGATTAAAGTTCAAATCATCTTCATCAAAACTTGTAAACCATCACTATTTCATGGCCCAATCTACCTTGAAAAAAATATGATCCTCCATGGAAAACAATTTACATTTACTTCTGCCTATAATCATGACTTATGTCAAGTTACCAAATGTACTCCAGCAGCTAACATTTACTTCGAGTCAGATTTTACTCATGTTGAATAATATCTTATTCTGCAAGTAAGTAGGCCCATGGAAATCAAGGGCTCCGCATGAGCATGTGTAGCAAAATCTGTTCCTTTCTGAGTGACATTTCAAAAGTATGCTCTCCTTGTACGGTTTAGTGGCACCCTGTTGACAGTGCAATGTGTATTTTAATCAGTATTCCTAAAGTTGTCCTGCTGATGTAAAACTTGATGGTTTTAAGTCAGGATGCTGTGCAGTTTAACAGCTGTGGCATAATTAAATTTGATGCAATAAAATCTGATTTAGAAAGTAACTGAAAGTAAATATTCATATGATTAAGCCTTGTTCTCTTTCATTTGGTCATCTATGCAATTTATAGATAACTGCTAAAATTAATCAGAAACTTGGCAACTGCATCAACATGCAATGTATCTTAATTTTTCTAGAAGGACTGATAAAATGCAAACTACTTTAACAATAATGGACTCTGGTAAAGTTATCAAGCAAATAGCATCCTGAGGTACATCATTTTCATGTGTGATGCCTTCTATATATATAAAACGTGTCTGTTATAATCTCTTACTTATTTGTATTACTCATCAAGAATTACTCGTTCATTTCTACGTGTGTGTCGATTTGGAGGAGATTTATCTTGTTTGGGCTATTTTTATTATAGCCTTCTTTGGAAACCTTATTGTAAATATCAACTGCAATTACTGTCTGCATATTTTAAATCCATTTTATTGAATGACTGCTCTGAGTATCTGTACGTATAATTTGACATTGATGACCTGCTGCATAGTTGAAGGCCAAAAATGTCAACACACTTAATCTAATTGGAACATACCAGATTTGAATGTTGCCCATATCTGGCCACACTGCATCAGAGGCTGAGACTCAGGAATAAGAAGAGGAGCAAACCTGAGAATGGAGAGTAAATTGATAAGGGGGAGGGGAGAAGAGAGGACTATGACTAACCTCCTAAAGCTGGATGATAATTCTTCCTTCCACAATTTGTTTTTGTATTTTGTACACGTCGGACTCATCTCTTCTTTTACTCTTGAATTCTTAAAGGTTCTCATTTTCAGACCCTTTTGGATAATACATTATCATGCACTTCTGAACAAAACAAATTATCTGCTTCTCCCTCCTTAGAAACACACAGCCCAAAATACACACAAAAATGCTCTATTTTATGTTGTACAAGGGACCAATGCAAGGACTCTACACTTTACCTTGTGCTACGAAATAAAGATCTGTGGTGGATCTCTAAGGAGGTACATATAAGGGGGGTTGGGAAATGCTGAGGTATATCAGTCGGAGCATGGCTCAGAAGGAAACGTTGTCCAAGAGTTCACGCGGGGTAAAGGAGGGGGAAAACATCATATCAGCTATTCTCTCCCCTCACGCTACAATAACTACCACTCAGCAGCAATCCACTGGCGACTAGTTAGTCAGGGTTCAGATTTCAGTTCCCCAACTCTATACACACACACACATTTCTTTGGGCTGTGCACTGCATTTGACCCTGCATGTATAAATTCCTCAAGGCGGGAAATCACATACGCTGCAATGATACATACCTAACTCAGCATCATCATGCCAAAGATTGAATTCGGTCATGGCTTTACCCGAAATATTTTGGCTTTTGTGAATTTTGATCTCTCTAACATTATTTTCATTAACATAGATTTTGTGCCTAATATATAAAGTCCCAAGCCAAGTACTATGTAGAATACCTCTAATTTTTGTTTACATCAGTCCCAGTCAGCTCCGAAAGCAAGCAAGAAAACAATTAGCATACAAAATAGTAGGTGCACAGAAGACTTCATACTACTACAAGATTAATGTATCTTTTACATTAAGCAGCATTTTTAACCACCATAGCAAGCTGCAAAGCATGAACTAGTAATCCATATAAGAGAAGAGTTTTGTTCAGCTGGGAATTTCCATTTTCCTTAACTTTGATCATCAGTGTATGTGATACTAGCAGAGCAATGCCCAGAAACTCACATGCAAAGAGGAATTCTGCTCCATTGTGTCACACGCATACAGAAGGTCAGATCATGGCATGAGAAGGGAAGAGGACTGAGAGGTGTGTGCCCAAGAGCCTTGCACAATTTCACTCCTTACACTCGGGGAATGTCCTTACTGCTCCTCAAAGCAGCCGGGTAGGAGGCAGAGCCATAGCTGATGCAACTTGCACAATCCCCTCTGTGAGGCAAACCTCCTGGGAAGGGATTTTGTACATCCTTGTGGAAGCACTTGATTCTGTAATACCTCCTGATCAGGCGGTGGCTAAATGCTAGGATTTGGCCCTGAGACATGGATGGTTTAGCAGGGCCAGACTATTGCATTTAATATCTGCCTTGCCTTGAGGTCATTGTGCAGATGCATCACCCTGTCCAGAGCACTGGCAGACAGAATTCTTCTTGGAAAACCCTAGCACATATTGGAAGGGGGAGGCGACAGGAGCGCATGATCTATTCATCTTCCTACACAGCTTGACAGTAGGGTTGCCAGGTATCTGGTTTTCAACCGGAATGTCCGGTCGAAAAGGGACTCTGGCGACTCTTGTCAGCACTGCCAACCGGGCCATTAAAGGTTTGGTCAGCGGTGCTGCGGGTCTAAGACAGGCTAGTCCCTATCTGTCCTGGCATCGCGCTGGACTCCAGAAGTGTCCAGCAGGTCCAGCTCCTGGGGGGAGAGAAGGGCGGGCATGGGGCTCCTTGTGCTGCCCCCGCCTCAAGCACCGGCTCCGCACTCCCATTGGCCAGGAACTGCAGCCAATGGGAGCTGGGGAAGCAGTACCTGTGGGCGAGAGCAGCGCATGGAGCCTCCTGCCCACCCGCCTCACCTAGGAGCCAGACCTGCTGGCCACTTCCAGGGCCCAGCACGGTGCCAGGACAGGTAGGGACTAGCCAGGAGTGAAAGTGAGCCAGCACGGGCTGGTACAGCATACAGGTAAGAAGCCGGTACTGGCCCATACCCGGCCCACATTAAAGCGCTGCCGTGGCAGCACTTTAACGTCCCTGTCCCTTTTGCCTCCCCTGTCAGTGGCCCTACTGGTAGGGTCCATACCAGCAGGGACGCCGACAGGGAAGGTGCAGCAACGTTAAAGTGCTGCCGCGGCAAAGACCTTCTTTAAAGTGCTGCCGCATCAACTCTTTAACGTCGCTGCCCCTTCCCCGTCGGTGGCCCTGCCGGTACGGACCCTACCAGCAGGGCCGGTGCAAGGAAGTTTTGTGCCCTAGGCGAAACTTCCTTGCACCAGCCCTGCGCCCACCCCCAGCTAACACACCCCATCCCCCCACGGCGGCTCCCCATGCCCCCCCACGGTGCCCCCCCCCCGCGGGCCAGCAGCAAAGCCCCCGCCCACAGCAGCCTCCCCCCGCCCGCTGTGCCCCCCCCCCAGCTCCCGGATTTTGCCTCTCCCCCAGCCCCCAACCCCCTGCAGGAGACCCCCTCCCCCATGCAGGGGGCTCTCCCCACCTCCCATGCAGGAGACCCTCCTCCCCCATGCAGGAGGCTCCCCTCACCTTTCATGCAAGAGACCCTCCTCCCCCATGAGGGGGGCTCTCCCCCAGCCCCCAAACCCTTGCAGGAGACCCCCCTCCCCCATGCTGGAGCTCTCTCCCCACTATGCTCTGGGGGAGACACCTGCACCCCCCCAGAAAGTGCCCCCCAAACCCAGCCCCAGTGTGGAACAGGGCGCCCACCACAGGCTCCACCCACAGCAGACACCACCCCGGCAGTGCAGCTCTGTGGAGCCACGTCACGCCGTGGTCAGCGCCCGTCAGTCACGCCGCCGTACACGCTGTGCGCCGAACAACTGGCACCCAGCAAGCCTGGGAGGGAGGAAAAGCAGAGGGGTGGTGGCGGAGGCGGAAGCGGAGGTGAGTTGGGCGTGGGGGAGCCGGCGGGGAGCTGCCGGTGAGTGCTCTGCACCCACCAATTTTTCTTCGTGGGTGATCCAGCCCCGGAACACCCACAGAGTCGGCGCCTATGCAGCCCAGTGAAAGGGAGGGAGGGGGCGAACGAGTCACTGAGGGAGGGGGACTATAGTGAGCAGGGGGCGGGACCTCCGGGAAGGGGTAGGGCTAGGGTGTTCAGTTTTGTGCAATTAGAAAGTTGGCAACCCTACTTGCCAGCTCTGCTGATCAGTGCAGAAAGCAGGTGAGCCACGGCGCCATCTCCTTTCCCCCTTTTATCGGTGGGTTGGGCTACACGCATCACTATCAGGGAGCAATCCCTACATGCAGGCGAGCACAGGAACCGCAATTGTGGCTTGACCGCAATTGCGGCTGGCTCCTTTGTTGGGAACGCATGAGATTGAAGGCTCCTTGCTCCTTCCTCTGGATCTTCTCCCTGCCTTACACATTCACAAGAAGCAGCTATAGAGTCTGGTCCTGGGTAATACCTGATAAACAAAAATTCTAATACAGGCCAAGCAATAGATAAGTGGAGTGAAGTGAAGTGGATGATCCTTGTGCTTTCCTTGCTGGAGGAATCATCAGATTATGGTTTCTTTTCTGAGAATTACGCTATTCCAGTATTAAAACTGTTCCCATGGCAAGGTAGTTATCAATTAGTCAGAACAGAGATACAGTCTGCAGAAGAAAAGGGGAGCAGAATCAATGTTTCCATCCGTGATTAATGCCAATTTTTTCTCCACCATATACATATGAACATGTTCGTTTCCCCGACATTTAGGAAGAACAAAGGAAAGAGGATTTCTTAGACTGTGTGTCTAACAGGAACTGTAAGTTATCTGCCATGGAAAACAAAAAACGCAATACTATTTTTTTCTAGCAAGATTTTGCTCACATGGGCCTCAATCCTGCAAACACTTTTGCCCACATATATAACTTTACATGCATGAATAATCCCAGTGAACTCAACAAATAAAGAGTACTTAAACATTTTAGGCATTTTATCAAACCTCAGTTCAGCAAGGTAGATCAGCACATGCTTACGGCCTTGTCTACACACAAAAGTTGTACCACTTTCACTGTAGTAATATAGTTAAAGTCGTACAACACATCCCTTCCTGCTCTCATGAAGTTATATAGGAATAAAGGTACTTTATACTGGTATACACCTATAGGAAAAGGGATTAAGCTATATTTCTATAAGAAACCTTTTTTCCATTATAACCCTAGGGTTACACCAATTTTACTACTTTGGCAGAAAATTCACACCTCTTACCAAAATAGGAAAACAAGCACAACAACCTGGGTATAGATAAAACTCTAAGTACACATTCAATGGGAAATCACATTCTTAAAGTTAGGCACAAATTTCAGTATCTTGTTTAACTGGGGCCTCGGATCACTAGATTACATTTTGCATGAGCAATCACTTTAATTTCTACTTCAGAAATAATTAAAACACTGGAAATATAAAGGAACATACTTTAGCTCTGAAAATATTTCACACTTCACTGATGTTTATTCTTTTTTTCATATTATTGTGGTAAGTGGGAATGAATTCTCCTAGTAGTATTTTGTTAGCTGAGTTATTGCAACAACCTGCCATATATCATCATTTGATCGATATTCACTAGCATGGTAATCATGCTGTAATTATTAATCTCAAATGTATATGTTCATTTCAAATTATCACTTATTTATTTTGATAGATGAGGAAACATCTCAGTGTGAACAACAATTATACACCTACTCCCTCAGCCAGGTCTGACAGCAACGTACCTTACATTTTTTGTTTGTTTCTGGAAAAAAAAACATGAAAAACACGAATATGGCAAAAGAAACATTAAATTTCATTGTTACTTTCATTTCCAGGAGTGTTGTCACTTCAAGTTATCACCCTGGAATTAATACAAAGATTATGATTTGAAAGGCTGATCATCTTTTTTATTCACTCTAGGGACTGTGAATTTATATTCATGTATAACTGAGAAATGTGAATCACATTTGGTAGTTCACAGTGATTTGTCTACTTCACACAAGCCACTGTGTGCTAACATGTTAATTTGCAACTTGCTTTATCTCTGAATCTCTTTCACTAACAAAGCAAATTGATTCTTCTCTTGGGTGTATAAACCAGGCTATTGGCAAGATTCTTCACTTGGTTGAAAGAACATCATTTTTATTGCTTCTGTAACTCAGATGATCAATATTCTTTATATTTTAAAGATAATAAAATCAGGTCCCGAAGAAGAGCTGTGGAGCTCAAAAGTTTATCTTTCACCAACAGAAAATGGTCCACTGCCAGATATTACCCCACCCACCTTCTCTCTCTCATATCTTGGGATCAACAGGGCTACAAGATTGCAGACAAAATCTACTCCCATTTATACTTGAGCATCCTCAGTCAGATTTCACAAGTGAGTGAAAATGAGCCAAAGAATGCAAACTCATGGAAATCAAAGCCATATACACAACCCCCAGACATGCCTAGAGAATGCTAAACATATAGTCCATTTTCTCCATCTGTTCTAAAGTGTTTGATTTTGCAATTACCATTCTTTACTCTAAAACTATGGCAAAGTCAGCTAATATATCAACATTTTTTCTTTCTTTTCTTTCTTTCTTCAACATTCTTTCACTTTTAAAAACTTTCACTGATGCTGGTGCTTGTAATTGACAGCACAGTAAATAATAATATACCAGCCTCAAATTACAGAAACAGATATAAGTAGAGCCCTATCAAATTCACGCTAAATTTTGGTCAATTTCACAGGCATAGGATTTTAAAAATCACAAATTTCATGATTTCAGCTATTTACATCAGAAATTTCATGGTGTTGTAATTGTAAGGGTCTTGAGAAAAAAAGGAGTTAAGGCAGGGGGCGCAAGGTTATTGTAGGGGGGTTGCGGTACTGGTACCCTTACTTCTGCGCTGCTGCTGACGGCGATGATGCCTTCAGAGCTGAGCACCCGCTAACAGCCACCACTCTCCAGCTGCCCATTATGAAGGCAGTGCAAAAGTAAGGGTGGCAATACCACAACCCCCCTAAAACAACCCTGTGACCCCCTCTGCAACTCCCTTGTGGGTCAGGACCCCCAATTTGAGAAACACTGGTTTCCCCCCGTGAAATCTGTATAGTATAGGGTAAAAGCACACAAAAGACCAGATTTCACAGGGGGAGACCAGATTTCCTGGTTCGTAACCCATTTTTCCATGGCTTTGAATTTGGTAGGGCCCTAGATATAAGCAAAGACAACGAGACTGGTAAGAGCAATTTATAGTCATGCAATCCCACAGTCTATTTTGAGGCATGGAGAAACAATGAACCTGATTCTGCTCTCACACTAGTATGATCTCATTTACTTCAATGTAGTTAATTCTGAGCAACACAAGCACAAGTGAAAATCAGAACCAAAATCCGCATAAACACAAAAGACAACACTAATGGTATATCCTCTCTTTAACAACTAGTTCCACTATACATAGGACCCACTTAAATTTCCCATGGCTCTGTTGTATTTCGGGGTCATCACCAGACATTAATTTCAGCCTAGATTTTGTGGGGGCCTACATTTTCTCAATACTACTTTTTCAGTACTATTGTTTTTTTCTTACAAAGCTTCTGGATATCCACTGGGAAGTGTGGCAATCCCAAGAAATCATCTTCATAGCTTTATAAAGATGTATCACTCTACAACATAAGCTATGTACATACTTTACAAACAATAGGGCTATTAATGTAGAAAAACAAGACAAAATTAGGGAGCCAGTTTATTAGCATTTTATCTGCCCTGGCCTTCGCACATCTAATCTGTTCTGAAAATTAGGATTTATGTATATTTACCTTTATACAGTTATGTGAAAATTATGCACATTCTCTGGTTCTAGTCTATATTGTCCCCTCCCCAGGGCCGGCTCCAGGCACCAGCCTACCAAGCACATGCTTGGGGCGGCACCTATATTGGGGCGGCAGCTCAGGTTTTTTGGTTTTTTTCTTAAACATACTTCGGCAGCGCTCGGGGGAGGGGTGGGTGGTGTGTTGCAGCACTGTTGGGGCGGGGCGGCATGGGCATGCCGCCCTCCCCGTGGCGCTCCTCCGGCCGGGGGAGAGCGGGGCCACGGGCGGGCATGCCGCCCTCCCCGCGGCACTCCTGTGGCCGGGAGAGGTGCTGGGGCGGGGGTGTTGCAGCGCAACACTGGGGGGAGGGGTTGTTTCCACGGGCGCTGAGGGGGGTTGTTGTTTTTCTTTCGGTGGGGCAGCGCTTGGGTTTGTTTGGTTTTTTTGCTTGAGGCGGCAAAAATGTTAGAGCCGGCCCTGCCCCTCCCCACAGTAAAATCCACAGGACAGGAACCAAGTGTTGAGAAAACTCCTTGGCATTTACCTCATAGCTTTTCCAACAAATGCTCCCCTTAAAAGGAATGAGGTTTGGGGAGCTGCACTGAAGGCAGGGTAGCATCCAAAATAAAATAAATTATTGAAGGATATAAACTGTCAAAATGCCCCAGAACAGAGCCCTACAACACTGAAGAATACCTCTGAAAATTGTACAGAAAATGTTACAAAAAAGATTCCCCCACCCCCACCCCAGTCCTACTCTTGGCAAACATCAGGTAATCTGTTTGGGGGGAAACGGAGAAGATTTTCTTATCCTGTTATGCCAAATAAGCAACACAGCTAGGAGCAGCTCCCAGAAAATAATAGCAGTTAAGATTATACTTAATTCCCATGTCTAAACCAAGTAAAATGCCTTGAATTAGAGAGTTTCAAATACATCCGGTTTTACAAAATAATGAATAGCCGCATCACAGGGCCTGATTTGATCTCCCTTACACCAGTTGCACATCCATTGGTTTCAGTGGAGTTACTCCTGATTTACACTGGCTTGAGAGCAAAGTATGACTCTGTCTTCATATCTCACCCAGTGGACTCTTTGCCTTATTAATCCACAACATTGCTTAATTTCCCATGCTGCCTTCATGAAGATGTGCCAGGTTTTGTGCTCACATCCCATGCAATTCCACTGAGTCAGTGGAATTCTTCACAGAATCGGAGTGCAGAATTAGTTTACCAAAATGTGTCCAAGGCTGGTTTCTGTCATATTTTATGCTATTACTTGCTGTGAAGTTTTAAAGCCTTAGTTTTGAATGTTCAGCTTATGAACAGATTTTGGCTCTTGAAAAGGAGGTCACCATATTTTTCTGTTTGGTTATAAGGTATAACTAGAGTTTTGCAAATAGCTATGATTTTGGTTCACAGATGAGGAGTTTGACAAATGTGAGGGTAAACAGATTCAGGTGGTTTAGAGTTTACAGTGAACCTCCAAACCAGAGCTGGTTGAATATTTTCCATAGAAGTTTGATAGTTGGCTTTTTCCAACTATCTGATTTCAGATACTAAAACAGAGGATCCGCTCAGTGGCAAACTCATACTAGTAGCGGAGGGCAATTTTATAGCTCCAGGTACATTACAAACACTATTATTTATGAAGAAGAATGCCTGCACTTGCCTCTCACGAGCAGAGCCAAGATTCTGATACATGAAGAGTAGAAGGGTGAGGTTGAAGCTGAATGTGTCAGACCACTTCACCTTGTATGGTCCCTTGAAATCTGTTACCTACTTATGCTCAACAATCTTTTCCACTTTGTATTTAACTGTGACACACCAAGTAAGTTTCTCAGACCTGAACATGAGCCCTGTGTAAACTTCTCTCTCACCCCAACAGAAGTTGGTTCTGTAAAAGGTATTACCCCACCCTCCTGGTGTCTCTAATATCCTGGGACCAACATGGCTAGACCACCACGCATACATCAATGGAAGATATCAGATTTTTCTGCCTAAAATGGAAACTCAACAACACGAAGAAAAAGGAAGCAAAACTTCACAGCAACATCTACTTTCTAAGCACATGCAAGAAATAAATCTCCACCCGCAGAGGTCTCACCATCTATAACCCTGTGAGCACTACATACAATTACAAATATGTTGAACAGCTCTTTAGACGGTCTTTAGAAAAACTGAGGAACCATCTACTGCACCTCATATACTCCAGAAGGACCACCTCAAACAAGAAATCATCGCATGCTCCCACCTACTGGAGGGAAAAAAAACATCAAGAAAGTTACCTAGAAATCATGCAAGAAATCCAAAACAACTGTCAAAAAACCTGATGACAACCATCCAACACAAAAATGGAACCAACTACAACTACTCCACAACTCATAGAACACTATGTCCAGGAGAAACCAGGGCACCAGTTCCCACTACAGGGACACTACACAACATCTGAAATCATCAGTTTATCAAGGCCACCCCTAACTGGAGCTGAATTATCTGTACTCTCTAAGGCAGTAGCTCTCAACCTTTCCAGACTACTGTACCCCTTTCAGGAGTCTGATTTGTCTTGCATACCCCCAAGTTTCACCTCATTTTAAAACTACTTGCTTACAAAATCAGTCATAAAAAATACAAGTGTCACAGCACACTATTACTGAAAATGGCTTACATTCTCATTTTTACCATCTAATTATAAAATAAATCAATTGGAATACAAAATGTTGTACTTACATTTCAGTGTATAGTATATAGAGTAGTATAAACAAGTCATTGTCTGCATGAAATTTTAGTTTGTACTGACTTGCCTAGTGCTTTTTATGTAGCCTGTTGTAAAGCAAGGCAAATATCTAGATGAGTTAATGTACCCCCCGGAAGATCTGAGTACCCCCAGGGGCATGTGTACCCATGGTTGAAAACTACTGCATTAAGGGACTGAACTTCTGCCCAACCACAGAATCTGATGCCATACTAACATGTAGATAACTAAAATAATTATTTCGCCGACTCCACCTCAAAGAATTTCACAATGACAAAACCATACAAAATTACCAGGTCCCCACCAACAACCATAAGAAAAAAAGAATCATCTGACTGGACACCAGCCCAGAGTAGACAAAAAATAAATAAAAAAATCACACTCTTGATCATTACATGAATTGCTTCAAGAAAAAATTAACCATGAAATCCTTAACAATCACATCCACAATCTCTCCACCACCAACAGGACAGATATACAGTCCCTGAAATCTAACCACCAGGCAGTGATCAAATTAGCAGACAAAGGGAGTGCCATCATACTCCTCAACCATGACGATTACAAGGCTCACAAACAACTTGCCCACACCACCTACTATAAAGAACTCAAAGATGACCTTATGTCACAATTTACCCAGGAATGTAAAGATATCAAATCCTTCCCAAACAACTCCAAGACAAACTATACAAACTCATCCCGCCCCCCCATAAGCCCACCATAGGGACTTTCTACATGCTGCCCAAAGTGCACAAACAAGGGAACCCAGGAAGACCTATGGTATTGAGCCACAGAACTCTTACCGAAGGAATATTAGACTCATAGAAACCATCCTCAAACCTCTGACCACACAAAGGGCCAGCTTCCTCCAGACACAACCAACTTCCTCTACAAACTCCACAACATTAACAGCCTCCCTCAGAACACCATCCTTGCCACCATGGATGTCTCTTTCTTATACACCAACATCCCTCACAATGTGGCATAGCTGTGCGCCTCAAATATTTACAAGACAATGGACAACCCTCAGATACCCACACCAAACACATCACTAAACTCGTCCTTTTCATTCTCACCCATAACAATTTGACATTCAACATTTTCTCTAAATCTTGGGGACAGCCATGGGTACTAAGATGGCTCTAGAGTGACCACCTTTTCAAAAGGCAAAAGCAGCATACATGCAGGAGCCCCACCCCACACTGTGGCCCCACCCCTGATCTTCCTCTTCCTGAGGCCCAGCCCCCTGGCCAGGCTGGAAGTCGGTCCCAAGCCATGGTAGGATCTGCCAAGAGAACCCGGGATGCTGTGTGGAGCTCAGTACCCTCCACCTGCCCTGGGTGGGGGTACGGAGGGCCCCCCAAGAGCAGCCCCAGAGAGTGATCTAGTCCAAATAGTGTTTTTGGCTTGAGTACTAATGGCAGAATGACTTCCAAGAACTGAAATAAGAGCTTGACAATTTAATTCTGTATGAAAAATACAATCCATTAAATATGATCTGACGAGGACTTAATTACTTCTGTCTCTGTGTTGTTGGCTCATTCTTTTTTTTTCCCCTCTCTTTTTTTCTTCTTCTTCTTGCTATATTGACTAATATTTGTGACAAATTCTGTGTAGGATTTAGAGAGGATTACCTAAAGCACAGTGACTATGTGCTGTGCCTGAAGAAATGAAAAGAGTGGTAATTTGCACCAAATCAACTAATCAAACACTGAGGCAGCTTAACCTGGTGGATTGGTCAGTAAGACAACTACACTGGAACCCAGTGATCTGACATGGGGGGCACTACAAATTTTAATGGGTGCAGCTGTGCCGCCATAGTGTGTCTGGTGAAGATGCTCTAAGGTGACAGGAGAGCGCTCTCCGGTTGGCTTAACTCTACATCCGCGAGAGGCAGTAGCTATATCGACGGGAGAAGCTCTCCCGCTGACATAGCGCTGTCTACATGCGGGGTTAAGGTCGGTATAACTACGCTGCTCAGGGGGGTGGATTTTTCACACGCCTGAGTGACATTGGTATACCAAAGTAAGTATACAGTGTAGGCCAAGCTTGAGGCAAGCCCTGATCTCTGGATTGTTCCTAATGGACGCAAATGTCAGTGCAATAAGGAAAGGTTGGGCTTAAGGATTTTAAACAGAAAACAGAAGCCTCGAAAGGTGGCCTTATCAGCCTTACCTTACTAGTGGTAATCCAGTGGAACCCAAACGTTTTACCTTGCCCCGCCCCCCACTCATCTTCACTGGGATTTGGTATCCCTGCCCCGTGCTTGGCAACTTAGGGTGACCCCCTCAATCAGGGCATGCTAACCACTATTCTGCAGCCCTTTACTTGTACAATAAGGATAGGGTGACCAGATGTCTCGATTTTATAGGGACAGTCCCAATTTTTGGGTCTTTTTCTTATAGAGGCTCCTATTACCCATCACGCCCGTCCCGATTTTTCACATTTGCTATCTGGTCACCCTAAATAAGGATAAAACATTTAATTACCCCTGCATTCAAATACCAGAGTGATGAGTAACCCCAAATGGCCATAATTAATCATTTTGGCAAAGCAATGCCATATGCTGCACACCTAGGCAGACTAGGCATGTCTACGCAAACACCATCTTCTCCTGAAGTCTCTTCCCACAGCTCATCACTAGATGTCAGAGTAAAGCTCATTCAGATCCTGCTGACACGAGTAAGTGCTTAATTATACCTTCCCCATGTGAAGGTGGTATAAAGGGGAAATGGCACAGAAATTACCAAATTAAGCTAAATCTGCTGAAGCCAGGGGTACATCATTTAAGTTTGTTCACATAAAAGGTTTGCACTTTTAAAAACATTGCAACTATTGTGTATAGATAAGGTCAGAGCCTGAGGGCCTATTCTCTCCTCATTTACATGGCTGGAACTCCAATGACTTCAGTGGAACTACTCATGATTTACTCTTGTGCTAAATGAAAGGAAAATCAGGTCCATAAATCCCAGCCCTGTGACCGTCAGCAGCTCATGACAAAAGATGAACAGTGTGTGGTTCCTACGTTTTATCTAATATTTGGCTACACTTCCAGTTACTCAGTTGTCACATAATGATTAAAATTAGAAAATGTGCTCACTGCTGGTTTATCACTGCTATCACTCCCCTGTCATTGGGTACTCTTATCAGCTGCTTCTTTAGTGCAATGGCAGAACAGTTTGTAATTATCTCCAGCTGCAAACAAACCACAACCACAGTCACTCATCAGTTAGCTTCCAACTTGTGACACACAAAAACTAATCCCTTTGAACTTCCTGCATTACTATTTTTCTATGTATTTTTCCTAATTCTGAGGCTGGTTTATAGTGTGCATCTTTATATTTTTTGTAATGTTGAGACTGGTTTCCTGGGCAATTTTATACCTATTGTTGCTAAGTGGTTTACTACATGCTTGTATGCACAGATTGTCAAATTTTAAACAAAAAGCTTTAGCTGAAAAAAGACCTTTCACTGAAGAAATAAAAAGTTTCACAAATACCTGTGGACTTTCAATTTAATTTTTTCACAAAAAAATTATCAAAACCATAGTAATCAGTTTTCATTCAAAATTTTTACTTAAAAATTGTGGGGAAACAAGCATTCTAAAATGAGTGTTTCAAACCCTGCAAAATGGAATTTACGAATTTTTAACAGATTTTCCACAATATATTTAACTTTAACCAGCTCTACTTTTATACCTAGTTTTTCCTATTAAGAGTCAAATTTGCCGCATGCTCTTAACTGTCTGATTGGGTTGGCATGGTTATTTTATTTAATATCATCTTTGCAGTTCTAGAAATATATAGCAACAATTATTTTAAAAGAAGAGGGTGGTTTTGTTGTTGTTGTCATGTCTCCTTAACAAACCTGAGTAGGCTCAACTTCAAGAGTGTAAAATGTTCCACATTCTTTTAGGCCAGATATACAAAACCAAAAAAAAACCCTCACTTTGTCTCCACTCTAGATGTTATGAAGTTGACAAACAGTTCTATTCAACAGCTACTTTACCTTTGCCTGAGTGGTTAGGATATGTCTTATTATTCCTTTTGCTTCCTATTATTTTAATTGTATATATTACATGTATGGTGTGGCACCGAAGCATCTGTGATACCCCGCTGCTGCCAAATATTTCATTACCTTTTCATTGCTCATTTTCAATTTTGGATCTGTGTACAGTGCACAGGTCTGCAAAAAAAATAATCACATTTTGTAATGCTTTGGCTACTCATTCAATACAGCAGGAGGAGATCTTGCTTGGATACATCAGGTGATCTGTCTAGCGTTCCTGCCGCTGCCCCTCTACTAGAGGCATGAACCTACTCGCATCTGCACTGGCACATTTCCATAAATGTGTTAGGAACCAAGATACAGGGCTAAGTGCACGACTTTGCTGATGCTCTTGAGCTACACTCATATTGGTGTGTGTCCTATATGTGGCCCAAGAACACAGAGAACTTCCTTCCACACAGCGTATTTAGCACCCCATCATAAGCCTTACCCCTCATACAAAATACCACCACCATTATCTTTATCCACAGTTTCCTCTCTTCCATCACAAAAGAGATTGTGTGAGAAATCTTAGCCCCATTTAAGCCAATGTGACTTCTGCCATAAACGTCAATAAAGCCTGGATTCCACCCAGTGTGTTTACATAAAACTAATAAATGTATAGTCCGTTTCTCTCACTGTCTCCCACATCCTTCTCTTCCCAATAAAACATTATATATATATATAATATAATATGTTAAAGAAGATGGCTGATGTCAAACTGCTGATTCTACTTGTAAGTTTGCCTATCTGAAATTAAGTGAAACTGGCTTTCTGTGCTTTTAGATAATTCTATGTGATCCTAGTATCAACTGCCTTAAACTCTCACAATAAAGAAAGACTACGGGCATGAAATCACTCAAAACGGAACAGAAAAATAGTATGTAATTTTGTGAAAAAAATTCTCATTTTCCTCACTGCTCTAATTGTTATGTTTTATGAGGCTATCTGGCCAAATATTACTCTCAGTGGTTCTGGATTTATAACAGTTTATTCCACTAACTCTGAATTTGCACTGTTAAAACTAAGAGCAAATTTGGCCCCATGTGTGAGGCTATATCCTGGAACCGATATATATTCCTGGAACCAATGCAACCACCAGGGCCGGCGCTACCATTAGGCGACCGTAGGCGGTCGCCTAGGGCACCAGGATTTGGGGGCCGGTGTTTCAGGTCCCTCGGCAGCCGCTGG
This sequence comes from Chelydra serpentina, assembly GCA_037349315.1. Lineage (NCBI taxonomy): Eukaryota > Metazoa > Chordata > Testudines > Chelydridae > Chelydra > Chelydra serpentina. Next base: position 3,767,847 of record JBAIAC010000032.1, read on the forward strand.
CAGGAGAGGCTGCTGCCGAAATGCCCCCGAGATCCCCGGCGACCGAAGAAGCTGCCGCAAAAGTGCCGCCGAGATCCCTGGCAACTGAAGAAGCTGCCGCGAAAGTGCCGCCGAGATCCCTAGCAACTGAAGAAGCTGCCGCGAAAGTGCCGCCGAGGACCGCAGCGGCACTTCGACGGCAGCTTCTTCAGCCGCTGGGGATCTCAGCGGCAGCCTCTCCTGCCACCGCCGTCTAAGGTGGCAAAAAAGCTGGCGCCGCCCCTGGCAACCACTGAATACACAGAGGTGCCATGCAATTTGACTCTACGCTGTCCAGAGAAAAGATCACCAGCTGAGTTCACGTTAATCAAATTATTGTATTTGTGAGAAACAAAGTCACCACACTTTGCACATCAGGTCAGTGACAAATTCTGAAGACTCACCCAAAGGTTAAAAAAGAAAGTGTGCTTATCTTGTCTATCACTTTAACCGCTCGTTTCAACAGTAGAAAGGTGTATTTGACAATTTTCCATGCGGTGGGACACAGAATTTTAAAAACAGAATTATCCATTGAAATCAACATAAATGGGGAGTTTTGCTTAAAAACTAACAGCACAACATGGCCCAGTATCTTTTTCTGAGAAAATATTTGTTAAACAATATATTTTTTTGAAATGACATGAAGCTTAGTGGGGCTTCAGGAAATAGGTTTGTGCAGAAGCAACAAGCAGTCACCTAAGTTAACATGCTTTGATGGAAGCCAGATAAGTGACTGACAGATTCGAGAAGTGATCTCAGAATTACTGCTAGATTGTAAGGCTACACTGATTTGGCTAAGGCCGACACCCAAGTTGTGAAACTTAACAAACAAACATCTACCTTAGGACATGCCCCAATGAAAAGTTCTTTCCGGTTTTTTATGGACTGGTTTGCAGCTATTCCCCTCCTCAGCCCCGCATCCTAGACATAGTTTGTTCAGACACATTTAAATTAGATTCAATAAATTGCACTATTTCCACTAGATTCTACTTTTCAATCTTAATATGAGCTGTGAACTCAGTGCCAATTTCCTTGGATGACTGGAAGATGAAGCTTGCATTTTAATAGACTTCTCTATGGAAGATTCAATTCACAAAATATGCAATTTACATGGAATCACACATTTCACTTTTCTCTGGTTGTTTTGAAACACAGATGGGTAATTTCTCTAGGGAAAAATCCCATTCATGGATCTGCACTGCAGACCTCTACTGCATATTGACGTCAGTGGGAGTTCCGTGCAGCATTTGAGAGGCTATGCAGTAAAGAACTGCAGTGCAGATCAGAGACCAGGAGTTTGCTCTCAGGGTGGTGACTTAGCTACACAACTCCCATAACTGTCATTGACAGTTATGAAAGTCCTGGCACACCATTCTGAAAGTGAACCATTGAGAATCACATGCAATCACTTTAAGCTATTAGGAGCATCTAGCAATTTGTTTCGCTACTGCTACAAATTACATTAAATACACGGTGTGACAAATTTGAACGGGCTTTTACTCCAATTCTAGAGAGTAAAACAAAGGTTAGAAAAAATGCCTAGTACAGCCATTACCCACTTCGGTGCGAAACTAAGGACCATTTACTATGCTGATGTCCATGAGAGTTCCACACATGACATGAGAGCAGTTCTGTAATCTACTGGCCTTCTCCTGTTATGTCATGATAACACAGTTACTCGGGATATACCACATGATACAAGCAAGGATGATGAGAAGCACAACTCCTTTCTTTGTGTGGTATTGACGAACTTTACAAAACTATACAAACCTTGAGTGACACTGAAATCAATGAAAGCTATGAGCCTAAATATCTTTGAGGATCTGAGCCAAAGTCTGCATTACAATACATTGCTTTCCAACCCAAGCCTATAAAAAGAACTGCACTTTTTGGCTATAGTTGGATCAACGTTGTGAAAAAACACACAAGTAGTTGAAGCACAGGGTAATTATGGACTCAATTCCGCAAGTCCTCAACACAGAGTTTTCATGAAAGTCAATGGGCATGCCTCAGCTAGAAAGCTTGCAGCATAAGACCCAATACATCTGAATTAATATTACAGTCACCAGCATCATTAATGATGTAGCAAGAAACTCATGCAGGTTTATTAGATTTGTAATAAGAACATCAAACAAAGAATATAAACATTTCAGTCTAGGAGCTATACTTAGAAACATTGGCCAAAGACTAGCTGAGGTAAATCAACACAGCAATAATTCAACGGACTTCACTGGAGCCGATTTATAATCAGCTGAGGTTCTGGCCACTGTATTTACATTAACATTTTCTATAATCATTATACTAAAGTATAGCTGACATTTTGGATAATCATATTATTAGCAGCATTAAAAAGAATCCAGGAAATGGAGTAGCCTCAAAAGGGATGTACAGTAATAAAAATCCAATTTTATCAACTTTTCATCTTCAGATTGAATTTGAACATTACTCTAGCAACCATATTAGAAATTAGAGCAAAGATAATTATAATTGGTACAAGGAGTTGGATAGGATTTAAAAAAAAATACCTTTTAGACTCAGACTGCAGGTATTATTGGTGACACAATTATATGAAAAAAGTTACCCTTGTGTTTGAAAGTGCTTGAGAAACATAAAATGTTCAGTTATCTTTATCTTTGAAATCACATGCTACTTGCAGAGATCCACTCATATAGCAGGGAGGGAAATAAACTTTGTTTTAAAATAAAAATATTGACTTTCTTTAGTAACATACATATAACAACCCCAGTTGGTTGACAGAGTTTGAACCCAGAACCTAAAGGCATGATCCTTTATTGTTTTAACGAAGGGATTAACTGCTCTAGGTGGCAGCTAGAGTAGACTCTTATCCTCATATGTGGACCAGTTACTAGGAGGGGAAATAAAGACCCACATTCCTTAGTGTGGGTTATATATGTACTACATTCTATAAGAGATACAAATAACCTCAGGAAAGTTGGGATTTGGATCCAAATTCTGACCTAAACTCCACGCTTCTCAAGTCCATCTTCAAACCTAAAAGTATGAAGTACGGGCGAGTCTCATCTTACGCTGGGGTTACGTTCCGCAGTCAGCGCGTAAAGCGAAAATCGCGTACAGTGAAAATTACATTGAGTGTAACAGGTAAAATATTTAAATTTGTTATTTTTCTCTTTTTTGTGTTTTTTGTTTTGTTTTTGCTGACCGCACAAAGCTGAATTCGCACATGTTAAATGCGTGTAAGATGAGACTCGCCTGTATATGATTTTTTTGCCAGAAAAAGAGCAGTTTGGCATAGGACCATGGTTTTAGATATACCCTCTGTCAATGTATGGTTTTTAGATGGAAAGAAAGTGAAACATGATTGTTAAAACAGAGTTTTACTGTGAGCATTTAAGTTCATTCAAAACCCAAACTCCAGGAGTTTGCAGAGATTGGAAATGAAATCTAAATAAAAGTTTCTATGAACAACTGCAAACTAAAGCGGTTTACTGCACTATACTTGATATCCACGGGAGTTGTATGCTCAGAGTATGATAGCTTTAGGGCTTGTCTTCACTACCCGCCGGATCGGCGGGTAGCAATCGATCTATCGGGGATCAATTTTTCGTGTCTCATTTAGACGCGATTAATCGATCCCCGAAAGCGCTCCCCGTCGGCTCCGGAAATCCACCTCATCGAAAGGTGGAAGCGGAGTCGACGTGGGAGTGGCAGCGATCGACTCGCCGCCGTCCTCACGGCCAGCTAAGTCGATTACGATATGCCGACTTCAGCTACGTTATTCACGTAGCTGAAGCTGCGTATCGTAAATCGATTCCCGCCCCCCCCCCCCCCCGAGTAGCCCTGGGCTTAATGAGTACTCCATAAAACAGTTTCTAGGAATTGCTAGCCAGTAGTTTACATGAACATTCCAGCTACAGTACAGGTACTAACAAATTACGTGGGTCCATTGTATTGGTGACTGACAGTAGCATTATTTACATAAGCCTTGTTATAGGCCCCAGAATTCATTAGAGTAAAAGTTGGGGATAAATGCTCCCATTTCTTAGCCCTGGTCTACACTACGAGTTTAGGTCGAATTTATTAGCATTATATCGATTGATCCGTGCACCCGTCCACATGACGAAGCCATTAACATCGACTTCTAGGGCTCTTAAAATCGATCTCGCCACTCCACCCCCAACGAGGGGATTAGCGCTTAAAGTGATATTGCAGAATCGAACTAGGCTTAGTGTAGACGCAATTCGACAGTATTGGCCTCCTGGATCTATCCCACAGTGCAACATTTGACCACTCTGGACAGAGGTCTGAGCTCGAATGCTCTGCCCAGGTACACAGGAAAAGCCCCGCGAACTTCTGAATTTCATTTCCTGTTTGGATTTTGGGCTCCCCCCTCCGCTGCTTTCTCGGAGGGAGGGGGGAGCAAGGGTTAGGCTCCTTTCATTCTAACAGCAGATGGTGCAATATGCCGGGAAGCAAGGGTTAGGCGTCTTCCCTTCTAGCAGCAGATGGTTCAATAGGCTTGATATCCATCATCATCTCCTGGCCCCCTCAAGGATTGAACTCGCAACCCCGGGTTTAGCGGGCCAATACTCAGACGGCTGAGCTATCCCTCTGCCCGTGTTCCAGGCAGTACTGAATCTCCCTTAAACAAAACGTAAAAAAGAGAATGACCAGAGTCACTCTGGTCACTCCCATTTATGTCCAAGCGCCCCCGGCCAGCCACACCATAGGCCGCCAGCCAGCAGCACACGAATTTCAATCTGCAGCTGTGTAGTCCCACGACTACAATCATTTATGGCCTATTGCACCATCTGCAGCTAGAAGGCAAGGAGCTTATGCTGTGTAGTCCCGCGACTACCAGCCTCAGGCGGAATGGCCCCCTCAAGGATTGAACTCGCAACCCCGGGTTTAGCGGGCCAACGCTCAGAACGCTGAGCTATCCCTCTGCCCGTATTACAGCATGACTGAATCCCCACTAGACCTAATGTCCAGGTGTACGCTGGAGATGTACGGTAATTGTGAGCTGAGCAGGCTTCCGTAGCAAACCCGGAAACCCCGGAAAAAAGGCTCGAAAAAGATTGCTTTCACGGAGGGAGGGAGGGAGGGAGGGAGGGACGTTTGATGGCTTGACGACATGTACCCAGAACCACCAGCGACGATGTTTTCTGCCCCATCAGGCTTTGGGATCGCAACCCAGAATTCCAATGGGCGGCGGAGACTGCGGGAACTGTGGGATAGCTACCCGCAATGCAACGCTCCGAAAGTCGGCGCTAGCCCCGCTACTGTGGACACAGTCCGTCGACCTCATGGTCTTAATGCTCTTTAGTGGGGACACACACAATCGATTCCATAAATTCGGGTTTTAAAATATCGACTTCTATCATTTTGACCTAATTCTGTAGTGTAGACGTACCCTTAGTGCTTTAGCACTCCATATGTTATTGCGATGGTGCAGAAGTTTAGCATAGGCACAGCCCACAGCTAATGTTTTGGACTTATTTTTGTTGTTCGCACAGAAATGTTTCTGGTTCTTGTCTGAGCCTCATGGAATTTCATATTCTATTCTTTACTAAATTAGATTTTAGGTTATTCTCTATATCTCCTAGGGGGAAAAAAGTCACAGCATAAAATATATATGCGAGGTCTACTTTCCATTACTACTATCTGGATATTTAAAAGCATTTAAAATAGTATACTGTACATGGTGTATGGAAAGGTTTTATACAGGCTTCCATTTTCTGTGGCCTCCTCTGAGTTCTTCTGTTACTCAAATTTAAGCAATAAAAAAAAAAATCTACAATATTGATCTATGATACTCTAGCTACTGTCAAGGTGTAAGAAAACCTACATCCTAGTTGCTTCAAAAGTGAAGGTTACAAAGGTCTTACTATTTAATAGGGCAAAATAACTCCATAAGATTTTAATAATACTTAGCTCTTTGTTTACATCAATAGATCTCAAAGCACTTTAGAAGGGAGATCAGTATCATTATCCCCCTTTAAAAAAAACAGGTGGGGAAACTGAGGCACGGAGCTGAAGTGACTTGCCCAAGATCACTCTGCAACCAGTTGCAGAGCTGAGGATAGAACTCAGCTCACCTGAGTTCCAGTCCTGGGCACTATTCACTAGGCACACTGCAACTCATTTCCTCTTAAAAGGAAAATACCATTACACTGGCACAGGAGAAAAATATCCGTTTTCTATATTTACTGTGAGCACAATGGTTTGGCTCAGTAGCTGTATATTACAATGAGCCCAGAAACAGAAAAGCCACCAATCCATTGAAAGTATCCTACCATTGTACATAGTCTGTAAATAACCTCAGACACCTTATTTGCAGTCTCATGTTTGGGGTGACTCACACTGGGCTCCCTTCTTAACAAGGCATACATGGAGTGTTGTGTGTATGAGCTCAACATAAAATATGTGGCTAACAGAGATTGTGGGGCAACCCAATTCTGCATTAGTGAGAGTGCTGCTACAAAGCTGCCAATCTATTACTGCCTGGTAGCAGGGACGATGACTAATAAGAGAGTGCGTAGCTAAATGCTGCATTAGCTTTACACTTAAGGATAAGGATCACACTTAAGCTCATCTCTCTCACACACACACACACACACACACACTTTTTTACTCTACACATGCAAGTAAGGGAATGGGTATGCAGGGTCTTGAGAAAAACTACTGAGGTCAAAGGAGGTGCCTAATCTAGTTTTTAATCTAGTTTGCATCCATACATAGTTCTCCCAACCCCCACGTCAAAGCATAACAGCTGAGTGATATGCAGGGATTGGTGGATCAAAGCTGTTCAATATTTGTACAAGACCCCATGCCCAGACTTAAAAGTATAATGGTATAGTAGCCCTCCTGCTGTGTGGTGTGCCTATACCAGTGCTTAATTTGTACCGGGGCTTGCCAGGGCCGAGACCCAGCACATCCGGGCTTGCCACATCAGTTATGAAAGTAAACAATTGTTTGAGCCCCGGAACCTCCTTCATTACAAATTAAGCACTGAGCAAGACAAACATTTGCCAGTTGACCACCAGATACATTGGTAAATTTTCTTCCTGTGACAGGATATTCTACCCATCCAGGCAGCTTGGCTGGAGTCAAGCAGGCCCACAAACGCCTTTTCAAGTGTCAGGTCTGCAGAGATATGAAACCAGAACAGAAGGGGTTAATTGGCTGAGGAATAAATGTGCCTGAGACTTGTTACCCTCCAGGTCAGGGGTGGGTAAACTATGGCCTGCAGACCGGATCCAGCCAGCGAGCCGTTTTAAGCCTGCCCGCGAGCCGCACCACGCAACTCAGCCCTGCTCCAGTGCTCTGCCCGGTGCACTGGGTCGGGGGTCATACCACATGGCTCGGCCCCCTATGGCCGGGGCGCAGGGTCGGGGGCTGCACCACACAGCTCCCAGAGGCTGCAGCATGGCCCTGCTCTGGCTCATATGCGCTCCAATGGGAGCTGCAGGGGCAGTGCCTGCAGATGGGGGAGCGTGCACAGCCGCCTGGCCGCGCCTCCGCATAGGAGCCAGAAAAGGGACATGCCACTGCTTCCAGGAGCCGCTTGAAGTACGCGCCAGTCAGAGCCTGCATCCCTTGAGCCTCTCCCCACGTCTCAATCCCCTGCCCCAGCCCTGATCCCCCTCCCACCCTCCAAACCCTTCGGTCGCAGCCCAGAACATCCTCCTATACCCCAAACCCCTCATCCCAGCCCCACCACAGAGTCCGCACCGCTCCCACTCCCCAACCCCAATTTTGTGAGCATTCATGGCCCGCCATACAATTTCTATTCCCCGATGTGGCCCTCGGGCCAAAAAGTTTGCCCACCCCTGGTCCAGGTGCTAGCTGACCGTGGTTATAAGGAGGAAGAGGATCAGCAGTAGGGTAGAGAAGAAAGTCTGGGAGAAAGGCTCTGGCTGGCCCCTGAAGCAGGAAGGGTTGATTCTTTTGGTTTTCGTAGGTGTGGACCTTGCTTACGTCCCACAAGGAGTAGGAAACAATAGAACTCTTGTTTCTGTTTTGGAAGTGGGCTTACGCAATACACTAGGGAGGGAGAGCTTGGTCTGAGACATCCCCACTTCATATGAATTTATCATCAACATAGATCTTTTGAGGTGTACGATATAGTGACAATAATACTGGGCTTTCCTTATCAATAATTCATCTACCATATAAAAACAAGTATACAATGAGATCAAAGAAAAAAGGCCACTTTTTCAATAAGAAAAAACCCCACCCACCTCATGGACTTTGGGGCACATGGTAAGAACTAGGGTGCAACCTTTGAACAGTAATTGCTGTAAAATCCTCTCCTCTCATCACTCCCACTCCGAGTCATCAAACTTCAATTTACCATGGAGCAAGTGGGAGCTCAGCCCCCAGCCCACGGGCGGGGGGGGAAGGCGCTGGTGGGGCGGGGGAGCTGGTGCAAGGAAGTTTCGCCTAGGGCGCAAAACTTCGTTGCATGGGCCCTGCCTGCTGCACTTGAAGTAGTAATAAGAATTGCAAATGGCTAATGATTACCATTAGCATAGTTAACTCCTTCACTGTTGGGTTGCTCACAACGGAAACAGCAGATAATTCCCAGATGTGAATGTGAGACCTTGAATTCCCACCAGCCCAAAACTACTTCAGAAGTCACGTGCAGGAATGACTGTTTCTAGAGATATCAAAGTGACCGATATAGACAACAAGTACTCGAGTGAGGAAGATCTCAGCAGCATTGGAAAAAAAGCTACTATGGTGCAAGTGGTACAGGTGTGCCAGGACCCACAATATTATGGGCCCTGCAGCAGCTGCCCCGCCTATAGGAAGACTATTGCCCCCAGCCAGGCTACCAGCAAAGTGCTCCTGCCCCTTCCCCAGGGAACCGAGGAGCAGGAAGCAGCCCCCAGCTGGCCAGGCTGCAGGGGAAGTGCTTGTGCCCCCTCTCCAGGGGCTCTGAAGAACGAAAAGCACCCCCACCTCATCCCCAGCCGCTCCCCGTCCCTGGCGTGGGTACGAGTGCAGCCACAAAGCTCAGGCACTGAGCGGCTTGGGACAGCTCTTAGTGGCACTGCCAACGCTGTTGGGGCAGCTCCTGCGGGCCCTGCCCCAGCTGCCACGACCCTGGACGCTCACTGCAGCGGTGCGTCAACAGTGAGGAGCTCCTCCGGAAAGTACAGGCTGAGATGGGGGCGGGGGCGGAGGACCCAGGTCCCTTTGTGGTTGAGCTGAGCGGCTCCAGGGGAAGGGTTGCAGGGATGGATGGGGAGCAGGGCTCCAGCCCTGGGGGAAGGACCCCTAACCTATTGTTGCACCAGGGCCCTCTGAGGCCTTCTTATGCCACTGAAAAAAGCCTTTTAACCATTGTCCAATGTTCCTGTGCATCAAGCTGCACAACCACTGTCCAATATATTGCATACAGTGTTATACACACACACACACACACACACACACACACACACTTTCAAGGAGAAGGTGATCATTGGACCCAAACAGTATAAAACTATATAAAAATTAAGATCCAAAACAGCCATGTATTTTCATGTTCATAGCCAGTTGTGAAGCAAAATCAAGCTACAGCACTTGCTAATTTTCCATGCTACATAACAATGAGCACTGCACATGAGACAACACAGGATCAAGTGTCAGAGGTGTAGTTGGAATTCTATGCTGCTGTACATATATATTTACATTCAAGATAGCACCAATCATAAGGAAATGTGACTCATTTGACACAGGAGAGACACTTCCTTTTAAACTACACTAGAAAGGGATGGGATGGCCATGTATTGCTCTCGGTTCACTGACATTGGTGAGTCAGAAATAGAAAGAGAGTTCATGTATTTTATTGTTTATAACAGTGACCTTATAATAAAAGGCCAACTCCTGCTCCCATCAAAGTCAATAGGAATCTTGCCTTTGCCTCCAATGGGAGTTGGAATGTTAATAGTAACCTGGCATTCTCTTCCATAAATACCTGTGTTACAACCATCAACCTTCTAGTCAAGTGCAGCTAGACTGAACAACTGTCGTAGCACATTTACTCCCCTAAATGGCAAGAGAGGTGGGATGAAGCCTTCTCTCCCGTAGGGGTCTCCACTTGGTGTGTGGTGGGCAACAAGACAAGAAGAAAACAAGTTTTATATTTGCCAGGTACCCATCAGCCACCAGACACTGGACACACTGAGTAACGTCATAAGAGCTCCCTCCATAAAGAGAAACCTGATGAATCACAAACAAGAGCAAACCCTACAAGGTGCTGATGCCTACTGATAGGTGCTGAGCCCTTTGAAGGATTGGTTTTAACCCACAAAGTTAATTCAGCAAAATTTTTACTGAACATATAACATGGCACAGTAATTTGTGAAAGCTATATGCTGCAGTAAAAAATGCTGTATATGCTACAGCACACCAATAAATATAAAATATCAGAAATACATATTAATTCTTATTAGGCTTCTGTTACTTCCACTTTGTGTCAAGACCATGATATTTTCATAGTAGATTTGGCATATATCTCGTCATCACATTGTTCTCATTGTATCTCTGTCTTCACTACACCTTTGAAACAAGTCAATGGAAAATAAAACATATGATAATTATTACCTACCTGTCCCATGCCATCACTCTAAGTGCAGCATGGTAATAATCAAAATTTCCTGTCCATCCAATAAATGTAATAGATGAAGTCATGGGTGCATTGAAGTCAATAGGAGTTTTGTCACTGACTTCAATGGGACTAGGATTTTATCCACTATCTTTATGTTTTCAACAACACTGTAGTCACTCACAGGTATATTTAGCACCAAACCTCCACTTCTGCTTAACAGAAAGAACGTGTGAATATATCAAATGATCCCGGAAAGGTTGCATTGCCATTACCATTTCATGGAATATTTTCACCTGAGACCTTAAACAGAATTCAAAAATAATATTTTACTTTTAATATATTTTAATTTTCTTTATTTTCGGTTTTCTTTAGCATAGGAAGTGCAATGAACCACATTATTTTCAGTGTCATGGATAGCAAAATGTATAGGGCATTTGCAATCTCTTGGTATAACTAAACAGATAGATACATTGTGCTTCATACCAACAATTTGTTTGGATTTAATGTTACGATAGTCTAAACAGCACACCACATGGTAAAGTAACTACCTACAGATACAAATGAAATACCAGGGGTGTTCCGACATTTGTAAAACCATTTACACAACATTAGGAGAGCTGTGTAACTGAATTGTATTCTCCAATTCATCAGTTCCTCTTATTATTCTATCTGGGATCATACATACACTAAGAACCACCCCGCTCATATAATCAGATTGCACCATTTGAGAAGCAGGAACACTATTTTTTTTAAAAATAGTTGGAATAATATGGATTACAGAAGTGTAAAGGTTGCTCTTGACCATGATTGCTTAATGAAAGATTTTGAGTGAGAGAGATATTTATATTTGAGGGTCTTGATTTGACAATTGATTTTTAAATATAAGAGAGAAAAAAAGTTTAGCCTAATTTCGTCTAAATTAAACAATCACAACTTCATAAAAAGCAGCTCCAGATTCTGAAACATGCAGCACTGCTCACTGCCTCACTACAAAATTCAATCACGGAAAACTGACATGAAAGCACAGCAAGGGATTTTTTTGAGATACCAGGCACTGCTCACAAAGTGTCTGAGATCAGTACCTGGGCAAAGGGCTTTAACAGGCACACTAAAAATAGTGTAACTATACCAAGATTGATATCAGTTTATACCCTAGAGTATAATTAAAGCCACAGGCTTTGCCACAGAGACATTTGTACAAACAGGAAATGCTTTTGGTGTGGAGCAATATGTAATAGTTCTAAGAGAGAACAGTTTAAAAACAAAGCCTCCAGAAGAAAAATAAACATTGCTAGGTATTGCTGTGCACTTGGCACTCAGATTTTGAAATTTCTATCAAATATCTACCCCACAGGTACAGCTTTTCTATTTTAATTCATTTGTTTGGGAAAACTATAGTCAACAAAAGATGCTTCAAAGAAACGCTTGCCAAATGAACACTCACATGAATAAGCAAGTTGGAAGGAAGTACAATAATGTAAGTATCTCACATTTATGACAGCATAAGTCACCTGCACACAATCCCCTTTCCAGGAATCATCCTCCTGGACAAAAATACATTAATGCCATATAGTTCTCAAGACTTCAGATCAACAGACAAAAGACTCAGTTTGCCCCGATATACAGACAGATAAAATCCTGTACTGAAAGTGCAGGGCTTCATCAGTACAATAGATTCACATGAAATAATACCAACCTTCAAAGGTGATTTCATGTAACAAACTCTGTCAACAGAATGTTGACTCTCTACTGCATTATATCTGTCTAGCCTATAATCTTGTAATGAGGTCTGAGAAATGAAAGTCAGCAATCCGAACAGCATTACTTATGACCCTCTTTCTTCAATTCTGTTCAGTACAAAGACACTGCAGAAGGCACCACTATATTGACTTCTTTAATCAAACCCACAGTACAGTTGCCTAACTTAAAAGAATTAAGGAAAAGCAAAATGTGTTCATGTCCATCAAACCTGAAAGATGTTTTCACTAATGCTTCTGGACTGTCCACTGGCGGTAGCTCATCTGCTAAGATTTCCTCTGGAGTCCTGGGATCATGAATGATGGTTGGCTTCTGCCTTTCTTTGAGATTATCGGTAAGCCCACCAATAATGGTGTTCCATACGCAGTTTTGTGACTTTGACCCTAGAAAGTGAGTGAGTGAGAGAGAGAGAGAGAGAGAAAATGAATTCATCAGAGTACTAACTTGTTTCCAGCAGTCTGGAGAAAGAAACATAACAAATTATGTCTTTATCATTGGGTGTCTAGAATTTGGAGCTGTACCTACAGACTTAAGTCCAAAGTGGAAATAAACACTAACATTCGGGATATCATTTTCAAATCCTAATTTACACTGTCCTCTTTGATTAAAGATTTATTTACAAAACAAAAATAATTGTCAGTAGAAAGTATTCTTCCATTATTCTTCACGCTAGATACTCAAGCTACAACTGATCATGTAGTGGGAACATGATTGTATTTAAACCAGACAGCTAACAAACAAGTTAAGTATCAGCTCAACAGAAGACATTAGAATCTAATTATTATCTTTAATACAATTAGTTATCGTGTTTCTAATTTATTAAGATTAGATTATAGACCCAAAATGTGTCTGTCTGAGGGACTAGAGCTGATTGAAAAATGGATTTCTTTTCATGGAAAATGTTTTGATTTTTTCAGTGGCAATTCAAATACCGAAAAATCAAAATATTCAATTTGGAAAGGCTGCTGTGATGCCTCATGGGAGTTGTAGGTCTGGTTCCTCATGCTCCCACCCTTCTCTATAGACAAGGATCTGTGGTTTGACTATATCCCACATGATGCATCATGATCTCTCCCCCCCACACTGCACACACACCTTGGAGAGGGAAGGCAATGCATCGTGGCAGTCCCTCACCATGATGAATCATGGAAGATGCCGTCTGGCCTAGGAATCCAACCCACAGAGGAGAACTGAGATATGTAGCCACCGAATTTCAACTCCTCTGAGGCATTGCAGCAGTATTTCCAAATGAAAATATTTCAGTTTTCAGCCAAAATATTTTGGTTTCCAAGTGTTCAGTTTTTTCAATAAAAACAGAAACTGTCCACAGAGGAAAAGAGACACTTTTTTTGTGAAAAATGTGCTTAGTTGAAAACTCTATTTTCTGTCAAAATGCATTCTGACCAGCCCTTTGAGAGGCATTTTTAATATGTATGTTTATCTTCAGGAAAAAGAAAAGGTTTATTACTAGATCTATCAGATTATCTCAGAGATGAGAACACAGGCATCACCTAAGATTCTCAACACACATTTGTAAGCTATAGACCTACTTCACTGCCATCTAAAACCCTGAACAGCCATATGCTTGGCTTAGGGGAATATGTGACTTTTCTCTCACTGTGCATATGGGAGAGGGTTTCACCTTTACAGTTCTTATCAATACCAAAGTACATGTGAAAATCCCCAGATGTAAAGAGAAAAAATGTGGCATACACTGAAGCAGCTAAGCTACAGGTTTAGAGGAATGTTCTCACTTAAATGCATTAAGATTAGAACTGGACAGAAAATATTTTTTCACAAAAGTTTCAAGAAACATTTTTGTCAAAATTCCTTTTTGATGAAAATTTTACATTCAGCTCTTATGCTGACATATGGCCAATGGCAACATCCCTAAACCCTCTCCACAGTGCACAGAATGCCAAATCAGGGAACGAAGCACCTAAATTCAGATCCCCAACATGCTACAATTAGGCCTTTTGGTACAAAAATTAAAAAGTAAAAATATTGTGAAAATCCACCACCTCTCAACAATAAATAAATAAATAAAATCTGTAATGGCAACAGTGTTTTGCAAAGAGTTTAGTTATTTTAAAAAAGCCCATTTTTCAAGAACAAAAATCTTTATATGAAAAATTTCCATCAGCGCTATTAGTTAAACATACCACCTGCTTTTTAAAACAATATAATTTGATCATCTCTTCCATCTCCAGATTTGCCAGTCTTTCACCAACATGAAATTCACATGAAGACATTTTTAAAAAAAGAAAAAAACCCAACAACTTCAAGGCACAGCATTTCCCTACATCAGGTCTTGGCAATTTAAAAAAAAATTACAGCAAAATAAAAAAAAATGGACAAAACTATGGATGAGATCTTCAAAAATGCCCAAATGACTTGTGCTTCTAACTCACTGCAGCACTTTTGAAAATCTGATCTCTACTACCATGCCGAAAACCTGCTACATGCCAAGTTTCCGACAGCATAGAATACTTATGGTTTAGTTAGCAGACCCAAGAAGAGTGGCTTAAAACTGAAATTAGCTATAGTAATGCCAACAGGCATCACACTGTGATGATGTAACATTTGCCCTACTGGATTTCATCGCATAAAAAGATAACCACCTCTTCATAATATCAAACTTGCTTCTAGTCTTGCTCGAGAGGCTTGTAACTACATGCAAAATTAAAATCGGAGAAATGGGGTTCATACTAAAGTTAATGACTCACTTTTATACAGCACTGCTTTTGTAAGTTTCCAAGCATTCCTCTGCCATTCAGAAGCAAATTGTCCTGTAGCACTGACTAAAAAGCACGACAGAACTAACCGTTCTTAATTAGTCCTGACTGTCTGTCACTTTAATATATAAAGTGGGCAGTAAAAGATTGAATAAAGCACTCTTGCCACCCTACCTCCTTAGAGAATGTCACAGGGAAATATAGCATTAATATTAATGGCATCTGTTCCTATATACAGAGGACGACAGTAATGCTTTGTCGTTATTTGTCTTATCAAAGATGTATGCTGTTTTCACCCAGGAAAAGTGATATAGACGCTTGGTCTGTGGCCAACTAATCCAGAACATACGAGCCTGACAGGAAGAACAACCCTCCCTCCTCCTTCTAACCTCAGTCTTTGGCTCTGATTTGTCAGTTTACCTAGCAGAGCTCCCTGACCCACGTTTCTCAGTCAGCAGCCAATACAACTTCCTAGGATATAATCTAACTAAGGCTGGAGCAATATCCTTTTGCAATCATGGCTGCTCGGGGGGTGGGAGAGGAAAGAGAGAGAAGGCGGAGCCAGAATCAGGAATGTGTGGCAAGCACCCGCTGAGAAAATAATTTCGGGCCTCTCCTCTCTGAAAATTCTTCTTCAGTCAAGTCTCAGCTCCCGACCATCCCATGTTATCTTCTCAAGAGGAAAAAGGATTACGTCCATTATAAGCTCTTTGGGACAGAGACTGCCTTTTTGTTCTGTGCCTGTACAACGCCTAGCACAATGAGTTCCTGGGTGGCTAGGCACCTAACTACCTCGATTTTCAAAGGGTATTAAGTGTATAATTGCCATTTGTGCCTAAAGTCACCTCAGGCCAGATGCAGAGTCTGAAATAAAACCCAGGTGCCCTGAGTCCCAGTCCAGTGCTCTATCCACTAGATCACACTGCCCCTCAAACCTGCCTAGCCTACTATGTGCTCTCCCTAAATCACCCATCTCTAGTATTGGGCTTAGCAGGTCTCAAAATCCAACGGTTTGCATGAACAAAGTTTGGATCATATTATTCTTTGGCCTGCAGTCCCTTCTCTCCTATCTCAGCCTGCAGAAACTTCAGTGTTGGATTTATGACATCACAAATCACTTTTATAGTAATCTGGAAAATAACAGCTTAACCAATGGCTCCAAAAAGAAGGAAAAGCTGAATTAAGAGGGAGAAAACTTATTAAAACAAGAAACATTTAAACAGCAGGAGAAAGAAAAGGTGCTAAAATTATTTACTGCATTTTATACATTGTTTCCTTTATTTCCAAACCTGTCCCCCAATGGTAGGAGTCTCTCTCTTGCTGTTTATCTCTAGGATTAGAAACTCTATAGTCTGATGAATTTCTATCAAGATGTTGATAGACTTACTACATGTTGGAGTAAATCAACCATTAAGACAAATCTAATTCACTTCACTAGAGTGATGAAATGCCATGTCCACCCGTCTTAATTGACTGTTCAGGCTATTCATTATACATAAACAATTAGGCTTAGGTGAACTGTAGACAGCAAAGGAATGTTTTCCCCTACGGCTCTTCGTGGGCAGGCATCTGTCAGAATCTTTCAGCTGTCTGAAACACTGAACGGGAAGCCTTATGGATTTAACTCCCTATAGCCACAAGCACAACTGTTCAAAGCCTGATGGTGCAACACTACTTCATAACAAAGATGGCATGCTGCGATACCAACTATTGCAGCGATAAGAGTAGTAGCAACTTTCACAACAGAATCATAGAATCTCAGGGTTGGAAGGGACCTCAGGAGGTCATCTAGTCCAACCCCCTGCTCAAAGCAGATCACCAAATCTGCTTTGTAGCTGATCACCAGATATCCCTTTAGACAATGAAACTTGGCATTTAAAAACACATAAAATTGGCTAACACGAGCCTCTAGAATAAATACAACTTAACTCCTCTTTTATTTCAAACTAATCAGCTCTGAAGGCCATGAATATGTAGATCATCAGTGCCAGATCCTGTGTCTAAACAGGATGGCCAGATTCTGGCCAGATGCAGGTGGCCAATTAGGGTGACCAGACAGCAAGTGTGAAAAATCGGGACAGGGGGTGGGGGGTAATAGGAGCCTATATAAGAAAAAGCCCTGAATATCGGGACTGTCCCTATAAAATCGGGACATCTGGTCACTCTGTGGCCAATGGCCCTCTTTGTTTTTCCTCCATTATGTATAGCAACAGTCCTGAACTCAAAGCCTAGATCCCCCAAATATATTAGGAATTTCAGATACATGTCCACACTTCAGAGCTGGTCTCTAGCTCTATAAGAACTTGAATCCAGACATAACTAAAGTTGTTGCTTTGAGCCTATCTGTAACAATCCCACACTATTTCAGGTGTTCCTCAATTACCAGTCCTTGAACACTTTACTTTTTATACCATTCAGCTAAGATTTGTTTTTGTATTGTACTGCGGTGTGTGTTCACTTAAAATATGGCACCAATCAGGAAATGTGGAGTAAATTATAGTGTTATTGCTACCTCCCTATAACATTTGAGGTCACCTGTTGCTGCAGCAGACACTGACACAGTTACTGCCTGATGGATCTCTCTATTTTTGCCAACACAGTTCTAGCTCTAGGTTTTTTTCACATCCTTATAGGAGTTACTGCCTTATACTACTCCTAATGTAGGGTGACCAGATGTCCCGATAAAATCGGGACCGTCCCGATTTTTAATCTTTTGTCCCGCGTCCCGACTGGTGCTCAACAACTTCGGGCGGGCGGGAGAGGGGTTTTTTGTTTTGTTTTTTTCTCAACAACTTTGGGTGCGAGAGGGTTTTGGTTTTTTTGCTCAACAACTTCCGGCGGGAAGTCCCGATTTTCGGGTCTTCTCATCTGGTCACCCTACTCCTAATGAGGGGTAATCACCATCAAACTGCATTGTGCAGGAGGTCAGACTAGATGATCATAATCATCCCTTCTGAGCTTAAAGTCTAGGAGTCTATAAGTCATTATATCTGCAGCCTGGCTATCAAGTTACAAAGTCAAACTCCTACCAAAAAAGGTCTTTTTTAGCCCTTTAATTAATGTACTTGAACACCATCTCATGTCACCGTGACGATCATCCAAAAGGACTAAATTGAGTTACTATGTTTTATTAATATTACGCACCACGAGCCAGCAAGTGGCCTTGGGAACAAAGAAACTCACTTCACAGGGTCAGGAAACCACTGATTCCAGCTGCGGCTCCTATGCATGGCACTTACCGGAAGTCCATGAGTTGGCTAACAGTATTGAATTTAGTGGGCATCATCTTTAAAAATGTGGCCTGATGGATCCAAAACTATGGGAGAATCAGGAACAGAACGCAGATTTCCTGAGGTAAAGGCCTATGCTTTATACACAACCGTCCTTGCCTTCATAAATCATGTTATTATTAATGTCTAGTTTTGTACTGAAATGCTGGCTCAGCCCCACGTCATTACTTATGCTGGCCCCACTAATAACAGAATATTGCAGCATAAGTAAATGATATCCCCTTAACCCCAAAACACAGCCTCTGGGGATATTTGAATAGTAACCTACAATCCCAGAACATGCTTTTTACCAACTATAATGAACAAAAAAGAAGTTTGAGAAAAAAGTTCAAAAAACTTTCATGTTTTTCATCTGCTTTCCTTTGCAATTTCATCACCATTTGCTATTTTAGCAATGGACTAACAATAATTAATCGATGGAGTCCCCTAACTTAAGGCTCTGTTATCTACAAATTTGGGGAAAATAAATCTTAAATCAAACTGACATGCCAGTACAATTTATTATTTTCTTACTTCAGTTTAGCCTGTTCGCTCTTCTGCATACGTAGCAGTCAGTCTCTCTGAATCATTATATCTGATACGATTTAGTCTCACGTTTCATCTATACAGTCAGTGTACAATATGCTTAGAGTGCCATCATGTGACTGTGTGGGAATACTGCACTACGGAGGTATTTTCTTTTGATGCGCTCAATGAATGGAAATCAATTTTCAACCAACATACATGTAAATGACCTTGAAAGTCAGATGTATTTATTTTTTAAATGGACAGTTAAGCTTTGTTCTCTCAGGGGCCTATTTGCAGGTGCAAAGGCAGGTTTGACACATTCAATGTGTGTGCTGTATATTAGGATAGCCAAACTTTGAAAAGAAAAAAATGTTTTTGCCCACAGTGAGACACCAGTTTTCTTAAGGTGTTACCCATGCTAAGTATTGTACCTGCCACTGTGTGTTGAATGCTGGCAAATAATGAACCTTCTTAATAGTGATCACAGTCTTTCTTCTGCCAAGTAATGACGCAGCATCATAAAATTATACGTAGTGGAGATGGAAAATTCCCATTAGGCCATCTAATCATCTCCATCCTACTTTCTAGCGCTTTGTCCCATCAAGTTTTAAATGGCCCATTGTGACCAGGTGCTTGGATGGACCGCATTGAGAATGCCATACACAGGACAGACTGCTAGGGATAGGGCAGACAATCCCCAAAACTGGTGGTTTATTCTATAATTAGATTCATCTAGCCAGTAACAAAACAGCTTCTGTAATACCACACTAGTTACAAATACAGTTTCCTTTAAGCATTCCAGCCCTTGACTCCAATCTAGACACCCAAGGTCTAATATAGTGAGGGATTACTGTAAACCTGATTCACCATATGGGAGGTTCACCAGTCCCAAAGGACTGGACACTTATCCGCAGATCAATACGAGTCTCAGACCTTACCCAATAATCATGCTGATGCCAATGCTTTAATAACTAAAACTAAAGGTTTAATAATAAAAAGGAAAAAGAAGAAAGTTGAAATTTGTTAGAAGATCAATATACATACAAATGTGAGTAAAGTCCTTAGGTCAGTTTCATAGTACAGATGGTGAGGCTGCTGATTTGTAAAACTCTTTCTGGAATCAATTTCAAAGGTTATAGTCCAACAGCATATATAGTCTGTTCAGATTCTTCCATAAGAATTCCAGGGTGGTCCAGAGTGAACCTGGAGACCTTAGTCTTATGCCTTAAACCAGGGGTGGGCAAACTTTTTGGCTCGAGGGCCACATCTGGGAATAGAAATTGTATGGCAGGCCATGAATGCTCACAAAATTGGGGTTGGGGTGCAGGGGGAGGTGATAGCTCTGGCTGGGGGTGCGGGCTGCAGAGTGGGGCTAGAAATGAGGAATTCAGAGTGAGAGGTGGGGCCAGGGAGAGGAGTTCAGGGGGGTGAGGGCTTCAGCTGGGGGTGTAGGCTTTGGGGTGGGGCTGAGGATGAGGGGTTTGGGGTGCAGGAGGATGCTCTGGGCTGTGATCAAGGGGTTTGGAGGGCGGGAGGAGGATCAGAGGTACAGGCTTTGGGCAGCGCTTACCTCAACCGGCTCCCAGAAGCAGCGTCATGTCCGTTCTCTGCCTCCTATGCGGAGGCACAGCCAGGCGTCTCTGCACGCTACCGGTCTGCAGGCACCGCCCC
The DNA here is from genome assembly GCA_037349315.1 of Chelydra serpentina. Classification (NCBI taxonomy): domain Eukaryota; kingdom Metazoa; phylum Chordata; order Testudines; family Chelydridae; genus Chelydra; species Chelydra serpentina. The sequence goes on from JBAIAC010000032.1 coordinate 3,788,402, forward strand.
TGAACCTCCCATTGGCTGCAGTTCCTGGCCAATGGGAGCTGAAGGGGTGGCACTTGGAGCGGGGGCAGCATGCAGAGCAGAGGCCCCTGGCTAGGGTGACCAGACAGCAAGTGTGAAAAATCGGGACAGGGGGTGGGGGGTAATAGGAGCCTATATAAGAAAAAGACCCAAAAATCAGGACTATCACTATAAAATCCGGACATCTGGTCACCCTACCCCTGGCTGCCCTTACGCGTAGGAGCCAAAGTGGGGGCCATGCCGCTGTTTCCGGGAGCCGCACGGAGTGGCCCCCAACCCTGCGCCCCAGCTGGAGGAGGGAAAGCTCCAGACCCCGCTCCCCAGCAGGAGCTCGAGGGCCGGATTAAAATGGCTGGTGGACCAGATCCGGCCCATGGGCCATAGTTTGCCCACTCCTGCCTTAAACCTTCCCTGTTAAAGTTTAAGCAGACCTGAGATTGCAGGATCAGGCTGGGGCTTTCCTTTATAGCCCTCTAGCAACCTGGAAAGCCTCTTGTCATAGCAGGACCTTCCCCTGAGGAAGAACAGGCAATGATCCATGGACCATTGCTTTGAAGCTAATCTTCTATTTCCTATGCATACACAGGTAAAGTAGTGTGTTCATTCACATAAGGCAATTAGAGTACTTTATTATAGCATAGAAAGTTAAGCTGAAGACAATGCAGATAATATTAGTTTCCTATGGGATTTTACATCTTTGACCTTAAGGTTAACTGAACCATCCTCATGAATAATAAGGCAATTAAGAAATGAAAGGGAATTAGTATCTACAAGCTAATCTAGTTACATGGTTAAACTCCTAACAAGATATAGGTAAACACAGACAAATACACTTAGCTTCTACCCTTGATTTCTATTCCTACAAATAAATGGGTTAATGATCCAATGATCCAGGGGGGAGGGATAGCTCAGTGGTTTGAGCATTGGCCTGCTAAACCGAGGGTTGTGAGTTCAATCCTTGAGGGGGCCATTTGGGGATATGGGGCAAAAATTGGGGATTGGTCCTGCTTTGAGCAGGGGGTTGGACTAGATGACCTCCTAAGGTCCCTTCCAACCCTGATATTCTATGATTCTATGATCGCTGGTCTAATATACCTCTTTGAAGTTCACATACAAGTAGGTTGTCTTGATTACATTTCAGTGCCTCTTGTTAAATTGTTACAGATCATACACAAGTTGGCTCTCTGTCAGTGTCAGACCCATGTGATTAGCCTTCTCCTAGTATCTGACTCAAGTTTTCTTTTGCTTACTTTACACTCCCTCTAGTATCACAAACTGAGTGTATATATAGCAAGAGGTGCTGAAAGATTTACTTTAAATTCTCCCTGCTCTGAAGAAGGAATTCCATTCAATATCATTGCGTTCTTGTAACAGACACTTCCTGCAAGGTCAGGAGGAATTTTAAGGCTCCAGAACTCTATATTGTAATGTAAGCTGGGGTGCCAGGACTGGCAGGGAATATGAAGTTAATGAGATTTACTAGATATGCTTTTCTATGCAACACAGTAGGTGTAGAAGGGAATGAGTTAAAAATTGGTTACTTACGAGCAAATCGTGAAAGCGGTCGAGCATTTTTGTTGCCTGTCTCATTTGCAACTGAAAAGAAAAAAATATTATATTAAAATTTGTGTGTCATACTGGTATTTTCATTAACATTAGACAATACCCACATGTAAAACCTATAACTAGGGCCCTACCAATTTCACAGCCATAACAAACGTGTCACAGATGGTGAAATAAGCCCTTCCCCGTGAAATCCAACCTCCTCATGCGCTGAGAACATCTCAGCTGGGGGCTCCTAGCTGCTAATGCAGGCCACGGTAGGGAGGGACAGGAGCTGTCCTTCCCCTGCATGGCCGCTCTCAGTGGGGAGATCAGACCCCACCTCCAGAGACAGCTCAGAAGTGAGGATGGTATGCAAGGAAGGGTGTCCTTTTGTGAGGATATCTGGTCCATGCTGCTTCCAAGCTGGACTGGAAATACCAGTGAGAACAATCTTTCCCTTATAACATCAAATGCAAGAAAAACTAATTGTGACAAGAAAACGGTTTCATAAATTTCCATGAAGACACCACAGTATGTTGAAATAAAATATTTTCAAAAAAATATCCAGCTTCATTTCAGGTTTCTCCTCTTATTCTCAAGTCTTTTTACATTTATCAAAACTGGGATAGCACTTGTTAATCTAAATGCTCAGAAAGATTATAATAGTCTATAGGAAACTGTAATTCTCAAATCAGCCAGCAGATGATGCTATTATTATGAATTATACTGTATAATCCCTTCCATTTGATTTTCAATCTCTATCAGTAAAGGAACATCTCTCTCAGTAAGGGAGCATGCATGAGAGCAGCCCAAGAGAGGGGTGTATAGAAACAATCTCAGATTTGTTTAGGATTGCATTTGAAAAATGAAAAGGGATGGGAGAGAGGGAGTGGAGAGGAGTTCTGTCCTTTTTTGTGTATTTTATAGAGTATGAAATTCTCAGAGGTGTTTTCCCCCTCACTTGTTTTTCACAGTGGAAATTCCAGTCATTTCCCATATTTTTTCCTGAAAGACATTCTGGAGAACTGAAGAACTAGAAGGTTTGTGTCATTAGAAACATTATGCAAATAAAACCTTTGTAACTGAGAAGGGATTTCTCTCTCCAGAGTGTTTGAAATGCTTTGGGATTTGTTTTATGAAGGACTTGTCTTCACTACTATGCTACATCAGCGCCAGTGCATCAATTCAGGAGTGCAGATGTAGTGCATCTGGTGAAGACGCGCTACATCGATAGGACAGTTCACTCTCGTCGACGTAATTACTCTACCTCAATGAGAGGTAGAAGCTATGTCAGCGGGAGAGCATCTCCCACTGACATAGCAGTGGAGACACCAGTTTAAGTCGATGTAATTCACATTGCTCAGAGGGGTGTTTTTTTCACACCTCTGAGCAATGTAAGTTACACTGACTTAAGCGGTAGTGTGGACAAGCCCTAAAAACTATATAACTCAAAAACCTGACAAATGCTTGAGGAGAAAGTACATCTTTTTTAATCGAATGTGGGAAAGAAGTTGACTTTTAAAGGTCTAAGAAAGTAAGTCAGCATGCACACCCAAAGGAGATTTCTTGTATTTCTATGGTAACACGTAACATCATGTCACCTTAAAGTCTATTTCTCTTTAGACACATCCATTCTTCAACCACAACCTACCCCTTTTTATGTTGTGCTCTCGGCTGATTTTTAAAACCAAGCATAAGCCTGATGCAATTCAAAATAATGAGGGTCTGATTTTCAAAGGGTGTGATCAATAACTCTGAAAATTAGCCCCTAAATCCTGAATGCTCATTTGGACACCTGAAACAAGTAACTGGATACCTAACTTGAGGCGTCCATGTTTGCAAATTGGACCGTAACGTACTGTAGCTAAGAATGATGTCTGGATTTACAATTAAAAAACCAACTCCCCTTTTAAAATAGTGTTAATGCTACCACTACAGCAATAAATTCCAAGCAAACTGGGGAAAGTCCCAGAACAACACTACTAAACTGCTACAGCTCATGTAGAAAAGAACACGTGGTATTTTGGGGTCTATTCTCCATACACATGCCTAAATTCCATTAACATTAGTAAGAATAATGCACACACAAATGTGCATCTCCTCCCAAAACCTAATATGCAAATCATGAGGTAATATTTACTTCATTATACAAAAGTGACATTGATGAATGATGGCTGAGGGATTCCGATTCAGTGTGAAATCCTGGCCCTGAAGTCAATGGCAAAACTCCCAGGATTGCATCCTCAGATTTTTATTCTACTTTGTTTTTTACTACTTCTATCTCCAGCATCAGGAAAGTTGGTCCAGTGATTAGGGCACTAGTGGAGGACTTCGATACTCTGTTTCAAGTCCCTGTTTTGACATGGATTTCCAACATGACCTTGGGAAAGTCATTTAGCCTCTCTTTGCCTCAGTTCCACATCTGTACAATGGAGATAATACCACTTCCCTACCTCACAGGGTTGTTGTGAGGATAAATACATTGAGATTGTGAGATGTTAGATACAGCAGTAAAGCGGGGAGGGCACATAAGTACACCAGCTTAGGATCAGGGCTTTAGATTGTACAAAAATATTTGTTGTTCAACAAATGGTTATATCAATGTAATACTGTCTATGGATGGATCGCAACTGAGTTGGCACTGGGACTATCACTTCCATTATAGTATCAGAGGGGTAGCCGTGTTAGTCTGGATCTGTAGAAGCGACAAAGGGTCCTGTGGCACCTTATAGACTAACAGAGGTATTGAAGCATAAGCTTTCGTGGGTGAATACCCACTTCTTCGGATGCAAGCAGTGGAAATGTCCAGAGGCAGATATAAATGTGAAGGGAAGATTCAGGCTAGAGATAACCACCCATGAAAGCTTATGCTTCAATACCTCTGTTAGTCTATAAGGTGCCACAGGACCCTTTGTCGCTTCCATTATAGTGCTATTCATATTGCACGGTAGTATTTGTGCCATGTGACTGGATACCTAGATCACTTGGTCTTGTTTTGGTCTCTAATGGATGACATGTGACTAGAGGGCTTTCAAGATGGTGTTTACACTGTTAGTGCAAAAACTCATAGAATTTCCAATGTGCAGACCTTCAATTCCAATCCTAAACTGTTTTTGTGCCAAGCTGTGCACATATACAGTTGTTCCTTAACTTCTGCATTCCACTCCAGAGGTGGTTAAATATCAGTGCTCGCTTTAGTATTACCTGTGTAGTTTATAAAGCAATTTGGGTTCCTTAAGAGAGAGAAAGGGCTGCTATAGACAATAAGTGTACAATAAATGTACAATAAGTTATTCTCATTACAGTGAAAATTGGGCTAACATTCCCCAGCTGTCTATTGTCATCTGTCTTAACGGGCAGCAACATATCAGTTCCAATCAGAGTCCCTCCTATCAAAAGCACCATGTTATGCAACCACCCATCACAATGGCCAGAAGTTGTATCCTTTCGGTTTGTTATTATTGCAATAGTAAATATATTATATGCACAATTTGTTCTCAGACTAAAATGGACTACTCAAATATATGTGCATTGCATGCCAATTTAAATATTAAGCCAGTTCTCACATTTTTAACTTCACTGGACAAGCATCTTGTCTCCATTTTTTTTTTAAAGGTAACAATTTCACCAGTATGCCTCCTCAATCAATCAAGCTGTCAAAAGTTCTTTGTCAAAAATCTCTAGTACAATTCAAAGAAAAATAGACCAATTTGTAGTAATAACTCAATCAGACTGACAGATGAAGACAACTGCACATCTTCCCCACTTTGCCATTTAACAAATGAGATGCCAAAAAACAAAAGCCACAAATCACTATTTATTGTAGGTCATACTGGCCAATTTTTCAGTAACCAGGATCATAAGCAGAAAAAACAGAATGTGATAAAAAAGCTATTGTGGAATTTCTGATCCAACCAGAAACGTGAAATTTCATGAGACAATCGCTCCTTGTGCAATTTTCAGTCCAGTATTGAGACCAAAGCAGCTCAGATCCTTCAGATAACCATGGAAACTTTATCTGAACGGAACCTCTAAAACAGGGGTGGCCAACCTGTGGCTCCAGAGCCACATGGGGCTCTTCAGAGGTTAATATGCGGCTCCCTGCATAGGCGCCAACTCTGGGGCCGGAGCTATAGGCACCAACTTTCCAATTTGCTGGGGGGTGGTCAACCCCTGGCTCTGCCCCAGGCCCCAGCCCCACTCCACTCCTTCCCCCAAGGCTCCCGCCCCTTCCCCCAAGTCTGCTGCGCCCTTGCTCCTTCCGCCCCCTCAAGCCTCCTGCACACCACAAAACAGCAGATCACAGCAGGCGGGAGGCGCAGGGATGGAAAGTTAGGTACTGCTGGCAGGTGGGAGACACTGAGGGCGGGGGGGGAGCTGATGGGGGGCTGCTGATGTGTTACTGTGGCTCTTTGGCAATGCACATTGGTAAATTATGGCTCCTTCTCAGGCTCAGGTTGGCTACCCCTGCTCTAAAACTTTTGAAGTTCACCCATCAGTCCTTAAATTCCATGCACATGATCCATGGATGGCTAAGTGAGCTGGTCACACAGTCTCTGAATCAAAGAACAGTTTGTTCCCTACCTAACTCTAGCTAACATTGTTAGCTCGCCAAGGATTTCTTTTGTACTCAAGTACAGTACCATTCAATAATTTCAGCAATTCAATATATGAGCTGCATTGCCACTACTGTAACTAGCATTGGAACGGGTGGTGTAATACAGAAAAAGGAGTCAGCAGACACACTAACTTATGGAGCAGTGTAACATGCTAATATTTTGCTGATTAAAAAATGTATATCAGAATGATGTATACCTCTATGGACAATAAAGCCTGCTCAGTTATTAAAACGTAAGTTATTTAGATGGAAAAGGCACAGCATTAATTTAATTTCTCACAGATTTAATCATTATCTAATATTATTTTGCATTTCCTGAATGCCTTCCTTTTGAAGATCACAGATCACTTTATAGACATGGTTCCATTTCAGAATACTCCTGTAGCAGACAATTATTATCTCTATGTACAAATGGTGAAAGTCTATCCCATGTTTTCAAAACCAATTCTAAATGTATCTGGGAAAATACGTGCAGGCTCTCTGCTTAGCTGCCTTTACGCGCATCACATGCTATACCTGCTCAATCATTGGAAGAAAACTGTCAGATATGCTAACAAATTAAATGTTTTCCATATGAAAGGAAATTAAACTGTAGATCAGTCAGATTCCTGAAAGAAAGTTAATTTACTGTGGAAGACGCTTTGCTCCCTCAGGTAACTTAAGTGTGCATCCTTGAAAGCACATCCACTGACTCTACAAGCACAAGATTTCACATCATCTGTGTTCCACTGACAAACATGAAAGTGTTTTCAGAACTGAAAGACTAGGAACACACAATAGAAGAGAAGCAAGTCCAGTATACATGTAACAGGAGACAAGCAATTAGTTTATGTTGTGCCAATTTATCTGTTCCCCATAGACAGAGTGAGATTTTATTTACCGGCTTGCCTGAAAAAGCGGGGTGAGGTGTTAACCAATTCTGACTATTACAAACAGACATTCTATGAGCAGAAAGCCTCCCAGAGCTCCAGGCATGCATAAGGAGATGCCTGTTGGTACAGCCCTTGATAGGATGGGGCATACTTCCACTTCTTTAATCCCCAGTGTCATGAGCCCCTTTAGAGAGTACAAAGGGAACAGACTGTGCTTCCCTGAGCATAGGGACTGCAATTGCATCTGGCTTTTATACACAGGGAGTTGAGGGCACTTTGCAGTTTCCCCCTCCCGCCCTTCACACTTGCATAAGGGCCAAACACAGTCAGTCTATTGCTAAATATTGTAAAAATCTACTGACATTTCAGGACAATGTAGTGATGAACAGGAAGAGGTCTCAATCACACAGAGACTGAAAGCAAGAGAGATGGTTTTATCTAAAAGTCTAGCGTTACTACCATAGTAAATGTGCCTAGTCCAACTCTTATTAGAATCAATGGAAATCGTCCATTCCACTTGCAGGAGATTTGGGTCAGGACCTAGGAGAGCAGCGCTCACTCTGAAATAATTGCTCAGCCTCACAATTTCAGGTGTTTACTTCAAATTTATTTAACACAATCAGGTTACAGCACACTGACAGCTGTTTGTGTGCCTTTGGGAATGCACTAATCTGACACCAATAAATAAGAAACATTCCCACTGTACAGCCTCATACACTGGATGATCACTGTGTGAGACGATGAATTTCAAGTGGTTCAAGATGCAGCTGTTAAATTAAGAATGAAAGCAAGAGAAAAAAAAGCAGATTTTTCCACTCTGTCATGCCTGCAGTTGGCAAAAAATGAAACAAAACATTGTCAAAAGATTGCAAGAGATTTTAGGACTATGACTCCAATTAAAGTGTATTCATCGTCTGACATTGTGGGTAGAGCTGGTCAGATAATGGAATATTTTTTTCCCTGTGACCCACTTAAAAAATAAGGTTTGTCAAAATTTTCCATGGAAAATTCTAACTTTTTTTCTCAGAACACTGAAAATGAAAAATGTTGACCACTAGTCAGCCTATCCCATTCCTGCAGAGTTAATTTCACAGCGCTCTATCAGCCAGCAGCACTTCCAGGCACCTGGAGAGAAAAATCCTTGCTAAAAAGAGATACTACCTTGTGCTTTCAGAGCATGCATCTCTACAGCCTTGAACATGGTATAGTCTTTGCACCTGTGCTATGAGTATAAAATGCTACCACTAACTCAAGAGTGAGGGGGAATATTATGAGCTGACAGCATTTTACACCCACTCAGGTGCAAATGATGACACAAGGCAGTGGAGAATAAGGCTCTTAAAGTACAGTTCTACTCTGAAAAATTAAAGAGTGATTAAATATGCTCAATAAACACAAGCACAATGCTGCTACATCCTCATTGTGCACCCTGTGAGTACCCTTTGGGCAGCAAATAGATGAAATCTGGACAATACGGATCCTGGTTACAGTGGTACTGGAGCAGTACTTGTTAGTTCTTTGCTTTCCATCTTTCAACTCAATGTTGTGGGGCTGTCAGCTGAAAAGTGCTTGATAAAAGTCAGTAATAGAGGATTTTGCAGCCTATCACAGAGTCAACATTATCTGTCTCCAAGAAACGCATATTGATTCTTTCCTTGCAAGTAGGCAGACAATAAGAGGCTACAACATTGTTAGTTACAATTTCCATGGAAATATGACAGATCCATTAATATGAAATCAGATACTGATGATGTGGAGACCTTACCAAGTACTTCACCTTAGTGGGACATTATAAAAGAGTCACTCAGTTTAAAGTTGTGAACGTTTAAAAACCTCTTGAAGAAGCCTGGGACACCCCTCTTTTACCAACACGTCAACATCCCTCCATGTTGTGGATTTCAACAGCCACCACTTTTCATGGGGCTACAGAGAATATGATAAAAATGGACTGGATCTCCTAGACTCCTATAAATGATCCATTTCCCTCCCCCCACTCCCTCTCTCCCTCCTCTTCCCTCTTGGCAATCAATCACCTTTTTCTCTCCAAATAGTGGAAACAGGGTTACTCTCCTGACCTCAGTTGAGTCACTTCAGCAGGGAGACAACTATCAGCTTCCTGCAGAGTTCTTGGAAACCTCCCACACAGTCGTCACCACCACCTCCCCACCCCTCTTCCATTCTTACTTGGATAGGAATGATGAGACACAGTAAGCACTATCCCTAGATTGAGGTGGAAATACAGAAGAGCAGACTGGAAAAAATAATCAGAGCTGCCTGACAAGTATATAGTGTGCCTGCCACATAATACTCTTGTAGAAAATGCCTACACTTGCTTCTACAAAGCAGCCACTAAATCCAAAAGATTTACATACCCTGCTTAGATGAAGAATGTGCAAAACCTCTGAACCAGTATGAAGCATTGGGTGACTCAGAGATAGCAAACCACCTAATTGACAGCCTCAATGCCTGGTGCAGGCAATGTTGGGAAGAAATTTCATCAAATGGATATAAAATATAGCAGGAGAGGATGGTCATTGACAAGGAAGCTTGGAGCAGCACAGAAACCACAGAAACTTGTGCAACTTCAAATATGACAACAAACAACCTCAACAACAGACTGATGCAAGACTTCGTTAGGACTCAGAGAGCAGACCATGGACCTGACCTCTTGCAGCACTAAATGGAAGACCCAAAAGCAGAACAAAGTCAGGTAACAATACTGTAACAGCATACACCCCAGTATTCACCCCTAGTAGTGGAACAGCTGCCCCACTCCTGAAGAACAGGGATTAAAAGCAGTGGAAGCAGCTGAGGGAGTGGCTGACCACAGGTGTGGCCAGCTCAATCAGGGCCCAGCTGGCCCTTATAAGAGGGCCAGGGACCAGCAGCTGGAGGAGTCTCTCTCTAGCTGTGCATCAATGGGTTTAGAGGGTTGGGGGTTCCCCTGGGAGGGGAGACCCGGAGCATGGGGGTACTGCACTGGGGTCCAGGAGGGACATAGGAGCCAGCAACAGGCGAGCCACCGGCCAGCAGAAGGCGCTCCGAGTGCTGAAAGAGCTAATTCCCAAGACGACCAGCAGGAGGCACCACAGCGATGAGTCTCAATCTCGCTACACCCCTGCACCGTACAGAACAGTATCATTTGAAAACTCAATTTGCTGCTCAGAACTGTCCCGATAAAACGTGTGGCAACATTGTATGTGAAGTTACAAGATTTCCCTGTGTGATGTTCAAAACTCACATAGCACCAAATTGGTCAAACAGGCCTGTCTTGAAGAAAAGTGTATATGCATTTGAGCGTAAGCAGAGTCATCAAGCAGCAAGGGAAAACAAAGGAAACTCAAAACAGGTTAAAAAGAGAGCGGAGAACACCCTTCCACAGTTCCTGCTGGAAATGTTTTTTAAAGCACAAGGACAAACACTCCAAGACATTCCTCTCTCCCTCCCCATCACATTCTCTGCGCCTGAGAAGACAAAAGGAAACAGCCATTGAACTTTGGGGGAAGGGTCCCGACCTGAAGAGTTTGGTCAGCAACCTTGCTGGAAGCACATGGTGAGAAATTTTGGTTGAATCGAATATAGTTTGTTAAGTTAGGCACTTGTAAGTGTTTTAGCTTTATTTTTCTTGTAACCATTTCTAACTTTTATGCCTCATTACTTGTACTCACTTAAAAAAAAATTTTAGTTAATAAACTTGTTTTACTATTTTATGTAATCCAGTGTTTTTAAATTGAATTGTCTGGGTAAGTCTATTTAAGATAATAAGCTTAACGGAATAATGGACTTAAAATATTTGTACTGTCCAGGAGCTGACTGGGCAGTACAGAACATATATTTCTGGGGGGGAAACCAGGACTGACGGTGTGTTGGGGTCACCCTGCACTATAAGCAAGGCCAGTGAAAGCCAGGGTAAAAATGGCAGGCTGCAGTTACACCGACACTCAGGTTTGGCTTGAATGCTGAAAAGCTGTTTGTGAGCAGCCCAGGTGGGAGCTACTTCAGCAAGCCATTGTAAGGCACCCAAGTAGCGGGGCAGGAATGACACAGCCCCACACCAGTCTGAATTGCACCCCACGATGTCACAATATGTATCTAGCACACAGTGGAGTAACTTAGTACTAAGACAGATTCGTTTGTAAATTAGATGGCTTAGTCCAGAGAGGTCACCATTTGCATCAATGACAAATGCAGGACAGCAGTTACTAGTGTGGGTTGAAAGCCAATTGCACACGAGATGAAAAACAGAACTACATTAACTAAAGTCAATGAACAAACATTTTCATTTGCTGGAGGTCCCAGCAGTCTGAGAGTAAGGAATTAATTGCATGTTTTCATCAACTAATCCTTTAGGCTCTCAAGATAATAGCAGAGATTCATATACAACAGAGAAAACAACGCATTCCCAAGGAAGATATCAGCTGACAAAGGTGGACAAAAGGAAACGATGAGTTTCACAGTGATTTCAGTGATCAGCTGAGGAATTTTGCTGCATCCAGGAAATTCAAAGTATAAAAAACAATAGATCTGTTTCTTTCCAGATTTGGTACTTTAAAGAAGTATCCTCTTGCTAGTCTGAAAAGCATCCCCCATGTTGAACACAAGGTAATCCTGTTACAACTGGTCAAAATAAGAATTAAATGGAGAAATAAAAGGTATCACCAAGGTATTTTTCCATTCTTGCCTAAAATTAGGTGCTTACGTCTATATTTAGGTATCTAAGTTAGTGGCCTGATTGGCAGAAGTGTTGAACATGCAGAAGCTCTCACGGAAACAATGAAAACTGCTGGGTATGCAACACATTTTATGAAAAGCAGAGATGCATAGTTGGGATAGGATGATGAGAGACACTACCTAGTTCACCGTGAATAAGGAGTTAAACTTCAGTGTTCCCCTCTCCTTGCATGAGAGCTCAGAAAAAGGTCTAAAATAGTAGTTTCCTGGGAGGTGGGAAGGGGAATATCAAGTTCTCCACCCAGCAGTCAAAGACCCCCAAGATGGGGAACTTTTCTGTTTACTTTCTCCTTACATTAATATATAATATGGCTCTGTGTGTGTAATAAGTTAATTTATATGTGCACGCACAGTACATAAACATATATATACACACACAAATCACTCTACCATCTTACATTAGCCTTCGTGTTGCACTGCTTACAATTTTGCATTTTCTTGCCTGTGTTGACCCAAAGGCAAGCCTTGTGTTGCTGAGGTCACGTTGATTGAACAACTCAAAGATAATCGAAATATATAACAGAATCTTTCAGTTCTGTGTCCAAACAAATGGAAAACCATGCTAGATGGATGCAGGGGTGAAAACAAGCTGGTACGGGCCAGTACGGCATATCGGTAAGAAGCCAGTAGCGGCCCATATGCAGTCCACGTTAAAGTGCTACCGCAGCAGCGCTTTAACGTCCCTTCCCCTTTTGCTTCCCCCCATCAGCAGCAGCTTTTGCCAGCGGGCCACAGACAAAGGGCAGGGACTTCCCCCCAGTTGTGCAAATGCAACTACTGTAACCTGTGCCTACAGCCTTCCTCTGCCTCAGCCTAGCTTCCCCAGCTCCCCCTTCAGGAACTGATAGGGTCCTCTTTTCCAATCACCACCACCCCACACCCTTCCTCAAGATGGCTTCTTACTAAGAGGAGTTAGCCCCAGGGTAAAAAATTACCCTCCATTACCACTCCCTCTGGCAGGTCTATCAAATAGGACTCTACTTTATTGTCCCTTGAGTCTCCTCTGACAACTCCTGCTTGAGATGTGAGCAACATCCTTTGCCTCAAGCCAGGATGTCAAGTCCAAGGCTGAGCAGCAGAGAATAATAAAATCTAAAAGTCTCTGAGGGGCTTAGACAGAACTTCCCAATGAGCAGGATAGTCCATAATTGGCCACAAGGGTTTCTCGTATTTTCCTCTGATGCAGCTGTTACCAACCACGGTCAGAGAGACACTAATGGACTAGATGGAACACTCGTCTGATCCACTATGTTTTTACATAGGAATTGCCATTCACTTAGTGTTCTTTAAACCTCAGCTGTAAAGTTTATAACATGTAAAATTTTAACACTACACCATTTTAATTCTTGAAACACACTAAGCAGCTACAGTAAATGCAAGGAAAGCTGAATAACTCATGAAAAGTAACCACATAACTGAGGTTGAGTCACTCTTCCTATCTTGACTTCCCATTAACGAGTCAAAAGATATTGCAGACTATCATATTATTTTTTTCTGGTTATTACTCATTTTATGATTAATCCAACTGAATTTTGCCTTACTGAAATTCAGTGTGATGCTGTAATGTAGTATCACAAAGACTTCTAAAGAGCATCTCACATTTCTAAATATAAATCAATCTGTTCCTTCAGAATAAAAAGTCACATGAGCTAGTTCCAGATGGTGACCTTTGGATAAGCAAAGTCATTAGAAATCATGAACCTCACTGAAGCATGCCGCAAACATGGTATTAGGCTGGCCTGTATAGAATACACACAGGCACTTTGTTTTCCACGTGTTAGTGGAAAACAAAGCTGGCATTACATTGCTGACAACCCAGCAGTACAAGTCCTCAGAGCGCTTTTGTCATTTTTAACTCAAAAATGACCTAACTAAAAGTAAGTAAACCATTTCTATAAAATAAAAACCCTGCACTTATAAAACCAGCAACACTTAAGGTTTCTAATTGGGATTGTCAAAGGAGCCTGAAACAGCTCTTTGAGGCTCCTTGGAAAATCCCAGCCTCTAAAGCTTGCACCTATATCTGGTGCAGCTGCAGCTCTCATCCCAGGCTAGATAGTACTCCAGGATCCTGTTGGTTATTTGTAGGACAATAGCTTGGCTTGGTGCATGATTCAACTGCACAAACCCATTTTTACTGCAAGTCCACTGGTGGCTCTAAATTCACTGGTGGAGAATCAAAAAGGTCTGTGAAGCTAAGGTTAAATTAATAGCTTTGGACCCTCTGCCCCTACCCAAGCCCCAACTTTCAATATTTGGGGGAAACTGGGTAACTTCAACAGTTCTCTACTTGCACTTCATTTCCCCCACACAGATGATCTGGGCTGTAACAGCTGGGCCCTGCCTGATGCTGTAGGTTCCGGTAGTCTCCTGTTCCACAGTCTCTCTCAGAAGCTCTTGCATACTATGGAGTGTTAGAACCTCAGTCTGTATTTTGGGGCATGAAAAATGTCCCAGAGAATGATAATGTCTCATAGCCTGTAAAACCAAGGAAGTCCCAAATTATGAAGTTTACACTAAACAGCAAAGGGGCTCAGAAGAGAAACTATTCACTATTGAAATTACCACCTTCTGCTGACAGAAGCAGGGCTATGGAGTATGGACACTCCTGTATAAAGAGGGGGAAATCTACAGATGGTCCTCCCCAACTCTCTGAAGTCTATTGTGTCCTCGACATTTCCCAAATACTCTTCTTCCCCTATGTCTATGGGATTCAAATATCTAAATCTAGATTTTAGATCCCACTGGAGAGAAACCCAGATACAAAGAATCTGAACTTTCTCAACGTTCAAGATTTGGCTCCAAAGTTTTGGTTTGAGCCTATCAATGTATGTTTTTCTTTAAGGAAGTTCTTCTGCTTTGTTTCAATCATCCACCCAACTGTCAAAAATCAATTGATTCACTGAGCATGTTCATTTGAGTGCATGTTATATTAGAAGTTTGAGTCACCTTTCTTATATTAGCCTGGAGAAGCCATGATTCGAAGCTCCATGCTATTCCTAAACTTATCATCTAGGGCTGTGCTTTGTATTCAGATGTAAATATGAATGGCTCAGTTTTGAAACTGCTTCCTATTCAACGCTGCATTAGAAACAAACATGGAATGTCCATGTTTTTTCATTTGATTTTGGAGCACTCAAGCTCAGCGTAGGTTGTTGATGGGCATAATGGAAGCATGGTTGATTTGAGAAATGTCACCTTGAATCAAATTTATACACTGATTCACACTACATTTTGGCTCAACAATCCAAAAGCAAGAGTTACTAACTTCTGAGCAACACCATTGTATTTTCAAAGAGTAGAAAAAAAAACTCTATGCATTATGGCCAAACTGGGCAGCTGAATCAGGTATAAAAAAAGGGAAAGCAATGGAGGATTCAGATCACATTGGTGTTTGCATTTCCATGTTTCTAAATTTACCTACCTGCTTCTGAAAAAAATGTATAGAAAAATATCTTCACAGATAAAATGAGATAACCTAATTATGGAAAAAACTGCTGAAATTAGCATGATAGGATGCCATTCAACTTACACTCCTGCAAAGTACTGAAAAGACCTCATTAAAAATAAGCTGTATGTGCAAATAAAGGCTAAACTCTATAGGATGTGGCTCTCCTTAAGAAGCAGAATAGCAGCATCCACACTTGTCACCTAATTGCTAAATTTCCTTTCAGTGCATCCATTAACAAACAGCTTACTCTGCAAATAGCAAGTGGCCATTGGGATGACTCCAAATGCTATAACTGCATCTCTTATAGAGATGCATGGAAAAATAAAGGCATTGAGTCCACACAAATGAGCTGGTTTGTTTTTATTAGTTCCCAGGAAGCAAGTCCAGACTCCCCGCCACACTGTATAAAAGCATTAAAAACATAATGGAATGACAATGTCCTCTGTTTCCAGACACTGTCCTAATGAAAACAAATGCAGAGCAAAATGCACTAATTTTAGAACAGTTCAACAGTATTTGCCTTCTGGTGCTTTATGAGTGGGAGGACTAAGTCCACCCGTCACCCTTAGCAAAGATATTGAAAGATGCCAATTTTGATCACTGACATTTAGTAATTTAGTCAACAAGAGCAAGTGTTTTGTAAAGTGACTGACAATGATAGAGGAGTCCGCAAATTCTGCAGAAGGAACGCACCGCATTAAGTCACGCCAATTTAGAAAAACACAATATGCATAAAGATAGCATCCATAGCTATATGTTTTCTACCTGTTTTTTCTTTAGATACATCAGCATAAAGAAGTTGTATCTTCCTTGTTTTGGCCATTGGTGGACCAGAGAAGTGAGAGGAAGCTCTCTCATTCCTTAACGATACAGGGGTGCTGAATGTTTAACCAATGGATCTCTTTTCCCAACTATTTGTGAGGCATTTGAGTTAAATTACAAAGTTATTAACAAAAGCAAAGCTAAAAAAAGGCTTTCAACAGCTGGTCTAAAAATTCTTTCCCCTCTAAGTTCCTCAGAATTAAATGTCCTTGGTGTTTGTAATATGATCACACAATGTCTACAGCTGCCCAAAGAATCTTTGGAGAAGTAGGAAATAAAAGGAGACCTGACTTATTAACGTAAAGAACTAGCAGGACGGAGGAAAAACAACTTGTCACGCATTTCACACACACACACACACACCCACACACACACACACACACACACCCACACCATTAAGAAACAAGAGAGGACAATTATTTGATGCTTGTATCTTGGCAACAGAAAGAAAATGAAAGCTTAGAATTTGTAGTATATTGGAAAGTGAAAAAAATATGTTGAGTGATGCTAAAATCAACAACTACTACAGATTTATAAAGTGCCAGAGAACAGCAGCACTGAGTGTCTCGGCAAAGGGAAAGAAAAAGTGCGAGGGAGAGCACACACCCTAGTATTAAATATTATTTTCTTTAAAAACAGGATCCATTAACCTGGTTGTGTGGATTCTTTTTTGTACATATCTTGAAAGTAATGGGACATGTTAAAAATCTCCGGCATTGCCATGAGGGATTATAGCCACAGCATCGGAGCTGCGTAGCTTCACAAACGTTTAATCCACGGGAGGGGGGGGGGGTGTTCCTCTTGGAAAAAAATGTCCACAGATTCATTACACAGTTACCATGGAAACTTTTTTTCTGTTGGTAAAGCACAGCCTGACAACAAGCTCCTGTGGGTGTGACCCCCTGGATTTGAATTTCATATTGCTAGTAAATGAGGTCCCATGTGAATTTCTTGAGGGCACCTTTATTCCCCCAGAGAGCATTATTTAAAAAAAAACGATGCTGTTGTTCAAAGTGTGGATGCAGCACAAGAGCCTTCAAAATGTTCACAAAAAACCACTAATGTGACCCTGAACACCTGAGGGAAATGCAGAAAATTCTAGCCCACAATTCAGCAACTAACATAGGTTACCTCCTGTTTTTCCTGTGCACAGTGGAAAATAAATGCTCAGCATATTTGCACCAATGGTTTAGGTTGCTTGATTGGGTATCCCAACTCATGCCAGGTAAGTATTCCTTATTAAACAAGGGGGTCACTGTCCCTCCTAAAAGAGGGGTGCTCTGTCTCCTTGTTGCAACCCCAAGAATTTCCTCCTTTCAACCCTCTCACCAGCATAGCCACCACCAGACTCCAGCACAGGCTGGAGAGCGATACATATCTCAGGAAAAACTTCCCAACTATAAGAACAGTAGGACAATGGAACAGACTGGCTAGGGAGATTGTGGAAGCTCCTTCATGGGAGGTTTTCAAAAGAAGGCTGGATAGCAGTCTTCCTGGCCCTTCTAACCCTATGATTCTATATTTGTCTCAGAAGTACCACTAGGTGCAACTCCCTTCTGAGCCCATTAATAACTCTCACTCAATAGGTCTTGGGGGCTGTTGCCTACACCCTCCAAGCACTGAGCCTGCCATCTCTATAGTATATCTAGCCTGAGCCAACCAGACTGGAGAATGAAAAAATGGGAACTGAACCAATGGCCAATACAAAGCACCAGTCATTAGCTCTCCAAAAAAGCCTCAGTTGTAAAACTGCATACCATTCAATTTTGTGGGACCATCCAATTCTCCGTTGTGTCTGGAATGCAATAGTGCCACATCACTTTACACTCTCACTGTATGATATATTAAACTGAGTTCAATACAGAAAGTCAGTGCAATCGGTACTCTGGAAGCAAGTGTTCTGGTCACTAAGAAATACTGTATGGATACAGCCACCACCTTTGATACAAAGCTAACAATGCGTTCTTTCATGGACGCCAGGGTAAATTTTCAAAAGCATCTAAATGATTTAGGAGCCTAAGTTCCATTGACTTTCAGTGAAACCTAGGCTCCTCCTAAGTCATTTACGTGCTTTTGAAAATGTTACCCACTATGAAAACAGAAGCAGATGTTCTCCTTCAATAGCATCGAGACCATAAACAACTCCATACCTAAAATAGCTAATAACATTAAAGCACTAAACAAAGTTGTAGCAAGATAAAGACCTAGAGCTTTCTATATCCATAATGCAGGTATCTCAGCCCACTAGCTATTCGCAATGAAACAAGGGGAAAAACAACTGAGGAGAGCTGGCAGTATTTCAAAGGGACACTATTAAGGGCCCAAATCAAACTATTCCGCTGGGTAGGAAAGATAGAATATGTGGCAAAAGACCACCTTGGCTTAACCACGAGACCTTGCAAGATATAAAAAATAAAAAGGAGTCATATAAAAAATGGAAACTAGGACAAATTACAAAGGATGAATATAGGCAAACAACACGGGAATGCAGGGGCAAGATTAGAAAGGCAAAGGCACAAAATGAGCTCAAACTAGCTGCAGGAATAAAGGGAAACAAGAAAACTTTTTATCTATACATTAGAAGCAAGAGGAAGACCAAGGACAGGGTAGGCCCACTACTCAGTGAGGAGGGAGAAACAGTGACAGGAAACTTGGAAATGGCAGAGATGCTTAATTACTTCTTTGTTTCGGTCTTCACCGAGAAGTCTGAGGGAATGCCTAACATAGTGAATGCAAATGGGAAGGGGGAAGGTTTAGAAGATAAAATAAAAAAAGAACAAGTTAAAAATCACTTAGATAAGTTAGATGCCTGCAAGTCACCAGGACCTGATGAAATGCATCCTAGAATACTCAAGGAGCTAATAGAGGAGGTATCTGAGCCTCTAGCTATTATCTTTGGTAAATCATGGGAGACAGGAGAGATTCCAGAAGACTGGAAAAGGGCAAATATAGTGCCCATCTATAAAAAGGGAAATAAAAACAACCCAGGAAACTATAGACCAGTTAGTTTAACTTCTGTGCCAGGGAAAATAATGAAGCAAGTAATTAAGGAAATCATCTGCAAACACTTGGAAGGTGGTAAGGTGATAGGGAATAACCAGCATGGATTTGTAAAGAACAAATCAGGTCAAACCAATCTGATAGCTTTCTTTGATAGGATAATGAGTCTTGTGGATAAGGGAGAAGTGATGGATGTGGTATACCTAGACTTTAGTAAGGCACTTGATACGGTCTCGCATGATATTCTTATCAATAAACTAGGGAAATACAACTTAGATGGGGCTACTATAAGGTGGGTGCGCAACTGGCTGGATAACCGTACTCAGAGAGTAGTTATAAATGGTTCCCAATCCTGCTGGAAAGGTATAACGAGTGGGGTTCCGCAAGGGTCTGTTTTGGGACCAGCTCTGTTCAATATCTTCATCAACGACTTGGATATTGGCATAGAAAGTACGCTTATTAAGTTTGCAGATGATACCAAACTGGGAGGGATTGCAACTGCTTTGGAGGATAGGGTCATAATTCAAAATGATCTGGACAAATTGGAGAAATGGTCAGAGGTAAACAGGATGAAGTTTAATAAGGACAAATGCAAAGTGCTCCACTTAGGTAGGAACAATCAGTTTCACACATACAGAATGGGAGGAGACTGTCTAGGAAGGAGTACGGCAAAAAGGGATCTAGGGGTTATAGTGGACCACAAGCTAAATATGAGTCAACAGTGTGATGCTGTTGCAAAAAAAGCAAACATGATTCTGGGCTGCATTAACAGGTGTGTGGTGAGCAAGACACGAGAAGTCATTCTTCCGCTCTACTCTGCGCTGGTTAGGCCTCAACTGGAGTATTGTGTCCAGTTCTGGGCACCGCATTTCAAGAAAGATGTGGAGAAATTGGAGAGGGTCCAGAGAAGAGCAACAAGAATGATTAAGGGTCTAGAGAACATGACCTATGAAGGAAGGCTGAAGGAATTGGGTTTGTTTAGTTTGGAAAAGAGAAGACTGAGAGGGGACATGATAGCGGTCTTCAGGTATCTAAAAGGGTGTCATAAGGAGGAAGGAGAAAACTTGTTCATCTTAGCATCTGAGGATAGAACAAGAAGCAATGGGCTTAAACTGCAGCAAGGGAGGTTTAGGTTGGACATTAGGAAAAAGTTCCTAACTGTCAGGGTGGTTAAACACTGGAATAAACTGCCCAGGGCGGTTGTGGAATCTCCGTCTCTGGAGATATTTAAGAGTAGGTTAGATAAATGTCTATCAGGGATGGTCTAGACAGTAATTGGTCCTGCCATGAGGGCAGGGGGCTGGACTCGATGACCTCTCGAGGTCCCTTCCAGCCCTAGAATCTATGAATCTATGAATCTATGATTGGGAGATAGGATCAACAACAGAAAATCCAAAAGGAAACAAACAAACCATTGTTTCCTGCAGTTGCCTTTTCTCCTCTGCTTCTGAAGCAATAGGTTGTTTTCTATTGCCATGTAATAAACATCTGATACTGCCCAATGTGTGTCATGGGAAAATATTGTGTGTTCTCATGTGGCTTTTACAACCAAACTGCACTCAAAAGTGCCAGGAGCTTCAATGGTAGTTCTGTATGTAGAATGTATGATCTTATTCTAAGCTGTGTCTTTTAGAAATGATGAGGAGAAAATTCTGATACCATGGAATGCACATCATCCTTCATTATCACCTTGTGGTTAATTTAAGAATATTAACATCATTACACCAGCATGAAATTGGACTGATCTCTGTGGAAGTGCATAGTGGTGAGTAATTCAGTCTACTACATTTCATGGCAAAAAGGACTCCTGTCATGAGGCAAAAGGTATAACTAGCCGGAAGAAACTACTTCTTTCTTTAACAATTTATAATCATAAAGCAGGGATGAAGTTTTTTTAAATCAGCATGGGCAGCTACAAAAGTGGGAGCTAAGTGGTAGGCTCTTTTTTTAAAATAACTCATTATTGAAAGTAGTTAGCTCAGACCATACCATAAGATATCTTTAGTTAGTGGGTGATGGCTGACTGCAAATCATTCCAAAGTATTTCAGAACCCTGAAGAACTCTGAGCAGCTATAATTCCCACAAGCTTCAGTGGGAGTTACAAATGTCTAGCAATGCTCAAGTTTTGACCCAAAATTTTCTCAGCGGGCCTGATCCAAAGCCTGATATCAATGGAAAATTCCTATGCACTTCAATAGACTTTGTATCAGGCCCAATAAGAAAAATCTAGGCGAGACAAAGGGAGTTTCTAAGGGACTCTTTCTAAGTGGGGTTGCAGGTTCCACCCAGGCTTTGCTCTTTTGCATTTACTACAGCCTATCTTTATTTTTAAACTGAATGTATTACAACGGATGTCTTTAGTAACCTCTATGGTGAAGTTTATTGCATTGTTCCTAGGTTGTCTTGTTGCATGAACAGGCCACGCTCTCAGGAGGTCAGCTCTGTGCTTGGCCATCAGCTCCCAGGGGGTTCAATTTTAAGGGCACAGATCCCTTGAAGCTTCACTGACATGAAACTGGGTTTTACTAAGCACTACACCAGTTGTTTTCATGAGAACCAACTAAATACTGTTTCCTTTTCACGTCTATTTCTGTTTGGGATTCCCTGGGGCTACAAGGAATTAGCACTGAGGATTTAAAGAGTACTTCTGACGGTGTTCCTTTTAGGTGTGTGTCTCCGCTCCCCAAGAAGTTCCTGGTTTTTGAGAAAAGGTGAACTGTGACTCACTTATGAGGGTTCCCCCTTTTTCTTCTACTTCATAAAGATGGCTTCAAACTTCTTTGCAAAAAAAGTTCTTCTATTTTGTTTTTAGAGGTTTGAAACATTTGCAAGATAAGGTCTTCATATCACAACATGGTCCAGTCCTGCCCTCTGAACAAACATGCTTGTTGTGACCAGATCCAACCACTGAATCCCATGGGCTGCTAAACCTTCTGGACTGATCACTATTCCTAGCTCTGGGTCTCCCAGGAACACTCCCTAGCTGCAGACCCCGTGTCTGATCTCACCATCCCTGCGAGACATGGATTTGGTCCAAGTCCTTTAGAGAAGACAAAGTCCCACCTGCCTCCTCTCCGTCCAGATGGTCTTCTGTTTCTGTAGATAAGATGGCTTCCTTGGCTCAGAAAGCCTTAAAGTGGACTAAGCTAAACTGCACAAAGGCACTTTTAGTGAAGAGTAAGACGGTCCACATGGGGAGTTAGTGCTGCACTTTAAATTCACACCCTAGCTTGTTCTCTACTAGCTTGCCATGTAGACAAACTCTTAAACTCACATTCTAATATGTAATTTACACACACACACATTCCCCCATCCCTTGCACATCACTCAGGGCTGGTCAACACTTAAACACTGCAGGTGAGCAGTTATAGCGCTACAGTGTAGACACTACCTGCGCTGACAGGAGGGGTTCTCCCTGGGCATAAGTACTCCACCTCCCTGGGAGGCAGCAGCTCAGTCAATGGGAGAATTCTGCCATCGACCTAGCGCTGTCTACAAAGGGGGTTAGGTCAATTTAACTGCATCACTCCGGGGTGTGGGTTTTTTCACACTCCTGGGCGACCGTTATACCAACCTACTTTCCTAGTGTAATCCAGGCTTTAGGAATTTGCCCTATAAAGTCTAAAGGGTGTAAGCCAATGTAATGTACGTTGTAAGGGATCAAACAGGTGAGTGCAGCAAAGAGCGTAAGAGAGAGGCTATCCCTTTCCACTTCCCCATTTCTAACTCCACAGGACCCAATTCTGTATTGCCATGCATTTTGTGTTGTGTTTGTGTCTCTAAAATCTGTGCACAATTCCATAAATCTCTCTCACACAGGGAAGCGAGCCTACAAACCTTAACTCCCCACCACTGCAGTCACTATACAGGACTCTGAAAGTAGTACTCTACTAGCTCACATTAGTAGCAGGCTGTGACGTTGCACTCCATAATGTTTTATGGAAATATGCTTATGAGTGTGAATATAATGTAACTGGAATATGTTTCATGCAAAAGATCTCTTGTAAGGTATCATACAAAGCTTATAATCTACTGATTGTGTTCATCCTATTTGTATTGGTGTATCATTCTTGTATCTGAAACTAGAAATATGAAGTATTACTCTGAGGTCCTATTGTAATTATGCAAAGTGTGGGCCATTAATCGTGGTTTGGAGGCTTGATAGCTCCCATTGACTAGGACAATTGGTCTGTTTACTTGCAAACCTTCCTGGGTGCCTGCGGGCCAGCCCTGGAAGAATGGAGGCTGTGGTCTCACAGGACATGTGAACATGTCACCTGATACTGGAATCCATCTTAAACCTGGTGCTTTTCCATTTAGAAGGAGAGGTGGGGACCCAGCGAGACAAAAGATTCCCGCCTTGTGCCTTCTGCCAGTCATGAGAAAACCCCTGCTTTCCACCTAAGATTGCTGCTGGAACTAACAAGGACTGTACCAGGAGAAAGGATTGGGCCCAGACTAGGAAGGAGACTAGTCTGTGACAGAAGCTTATTGGAACATCTCTGAGGGTGAGATTTTACCTGTAATCAGTTTCTTAACGTAATAGGCTTAGACTTGCGTGTTTGCTTTATTTTGCTTGGTGACTTACTTTGTTCTGTCTGTTATTACTTGAAACCACTTAAATCCTACTTTTTATACTTAATAAAAATCACTTGTGTTTATTAGTAAACCCAGAGTAAGTGATTAATACCTGGGAGAGCAAACAGCTGTGCATATCTCTCTATCAGTTATAGAGGCGGACAATTTATGAGTTTACCCTGTATAAGCTTTATACAGAGTAAAATGGATTTATTTGGGGTTTGGATCCCATTGGGAACTAACTGGCTGTCTGGGTGTTGGAGATAGGTGACCTGCTGAGCAGTTTTTGGTTAAAGTCTGCAGCTTTGAGGGCATGGACCAGACCTGGGTCTGTGTTGCAGCAGGGTAGTGTGTCTGGCTCAACAAGGCAGGGTTCTGGAGTCCTAAGCTGGCAGGTAACTACAGCTGAAGTTACCTCTGAGCCTATCAGGTGACAGTCCCAAGGGGGTCTCTGTGACCGAACCCATCACACAGGCATCTTATCCTCTGTATGGAGGAGAGCACAATATCCCTTATAGTCCCTATATCTGGTTATTACAGCGCAAGTGGTGAATTCCCATTCGATGTGATGTAGGAAGCAACACACCCCTTAGGTGGGAAGATTTATCCATAACCTATCCCTACATATTCACTATAAGTCTGTTCTAAACAACAGAAGAATCCTTCCCATTCATCCAGGATGCTGCCCATCGTGCGTCCCCTCCTTCTCTCCCCAAGGAGACATGTCTCTAGGACAGGGGCGGACAAACTTTTTGGCTTGAGGGCCACATCGGGTTTCCGAAATTGTATGGAGGGCTGGTTAGGGGAGGCTGTGCCTCCCCAAACAGCCAGGCATGTCCTGGCTCCTGCTCCCTATCCGACCCCCTCTGCTTCTCGCCCACTGACAGCACCTCTGGGACTCCTGCCCATCCAACCCCCCCATTCCCTGTCCCCTGACGGCTCCTCTGGGACCCCTGCCCCATCCACCCCTCCCTGGAGCACCGGTGGCTGGCGGCACTACAACCACACCGCCCTGAGCACCAGGACAGGCAGCCGTGCCGCCCGGCTGGAGCCAGTCACGCCACCGTGCAGCACACCGCGCGGCCACTGGGTCAGGCCGCAGCTCTGCACCTGCGCTGCCCGGAAAGAGCTCTCAGCCCTGCTGCCCAGAGCATTGCGCCGGTGGCGCAGTGAGCTGAAGCTGCAGGGGAAGGAGAACAGCAGGGGAGGGGCCAGGGGCTAGCCTCCCGGGCCAGAAGCTCAGGGGCCGGGTAGGAGGGTCCCGCAGGCCGGATGTGGCCCACAGGCCGTAGTTTGCCCACCTCTGCTCTAGGAACACTAGGCTGAACTGGAACAGTGGATTCCCCCAAGCTTACTGAAGATCCCTTTTGTAACTTTTCCTGTTAATCACAGCCTTGTCATTTGTTTTACACCTGTGCTAGGAAAAAAATTCATGTACCTTGCAAATCCTGCCCACCCACTAGGAAGGTGTCACACATCTCAGTTTGAGAAGCTTTAAACTAAAGATGCTAATGCAACATACACGTTAGTCCATTCATACAGATCCTGACTTTTCTCCCATTGACATCGATGGAAGTTTTGCCATTCACTTCAATGGGAACAAAGACAACCCCTAATGAAACAAACATAAAAAGATAGAACAGAACAAAAGAAAAGAACTTACTGTGTTTGCTTTTTACTCCCATTTTAGTCTGCAGATTATTATTATTTACATTCACCCTTTAACAGTTGTCCTCCAGTGAATAAGGCCTCCTGAAGTAATCAACAGTTGTCTGAGGGTGGGAACTTGCAAGTTATTAGCATTCTTCACCTCTGATCTTGTAACTGGTGATCTTGAAGTGCCAGAAGCACACACAGAAACCTCGGCACCAGAGTATATGCTACCTTTAGAAGCGCCATTAGATCTGACACAGGAGCCTAGCACACATCTGAAGAGCACCATTCTGAGTGGCCGGTTGTGCCATTAAGAGGAAGTTTCAGAACTCCTGCCTATATTGATTAAGCTTCCTGCACTGTGCAAGGCTTCCCAAACAAATACATGAGAAGCAGGGGGAGAATTTTCCACAACTCATGAAATCAAGTCTGATCTTGAATTAGATTTTGCGAGCATGTCTCCAGTCCCCCTGGCAGATGGCCCACACAGGAAGGGTTTCCTCACAAATAGCTGTTTGCACATGGTGTTCTCTAAAAAAGATAAACCTGGTAAACAGACACCTCATTAATAGGCCATTCAGCAACCCAGCCATGAATCAATGAGTAGCACACTAAACCACTTCATAAGCCACTACCACAGAGGTTAGGGTCACCATATGTCAGTCCCTTTTCTATTTAGGAAATCTATTCCTATTGTCTGCCAGGTTGCCACAAGGAGTGCAGGGGTTGGGATTGAGGACAATGGACATGATCCAGTTTTGGAGAACAGTATCAGATAACTGGGCTACAGACAGCCAATCAAGAAAAAATTGTGTCTCGTTCTAGTACATAGAAAAAGGAGTGGTGTGGCACATTTTTTCCTGTTGGTGGCAGCCTGCCAGTGATCAACTCCAGACAATGCTTCTCAGACTCACCTTTAGAGCAATTAGCAGCGATGCAGAAGGACACTAACACAAAGGTATTGGATGTTTTAAAATGAAAGTAGCATTTTTTCCACCTCAGCTTCAAGTAAAGATGACCAAATCTAAACCCGTTAAACATTGCTAACCACATAAAAGATGCGGCTAGGAACTCAGTTCTCACTGATGAACTAGTTAGAACCCATGAAATATTCAGGAGATGAATAAGTGGAGCTCCCATTTGCTGAGTGGTGAATTTGCAACAGCAGAAGTAGCTCATCCTCCCCATGTTGAGAAGTTCCTTACTGAGCGGTGAAAGTTCCCTCTCACCCTTTTTCTCTCCTCCGTCCACTACTTGCCTGCCTTCCTGGCTCCCCCAGATGATTGAAATAAAGTGAGCTGGGAAAAGGGAGGAAGGAGAAAGAGCAGACTGACATGCCTGGTAGGGCTTCTGTTTTCTGACAATTTTTGAGTTTCAGGTATGTGTCAAAAAATCTGGGTTTTTCAGGATTCTTTGTATATATTGTAACAAGTAATGTATATTACTCATTACAGCAGTATATAGCGTTATGAGTATCCTTGTAATGTTTCCTGGTACGCTTTAACATAGTACTCTTTCAAAGAGCACTACATTAAAGCACATTACATTTATTACACACCAGAGTCTACACCAGGGGTCAGCAACCTTTCAGAAGTGGTGTGCCGAGTCTTCATTTATTCACTCCAATTTAAGGTTTCGCGTGCCAGTAATACAGTTTAACATTTTTAGAAGGTCTCTTTCTATAGGTCTTTAATATATAACTAAACTATTGTTGTATGTAAAGTAAATAAAGTTTTTAAAATGCTTAAGATGCTTCACTTGAAATTGAATTAAAATGGAAAGCCCCCTCACCCCCCCCCCCCCCCCGGACCAGTGGCCAGGACCCAGGTAGTGTGAGTGCCACTGAAAATCAGCCATGGCCAGGCGGCTCTGCGCAGAGCCCCGTTCGCAGGCGCCACCCCTGCAGCTCCTAATGGCCACAGTTCCCGCCAATGGGAGCAGCGGGGGTGGCGCTTGGGGTGGGGGCAGCGTGCAGAGCGAAGCCCCCTGGCTGCCCCCACCCATAGGAGCCGGAGCGGGCCCATACTGCTGCATCCAGGAGCTGTGTGGAGGAGCCCCCGACCCTGCTCCGCAGCTGGAGCGCCGGAGAGGGGCAAGCCCCAGACCCCAATCCCCAGCGGGACCTCGAGGGCCAGATTAAAATGGCTGGAGGGCCGGATTCGGCCCACGGGCCATAGTTTGCCCTCCCCTACCTTATCCCCTTTAAAAGATTCCATGTGTTTCTTATAAACATAACAATACCCATACCCAAACAACCTTTTTTCTCAGCACATTGCTGATTTTGTATGAAAAATTGTCTTTGCCCTTTCTAAATAATAGTGCTGTTCCAGCACTCAAAGAGTGACCAGACCACACTGAAATTAATCTGTGGCTGCATAGCTACATGTCTACACTGCAGCAGCGAGCAAGCCTCCCAGCCCGCGTAGAGAGATGGGCTAGCGGGGCTCATGGTAGCACACTAAAAATAGCAGTGGATGTTCCAGCTTGGGCTGGATCTCGGGCTCTAACGCCCACCCCCTTGCCTAGACTTCAGAGCCCAAGCCGTAGCTTCAAAGCACTCTCTATATAGCTATGTTTAGAGCACTAGCCCAAGCCCTGCTAGCTTGGGTCTGTTGACCCAGGCTAGAACACTTGCTTCCACTCACTCCAGACTTCTTCACAGACATATCCTTAGTGGCCACAGTGACTTCATGATTGGAAACAGATATAATTGGGACCTTCTGCTCCAAGATCAGGAGACTCTTGGTTATGTGTGGGAACATTAAGATTTAGATCTTCTTTGGGGGCCAGGAGCTAAAGCAGGTAACGAGTACTTGAGATTCCATCTTGTACAGGGTAGCAGAACACACGCTAGCCAGTATATGATAACTGAAATGGTCTGCTGCCTCTTTATATTATGCTCTACTGGTGAAATCTGCACCTCTGCAAAGGGTGTTTGCCTTGTTCTGGCAAAACTTGAGTCCAACTTAAGTGGATCTGGGAGCAAGCTCCCAGCCTGAATCCACAGACTCATACTAGTGGGGCTCCAGCTACAGTGCAAAAAATAATACAGACCTTGCTGCTTGGGATGGAGCTCAGTCTCTCAAGCCGAGGGAGACATAGTCTCTGGAAAGTGTTTTCAAATGTTGGCAATTATGTACCCCCTTTACCATTTTTTATTTGAAAATCCATCTGCCACTACTTTTTAAATACAGAAACTCAATTAATGCTGAGTAAGCTTCAGAAGTTTACAGTAACTATCCAAAACTTTGAATACTTCTTCAAGGCTTATTTGAGATTCTTGGGTTAAGGTATCAAGATGGGAGGGGCCAGGAGGAAGATAGAGAGATTGGACTTCTGTGTGAAATTTCAATTTCCTTCCACTAGAGCGGTGAAAGTTCTTGAGGTTTTTATTGTCCCACCATGAAAAGTTACAAAAGAGAACACAGGTTGTGTGGCCTTCAAAATTTTTCACATTTTTGTTTTTCAACAAAACAAGAAACATCATTTTTGAATTATCAGGGTTCCCTTACCCTCACTTCCTCCCCTCCCACCCCAGCTTTGGCTGGGTTTTTGTTTTTGTTTTTTTGTTTTTAAAAGGGGTGGGGAAGGAGGGGGGAAACCCAACTAGACAGAACTAAGATGTATGAAGCAAACCAACTTTTTTGAACCTCAGCACACGTTCCCTGTGAGTTCACCTCTATCCAAGTTCTGGTAGAAACTCATGTCAGTTCTTCTTGTATCTGCACAGATTTGCCCATTCTTAGAGTTCTTTCCTCTTAAGCTCCAAAAGATGCTAAATATATGGCCTCACCAGTGGCCTAGTCATTTGAATATGCCTTTAAGTCTTTAACAATCAACATGCTATAGTCATGAACACAGAAATATTTTGTACTGAATAAGACCAATCTAACCTGCACCACCTTTACCAGCAATTAATGGGATATGATGACAAATCTATTAAATGCATCAGCTGACTGCTCTTCAAATTAGAAAGGTAGATTTTTAATTCAACTGAGCAACAGTTCTGTAGGACAAAACCAGTTTGTTTCCACAGAGTTTGGTTCCTTCTTTGGAGTTGACTAATAGCTGCTCATTAAAATATGAGTGTCCGGACACACACACACACACTCTCTCTCATTCTTCATGAATTTTCAGACAGTCATCCCTTTTGTTTCTGATTTCAGGATCCACCTAATGCCATTCTGTTTCTTTAAAAAAATGAAAACCATGATTGATAGGTCTGTTCGCTCATAATTAGTTATTTATAGAATACCTATCTTCCTAGTTGAAAATCTCCCTTGCCCCTGCACCTAGGCATGATGCATACAAGTTTCAGAAGGGTCCAAAAGCCAGAGTTTCAAAGGTATTTAGGTACCTAAAGATGGGATTTTCAAAAGGGCCTATGCAGGTTTGGCATTTAACTTCACTGAAATAATAAAAGTTAAGAACTTTGTAAAGATACAAAGCTTATTTATTAAACATAATATAAGATAGACATCAAAGACAAGTGACTGAACATAACATGTAAACACACACAATCAGATGGGAATACATCCCTAAGGTTTCATTTAAACATCGGTGCAGAGATGGAAAAAGATAATTATGTATATAAAATGTTAGTGTAAGAAAGTGATGCCTGGTAAAGCAAAGGGCTCAGATTAGTGCTTGCGCTTCAAAGGGCAAGCATGCAAACAGAGCATGTACATAAATGACGTCAGTTTTCAAAATTTCACTGTAAAAAGAAACTACTTCAGTTAAGTGGCATGATGAATTCTAATTAATAGAAAGCATTCAACTGAAACAAAAGGCAAAAACATCAGTACAGAATAAACAGAATCTCACATTAAGGACCATTTACTCTGATAATTCTGTCAAACTGATAGCAGTAAGTGAATCTCATCTCTCTGTGGTGCTATAATTGGCATCCTCAATGCTCACACACGCAGATTCAAAAACAATTAAACTCTATGCCTTAGCCATGGAGATACGACAATGCCAACAAGCACCTAGAATGACGATAAATTGTTGGCACTTCTGGGATGGAAACAAGCTGGAGTATGTTAGTACAGTAGGCTTAATGAGATGTTACGGTGTCTGTGTGGCTATGGGATAACACCACCTGACACAGATTCAAGTTACAGCTGTGGCTAGTTTAAGTGAAGCCTACTTAAAACACTCAACAGCTGCTGGGGCCTAATGATCTCCCTGAGTACATGTCTTTGCATTGCTAGATAGTGCTATTGGACCCAATCACTCCTGAGCAAATTTAAGAGGGGAAACGGTGAAACATGAATCTTAGGATCCTCCTACCCTCCTGACCATAACCAAACACGATAAAACTGGATGTGCCTGAATCGCTTTCTACATTTTGGGCCCAATTCTCCTCTCATTTACATTTGTGGGAATCAAGAATAACTCCTTTTAAGTCAATGGAGTAACATAGGTTTAAACATGTTTAAGTGCGACCCTTTGTATCATTTCACCTTAATATGCTATAACAGGGGTGGGCAAACTTTTTGGGCTGAGGGCAGCGCTTACCTCAAGCAGCTCCAGGAAGCACTGGCCATGTCCCCCCTCCGGCTCCTATGTGGAGCAGCGGCCAGGCAGCTCTGCGCGCTGCCCTGTCTGTGGGCGCGGCCCCTGCAGCTCCCATTGGCTGCAGTTCCCACCAATGGGAGCAGCGGAGGCGGCACTTGGGATGGGGTCAGCATGCAGAAGGGACCCCCCCTGGCTGCCCCTATGCGTAGGAGCCTGAGTAAGGCCATACTGCTGCTTCCAGGAACCATGTGCATTGGCCCCTGACCCTGATCCCCGGCTGGAGTGCCAGAGCGGGGCAAGCCCCCGACCCCACTCCCTAGTGGGAGCTCCAGGGCTGGATTAAAACAGCTGGCGGACCAGATCAATTTGCCCACCCCTGTGCTGTACTATTTATGAAAAACCCAAACCATCAACTATAAAGATTATCGGGAGCCAATGTGTCTTGGCTATATTGGAATTATTGTATTAAATTGCTCTGAACAAAGGATATCAATTAGCTATCTTTATTTAGGAGGGGATTTTCAAAAGCACTCAGGGTTGGCCAGCTTTGCTCCCACTGAAATCTATGATTGTCTGTAAAGGAAGCAGAATTGGGTTAACACTGAGTGCTTTTGAAAATCCCTCTCCTCTTGATTATTACTTCACCTGCCTTAAAATGAGCTTTCATAAATGGATTTTAAGAATTATCATGTTTCCTGGTTGCAGCAGGAATTACCTCTTTTCTTTACGACTTTACAGCAATACCAGCCCTCCTCTGTAGATTATAGTGGACTCCCTGCACCTTGTATGACACTATCTATTAGGAAGACAATTCTTCATTGTTCTTTCTCTGTGACAGTGATAAATGTATTAGATTTTGGGCATGTCTACATTACAATGTTAAGTTGATGTTAGCGTACACACTACAGTGTTCCTCCCATCGCTGTAACCCAGCTAAGGCAACCTAGTAAATCCACCTTGATGAGAGGGATAAGGCTTAAGTCGACATAGTTCAGGCAACGCAGTGTTACTTGCATCGCCTGTTGGCCATCAGAGTGGCTGAAGCCGGAGCCATGAAATTGACAAGAATGTACATTTCACTGCTGGTAGGGTCCCTGTTTTGAAATTGAGTGGGGGGGGAAGCGTTCCAGCTGTGAGCCCCAGCAGTGCTGACAGTGGGAGCCTTGCTGCTTGGCGCTGAGAACCCAGGCTGTGGACTCCCCACAGAGCTCGCAGCTGCTGCCCGGGCTCTCAGCTCCTCGCTGTGCACAAAGCTCCCTCCTATGGGGATCTGAGAGCCCGGGCTCTCCTCCCCCCAACGCTGCCCTTCTTAGGTCAGTGCAAGCACTCCTGGTGAGGACACACACCACCAACAGAAGGAGGGTAGCATGGACATGAAAAACCACAGTAATTAGTGCAGTGGCTCTAAGTCGACCAAACATAGGTCGACTTACTTCTGTAGTCTAGACATGGCCCAAGTACTGCACCTTTCTACAGTACACTTACTATAAAGAGGCAGTCATTGCGCCATCGTTAAGATAATAACTAAAATTGGTGGAAAAGTTTTATTTTAGCACTATCATGACTTTGGCATGAAAAATTGTCTCAGCCAGACAATTCCCAAATTTACTCTTACAGCAAAGTTTGAAGGAAATAGGTCAAACTGAGTTACAGGTTATTAGAAATTACCTTGATTTAAAATTTTGACTTTTAAACTAATATTGCTTTGTCTCTCATCCCTTCAAACTTTCCATACAATTGAAAACTCATCTGCTGGCTGTTTGAAGACGACATTATAATAAAGCTTAATGGTATTGACATGGATAATTTGGGGTCTGATCCAGTTCTCTTAGCAATCAACTAGAGTAATGGGCCATTTCTATCCCCAGGGATGTCAATGGGAGGATTTTTTTCCACTGACATCAGTGGAAGCTGGATTTGGCAAGACATGCATGTGGCCCACTATTGACCAGCTGCAGCCTAGAGAATGTTATGTTCAATGGCCCTTCTACAGGTGACAGCTAACAGACCTAGGCCTTGGCTACACTTGCGAGTTACAGCGCAATAAAGCCTCCCAGAGCGCTGTACCTCACTCACTGTCTACACTGGCAAGGCACGTACAGCGCTGTATCTCTGTGGCTACAGCGCTGCTGGTACTTCACCTCCCCGAGAGGAATAACCGCTGTTGCATAGTGGCTGAGACGTTATTGCTGTAATGTAGTCGTGAGAGTACGCACTGACCGACCTCCGGAAGCTCCCTTTGTTTTGAAACGGCACTTCCGGGTTGGAGTTCAGAGCTCCATTCTGGGGGCTGCTTATCAAAAAAACAAACACATCTACTGTTTACTTTGAATGAATGAGTGAGAGGCAGGCAGGGGAGTGCCGGCAGCAAACTGTTAGCTTGAAGAGAGAGGTGGGCGGGGGAAGTGGGGAGGGGAAGGAGGAGAGGTTGGGGTCCGTTTCGGCAAGCGGCTGCTTATCTGCTCTAAAAAAACAAAAACAAAGCCCCTGCTGTTTGCTTTCAATGAGTGAGAGAGAGGCGGGGAAGGTGGGGGGGGGTGTAAACTTAGGAGATAATGAGCTGACACTCTGCGGATACCCCAAAAACCCACTCTCTTCCCACACGCTCCCCGTCACACTCCACCTCACCCCCTCCCATTTGAAAAGCACGTTGCAGCCGCTTGAACGCTGGGATAGCTGCCCATAATGCACCGCTCCCAATACAGCTGCAAATGCCTCAAATGTGGCCACGACAGTGCGCTGGCAGCTGCCAGTGTGGACAGACTGCAGCGCTTTCCCTACTCAGCTGTACGAAGGCGGGTTTAACTCACAGCGCTGTACAGCTGCAAGTGTAGCCTTAGCCCTAGTGGTAGAGACCTCATTTATTTGGCAGGACTGAGGTTCCAGTCCTGGCTCAGCAGGATTGCATGGTTTATCATAGAGCTGTACGCTCTCCATATGCTCCCATTCCAAAACTGAGTTTGATTCCCTAGGTCATTTTTTTAAATGAAACTAAAAATGCATTTTGAAACTGCTTTAAGACTTTAAGGTTAAAAAAAGACTTTAAAATGACTCCTTTTACCAAATTTTGCAGTGTCCAATATTTCTTATGCCCTTCTACCTGCCCAACAAAAATAGACTACACTCTGTGATTTGAAATATATGTGGATTTTTATATTGGCTCATGTAAAGGCAGTTCAAGGCAAGAAATATTAAAATGTTTGCCAAATAATGACAAATTCTTAACTAGGCAGTTCTCTGAAGCAGACAGAGGGGAATCATAGAATATCAGGGTTGGAAGGGACCTTAGGAGGTCATCTAGTCCAACCCCCTGCTCAAAGCAGGACCAATCCCCAATTTTTTATTTTTGCCCCAGATCCCTAAATGGCCCTCTCAAGGATTGAACTCACAACCCCGGGTTTAGCAGGCCAATGCTCAAACCACTGAGTTATTCCTCCCCGCCCCCCCATCAAGCACGTTAAGTATTTTCTTTGAATTTTAACTAGACCAAGTAAAAATTAAAGGAACCCTTAGAATCTGGTAAGATTACTGTGCCTGTTGCATTTACCCAAATAAAAGCCACATTAGTGTAGAATTATGTGCTCAGGATTGTTTTTCAAATATGACAATAACTGAGAAACAAAAGTTAAAACTTGCACCCTGGGATGCCTAAAATGATGCTGCAAAATCCGTATTTAGGCATCTAAATAAAAATGGCCTGATTTTCAGTGGTGCTAAGCAGCCTCAATGGTTCTCAATCTGGGGTACACATAGCACAGGGAGTACGCAGTGGTCTTCTAGGGGGTACATGAACTAATCTAGATATTTGCCTAGTTTTTCAATAGGCTACATAAAAGAGCACTAGCGAAGTCAGTACAAACTAACTCTCTACTCCTGGGGGAAATTTTGTGTGTCTGTATTGTTACAAACATACTTGCTGACAGGTATTTTGAAATTAATTACCAAAATAATTTAAACGGGCATGACTATGTAGTGTTATTTTGACAAATAAAATGTGCAGAATTTTAAAATACTGAGCACTGAATTTAATTTTTTGGCACAGAATGCCCCCAGGAGTAAGTGAATAGAGCCCACAGAAAGCCACACTTCTAAAGAAGAGCACTATGTAAGCTTGAAAGCTTGTCTCTCTCACCAACAGAATTTGGTCCAATGAAAGATATTACCTTACCTACCTTGTCTCTCTAAAACACTTCATACAAGTGAGTTTGCAAAAGAGCTTATGAGTAAAGTATATGTCCCAATGCCATCTACTGGGGTATGATAGAACTGCTGCTATGTAGAGTTCTCTCCATTAGATGAGATCATTCTATAACTTAAAACATGTTTCTATTCTGAAAAGCTATTGTAAAAGTGGCGTTGTGTGATTTTATGTTATTGTTTCTCAATCACTCTCTCCATATTAAATTTGCTCAGTTTACAAGTAAAACTATTCAGTGTCTCTTCCCTCTCCCCCTCTCCCCTCCCCCGCAAGTCACCTGCCCTGCAAACGCAGTCTGTGTTTTTTCCTTCTTGCACATCACCACTAGTATTAACAATCCTGCAGGCCAAATTATCACCTCAATTTTCAGGGTTGCACAAATATATGGAGTCATTGAGAGACAAACAAACCTTAGAACCCTCAAAGATGATATTTTTACAGAGTCATTTTTGGGGGGTAGAACGGCACTTCAAGGATTACTCACGCCACAGTTTAGTGATGACAGTCTTCAGTTCAAATTCCATTGATTCTTTATAGTACGTGTGCATCTGGATATTTAAAAAGTCCATTGCTGGGAGTGGAGGAGGAAGTATAACTACAAACTATTGCAAATTGAGAGAAGATTTTTCATCTGTTTCCCTACGTATTCAGCACTCTCAGCAGTGCAAATTAACAGCCCATTATATACATAATCTCACTTATAAAAATTGGAGAGGTAATTCTTCCAATTCCCTCACTCCAGTTAATATTTTCCTCACAAATTTTACTTATTTGTGCATGAATCATGTGCGCATAAAGAAAAGAATAATACATTCAAAGTCATATTGAGTCCAAGCGGAAGCTTCCTTATCTAGGAAATCAATGGTAAGAGTCCCATTGACCTTAACAGGAGATGGAGCTTCCCCTTAATGTGACTTGCAATAAGGCCAACAGGCTTCACCACCTATGAATCTCAAAGGTACAGCATATTCTTCACCAGCTATTCAGTGTCCCAAAAGTGCAATTCTGCTCAGTTTAAAATTTCAATGTACACTTTTTAAAGAAAAATGGAATTGTTCTCCACTGATTAGGGAATGTACCTTTGCCAGGCAATTAAAGGAGGCCCCAATCCTGCAGTTGACTGTGAATGAGTGCACCTAAGTAAAGCTTGCAGGATCATGGCCTGGGGACAAAATTCTCCTGTTGGTGATCTATACATGTTGAGAAAGTTTAATACCATAGTGAACAAACTAGGATTATTGACTATAGGATCCACATGGGTGGAATACCCAAATATTGGGCATTAGTATTACTCTAGAGGAATATTTTGCCCATAAATCCTTTTCCTACAGTATATGTTCAAGCAGGTCTCATTATCTGCATTATTTTTAATAATGTTCAAACTCTGCTACTGGAATTTCTCTGCTGTTGCTTCATGTCTGCCTCTGTGGCATATTAAAAAATTAATTGTGTATGTATACTGGAGCATGATGGCTTAGCATTTGTTTTATCTGAGCAAAAACTCAATTGAACAGTTATTCATGGAAAGTGAATACCAGAGGGAGGAAGAAAATTCTAGTGGAAGTTGTGTTGCAGTCACCGTTTCCCTACATCTTTGGAAACCCAGTTATATTAGCATTGTGCAAGCATATCAGAACCAGAAATGAAAGACTACAAAATGAAGAGAAACTGATAAAACAGCATCCAACTTGAAAGAATTGCAAAAAAATAAGATATCCACATAAATGGAGAAGAGAATACTAAGGGTATGTCTACACTACGAGACTAGTTCGATTTTTGTTAAACCGAACTTGTGAAACCGATATTGCAAGGTTGATCATGTGAATCCACATCAAGGACCTTAATTCGAATTTGTGAGTCCACAGTAAGGGGGCAAGCGTCGACATTGCAAGCGGTGCACTGTGGGTAGCTATCCCACAGTTCCCGCAGTCCCCGCTGCCCACTGGAATACTGGGTGTAGCCCCCAGTGCCTTGTGGGGCCAAAAATGTGTCAAGGGTGGTTATACGTAAATGTCGTCACTCGACCCACACTCCCGCCCTCCCCACGTGAAAGCGCCGGCGGGCAATTAATTCGCGCCCTTTTCCGCTGATTGACAGCTCGGATGCCACAGGACAGCAAGCATGGAGCCCTCCGCGATTATCGCTGCTGTTCTGTCCGTTGTCAACACCTCGCGCCTTATCGTGCACCTTTTCCAGAATCAGATGCAGAGAAATCGGGCGAGGAGGCAACGGAAGCTCCGGGAGTACATGAACTCTGAGAGGGGCACAGACCTCTCGCAAAGCACGGGACCCCGGACCGTAGAAATCATGGTGGCAATGGGGCACGTTGATCCTGTGGAACGGCGATTCTGGGCAAGGGAAACAAGCACTGACTGGTGGGACCGCATAGTGCTGCAGGTCTGGGATGAATCCCAGTGGCTGCGAAACTTTCGGATGCGTAAGGGCACTTTCATGGAACTTTGTGACTTGCTGTCCCCTGCCCTGAAGCGCCAGGACACCCGGATGCGAGCAGCCCTGACTATCCAGAAGCGCGTGGCCATAGCCCTGTGGAAGCTTGCAACTCCTGACAGCTACCGGTCAGTCGCGAACCAATTTGGAGTGGGCAAGTCTACCGTGGGGGTTGCTGTGATGCAGGTAACCCATGCAATCGTTGACCTGCTGCTCTCAAAGGTAGTGACCCTTGGAGACGTGCAGGTGATCATAGATGGCTTTTCCGCTATGGGATTCCCAAACTGCAGCAGGGCTATTGATGGGACACACATCCCTATCCTGGGACCGGAGCACCAGGGCAGCCAGTACATTAACCGAAAGGGCTATTTTTCTATGGTGCTGCAAGCACTAGTGGACCACAAAGGACGTTTTACCAACATCAATGTTGGATGGCCAGGCAAGGTTCATGATGCTCGTGTTTTCAAAAACTCTGGTCTCTTTAGACGGCTGCAACAGGGTGTTTATTTCCCGGACCGCAAAATAACTGTTGGGGATGTGGAGATGCCTATAGTGATCCTAGGGAACCCTGCCTACCCGCTAATGCCATGGCTCATGAAGCCATACACGGGAGCCCTGGACACTGAAAAGGAGCTCTTCAACTACCGGCTGAGCAAGTGCAGAATGGTGGTGGAGTGTGCCTTTGGCCGTCTGAAGGGTCGTTGGAGAAGCTTACTTACTCGCTCTGATCTCAGCCAAAAAAATATCCCCATTGTGATTGCAGCGTGCTGTGTGCTCCACAATCTCTGTGAGAGCAAGGGGGAGACGTTTATGGTGGGGTGGGAGGCTGAGGCAAATTGCCTGGCAGCTGATTACACACAGCTGGACACCAGGGCGATTAGAAGATCACAGCGGGACGCGCTGCGCATCCGGGAAGCTTTGAAAGCTAGCTTCCAGAGCGAGCGGGGTAACCAGTGACTGTTACGCTTGTTTAAACAGATGCTGAACCTGCCCCCGTTTCTTTACCCAGTTTCTGTTGCCTATCCTCTCCAATTACCAACCCCCTTCCCCCCCTTCATTCAACGCTTTAAAAGTACAATAAAGGAAACATTGTTTATTTGAACCGTCTCCATTACTGGTTTCTCGGTTAAGGTTTTAACCTGGGACACATATCGCGGCTGGTGTGTTGGAAAGTACGCTTCCAAGCTTGGGGAATGACATGCTCCTGCTCCCAGAGCAGTCCGAAGTGCTGGACTGCTTGTTTCAAGGGAGCCATCAACCCCTCCTATTCGCAACTGTGTGGTGGGGCCTCTGTGACTTTTTGGCCGTGAATTGCGGCCACAGATCCCCTGCTGCATGGATCTGTCATGCAGGCTATCGCCAGCAGCTAAAGATCAGCAGCCACCCTCCCCCACCAGAAAGTTAACCCCCCCTCCCCCCGTAGAGAACATGAAAACCCCCTCCCAGAATGACAAGTGTGCCTAGTGCATGCAATTTTTAGTGTGACTTTCTGTTGATCCTTTCCCCCTGTCTGTACCCTGGGTCAGGCGCCAGTCGTCTCCAATTACAAACCCCCTTACCCACTAACCCGAAAACCAAACTGTCCTGTGAAAGAAAGTCAGGGAAACAGCACTGAACAAAAAAACCATTTTTATTAAGGTGAGCATAGTTTTGAGATGAAACCTGGGCAGGGAAGTGTTGAGGGGTGCGGCTGGAGGGAGGGAAAGGACCCATCTAAAGTTTTGGGAATGAGAGCCTTCTGCTACTGGAGCAGTCTGCAGGGGTGGAGTGAATATTTCCACGGCCCCTGCCTCCCCTCGTCCTAGTGACTTTGGGTGAGTAGACGACTGGACTTGGTGGCGGGGGAGGGCGGTTGGAAATTACATATAGAGGGGCTCTTTCCTCCTGTCTCCTGTCCTGGAGAACGTCCACCAGGCGCCGGAGCGTGTCCGTTTGCTCCCTCATTAGCCCCAGCAGCATTTGAGTCGCCTGCTGGTCTTCCTGCCACCACCTGTCCTCGCGAGCTTCAGCCCTCTGCTCCCGTTCCCTGGCTGCTCGCTGGGACCTTGAGACGTCCTCTCTCCGCTGTGCAGCCTCCCTTCGGGAACAGACCATCAATTCGGAGAACATGTCATCCCGGGTTCTCTTTTTGCGCCGCCTGATCTGCAATAGCCCATGGGAGGGAGAACCACGGGTAGGGTGGGAGACACTCGCAGCTGTGGGATGAGAGAAAGGGAGTGAATTCCTCAGAAAGATACTTTTTCCAGAACAATGCCCATACTCTTTCCCTGTGAATAGGACCAAGCACAGTACCTATCACATGTTCACGTACTACAAGGTCAAATATTAGGTCTTTATCCTGAGTGTCTGGGGTCCCGGTGTACAGATCCCAGAAGCCTTGCCGAACACTGAAAATCAGCTCTCTGGAGACCATGGTAAGGTGATGAGTTTGGACTGCTGAGAGATTACTTCACAGCAGTGCTCTACTCCCATGTCTCAATCACTGTTCCCGGCTGCGGCCAGGAACTGCTGCTGCCCAAACCGCTCATCTACAGCGGCTCGCCAATCCTTTGCGCCCCCTCCGCATGGCCGCTCCCAGGGACTGAAAGTGCCCGTGAACCGCTGTGTTTGAACGGCTCGCCTACCCTTCCCCCCCCCCTCCGCGTGGCCGCTCCCGGGAACCAAAAGTGCCCGCGAACCGCTGTGTTTGAACGGCTCGCCTACCCTTCCCCCCCCTCCGCGTGGCCGCTCCCGGGAACCAAAAGTGCCCGCGAACCACTGTGTTTGAACGGCTCGCCTACCCTTGCACCCCCTCCACGTGGCCGCTCCCGGGAACCAAAAGTGCCCGCGAACAGCTCAGTATGAACGGCTCGCCTACCCTTCCTCCCCCCGCCCCCCCGCCCCCCCGCGTGGCTGCTCCCGGGAACCAAAAGTGCTCGCGAACCGCTCTGTATGAACGGCTTGCGTACCCTTTCCCCCGCTTCGCGTGGCTGGTCCCAGGAACTCTCCCTGCCTGCGCACTGCTAAGTGCGAATGGTTTGGCTCCCAACTCCCTCCCACCCCGCGTTAATGGAAACTGCTGGATGTCTTTCCTTAAAGGGAAAATGAAGCATTCCCTATACTAATGAAACCACTCATTCAAACCAAGGCACCATGACTGATATCACTCTGATGAGGATTACCGAGACAGAGAAAGACTGCATGATGCGTCAATGCCAGCAAACCCCGGGGCCGTATGCAGCCATGCTATGCAAGGCAATGATACCAGAGTAACTGCAGCTTGCATGGCGCGGGAAAGTATCCTACCATGGAGGAGACAATAAGGCCGCTCTCCCCGTGAACGTGCTACACAAGCTCTCACTGTACCTCCAGGAGAGCTTCGCGGAGATCTCCGATGGGGATTACTCCTCTATCCCCATACATATTGACAGACTTTTCGAATAGTTGCACGGGAAAGCGACTCCAAGCTGAAGCGCATAAGGCCAATTAAGCAATACTAACACATTGCTTACACACCATGCCTATTGTGTTCCAAATAAATGTCTAAAACACTGACCTGCTGATCCTTCGCCTGATTCCTGGTCAGGGAGGCTGCCTTGGGAGGGTTCGTAGGGGAGCTCAGTCAGGGTGATGAATAGATCCTGGCTGTCGGGGAAATCAGCAGTGAAAGCGCTGTCGACTGCCTCGTCCTCCTCCTCTCCTTCCTCATCTTCACCGTCCGCGAAAACCTCTGACGACGTGGCCGTAGATAAGACCCCGTCGTCGGAGTCCACGGACACTGGTGGGGTAGTTGTGGCAGCACCACCGAGCATAGCATGCAGTGCCTCGTAAAACCGGCAAGTATGTGGCTGCGATCCGGAGCGTCCGTTGGACTCCTTGGTCTTCTGGTACGCCTGTCGCAGCTCCTTGATTTTCACGCGGCACTGCGTTGCATCCCGGCTGTATCCTCTCTCCGTCATAGCCTGGGATATTTTTTCATAAATTTTTGCATTCCGTCTTTTGGAACGGAGCTCGGCTAGGATTGATTCATCTCCCCA
This sequence comes from Chelydra serpentina, assembly GCA_037349315.1. Taxonomy (NCBI): domain Eukaryota; kingdom Metazoa; phylum Chordata; order Testudines; family Chelydridae; genus Chelydra; species Chelydra serpentina. The sequence continues at coordinate 3,829,873 of JBAIAC010000032.1, forward strand.
CACAGCGATCAGATCCAAAACTTCCCGATCAGTCCATGCTGGAGCCCTCTTTCTATTCTGGGATTGCATGGTAACCTCTGCTGTAGAGCTCTGCATCGTTGCCAGTGCTGCTGAGCTCGCCACGATGTCCAAACAGGAAATGGGATTCAAACTGGCCAGACAGGAGAAGGAATTCAAATTTTCCCGGGGCTTTCCATGAGTGGCAGGTCAGAGCATCCAAGTACAGATTGCTGTCCTGAGCGTCCACTGAGTGGTGCACTGTGGGATATCTCCCGGAGCTATTAGCGTCGAATTCCGTCCACAGTACCTCGAATTCGACATGGCCATGTCGAATTTGGCGCTACTCCCCTCGTCGGGGAGGAGTACAGAAATCGAATTAAAGAGCCATGTATGTCGAAATAAATTGCTTCCTAATGTGGACGGGTGAAGGGTTAAATCGAGTTAACGCTGCTAAATTCGACATAAAGTCCTAGTGTAGACCTGGCCTAAGTTAAATTTTTAGAATGATTTTAGCTTTAATGTTCTACATTAATACTAAAATAGACAGATGACAAAATGACATTGATACCAACAGTACTCCCAATTCTCCTCTCAAAAGTATAAATCAGCTATAGTTCTACTGAAGTCAGTAGAGTTACACTGACTTCAAAGTGATGTAAGTTAAGAATCAGGCCCAGTATTCCTTAAATCTGGTTCAGCTTACATGTACTTCTCACTACAGTAATGTGGTCTGCTTGGGAGAACTCTGAAGCTGGAACAGTAAAGGAATCATAGGTAAAAATTAAAGTTGCATTGGCTGAGTAATTGTTTATCCCCCAGCTGCACAACATTTGATGGTCTGTAACACTGCCTAACACATCAGTGTAAATTGTAGGGGAAGAAGGTCTTAAATGAATAGGAATAAGAAATGGCATCATACAATAGCAGCAAGCAACACAACACCATGAACTTCCACTTAACGGAGAAAGATGATGTTCGCAGTCTTCCTTGGGGAAGTTTTCAGTGGAATGATTACAGCTGCTATGACAACAAGGGGGAGGATGTGATGTCACGTAATGATCGAGTGACTGCAGTCACATTGTCCCAGCACACCGCTCTAGTTGCCAGCTGGAAATCCAGTAGAGACCTTATTAAGTGCATCTGTTCAGTAATTACTACAACTTTCCACTGATCACATTTTCAGCTTTGAAAACAGCCAGAGATCATAGGCTCCAGATACTGATGTAATACCAGGGGTTAAATTCTGAATCCTGAAAATCTCAAATTGGTAGCTATTAGAAATCCAGGGTCAGGTTTCAGTAGCACTATTAAATACAATCTATGTCACTGGAGAGAGAAGCTAGAAAAAATCAACACAATTGTTTATGAATTCTTGGAAATGCGCTATGGAAAATTAATATGGCTGGTAGGCTTCACCCTGCGTGATTTAAATTGCTTCAATTATAGGTCAGATTATTTTCTAGATTACTCTAGCTCCACACTAGTGTAAATCTTTGAGGCCAGATTCTCAGCTAGTGTAAATCATTATAGCTTTCTTAACCTCAGTGGAGCTATGCTGTTTCATACCCCTTGACTTGAGTGGTGTTACACCAGATTTACATTGCTGTAAATGAGAACAGTGTTAGCCAGCCTTTTATTTGTCTACACATAGCTACAGAGCCACAAACATGCATTTACACCGCATACGAAAAACAGACTAATTAGCAGAGCATACTAATTTTTAAAAAAATAGTTCTGTGACAGAACAAATCCCAAAAGACAGTTAGATTTGAAAGCTCTCTCTCCCAGTCTCCAATTCTTGTACTGGCCAGAAATATACAACTTTAATAGAAAAAAAATCAACCGCTTTATCTTTGATTTCTCTCATAATTTAGATTTGGAAAGGGAGGGAAACTTCCTAAATTCAGGCTTGTTTCATACCAAGTTTGTTTGGCCACCAGTCTATCCAAGGTGAAATATTTAAAATTACAGTGGCCATAGCAAACTCTGGAGGAGATATTGATTAGATTACCTAAAAGTCTTTCCTTCCTCTAACTTCTGTGTCCTATGTGGTAACCCAGACTAAGTCAGGTAAATAGAAATGTTCTAAGCGGTGAATTTAAATGCTTTTTCTAAACTGGTAAGATTGGAGTTCAGGCTTCTAGGATTCTCCTGCAACAATAAGTGACATCTCTGACACCAAATGCAAGGAGCCGATTTCCCTGCATTCCTTACACGACTTTAGGTGTTATCAGGGAAATACAGACACCTGAGCTTGAGTCTTGTCAAGTAAAAAAGGAACTCAGTTTGAATGGTTTACATTGTATTAATTTGTAATTTTAAAGTATCTGCAAATATTCTCTTACTGCTACAGATCTTAAGTAGTTATTTTACAGGTCAATGGATTTAATGAGACTAGTGACTGTGAAGTGCAAAACAACAAGATAATTTTGTTAGGCAGACAGGAAACATTGACTATTTGATTGGTATTGCGTGTAGCACCTTCTGCAGGGTGAAACTTGAAGCTGTCAGCTAAAAGTCTCATTGATCCCTGGATAAAGCTTAAGTAAACAGAGCTTGCAAAAGGAATCTTCCCTCCCCCAGGGTTGGAAATCATCGATGCAGCCTGTCACTGTGCTCCCCATCCAACACCATACATAAAGGACAGAGAGACAATCCCATTGTCTATGCCCCTGAACAACCAATCTCTGCTACCAGGGACAGCCATATTGGAGCACTGCTCTGTGGTTCATATACACGTATGAGTCGTGTGCTCCCTCTCAGCATCCTCTCCCTAAGGAATAAGCATGATCCAGTGGTTGGGATGCTAGTCTAGGACTCGGGAGACATGGGCTCAATTCCTCACTCCGCTGCTGACTTCCTGCGTAACTTTGGGCAAGTCATTTAGTCGGTCTGTGCCTCAGTTCGCCATCTGTAAAATGGGGATATAGCACTTCCCTACCTCACAAGGGTATTGTGAGCAGGGCCGTCCCTAGCTATTCTGGGGCCCTACGCAGCCCCCCATGGGGGGGCAGGCGTCCGTGGGGAGGGTTGGCCCCAGGCCTCCGCGGGGGGCGGGGCTAGCTTGAGGGGCAGGAGGGAACCGCCCCTCACCACTCTCCAGCGGCGCGGCTGGGGCCGGGTCGCTGCACTTCCTGCTGCCGGTGAGGGCAGGCCCAGCCCTCCTGGAGTCCTCAGGGGCGGTAAGAGGCAGGGTGGGGGCGGAGCAGGGGTGAGAGCAGAGCAGGGGCGGTGGCTGGAACAGCAAGTAGCTGTGCAGGGTACCAGGAAATTTGGTGCCCCAAATTTCCTGGTGCTCTACGCAGCTGTGTACTTTGCGTATGGGCAGGGATGGCCCTGGTTGTGAGGATAAATACATTAAAGAACGTGAGGTGCTCTATTGAAGAGTGACTCACCAGCTGACATACCCCCTCATGGCAGGGCAAAGCTCAACAGGACCTCCCTCCCTCCGCCCCCGTGGCCTTGTTCTGACAGCCATTCAGGCCCAGTGACGATTCCATTCTTCTAGCAACTTGTCCCTCCACCGAGGTCACGTAGTCTCAACCCTTCCAGGGTAACAACGTCCCAAATTAAGTTTCCAGCAACACTACTAGTCATCCATACAGTCTCTCTCCCCATTCCCAGGCTCCTCTTCAATCCCACTCTTCTTTCAGAGTAGCAAGTTCCTGGGTTTCTCCCCAACAGAACTCAAACACCCCTGAACAAAACCACACAGAACTTTAGCCGCTGGTACCTGCCCTGGGCCTGAGTTTTTAGTCCCTCTGGGTTCTCTTCTGGAGCACTGACCCACAGGGCTACATACCTGGAAACTTGCCCGTTTTCGGGCCCATCACAGAGTTAGCTCCTTCCTGTAACTTCCCCATACTTCCCCTCCCAGAAAGCGGAAGCTCTCAACTGGGATACACACTTTGGGGTACAGACAGGTCTTCCAGGGGGGTACATCAACTTATAACTAGATATTTGCCTAGTTTTACAACAGGCTATATAAAAAGCACTAGTAATGTCATAAATTACTTGTTTATACTGCTCTATATACACTATACCAGGCCTGCACAACATATGGCCCGCGGGCCACAAGAGCCCGCGGGGGGAGTGGGGTAGAGCAAATTTTTTTTTTTCTCAACAACTTTGGCGGCCGGAGAGGGTTTTTTTTTTTTTGCTCAACAACTTTACGAGTTGTGCAGGCCTGCACTATACACTGAAATGTAAGTATAGTATGTATATTGCAATTGATTTATTTTATAATTATATTGTAAAAATGAGAAAGTAGGCCATTTTTCAGTAATAGTGTGCTGTGACTTCTGTATTTTATGTTTGATTTTGAAAGCAAATAGTTTAAGTGAGGTGAAACTTGGGGCTATGCAAAACAAATCAGATTCCTGAAATGGGTACAGTAGTCTGGAAAGGATGAGAGCCACTGCGCTAGACCCCTTCTTTCCTAAATCTTCACTTTCCTGAGTCTCTCTCCACACTGTTCTTCTGAATTCCTTCCTCCTCTTCAGCAGGGTCTGATAACAAATCGATAAGTGGTCTAATTGAGCCTTCAGGCTCTCATTAACCCTTTTGCTGCCCGTATGGGTTGTACACACAATCACATGCTCAGATACTATGGTAAGATAGATAAATCAGTTGACCCACAGTGGTGATGTTACGTATCTAGAAAGTCAAGGGCAGGATTTGCCTCAGACAGTCAAAATTCAAAAGAATTATACAAGGTAACCAGAGGAATTCTCCTTAGGAGTAACGATGATGATTTTTTATTTTATCCACTATCACCTATTCTCCTTGTCTAAAGCTTATGAGCTTATTTTCCTACACGCAAGGCCCAACCATGGCGGATAATGCTGCCTACTCTCACATGTGAAACACAGTGCAAAGGTTTTACATTTCACAGCTTCCCTTAGAAATTAAATTGACAGGGAAAAAAAATACTTTAGAAGTGATCCATACTGAGGTGCCACAGCACGAATCTGATCCCATTTCAACTCCACTGAGTTTGGCCTCAGAACTGGCAATGATCTTTCACCTCAGAATTATTTTGACATACAAGAGGTCAACCCAGGACACTGACTTTTTAATTGTGTGCCAAGATACATACCATGGGGCAAAGTGGTCTAGTACAAGAGGCAGCTAGGTCCTCAGTTGGTGTAAATCATCATAACTCCATTACAGGATTGCCAGGCCTTTGCAGGGGAAGCAAAGTAACTTTCTAGTAAAGCTCATGTAGGGCTCCATCCTGTAAAGTGCTGAGCATTCCTATGAAATGTTGAGCCCCCTCTAGTCCCATTGAAATCCCTCTCTCCCTTATAGATTCAGAGATTCCCAGGCCAGAAGGGATCATTGTGATCATCTAGTCTGACCTCCTGTATATAGAACTTCCCCAAAATAATTCCTAGAGCTTGTCTTTTAGAAAAACATCCAATCTTAATTTTAAAATTGTCCATGATGGAGAATCCACCATGACCTTTGGAAAATTGTTCCAACAGGCAATTACTCTTAAAAATGTACACCTTCTTTCCATTGTATGGTGTTACACTGTGCTTTGCTAGATTGAAGAGCCCATTATCAAATATTTGTTCCCCATGTAGGAACTACAACTGCAAAGACATAAAAGAGTGAATCATAACAGGAATTCATGTTGCTTATTATTGCATCAGGGTGCAATTCACCACTGTGTAGAGGGCCACCACAAGTCTACACCTCACCCACATAATTCTGATAATTCAACATCCATGGAAGTGAAGTGACTTTCATACATAGAAAACAGACATATCAGACAGATTTGAGTCTGGCTTTGTAATTTGGGAACAGAGTTAATAGCAACTTACACCTTTTTAGATTCTCGTTCCACAATAAGTTTGTTAGAGAGACAAGGTGGGTGAGGTAATATATTTTATTGGACCAACTTCTATTGGTGAGAGAGACAAGCTTTGGAGCTTACACAGAGCTCTTCTTCAGGTCTGGTAAAACCTGAACCAGACCCCTAGAGAAGTTATGTGTAAGCTTGAAAGCTTGTCTCTCTCACCAACAAAAGTTGGTCCAATAAAAGATATTACCTCATCCACCTTGTGTCTCTAATACCTTGAGACCAACATGGCTACAACACTGCATACAATATATTTGTTGTCAGTTTTCTTTTCACTACATTTGTCTTTCCTTTCTTTATATCATATTGTATCTGTATTGATTTCAGAGAATACTGACAAATTATTTAATAAAATAATTAAAATAAAGACATAAATTTGTATCATATAGCTAGGTTAGTATCACATTATCATGCTTAGAATTCCCAGTTCTACTCGTTCAGTTGGCAAGATGCTTGACCTAAACATTAAAATTACTAATATCAGTTCTTCTCTATCAAAAAACAGTGGTAAGCAGAACTCTTTTAGTTGCATCACTGGAACAGGGTTTTTTAAAAATTCACGTAACAGCTTAGTACTGGTGAAATATGCTGACTGAAATCCACAGTGATTGAAGTTTTCTATCTGCAGAACAGAAACAGCTCATGCATATGGAAGTGGAGCTCTCTTCACACTACCTCAAACTAGAATTCAGTCCTGACTTGGAAGGCCCACTTCCAGAGGTGGAAATGTACTTCATTCAGGTTCCTTGACTTCTCTGCCAATAGTGGTACCAATGACATTGTTTTTCCTGACATTGAACACATGGCCACTAAAAAATGGACTGAGCCCACGAAATGCATTTCACCTTGGCCACCAAAGAGTGATCATTTTCTTTCACAGCAATCAACAGAAGGAAAAATCTGAAAAGCCACTAAATTAGGTTAATGCATAGCATAGTTAGTGGGACCCTTGTAAGCTACTTGTATTTAGGAAGTGCAGTGCTGATTCCAGGTGACGTCCTAATGTACTAACATGACTCTTTAAAGAAGAGAAGTATATGCGAGCAGCACAGTACAAATGTGGGGCGAGTCATCCATACCATCTCAACTGCAAAGATGTTTTCCACCAACAATACCTCTTCTGAAAGCTGTTGCAGATGATCAAGGGAGCTCCTGGAGTTAGCACTGCACCTCTGAAGAAGCTGAAGGGAATCCCATTGTGACGATCATGAAAAAATGCAACCTCATTACAGGAAAGATACATTTAGGCTCCCTACCGCTCTCTCCCACAGGGTGTCAATGTAATATTACAATTCCCTTGTTTTTCCCCCCAAAGATTGAAGAAAAGGGATTCCTGAGAACATGTGGGCAATACTTGTTATAATTTCCTGTAAGTAAAGAGCAACTATGTACTGTCACTCAGATTGACATTTATTTTACATTAAGAGAAAAAACAGAACAGAAGTAAAACTTCCATGAAAGAGTACAGTGTGGGTGTTTCCTCTGTAGCAGGTGGCATCTGATCAGATTACAAAATGGCAGCTGCCATCAGAAGAACTCCTAAAAATTTAAAGTTACAGTACACATAATAGCAACTATTATCTAGCTCAGGGGTCTCAAACCCGCAGCCCGTGGGCCACATGCAGCCCGCGGAGTTGTTTTCTGCGGCCCGCGAGCTCCCCGCCCCCCGCCCTCCCCTACGTTTACGTACAGTGGCTCTGATCCAGCGCGCACTGGGGGCAGGGCAAGCTCCTGCCTCGCCGCCCTGCACCGCTCCGACAAGCTCCTGGAACCTGGGGGAGGAGGGGCACAGGGGTCTGTGTCACTGTTGCGTTCAGGCACTGCCCCCAGAAGCTCCCATTGGCCGGGAACGGGAAACCGCGGCTAATGGGGGCTGCTGGGGGCAGTGCCTGGACGCAACAGTGACACAGACCCCTGTGCCCCTCCTCCCCCAGGTTCCAGGAGCTTGCCGGAGCGGCGTGAGGGCAGGACAGTGCAGGGCAGGCAGGCAGGGAACCTGCCCCCAGTGCATGCCAGGCCAGAGCCCACACCCCTCCTGCACCCTGACCCCCTCCCCTGAGCCCCCTGCCACACCCCAAACCCCTCCTGCACCCCGACCCCCTGCCCTGAGCCCCCTATCACATCCTACACCCCTCCTGCACCCCGACCCCCTGCCCTGAGCCCCCTGCCACACCCTGCACCCCTCCTGCACCCCGACCCCCTGCCCTGAGCCCCCTGCCACACCCTGCACCCCGACCCCCTGCCCTGAGCCCCCTGCCACACCCCGCACCCCTCCTGCACCCCAACCCCCTGCCCTGAGCCCCCTGCCGCATTCTGCACCCCGACCCCCTGCCCTGAGCCCCCTGCTGCACCCTGCACTCCTTCTCCACCCCGACCCCCCTGCCCTGAGCCCCTACCGCACCCTGTACCCTGACCCCCTGCCGCACCTCGCACCCCTCCTGCACCCCAAGTCCCTGCCCTGAGCCCCCACCACACCCCACACCCCTTCTGCACACCCTGGGGGCAGGGAGGGGGCAGAGTTGGGGTGGGGATTTCAGGGAAGGGGCAGGGCCTCATGGAAGGGGTGGAGTGGGGGCGGGGCCGAGGGCAGCGGCGGGGTGGGGCGGGTAAGGTGTCAGTAATGCGGCCCTTGGGCCAATGTACTAATCCTCATGTGGCCCTCGTGATCATTTGAGTTTGAGACCCCTTATCTAGCTAATGTAAAGACAGTCTTTACATGTAAAGTCTTTAATGTCAAGTACAGTGCAAACTTCATATCTTTCTCACTTGTTTGATGCTTGATAGTCCACCCCCCTCTTTGAATAAAAATCTGAACCATACATGTCAGCTAGTTTGAATACTGGAACTTCTGCTGAGAGCCTGTCAAGTGAAAATGTCAGAGAAACACAGAATCATTTTCCTCTAACAAGGTAAAGCGGTTTTCCTTATTCTAATAAAGCTACACTCTCACACTCTGCTTCACTGTAGAACCTTTACCTAAAACTTCTCCAGCCCCACTCCTGCCTGGAGTCATATGACAGATTTAAATAAACAGTGCACATATCTTTACAAGTCACAATATTTATATAACCAATGCACAAAATAGATTACCAAGGTAAATTTCTGCAGTGACCTAATAAGAACATTGTGTCTGTGTATGCACTTCATAAATACACTTCCCTGAGTCACCACTTGAAATTTAACACCAAAATGGGGTTCAATCAATGAATCAGAAAATCACAAACTTTGAAGACACAGAGGAATCAGAGCTTATGAACAAATATTGACATGAGACTGAACTACCATTGATCTGGACACAAAGCTCCCATTTATTTTAACTGGAGCACTGCATGCAGAATGGTGGCAGTGTCCTTTTTCATGACAGTGGCGCTCAAAGAATCTTTGCTGCAAGATCTCATAAATGGTGGACAACATTGTTATGAATCAGATCCGTAAAACCATTTATTTCAGGTAAGTGTTCCCTTCCCCCCCAAACCTAAACAATGTTGAGTTACAGTAGAACTCCCAACCAATTCATTTACTTCAATCGTTATAACTGTATTCTATAACAATACATTAATTGGACTCATGTGGCTAGGACACTTAAAACAAAATGTTATTCAAACACTTCTGGATATGAAAAGCACACGGTTAAAATTAGCTTTTAATCATAGAAAAATGATTAACAAAGAAGGAAAATATAATCTTGTTGACATTTTTGTTTACCATCTTCTCAAGTTGAAGGACAGTGGGTCTGACTTTTCACTTCCTTACATGTTTAGTTTTGTCAATTAGACCAGGTAGATATGAAACAGTAGATACAAAACACTGGCATTGTGATACACTAGTATTCTACGCTCACTATGCACCGGAATGACAAGACAGGGTGCAAGGCAAGAAACAGGCACTGTGTTTTCATCGCTAGTCTTTTAAACTTTCACTTGCACTCTGATTTGTTTATTTCTGAATGGGGAAATTGGCTATAGAGATCATTTATCTTTCTGGATCAAAGAATTACTTTACACTATTGAAGTCACTGGGCTAGATTTAGCACAGCATAAGTAGCCCCACTCCAGGCAAAAACTTCATAGACTGTGAAATTTCCAGATGGAGAGGGGAGTCAAATAAAGGTCTCAACACAAGTATTCCTTTCTTATTTTCTTTTTACTGACTACTGGGTAGACTTATTATCCTGAATGGTCCCATAGAAATCAAGGGACTTGATTCATAGACCCACTATGGTCCCTTTGCACAACTCCACTAGTGCAAAGGGACCATAAACCCAATTTTAGTGGCTAGTCAGGAAGTCTCCACTTGGTGTAGAGCACTACACCATGACTCCTCACAGCCCCAGTCATAACGGCTGTCACTGGGAGAAAGGCGCATAGCCAGAGTCTCTGCTTTCCTGATATCCCAGCTGCCGGAACTGTTTCTTTGGGCCACCAATACCAGGCTGAAAATTACAGCAGCCTCAAACTTGCTCTAATTAACACTATGGCATGAACAGGACACTGGTTGCAGAATGCCTGGAACCAAAGAACAGAGTTGTGGGGAAAGGGCATTTCCCCAATCTTCCCTGCATTCGAATTCTAGCATCCCACACAACTTATCTTCAATATTAGGCCCAAACCCTTCTCCAAGAAAAGCTACAATAAGTCTAATTGTATATCATCATTAAGCAAACAGCCACACAGTAAGTCATCTCCTAGCTGGAAGACATCAATTAGATGCATAGATAGATTAAAATGTACAGAGTTCCAGCTCAGCACAGACTGCTTTCAGCCTGATATTGTTACTGTATTAGTGCCTGATCCTCAAAAGTACCGAGTTCCCACAATTCCTATTAACTCCAATAGAAGTTGTCGGACCTCAGAATTTCCAAGGAATCACTGACACTTCGAAAACCTGGTTCTAAATACCGAGGCAGAATTCTCTTCCAGTTAAAAGGAAGAAATACTAATGTTAAGCCCTTTCCTCATAGTTTTTAGTTGGCATGCAATTGCTAAGAAATATTCACACTCTTCAGTACAGAAACTTACACATATTTGATCACTCAAGAATCCTTTGTGTACTAGTAATCTTAGGAAGCATGTTTGCAAAGTTATCACAAATGCATACGTCAAATCAGTGTACATTTGTCAAGCCACACAGATCCTTCTGAAATATACCTATCATATTCTATTTCTACATACTATAGTGTACGATAACATGCAAATGGTTGGTTGTTTTCCTTGGGTATCCGTTTGTGCGTAAATCTTGAGGAAAACATCTGTGAGATAACTGGACAATTGCCTTAAAAAAACCCAAGAAGCTGGAATTGTAAATCCAAGTCCTTTGATGCAAAATCTGGTTCAGTTTTCTCTATCATAACTAGTAATAACAGACAAATAGCCAAAACAGAAATCTTGTTGGTTCTAAGTATGTATTAATAAAATTAAGAACACACACAAATGCTTTGTTGCCTAAGCTAGTGCTGTGTCCTTCCTAGGCCCAAAAGGGAACAGCACCATGGGAATGCTAGTCCTCCAAACTGCCATAGAGTGATGCAAAGTGATGACAAATAACCCTATTTATTCATAAAGATACAAGGTCTTAAATAGGGCTTTATAATGAAATCTTGATGAAACTTTATTATGGAGAGGTAGTAGCCTCTCCACAGTTAAAGTAAAATAAAAGTAATGCATAATATTTGTGTTGTAGTTTTCCTCTTCAAAGTGCTGTATGAACATTAACATACTGCTTATGAAAATATTTTCCTGCTGTGCATAGTCTAACTTTAAATAGCTCTTCCAGAAAGTTTAGGTTTTAACAGTTGCAAAAGGCATTACAACTCAAGACAGAGGCTCGGAAGACAAGAGAGGGAAGTTCTCACATCCAACAAAAAGTTTTCATCCGTCATTAGAGAATGAAATTCTACGCTCAGCTACACCGATGTAAATCCAGAATAAACTGCACTGACTTCACTAGTGCAAGAGAGCAGAATCTGAGTCAATTTCTAAAAGATATACATAAAGGGACGGTTTCTTCCACATAGATTAGCCAAAAGTCCCACTTGAATTACAAAGAAAAATAAAATCGGCATGGTGGCTTGTTTTCTTTTTGAGATATACAGGGATTTGCATAATGCAGCCCAGTGAGATGTAAAATTTTGAAAGAACAGCGTGTTCAGATTACTCAGCGTGCCTAACCTTTGCACAGCAAGCCTCACACACACGAAAATCTGCAGACACCTGTAGCTTTGAGAAGGCTCACTTTTTCTCCCCTGCCAGCGTAATGGACACCAAGCACCAGATCCATTCCTTATGTAAACAACTGCACCAGGAACAAACATGGCCCTACAAATTAAAACCTCTCCTGAGGCACTTTCCAATTCTAGCATTTTTTCTTTTTATATTAAAAAAGAGATTATACGTTTCTACTTTAGCTAGAAAATAGCACATGGTCATAAGTTTTTGAAAGCTTACTAGATGAGCAGAGAAATAATAAAAAAAACAAACCCCCAAGCTCCCAGTGCTTATGTTACTGGACTTGTCAGAAGGAAATGCATTAAGCAAGTTAGAAACATGTAATTCTAAAACACAGTCTTTCCTGAGATAAGGCTCCAAAACAAAAGTTGTGCAAACCTCTTAATTAAACTATTCCAAAAACACATATAAAGGGGTTTAGAGCAGCTACTAGTCAAAGGCAAATTTCTTCAACAGAGGAAAATAAAGAAAACAGCTGGATACAAAGCAAAACAAAAAAGTTACAGGACATCTATGCATTTCAAAAAGCACTGTTGGTAGATAAACTGTCTCCTCATACTGTGCCTAACATACAAAGAAAGCTAGAAGAAAAGGGAGGGAGGGAAATAAAACCAAGAATTAAAACAAAAAGTCTCACCAATTGTAAAGCTAAAGCCATCAATGCTGAAAGTGGCACTCCGGCATTTTTTAAATCCTTCTTTTCTACTGCTTGGCTCTGTCATGATCCTGTCAGTTTGTACTCCAGCAGCAGTAGTTCTCCCCTCGTGGAATCAGAGCTTCTGAGCTAGCAATTAGCTGTCCTTGTATCTCTGCCTGTAGCAGCACTCACACCCGACTTCACACATCTCCTAACGCAGAGAGCTGAATCCGAAAGACATGAACCCAGCAGTATTCTCCACCCCCTAAAACTGCCGCTGGCATGTTATCGACATGCCTACTCAGAGTTTAACAACTGGTTAAAGGCTCTGGGACCCAAACTTAACAGTCAATTAGTGTAACACTCCTGAGTCAACAAGTCAATTGTCAAATTTATGGGTAGCAGTTCAGGATACAATTAAAATAACCTGAAGTGTTAAATTTTGCTAGAATCTAAGCACTGGCACTTCTTGTATTCCATGTAGTATATTGGATATATTTTGCTTTCCACAACCAACTCTCTGTACAATTTTTAATGAGTATGTACCCGAATACTTGTATGCTAATATCTAAACTGTATTGTTAAATTTATTCACCTAAATTTGGGTTATTGCTGATTATGCACTATATGTATTTTATGACTTTTAAAGCAAACACAAAATATTTGTGGATAATCTAAGCACTAAACCCAGATGTAGAGACACTCTTTTCTTAACCTGTGTACTATATAATTTTCTAACATTAGCTTTACACCCCTGCTTTTATAACTCTCCTAGTTTATGGAGGCTTCAGATGTGCCAAAAATTATAGTGCCCAAATTCCAAGCCAGTGCTTGTGGGCTACACTAGTGTTTTAATCCCACTAAAGGTAACATGAAGACACATGCTTATGATGCACCATCAATAAACAGTTTCTTATAGTTGTAGGTTTCCGAAAACACATATAGTGGCAGTAATTTAACCATTAGAGCAGATACAACTATGAGATAATACTAAAAGTAAATTATCAGTGACAATGAAGCATCCAGCAAAACCTGTGGAAAACTGAAAAGCCTGCAGGCTCTACGTTTCCTCAGCAGTTGCTACCACAAGAATAATATATTGCACTTAGCACTTTTGTCCAAGGATCTCTAAGCACTTTGACAATATTAACCGAGCTTTGCAATACACTGGTGAAATACACTGCCATTTTTATGAATGGGCAAACTGGAGCAGAGCCGTTAAGAAATTTGATGATGTTTGCCTCGCAGGTTAGTGGCAGACCAAGAATAGCATGCAGATGTCCTGGCAAGAACTGTACATGGTGGTTTCATTTCACTCAAGTTCTTGCAAACCTTTTTTCCTGTGGTCTTGGTCATGAATTCCCAACTCCAACTTGCTTGGATTTCTCAGGTTATAAACTATAATAAAGCTCAGATAAATTAACTAGATTTTGCACAATTTTGGATAGACTCCACATGGACCCATTAAGTTTTGTTAGGTTTCCAACCAAAACAATAACTCAGCTCAAGTTCATACAAAGCTTGGGTAAACTATGTCAAAAGATTTACAAACATCAGCAAATCTGGTCAGTTTCAGGCATAAAATCTGAAACCAGGTTAGATTCCTAGGAAAATATGGAAGAAGATGAAAGTTTTGCATAGCTCCAGTCCTTGCTTACTCCCAGTCCTGACTTCTGACCTTGTAGAAGGAGTTGGTCAAATATACCACTGCTTTCTGTGAGCACAATTCCACTGAAGTCAATGGAATTAAGTCTACTTATGCTGTGCTAAATCTAGCCCAGTGACTTCAATAGTGTAAAGTAATTCTTTGTAAACATTTAAAACTAATTTGCATGTTAAATTAATTCTGTAGGCCAAGGTTTCAGCCCAGTATTAACTAGGCCTCCATATTTGGCCCAGAAATTTTGCAGGTGCATATAACTTGGGCATGATTTTTCACCTACAGTTATGGTAATTCAGATGTCGAAGATGTCTCCATCTTTTATATGTCACTCGTCTTCTTAGATTGTACATGCATCAGGGCAGAGGCTGTCTCTTACTTATGTCTCGTACCCATTTTACAGGAATGGGGCCGTGATCCTGACTCTTGGCAGTACTGTACTATAAAGTATTAAATAATAACAAGTACTTAGACATGAAACTTACATCAGCTGCAGCTGCAATTATTTGCAGCCACACAGTTACAAGTGTAAAATCAGTAATTTTAAAAATCTGTCCTTGTAAAATGTGGCCACTGCAAGAAAGTCTTTTGAGGGGTAATTTAATAAGTGAAGGGGCCTAACTACCTCATGAACAATGTAAAAAAAAACCAGAACTAGTTTAAAATTCTGTCTCTCTAGAATCATTTTCTCTGTCACTGGTTATTTAGGTCATACACCTACATCAGCACTAATGTGCTGCCTAAGAAAGCAAAGGCTTAAAAAATGACTCCAGTACCACAACCAGAATGCACAAAGTTAAATGTATCTAATAGGAAAGGTAAAAGTGTAAACTTGCTTTCTTATTGGCTACTGTACTGTATTGGTTACTTTATGCTTGATCCCATTTAATTCTTTGCACCTTGCAGAATTAATGTATTTCGGCTCCTAGCTAGATTTCAGTTCTGGTGATTATATTCTGCCTTCCCATACCATCCCTCCAGTTTCACTAGGGGCATAGTATTCTTCACTTCCTATTCTAAACTGTTGGGTAGTGTTGATATATGGTGTTAAAACTACATGTTGTTAAGACTACAACGAGAAGCTGTTGAACTCGAATTGATATGCAAACTAGATTCCATCAATTTAGGATTAAATAGAGACTTGGAATGGCTTGGCCATTACGTTAATTGAATCTATTTCCCTTAAGTTAACGATCCTCATTCACACCTGTGTGTCAACTGTCCACATTGGCCATCTTGTTTATCACTTCAAAGGTTTTTCTTCCCCTGCTGTTATGGTTCCTCTCAATTAATTAGCCTCTTAAGGTTGGTTCACGCACTTCCACCTTATCATGTTTCTCTGACTGTATAAATATCTGTCCACTGTATGTTTCATTCCATGCATCCGATGAAGTGGGTTCTAACCCACGAAAGCTTATGCTGAAATAAATTTGTTAGTCTCTAAGGTGCCACAAGTATTTATTTATTTCTTATTTTCTTCTTGGTGTTAAAACAGTTTCTGTGGCTGCAATTCAGTGTTGTGTGAAGTGCTCCCTGTATAGAGTTTGTGAATCACTTTGCATGAAAAGCATTGTGTGAATGTAAAATATTTATTATTATTGCTGTAAACAGCACATTGTATCCATGGCAACATTTAACTTGTGAACACAAAAAAAGCAATTACTCTCTCCCCTTCTCCCCCGCCCTTTACTTTTTTTGAGGGAGGAAGGGGTTGTATATATATTTATGAAGTATATTAAAATTAAAAATTATCTCAGATCAAACCTTTGATCCATTCAATATATCATCCTGCATCAGTAGCCAGTACCAGCTGCTTCAGAGAAAGTTGTAAAAAATCCCATAACAGACAATTAGGCAATACTTTTGTCTTAGCCCCAGGCAGTTAGTTTATGTCGTAAAGTCTGAGGTTTTGTATCCATTATATATTTTTGTCCTAGCTATCAGATAGTTTGTTCATCGTCATAGTAAGGTCTAATCCTTTTCTGAATCCAACTAAGTTTTTTGCCTTAACATCTTGTGAGTGAGTCCCATAAGCTCATAATGTGTTGTGTATAAAGATATTTCCTTTTTACAGTTCAGATGTGTTACCTAATTTTCATTGGATGTCCCCTGCTTCTTGTATTGTGGGAAATGGAAAAATCAGAACTTAGGTGAAAACTTGGCACCACTGGAGTCAATGGCAAAACTCGCACCAACTTCATGGGGTCAAGATTTATCCTCCCACTTTTTCTTCTCTATACTATTAATACATTTTATATACCTCTATTGTATCAATACTTAATGTATTCATGTCTTACAATAGCAATAATGTGTGTGGTCCTTACCACATAGCAGGTTAAATCTGTAGTAACACTATGGAAGTTAGTGGGGTTACAATGGGAGGTACAATTGTACAATGAGGTTAGACTCAAGCCCAGTGAGTTTATGTCTCCATTTGTAGATGTGTTCATTCTTTTTGGGAGCCTGAAACACCTGGAGCCTGATTTTCAGTAGCACCTAGAATCCACAACTCATTTGATTTCAATGATATCTCTGGGTGCTCAGCATGGCTGTAAATCCAGCTCAAAGTGGCCATAACCGGAGACTCGAAACTGAGTCACCCAAAATTCACAAAAAGAACAGGAGTACTTGTGGCACCTTAGAGACTAACAAATTTATTTCAGCATAAGCTTTCGTGGGCTACAGTCCACTTCATCGGATGCACAGAATGGAACATACAGTAAGCAGATATTTATACATTCAGAGAAACATGAAAAGGTGGAAGTACCCATACGATACTTTTAAATATGTGAATCTTAATGTCAGGAATGGCTAAATTCAGTCAGTCATTAACAGCTGGGAAATATGTTTCTTTATGTACAGTACCAGTCTTGCACCCCCTCAGCTCCCACTGATCTAAATGGCAGTTTACAACATTCAGCACCTCAAAAGAATGTTCAGCACTTTGCAGGACTGAGCCCTGTTCATTGTTATCCTGTTTCGTTTGAAAGACTGGAACTTGAAATCCCTGTAAATGTTTGATGTGTTTAATTTTCAAGAAGTAAACCTGCCTTATCTTTGATACAGAAATGGTGATATTCTTGACTGAAAGCTTCTATGGATTTATTATTCCTAGAAGTACTCCCATCTGGATGCTATCTGAACATTGTCACTGTCAGGAATATTCATTAGATTTTAATTATTTTTGGTCAGGACAGCCCAAAAGCCATAGGAGTTTTTTAATGCTCAGCTGTTTTGTTGCTTTTCACTTGTTACAAACCTCACCAATTTTTCCTTTACCAAATGAAAACGAATGGATTATCCTCCAAAGCACTGAAATCTTCTCTTTGCTTAGGCTATTTTATATTTTCCGCTATGTGTAGCCATTTTATGCAATTTAAAATGACATCATACCACAGAAAAAATGCAAATGTACATGCCAAATTCTGGGCACGTGAAAAAAAACTGATTAAATTAATAATGGTCTGGATTTAATCTGAGCCATTTCATGCAGGTCCATATCTAAATGGAGACTTGTTATGGTCAGAAACAAACTGACTCCAGGTTGTCTGTAAACAGCCATATAGCGAGCTGGTGGTCCAAATGCATTCTGGTGCAAGCCGTTTCATTGCTAACTTCAGTAGTGACAAACTGTGGTGTAAAATATACTTCCAATATCAATTGTCACCAAGTGGGCATAGGTGACAAATAAGTGTCTTGCACTGATGTCGGCATTCAGTGGGGATGCAAAATTAGTGTCATTAGAAGTAAGATAGTGGAAAAAGAGGTTGCAGCAGGAAATACAAACATGACAGCGTAAGCTGAAGCACATCCCCATGTGTATACACACACACAGTAACTTATACCTGAACCATGCCTAATATATCTGAGGCCAATAGCAGCTCTGGCATAAGCAAGTGCAGTTCCCATTTATTTAAATGGGAGTTCTGTTGCTTATGCCAGAGCTGAATGAGGTCACCACAGAACACCAAATTGGTGTAAGCTACTCTCATTAGGCCAGCTTCTGCTCTCACTTACAATGGTAAAACAAAGTCACAGGTAAGTCCAGTGAAGTCAATGGAATTAAACCAGTGTAGATTTGGGAGGAAAGTTAGGCTGATTTTGCACCAGCACTGAACACCAAGACCATGATTTTCCTCTCCATTTCACCAGTATTCCACCTGTGTAGTTCAACTGAAGTCACTGGTTTCACACTTGAAAAAATGGTGTAACACAGTAGAAAATCTGGTTGCAAATTAGTGCAAATTACATTATTTTGCTACTTACACCTAATAGGCCTAATTCTGCTGCATGACACCAGTGTGAATCCAGAGTAGCTCTACTGACTTCAGTAGAGTACTCCAAAGGTACATTGGTGTCATGGACAGCAGAATTTTGTTCATCATGCAACTAAAACTATGTTTACACTATGTTGCAGTGTGGACTACAGGGGTGTGAGCTGCAGAATGGACCAGTGTTGTGCTCTAACTTCTCCTTGTGCACTCTGCTGGTGCAACCTAACAGGTACCTAGTTCACGTAAACCTAGTCTTCAGGACGAGGTTAACATGAACTAGGTACCTTTTAGGTTGTATAAGCAGCATTCACAAGGAGAAGTTAGAGCGCAACATTTTAATGCATTCTGCAGTTCACATACCCATGGTCAACAATGTGGCACACTGTAAACAAGTCCAAAGACAATTTAGACAGACAGTCACTCCTGTAGACCATAATTAATGCCACTGCTGAACTTAATCTAGTTCTTTTCCATTACCTCTCTTCATAAGTTAAGAGTGTGGCGGTCAAGAACAACAATGACCAGTTAGCTCACGTATGCAAATTATGGCATCCTGATTGGCTGCTCAGCAGTCACTATTTTCTCTGAAGTCATTCTGCAGCTCGTCAAATCATACAAAGGAAATATGTGCTTTCTAAGTCACTCATCACATCAGTTGCACTTCTTGCTGGATTTTTATCTTCTCTCCTCTCCCCTTCCCATTTAGAGCAATAGCTTTGAAATATTTTATGCTGAAGAAATTCAAGGGCATGCTGAAACGGTATTCAGTATTTGTGAAGAATATATGTGGAGTGTATGCATTTATATTCCTTGGGGGGCAGATCTTTAGTTGGTGAAAATCAATGTAGCTTCACCAGTGGTGTAGCCAGGTTCTAACACCAGGGGGAGTGAACACATAAAAAAAGGCGCCACCCGACCCGACCGGGGTGAAATAACCCAGGCCAGCGGCGGGCTCTTGGTGGGGCCAGCGGCGGGACCCCTGCTGGCAGGAGCCCGCGGGGGGAATCCCAGAGCGGGGCGGGCTGAGCGGCTCAGCCAGCCGCCGCTCTAGGATTCCCCCCCGTGGGCTTCTGCCAGCAGGGGTCTCTCAGCCCACTGCCAGTCTGGGTTCTTTCACCCAGGCCAGCAGCGGGCTCTTGGTGGGGCCAGCGGGGGATGTCGCTACACCTCCGTCCACTCCGTCTCCACCCTTTCCAAAATTAAAAAGGCGCCACCTTTGGAAAATGTGCTCAGGGGGAGCGGCCGCTCCCCCTGCTTCCCCCCTAGCTACACTACTGAGCTTCACTGACTGAGCTCCAGTGACTTCAGTCAAGTTACTCTGGATTTACACTGCAGTAAATGAAATCAGTCTGGCCCTACCTCTCCAGCCAGGAGGTAGGAACTAAGCTGCCTTTGGGGCATTGTTTAAGTGGTTCCCCACTGTCAGCAGATGGTACTGTAAATAATAACCTCCACACAACCCTACCCTCATTACATCAGATGAGGAGCCCAGCGTTCAGGCTCTACTGGGCTCTTTAACTAGCTAAGTTTTACTGCAGAGTAACATAAGGCTAACCATCCTCCTCTAGCAGCCGAGGCATGGCTGTTACCTCTGTGTTCCCAGACCTCCCATATTTCTGGCTATCTTTTGCCCTTCATCCTTACCCAGAGCACAAGCATATATGACTTCATGAAAGCGGTATTCCTTGACTTGTCAAAGAAAAAATCCTTCATATAACAAAGTCACATAATAAAAAGGCACATATCCTAGCAGAGCACATTAGCAAACGAGGCACAGTGCCTTCAGAATGTTAGAGTCACCCAAGTAAGGTGGTCATTCATCAGCCTGCATATATTTCAGATCACTCCCTTTCCAAGACAGCTGCCAGTCCTTAAATCATACCAGCATGAGCAAGTAAAACAGACAGCCAGTTCCAACTTTTATTATCAGGAGTCCAAAAATAGACTACTCAGGCCACATTCAATTCCTGAACCCAGGCGTTTTGGCCAGGCCAAAATGTTCTTGTTGCTAAACTGAATGTGGCATATAATCTATTTGCAGTACTGGCTGTTTTCCTTATTGATATGATCAGGATTTAAAGAGTGGAAATTAGCAAAAGTTGCTGGAGAATGCACACACTTTTATTTTCATGTCAAATAGAGATAAATTAGATAATTATATATACACACACACACATTCTTGCTAGAAGGTTGTTACACAACAGTACTTTATTTCTTAGAATTCAGAACACTAACACATTAGAACTCAAAAACAGAGAGACGCAAAGCAAGCTGCTGCGTAAGGCGGAAAGGGACAACTCATCCCACCATTTTCTAGGCTGGTTTCTTCCATCCTTCATTACTCTAATGCATACTTCACTACAGAGCGAGCCCCATAGCTACCAAGCAGAACCAGGAACGCCCTGCTCGTCAAGTGATAGCTTGCAATTCCAACATAGTCCTCAATACACACCCATACAAACAAACAAAAATTTTTAGAATGTAAAAAAACCCACCAAATTTATGATACAATCACTTGATGATATGCCCTGAGCAAGGGGCAGTGCACACTTGTGCTACCCCAGGATACTCCAGGAAACAGGTTGTCACTCAGTCACAATCTGCTTCTTGATCTCCCCGCTGCTCCAGGAAAGAAGTAAACTGCACCAGACATATACTCGGCGCAGTGTGGCATCAGATTTGATCAAATCAGTTTGATCACCCTTCCGTCAAATTCGTAATTAGTTACAAAAAGATTCTAATAATATTTACAGATTTTTTATTAGTAATACCAATATGGCCCCTTTGGTTTAGCTATAGAGTGGGCTAAAACATTTCATTGGAAATTGGAGTTTCAATGGTAACCAGGGCCGGCGCTCCCATTAGGCAACCCTAGGCGGTCGCCTAGAGTGCCAGGATTTGGGGGGTGGCGACTCCCGGCGGCGATTCAAAATGCCACCAAGAGGAGCTGCTGCCCCTGCCGCCCAGGTGAGCTGCTGCGGGTGGGCAGCCAAGCCCGCCACAGCCCGGGGGGGTGGGGAGCCGAGCCCAGTGCCCCTGCCGCGGCCTGCAGGGGGGGGAGGGGGCGGGAGCCCAGCCCGCCGCGGGGAGCTGAGCCCTGCCTCCGGCCGTGGGGGAGCCGAGCCCACCGCCGGGAGCCGAGAACACAGCCCGCCACAGGCCGCTGGTGGGGGAGGTAGCTGCCGGGGGGGAGGGGGGGATGGAGCTGACTGCCGTGGGGGGGTGGCGTTAGCTGGGGGGGTGGGGGCGCAGGGCTGGTGCAAGGAAAACATTTCATTGCATCATTTTTTGTCAATTTTTCTTATTAATTTCTTTGAAAAGTGACAAATCTGACTTTTAAAAAATCATTTGACATGGTGGAGAAAACAAAACAACTCCACTTAAAATATGACCGTTTTCTCCCCCTTTTTCCACTGGGGGAAAATAAAAGGAGGGGGAATAATAAAAGATAGAAAAGGTGATAAAACAAAAACATGATTTGTTGAAAAGAAAAAGTGAAGAATTTAATACAAAATGAAATTGATTTTTTTATTGAAAAAAACATTGCAACCAGCTCTAGTGATTTTGGAAGGGATTAGGAGACCAGGTCACATGCACAACCCTCCTGATAGAAATCCAGGGATTAAACAGCACTACTGGACTTTCTGAGGTGGGCCAGGGAGGCGGTGGTGATTGAAGGGCTTTCTTTAATGCACTCATCATACTCAGACCTTTAAGTGAATGTGCATAGGCTGGTTGTTTCCAAACCACACTAAAAGGTTTGGCAAAGAGGGTTATGAACAGAACAAGCCCTCTAGGGTCTGCATAGCCCCACTCTGAACCAATGAGGCCACCTTATGAGGCTAAGACACATTACATTTCCCCCCCACTATTTTGTGTATGTGCAGAGGGTGAGATTAAATCTACAATATTCTCATTTCATGTCCTCTAGGTTATAGGGTAAGAATATGAAAGAAAACTTAAGCAAACCAAAAATCCTGGGGGAAATGGGCCTTAGTCTTCTAGGCAGCTTCTAGTGGGATCACTGACAGATAAATATATCACTAAGAGTGCATGCTGATGTGTCACACTAGGCAGCAACCAGTGACCAAAGAACGTTTGCACTTAGTGGAATTGAAAGACAACAAAAAATTAGCTCACATTACCAATGTGCCAAGTGCCCCGTTCTCCAGTTTGAGTTTTCAACATATTATTTTAAAGTTGCAATTTGTAACAAAATTCAAGCGAAAGTATTTTTTTCCGGAATCAGTTCACATATTTGTAAGTATGGACATTATTGGAAACAAAGAAGGTTCAGACATCCAGTGCAATTAAAAAAAAAAAAACTTACAAGAGTCTGTGCAGTACGTCCTTCAAAAGCCTGGTTACTGAAACCCAGCCTTCCTTTACAGAGTACTGTCCCACTCCATGCTAAATCCACATTCTGCAAACAACAGCTGTAATCCATGGACTGTGCTCTTTTAGCAGAGTACCTTTGCAGAGACTGGACACCTAAAGGATTAGTAATGGGATAGATATTGAGCAATTTACCTCCAGGTCATCAGTTTAAATCTAGCTTGGTAGTGTCCAATACCCATCACCATTCTAATGGATGTTTTTGAGACGTCCAAGAGATGATGTTAGTGGTCTCAGTCAAGTTCAGTGGACAGGCCTCCACTTAAACCTGCTACAATTGCCACATTTTTTGCAGCTTGTACAGAAAGGCCAAGGGCTGAATGGGCATTCACAGTGAGCTATTTTCACACCATCCACGTTGTCCTTCTAGGCCAGCGTTTATGATTGGCAGGACAGCGTAGACCAGCATTTATGATTGGCAAGACAGTGTAGAAAAGATTGCATTGCTGCAGCCCATGTTGTATAGTAATTGGTTGTGGGTAAACAGAGGATTGCTGTCTCTGGGGTTGCCATTACAGCACTTCTAACAAAAGAATGGTGATAGGAATTACTTTGGGAGTTAACTAAATGGCAAGAGAGCATTTTTATGTGTTGCTGCACTAAAGTTACATTGAAAATAATCCTTATTGCTGATGAGATGTTCTTACATCTACCCCATTGTTGATAGTTCAGATTTATGACAAATTTGTTCTCCTCTAATTACATTACACACACAAAAAATCTATGTTAAAAGAAAGTTAAAGTTGCAAAGCCGAGCTCTTAAAGTTAGGAAATGCCAGAATTAAGGTTGCCTGCGCAACCTAATTCAGCACCCCTGTGCATATGCATTATGATATAGTCTAATTACATGATCACATTGTGATGGGGCACCCCTTAAATTCTCTATGGAAATATGCTTATGAATGTATATTTGACATAACTGGAATATGTTTTATGCTACATATGCCATGTAACATATCTCTGTAAAGGTCATGACCTACTGAATCTATTCCTCCTATTTGTATGCATGTACCATTTTTGTGTTCAAAGTTATGAATATTAGCTGTGTACTTGCTTCATTTCTAAGTAGCCTTAGTAAAGCATTTGGTCAGCTTCTTGAGAAAGGAATGTGCAAGTTAAGTGCCCAATCAAGAAACACTTAATGAACAATGGATCTTGGGAGGCTCCAATCCACATAAGAAGTCTACCTGAGGACGTTCAAGGTAGCATGTAAACAATGGCTGCTACCTGTAAGTTCTGAGTCATGCATGGACATGTGACTTGCCCATGTGACTCCAAATCTTCATTTAGTAGCTGGATTCTACACAGGGAGAGGGAGGGGTGTCCACCCACAAGAGAAAGTCTATTTAAACCCCGGAGAGACCCCTCCATTTTGTCTTCAGCTGGCTCAAGAGATAGCCTCTCCACCCCCAAAGGATACCTGAAAGAAACTGGAACAAAGGACAATAACCACAGGGGGTGTGAGTGGTCGCTGGACCCAGGCTAGAAGGAGACTAGTCTGTAAAAGGAAGCTTACTGGGTGAGGTTTTTATCTGTATTCAGTTTCTTAGAGATAGATGTGGTGTTTAGATGTTGCTTGTAATTATTAGAACTGGGAGCACTGGCTGTTGGGAGTCTGAAAGGACAGGAAACAGGAAGAAGCGGGGAGGGAATTGAGAGGCTGGGAGAGCTACAGAGGGTGCAGTAGCGGCTTGGTGAAGAGGTTTCCACTTTAAAAATAAAGACCTGTTGAAGTTGTTAGTACCTTGCTTGACTGATACAGCAATAGATCTGCGTGATTTATTTTATTTTACGTGGTAATTCACTTTGTTCTGTCTGTTACTACTTGGAACCACTTAAATCCTACTTTCTGTACTTATTAAAATCACTTTTTACTTATTAATTAACTTGGAGTACATGTTAGTACCGGGGGGAGGGGGCAAACAGCTGTGCATATTTCTCTATCAGTGTTATAGAGGGCGAACAATCTATGAGTTTACACTATATAAGGTTTATACAGGGTAAAAAAGATTTATTTTGAACCCCATTGGGAGTTGGGCATCTGAGTGTCAAAGGCAAGAACACTTCCTAAGCTGCTTCCAGGCAAACCTACAGCTGTTAAGGGATGTGGTTCAGTCCTGGGTCTGGGATTGGAGCAGGCTAGCGGGTCTGGCTCAAACCAGACAGGATTCTGGAGTCCCAAACTGGAAAGGGCAAGGAAGCAGGGGCAGAAGTAGTCTTGGCACATCAGGTGGCAGCCCCAAGGGGTTTTTTGTGATAGCAACCCATCATACACATATTGTTTTTTTCACAGGACCTATGCCTCATTCTGTGCACATGCAACCTTAATTCTGGCATTTCTAAAATGTTAGGCACTTTACTTTAACTTTCTTTTAACATAGATTTTTGTGTGTAATTTCCTAGGATTTTTTTTTTAAAAAAAGGTCAAAATTCTATTTTGTGGAATCATACTGATTATGGATCATTATCTATACCATCCACAGGAGACCAACTTTAGAGAGAGCTGTACTTAATTGCAAGTCACTTTTGAGTTTGAGAAATAATTGCTCAGGGAACAATGACCAAGCTGTTAATTCACTAACATTGCAATCTACAAACCAACATAGGAGTGGCAAACAAGATAGTGCTAAAAGAAAACAGATTTAATCCACCTACTTAGCATCATGTAGCTAACCTACTTATAGGTTTATGAACTTTCTGGTTACTTTACTATATTCACATTGTGACTGCTGTAGTATAATGTTTTAATATTAGAAACTCTTATTTTGGTTAATTTGCACCTAAATTTATGTCTGATACCAGCAAAGTATTTTACAGAGTTATTACAGAATTCTATTATTCCTGCTAATATAAATGATAAATGATGCAAACTACCTTGGGGCTTAGTTAGATGGCGCTAGAACAAAGATGGTTGCTATTCTGACATGATAATTTGGCACATAAACCTTGCTGCTTAGCATTTCCTGTAAAAATTAAGATCTTCAGGTGTACATTTAATTTGTTCTAATCTAATTACAGAACAAACAAGTACCAAATTCACACACAAATTGCAAATCAGAGGCAATGGCAGAGAGAGAGAAATCATTGTTTAATATTGTGGGTTGGATTAAAAAAAAGAGAGAGAGAGAGATGTGGCCTATAAAACAGGTTTTTAGAAGTAGGTGGTGTTGCCTGGGGGTGAGAAATAGTTCACATTACCTCATCATTTTCTAAGTTTTATCACATCTGTTTTATTGGCAAATGTCCACAGCCATTTCAAGAAATCTGTTTTTTCCAACTCAATTTTTTTAGCCAGGGATCCTGTAAGAGGCTACTTGATAAGTTTCAGTGTATCACTAAAATCCCTGTCCATTCACAAGTGGAATCACACCGTTCCCCTGGCTATAAAGGAGGAATGATGTTATTACCCTCCTACAATGAGGGCATACCGAATTGTATTATTGTCATTGTCTGAGATTTACATAACTATTTTTATGTTTTCCCTGCTATGTAGAAGCTCTAGAGAATGGTCTGCATGGATAACTGCAATTCAGTCACTAGATGCCTAAGAAACACATAAGGCATAGACCGATGTTTGAAGCTGGGCTTCAACTAGTACTTAATTGTACCAGAGGTCTCTCTCAAGATTGGGATCCATAGGATCTTTGTATGTGATTTATTCCTCAGTGTAGATAGATGATGTTTTTATATAGGAGGCCAACACTGGGCCAACTTTAGGAGCTGTCAACTAGTCCATTTAAGAGGTTAAAGGAATTAACTTGGTTTGGCATAGCAGATTTAGTGACTAGAGTGCTTCTACTGGGTCCAAAATTTTAATAATTGATTAATAAATGCATTTCCCTTTATCATCAGAAAACCAGAGATTAGCATCATCTTGGCTTTCCAGGGGCTGGCACTTGATAGGTACATCCTTAACTAAGTAAATCCAGCCTTGGGGAAGAAGTGTTTTTGGAAGCTGGAAGGATCTCATGTTCAGATTCCTAAAATTCAAGCTGCCATCCTCAAAGCTGGTGAGGTTGGGGATTTTACAGTCAAATCCACAAGCAAGAAAAGTTGCCTAAAAATGGAAGGGCCACCATCTTCAATTGAGAGTCCTCAGTATCACTCAGAGAGCAGAGGAAAGGAGGATTGGTCCAAATCTCTCATAATTGGACATGCGGTTTAGACAATCTGTCCCATCCTCCACATTCCAAATTACCTCATCTAATCCAGTCTCATATTGTGGAGAAAGTTAACAATAAGTCAGCAGTGAAACCACAAAAGCAAGTATTGATCTTTTAAAAACAAAAATTAATTTTATTTTTGTAATACATGAGAAGGCTGCAGATGTACTTTGCAACAGTACATGTGAACCCAAACACCTCTGATAATGTACAACCTGCCACCTGACTTAAAAGAGAGTATGTTTGCATTCAGTTACTCCTGCGCATGCACAAAAGCATGGTGCTGCACAGGTTGCTATTATGCTTTTTTTGGTGCTGACAAAAAATGGTTAAAGAAAGAAATACTGAAAGTGATTATTGTATGTATTGATGCAACACATACCTATGCCTCATATTTATTAAATATTTCAACTGTTGTATGAGTCACATCCTATTAGATTAATATAATGTTTCAATCTTGAGTTTAAGATTTTTTTAAACGAAATAGGTACAAATACTAAAGTTGTTATACAAAATCTTGCTCCTTGAATATATACTTTTATAACATCTGCTCTGAATAATGGCAGTGTCTCCCTGAACTAACTTACCTAAAAATATTTAAAAAGGGAATGAAAATCTTTGAAAAAATTGGCTCAGGGCTGGACTTCTGAGATCTATGTCCTGAATTTAGTTTGATAATGATTCATAAGGAGATTTTTTTTTTAACTTCAGAAATATACTGAGCTCTGTTTGATGCCTTTGATGGTAAAGAATTATTCACTGTGTTTCACTGCAAAGTCCATTACACAAAGAATTATGGATTTTCTTTTATGAGTCTGGTAGAGCTAGTGAGTATAGCAAAATGCATTTAGGGCTAGTCATCCAATCAGATTACTTATCAGAAATGCACTGTGATGGTAAACATTTGAATAGATTGCTTCAAGCAAAAAACCAACTTTAATACGTTGTGACTACATCAGGGGCTCCTTACTCATGAGACCCCCTACAGTGAAAATCAGAGGTAACCTCAAGCAATAATAAACTGGCTAGTGCATATCCCCTCTGCTGAATAGAACCAGAACTGCCAATTGTGTGTCATGGGCCCTAGACTGCTAATAGGTAAAGGCACTCTGGGGCCTGTGCCTTTGGCTTTTTACTTCAATGGGCTTTGAACCATGCCCTTGGAGCTGGAAAAGCCAAGTTCTATCCCTGCTGTCTCCATGAAGTTTCCTACAGGCAATGGAGCACCACAGAAAGATAGAGCTGGTCAAATAAATCTATTCTGACAAATGTCATGATATATATTTTCCCTATTCACCCAACTTACTGAGTTATGCAAATCAGATGTGAACATTCATGAGCATATATGAATTTCACAAGTATTTTTCCATCTTCCTCCCAGCTCCAGTGACAAGTGCGAAGCCGTACGTTGCCACAGATTTAGGTGAACATTGCTAATTATTAACGCAACACCAATCAACGAGCACTTTCAGTGCCCCAGACTCCCAAAGCATTCTTCTGTTGCCAAGTCAACTCGTTCAGCTCTCAGAATATTCTACAATGAGTGGCTATTGCTGCAAATCAGAAATAAAGCTAAAAATCTTTACTCAGACACACTGAAAGAGACAAACATGCATGGCAAATAGACTTTGACAGCTCCACTTAGGAATATTCCTGTCATTCACTTCACATGAAATTTAAGGAGGGAGAAGAGTGGGAAATCACAAGGTGTAATAATAAGTTAATATATACCTATCACAGCTCTAGTCGAGCTCCCCCTCTCCCTCTTTAGCCATTCATCCAACCACTGAATTCCCCGGTGTTTTAAGCCCCCAGTGTCTAAAAGGAGACCAGGTACTGCCACTGCTATAGGACCTCTGGACACACTCTTGGGGTGCAGATCTTCTATCTGGCAGCCCAAACAGAAGAGAGTTGCAGCCAGACTCCCCCCTGCCCAGCCCCTAGAATTGGGCTCTCAGACTCCCCCACAGCTTAAACACACCATCTCCCAGAACTCCACAGAAAGATGTGAGCTTGTTGATTTACCTCTTCAAAGAGGCATGTGGCCAATGAAATGTAAGGGCACTTTGCACAAGATTCTCACACACTATTGCTCTTTCTTTAATAGCGTGAGAAATACACAGATGTATACAAAAATAATGCATTTCACTCCCTCAATTTCCTCACCAATCCAGAGCATTCTTCAGACTGTGGTCAGCATCCTCTGGGGCCATACAGTGTCTTACTGTTGCAGTGCATGGCTTGTAATCTAAGAAATATGGAGTCTTCTCTCTCCAGCTTGCCTGCTGTGACCTTGGCCAGTCCATCCCCTTTCTCTCTCCTGCCCAAAACTTCCTGTGCATCTCTGAGCCTTCCCCTCTCAATCCTTTTTAAAGGCTAGCATCTCCACCTTGGAGTCTTTGGGTACGTCCATACTTACCGGCTGGTTCGGCGGCAAGCAATCGATCTTCTGGGATCGATTTATCGCGTCTTGTTTAGATGCGATAAATCGATCCCGGAAGTGCTCGCCGTCGACGCTGGTAATCCTGCTCCGCGAGAGGAGTAGGCGGAGTTGACGGGGGAGCTTGCCTGCCGCGTGTGGACCCGCGGTAAGTACCTTTTAGTTCGAACTAAGATACTTCGACTTCAGCTACGTTATTCACGTAGCTGAAGTTGCGTATCTTAGTTCGAACTGGGGGCTTAGTGTGGACCAAGCCTTTGTTTTGCTGCTGCTAACTTTCAACTCTCCAAACCCCCAGTTCCCTGTTGAGGAAAGTTGGAGAGAACTGGTTTCCCCACTCAGGCAACCTCTTTAGTAGAACTATTGTCTAGTCATTAAATCCTGATGGCCAGCCATTCTCCTTGGTCTGGCAGAGATGTGATACAGCATCACAAGACCACAGTGGTTTTCACATTTACGTAGAGGAATGTAGGATACAGCCATTTTCATTGTAACAACTTTAACTAGAATTAATAAACTATATAGGCAGATTTCCCAAATCATCACACCTCTGAAGGCTATTTTTAGATGAATAAAGTCCCACATTTCAGGAACCTGAATGCCTTGATGTTGAGGTCGTCACATCTAAAAGTGCTATAAGCCAACAGTCTTAGAGCCAGGGCTAAAGCCTTGTGTCAACACTGCAATTTTGCTAACCCAGGGATCAGATCTTGGGTTCTAGGATCTTGCAGAGCTGGAGGACTCAAGCCTTTTGCAAAGTGAGCTGCTTCTTAATAAGGTGCAGGCAGAGACGTCCCTTGGTTACGGTGAATCGGGGCGACCGCCCTGGGCCCTGCACTTTGGGGGGCCCGGCACTTCATGAGAAGGTGGTCAGAGAGGTGAGGCGGGAGGCAGGCAGGAGAGTGGGGTGAGGAGATGAACAGGGAGGTGGGCAGGCGGGTGGGAGGGGGAGAGGAGGAGCCCCCCTACCAGAACATGCCCCTCCCCCCAGCGCCTCCTGCCCGCCAGCAGGCCCCGCTGATCAGCACCTCCCCCTCCCTCTCAGAGCCCACCGTGGATCAGATGTTTTGCAGCAACAGGAGGTGCTGGGGGGAAGAGGAGAGAAGCGAGGGCGCAGCACGCTCGGGGGAGGGGGATGAACTGGTCTGGGAAGAGGTGGGGCAGGGACGAGAAGAGGCAGGGTGGGGGCAGGGTGGGAGCAGGGCCTTGGGGAAAGGGGTGGAGTGGCGGATGGGGCCCAGGCGGTGCCATGGGGAGCATCCCCCAACAGATTAGAAACTCGGTGCCTCTGTCCTGGGCCTTGCACCTCCTAGAGATGGCCCTGGGTGCAGGGTGGGCAGTAAAGTTTTCCCACAGTGTGCCATGGTCCTAGGGCTAGAAGGGCCACATTTTTGTGGAGGAGAGGCTACACTAGGGATTCTGGAATATGGTTACTTTGACTCAGGTTTGCGCACTGCAGCGTGTATGCCAGACCCCTAGGTTTGAGCACAGATTAGAAAAGTCTTTATATAGGGTTAAAATACAGTGTAGATGCTCAAGCCCAGCGTTCCCTAACATGGATCAGCTGACTCAAGTCCCATTGACCCTGGGTTTACACACACCCTATGGGATGTCCAGTTCCCACGGACTTAAGGTATAAGCAAAAGCGCTTGATGCTAATATAAGCTACATCTACACTAGAAGAGTTTGTCAGGATAGCTATACCGGCACTTTAACTTTTCTAATGTAAACTTTCTAGTATAAGCAAGGCCTTTCACAGGGACTTGGGTTTTGAAACATGCCCTGAAAATCTCCCCTGAAGTGACTAAGGGCATGTCTACACTAAGGACACTACACTGACACAGCTGCAGCACTGCATCGATGCTTCCTACAATCAATGGAAGGGGTTCTTCTATCAATGTAGGCAATCCACCTTCTCAAGCACTGGTAGCTAGGTTGACGAAAATTCATCAGTAGCTGGGTCTACACCAAGGGCTAGGATGATTTAACTATAGTGCTTGGGGTGTGAATATTTCACACTCCTGAGCAACATAGCTAGGTCAATCTAAATTCTAGGTGTAGACCAGGGCTTAGTCACATTTGAAAATAACACTTTAGCTTTCAAGTCACTTTGTGCAAACACTTATGCATGTGTTTAACTTTGCTCAGGTGAGTAATTTTTCACATTAAGCATGCGTGTAAGTGTTTGTGAGATCAAGGTCCACATTAGCACTTCCTTCCAGCCACAGAAGTCACTCTCCTTTTAATGTACTGATCATTTTATTTGACAAAACTTATTACATTTATAAAAAAAATTTCAAAGTTAAAACCTGATATGTTAACCTATGAAACTCTGAAGATGTTATGATTTTTCTAAGCATCCATTAATACATGTTTATTCCACTTATCTTTACAGTTTATACCCTTTTGACAATCACATCTCTCCACCACTCTCTTCACAACCCATTGAAGATTCAGAGTTTGTTCAAAGGATACAAAACACCTCTCTCTGAAACATGAGCTGGCCTATCAGCCAAGGGAACGTGTGGCATAACAACAGCGTCTATAAGTCCTTGTACTAGGGTGACTAGACAGCAAGTGTGAAAAATCAGGATGGGGGGTGGGGGGTAATAGGAGCCTATATAAGAAAAAGACCCAAAAATCAGGACTGTCCCTATAAAATCGGGACATCTGGTCACCCTACCTTGTACAATGAGAAATTGCTAATGCATAGTGACCTTGGGAAAAGACATTGAACAAACAAATGAGAGAATGCTGAAATCCTGAAAGAGTTTTGTTTGGTGGAGAAGCAGTCTATTTTTCTTACACACAAAGAATGATCTGAGTCCAATATATGTCCTAAAAACACAGCTGTATGATTTTGCTTGAAAAAAAAATTTTTTTTTTAAATTTAAAAATAAAAGCCAGTGGCTGAAGAGGTAATCTTTAAGGAAGGGGTAAAAGAAACAGACCATCACCCACCACCTCCCATACTTAATCTTCACAATAGCTCTGACGCCATGCATATGAATACATGTGGAAACTGAACAATAACTTGAACTCTCCCCACCACTATGTCTGTAAATAAGAGCTTGGCTTTGAGGACACGCCAGATATGCCAAAGCAGCTTCTATAAGAGGAGAGAGATAAAATGATGAAAAAACAGAGGGTGAAAAATAAGCCTTATTTTAAAAGATTTACTAATTCAAATAATGATTTTTAAAAAATATTGCACCCAGATGATTGCTTAAAGCCTTTAATAATTCTTTCCCTTCCCAAATTCCATTTTTATTTTTTCAGTCGTACAGCATCAGCAGCCAACAATCATCTGTGCGTGTCTCTAGCATGTTTATGCTACATTTGGCAATGGAAAACAAAATCAAAAGCATCACAACATGACAGAGCAGGTGGTCAAGCTGTTCTGGCAGCCCCTGCTCAGCGGAAATCCAGAACTGCAGGAGCATAGGGTGAGTTAGCAGAGCTGCTTGGGGAAAGCTTGAACAATGCCTATGCGCCCCACAGTTGTAACAAAAGCCAGTTGTCACTAATAATCAGTTTAATCCCTCCTTTCTCCTCCTCATCCCTTCAGACAGGGGCAAAATAAATCTTGTTTGTTAATTTTAAAAACCCTTTAAAATGGTGCAATATTTTTGCAAAGTGTAAAATTTACAAAAGTACCTGCCGTAAGCGATTTAAAAGCCTAAGTCCCATTTTCAGAACTGACTTGGGAACTTAGGAGCATAAGTGCCACTGACTCATTTTTGAATGACACACTGTCTCCTAAATCACTTGGACTGTGTCTTCAGTGCAGAAGAGGTGTGTATTTATATTAGGATAACTATCTTGAAGTAAAATCCTAGTGGAGACAGTAGCCCAGATCCTCAAAGATATTTAGGCACCTAATCCCAAAGGGACTTAGCCACCTAAATACCTTTGAGGATCTGTGCCTGTAGTTTCTACCTAGATATAGCTAGTCAATGTAAACCTCAGTGCAGGGTTTGGGGTTGACCCTGACTGGCTACAATGAGGTAGAAACGACCCAGGGCCCTGTCTCCACTAGGATTTTACATCAAGATACCTATCTCAAGTGAGCCATCTCAGTGTAAAAACCTATTTTTCTCATCAAGATATAGCCATAGGCACCTCTGAAAACGTTGCCCCAGTTGAGCGTTTGGAAGCCCAGAGGTGGCGTATCCTGTACAGCCACTGTCATAAATATGAAGGGAAGGGGGAGAGGGTCTGATGCAGTGCTATAAAATCCTCTTTCCAGTAAAGGGTTAAGAAATGCAGGTAGCCAGACTGACACCTGACCTGGCTGGGCTCTGACCAATAAGGGGACAAGATACTTTCAAACTTTGGGAGGGGGGAAGGTTTTAGTGAGTGTCTTTGTCTGAGAGAGAGTGATCTTGGAAGACAGAAGGAACCTACAGAAAATCAAACCTCCCTTTTCTGAAGTAAGTGTAGATAGCATAGCGTATAGATTTCTGTTTATTTTGCTTGGTGTATTCCCTGTGTTAGAAAGGGCAAGGGGGGGGGGGGGGAGGTATTCATGGTTTTCTGTAACGTTAAGGTTTTGTCCAGAGGAGGAAATCTCTCTGAGTTTGGAAATATAGTGCCCTGTGAAATAGTTACCATCCTGATTTTACAGAGATGATTTTACCTTCTTTATTTTTAATAAAATCCTTCTTTTAAGAAGTTGACTGTTTTCTATAGTGTTAAAACCCAGGGGGTGGGTTTTTAGATCACTGTGTAACCAATTGGTTGGGAGATTGTTCTCAAGCTTCCCCAGGAAAGGGGGTGTACGGCTTGAGGGGGCATTTTGGGGGGGAGGGAAGTTCAAGTGATTCCTTTCCTGGATTCCTGTTAGACATTTGATGGTGGCAGCAAGAAGCATTTCTCGGGGTGCAGGGAATTTTGTACCTTGGGGGGGTTTACCCTAAGCTGGTAAAAATAGGCTTAGGGGCTCTGAATGCGGGTCCCCACGTCTTTACCCTAGAGTTTAGAGTGGGGAGGGAACCCTGACAGCCACACAGAGATCCAGGTTTAAATCTATCTAGCTCTCACTCAAAGAGACTCAGCCCTTATGTGCGGGAATAGTTGATGTTCTCCAGCACTAGCCCCTTCAGCTGATTGAGGAATGGAAAGAATAGGCTCCTCATCTGGCCTCCTAAAGTGGGAGATGGTCATAACTCAGTTTGAATATGGTAAAATTTAAAATAGGTGTGGGCAGGACAAGGCAAAAATTATCCCTTTCACCTGCCTTTTCTGAAGGGAAAAAGTAGGTCTTTGTCTAAATAGGTAGAGTCCGCTAAATGTCTAAGTTTAAATTTCATATGTCAGCCATTTTAGAATAGGCACTAAAAACAGGCTTGGTCTCATTATTTCCTGCCAGATTTGTAACAGATGTGGCTTTATAAATTATCTACATATGAAATCATTTTTCATGCCCTAGCAAGAAACACACACAAGAGTCTCGATTCTCATCTTACTTACACCAGAGTAAATTGTGAGTAATTCCAGTGAAATCACAGGAGATAACAAGGCCCAGACCCAGAGCTGCACCCAAGGAGTACTCACCACAGCTATGAAAGGCTGAGGTGCCAACTGGGCACTCACCTAATCCTTGGCATCAATTAAAGCAGTCTAAAGGCAACCATGAAAAAAAGGGGGCAAATTAAGGCTGCACAGGCAGCTTTACTTCTGACATCTAATTTTTGAGTGCTTGATTGTGAACCTTAATATTCCTTTAACGTGGGTTTGTTTACAGGGGGAGACAGGGATTGTTTGGGTTTGGTTTTTTGGTTTGTTTTTTTCAGGGTGGGTTTCTTCATGTAATTGGTATTCACTCCTGCTTTGAGAGCTGCATATTTTGCTTTTCATTCGGCCATTTTATAATATAGGATATTCTGACATATAAGGATGGATTTAGACAAGAACATCTTTTGCCACCTACCTTATTTCTGGTCATTGTTTATTCACCCTCTTACCATCCAATAAGGTAAAGATCATCAAAAAAAGAAGTGTACAGTTAGAAAATAAACCCTTCTTCCCCATTAATATGTACAGAGATACACCTAAGGCATTAGATCAATGCAAGCATTCTAGATACATTATTTTTCATAGCAAATTAAATTGTTCCTAAAGATACAGGGAAAGATTAGGCCATGATCCTGCAAAGCTATTCACATTCACAGATATTTGTTTCCATTGAATTTGTAGAATGAGGACATTATGTTCTCAGATTCAACCCTGTTTACAGCACACAATGAAAACTGAAGTTTAGTGCCTAGTTTAATATAGTTGACTTCCATAACTATAGCTATTAATCCCTGATGAGAAAAAAACCTCCTAGCAACAGCTCCAACAACAGAATTGCCAGGACTTCCGAAACTGAAGAGATTATAATATGCAAGATGCTTACAAACTCAGAAAGGATCCACATCTCTGCTGAGATTCCTTTTATAAAAAGATGCAACTTTTGTACGGTTTGATGCAACCTCCACTAAAAGTGACAATCAAAATTGTCTTTAATTGATACTTAGAAATTTCTTGGGAGAAAAAAACAAACCTTAGAAGTTATTCAGCTTCAAGCTTCCCCCAAGCAAAAATTAGAACATAGTAACAGATTTGTTTCTCTCTTATTCTTTGCTGCAGATGTCATAAAGAAGTTTTATTATAACTGTAATTTTCCTTGTGTCTGTCATGTTTTAAACACTGTCAGGCACAATCCACACAGGGAAGCTAGACAAACAGTCTGTTTCACAAAGATCTGATACAAGGGAAAAAGGAAAAAATACTGGGCCAAATTTAGTGGAGATACACCAGGGATGAATTTTGCCCCAACGCTGATAAACAACTGACCACATAGATACGTATCTAAAGTCTGTCAAACTGATGAGGACAATGGGGACTATTCTCCCCTCAGTTCACCCTCATTACTCTCATTAGCGTCAACAGCAGCTCTACATACGTAGCAAGGGGAGAACAGACTCCATTAGAGAATGCACTTCCTTAGCTGTTATGGAAATATTTGAAGCAGATGTGCTTGTACCCTAAGGATTTTTAAATCTCAGGTTGTTATCCGATACACTGTATAAGACTGGATACCATTCGATTTTAATAGCAAAAAGCACCCTACACAGAATCCACTTGTGGTACTATTGTCAGTATATAGATCAGTGGTTCTCAGCCAGGGGTATGTGTACTCCTGGGGGGTACGCAGAGGTCTTCCAGGAGATACATCAACTCATCTAGATCAGTGTTCCCAACCTGAGGGTTGTGAGTCCCGGGGGGGTATGGTGGGGGTGTCATGGGATGGGTTATGGGGGGGGGGGTGTCACAAGTGCAGGGCCAGCATTAGGGGTGGCAAGCAGGGCAATTGCCCGATTGCCTGGGGCCCCATGCCACAAGGGGGCCCATGAAGCTAAATTACATGCTTCAGCTCTGGGCAGCAAGGCTCGGGCTTTAGACTCCTGAAAGGGGTATAGTAGTCAGGAAAGGTTGAAAACCACTGACCTAGATTACAAGCACAGACACATTCGTCTGTTGTTTTATAATCTGTACTTCCATAGCACCTTCCATGATAGGATCTCAAAGCACTTTACAAATGTTAACTAATGATGCCTGATGATAAGCCTCATGAGGTTTCTCCTCTTTTGAAATATTCTACTGATTTGAAAGATATTCCTTATTCTTAAAACAGCGGTTCTCAGTAGGTCCACTAATCTCTCTTCAGTTGATAGAAACTTTATCAGTGCACCTAAAGTCGGTAAGGCTTTTAAATTTAGCTGCTGTAATGCATCCATCTGCTTCTTGGGTGGAACTTTTAACATTATACAACAGTTTAGGACAGTAAGCAAAGAACCTCATCTTTAATTTTGTAGAAACATTATCCTAATCAGAACCAGGGAAAGTTATTTGCCAGTAACTTTTTATTATTTTTTATCGTGACAAAAAGCAGGCTACATATCTGTGAGGTTCACACTTCTAATATTTTGGACCACTACTTGGATAAAGATTCTGTTACAGACCACTTTTCTTTCTGCCCACCTTGATCCCATAGCTCCTCTGAGGTGATTGATCCATAATTTTTCTATTGTCAAGTACTATGTGAAGACAGTAATAAAGAGGCATGATGAAAATAAAGTCACTTTGCACGTGTTGGGTGCAACCAGTTGGTAACATCTGTATTTTATATGTAACCGTTCTGCCAGGTGGAGCTGGTAGCAACCAGGGCCAGGTTCAATATCTAGGGGTGCCTTTTCAACAATACAACACAGAACCAGCTTGAGCCCCCTCCCAGTATCCTTGGAAAATTACACACCACCTCTGGGCACCTCTGAGAGGCAATACTTCCCCAGACCTTGCTTACATGTATATTGCTATTTATTTCCTCTCCCTAGGCATAGAATTATTTTCTAGTATTCTCATTAGAGAAGTGGGGGCTGCAGAAAATCACTTCAGGTCAATGCAGAGGTTCTGTTCTCCTGTCTATTTGCTACCCCTTCCAGTCCTGGGGTTGTCCACAAGTTAAGTAATGGTTGATGTAAGGCAGCGGAATGATACAGCAGGGAGGGAAATGGGCAACAAAGTCTTCTTCTCTAGGGTTTGCGTTTGTAGCAAGTACTCTAAAATAAATATAATCAAGCAGAAAGTAGTATGTCCCCGACTTGGGTTTCTACACAGTCCTTTGCCCTCAGGTATGGAGCCCTACCTTTTCAAAGAAGCCACCTTTATGCCTTTATCTCTAAGGACCTGGATGAGGGCAGAGGAAAGCTGAGCTTAAATGGATTTCTTGCTCACTGGAGACCAGGTAATATTTCTGCATGCTTCTATAGTTGACTTTAATCAATAATAATACCCAGCAAAATGTTGTGGATGGAACAAAACATTTTGTTCCACCTGGCACTGACTTTTTTGATTCACCTAATTTTTTTGGAATTTTTTAATTCATTTCGATCTAAACCAGTTTTTTTTTTTCAGAGCTGCCAGAAGACCCAAAAAAATCAATTATTTGCTCAGCTCTAGTAGCAACATCAGAACAGTAATAGTCAATGGATTAAAGTGTAGAGACGTGTAAAAAATATGAATAAAAATTCAGTACCTCCAAAACTGAGATGTATGCATTTCATTAGGAATGTTCAAAACATGGCCCCATTTTATGTAATATTCATGACATTTCTTTTTCCCTCCCCCTTGAAAATTATACTGAGTGAAAATAAGCCTATCGTCACTCAAAAATGCTTGCATTTTTAAGAAAAATTCAAAACATTGGACTCTGATTTAAGAAAAACACTCATTTACTTTGAAAATTCCAGCATTTCAAATTGTACATAGTTTGGTTGAGAAATGAACATTTCCCCTTTCAAATCTCACCCCAACTATATAATACCTACAAAAGACTCAGCAATGGGTAGGCAGCTGGTATGTTGTGACCACTCTGTTACACTGATTAATAGATTCATAGATTCATAGATTCTAGGGCTGGAAGGGACCTCGAGAGGTCATCGAGTCCAACCCCCTGATGACTGTCTCACTGTTACCATGACCTTCACCAATGTGTTGTAGGCACATTTGCCTCATCTATCTTATAGTTGAACCTCAATCTGCAATATACAACATATGGTCAGACGGCTGTTCCTGCAAAGAACCCCATAAGCTTGGCATGGGTGCTGTACACAGACCATCCATTATCAGCTACAGAATCAAAGAGCCATAGATTGAAAGCTCTTTCAGGCAAGGACTATTTTATCCATTCTGAGTGCATACATCACCTTGCACCACAGGGCCCTGATCCCGGGTTGGGGCCTCTAGGCACTCTGTAATAACAAAAATAATAGGAATGTTTCAAGTAAATTAAACTTCTAACTCATGCAATTACCTAGAACAAAAACCAACATGTTGACTAAAAACATCTATTGATTTTGCACAGCTCTATTTATTCCTGTGCAAAGAGGGCAGAACAAAGCCTATGCACCCCTTAAGTCCCATCTACACTGTCAAAATAGGGCCTAAGTCCTGGTTCCTTGTCCAGGCTCCTCTGCACAGACAATTTCACCTTTAACACCTTTAACCTTCAGAGTTCATTTATCCATTGCCATACAGAGCACTCATATCTGAAGCATGCAGTTTTCCTATAGAAATGCCTCAATGGGCAAGGTACTTTTTATCTATAATAGCTATATATAACTAGAGTTGTGCAAAACTCTGAGCATTCACTTTGCAGGGGTTCATGTGACTCATCACTGCTTCTGATCTCTGTAGATTTGCACCCATTATGCCTGCCTTCCCCATCATTTTTGTTTGGAGATTATATTTATGTAATGGGCTTGGTTCTGATCTCAGTTAATGCCAGATTGACAGTGACCTAAGGGCTTGTCTACACTACCCACCAGATCGGTGGGCAGCGATCGATCCAGCGGGGGTCAATTTATTGCGTCACGATAAATCAACCGCTGAGCACTCTCCCCTCAGCTCCGGTACTCCACCAGAACGAGAAGCGCAAGCAGAGTCGACGGGAGAGTGTCAGCTGTCAACTTACCGCAGTGAAGACGCCGCAGTAAGTAGATCTAAGTACGTCGACTTCAGCTACGCTATTCATGTAGCTGAAGTTGCATATCTTGGATCAACCCTGCGCGGTACTGTAGACAAGCCCTAAGTGTATTGGTTTTAATGGAGTTACTCCTGATTTAGATAGAGTACACGAGTTCAGAATCAGGACGCCAGTAGCGTAGCCAGGGGGGAGCAGGGGGAGCGGCCGCTCCCCCACTGAGTAGAAGCGGCGCCTCTTTTGTGCTCCGATGCCTTTTGCTCCTGCGCTGCAGCCAGAGCGGAGCACTTTTTTTTGCTCCCGGCGCCTTTTTTTAGCTCCGCTCCCCCTGTGCTCTAAACCTGGCTACGCCACTGCAGGATGCCTATTTCATAGCAAAACTCAGAATCTCACCTGGCTTGGCATTGTTTTGCACAATTCTGAGGAAAAACTGTAACTTAATTTTCATGATTACATGTGGATTTTTCCTGATGTTTTTCATGCCTTTATTAGCTGATGCTTAATTTGCAAGTCAGACACATTACATTATCATGACAAAAGAGAGCATGTTACCGTTGTCAGCAACTGGGAATTTGAATGATTTAATTCTGAAGTGCCCTTGTCAGATATTTAAGCTAGGTTAAGACACGTTCCATTACAATAATTTCTCATCAATTTAGCACCTTGATTTTTTAACACAATGCCAGTGTAATAAAAGTAATTTGTAAGAAACACTCCCTCCCCAAAATGGCATGCAATTTAGTTTCCTCTTTATACAATCATCTATTATTGCCTATTTCAGGCTTTAAAGACTTCCTTACTGACTGTAACTGATGTCTACAGTGTCTGGACAGTAAGTAATTTGCAGGATGGGGGAGAAAAAAGCCTAGTAGGGTTGTCTACAAGAATTTCCCCCCAGAACTGACTTAGTGTATTGGCGCAATCTGTTGTGTCCCGCAGTGGTGGGAGAGGGAGGGAAGGAACTGCTCTTCAGAAGTAGCTTCAGGTCAGGGATAAGAATCATTTCATTCCTGGCAGAGATGATTTAGCAATATCCAGATGGGAAGAAGAGCTCCCCCACCTTTTACCCTTCAATTTTAATACTGTAGGGAATATTCCGTACACCACTGCAATCAACAGGGTTGATGTCAACACAGAATTTGACACTGACAGCTTACTTGCAAGAACAACCCTCTCACCTTCCATAATTTTATTGTTCAGGACACCTGAGCTGAGGAAGGTGGGAATATCTAAGTCTTCACTACTACAGGATCACAAACTTTGTTGCTTCCCTCTACCTCCTCGCCCCTACACACA
The DNA here is from genome assembly GCA_037349315.1 of Chelydra serpentina. NCBI lineage: Eukaryota > Metazoa > Chordata > Testudines > Chelydridae > Chelydra > Chelydra serpentina. Next base: position 3,871,356 of record JBAIAC010000032.1, read on the forward strand.
AAGTACCTGATCCGGTAGGCATGCTCTGAGTGTCCCTATGTGCCATCCTCCCAGCTCTCTCTGCTCCAGGGACACGCTGCACTCAAACCCTCCCTCATACCAGGGGCTCTGTGTGCCTTCATGCTCTCCTTCCGATCTCCACCAAAGTCAATAGGGTTCTGCCCACTTATGCCTAGAACATTCCCTGGAGTTTTGGAATTGATCAGATTCAACATTCAAAAAGTTATCACATTACATTGAGACAGACAGAGGAATGTATCAAATTGAGTGTAAGACCTAGCGTCACTTGGCCAGTTACTTATTTGTAATTCGGCTCCATTGTGCTAAGCAATGTCCAAATGTATAACAAAAAGGACAGTCCTACTCCAAAAAGTTTACAAAGTCTTAATCTTAGGAATTCCTATTTGATGTGAATCCTTGACTGAAATAAGATGGGAATGGGGATGTAAAAATGCTAAATGCAATAACTGCTTAACATGAAGCAGCTTGCAGGATCAAGGCTTGAGTTTTTAGCTGCTGTTTAACCTACTTTTAAAGTATAACTAAATGGGGAAGGGGACAAAAAACCCTCTACATGTTAAATGTCTCATATAGAACTTTTTTTACCACTCCATCTCTCAATAGCTTTAAGAGCCATAAGAGAAGGGAGCTGCTCAAATACCCTGTTTCCTCTCCCCACATGCTTTGCTGCAGTAGCCTACAACTGCCAGCTGTTACTCTTACCTACAAGTCCCAAGATATTTCAGTGCCATGTATAAACCTGGAACATGGTAACAGTGGATTCAGAAGTTTACTTACCTGCCTTAAATGGCCGGTACACTGTTACACAACAACTGTTTCCTCCCCTCCCCCTTGAATCATTCCATTAACTGTCAACATAATTTGCAGTTTTGGAGCTGTTCAATGGCTAGCATCTATCTGTAACCAATCTTTAACATTCACAGTCAAGCAGTTCTTATAACATATTTAAGAAGTAAAGCTCAGCAGCATCAGCTAGGAAAGTAGCTATACTTGGCTGGAGGGAATCTCTACGTTATTAAAACAATGTACAGGAGAAGATGAGTATATTTATAAGTAGATGGGGGAGGTGACATTGTTGCTGGCAGTTTTGTACCTGGGTCATTAGGCCTCAGATATAATGTGGATATGCTGATATGTTTTTATTGACACCCAGGGGTAGGGTGACCAGATGAGAAGACCCGAAAATCGGGACTTCCCACCAAAAAAAAAACAACGGAAGAGCTTCTGCCGAAAAAGTTGTTGAACAAAAAAAAAAAAAAAGGGAAAAGCCTCAGCCGGAAACGGAAGAGCCTCTGCCGCCGGAAGCTGTGGAGCAAAAAAAACAACAAAACGAAGAAGACTGAAAACACTGGTCTACAATTTTTGAGAAGTCATCTGCTTCAGAGATAAAATGTGCTATTTAGTATGTATTTTGATGTGCTGAATTCAAATATGACAATTAAAACAACTGATTGGCTACTGTTTCTAAGATATTTACGTTTTTACATTTTATGTCTATATATATTGTGTAGATAGTAGAGTTTTAATCATAAATTGTAAATCTAGGTCTTTTCATGTGTTTATGGTTGCTTTACATGATACTATTTCACCTGTCCTGTTTATGTAACACTTTAAAAATCAGCAAAGGGGTTATATAAATAAAATGTATTATGAAACAAAAGGCAAAAAACTATTATGTACATAGTTTAGTTCTATTCAGTGTCTACTCGGCGCTTCTTGGCTTGTCTCTTGTATTCATTCAATGGAGCATCTCTTGTCACTGTCCAGCAATAGTCTGCAAGCATTGATGGGCTCCATTTGCCCTGATAGCGTTTCTCCATTGTTGCAATGTCCTGGTGAAATCGCTCGCCGTGCTCGTCGCTCACTGCTCCGCAGTTCGGTGGAAAAAAATCTAGATGAGAGTGCAAAAAATGTATCTTTAGCGACATGTTGCAACCAAGGCTTTTGTATGCCTTGAGGAGGTTTTCCACCAACAACCTCTAGTTGTTTGCCTTGTTGTTTCCGAGAAAATTTATTGCCACTAACTGGAAGGCTTTCCATGCCTTTTTTTCCTTGCCACGCAGTGCATGGTCAAATGCATCATCTCAAAGAAGTTCACGAATCTGAGGACCAACAAAGACACCTTCCTTTATCTTAGCTTCACTTAACCTTGGAAATTTTCCATGGAGGTACTTGAAAGCTGCTTGTGTTTTGTCAATGGTCTTGACAAAGTTCTTCATCAGACCCAGCTTGATGTGTAAGGGTGGTAACAAAATCTTCCTTGATTCAATAAGTGGTGGATGCTGAACACTTTTCCTCCCAGGCTCCAATGACTGTCGGAGTGGCCAATCTTTCTTGATGTAGTGGGAATCTCTTGCACGACTATCCCATTCGCAGAGAAAACAGCAGTACTTCGTGTATCCAGTCTGCAGACCAAGCAAGAGAGCAACAACCTTCAAATCGCCACAAAGCTGCCACTGATGTTGGTCATAGTTTATGCACCTCAAAAGTTGTTTCATGTTGTCATAGGTTTCCTTCATATGGACTGCATGACCAACTGGAATTGATGGCAAAACATTGCCATTATGCAGTAAAACAGCTTTAAGACTCGTCTTCGATGAATCAATGAACAGTCTCCACTCATCTGGATCGTGAACGATGTTGAGGGCTGCCATCACACCATCGATGTTGTTGCAGGCTACAAGATCACCTTCCATGAAGAAGAATGGGACAAGATCCTTTTGACGGTCACGGAACATGGAAACCCTAACATCACCTGCCAGGAGATTCCACTGCTGTAGTCTGGAGCTCAAAAGCTCTGCCTTACTCTTGGGTAGTTCCAAATCCCTGACAAGGTCATTCAGTTCACCTTGTGTTATGAGGTGTGGTTCAGAGGAGGAGGATGGGAGAAAATGTGGGTCCTGTGACACTGATGGTTCAGGACCAGAAGTTTCATCCTCTTCCTCTTCCTCGTCTGACTCAAGTGAGAATGATTCTGGTGCATCAGGAACCGGCAGTCCTTCTCCGTGGGGTACTGGGTGTATAGCTGATGGAATGTTTGGATAATGCACAGTCCACTTTTTCTTCTTTGACACACCTTTCCCAGCTGGAGGCACCATGCAGAAGTAACAATTGCTGGTATGATCTGTTGGCTCTCTCCAAATCATTGGCACTGCAAAAGGCATAGATTTCCTTTTCCTGTTCAACCACTGGCGAAGATTTGTTGCACAAGTGTTGCAGCATATGTGTGGGGCCCACCTCTTGTCCTGATCTCCAATTTTGCAGCCAAAAGAAAGGTGATAGGCTTTCTTAACCAAAGTGGTTATACTGCGCTTTTGTGATGCAAAAGTCACTTCACCACAAACATAGCAGAAGTTATCTGCACTGTTCACACAAGTACGAGGCATCTCTGCTCACTTTGGCTAAACAGAAATGTGTCCCTTTGCAAAATCAAACACTGACAAATAAGAGAGCACAACACTGTATGATTTCTAGAGCTGATATAGGTCAATTTGTTCAGCAAAGTGATGTAAGCTTCGTTATGATTGCATCATCCATGACTTCTAGGAATAACATGATGCAATTCATATCATGTATGACGCAATACCAGCTTCAGATTGCATCATTCATTGTTTGGCCTCAAAAGCAAGTACTGTCCAAACCCAGTCATAGATTTATTCATAGATCCAGTCAAAGATGTATTTTAGTCATTTCTGGTTTAAATTGAGATCCCTTCCCTTTATAACTCACTTATCCTCCGCCATTCCCAAGTCAAGGGTCGTATATACTGACCCAATAGCATGTCTTGAAAACTAGAGCCAATCAACAATTTTAAGCATCATTTTCGTTCTCAGTGACCCAGAATTAGTAAAGTTTGACTACATTTATTTCAGAAGCATTTTGGCTGTTGAGCAGTGAAATCGGGACAAAAGGCGTCCCGACCGACCAGGGGGTGCCTTTTCAGAAATAGGTGTTTATACCAATTGCTTATGATCTGTCAGAGAAAATTTGAGCAAATCTTACATTTCTTATTCTTGGCTTGTTTTTTCACCAATTTGATTTCTCAGGTCTTTTACACACTTTGCTATTTTCATAGTGCCCATTTCCCTTAAGATGTGAATTAAATTAAGACCATAGAATAAGTGTCCAGAGGGGGGCTTAATACATTTTAGCAAATCCACTTTAACTAAAGGTGTGAATTTAATTTGGATTAATTTTCCTGAATGTCCCCATGTAGACAAACACTCAATTTTCCAGTGGGATAGGGAAGCAGCTTTAATGCCTTCCTCAGGGAGGAGGTGCTTTTTGACCATGCCACTTTCCAGCCAGCACTGGCCCCTTTTGGATCTTCGCTTCCTGCCATTACAACTTCTCCCCCACCCCAGCAACTTTCCCTGTGCCAGAACCTGCACGAGCAAAAGCCAGGGTCTAAAATGAGGTCGGGGGTCTAAAAAGAGCATAAGCCCATTCTGCTAACTAGTGAATTGCTCTGTCTACGCATCAGTGTAAGCAGGTGGCATTCCCACTCATGCCTCTTCCCGGGGTTTAACAACAAACAACAAGTTCCAGCTCAAACCACCTCCCAGTCTTAGCTGTTTTACTATTCCTTATGCCCTAGTCCAGGCCTGCACAACTCGTAAAGCGGTGAGGGCCATATTACTCCAAAGAAAACAGCCGAGGGACAAAATCCTCTCCCGCCGCCAAAGTTGTTGAGCTCTACCCCCTCCACCCCCCGCGGGCCGCACAGGCCATATGTTGTGCAGGCCTGTCCTAGACCATAGATCTCCCTATGGAAAGGCATCTCCCATCTCCAATTTTATCATGGATGAAGTAAACTTGACACCGTGTTGTCAACTCGTGATTTTTGTTGCAAGTCTCATGGAACTGTGGGTTTTTAAAGTCTCAGATCTTTGAGTCATGTGAATATGTGAGATTCACCTTTTTCTTTTTTTAAAAAAAATAAAAAGGACATTTCTAGGCCTCAGAATTGTTGAGAAAAGCTTAAAAGCCATAGTCCCTAAAAGCTCAAAAGCCAGAAGGCAGATAAAAAGAACCCTCCAAATATTATTTTAAACTCTCCTGACTTTTAAGCCAGCCTTGTAATTTTGTGGCTGGAATCATAATCTTTGAATGCTTGGTGTTGGCAGTACTAGTGACAGCAGGAACCAATTAGCATCTTCCAGCAATATTCCAACACCTGCCTAATGGGATGGGCCCAGAGAACACCCTGCTGCTCTGTGATGTGAATAGCACCCATGATGTCAGCAGGAGTGTAAAGTAATCATAGAGTGGGTATTGTTAGTGGTTATCAAACTGCTAATTGCAAAACACACTTTTTTTCCATCATCTAGTAATAAATACCGAGGTGGGACAGGTGCTGAATAATTTCTCAGCAACCTCATGTTTTCCTTTTGTGAGATCTGATGAGAGCATACCTCCTCTAACAATAATGTTAGGAGAATTTAAAATGTTGCCCTAAGAGAATTGACAATGTCCTATTAGATGCCTCTTTGTTTGCTAGTGTGAAATAAATAGACATCAGGGTGCACTTAGAGGTAGCTGAAATGGTGATATCATTCACAAGTCAGTCATCTCTGGTTAGGATTCTTAACCTGAAATAGTCTAAATGCCCTCAACTCCCACTCACTGTAAGCAGGGTCAAGGGCAATAAAGATCTAGCTGCACTGAGTCCTTTAATGCAGACACAAACTCCTTCCTGTCCTTTCAGAACTTCAACTTTGTTACAGCAAACAGATGTACCAGGCAGTGAATAATAGTATTAAATAATAATATCCTCCATTCTCCCATATTTGAACTGCTTTCATTGCCTTCAGTTTTATCACTTAAAATACTTAATTCTTGGCCTTTTTAAAATCCTACTGGTTCTCAAATCATGCTCTGCAAACCACTATGGTTCTGTGGAGCTGTATCCTCACAGTGATAAAGAACATGCTACTGCAATAAGAGGAGATCTCACCTACTTCAAATATTTCAACTGTGCATGCCTCCACCTTCTAGCAGTGCACCTGTGTCTACCAGTTCCCAGATGGGCAGAGAAGTTTGTTAATGAACCTCTCTCTGTTGGATGTTTCTGTTGCAAAAGTTCATAGAATCATAGAATATCAGGGTTGGAAGGGACCTTAGGAGGTCATCTAGTCCAACCCCCTGCTCAAACAGGACCAATCCCCAATTTTTGCCCCAGATCCCTAAATGGCCCCATCAAGGATTGAACTCACAACCCTGGGTTTAGCAGGCCAATGCTCAAACCACTGAGCTATCCCTCCCCCAGTTCCAGTGTAATCAAACTTGCAGATACCAAAATGTAAAGCAATCCTTGCAACAAACACACAGGAAATCATCCCCAAAGTGACTTGCAGAGATAACAGGCCTGATTCTCCACTATCAGGATCCTGGGAAAGGGAGGCAAGATTAGTAGCATGAACCTAGCAGCTAGGAACCACAGCCAAGATTCACAGTCAAGATGAGGGTCACAACCACAGTCAGGAGTCAAGCCAAGGGTCAGAGACGGGGTCAGGAATCAGCTTGAGAGTCAGTATCAGCCTTGGGGATCCAGGGGTCAGAATCCAAGTCAGAACGAAGGTCATTACTAGGAGTTCAAAAGCAGGAGAGTCACAGCAACTAGCTAGAAATTCACATTGTTGTTTAAACACTTCCTGGTACACCGTGTGGGCTTATAGAGGATCAAGGAGCCAATCAGGGATTCCTAAAACAACTATCAGTCAGATCACTCCAGACAGGCCTGCCTGTGGTGTGGAATCTCTGAGGATTGTGAGGCATAGGAGGCAACCCCATTATTGCAGCTGCTGGGTGACAGTGTGATGCTGCTGCTACTGCGGGGAGACCCGGGCCCTTTAAAGCACCGCTGGAGCCCTGCCGCCGCTACCCGCTGCGGGGAGCCCCGGGCCCTTTAAATCCCCACCAGAGCCCAGCTGCCAGAGCCCCGGGGCTCTGGCAGCCGGGCTCCACCCGGAATTTAAAATTCCCGGAGCTCTGCGGCGGCCGGAGCCCCGGGTCCTTTAATTCGCCCTGGGGCTCCCAGCCGCCTCTGCAGCTGGTAGCTCTGGGGTGATTTAAAGGCCCCGGGGCTCCCAGCCAGAGCCCCGGGGCCTTTAAATCGCCTCTTCTGGTTGAGGCCACGCCCCCACCCAGGACTCCGGCGTACCGGTAAGTCCTGTAAGTTACTTTCACCCCTGGTAAGATGCTACTGTTCTGGTTAAGTAGCATTCTCTGTGCTCAGATGTAAGTCAGTACACCAGGCACAAAGTAGTGAAGAATCAGCCCCCTAATGTTTATTCAATATGTCTGTTTGTAAAATGGACAGAATGAAGTGGAAAATACTGCAACAAATTTGAAAATATAGATTTCTGGACAATCAGTTTTCCCAAGAAGGACTGCTGAGACATCGGGTTAGGCCAAACTGAAATGTTAGCAATATTGCTAATTCCAAGTGTTAAAAATCATGAGTCACACACCAAAAATCATTAGATTAAAAAAATTGGGTTTTTTTATTTTCCTTCTTATTTCTAAGACTTTTGGGTTACACTTGGGTCATTTTTCAAGTTCTCTGCAACCATGAGAGCTAGAAACTGACTTTGTTTAAAAATGAAAGCTAAGAGTCTCAGGTAATCAACTGACTCCAGGAGCTGGGGCTTTAAGAAACACATCCAATATCCCAAGACTCATGATAATATCATTGGGGAGGGGGGGGAAACAGCTTACCACCCTCAGAACAATTTAGGGCTTGCCTAATGGTTGAGGGAAGAAATAATGCTACTGGAGATCTTTACACAGCTCCTGTGGTTAATTTATTCTATTTACAATCTATCTTCTCTTCTTGAGGTTATTGAGCCAAATTCTGCCTTTTAATAAGTACATGCAACTCCTACGACTACAATGAAAGTTATATATACATCTCTGAGAGCAGCATTTGACTGATTATTTTACCTCAGGTGTCAGAGAAGTTTAATACTCAACCGTATCAATGGCATTGTTACCTAGGATACAAGAAGAACTGTCCCAAATCAATGTAATACTTAAGTATTTGATCCTGGAAGATACTGAGCTTTCTGGTTCTAACCCAGCAAAGCGTTTATTTATCCACCTGCTTAACTTTAAGCACACAAATAGTTCTGCTAAAGTCAGACTACTCAGATGCTTAAAGTTAAGCACATTCTTAAGTGTTTTCCTTGATTGGAATCAGAACACTCCGTACTTTGCAAGATCAAATCCCAAGAAAGGATGATCATTAGTAAAGTGTTAATAAAAGTGTGGCATATTTAATTGCTATGTTAGGAGCAGTGTAAAAGAGAGCACAAAATTTATGCTGCTTAACTCCTTGCACACTCTAATCTTTTAAGGATGCTTTCTTTGCACAAGATTACTTATGAAATGTGCAGGACCTAAAGTAATTTCCTGCAAATTATAAACCACCGGCATGAACTGGTGGGGGACCAGAGAGTAGAATTTGTAGTCTTCAGTTTCATATATTATTGAGGGTTAGGGATTTTTTCTAGTGCATTTATAAAGAGCTGCATAAAAGACCTAGCTCAAAAACTGACTGCAGATTTGAATATCAAGTGGGACCTTTTTCATTCCATTGTCTTCAGTCTTGTGACACTGCCATCTCCAAAAGAAGTGGAGCATAATGAATCAAAGCTAGCCATTACTACCGAGGTAAAAGTCCCAAAGCTCAGTCTGACGTACAAGCTGTTCACTAAATAGAACGAATTTAAGTGTAACCTTGACAACTAGAAAACATGACAACAAAAACTGAGAATAAATGTAACATTTCATGCTAGTTTGGATAAGAAATAAGGGGCTCGATTCTCAGGCGTCCATTTTCCAGTATCCTAATCCTGCAGTCGCCTTCCCTTCCCCCATGTAAGGCGAATGTAGAAAAGCTACCAAATCAGAATGGTAACATTATGGCACCCACTTTCCATGTGACTATACATGGTGTAAGGCAGTGAAGAATCAGGCCCCTCTGTTACCTGGTGAGTGTCACTTATCCGCTCTATGACTTTATTTTCCTCCTCTGTAAAGTGGGGGCAATAACACTTCCCTGATGCACAGAGATGTCGTTTGACTAAATTCAATAATGCTTGGAAAGAGAATTAAGATCCTTGGATGAAAGTCTCGGTACTACAAGTAATATTTTTTGTTATTAAATTAGTCCATAATCATACTTCAGCCCTAAAATCTCTGCTGTCAGGTCTCCAATTACCTCTGTCTTCAACGCCCTTTCCTCTTGCATTTCTTATATCTCACACCCCTTATGTCTTGTACAAAACAAAAAACTGGGGGTGAGGGGAGAGTGAAGTAGTCAGCCCAATTTTCCCTCCAAACTAAATAAAACTAGGAGAGTACCATCTGTAGACCAATTAAACTCAATAGGTAAAAGCTTTTCACAAGAGAATACTCACAATCTACACAAACAAATCCCTTTATATCTCTTGAGACTATTAAACAGAAGGTCACTTTCAAGTTTTTACTATTTTCTTTTCAAGCTCTTTAATTGCTATACACCAAAAACAGCTCCCATCAGCCAGGATAGCAATGCAAAATAAACGGCGCAAACTAAACTATTAAAGAGTAAATTTCATTAAAAATGCAGGCCAATATTTTCAAACATCGGTTTGTAACCTAGGCCCAGATCCTCAAAGGTATTTAGGCACCTTGGAGGATCTGGGCCGTATATCCATATTCATGCACTTAAATGGAAGTGGCCTGAATTTTAAAATATGTAGCGACCTCACAGATCCTATTAAAGTCAATGAAAGCTATAGGTATTCAGCATCTCTGAAAATTAGGTCCATTTTATTTAGGTGTCTTAATATGGATTCAGGACAACCAAATTTGGAGAGTTTGGCTATTATGTCTTCTAGACGGGTCTCATTCTGTTAATTAGCTCTTTTTAATTTTCTCATCAAATATTCAGCTTCTCTGCAACCATCTCCGTCTCAGTGGGGCCAACCCATCCACACTCTCCTTCAGTTGTGTTCACAATCTCATCCAGAAGGAATCTCACCAGTACAGCAAGGAGTGTAGAATAAGCCGTCCTATGGCATGTGTGCCAAGTGGGGGCATGGAAAGAACTGCAAAAGTGGGGGAGCCAAGCAACCCAAACCGGACAAATCTGACTGAGTGGCTGTACGACCTGCTACATGGGGTCACAGCAGGGCCGGATTAATGCAGGCCCTGGAGCCATGAGTGCCGGCTCACTGATGTGCCCCTGCGGCCCCTAGGCGAGGGGCATTCAGGGATTGTCTGCACGCTGCCCCCGCCCCCAGCGCTGGCTCTGCAGCTCACATTGGCCGGGTACTGCGGCCAATGGGAGCTGTGAGGGCGACACCTGAGGGCACGGGCAGTGTGCACCACGCAGAGCACCCTGGCCCCTCTGCCTAGGGGCCAGATGTGCTGGCCACCTCGGGGAGCAGAGCAGTGCGGAGCCAGGGCAGGCAGGGATCCTGCCTTAGCCCTGCTGCGCCGCCGATCAGGAGCCGCCCGAGGTAAGCGCCGGAGCCTGCACCCCGCACGCCCTCCTGCACCCTTACCCCAGCCCGGAGCTCCCTCCTGCACCCAAACTCCCTCCTAGACCCTGCACCCCTACCTGCACCCCAACTCCCTGCCCCAGCCCTGAGCCCCTACCTACACCCAAACTCCCATCCAGAGCCGCACCCCAAACCTCCTGCTGCACCCCAACCTCCTGTCCCATCCCTGGCTCCACTCCAGAGCCCACCCCCCAGCTGGAGATGCAGCCCCTCCTGCACCCCAATCCCCTGCCTCAGTCCTGCGCCTACTCCCCCACTCCAAACCCCCAGGGGCCCCACAAAACCTAATAACCCCAGGCCCACAGAAGAGTTAATCTGGCCCTGGGTCACAGTGCCACTCAAATTTGGTCTGGCTGCCCCTCCTTCATGCAGGGAGGGACGGGGCTCTGCCATTACACAACTCAGCTCCACTCAGGGCCAACAAGGGGGGACCTGGGCCACTGAGCACCCCTCTCATTGTGCCCTGCTGAGTTTAGGTTCTCAAAAGGGGGAGATCATGCCCCCCTGTTTAAATAGGGAGGCATTGGACCTTTGCCCGCCCCCCCCCCCCCCCCCCCGTCTCTGATGTTTGTGGTACCAAGAGCATTTGGGAAGATGTAATTAACAAGGGGAAATGAATGGCCAGAAACTGGGATACGAGAATGTTCTATTTAGAGTAGGTTGATCCAATTTTTTTCCAATTATTTATTATCTTTCAAAATTTGGACAACATTTTGACCAGGGGTCATTCCATTATTACCACCTTTTGTAGTAACTGTGAGCCACCTGACCCATACATTTCTGCTAAATAGTTCTATGAAAATAGGACAGCTGCAAGATCCGAGGTCTTTCACTCACAGAACACATTTGCATTTAATCCTAGCTAGTGATCACAAGTGATTAGCAGACAGAGCCATCAAAAACCAACAGAATAACTGGCATACGTGAGCATTGTTGCTGGTAATGTCAGCAGAGAGATGAATGAATACATACAGACTGAAGTCATCTGGGCGTTAGAAGGGAGTCTGTCCAGGTCAAGAATTCGGCACATAGGCGGGGCTGTATAGAGGAAATGTAAACATATGCTTTATCCCATTCTGTTTTTAAGGACTCTCCAGTAATGTTAGCTTGGCACCTTTCAGTGCTTTAACATTTTCATTTTTTGTTTCTTTAGTGTGCACAGTATCAGAATAAAAGGACAGCTGCTCGAGAAATAAGTTATTCAGGGCACCGTTTCTCCTGCAAACAATTTACAGACCTCTGTCAGCAATCACTGAAATATATTCAGATGGTGGCAAAGTTTTAGGCCTTTGATTTCCCCAGTAAAATGGATATTTAGTTTACTAGGAAGTCTTGTCTTTTTCTGAGCACCAATAGGAAGCAACCGGTGGAACAGCTGGTGTGGGGAAAGCGAGCCATAATTTAATTATCCCAGTTTATTAATTTAATTAGTACCATTCTCAAAAAGAAGGGGCCACTGGCGTCAGCCAACAGAAACAAGAAAAACAGCAAAATTGTTGATTAAATCCTCCATTTGATAGCCTCTCTTGCAATGTGCTGCATCTGAAACAGGAATGACAAGCTGATCAAAGATCTACACCAGTTATTGTTTAACCAGCCGCTGCCCCTAGACAGAGAACCATACTGTGAAGTTTCTTTTTTAATCTTTTAAAATAATCATCGATTTAGCTCTAGTTTTTTGGAGGGAAAGCAACCTCAGACAAATGGACCTAAATGATCTGACACATCATAAAACAACGTTGTGCTGGAAGATACAGAAAGGTTATTATAATCAAGTGGGGCAACATGGGGTAGGGAGTAGGAGCAGTAGAATAAAGAAGCACAGATTTCAGAAATAAAAAGACTTTTTTCCAGATGTTTCTATATACCAAAGGGTAGGTCTGCCTGTGAGTTTCACACATAAAGTGCAATAGTATGACAAAATTGTTTCCAATTAGGGTTGCCAATCCTCCAGGATAGTCCTGGAGTCTCCAAGAAATAAAGATTAATTTTTAATTAAAGATTATGTCATGTGATGAAACCTCCTGGAATACATCCACCAGGAAATTGGAAACCCTTTTCCCAGTTAATCTGGTCATAAAACAGAAAAACTAGAATAAAAATAATTGGGGCCTGACACATCTGGGAGACACAGTCAGTGATCTTGTTCCCTCACATAGTGAACTCCCAGCTGCACCTCAAAAAACTCCACACCAGTATACCTGGCAGTGACATTTCTAAGGGCCAAGTCCTTTTAGCGATGGAGGAACAGAGCCACAAAGGGACTTCGCCACCGAAAGCCCAGATTTAGCACCTAAATCCGAGTTTTAAACACCACTGTGATTCACCTAACGCTGTAGGAACGAAAACTCAGCGCCTAAATTTCCACTGTAAAAGTTCCCCAGGTGCTTTAGCTTTTGCCTCTAGGCATGCACACTGCCTCAGGCAGGCATCCAGATGCCTAAGGCCCAGCGCAATCCTCAAACCAGGGGAAAATGGTTATTCCCACGCCAATCTTGCCTGCAGGGCCTGATCTGGTAGGCATGCTCTGAGTGTGCCTGTGATGTGGTTCAATTTCCCCCCTCTGCGTGACAAGGAAAAGGGTTTGAACAGAGGGTTCCCACATCTCAGGTGAGTGCTCTAACCACTAGAGTATAAAGGCATTCTTGTTCTGGCCTACTTAGTATTTAATTAAAGTTGAACAGCTTCAACAGGAGCGACAGAGAGCCCCACATCAGAATATCCCATAACCCAGTGGTTATGTGTTAAACTGGGGTAAATAAAAGGAGATTCAGAGCCTTAATTTCCATATCAGATCATTCATAACTTAGATATGGAGAATGCAACGTTGTCATAGACTGCACCTAGTTGCAGGTTTGAGAACGTACTAGAAAAATATACTTCCTGGGGCAGATCCTCAGCTGGTGTAAATAGACAAACCTCTATTGGCGCCAGTGGATGATCTGACTCCTTATGTCTTGTAAATCTCAGTTAAAAAATAATATTTTAAAAAAGAATATACTTGAAACATACAAGTAGCAACTGCGAGTACACTGTGCTGTGACTGGATGCCAGGGTGCCATATAATCAATGTATGCAGTGTTGTTGTAGCCATTATCAGACCCAGGATATTAGGAGACAAGGTAGGTGAGTCCAATAAAAGCTATTATCTCACCGACCTTGTCTCCACTCAGAATCACGCACACACCCTCTGTCAGGTAGTAACCTTGCTGTAAAGCCTACATTAGTCAGTCACCACATCTACAAGTGCAGGACCTCCTCATTACTTCAGTATCCAAGTTGCATATATAATAACCTATATGGACCAGCATTCAGGACACAGGGCAGGATACTAGAGTGGGAGGGAGAGGGAGGAGAGGGTTCCATCCCTGCTCAGCCAGTCTGGGGTTCCATCCACCGGCCCAATGTATTACTGGCACGCGAAACCTTAAATTAATGAGGATTTGGCACACCACTTCTCAAAGGTTGCCGACGCCTGATATAGAGTAAGGTAGAAAACCTAATCTAATATGTTGGCAAATTTCAGACCTTGCTGTTGTGTTGATATTTTCATAGTTTTATCTTCTGTTTTGAAAGAGTAAATTACTGTATGCTAGAAAATAATGATTCCGGTCATCTAGTGCAGTGTTTCTCAGCCTTTCTGATACCAGGGACTGGCTTGCTGTCTTTCTAAACTGTGTCAGGGAGAATTCAGGGACCAGCACCAGTCCACAGGCTGGTTGTTGAGAAACACTAGTGGACTAAATACTGGATGTTATTTTTAAAAATGGGGGGAAGTTGTTTATGTTTTTTACAAAAGGTAGTGCGTGTGGGATAGAAAATTTAATTCCATCTGTGCCTCCTGTTATATTGTTACATGGACCATCTTGAATTTTTGGCTACCACAAACTCGCTTTCACTGCAGGCTGTGGGCGAGCGAGGTGTGAAAGCATGGGGTGTGCCTATCAATTCACAGTTCTACCCTGTTGCTACAAAACTTGTGAGGTCCAGATTTACTTAGATTTTGCTGGTAGCCTTGTAGAAAGTTTAGTCATATTTCTTTCTTTCACACACGAAGCTAACACTTTAGTGTAACTTCTCTCCAGATAGATTTATCTCTGTATATTTGTTAAAATCATAGAATCATAGAATCTCAGGGTTGGAAGGGACCTCAGGAGGTCATCTAGTCCAACCCCCTGCTCAAAGCAGGACCAACCCCAACTAGATCATCCCAGCCAGGGCTTTGTCAAGCCTGACCTTAAAAACCTCTAAGGAAGGAGATTCCACCACCTCCCTAGGTAACCCATTCCAGTGCTTCACCACCCTACTAGTGAAAAAGTTTTTCCTAATATCCAACCTAAACCTCCCCCTCTGCAACTTGAGACCATTACTCCTTGTTCTGTCATCTTCTACCACTGAGAACAGTCTAGATCCATCCTCTTTGGAACCCCCTTTTAGGTAGTTGAAAGCAGCTATCAAATCCCCCCTCACTCTTCTCTTCTGCAGGCTAAACAATCCCAGTTCCCTCAGCCTCTCCTCATAAGTCATGTGCTCCAGCCCCCTAATCATTTTTGTTGCCCTCCGTTGGACTCTTTCCAATTTATCCACATCCTTCTTGTAGTGTGGGGCCCAAAACTGGACACAGTACTCCAAATGAGGCCTCACCAGTGCTGAATAGAGGGGAATAATCATGTCCCTCGATCTGCTAGAAATGCCCCTACTTATACAGCCCAAAATGCCGTTAGCCTTCTTGGCAACAAGGGCACACTGTTGACTCATATTCAGCTTTTCGTCCACTGTAACCCCTAGGTCCTTTTCTGCAGAACTGCTGCCCAGCCATTCGGTCCCTAGTCTGTAGCTTTACCCAAGTAAAGTTAAACATAAAGCAAATTCCTAAACAATATATTACAAAACTAATCATGCTACATCCCTTTGCCTGAACACAACTTCTCATATATATAATAACTAGTAGAAGGGGAAAAAATGGCTAGCAGCAGCTTTTATAGCCATGGAGCCACCAGTTCTGTAACTATCTATCATTCTGTTTCCTAGTGTGCTCTTTATTTCCAGGATTCCAAAAAAATAAACTAACACATTTGAATTAAAGGATTTCAGCCTCTTTTTGAAATCCAGAAATATACATTTCACATTGGTTTGCTTAGTTCATATCCACTCCTTGAAATGTAAATGACAGAACAGAAGCAGATGTTATGAACAAAAATGCAAATTTCAGTTGAGTGATGTTTCACATTAGCTTGCTTACAGGAACAGCAGATACTGATATAAAGAAACAAGGTTAGTCATGTCATTTTGTCAACGATGAGAGGAAATGTTCACAGCACAGTTACTGATGTATATACTCATGTATGCCCTGTGATTTTAATGTGGAGGACCTGGATGGGGAGGGTCTACCACAGACATGCATCATCCACCCCAAGACTCATGATAATCTACACAACAGGTAACACAATCCCATGCTGTATCACCTTGAGTTGACTCCCCTCTGTAACTAAGAACCCCCTACCTCCACCCTTATGGACAGCCACAATCTCAGAAGTCCTTTATAATATAGCTCCATTGGTTGGGAAGAAAGTTCTACAGGCAGGTTATTCCATTGCAGGGTTTCTTTCACCTTCCTCTGAAACATGTAGTACCAGCCACCACCAGAAACTAGATAGTGTACGGAAGGGAGAGGAGGAAAGCCTCCTGTCCCAGTGCACAAGGCTCATCTGCTTTCCTGCGATGGGCTGGGGCATGCATCACAGCCAGCAATGGTTTGTGAGGAAGTCATTGTGCACATATGCAACCATGTACAGTATACACTAACCACCTCTACTGTTGGCATGCAAACTGTTCTAGCTGAGAGGAGGAGTCAACAGCATTTAACAACACACTGCAGTGGTCCACAGTAAGCCATGAGAACATGTTGTTTTGCTGTAGACATGTTTGGGTATGCACCTCTAACAATAATGAGCTCATAGAAATTGCCATACCAAATCAGACCTGTGGTTATAGAATCATAGAATATCATGGTTGGAAGGGACCATAGTAGGTCATCTAGTCCAACCCCCTGCTCAAAGCAGGACCAATCCCCAATTTTTGCCCCAGATCCCTAAATGGCCCCCTCGAGGATTGAACTCACAACCCTGAGTTTAGCAGGCCAATGCTCAAACCACTGAGCTATCCCTCCCCCCAAATAGTCCAAATAGTCCACTCTCCTGTTTCAAACAGTGGCAAGAAACTTTAGAGGAAGATGCAAAAAAACCCAAACCAGGCAAGACAGCCCAGAGGGGAGGTTCTTCCTAACTTGCTCAGTTAGTGTTTATATTATGACCTGAAGCTTAAGTGTTGATATCCCTTCTATGTATTTATGTTTTATTTGTATTTACATTTTATCTAATATAACTGTGGAAGTTTTCACCACTGATATGAATGTCTAATCCTCGTGGCCTCCATGATGTCAAGGGGCAATGAGTTCCACATGACAATCATGTATTGTGGTGAAAAAGTATTTTCTTTTATAATAGTCACACTTAGCTGGTATAGAACTTTTTCTGTTGTCAAAGCACTGTACGATATTAACTAACTAATCTCAAACCCCACTGTGAAAACTTTCTAAGTCATTACAGGATTTACTCCTCTATATCCCCGAATAACATATTTCACAGCTCTGTAAAAGATAAACCACTATTTATCACAACAACTTCATGTAAACCTATAACAATTTTTTTCTGTCTTTAATGTATTGGTCTTTGATCCCTGTGGGAGCTACTGCCCAAAAAGACAAGGCCAGGTCCATTTTGTTAAGACTATTTCCAATCACTACTGATGCTCTTTTAATTAGCTCAAGCACTATTTGAGCTACACTAATTACAGACTGCTTTTGAAAGTGTCTTCTGTTTGGTGATACAGTGGACAGAGTTTACAAGTTAACATCAAATGGGAAAAAATTTACACCTGAAATTCTACCTGTTCGCATGTCTAGGCATAAACACTGTACACACCACCATCACTATCTGATTGTCCCAGTTTTCAACAAGGAAAAAAGACAAACAGACGGGAGAGAGGACAGAACTAGCAGTGCATATATATGTTCAGGGAGACAGCAGCATTTTAAACACATGCACAAAAAAGTTAAATACATGAAAAATGTAATGATTTGTAGAAAAATAAAAGGTCAGATACCTCAGACAGTCAAAGTAATGAACTTTAAATTGCTTAATTGGCAATTTATCAAATTTTGTAAAATTACATTGCTATCAGCAACTAATTGTAATGGCTGACAAAAGAAGAGGGGTGAACCATACAAAAGCAAACCCTTACAGTTCCCAAAAAGAAAAGATTAGCTAATATGACCTTTCCATAAAACTAATTATTGAATTTAATCCTTCATAAAATGATTTGTCTGCAAAACTATGAGATCTGCTCAGTTTAACACCTGCCTAGAAGAATATCAAATTTTTAAACATATGCATACAGTGGATGAGCCAAATTCTGCTCTCTTAGGTATTTCCCTGATGCCCTTCGCTATGGTAGGTGAGCTCCAAAGACACTAATTAATATGTGCATCAAGATGTCCATCTGTTCTAAATCTGTGCAACCCAAAGTCAATTGGGTTGCTTAAGGTGTAATAAGGATCCAGTTCAAAGCCCATTCTAATCAGTGGAAAGACTCCAATTGGCTGTGGTGGTCTTTGGTTCAGGCCCTAAGAGCAAAATTTAGCCCCAGTGTTTAATTGTAAACTTCCAGTTTCCAATTCTAAACTTTCAGTCACAGAGACTTGAAATAAGTTTGCACTGTTCCATTACTGGGCTGGTGACGGCTTTTTAAACTGGCACTGTACTTAGGGAGACCACCTAGCAACCTCAGCAAGCTTCTACTCAAACATTCTTGCTTCACACATGGGAGAAAACCTCCACAGCCCTTCCTGCCTGCTTCCACTTTGTGCATGGTGGCTCTGATTCTGGGCAGCAGACAAGCTGAGCTCCACACAGCTCATGGGGGGAGAGAGGAGGGATGGGAGATAGGGCACAGGTGGTTTTATGGTGGATTTTTGATTGAACATAAAGCAGCAACACTCAATGGACCATTACCGCATTCAAGAATAGCCAGCGTGCAGTGCACTCCAACCAGATTCTCACTGAGATTTTCTTTACCTGAGATCCTTCCTGTGGGTGTTTTGATAGGAGAGGAAGACCTGGGCCTATATCACTAACACTATCTGCAAACACAACTGGGTGTAGTGTTTACTACTGTCCACAGTCCCATTAACTACAATGGGACTAGGGGCAACAATAAGCACTATACCCAATAGTAAGGGTTTGCATGATTGGACCCTGAGGCAGAAATTCTTTCAGATTTGATGGACAAGGGATGGTGTGCAGAGAGCATCCACCCCTTCTGCCTTGCCCCTTCTCTCCCACCCTCTCTTGCATGGCAGCTATCACAGTGGCTGGGGGGAAAACAGTCTCCAAAGTAGCACTCCACCTTGCCCCTTCAACTCACAGGTTTTTGTACCCTCAGCCCACAGTGGGTGAGGGGCAATTTGGACCATAAGTAAGTACATCTTTTAATATATATATATATTCTTTTAATCATATATATATATATATGATTTTTAACCTGACGTGTCTCTAACAACTATGTCATGTTTCATCATTATATTTACTGTCAACTGAATCAGGGTCCAGCCTTTGGTGACTAATTTAAATCAATCACACCTTTTCAGTCTGACTGTTTGAGGAAACTTACAGGTTTCCATAAATATAGTCCATGAGCATTCCTTGCAGTGTTTTTGTTATATAACAGGTGCATATATTAATTATTGTATCATAAATACTTGTAGCAGCAGAGAGCCTTTGTTCAAAAGTACAGCCTTGAATGTTCCTCAGAACATCCCAAAGAAATACCCTCCACCAAAATATATGAGACTCTGAAGTCATGATTTAGAAATCATCGTCTTCCACAGGGAGATAACAAATAGAGCTTTTTGCTCTGTGATGATGACTGCACAAGAACAAAATTCAAATGCAGCCACTGAAAAGATGACAGATGCTGAAATCTATCATTCCCAAACTTGTTTCTGTAAGAAACAGACTTCATTCCTTACCTCCAAACAAATGCTGTTTCAGCTGCCAGTGTATGGAGCAACAGCTACATGCAGAGGCCAGGTAAGTGAATACCCACTTCTGTTTAAAATTGGAAGTCTGAAATGAAAGGTTTCTATGTTTCTTGCATTTCAATAAATTACCAAATTAGATATCCTAAGTATCATTTGAACAGCCTCAGAGCAAATGCAGTAAATCAGGTCTGACTGAATATGCAAGCAAGTCACAAAACAAAATCTACTATGAAATTTAGGAGTGGATTCTCTAGTCCACTAAGGTCACTTTGTGCTGTTATGGAAAACGGAGTTTTCAGTAAACAAAAAAATTGTTTTGATGATGATTTTGATAACATCTTCAATAAAAATGTCAGTAAAAACGTGATGAAAATGTTCATGAAAAATAAAAAATGAAAAAGTCAATGGCTTCACACAAAAATTCAACTTTGAAAAAGGCCATTTTTCAGCAACAAAAAATTGACAGCAATAGAATTACTCAAGATGTGAAATACTACTCAGTGTAAGTAAGGGTGGCACAATCTGTCCCTGATAAAGAAGGGATAAGACCTCAAGCTTCAGAAGATCGCAAACTGAAGATTGTGGAAATGTTGCTGCTCACTTTAAAATTGTACTACAGTGTTTAGATTCTTAATGCATTTCAAAGTCTGAGGCTTAATAGAACATGAATATTTCTTGTATTGTTATGCAGCTGCTTGTGATCAGAGTACATGCTGCACATTGCAGTGTCATCATTACTGCTGTGCTCATCAGAACTGCAGAGAGAGAGGGCTGCTATACAGAAAGGGACAGGTTGCTCTGTGGGACATTTCTGGGGAGTTTAATGAGATGAACCGAGACTTATGTAAAGTTTCATAAAGAATACTATGCTTCATGTCAAATGATGAGCTAAAGAATTTAGAGCTCAGTGAAAGATATTCGTGGTTGATAAATTAATTCTCTCACTCTAGGAATTGTGATTCCCAGAATAACTAACCATAGCAAAGATATTCAAAATGCAAACATCTCAGCTGGTATCCAAAGATAGGTCATCTTTGCAGCATGAGCTGTGACATTGGAAGTGAAATGTCACTGGGAATGTTTCAATAAATGGCATTCTACTATAGCAAGCATTATTATGATGAGAAAATATATTAGCAATCTTAAAATGGCTAAGTGTTCTAGCTGTTAAACTGGGCAAAATTAGTCCAGAAAAAGGCTAATTCTGGGAGTTTTTACTTTAGCTGGGTGCTATAGGAATCTCTGTGCCTTATGTTATTTCAATTCCTATGGGACCTTAAGTTTAAAAAGTATTTTTCCTATATTTCTTTGATGTACCTGAGGTGTTTTTTCTGCCTTTTTGCCCTTTGTGGTATTTGACTCTATGATCTATAGTTAACACACATTAGACCACTGTGTGACAGGCACCTTAAAGAACACGGGCCTAAATTTTCCAGATGTGGTTAGTGATTTTGATTGCCTAATTTGAAACATTTATAGAAGGGTTTGATTTTTTGAGGGTGGGTACTCAACTCTTCTAGAAACCAGACTTCTTTAAGGTGTCTCAGTTTGGACGACCCTAATTTGAAGAATGCAGAATCATTGGTTGCTTTTGGAAAATTTAGGCCATAACCTTTAAAAGTATCAATTAGTTTTTTGGAAGGTAAAATATTTTTTCTGTTTGTTCTTGCAATTCAGGATTATTTCTATTTAGGATCAACTTTTTATGCAGCAGCTTTGAATGATCACTCATTTTTGATTGATGAGAGCCTGTGTGTCTGATGTTGAGCAAATAGTTGATGACATTTGCTAAAAATACAGTTTTATATCAAACATGGTTATGACATTTTATAAAAACACTGGGAATGATCTGCTATACTGTGACTTATTAAATACCAGACAATTAATTATACTGAACCTACTGTATGAAATTCCAGTCTGACACTGGGCCACCAGGGGGAGACAAGATATTGAATATGTATTACTGTAATTGTTCCTGAATCAATTTTGTATCTAGGAATCTCCTTATGAAACAGAAAGAGCACCAGCTTACTTATTAGCCAAGGGCTGGATTTTCAGAGATTTTCACCCGTAACCCCCCAATGACTCCAACTGGAATTGTGGCTGCTCAGCTCTTTGGAAAATCAGACCCTGCCTATATCATTTTGGTACCCAGCTGCAGGACTAGTTCAGACAATACTAACAAAGCTGTAGCTGCAGGGGTCCCCTGAAACATTGCAAATGTGATATTTACTTCTTATTCTCTAGTCCAATACCTTAACCACAGTCCATCTTTCCTTTCATTGTTACTTAACAGGATATAAAGTACAATATGGCAGACAGATTGGAAATTTGTGTGGGATTTAAGTAATATGGGAAAGGAATCCCTTAGCAATTTTTTTGTAGAACAATCACTGTAGCAAGACATACATTTTATAGAAAATGTGACGGTGTATGCCTTTCGAATTCTTGCTACTGGACATCAACACAAAATAGGGAGATTTTTTTGTTTTTTCCTTAATTTGTTTTCTTTATTGGGTAGAACACATGAGTTAAATTAAAGCTCAAAAAAATGAAGGGTTTTTATTACAGCTTCCTGACCTTTAGAAATTTTGTAATGGAAAAGTATTACAAAATCACTGTTAAGGATTAACATTGTTCAAATAAGGATTTGAAAGACAGCCTCCAGATATGCCAGCTGGCATTTTCAATTTGCTCACCATCTCCTTTAAATTTTCTTTTCATGCTTTAAGCACTATGAGCACTTTGAAATTTTCACCTTGTTTTCAAACAAACTACAGTGATCTCTTGCAACTCAAAATAGATCCAACTCTGCACTATGCTGCACAGAGACAGCATTACTAGACAATAGCCCAAACAGAACATGAATGAGACCTTGGGTGCTGCAGTGGCAGGTTGATCATGAACCACCTGAGGGAACCAAAGTTACAACTGCAGTGTCACTTCCAGAATCTGCAGTATCAGATATAAGCATATTCCGAGTGACAGTAACTGATGTTTTGTGTGTGTACATAACTAACAAACACGGTGACTTCATTGCATGGTGAGTATAACACAATAATCCAGCACTGGTTAAAAACAATAGGGAAATTTTAAAAAAAAGTTTGGGGCAAGCTGTGATCATTGAGCAGAGAGGAAAGACAAATATCTTTAGGATTTTCTGATTTACATCAAAAGTAAATGCAGAAGAGAAATATGATTTCTAACTCAACAGTATTTGGCCACTGCTACACAATTTTTAAATAAAAGGGATATAAACCCACACACTTCAAAGCATAGAGGACCTACTAACTGATGGGGATAGAAAGAAACTTCCCTTAAGGGCAGGTTACCTCACAATTGTCCAGCAGAGGTTTCTTGCACCTTTCTCAGAAACATGTGGTATGGCCACTGTCAGAGACAGGATGTTGGACTAGATGGACCATGGGTCTGATCCCATAGGGCAATTTCTATGTTACTTTGCCAGGGTAAGTGAAGTTTAGTGAGGCTGCCATGGATGCTTTCTATGAAT
This sequence comes from Chelydra serpentina, assembly GCA_037349315.1. Taxonomy (NCBI): domain Eukaryota; kingdom Metazoa; phylum Chordata; order Testudines; family Chelydridae; genus Chelydra; species Chelydra serpentina. The sequence goes on from JBAIAC010000032.1 coordinate 3,894,538, forward strand.
TAACCATCTAGCAATAGAAAATAAAAATTTCCCCATCACTTATTTCCCTACTAAAAGGCAGCAGAGTAATGGTGGAAGGGTACAGTGGGCTTATTTTCTTGTCACGTGCAAGCTGCTTCTTTATAAATGAAGTTGACCTTTGAAAAAACTTCTATACACTGCATCTGCCTCCAGGTGTTATATTCCCCTTTCCCTTTAGCTCTTTAACTCAATCAATCTCTCTCTCTCTCTCTAACTCTAACACACACACACACACACACACACACACACACATTTCAGCAGGTACAACTTCTTAAGACACACACAAAACTTTAACTTATAGCTGAGGTTGCTCTAGAGAATTCCCTGTCAATTGAATCTCTAATCTAAATAGATTGTCAGAATTATTCTAACTAAATATTATTAAAAACCAAAGTAAAATATTTTGAGTTATATTCATATTCATTTAAGAATGGAATGCATTTTAGAATTTAGACTTACTGTACCAGAGGTAACATCCAGCAACTGTAGAACATCCATTATCAGATGAATAACCAATCTCCTGGCTGGATGAAGTGGCTGAAACATCATTCATTTCCTTTATTGCATATTCTGCACTGTCTCTTCAGTTGTGCAATTACCTAGACTTCCCCTCAGTTATACATTTCATCAATTATACTAGCTTTTCATATTGAAAAAAACTATTTTTTAAATTTAACTATGAATATAGTTTATTTCTGGACTCATTTCCATACCTAAGAAATGGAAATATTTAGCAGTGACTTAAAATAAATGATTTTATTGAGAAAGAAATAGCAGGTGAAACTATAAATGGTTTTTACAGGAAGTGAATGATTCCTTTGCAAAGAGCTGAAAGAAATTACATTCCTTCACTAAAGGAAATATATTCTGAGTTAATGTGTATAACTGTATCCTATTCACTAATCTTATGGGAAGGAGATTTTCAAAACTGCCTATGTGGTTTAGGAGCCCAAGTCCCTGTTGTTTTTCATATGTGCTCCTAAATCACCTAGGTATTTTTAAACAATCTTCCCCTAGGTGTCTAGGTAATATAAGCTGCATGAAGATGCATGCATTTACTCTGTGATAGTTTAGCCAAACACTTTTATGTACCTCAATTCAGAAAAGCCAAAACAACTGAGCAACCCTTTAAATAGCAAGTTCAAGCAAATACTGTTTCTTCCAGAAGTTGGGGCTCTGCTACATATTCTTCACATTAATCAGGATAAAACTCTTCATTTTGATGTACAAGAGAATTCCTGTCAGAACTATTTTCCTCTTCCATGTTCTCCTCTACAGCACGTTGAAAGGCAAAACCCCAGGGGGTAAGACAGCAGGAAATGCCTTTATGTGGTAGCATCCTCCCCTTCAGCCACAAAGCAGCCATTATGCCCGCCATGAGAAAAATGTGTCTCTTCCTGGGCAAGTCACTCCCTAATGATACACTCATATCTGAGCCTGGACTGTGTGCTTTACAGGGAAACACAGCAGGCACACTTAGACTGCTGCTCTCCTTCTTTGCTAGATCTTGGGTTACAAATACCAGCAAAGAAGAAAATGAAAAAACAAAATCACTAGGACCTTAAGGAAAGAAACTATGCAAACAAACATCACAAAAGAAGGGGCACTCCATTTCAAAATCCTCAATCTGGGACCTAAGGGGAACTGATAGTGTCCCTTCAAACCCTTCTTTTTCCTCCCCATCTGATCATATGGGTACTTCAGTTAATTCCATCTTTTGATATGAGTTTGACCCCTCTGAGTAATCCAGACAGGCATCTATATTAACCTTTACACAGCAGCCTCTTCCATATCTGTCAAGCTGGGAACCTTGGTGGACTTTCTCTGGAAAGGTCAGACGGAGCTCAAAGGCCTCAAGCATCAGGGCTCATCTTTCTAACAGGAAGGTGAGCACTTTATGCAACATCTTGATGTACTTCTATTACATGTTAATGTACTTTGTGATCTATAAGGCAACTGGAAGTGGAATATGATTAGTGAGATGAGAGGGCCCAGTGCAATATATCCATCACTATTTGTTGCTGTGGTTACGGTTATCAAAGGCAGTAATAAAACATGTTATACCAGAGTTGAAAAACATTGATTGCCCTATCATTTTCCCATCTTCTTCCACAAAAGAGTTCAAATTGGTTTGAAAATTAGTGTTATCAGACCTGACTTCAAAGGGAGGGAGCATTTTATCACTCTGCTTAATTCTTGATGATTGTAACACTGCAGAGTGAAAACTCATTGGAGAAAAAAACAAAATGAGAAGACCGGAGATACTTTCATTCAACCAAGATACAGCATAAAGATACAAAACATAACTAATAAGAGCAGTAGCTGCAGACCTACCAATATCAAGGAGTGAATTTAGCTAAAAGGTTTTAGCTCATCTGGTATTTAATAATGATCTGTCATCAAGTTTCATGGTTCCAGCTGTCAGATTTTAAGAAGAGAAATGCTAGCATATTGAGAAAAAACCTCCCTCTTTTTTACACTTTCTAAAATTGTATTATTTGTGAGAAACCCCAATTAAGACCAGGGCCTGCATTGTGCTAGTCACTTTACAAACATAATTAGAGATAGTCCCTGACCCAAACAGTTTACAATATAAATGGACAATTCAGACAAAGAGTGTGAGGGGAATACAGAAGCACAGAGAGGAGAAGTGACCTGTCACAGGTCACACCAGTAGGTCTTTATCAGAGCAAGGAATGGAACCAGGCCTCCTGACTCCTTGTCCAGTGCTCTGTCCACTAGACCAGACAGTCTCTCCAAGTTTTCAGCAAATCTTATTGATAAATTCTTGGTTTCAAATTTTGCAAGGATTGCAGATAAAACTGTACTGTGCTAGCATGAAGAATGAATTAATGTTTCAGTTTAGTCGATTTTTGTAGTGTTTCTCAAATAATGTATGGCCTGTCAAACCTCTCTGACCGTATATCCAACTTGCTCACTTCCAGTTCCCAATTTTTAAATTCTACCTAATATCTTTCCTGACATCTCTTAATTCAATATTTTCTACCCGACAGTCTTTATCAAGCTAACTTTTTTTTAAGGCTGGGATTGAAAAGTCATCTGAGAAGGACTGTTCAGCTAACATCTTTAGCAAGACTTGCCTCAAGGTATTTTAGAATCATTAACAATGCAAAGAGAATGTGTGTATGAGACCTGGCATGTAAGAGAAAATGGGACATTGAATAAAGGACACTGCCAGAGATCCCACATGTTGAGACAGGAGACATTATTGCCCCCAAGGGTCCAGAATGTCAGGCGAGAATAACAAGAGCACACTACACAGTGGCCACGCCCCCTATGCTAAAGCTGCAAGAAGAGGTAGCATATGAGCAGACTATGCCAGCACTATCTCAGCTGGAGAACGAGCAGTTTTCCAGTCCCCTAGCACTGCCAGAGTAGTGCAATGGGCCAGAACAAAGAGGAAAATCTGCCTCACAGATTCTATTTTAAGGTATATCTACACTAGAGGTAGAGGTGTAATTTCCAGCTTGAGGAGACATACCCACACTAGCTCTGACTGAACTAGCATGCTAAAAGTAGAAGTGTAAGCCATGGTGGCATGAGCAATGGGATGGGCTAGCTGCCACGTGTATCATCCCATCAAAAACCTTAGCTTCATACTTGGGCAGCTCCCCTATCCTGCCACTCATGCTGCTGCAGCTACACTTCTATTTTTAGCACACTAACTCAATCAAGCTAGAGTGGGTATTTCCAGATCTCTGATCTGCCCAGACAGATGTATTACTGCACCCTGGGTGAAATCACTTTCCTGTGGAAAAATGAGAATCAGACAGAGAAAAACCCAGTTCCTGACTCTATATTCCTCCTCCTGCCGTGGGGTCAGTGTCTGAAGGAATCCCCCACAGTGAATCCTTTGGTTCTGCTTTTTTCTAGCCTTGTTTTCAGAGGCTTTGTTATGGGATTTTGGGAGGGAGAAGGGAGGTTAAAAAGGTCTCTGTGGGCTTATCCTTGCAGGAGATGCCAGGTCTCCACTGTAATAAAGAGATGGAGCATTTTCTCAGCATGGCAGACTCTAGGCTGTCTGCAGGGGAAAAGCCTGGGGGAATCGTGATATGAAATTAACTAGAGCCTGTTCTGAAACCTCCACAACTGCCCTTCTCACCCTGCCAGGCTGCAGAATGATGCCCACGTCTCGCTCCACTTCATCCCGCCCTCCCATGGGACAGGGTAGAGACATGGCTGCAGAGGAGCCAGTTCAGGTAGGTATCATCGGGGGGTTGGTGGTGGTTTCCTGCAGGAGGAAGAGGGACAGCAAATACACCGGAGATGGGAAGATTTGCACAGTCTGGTTTGGAGGTTGGAGCGGGGCAGCAAATACACAAGGTGGAGAAAGGGAGGAGAACAGGGTGCAGCAAACCTGGAGTTGTTTAATAAGTGTCCTAGATTCTAGGAACAGACCCATGAGGTTCGGAGGTGGAAATGCCCTAATTTCTTGAACAGAAATAACCTACCTACATGGGCTAAGAATACTGACCAGACTCCCAGTGTTGAAGCCTAATCTGACTAACCAGCGGCTCCTGTGAGATATGAAGGGGGCCCCTACCAGTCAGGCTTAGGGGAGATTCCCCTCCCTTCATATCCAGCTCCTCACAATGGGGAGGGTGTTGGGCTTCCTACCAGAGATCTCTCCCTGGACCCTGCTAGGGGCTCCATCTCCTGTATCAGTCTGTGGCTAGTAGGTGTGTGACGGGTCTGCTGGGAGAGAGGAGCAGCTCTCTCTTCATTCCCTCAGACTGGTATTTCCAGGATGCTCTGAGCAGGGTGAGGGTGGGACTCTGTTGACTGCAATCCACCCAGACCTTCCCTTTGATTGGCGCCTCTCCCCCACGAATAGTGGGGCTGTGAGTGGGGCAGCAGGCACTGAGTGTTGGACTCTTGCTCTTTCAGGGGCCGGTGACCTTCGAGGAGGTGGCTGTGTATTTCACCAGGGAAGAGTGGGCTCTGCTGGACCCCACATATGGCTTGTCTTCACTACCCGCCGGATCGGCGGGTAGCAATCGATCTATCGGGGATCGATTTTTTGCGTCTCGTTAAGACGCGATTAATCGATCCCCGATCGCGCTCCCCGTCGGCTCCAGAAATCCACGTCATCGAGCGGCGCAAGCGGAGTCGACGGGGGAGCTGCAGCGATCGACTCGCCGCCGTCCTCATGGTCAGGTAAGCCGATTACGATACGCCGACTTCAGCTACGTTATTCACGTAGCTGAAGCTGCGTATTGTAGATCGACCCCCCTCCCTAGTGTAGCCCTGGGCTCAGAGAGCCCTCTACAGAGATGTCATGCAGGAGAACTATGAGAATGTGACCTCGCTGGGTAAGGGTTACTGTCCCCTCGGTTCTTGGAAGGGGAAAAGAAGAGATAAGGTTCACACCAGCCCCACAATGCCAGCCCTACTCTGTCCTCTTTCAGCATCACCCCGATATGGCAGTGACACACACACTACCAGAGACCCTCCCCTGCTGCAGAACACTTTTGGGAACGGAGCACAGGAGCAGTATGGCACAGTGTCAGATATCTCCTGTTTGCTCAAGTAAAACAGGGTTAGGTGCGGCATAACCAACAGAAGGTTCCTACCCCTAACCTCTCAGACACTGAGCCTACGCCACCGAAACCAGAATGTGGTTGGGGTGTAACGAGCAGGCTGCTGGATTCAGAGCTGCTGGGCCAGGGTTACTTATCACACAGACACTCTGTTCGTCCTTGAATGCTGGCTGGGGGTATCCAGAGAAATCCGCAGCACGGTATGGGGAGGACCGGAGCACGGTATGGGGAGGAGGTGACCAGCCCTCTGTGGAGAAAGAAATAGTTCGGGACTATTTAGAAAAGCTGGACGAGCACAAGTCCATGGGGCCGGATGCACTGCATCTGAGGGTGCTAAAGGAGTTGGCCGATGAGATTGCAGAGCCATTGGCCATTATCTTTGACAAATCATGGCAATCGGGGGAGGTCCCGGATGACTGGAAAAAAGCTAATGTAGTGCCCATCTTTAAAAAAAGGGAAGAAGGAAGATCCAGGGAACTACAGGCCAGTCAGTCTCACCTCGGTCCCTGGAAAAATCATGGAACAGGTCCTCAAGGAATCAATTCTGAACCACTTAAAGGAGGGGAAAGTGATCAGGAACAGTCAGCATGGATTCACCAAGGGCAAGTCATGCCTGACTAACCTAATTGCCTTCTATGATGAGATAACCGGCTCTGTGGATGAGGGGAAAGCAGTGGATGTGCTATTTCTTGACTTTAGCAAAGCTGTTGATACAGTCTCCCACAGTATTCTTGCCAGCAAGTTAAAGAAGTATGGGCTGGATGAATGGACGGTAAGGTGGATAGAAAACTGGCTAGATGGTCGGGCTCAACGGGTAGTGATCAATGGCTCCATGTCTAGTTGGCAGCCGGTATCAAGTGGAGTGCCCCAAGGGTCGGTGCTGGGGCCGGTTTTGTTCAATATCTTCATTAACGATCTGGAGGATGGTGTGGACTGCACCCTTAGCAAGTTTGCAGATGACACTAAACTGGGAGGAGTGGTTGATACGCTGGAGGGTAGGGATAGGATACAGAGGGACCTAGACAAATTAGAGGATTGGGCCAAAAAAAATCTGATGAGGTTCAACAAGGGTAAGTGCAGAGTCCTGCACTTAGGACGGAAGAATCCCATGCACTGCTACAGACTAGGGACCGAATGGCTGGGCAGCAGTTCTGCAGAAAAGGACCTAGGGGTTACAGTGGACGAAAAGCTGAATATGAGTCAACAGTGTGCCCTTGTTGCCAAGAAGGCTAACGGCATTTTGGGCTGTATAAGTAGGGGCATTTCTAGCAGATCGAGGGACATGATTATTCCCCTCTATTCGGCACTGGTGAGGCCTCATTTGGAGTACTGTGTCCAGTTTTGGGCCCCACACTACAAGAAGGATGTGGATAAATTGGAAAGAGTCCAACGGAGGGCAACAAAAATGATTAGGGGGTTGGAGCACATGACTTATGAGGAGAGGCTGAGGGAACTGGGATTGTTTAGCCTGCAGAAGAGAAGAGTGAGGGGGGATTTGATAGCTGCTTTCAACTACCTAAAAGGGGGTTCCAAAGAGGATGGATCTAGACTGTTCTCAGTGGTAGAAGATGACAGAACAAGGAGTAATGGTCTCAAGTTGCAGAGGGGGAGGTTTAGGTTGGATATTAGGAAAAACTTTTTCACTAGTAGGGTCCAATATCTTTTATTGGACCAACTTCTGTTGGTGAGAGACAAGCTTTCAAACTACACAGAGCCCTTCTACAAAAGCTCCATGTAGCTTAAAAGCTTGTCTCTTTCCTTTTTGAGGCAGACACTTTGCTGTCAGACAAGACTCAAGAAAAGACAAATACCATACTGTAAGTCCCATTTTTATTTCCTATTCTATAACTAAAGCTTAGACCTACTCTAGCAATGCTCTCCAAAATATTCATATAGGCATTTATTTATGGATTTAGATTTTCAGTTTGTGCAATTGCCAATAAAAGCTTCTTTTGATTAAGATCTACAAAGACCATCTGAACTATTTAACAGGGAAAATTCATGGCTGCACGTGCCGAGGAAATGGAGTCAGAGCTGGATTTAGACAATCTGGGACCCTAGATACACGAAGACATGAGGCCCATCTGTGATCCCTCCTTCATGTCCCTTACCCCATGCTGTGCCCCTGCTCTTTGCTTGGAGTGGCTATAGCAAGGCTCTTGTCCTGTCCCTGACATCATCCCAGCATGGAGCCCATTTTTCCCCAGGAGCAGCAACAGAGGTCACCAGTACTCTCCAGAGGTGCAGGAGGTGGCATGAGAGGGAGCTTGCCCAGTACTTATCCGAACAACCAGGGTGCATTCACTTGGGCTGGACCAACTCCACGCTTCCCCTCAGCCACACAGAGAGTCCTTTGTTGGGGTGGTTTTTGTGGGGTCACCTGGAGCAGTGAGTCTTGGAATTAACACCCTATTGAAATGCACAGATATTTTCACACCTCAGAGGGCTATTGTTTCCAGCTGTCTGCAGCCTCAGGCAGATATCACTGCAATCACACATACTTGTGTCACATTTTAAGGTTTTCTTTGCAATCCTGACAACCAGAAACATGCTCTTTTTTTTTAAATGAAAACTGAGATTCTGCCCTCTTCAAGAGACTCGAGTAACTGGAGACCTAGTCACAGACTAAGGCCTAGGCTACACTTGCAGATGTACAGCGCTGTTAGTTAAACCCGTGTTCGTACAGCTGAGTAGGGAAAGCGCTGCAGCCTGTCCACACTGGCAGCCGCCAGCGCAGTAACTACCACTGACGTGGCTACATTTGCGGCACTTGCAGCTGTATTGGGAGCGGTGCATTATGGGCATTCAGGTAGCTGCAACGTGCTTTTCAAATCGGGGGGGTGAGGGGGACTTTGACAGGGAGTGTTTTTGGAAAAAGAGTGGGTTTTTGGAATCTCCACAGAGTGTCAGCTCATTATTTCCACACCTCCACATCCCCTGCCTCTCTCTCAATCACTGAAAGCAAACAGCAGGGGCTTTGTTTGTTTTTAAAGAGCAGATAAAAGAGAGGAAACGAGCCTGTGTTTAGCAGCTGTGTTTAGCAGCTCAACAACGGAGCTCTGAACTCCAACCCGGAAGTGCCATTTCAAAACAAAGCAGCTTCCGGAGATCAGTAACTGCGTTGTTCCTGGGCTACACTGAAAGACCAGCGTTCCACCCACTTCGCAACAGTTGCTATTTCTCTCGGGGAGGTGGAGTACATGCAGCGCTGTATCTGAGGAGATACAGTGTTGCACGTGCCTTGCAAGTGTAGCCAGTTAATGAGTTACAGTGCTGCAGGCAGTTTTATTGCGCTGTAACTTGTAAGTGTAGCCAAGGCCTTAGAGTGCCTATGCCTTAATCCAACCATGAATGGAGTACTCTGCCCACTTGAGGGAGATGAGGAAAAAAATAGGTTAAAGTCAGGGTACAAGGCCATAGCAACAGAAAAGGCTGGGGATTCTTTTGGTTCTGAAAGTGTTTTGTATTGTTATAGCTTATTGTTGGCTGGTTGTTTATGCTGGGTGATATTGGCTGCTGAATTGTTATCTATGTAGCTTATTCCTCCGGATGGTATTTTTGATGTGTGTCTGTTCAGCCAGAGCCTGGGATCAGCATCTTTTAAAATAAATAAAGAGGTTTTGGTGGTGTGGATAAAATGAAGTGTGTTCCAGGGCAGCATATACACTCCCTCCTTCCTTCCCTTCTCCACTGCATATCAGTTACAGAAGCTAATGTCAAGCTGCATATAATATTTTTCCAGCAGCAGTAACAATTTATTTCCCTGGCAACCTCTTCATGTAGCCATGTTGATAACTTTGTGATTGCTTCTGGGCCTGTTATGTAATTAAGTATAATTTGCTGCTTAGGCTGCCTTATTGAAGAGAATGCTGTTTTTCATTAATGCATTGTTTGATGCTAAACAATTGGTGTATTTTGTTTATTTTTGAATACAGTACAGTGATAGCAAAATCACATGCATATTTTTAACATTTGCTACTGATTCTCCCAACTGACGAGATTAAATATCAATGGTCATCCCAGTGAAAGATTAAAATCTCACAATTTCTAGTGATGAACAAGAGGGCTTTTATCATTTGGAGGAATTACTGCAATTTTAAAAACATAAATGGCATATTTTTCCTTCTCAATTGCACCCATAATATTTAGGTGTGCATAGGTTTTGTGCATGCAAAACCCATATTTGCATAAGTAAACTAGGTTATTTTTGCCATAAATTGGTATTTGCAGGTGCATTTCCCCATTTTGCTTGTACAAATGCAGGCTTTTGATTCATAAATTAGATTTCTTTGGAGATGCAATTGAAGAAGCCTACTGGAAATTAACCCCAGATTTTCAACTAATGACTTATTAATTTTAATTGTTCTGTTTTTCTCCAGCTCCAAACTTTCTATAATTACTCCATTGCACTGAGTTGACAGAGGTGTAATGCCAGAAACCCTAGACACTTCTACACAAAACAGAATCTTCACAAAACAGAATCTTCAAAGTCAAGCGCCCAGCTCAGCTGACGAAGGAAGAGCATCACTGAGATCATGGTGGCAAGCCTGTCCGGAGGAATTAAGTTTTGCTGTTGCAATTATTTTTCCTACTCAGTCAGCCACATTAAGACTTTGAGATCTTATTGCCTCTAATTCATTTGCTGCTGTTGTTGGTGTGGTATCAATATGAAATAATGGTACATTATTAAATTGCTAAACTACAAGAGAACTGTAGCTGCTGTGCAAGTGATGACCACATTAATTCTCAAAAACAAAAAGGAGTCCTTGTGGAACCTTAGAGACTAACAAATTTATTTGGGCATAAGTTTTCGTGGGCTAAAATCCACTTCATCAGATGCATGGAGTAAAAAATACAGTAAGCAGAATATATATTCTAGCACATGAAATGATGGAAGTTGCCTTACCAGTCATTTTCAGATGTTATCCTTACTGTTGATGATGATAAAGAAGAGCTGATTATTTCTGTAGTTGTGGATCTCTACATTAAAAAAAAATCCATTCCACACTATTTTAAAGTGGGGAATAAAAGGAGACAGAAAAGGGCAAAACGGTCTGATTCAGACACAGTTTGCAAGGGGAAATGCAAGAGACAAATATTTTTTAGATTTAGAACTCCCCAATTTTTGACATTATGAAGTGTATCTCTAAGCCCCGCTCTGGCATGATATATTGCAGATTGCCTGACTCTAGATTAGATGGTGTGAAGTGTTGTGCATGTTAGAGCTGTGTAAAACAGGAAGAAGCAACAGGAAATTATTGATAAAATAAGATAATACTTTGCATGCAGACAGCTGGGGAAATATGCCTCCACACAGCCCCAACTCATAGCTGTGCCTTAAAGGAGTGGTCCAAGATTTTCAAACATAGGAGCCAAAAGTTACAGTCTTAAATCCATATTTAGGCACCAAAATAAGTGGTCTGATTTTCAAAAGTGCTGAGCACTAAGACACACAGAGCATTTTATTTTAAGTAGGCATAAGCCAACTGGGTCTGACTCATGCCAAATAAAAATTCATTCATATCTTCACCAAATTAAGGGGTTTGATTCTTCTCTTACTTAAACCAGTGTAAATCAGGAGTAACTCTACTGACGCCAGCAAAGTTACACAAGTGTCAAACCAACATAAAGTGTGTCCTGGAGGTAGAAGTACTAATATCCCCAGGCCATGACAGACACTGTTTTCATGGCATCTTCAGCCCATTCAGAAACAAGAGTTCCCCATATGTCTTACCAAACTTCTCTGCTTGTGAAATTTCCAGCCTATTTCTGCAGACATAACTGATTCAGACAAGGTGCTGATAGGTATTCACACATCGAAGTGCTTGTTCAAACCAAAAAGCTTCTCTCTAGACTTTCACAACATGTGTAAATTTACTTTCTAACATGATTGATTATGGTTTTTTGTTTTGTTTTGACAAACTAACATTGGATTTTGAGAGAACCTGATTAAATTGTTGGCCTTTAAAAGTCACAGACGCTTGCAAGCTGTTGTTGACAAATGTCTTTTTTATTTTCTAAAATCAGAAGTCAGAGTTTCCTAGTGAATACCTAATTTGTAAATAACTATTGGTAAAACTGCCTTCTGGTATGTATGAATTGTTTTCCTTTGCATCATTACTGCTACACTAATGACATGCTGTCATGCCACATTGCTAAGAGTATGTCTATACTACAAGTGCTACAGTGACACATCTGTGGCACTGCGGCTACACGGCGTAGCACTAAAATGGAGACATTTGCTACAATGACAGAAGGGGTATTTCCATTGCTGGAGTAAATCCACTCACTTGAGAGGTGGTAACTAAGTAAATGGAAAAATTCTTCTGTCGAGCTGGTAGTATCCACACCGGGGCTTAAGTCAGCGTAACTACATCTCTCAGGGGTGTGAATTTTTCAAACTCCTGAGCAACATCAGTATGTTAACCTAAGTTTTAGGTGGAGACCAGGCCTAAGATGCCTATTAGCTTAGTGTAGTGTTTTCATAAAAGAGTATTAAGCATTCCAGTCTCTTGCCGCAAAGTATACTGATGAGAGCAGAACAAGATTTCACAATTCGTTAGTGACAATGTGTATTACACAGGTTAGTTTGTTGTACAATTTATCTGCCATTTAGTGTAAAAGATTATTTAATCTACCAAACTTTCTGTAAATGCCACCATTTTAGTATTCAGAAAATTGTTCTTTCACTTTGAATCCACATGGACATTATGGAGTTCCCAGTTTTTAAAGTCTAGATCAGGCATCGGCAACCTTCAGCACGTGGCTCACCAGGGTAAGCCCCCGGCGGGCTGGGCCAGTTTGTTTACTTGCTGCATCCGCCGATTCGGCCGATCGCAGCTCCCACTGGCCACGGGAAGCAGCGGCCAGCACGTCCCCTGGCCCGTGCCACTTCCCTCAGCCCCCATTGGCCTGGAACGGTGAACCATGGCAAGTATTCTACAAGGAAGAGCCCACAATGGGAGGAAAACGGTGTGTTGCCAACACTATTGCTAGCTCTTCTTCTGCCTGCACCTGTGGACACACACACACACACACACGTCATACAGGCATCCATACCTTGGAGACTTTCACCCAGGCCCTGGTCTTCACTTGCTAGGAATGTGGCCTGCATGTCCCTACCAACAAAAGCCAGGAAAGTGGAACCACGTGGTCTGAGAAGTGTCTGTTGGTAGAATCCCTCAGGAAGCAGGTAAGAGGTTAGGGCTTCAGTTTCCTTGACCATGGGATGCTGTTCCAGGAAGAAGGTCTGCTGGGAAGAGATGGGGTCTACTGGACCAAGAAAGGGAAGAACATCTTTACTCATTGATTCGCCAACCTAGTCAGGAGGCCTTTAAACTAGGTTCAAAATGGGCAAGTGACAAAAGCCTACAGGTTAGCATAAAAAAGGGTGACTTGAACAGATGTTGGAGGAGGCATGGCAAATTACAATAGAGTCATAGGAGCAACAACAGGGAAATCAACCGGTGAATCTGTTAAACATCTTAGGTGTCTACAAATCCACAAATCCAAGGAGTATGGGGAATAAACAGGAAGAACTGTAAGTATTAGTCCATGCACTAATTTATGACTTAATTGAATTCACAGATGGAATATTGGTATAGAGGAGTATGGCTTGTTCAGGAAAGACAGACAGGATAAAAATGGAGAGCATGTTGTATTACACATCAAGAATATATACACTTGTTCTGAGGTCCAGAAGGAGGTGAGAAGCAGACCAGATGAAAGTGTCTCAGTAAAGACAAAAGGGCAAAAAAATAGGGTTGACATCATGATAGGGGTCTTCTAGAGACCACCAAATCAAGAAGAGGAGGTGGATGAGGCACTTTTAGAACAAATAACAGAAATACCCAAAGCACAAGATCTGGTAGTAATAGGGGACTTTAACTACCCAGACATCTGTTGGAAAAGTGAGACGTCAAAAGATATAATCTCCTATATTTTCTTGAAATGTATTGGTGACAACTTTTTGCTAAAGAAAGTGGAGGAAGTAATGAGGGGGACACCATTTTAGATTTGATTCTGATGAACAAGGAGGAATTGGTAGTGAACCTTAAGATGGAAGGCAATTTGGGAGAAAATGATAATGAAATGATAGATTTAGTGATTCTATGGAAAGGAAGGAGGGAGAGCAGCAGAATAAGGATAATGGACTTTAAAAAAGCAAAACTTTAAGAAACTCAGAGAACTGATAGGTAGGGTACCATGGGAATGAATCAAGGGGGAAAAAGGAGAACTGTCTGTTTCTCTAGAAGATTAATATTAAGGCACAATTTCAAACTATGCCGATGTGAAGGAAAAATAGAAAGAATAGTAAAAAGCCAATATGGCTACAGCAGGAACTCTTTAATGACCTGAAAATCAAAAAGAAATCCTACAAAAAGTGGAAACATGAACAAATTGCTAAGGAGAAGTACAAAAGAATAACACAAGCATGTGTAGTAAGATGAGGCCCTGAAACATAAACCCTTGTATCAGAGGCCCAGTATGAGGCCTAAGGCCTGAGCTAAAGTAATGGTCAAGACTTTGCTAACATAAAGCAAAGTTAAGCTGTGAGCTAGAGGCGGGCCCTGCTCACAGAAGCTGGCAAGGAAAGGAGAGCTAATAACTGATGACATCAAGAAGGATGAGGTATTTAATGCCTATTTTGCTTCAGTTTTTACTAAAAATATTAATGCTGACTAGATACTCAACACAATTAATATTAACAACAAGGGGGAAGTAACACAAGCCAATATTAGGTAAAAACAGATTAAAGAATATTTAGCTACCTAGATGTATTCAAGTCTGCAGGGCCTGATGAAATTTATCTTAGGGTACTGAAGGAAGTAATCTCAGTAGCAATTATCTTTCAGAACTCCTGGAGGACAGGTGTGGTCCCAGAGGCCCAAAGGGAAAACACCTACCTTTAAAAAGGGGAACAAAGTGGATCCAGGAAATTATAGATCAGTCTAACTTTGATACCTGGAAAGATACTGAGAAAAAATTATTTAACTTTCAGTTTTTAAGCACCTAGAGGATAATGGGGTTATAAAGAATAGCCAGGATGGATTTGTCAAGAACAAATTGTGTCAAACCAACCTAATTTCCTTCTTCAACGGGGTTACTGGGCTAGTGGATAGGGGAAAGCATCTTGATTTCAGTAAGGCTTTTGACCCAGTGCCATATGACATTCTCATAAGCAAACTAGGGAAATGCAGCCTAGATGAATTACTATAAGGTGGGTGCAGTATAGTGGTCGCCATGTCAGTCCCAAGATATTAGAGAGACAAGGTGGGTGAGGTAATATCTTTTATTGGACCAACAAGCTAAACAATCGGTTCTATCTTGCATTTGCTGTGATGCTGGGAGGTGCTTCCCCAGACCTGAAGAAGAGCTCTATGTGGCTCAAAAGCTTGTCTCTCTCACCAACAGAAACTGGTCCAATAAAATATATTACTTCACCCATCTTTTAGCTATAAGGTGGGTGCACAACTGATTGAAAGACATATTCAGACAGTAGTTATCAATGGTTCACTGACAAACTGGAAGGGCAAATCTAGTGGGGTCCTGCAGGGGTCAGTCCTGGGTCTGGTACTGTTCAATATTTTCATTTATAACTTGTATAATGGAGTGGAGAGTATGCTTATAAAATTAACAGATGACATCAATCTGGGAAGGGTTGCAAGCACTTTAGAGGACAGGATTAGAATTCAAAATGACCTTCAAAAGACAAGGGCAAAGTACTTCACTTAGGAAGGAAAAATCAAATGCATAACTACAAAATGGGGTAGGCTAGGTGGTAGTATGAGAGGCCTCATTTGGAGTACTGTGTCCAGTTTTGGGCCCCACACTACAAGAAGGATGTGGATAAATTGGAAAGAGTCCAACGGAGGGCAACAAAAATGATTAGGGGGCTGGAGCACATGACTTATGAGGAGAGGCTGAGGGAACTGGGATTGTTTAGCCTGCAGAAGAGAAGAGTGAGGGGGGATTTGATAGCTGCTTTCAACTACCTAAAAGGGGGTTCCAAAGAGGATGGATCTAGACTGTTCTCAGTGGTAGAAGATGACAGAACAAGGAGTAATGGTCTCAAGTTGCAGAGGGGGAGGTTTAGGTTGGATATTAGGACAAACTTTTTCACTAGTAGGGTGGTGAAGCACTGGAATGGGTTACCTAGGGAGGTGGTGGAATCTCCTTCCTTAGAGGTTTTTAAGGTCAGGCTTGACAAAGCCCTGGCTGGGATGATCTAGTTGGGGTTGGTCCTGCTTTGAGCAGGGGGTTGGACTAGATGACCTCCTGAGGTCCCTTCCAACCCTGAGATTCTATGATTCTATTATTCTAAAGGATCTGGGGGTTATAGTGGATCACAAACTGAATATAAGTCAACACTGTGAAACAGATACGTAAAAGCCTAATATCATTCTGGGGTATATTAACAGGAGTGTTGTATGTAAGACATGGGAGACAATTGTCCCTCTCTATTTAGCATTGCTGGGGCCTCAGATGGAGTACTGTGTCCAGTTTTGGGAACCACGTTTTAGGAAAGATGTGGATACATTGGAGGCAGTCCAGAGGGGAACAACAAAAATGATAAAAGGTTTAGAAAACCTGATTTATGAGGAAAGATTTAAAGAATTGGGCATGTTTAGTCTTGAGAAAAAAAGATATGATAATGGTCTTCAAATATGTTAAGGGCTTTTATAAACAGGACTGTGATCAATTGTTCTCCATGTCCACTGAAGATAGGACAAGAAGTAATTGTATTAATCTGCAGTGAGGGAGAGTTAGATTAGATATTAGGAAACCTTCTAACTATAAAAGTTGTTAAATTTGGGAATAGGCTTCCAAGGGAGGTTGTGAAATCCCCATCTTTGGAGGTTTTCAAGAACAGGTTGGACAAACACCTATCAGTGATGGTCTAGGTTTATTTTGTCCTGCCTCAGGGAAGAGGGATGGACTTGGTCACTTCATGAGATACCTTCCTGCCTTACATTCCTATAATTCTATGTTTCAATGAAGCTACATCAATTTACACCAGCTGAGGTTCTAGCCTCAATATTACAGAATTCTGGCTGCCCAATATTTATTATTCAAAGCATTCAAAGTCTAAAACAATAACTTCATTTAGGCACATCACAAAACCACCACAGAATTTGGCATGATTGGCAGTTCCTACTCAAAAGTGCCCTAGGACTAGAATGGGAAGGAAATTGTAGGTTTAAATGGCTATGCACTAGATTTGGGATGTTTATGTGGTACCTACTGACTAATATGTGTAGATCAACTGAATACTATCAGTCTGTCACTGTAGGACACATTCACAATTTAAGACATCAGCATGATCCTTTGTGAAGGCGATGAAACCAGCAAACATCTTTAATCCCCATTCTTTCTTTTTTCCCATCAGCTATCAGAGCGTGAATATCTGATCAATGCAACTTCAGCCTGGTCTGAAGCCGCACTGTTCCTCGCCTACTGCTTCCTGTAAAACTAGTCTTAATTTGTTGACAGATACTTTCATCATGATTTTTCCTGGTACGGACAATAAATTTATACCTCTATAATTATTTGGATCGGCAGGATCTCCTCTCTTCAAAATTGGTACAACTATTGGCATTAGTCAGTAATCTGGTACCTCCTCTTGCTCCCATACCTTATTGTATATTTTTTCTAATACTTTGATAGCACTTGTCCTGCTGACTTTTAACAGCTCAGCTATTATACTGTCTATTACTGAAGCCTTCTCATTTTTTAACTGCTTCATTGCTCTTTCTAGGTCATCTTCCTCTGAGGGTGTTTCAGTGTTCATACCCATTCTGCCTTGCAAGCTCCCCTGTTCATCTTACATCTGGATGAACTGCAGGGTTCACCACTTTGTCAAAATGCTCTTTCCATACTTACAACACCTCTTCAGCATTTGTTGTTAGTTTACGTGTCTTTTTTTTATCACTTGTATCATTGGCCTCACTGTGTTTCCATACAACTTAACAGTTTTATACATCATTTTCATATCTTGTTTTCTTGATGTCACCTCTAATTGTTCAGCCTCTGCTTTCCAAAACTTTTGTTTGTCCAGTCTTTGTGATTTCTTCACCATTTCATGTAAGGCTTTTTCTGTTTTCCCAGCTATCTTGGCTTCTTTACATTTTTCCTGTAAAGTTCTTGTTGCATTGCTTGTCCAGCTTTACTTTGTTTGCTTATGCCTTCCAATAACTTCCCTCACTGTGTTTGTATTATTTCCTTGAATATTTCTTATCTGATCTGTAGTGAGATTTCATCATCACAAATTAAAGGCCTGAAAACACCCTCCAAGCATCACCTTGTATGTCTTCCTCACAGAGCTATCCCTTAACTTACCAAGATCAAATTTGGCTCCAGTTACACCCACATTTGTCTTAGACTTAAACTTAATCTTTCCCATTAGTAGTTCATGATCACTGCCACACTCGGCTCTACAATATACTCTAATATCCAACAGTGACCATGTATGCCTTTTTCTGATAATAATGTGATCAATATGGTTTTTGGTTTGACTATCTGGTGAGTTCCATACAACCTTGTGCATGTCTTTGTGAGGAAACCAAGTAGCACCTTAATCAGATTGTGCATCTCACAGAAAGTTCTTAACCTTTCCCAATTATCATTTGCTGTCCCAGTGCTGTGTGGTCCTACACAAGTCATTTGCTTACCATGTCCATTACCAGTTTTTGCATTCATATCTTACATTATCAGAATCATATCATAATCAGGAATCTCATCTACAGTGCTATCCAGTTCTTTATAAAATCCATCCTCTTCCTCTTCTGCTGCTTCTGTTGGTGCATGCAGTGGAGTTTTATAGGACCATCATGATCATCTAGTATGACCTCCTGCACTTTGCAGGTGATAGAACCTCACCCACCCTTGTAATAGACCCCTAACCTCTGGCTGAGTTACTGAAGTTCTCAAATCATGATTTAAAAACTTCAAGTTACAGATAATCCATCATTTACACTAGTTTAAACCTGCAAGTGACCTATGCCCCATGCTGCAGAGGAAGGCGAAAAAACCCCAGGGTCTCTGCCAATCTGACCTGGGGAATGTGACCGGGTCGGACTCACCCCTGCGGCGCCTCCTGCTGGTTTCAGTCGGGAATTAGCTCACCAGCCTCTGGAGCGCCCTCTGCAGGCCGGTGATCCGGCTGCCCACTCTCTGGCCTCGTGTCCCTCCCAGGACCCGGTGCCCTTTTAACTGGGGTGCTGCCCCCTGGCAGTACCCCTAGATCTGAGTCTCCCCTCCCCAGGGGAACCCCCAACCCACTATCCCCACCTCGCCTCAGTCGTAGGCTACTGCCAGTCACCAGCTAGCCCCCGCGCCCTGGGGCAGACTGCAGTATAAGCCACTCATCACCGGCAAGGTTGGGTTTGGACCTGCTGCCTCAGCCTACCCGTGGGTTGCCCCCTGCAACCTCTGTACCTATTGGGCCTAACACTAGACCGCAGCCTGGGGCTTTCCTAGCCGGAGCTCCCCAGCTCCTCTGGCCTTCCCCAGCCCTGCTCCACCCTAGGTACCTGGTCAGGTCCCTGCTGCCAAGCCCTTCCCTCTCTAAAGACAGAGAGAGAGTGTCCTCCAGGCCCACTGCCCTCTTATAAGGGCCAGCTGGGCCCTGATTAAACTGGCCCCAGCTGTGGCTGCCTTGCTCATCAGCCCAGCTTCTGAGCCTCAGCCCTCTCCCAGGGCTATTTCCAGCCCCTCCGGGTAGGAGCGGGCTTCCGCCCGCCCACTTCCCGGAACCCAATAGGTACAGGGAAAAATTCCTTCCCGACCCCAAATATGGCTATCAGTTAGACCCTGAGCATGTGGGCAAGACCCACCAGCCAGACACCTGGGAAATAATCCACTGTAGTAACTCAGAACCCTCCCCACCTAGTGTCCCATCACCAGCCATTGCAGAGATTTGCTGCTAGCAGTCGCAGATCAGCTACATGCCACTGTACGCAGTCTCATCATACCTCCATAAACTTATCAAGTTCAGTCTTGAAACAAGTTAGGTTTTTTGTCCTCACTCTTCCCCTTGGAAAGCTGTTCCAGAACTTCATTCCTCTGATGGTTAAAAACCTTCATCTAATTTCAAGCCAAAACTTGTTGATGGCCAGTTTAAAGACATTTGTTCTTGTGTCCATATTGGCGCTTAACTTAAAAAACTCCTCTCGTTCCCTGATATTTATCCCTCTGATGTATTTATAGACAGCAATCATATCTCCCTCAGCCTTCTTTTGGTTAGACTAAACAAGCCAAGTTTTTTGAGTCTCCTCTTATAAAGTAGGTTTTCCATTTCTCAGATCATCCTAGTTGCCCTTCCCTGCACCTGCTCCAGTTTGAATTAATCTTTCTTAAACATGGGAGACCAGAATTGCACACAGTACTCCAGACGAGGTCTCACCAGTGCCTTGTACAATGGTACTAACACTTCCCTATCTCTATTGGAAATACCTCACCTGATGCATCCTAAAACTGCATTAGCCTTTTTCACAGCCACATCACTATGGACTTATAGTCATCCTGTGATCAATCAATACACCAAGGTTTTTTTCCTCCTCTGTCACTTCCAACTGATACGTCCCCAACTTATAGCAAAAATTCTTGTTGATAGTCCCTAAATGCATGACCTTGCACTATTAAATTTTATCCCATTTAGGGTCTTCGGTGGGTTAGGTGGCCTAGTTGTTAGTGTACCCAATGCCACTTCCCAGTAGATAGGTCATGCAGTCCTACTCCTTCCTTTATCAGAGGTGCAGTGAGGTGGACAGTAGGTCTAGGTCCCTCCTGTGGAAGGGACAGTAGTGGGGAAGCCAGGGCCCGATCACTCCACCATGCTCCAACCCAGGACCCTCGGAGGGTCAACAGTGCCTGGGAATGGTCACTTCCTACTGATTCTTTCTTCTCTAAGCTTCCAGTCCAAGATAAGGTGAAAAGAAAAATAAAAAGAAACCCAACCATCAGCCCCAACTGGGCTCAGCATATAGTCTTATTTTCTCTGGGAAACTTCTCCAGTGCCCTTGTCAGGAGCCTTCAGGGTAGGTCTGTCATCCTCCCCAGCCTCCTCCCTTCTGAGCTGGGTTGCTCCCTTTTCAACCCCTTCTCCAGCTGGAGCACGCTCAGCAGGGCCAGAGGGCACGGCTACCTGGGTCCAGCACTTTCCCTTAACCTCTTTTGTTCCAGTGTGGGGTTTGTATACCCTATCACAGTATGTAACAGCAGATCACAGTTATGCATAGTTTATTGTAGACAGTAGTAAACTTTGCTGCAACAATCTGCTCACACTAGTTTCCAGCTATTCACTGAAGTAACTGTTCTCTTGTCCACTGCTATAGCAACCCCAACGTTACACTTCGCTTGTCCATTTCACTATCTGGAGTAAAGTAAAGTGTAATTTCCAACTATCTTGTAGCCAGCCAACATGTCTCCTGTATGGAAGGGAAGGGAAACTTGTAACTTCCTTAATTCTGCCACTACTAGCTCAGTCTGGCCTGGAGCAAATAGAGTTCTAACATTCCAGCTCACAATACATGTAATACATTTAGCTGTTGTTTGAAATCCATGACCATTTCCATTTGTTAGGCCTGATAGGCCTGGATTGAAATCCATGGAAACCAGTTGGATTCTGTACTCTTCCTATAACAAGTGAGTTTTGGATGTAATGGCTTGTGAGACCAATCCACTCTATCCATCTCATGGGAATGCCATGTCACAGCCTGCTGGGCGGTTAGGAACAGGTATCAGCAGTTCCACCCTAGTCTGCTTACCTTCCAAGACTAACAAGCTTGGACTGCTTGGATTTGAAATCAGAGTTTTCCTTCTCCTAGACAGACTTGCCTGAAGTGTTAACATTTGGTTCAGTTTGGAGGGAATCATTATGGAAAGCAGCCAAATCATCTGGAGTTCCAGATAAGATAATTGCAATTATTAAAGCTTCAAATGAAGAGTCGTGCAATGCCGTAAGAATTAGCAGCAATTGGTTCAAGTCAAAGTTTGATGTAAGACAAGGGGACATGGAATCACCATCACTTTTCATCATGTTCTTAAACTGAACATTAAGAATATTAAATAAGTTGGAGGGCATGACATTGGATGATTTAGAGTTAGACTCCTTAGCTTATGCAGATGATATCATACAAACAGTAAACCCATTTGAATTAATAATGATGATACTCTTTGCTACCTTGGAAAATTTCTATACTCATCTTGGTCATATAACAAATGCCAAGATGACAAAGTGGTTGCATCTGGGAAAAGGGACAATAGATAAAGGGTTGAAATGCAGCTGCGGAGAAATCGTAGAACACGTAGAATCTTATGTGTACCTAGGAAGCTTGATAAGTGCTGATGGTTCCATCAAGGACGCCGTTAGAAGGCCATGTGCCTTAGCGACAAGTGCTGCATAGAAACTGATGAAATTATGGACTGATAAAAACATTACATTTGGTACCAAAGTGAAATGTATCAAGCCAATGTACTAACAGGATTACGGTATGGTCTGCAAGCAGCTGCACTGAATTAAAGACATCAGAAGGCTGGAAGCAATAGAGATAAGAGTTCTTCGGAAGATAGCAGGTATAACGTTAAATGATTTTAAGACAAATGAAGAAGTTAGGAGAGTAAGGGCTTTTCTACACGGTCGTGCAGTGCAGACTATGGGGAGATGAACTGCAGTGGCACTAAAGTCTTGTGCTGCAGTTGCCCCATGTACACCTTACTAGTGCAAACTACATATACTTAGTTCATATTAACATAGTCCCATTACAGTGCAACACTTTAGTGAGTTCTGCAATTCACATCCCTGTAATCCACACTGTGGGGCCATGTGGACAAGCTATTAGCTGTAAACTCAATATATGGGGTTGGCTATAATTGAAAAAATTACAATGGTGGGGGCACCGCAGAAGACAAACAAATGATAGAATCACAAAAAAATAATACAAACACAACTAAGATCAGTCTGACCTAAAGGCCGACCATTGACTAGTGGCAGGACATCATACGCTTAATGGAGGAACAACCCATGCTATAGTGCTCCTCTTATCTCTAAAGCCGCTTTGGGATAAAAGAGAGAGAGAGAGCGCGCGCCTAATACAGAAATGAGACATGCCTTGTTACAGAATTTCTTCTTTCCCCTGAGAAAGAAATATTCAGATTTATGGATTCCTATTGCCCTTTTATTTTTATTTTTATTTTTTAAGAACACTGAAAAAAGATAAAATTGTAATTTTGCTCTGGGAAAGCTGTCCATAAATACTAAAAAATCCAAAGCAACTGTAACTTTCATTTGTAATTCCCTTTAGATGGTTTTATTCAGAAGCTTTAGTAAACAACTTTTTAATACCATACATCAAATGGAGTTGATAAGATTAGATTAAAACTGAAAGCCCAAATTTTTGTTCTGATAGACTACAAACTTGCAGATCAAAATCTTCTAAGAGCTGCTATTAGTATTGATGCTGCAGTCTTACTATAACTGTAACATTTTTATCAGATGTACTTTTCATCTTGCATCAGCAATGCTTACATTTTCAGAAGTCTGTCTTGAGTTTTATTTGCCTTCAGTAAAGGGATGCTACTCATTTGACAACTGAATTCTGTTCTGATTCTGGAGATAACTTTAATAGGAAGTGTTTAAAAAGGCTCACTATATAAGCATTCTGGACATGCATCAGCATTTCCAAGAAAACATTTGTATCTATAGCAGATATGTTTTGTACCTCCCACACTTCCTAAACATTAGAAAAACTATCAGTTTGAGTAAAATACCTATCTGACTCTGACAGGTGCTTGAGTTCAATCAAGCTCATTAATGGTGAATTTCAACCCTCTGTTAGGGGCAGCACTAGGCCTATGCACAACTTAAATTCCACTTAATCCTTAAAATAGGGTTTCAGTGGAATTTAAGGGAATTCATAGGTCTTGCAATGGCCTTCGGCAGAGGAGTGAATTTCACCCTAACAGAAGAGAGACCAAGGGGCCCGATTCTCATCTCAGTTAACCCAGTGTAAATCCAGAGTGCAACTGCAAAGTATTACTTATATTATTTTATTATTATGAGGTCATAGGGAAATACTTGCTCTTTCTTTACATAATTAATGCACATCTACAAACTGCAAATTCTACATACGGTATATTCTATGTTGAACCTTTACAAGAACCCCAGAAGCTTGCACAGAAAACTATGGTGTTGGGAGAATACTGTCTGAAAATACTATACAAGATCCCCTTCTGCCCACACCATTGTTTTTGTGGCACTCTGACATAAATGTCACCAAAAGCCAATGAGCCAAATCCCTGGATCCAGCCTACGTCATGTGAATCCTTATTAGGGCAACTTTCTGCCACTGGAGGAGCCCAAAATAGGCAGAGCCACAGGCCAAGATTTGGACCAATATATACAGGACATGAGAGTAGAATGTAGGCTTAAATATGCAAATAGGTCTGTGAACAAGGAGAAAACCATGAGGAAAGTGTACTGGGGGACGACTCATTGACGTGTTGTATTGGCAATTACAGAACAGCTGCAGTTGAGTTTGGTGCTGCTATATGTATTCACACTTACAGTTAATAATAACTATCAAGTTCCCTTTAAGGCCCACTGCAATAGAATGAACACATAATTATAGATCAGAACAATAACTTCTAGTCATCTCTTATACTCTAAAAATCACAGAGTCGGGCTTTCATGTAATTATACCCTGGATAGGCAAATGCGATTAGCAATAGCAACTTCTAACAATTTATACATAGTGACATGGACACACAGACCAAAATGAGCACAGTAATATAAAGAAGGAAGAGGAGTTAATGGAAAAAACTAGACAGAACTATATCAGCAATTTCCTGCATGTGATTTAATAATTTCATTTGAATTATTAAAAGCTGCAGCTTGAAAAGCCAATATGGACAGTGTAAATCAACACTCTGCTGCTCATACTGAACCCTCTCTCTCTAAGTCTGACTGTTGCCAGGTGCTGCACCAGTATACAGGTGAGTGGGAGGGTATAAGGAGCTGATGATAAGCATGGTTTTCTTGTTCACTTGCATCACTAGCAGACCAGAGGAGTTGCAAAGTAGTTCCTCTGTACCAGGCAGCTATACACTGCCTCCCCATAAGTGCAACAGTAATCATGTTCCCCTGGCATGCCAGGAGCTTTTTCTATTTAATAAACCACTTTAAATTAAAATAAAATAATCAAATGATTGAAAAGTGAAGTAAAATAATCAAATGCATTCAGTGAAGAATGCAAACATTTATGCTCATAAATACTGATTTGCTTGCACAAGTTTGGACTTTGCACACAAAATGGTTGCACATGCTCATTCAGCAGGTGCAACATAAGTGTCTACAGAATCTGGCTCAGAATGTTCCTATTTTCCTTTCAAGCACTGCTTGACGTTTATACGCTCCATTTATGCTCTGTGTAGAGCTACTGAAATGTGGGTGATAGATAATGTTTATCTAACCAACCATGTTTCACAAAACCAAAGGCGCATGAAAAGAAAATATCTGGATACTCATAGGCCACAACTGGATCATTGCTCCAAGGAATGTGAGCAGATTGTCCTTTTGTAGTTCTGAATGGGAGACTCATTCAAATGTGACCTGCCTCCTCCACCCCATCAGGGGAGCAGGCCAAACATGAGTGGCAGTGCAACCCTGTGCACCAAGGGCCAGGCTGCAAAGCCTGGAACAGGGAGCCAAGTCCAGCCAGCCTTGAGGGACAGGAGCTGCTTCAACCCTGGACAGGGATTTTGTGGATGAAAATGGAACAGTCCCTCAATATCTGGGACTGTTGGGAGGTCTGGCAAGGTCTTATAGAACATGGCATTCATTTTGTTAAGTTCTACAGATATGGATTCCAGCATTTATCTGCACGCACTCCAGATGCATACACAGTGTTAAGTGTCGCTGTATTGAATGCTGGAGGGATTAGTTGCAGCAACGTGGCAGAGTGGTGACTGTGATATGAAGATGGTGCATGTGTACCTTGAGGGATCAAATATGCCTCATTTTAGCATGGAATTTCTAAATATTTAGGATGTGTGCATAACAGTGTACGGGGGTCTTCTTGCCATGGGTATTGCCAGCAATCTGGTGGCATACAGAGTGGTTGTCTCAAGGATTTACAGATGGGTAAGTGAAGGCAATGTTTCTGGACAGCTGGACAAGGGTGAAGAGTGGTAACATTTAGCAAGTTTAGGGCGGTTTGGGTGATGTAGGCGAAATGTAGGAAGCTCCTGTTTGCTATGCCTCACCTAAACCTAACTTAACCCCTGCCAGCTCAGCGTGTTGCTCTGTTCCCCTTTGGTGGTGGCTAGGCCACTCTGAGGGTTGACCCTGCTACAGCAGCAGAGGCTCACGCATTTTGAGACCCAGAGGTCCCAGATTCAATCCCTGCTGCCAACAACCCACCCAGGCAGGGCCGGCTCCAGGCACCAGCCTACCAAGCACGTGCTTGGGGTAGCACCTGGAGGGGGGCGGCGCTCAGGGTTTTTTGTTTTCTTGGGTTTGTTTTTTTTAAAAAAACACGCTCCTCGCCGGCACCCCGGCCAGGGTAGCGGGGCCACAGACATGCCACGCTCCCCACCGGTGCCCCGGCCAGGGGAGCAGGGCGGCGGGCGTGCCGCCCTCCCCGCCGGTGCCCCAGCCGGGGAAGCGGGGCAGCGGGTGTGCTGCGCTCCCCGCCGCCACCCCGGCCAGGGGAGTGGGACAGTGGACGTGCCGCCCTCCCCGCCGGCGCACCGGCCGGCGCAGCGGGGCCGGGCATGCCACCCTTCCCACTGGCGCCCCAGGCGTTTCGGCGGGGCGGCAGCGCTGGGGGGGGGGCGTTGTTTTGGCAGGCGTTGGTGGGGTGGGTTTTTTTTGTTCGGCGGGGTGGCGCTTGGGGTTTTGTTTTTTTTTACTTGGGGCGGCAAAAAAGTTAGAGCCGCCCCTGCACCCAGGGGCCTGGTGTTACACTACGTTTTGCCTTCACAAAGAGAGGTGTTAGACTTTATCCTACTGATCTCATGGGCTCTGTTCCCAAAGTGTTCCATAGCATCTGTGAGGGGAGAGTTTATGTGTACATGTGTTATTGGCATGTTTGGGGCGTCGCTTAAAGAGAGCAGAGTTAAGGTTGCATTGTGGGGTGGCATATACCTTAACTTTATATTTCCTGGTTTTCAGAGGATTAAGTTTAGCCACTTTCCACATTCTGCAACGGTACAAGGCCCCACTGGACAACTGTAACTCTGTATGAACAAAGTTTGGGGTGTATTTAATTTCCTGGGTGTTTAAAAAATAATTTCTCAATATCCTCATTTACCACAGCCCTACTCTCCTCTTCACTACCTCTGGCTCCCAGCCACAGAATGCACCGGCTGCCTGTTCATCCTTCACTGTCCCTGCATCATCTCGTCTCTCTGCCTGTCCTGCAGAGTCTGGTTCTCCCCTCTCCCTATGAAAAGGCAGCTGACAGCATGGGACCTGAAGGTTGAGGACCTTGGGAGAGGAGGAAGGAACAGTCAGGGGCTAGCATGAAATCAGAGGGGATGTTTCTGGTGGGGAGGTCAGACAAAGGGGGCATGGTTGTGAGGAGTTTTGGGGGGCAGAGAGAAAGCCACCCCAACATTAACCACTGCTCAGCTCTGACCTCTTCCCGGCATTGTTCCAACACACACACCCATATTCCTCTTCCTCACAACTCCAACTTCCATAGTTCCTCTAACTGCTCAGATTTCCCCCAGCACTGCTCCAGTTCCTCCCACATTCCCTCCATTATGCCCATTTCTGTGACTACCCCACACACCCCACTGTTCTAAGCTCTCTAAGCTCTTCACACACACCTGCTGCTCTGAGCCAACACCACATACACACACCAGGTCTTCCCTCCTCCTCGCCACTCCAATACCCTAGTAAGTTTGGAGGAGCCCTGGAGAAGTGGGAAGCTGGTGGGACTGTGAGAACTGCATGTACCAGATGGAGATAGGAAGGGACAGGAGAATGGAGAGGCAGAGTCCCTCCTTGCCCTAAATCTGGTCCTACTGTCTGGGAACGAGGCTCTACACATCCACCTGCAACACAGCAGGCCCAGAGAGGTGTGAAGAGGCCCATTCATCTCAAAGAGATGTTCTCAGATGAATGAGAACACCCCATAGAGAGGTATACAGCCTGACACAATAACTCGGAGAGGTGTGAACTGTTCCATTCATCACAATGTGTGTTCTCCCACCCCTCCATACAGCAAATAGTATCCCAGCTAGCACATGATGGGGCAGAGAGGGGATACAGACCCCCCAGGGGGGCCAGGCCTCCCAGATCCTGGTTCACACATAGGAAGGCAGGGCGAGAGGCTCAATCCCTCCCACCTCCAGATAAGCAGAGAGCTGGCTGAGATGGGGGTGGGATCAGGAGGTGCTAAGACCCCCAGATTCCAGCTCATATGGATGGCAGTGAGAAAGGCTCAGACACCCAAACCCACACACAGAAGGGCAGAATCCCCAGATCCCAGCTCATATGGAGGGGGAAGAAAAGGGACTCAGATTCCCCAAAATTATTTTATTTCTGGTATGAAATATAAAATTTTCCCAATGTTTTTGTGATGAGGCTCCAAAATTTTTCACTTTGTTTATGTAACCTTTGTAAAGCTGGCCAAGTCCAAGGTGGATAACATTCTAGGAGCTTTCTATATTTTGCAGCATCATGAGTGCATCTGCTAGGGATGTTAGTCTGGTAACTAGGGAGACAGTTTCCATCAGCAGGAAACTGGACTTGGATTTTTCTTGGAAGGAGTCCTGTCTCACCCATTCTCTGTGATACTGAAAACTATCTCCTATTGATTCCCGGTACATGCTCCCTACTTGACTGCTCTTCCTGATTTGATCAAACACAGGACAGACTGGGAGTTGGATCCAACCTCAGGTGAGGAGGTAGATGCAGGGCAAACGGTGCAAGGAAGTTTCGCGCCCAAGGCAAAACTTCCTTGCACCAGCCCTACGCCCCCCCCTCCCCCAGCTAATGCTGCCCTGCCCCGCCCACCGCCCGCAGGCCACGGGAGCTCAGCGGGGAGCCAGGAGGCAGGGGGCGGTTCGCCGCGGCTGCCTCCCGGCTTCCCGCTTAGCAGCGGGGCGGCTCGCCGCAGCTGCCTCCCGGCTTCCCATTCAGCGGGGTGGGGCTCGCCGTGGCTGCCTCCCGGCTCTCCGCTCAGCAGCTGAGTGACGAGGCAGGGGGGTGGCTTGCCATGGCTGCCTCTCAGCTCTCCACTCAGCAGCTGAGCGAGGAGCTGGAAGGCAGCTGCCTGCCACCCCTCAAATCCTGGTGCCTTAGGCAACCGCCTAGGGTCACCTAGTGATAGTGCCGGCCCTGGGTAGATGGTGTCATACAGTGTAATCAGGTAAGCAGGTTGAGTAGAAGCAGTTTGGGTAGACGAGTTGATGGAAAATTAGGAGGGTGTTTAATTTACACAGAGCGGTGCACTTTAGCTGCAGCCCAGCAACTTAATTTGGCCCAGTGTACTTCCACATACTGATTTGCCAATGTATAGTTGTACCCAGTTCCTGTCCTGCAACAACCTCTTGAACTCTGCGGGAGCAGAGATTTCCTTCCAAATTAGACAAATTATGTGGTGATTCTATGACAATGGCAAACATCTCTTAAGGACCAGAATGAAAATGGCAAATGCATTTATATGTCCTAACCCCATACAAACCCCAGTAGATGTTGGAGGTCTACGCAGTGGAGTGGAAGGTCGTTGGCACATATATCACTGACTAAGTTGAACATTTTTTGAGAGCGCCTTGTTATCATTTTGGCAGCATGCCCCTACCTATTCTTGAAAAAGCCAGATCTCACCATATTGAAATTATGCCAGTTATTCAATTGCTCATCTTCTTGTGACGTCTTACCCATGTGTCTACTAAAATCACTACACCAATTCAGTATTTATTTGATGTAAAATATCAGCGGCCAATTGAAAGAAATTCTACTCTGACACTTCATATTTTTGAGCAGTGTTCGGACAGCTTGCCAGTAATGAATGAATTTTACCATAAATAACCCTCAGGATCCCAATTTAGACACATACATCTCACTTGCTTAATATAAACATTGCCTCCTAAATTATTCCTTTCTTAATAAACAGCCTACATTACAGAGTGCTAAGACATCATTCCTAAGTAATTAATACAGATGTACTTTGAATTATTTTTGTACCCATGGTATTGCCAGAAGTCATTCATTGTCTGCAGACTTGTATTCATTCTAGGATACAGTTCTGGATGCTTCAAAAAGTTATCATAGATGCAAGCAAAAAATTAAATAAATTATAGGGCTGTCAAGCAATTAAAAAAATTAATTACAAGATTAAAAAATTAATCATGATTAATTGCACGATTAATCGCACTGTTAAACAATAATAGAAAACCGTTTATTTAAATATTTTTGGACGTTTTCTACATTTTCAAATATATTGATTTCAATTACAATGCAGAATACAAAGTGTACAGTGCTCACTTTATATTTATTTTTTATTACAAATATTTGCACTGTAAAAAACAAAATAAATAGTATTTTTCAATTCACCTAACACAAGTACTGTAGCGCAATCTTTTTATCACGAAAGTTGAACTTACAAATGTAGAATTATGTACAAAAAAACCTGCATTCAAAAACAAAACAATGTAAAACTTTACCGCTTACAAGTCCATTCAGTCCTACTTCTTGTTCAGCCAATAGCTCAGGCAAACAGGTTTTTTTACATTTGCAGGAGATAATGCTGCCCGCTTCTTGTTTATAACATCACCTGAAAGTGAGAACAGGTGATTGCATGGCACTGTTGAGGCCGGCGTTGCCCGATACTTAAATGCCAGATGCGCTAAAGATTCATATGTCCCTTCATGCTTCAACCACCATTCCAGAGGACATGCATCCAGACTGATGACGGATTGTGCTTGATAACGGTCCAAAATAGTGCGGACTGATGCATGTTCATTTTCATCATCTGAGTCAGATGCCACCTGCAGAAGGTTGATTTTATTTTTTGGTGGTTCGGGTTCTGTAGTTTCCGCATCAGAGTGTTGCTCTTTTAAGACTTTTGAAAGCATTCTCCACACCTTGTCCCTCTCATATTTTGGAAGGCACTTCAGATTCTTCAATGCTGGGTCAAGTGCTGTAGCTAACTACCTTTAGAAATCTCACATCGGTAGCTTCTTTGCGTTTTGCCAAATCTGAAGTTAAAGTGTTCTTAAAATGAACAATATGTGTTGGGTGATCTTCCGAGTCTGCTATAACATGAAATATATGGCAGAATGCAGGTAAAACAGAACAGGAGACATATAATTCTCCACCAAGGAATTCAGTCACTTAGCCCTGGTCTACACTACGAGTTTAGGTCGAATTTATTAGCGTTATTTCGATTGATCCGTGCACCCATACACATGACGAAGCCATTTACATCGACTTCTAGGGCTCTTAAAATCGATTTCTCCACTCCACCCCCAACGAGGGGATTAGTGCTAAAATCGATATTTCCAAATCGAACTAGGGTTAGTGTGGACGCAATTCGACGGTATTGGCCTCCTGGATCTATCCCACAGTGCACCATTTGACTGCTCTGGACAGTAGTCTGAGCTCGACTGCTCTGCCCAGGTAGACAGGAAAAGCCCCACGAACTTTTGAATTTCATTTCCTGTTTGGCCAGCGTGGTGAGCTGCAGGTTAGTGCAGGTCTCATCAGCAGACCATGATGGAGTCCCAGAACCGAAGACGATCTCCAGCATGTACCAAGCGTGAGGTACGCGATCTGATCGCTATATGGGGAGACGAAACCATGCTAGCAGAACTACGGTCCAAAAGAAGAAATGCCAATACATATGCCAAAGTCTCCAAGGGCATGCAGGACAGAGGCTACAACAGGGACGCACACCAGTGCCACGTTAAAATTAAGGAGCTCAGGCAAGCCTACCAAAGAACCAGAGATGCAAACGGCCGCTCTGGGTCAGAGCCCCAGACATGCCGCTTCTATGACGAGCTGCATGCCATTCTAGGGGGTGCAGCCAGCACTGACCCACCCATGTGGTATGACTCCGTATGTGGATCATCAGAAACCACACAGGAGCATTTTCGGGAAGAGGAAGATGATGATAATGATACTGAAAATCGCACATAGACACAGCAAGGAAGCGGAGAAACCCTTTTCCCAGACAGCCAGGAACTCTTTGTCACCCTGGAGCCAGTACTCTTCGAACCCACCCAACACGTGCTCCCGGACCTTGAAGGCGAAGAAGGGACCTCTGGTGAGTGTACCTCTGTTAAATTAATACATGTTTTATAAGCAAGCATGTTTAATGATTAATTCGCGGCCAGTACAGCTACAGCTACTGGAAAAGTCTGTCAACATGTCCGGGGATGGAGCGGAAATCCTCCAGGGACATCTCCAGAAAGCTCTCCTGGATGTACTCCCAAAGCCTTTGCAAAAGGTTTCTGGGGAGGGCAGCCATATCCTGTGCTCCGTGGTAAGACACTCTACCACGCCAGGCCAGTAGCACGTAGTCTGGAATCATTGCATTGCAAAGCATGGCGGCGTATGATCCCGGTGTTTGCTTGCATTCAAGCAACATCCGTTCTTTATCTCTCTGTGTTATCCTCAGAAGAGTGATATCATTCATGGTCACCTGGTTGAAATAGGGGAATTTTATTAAGGGGGCATTCAGAGGGGTCCGTCCCTGCTGGGCTGTTTGCCTGTGGCTGAACGGAAATCTTCCCCGCTGTTACCCACACGCTGGGGGGAGGGGGAACAGCGATCATCTTGGATGTGTGTGTCTGTGTGTGTGTGTGGGGGGGTCGATTAGGTTCGCGCTGCATGTTAACCCAAAAACCGCCACCCCTCCCTTTTCAATTGCCAACCCGTTTTAAATGGCCAACCCAGCGGCTGTTTGTTATGGGAAATGAGGGGGTTGCTGTTTGAAAGCATTCCCACACGTTATGAAGGTTAAAGAAGCCAATAGACTGTGGCTTACCATGGCTGCCTGCAAGCCGAATTCTGTTGCCCGCCGGCCCTGCTTGTGTGATCTCTCACACCAAACTGGCAGACCCTCAATATAACAGGCAAAGCGCAACCTTGGACCAAATGCACATGCGCTATGTAATGTCTGGAGCATTGTTCTCTAATATGTGTCTTTTAAACTACTCCTCTCCCGTTTGTTTCCTCCCGCAGCTGCAAATGTTTCAACGCTACGCCATTCATCACCATCCCAGAGGCTAGCGAAGATTAGAAGTAAAAAAAAAAAAGGAATCGAGACGATATGTTCTCAGAACTCATGCAGTCCTCCCACACTGAAACGGCCCAGCAGAATGCGTGGAGGCTGACACTGTTGGAGTCCAGAAAGGCAGAATTTGATCGCGCGGACAGGTGGCGTGGTGAAGACAATGACTGGCGGGATGAAGAGAGACAGCGGCGGGCTGAAGAGAGTAGGTGGCGTCAGCGTGCAGAGAGAAGGCAGGATGCAATTCTGAGGCTACTGGAGGATCAAACAGAAATCCTCCGGCTTATGGCTGAGGAAAGGCGTATGGTTGAGGAAAGGCCGCCTGAGCCCAGACCGCCGCTACAGCCCCTGTGTAACCAACAGCCCGAGTCCCCGAGTCCCATAACCTCATCACCGAGACACCCAAGAACGCGTTGGGGCGGCCTCCGTACACCCAACCACTCAAGCCAAGAGAACTGTCCAAGCAACACAACGCTGGCATTCAATAAGTTTTAAAGTGCTGTGTGTCCTGGTCCTTCCCTCATCCCCTCCTCCACCACCCATCCTGGTGCATCCCCTCCTGCACCACACATCCTGATGAGGGAAGGACAAGGACACACAGCACTTTAAAACTTATTGAATGCCACTGTACTTTAAAACTTATTGAATGCCAGCCTTGAGGAAGGGAAGCACCAGGATGTGCTCCTGGTGCTTCCCCTCCTCCACCACACATCTTGGTGCTTCCCTTCCTCCACCATACATCCCAGGTGACCTTTGCAGTTATCTCCCTATTTGTTTGACTAATTAATAAAGAATGCATGAAATTTAAGCAACAATGACTTTATTGCCTCTCAAAGCGCTGACCGGGGGCGGGGGGGGGGAGGGGAGGGCAGTTAGGTTACAGGGAAGTAGAGTGATTCAAGGGGCGGGCCTTTTCATTAACGGGAAAAAAACAGAACTTTCAGACAGCATCCTGGCCATTCATGAAACTGGTTTTCAAAGCTTCCCTGATGTGCAACGCACCCTGCTGTACTCTTCTAATTGCCCTGGTGTCTGGCTGCGCATAACCAGCAGCCAGGTGATTTGCCTCAACCTCCCACCCCGCCATAAACGTCTCCCCCTTACTCTCACAGATATTGTGGAGCGCACAGCAAGCAGTAATAATAATGGGAAAATTGGTTTCGCTGAGGTCTAACCTAGTCAATAACCTGTGCCACTGTGCCTTTAAACATCCAAATTCACATTCCACCACCATTCTGCACTTGCTCAGCCTATAGTTGAAAAGGTCCTGACTACTGTCCAGGCTTCCCATGTATGGCTTCATGAGCCATGGCATTAAGGGGTAGGCTGGGTCCCCAAGGATAACTATAGGCATCTCAACATTCCCAACGGTTATTTTCTGGTCTGGGAAGAAAGTCCCTTGCTGCAGCAGCCGAAACAGACCAGAGTTCCTGAAGATGCGAGCGTCATGTACCTTTCCCGGCCATCCCACGTTGATGTTGGTGAAACGTCCCTTGTGATCCACCAGTGCTTGAAGCACTATTGAAAAGTAACCCTTTCGGTTTATGTACTCGCTGGGTGGTGGTCCAGTGCCAAGTTAGGGATATGGGTTCCGTCTATCACCCCACCACAGTTTGGGAACCCCATTGCTGCAAAGCCATCCAGTATGAGCTGCACATTTCCCAGAGTCACAACCCTTGGTACCAGCAGCTTGGTGATCGCCTTGGCTACTTGCATCACAACAGCCCCCACTGTAGATTTGCCCACTCCAAATTGATTCGCGATTGACCGGTAGCTGTCTGGCATTGCAAGCTTCCACAGGGCTATTGCCATTCGCTTCTCTACTGTGAGGGCTGCTCTCATCTTGGTGTTCTGGCGCTTCAGGGCAGGGGAAAGCAACTCACAACGTTCCATGAAAGTGCCCTTACGCATGCGAAAGTTTCGCAGCCATTGCTGATCGTCCCACACCTGCAGCACTATGCGGTCCCACCAGTCTGTGCTTGTTTCCCAGGCCCAGAATCGGCGTTCCACGGCATGAACCTGCCCCATTAACACCATGATGTCCACACCTTGCGGGGGGGCCTTTTTTGAGAGAGGTCTGTGTCCATGTCCTCATCACTGTCCTCAGGGCGCTGCCGTCGCCTCCTTGCCTGCTGTAGCTGTAGCAACTCCTGGTTCTCGTTCTCCATATACTGCTGGACAATGCGCGTGGTGTTCATAACGGCGATAACAGCCGCGGTGATCTGAGCGGGTTCCATGCTTTCCCTGGTATGGCGTCTGCAGGACAGCAGAGTGGCAGCGAAAGCGGCGGGTGGATAACAATGGTGTCAGCAATATGGCGCCCGCATGAAAAAAGGCGGGAAAGGATTTTTTGCTCCCCCCTCAGTTGCTTTCATGGAGGGAGGGGGAGCAAGGGTTAGGCTCCTTTCTTTCTAGCAGCAGATGGTGCAATATGCTTGCCATCATCTCCTGGCCCCCTCAAGGATTGAACTCACAACCCCGGGTTTAGCAGGCCAATGCTCAGACCGCTGAGCTATCCCTCTGCCCGTGTTCCAGGCAGTACTGAATTTCCATTAAACAAAATGTAAAAAAGAGAATGACCAGAGTCACTCCCATTTATGTCCAAGCACCCCTGGTCAGCCACACCATAGGCCAGCCAGGAGCACACAGGAGACAATGATGCTTTCAGGCCTATTGCACCATCTGCTGCTAGAAGGAAAGGAGCTTCTGCTGTGTAGTCTCACGACTACCAGCCTCAGGCAGAATGTCCCCCTCAAGGATTGAACTCGCAACCCCAGGTTTAGCAGGCCAATGCTCAGACCGCTGAGCTATCCCTCTGCCCGTATTACAGTGGGACTGAATCCCCACTAGACCTCATGTCCAGGCGTACACTGGAGACATACGGTCATTGTGAGCTGAGCAGGCTCCATGAAACCCCGGAAAAAAGGTGCGAAAAAGGTTGCTTTCACAGAGGGAGGGAGGGGGGATGGCTTGACCACATGTACCCAGAACCACCAGCGACAATCTTTTCTGCCCCATCAAGCTTTGGGATCGCAACCCAGAATTCCAATGGGTGGCAGAGACTGCAAGAACTGTGGGATAGCTACCCGCAATGCAACGCTCCGAAAGGCGACGCTAGCCCCGATACTGTGGACACAGTCCGTCGACCTAATGGCCTTAATGGTCTTTAGTGGGGACACACACAATCGATTCCATAACATCGGGATTTAAAAGATCGACTTCTATAACTTCGACCTAATTCCGTAGTGTAGACGTAGCCTAAGTAATTGATGCTTCTTTTTTTTTTAACGAGCATCATCAGCATGGAAGCATGTTCTCTGGAATGGTGGCTGAAGCTTGAAGAGGCATACGAATGTTTAGCATATATGGCATGTAAATACCTTGCAATGCCGACTACAAAAGTGCCATGTGAATGCCTGTTCTCACTTTCAGGTGACATTGTAAATAAGAAGCGTGCAGTATTATGTCTTGTAAAGGTAAACAAACTTGTTTCTCTTAGCGACTGGCTGAACAAGAAATAGGACTGAGTGGACTTGTAGGCGCTAAAGTTTTAAATTGTTTTGGTTTTGACTTTAGTTGTGTAACAAAAAAATTTGTAACTTGCACTTTCACGATAAAAAATCGCTCTACAGTACTTATATGAGATGAATTGAATAATACTATTTCTTTGTTTATCATTTTTACAGTGCAAATATTTGTAATAAAAAATAAAAATATAAAATGAGCAGTGTACACTTTGTATTCTATGTTGTAATAGAAATCAATATATTTGAAAATATAGAAAACCATCCAAAATATTTAATAAATTTCAACTGGTATTCTATTATTTAACAGTGCAATTAAAACTGCGATTAATGGTAATTAATTTTTTTAATCGTGATTAATTTTTTGAGTTAATCGCGTGCATTAACTGCGATTCATCAACAACCCTAACAAATTATAATAATCCACTGGAAAGAATGTGTGAAATATAAGGACTGACAGTTGTCTAGCTGAATGATCATTAATAAAGCAAGGACATGAAAGTTCACATGGCAAAACGCTTCAATTTCTCTAAAATCAAATCAAACTAAATCCTTACCATTTTTAATTATTTTAATTGATATATTGAAAATATATTGCAAGTACAATCTAGAGGTTTGTATTTGTGACTACTCATGGGTTAACATCCCATCTGACTCCTCCCTCTCTTCATCTCTCCTCTCCCTTCCTCCTATTTTTCTCCCTTCTCTCTCTCTCTTCCCCTTCTGCCCTCTCAGTGACACTGGAAGTAAATCATTCTTTCAGGAGCTCATTGGCAGTTGGTAAGGATAGTGACATCACTGGGTGTCTCAAGGGTCAGGGGCTGAAATTCTGCCATTAAAAATGTCTTCCACCTCCCTCCTCCTTTCCTCTCCTTATCTCACCTGTTTCTCTCCTCCACTGCTACCCTATGATCAGCTCATTGGTGAGTGATAAGATTGTGACTTCAGAGTTAGGCCATTACTTCTCTCTTCTACTTTCTTTCTCCTCCTCAGTGTATTTGCATAATAAAACCATTACAGAAGATAACTAGAGTTGTGTCTGTTTACACCAGAGCAGAATTTGTCCCCAAAAGAATAGTTAGTTGCTTTCCTATTACACTGTAATCTTGCTAATTTAGGTTCAGGCATGCAAACACATAAGCATGTGAGTAACTTTGAGTTCAGTATAACGTATTCACATGTATAAGCATTTGCAGGGTTGGGATTTTGGATAGGTATCAGTTATTTTAGTACAGGTACATCTTTACTTAAAAGAGTGTTCAATAGTTATCCATCATTTATTTTGCTATACTCGACTCAACTCTTTTAAAATGTATCCAATGCAAATACATCACTTTTTGATCACACATGAACTACAGATGATATACTTTCAAGAACTCTGAAATTTCCACAGAGACTTTTTTATTGGTCTAGCAAAAGCCTGTCCTTGTTTTACTCCCACAACCATAGAAGTAATATGAAACAAAAGATGACTACAATAGACCCTCTCCAACTATAAGGCTCTCTGAATGTAAGGATGGAACCGTGTGTGGCACCTGTTCAGAAGCAAAGAAGGTACAGAGCGTTGAGCCCTCTGGGGGGCAACTCCCCATCAGTAACCGACTGGGCCAGGGAAGCTAATGATCCAACCAGCAGACCAAATTCAGTGATCAATCCTGGTCATGTGCCACCTGAGGCATGTTGCGCGCACACTAAGAAGAAGATTGAGCCTCATCATCATCCTTGCCCAGACATAAGAACCAAACACAATCTTACCCTAAGTGAATAAACACACACACGTAAATCAAGGGTACTGCATCACAAAATGTACTGTGATCATTGCATTTTTGTGATATGTCATAATGTTCAGCTAAACCTCCTGTGGAATATTTTGAAAAAGTAATAAAGTCTAAACAACATGAGACCTCATCACAAAGCTCGTCAACTAAATCTTGGCTATTTTTTGTGTGAGTTAAAAAGCATCTGTAGATTAACGAGATCCATCTTAATAAAGTACAATTCTACCCCACTAGGCATAATCTAGTTTTGTTTTTGTCTCCACTCAATCCTTCATCAGGTTTTTCTTTTCCTTAAAATGTGAACACACAAAACTGGTCTGTCACAAAAGCTAAGACCTGATCCTCCACCCTTATACAGCGGTTTATGCTGAAATAACTCCATTGACTTCAGTGGAGTTACACTAGCATAAAACCAGGATAACAGGGTCAAGAACCAGGCCCATGTTGACTATCCACATGACTTTGGATAATACCATGTCTAAGACTATCTTATAAATTGCACTCTGCTTCACAAGTAGCCAATATGTCATATGGTGTAGGGATTGGTGCACTGTATCAACCATTTTCTGTGTTATCAGAGGTCTTGCTATAGAAAATTCATTACAATGGTTAGAGATAAGTTAAACTTTATTTTACGTATGTATTCTAACTCATTCATCTATCAGGCTGTAAATTTATACCCTGCCTGCAGTCATAAGGCCTGCCCCTGAGGTACCTATTCAAGCAACATGACTTAGTAAGAACCAGGGGACTGGACCCTTAAGTAAGTAGGAACCATCAGAAACCACAGAAAAATTTCCATTGGAATAAGAACAAAACATTTTTTTTAAAATGGCTGAACAATTTTATGTTTTCAACACATGTAATTTTTAGGATCAGATTGTGCCAGGCCCTTTCTCTGGTCTACAGGAAGGGAGAGAGCAAAAAAACCAAAAAAAACACAACCCATTTCCCCTCCTGCAACCACATTCTTTAGAGGACTAAACACCATTGTAACCATTGCAGACATGACTCTTAGAGCTCCTGTTGGGATAATGAGCCTT
Source organism: Chelydra serpentina (assembly GCA_037349315.1). Taxonomy (NCBI): domain Eukaryota; kingdom Metazoa; phylum Chordata; order Testudines; family Chelydridae; genus Chelydra; species Chelydra serpentina. The sequence continues at coordinate 3,933,710 of JBAIAC010000032.1, forward strand.
CACACCCTTCCAACATTGACTTATGGATAGATGCCACAACTGAATCCTTAATATTTATGCAAATAGGCCCAAACCAACTCCTATTGAAATCAAGGGGACTCTTCCCACTAACTTCAATGGAACAAAATCAGCTTCGGAGTACGGCGTAAACCCATTTATTTAATTAGGCAATTACCTCAAGGCTTAATTATTGGATTCAATTATGTTTCTTTACAACATAATTGCAGAGTTTTGAGTCTTTTTTATATTTTGTTTGACACTGATCAGCTGCTTTTTGCACATGTGCCTGGGACAAATGTGCAGGATGTATTAAGCATATCAAACTATTGAAGTGGGGTGACACCAGTGCTGAGATCAGTAAGACAGGCAAATATTTAGATCCATAATGTATGGCTGACTCACACACTATGAAAGATATCCTAATATCTCTATATGAGCTAAAATGTTAAACTGCAAGTCACACTAGTGATTGATACCTCCAAGCCTAACACAGCACTCCCACGCACACAATCTGAACTGACAGTGGCTGCTCATGACCAAGGCTACAGTTAACAAGATTTTAAAGTATCTGAAGTCCACAATATATGAATCACTCTAATGCAAAAACAGGGTTTTCTAATTTGAATTTATTTTAGTGACATCATTCTGAATAAATAGGGCTTGATTCTACTTTCATGCCAATTTTATGCCAGTATAATGCCTTAGACTTCAATTCCAATGAAGTTAATTCTCATTTACACTAGTGTACATTAGAAGTACAGCCACTGATATATATAACATTTCCTCTTGTGATAGGAGAAAGTAAAATTCAGAAAGCATAGAGATGTTAAATATTAGGAGCCATATCCCCAGTATAATATATATAGTATAATTTATCATGCTATATTGATTTCAATGAAACTACAACAGCTGAGTATCTGGTCACAGATATCCCGAGTTATTATTGAATTTTTATTGTTTGCGCAGATTATGGAGCTGATCCTGCATCCATCCATCTGCATGGAGTCTAAGGGGAAATAGCAAAGTTTCCTACATCACAACATTTGTAAAAACAGGTACCGCTAGTGAGGAAATGTTAGCCAGCAACCTATTGAAAATTCCACAGGACACACATATTACAGCTCACCCACCTCTACTCACCCCACGTTTGTGACATGGTACAATAGTGGGAAAGGAGGCATGATATAGCTGAAAAGAGGTGTGATGATGGGCAAGTCTCCTTCTGCCAGACCCTAATTTAAAATGTAGGGACAAATTGCACTGTGTTAAATTGATACACTTGAACTTAATTAAATCCACTGATTTCAATGGCGTTACTCTAAATGTACAGTGGTATAAATGAGCTAAAGTGCACAGAGAATTTACATTAGTATAACTGAGAATAGAATTTAGCCCCAAGAGAGGTACACAGTGGACATTTTGTTAAAGCATTACAACTGAATACCTTCTGGTGTAACTGGAGATATTCATCTGAGGCAGCTGGTGATAAACAGGATGGGAAGTAGGGCATTCACTTGGCTGAGTATGTATCTTTTCCTATGTTTTATTATTTATCAATATATTTTAAAATAATTTTGAATCTTTCTCAAACAAAAGAGTGAATCCTTCTGAAACTGGAGGACTGTCCTGGAAACACACACATTATGCAGGCACATACACAATACTGACCGACAGCATGAGAAATGCTAGCTGACTAAGTGCTGACATTTGAAACATTTCCAAAAAGACATTTACTTTTATAGGGATGATCTTGTGAAGAAATTCCCAGTATTTACCAAAATCTCTCCTCATCCTGAGTCCACACGTGAAAGACAAGGTGAGAAAACTGGACGGCAATACATAATGTTGTATGGCTTGCTATCATGCAAGAATAACCCTTACTCCCACAGCATTATCCTTTTAGGGCAGGTGTGTATTCTAGAGCAACTGTTCAGTTTTGTTTTGTTTTAAAGATCTCTTAAGTCCGTTACATAAAATAGGTAGGACTTTGAAAATAGTTCTTTTCTTGTAATACAAACTGTTTGCCACAAATATTTGACCAGTGTTCTCTGGAGCCTCACTCTTCACCTCAGGATTCTCTGGTATGGGTGCAGACTTACTTACTACATTCAATTAAATGCATTATTTTAAAATAATAATAATAATAGGCCAGCGTCAGATTCCCAGCCCCTCGTCCCCCAGGGCCTGATCCAGCTCCATTCGGTCCAATGGAAAGCCTCCAGGGGGAGCTGGCTCGGGCCCTCAGTCCTTGCCCAGACGAAAGTCCTCTAGACTTCAGAGGAAGTTTTGCCTGAGTAAGGGCTGAGGGTCCAGGGCCGTGCAGGGAGGGGTAGCGCCTAGGGCAGGTAAGAGGCGGAAACACACACACACACACCCCGCTGACACTCACGGGCACTGCGGTTGGAGCTCGGGGGCAAGGGCAAGGTGCCCGCGCGCTGCTCCTCCTCCGGGCACTTCAGCACCGCGGACAGCTCCCGCCGCTCCTCGCCGCCTGCCACCCAGGTGCCCGAGGCAAGCGCGGGGCCGGCGGGCGCTGCGGGGGGCGCCCATTTGTTCCGGCCGCGGCTCCTGGCGCCTCGAAGTTTGCCGCGGGCCTGGACGCTCCGGCTCGCCTCCTGCGCGGCTCCCGGCTCCGAGCTCAGCTGCACCACCGTGGTCCGGGACCTGCTGAGGGCGGAGGTGACCGAGCCCATGGCGGCGCGCGGGCCGAGGGGGAGAACTTGGCCAGGTGAGGGGACCTCGCCCTGCCCGGCGCCTCCCCGCCGCTGGGGCAGGCAGGCAGGCGCACGCCCCGCTGCTTTCCAAGCGACCGAGGGGCGAACGCCGCTTCCCAGCTCGCTCCCCCCACAGCTGCGGCTCCCTCCCGCGCTGCTCCCCGGCCCGGCAGCAGCAGCCTGGGCTTGTCCGCCTGCCGCCTCGCTCGCCTGCCAGGTCCCCGCGCGCGCGGCGGGAGCAGCAGCGCCCTGGCTCGGCGCAGCAGAAGTTTGTCCCTGTCCCGGAGAGCAGGGGGAGGAGTTGCTTGTCTCTTTCGGGGGGAGCTTAGTGGCAGCCCCCACGCTCCACCCCCGCCCGGGCCGTAATCGCTGTTGACCGAGGACAATCCGCTGCACACCCGCCCTCCTTGTTCGGGCACTTTGTAAGCCCTAGTCGTCCTCGCCCTCCTCGCCACCACAGCTGGAGCGGGCTGGCGCTTGGGAGGCAGGGCGGAGAGTTTGCATTTTGTTCTCTCACTTGTCTCCCGCCCGACCGCCTGCGCTCCCAGGAGAGCTGCTGTGCCAGGAGGAGCTGTGGTGGCCCCAGCTGGCTTTTGGCTCCTCTCCTCCCTCCTCCCCCACGACAGTGGCGCCCGAGCTGCTGCAAGGCTCCTGCTGAGGGTGGAGTCAGACTGGAGGTGGCTGCGCCCGCCCCTCCCCCCCGCCTCTCTCTCTCACCGCTTTATGAAAGTGGAGAGGCTCATGGACAGTGATTTCCCTACACCCCCCCTGAATTTCCCCAACACCCCCCCAGTTTTGGGAACTAGTTACATGCCAATTTAGTGACACCCCCCTCCCCCCATTTCAATTCCTGGGGAGGCCACTGCTCATGGACTTGCTTCCTCCCTCCTGGGATGGGAAGTGGAAGAAGCCAGCCAACAAACCCTGGACATCTTCTAAACACACACTCAACCCTTCTGCGGCCCAGTCCAGACCCTCTCTGCGCTTGGGGCTGAACAGGCAGTTGATTGAGAATTTGAGGCTACAGGATCCCTTTGAGACTAAGAAGATCCATCCTTGATCCATTTCAGGCCAGCAAGCAGTCTAATATTCCAGTGAGGAATGGGCAGTGTAATAAAAGAGTAGGAGTATAAAAGTATTGGCTAGGCCTTGGGTGGCTTTAAAAGATGTGATCATACTGCTGGTAAGACACCAGGAGTAAAGTAACATTTTTGCAATTTGTTGCTGCCTTTGTCTTTCAATGTTACACTTATTTTAAAAACAGTCAAAGAAAGAGAGAAAAATAGCTTTTGCGAGTTCTGTCATGATTATAAGCAAAGAAGAAAAATAGCCCAGCAATTAGGACCCTCCCTGGGGATTTGTAAGACCTGGATTCAAGTCCCTGGTTGACCACAGACTTCCTGTGGAAATTTGAAGTCACTTAGTTTGTCTGTGCCTCAGTTCCCTGCAGGTAAAATGGGGAGACTAGCACATCCCACCGTCAATGGAGTATTGTGAGGATAAATACATTAAAAGGCACTAGGATACAGTGATAGGGGGAGGGGGGGAAAGACACTGACATCTATCTAAGGAATGGCTAAGGTGACCATAGTAATGTGGACACACACGTTCCATACTTGTATTATTTCTCCTGCTTCTTTACACACGCTTGCTGTGCTAGAACTAGCACTAACATTAAATCAATAACAATACAATTACATCAACAAAAAAGAATCCCAGCTGTTCATTGCAGCCCATCATCCCCTATGTAGATTCTCTTCCCCTTTCCATTCATATAAAGAATCCATCATCTCCTAAAGAGGCTTATTTCCTTCTCCTAGCTCCCAGTTATGAGAGCAGCAGGCTCATTTATTTCTCTCTTCTATTATGATGCTGTTTTGGTTGAGAGCAAGGCTTCCAAGACAACTCAGTACTGACGTATGCAGCTGTCAATGGGAATTTCCTTTGCTAGGGGAGTACCCTTTATCTGGACAAAATAGTGCTTTAGTGAATAAAAAGCTAAAGGACAGGATTAGACCAACAGACTTTTCTTTCTTTGTCCTATGCATTTAGTTAATTGTGTTTTCTCTCAATTTTTCTGTCTCTGTATCTTGTCCTTGGTTCTCCCTTCAGGGATCAGAGCCTCAGCAGCAGAGATAACATAACAGGTGGTGAAAATGTCTCCCTCCCTGAGGATGTTGCTTCACCAAGAGGGACTGTACTTTTTATAAGCACATGAAGAAGGGAATGAAAATAAATATCCCTTCGTGAATGACAATACCATTTCCTCAATTTCCTTTGTTTTCAGGTGAGACAGGGGAGTTATTGATTATATTTATTTTAAAATATTCACTGAAAACAAAAATTATATAAAGTGAGTGAAGGGGGAGAACAAATGATCTATTCAGCATATAGCAGTGTTATGGGATTATGAAGTGGCACCTATGTTAAAGTTGCAAAGTAAAGCTTTCCAAAGTTAGGAAAGGCTAGAATTAAACTTGCCCATGCAATCTTAAATCTGCCAGTATGTCTATATGCATTGTGATACAGTCTTTAATTGCATTATCACTATGACACTGCACCCCACATTCATCACAGTGATATTAGTATATGATTATGACATAATTATAATGTATTTTATGCAAAATAAGGCATGTGAGAGGTCATTTAAAAGGTTATGATTTGCTGAATATGATTATCCTATTTGTATGCATGTATCATTTTTGTATCTGAAGTTATGAATATTGACTATGTATCTATTTCAAATGTAGTTTCACCTGGATAACGCCCACTAGACAAGAGACTTTCTCTCTAGATAGCTGGGTGGGGAAGGGCCAGGGCAATGAGCCATTAGGAAAAAGACACAGGCCTTAGGAGAAGCTTATCCCCCACCTGGGGAGCCTTCTTGAGAAGGCTACAGACAGCCTAGCCTCCAAGTAATGGCTGGCTGCTATGACTCTACAAAGACGTGATGTAACCACATGTCTCTAGACTCCATCGTGGGATGTCAGTGTTTTTCCACAGACCGGTCTGGGAACCAAGCTTTGAAACAGAGGGTTCCCACCACATGCAAAAGGTATATAAGGTGACAAGTGACATCATCTTGTGTTCTTTGCTCCCCTCACAAGAAGACTCCTGGAAACACCTGAGGAACAAAGACTGAACTGGGGGAAGTGCTGGACTCAGGCTAAAGGAATTTTTAGCCTGTGAATGAAACACCTGGGGATTCCAGGCTGTAAAGCATGGGCAGCTTGCCACTTAATAATCTGCAGCCTGCTTGTACAATCTCTTAGGGTGAGAAACTGCTATTCTTACCCAATCGAGTTAGTATATCAAGTTTAATTTTCATTTTTGTGTTTATTTACTAGGTAATCCGCTTTAATCTGTTTGCTATCACTTATAATCCATCTTTTGTCGTTAATAAACTTGGTTTTGCTTTATCTAAACCAGTGTCTGGGAATCATAACTCAGGGGCAAAAGGCTATTGCATATTCCTCTCCACATTGAGGGAGGGGGTGAATTTTATGAGCTCATGCTGTACAGTTCCCTGTGTAGCACAAGACAGCATAATGTTGGGTTTGTACTCCAGAGGGCATGCGTGCCTGAGGAGCTGGGAGTAGCTTTCCCATGCAGAGGCTGGTCAGAGACCCTGCTTGTAACTGCAGCTGGGTATGTCCCTACCTGTATGTATGCTGGTGAAAGTGCAGGCTGGAAGACTTTATAGTTGTCACAGCAATATGGTGTGAGAGGGAGCCCAGGCTGGTGGGTCAGAGGGCTCAGTGGTACTCCAGGAGGAACCCATAACAATCACATACTATTTTTTCTTGTTTGGGTCATCAGCAGCATTTGACCATAAGGCTTCATATACTCAGCACCAAGTTATGATAATTGGGCCTACAAATTTACCCTAACTGTAAGATCAATTGTAAAAGATATTTCAAAATTCATAAAATTCTACAATAATCTGTACAATCAAATGCTGATGGAAAGTAGGCCAAGTTGTTTTCAATAATGAGTGTTACAAACAGGTGCAAGAGAACCAGACACACAAACTAAATTAGTGGGGAGAAGAAAAAAAGCATCCCCCATTGAAATGATTCAAGGGCTATGTTAAAGTCATGCTTGGTAAAAACAAGGTATGCAACCAGAAATTAATGAAACAACTTTAGTGTGTCGGATATTTGTCTAATTAATGAACAAGTAATGAGGACGTTCTATACCACATCACTCCATTTTTGGGGTCCTTAAAAAACAGACACAAGAAAGATGAGAGTATAGAGAGGCTACTAAAGCAAGTTTCACTATCATGGCTCTCCCCCATTCTCTCCTGGGACCCCAGGCCTTCATCACCCTGATCCTGAGAGCTGTCATGACCAGACCAGGCCAGAGAGAGGGATCCAGATAAGATCACTCCAGCTGAATCCCAACCATCACCTGGGATGAAATGGAATCTGACTTTAACAGCAGCAGCAAAAACATCTCCAGCACATCTCAACTAACTTCTCTTTTCCCCAAAAAGTTACTACCATCTTGGATACTAACCAAGAGACTGTCCAACAAGACGAGGGAGGGGGACTTGCCTTCTAAAACTCTTTCCAGCTAAAGGGAAAGGAAACAAAAATAGTAAAGTAAAGTATTAAGGAAAGATTTTATATTTCAAATTATTTAACTGTTTTAATTCTTTTTTTCTATCTTTAATAAAAAGTTACAAGAATTTTTAATTATGTCTGCCATGGTATTAAGCAGGCAGAGGTTACTGTATCTCAAACCCTGGACCTCATTTAACACTGTTCAATCTTGGTCAGTGACTAGGTTACGTTAACACCTTTGTCCTATCTACTCCATCTAAATTAATACAACAGACCTATACTACACAGACTCTACAGCAAGCTAAAGGAATAACATAGCAGTTATCCTCTTTGTGGACCAGATTCTGAAAGAGGAGATGACGAACACTTTGCCAGTGGTTTGTATAACTATTTGTGAGAGTCAGTCATTGAGCAAGGAGTATAAGGATTATTGAGTGCTGTCCTAGTTCTGGGAGGGAAGCGTTGTCTAGTAGCTAGAGCAGTAGTTACGGTCAGCATAGCCGAGTACACAGAGCTGGCAGCTTCATCCTGAAAGTTAGTGTGGCAAAGTGGCTTTGACTGGGGGCTGTCATATAACAAGATATAGATTCTAGTCCCAGCTCTGGCCGAAGTGACTTTGTGCAACCACTCTGTTTTCTTATTTCTAAAATGAGTGAAATATATTTTGCCTGCCTTCTAAGCTAAGAAACTGTAGTCAGTAATAAGGGTGGTGATGAATGGCACAGAAATATTTTCACCAGTCAGCAGAAGAAGTGAGACCTGGGCCAAATGATAGCTAGAGAGAAACATCTCTGTGCAGGAGATTTTGCCCCTCATATGGACAGGCGTAACAGGGCTGACAGATAAATGGGAGAGTGACACTGTTAGGGGACTGGAAGAATGAGCAGGAGTGAGGGGAAGGAAGAGCAAGGGGAGACAAAAGAGGGCCATGGATACTCCCCCAGAAATGCTCCCATTAATGCCCACATGGAGGAGCCCTCAATGCTGGAACAGCTGAGCGTCACTGGAAAGTCTTTCCTTGTGATAAAGAACAAGATCTTCAGCACAGAAAGGAAGCAACTTTGTTGTGGCAGAACTAGCCCCTGCACTCTGGATCTACCTGCTGCTCTAGCTCTCCCTGTGGCCCCTCTAGAGAAGCAAATCTTAAACCACAGGGGGAGCCAGAGTGCAGGAGCCCTGCCCTGCTGCACCTAAGTCCTCTGCTTCTTATGTTGACAATGAAGGGGTGCAGCAGCAAGTTTGTGTGTTATGCAATAAACGTTTTAAAAATCCATTGCCCCCAAATTGTATTGAATTTGCAAGGGCACTAAGGAGTCATACTTCACTTGAAATTTTGCACACAAAAAAATCCTCCCCAAAATTAGCATAACCCTAATTATCATAATTGTTATGACCATGTTAGCTAAACACATGAAAAGTTAATTGGATACAAGTATTCCTGGAAATAACAGCCACACTTCATATAATCTATAAAAATCCCCAGTGGTTATGGAGACATGTATATTATACTGACTCTATGGTCTAGTTTCCATGTAACTTTTCTATCAGAGCAGTTGTTTATTAGATCATGCTATATAGCTCTCATTTCACTCCAGTTAACAGCCTTTTAAAACTTAGATCATGCAATACTAAACTACTGTAAGGCTTTTATGCAAATAGGACTTGTTTATGTGGATCCCTATTTCTTTTAATTTGGCTCATGCGGAAGACAGTGTAAATCACTGCTCACAAACAAACAATTCCTTAGGCTGAATGAGTTCATTCTGTCATAGCCAGCGCTAATCCATTGTGGGCCTTTCCCAACCTGCTCTAAAACAGAGTTCAAACACACAGCATCTCAAACTCACCCAATTCCTGGGGCTAGGTTTTAATAAAGCAACACAATTCACCTTTAAGTTTTCTATCCAGGCTTGGCCATTCCTAGGGTTCTCAGACCTGCACTGTCCACGCCCTATACTCACTCACACATTCTAGATAGCTACTCCATCTCCCTTATTTATGGATGGGTTAATAAGCCACCTGCCTATACTGCAATTACACACTACATTACTCTGGGGCCCTTTCACCTCACAGGGTCCTAGACCCCAGGCTCCAGCTCCAGCCCAAACAGCTACCTCACAATTAAACATCCCCTTAGCCCAAGCCCTGAAAGCATGAGTCAGCTCGCACAGGTCAGCCACAGGTGTGTAATTGTAGTGTAGACATACTTAAAGAGTCAACAGAACCCACTTAACCCTTTCCCAGCAGGATCAACACCTGCTAATAGGATGAAGCTTTTGATGTTAACAACTTTGGACCAGATTTTTAATGGCATTTAAGTGCCTAAAGATGCAAATCAATGGGAATCTAGCATTTGAAAATCCCAGAAGGCACCTATCTGCATCTTGAGGTGTCTAAGTACTTTTGAAAATCTGGTCCCTTACCTCTAAAAAGGGAGAGTTTAGATTATATACTCATCATCTGCTTCACATATATAGCATACTGCAGTATTTCACCTATATGTATGTGATTACTATGTTTTACACACATATCAAATTCAGAACAGCAAAGTCAAAATCACAGTCAGAATTAGAACACTGGATCTGAAGTGACATTGCCATTTAACAATGGAATAGTCTGGGGCTATTGTCCAGATGTGCTGCAGTCATGAGATCTGAAACTCTGTGAGGATCACTAAGGACACAGCAGAGTATGTTCAAACTATAAATCTTTATTAGCAGAAGTTAACATGAGTGTACTGTGGCTTAAATGGATCTGAGCTCTGTCCTGTATGTGTATATTACAGAAGAGTCAGCTTAACTTCTGTACCCAGAAAGATAATGGAGCAAATACCTAACCAATCAATTTGCAAACATCTAGAAGATAATAAGGGGATAAGTAACCGTCAGCATGGATTTGTCAAGAATGAATCATGTCAAACGAACCTGATAGCTTTCTTTGACAGGGTAACAAGCCTTGTGGATGGGGGGAAGCGGTAGACGTGGTATATCTTGACTTTAGTAAAGCTTTTGATACTGTCTCACATGACCTTCTCATAAACAAACTAGGGAAATGCAATCTAGATGGAGCTACTATAAGCTGGGTGCTCAACTGCATTCCCAGAGAGTGGATGCATTCCCAGAGAGTAGTTATCAGTGGTTCACAATCATGCTGGAAGGGCATAATGAGTGGGGTCCTGCAGGGATCAGTTTTGGTTCCAGTTCTATTCAATATCTTCATCAAGGATTTAGATAATGGCATAGAGAGTACACTTATAAAGTTTGCGATGATACGAAGGTGGAAGGGGTTGCAAGTGCTTTGGAGGATAGGATCAAAATTCAAAATGATCTGGACAAACTGGAGATATGGTCTGAAGTAAATAGGATGAAATTCAATAAGGACAAATACAAAGTACTCCACTTACGAAGGACCAATCAGTTGCACACATACAAAATGGGAAATGACTGCCTAGGAAGGTGTACTGTGAAAAGGGATCTGGGGGTCATAGAATCATAGAATCAGTCATGGTGGACCACAAGCTAAATATGAGTCAACAGTGTAATGCTGTTGCAAAAAAAGCAAATATTCTGGGATGTATTAGCAGGAATTTTGTAAGCAAGACACGAGAAGTAATTCTTCTGCTCTACTCCATGCTGATTAGGCCTCAACTGGAGTATTGACACAAGTTCTGGATGCCATATTTCAGGAAGGATGTGGACAAATTGAGGAGAGTCCAGAGAAGAACGACAAAAAATGATTAAAGGTTTAGAAAACATGACCTATGAGGGAAGATTGAAAAAACTGGGTTTGTTTACTCCGGAAAAGAGAAGACTGAGAGCGGACATGATAACCATTTTCAAGTACATAAAAAGGTTGTTACAAGGAGGAGGGATAAAAATTGTTGTTCTTAACCTCTGAGGATAGAAGCAATGGGCTTAAATTGCAGCAAGGGAGGTTTAGGTTGGACATTAGGAAAAACTTCCTAACTGTTAGGGTGGTTAAGCACTGGAATAAATTGCCTAGGGAGGCTGTGGAATCTCCATCATGGGAGATTTTGAAGAGCAGGTTAGACAAACACCTGTCAGGAACCTTCTTAGGTCCCTTCCAACCCTGATATTCTAAGATTCTATGAATGGGCTAGATAATTCTTAGTCCTGCCATGAGTGCAGGGGACTGGACTGGATGACCTCTCGAGGTCCCTTCAAGTTCTATGATTCTATGCATCTACAGCTGTCTGCCAGTGGGTGACACCTCAACATTTTGCATATGTAATCCTAAAGACACAGCACGCAGTATTATACATGCACAACAGTTTTGGAACCCAAACTAAACCATTAAAGAAATAAACAGACCTGAGAGTCGGTGAGATGGAAAGATGTAATATATAAATTTACCAAAAATTGCAAATACTTTTTGTCATCAATAATTTTCTTTTTGCTTTCATAGAAGATATTTACATATTAATAAGAGCCCTCACCCTTAACAGCCAAGCTTCTGGCTCCTCCTACTCTTGTAATGAGGTCATCTTAACCATATGTTTATGACATCACAAGAAAATTATTATAATGCCACAAACAGCTGTGACAAGACACAGTCCTCTACACCTGTATTCTCAAACAAATAGCTCTAACACCTCTATTTTGTATTTTATTTGCGTTATCTCACCCACTTCTGCCCTTACAGTTCCATGCAGCAAGTCTGTTTACAGTGACATACAAATATCATCCCCTTCTGCCAGGTAAAAAAGATCTCTTCACGCAGAGATCTCCCTTTACCCTGGCCCTGCTAGCCCTTTCTTTCTTTACACTTCCTTCCTGAGCACCTTTCTGCTCTTTCATTAATGGGTTAACTAGCTTGTTAGCTCCCCCAGCTCAGACTGGTCTAGTAATTAGCCTCAGCTTCCAGTAATCAGGCCCTACTTCCAGGAAAACTAATTAGACTTACAGTGACCAGAGTGCTGGTTCTGTTGCTGGTTCTCGGCACTCTGGCACAGTAGCATTATGTCTTAGCAGCAGGATCTGGTAGTCGAAGATATGTTTGTGTGGGTCTCTTCTAGATCAGGAAATTTTAGATGAAAGTTTTTTGCCAGAAAATGCTGATTTGTCAAAACTGAATTTTTTTGTGGGGATGTAACCAGTTCAATGCGAAAAGTTTGTCAGGATGGAATTGGTGTGGGGAAGAGAAACTGAGAGCACAGCATTGTAGAATAGGCCCTAGCCTAATGGTTAGGATACTCAACTAGGATGTAAGAAACTCAGGCTCAAATGCTGGGTTCCTGTTGCCCTGCTCCCATATCAGTGCCCTAATCACCATGCTATAGAGTCTGTGTCAGTCTCTCCTCCACTTTAGATACATAATTAAATATTGAGTGGTCCAGAGTGTGACTCTACTGTGATAACCCAGTTATTTCTCTCTGTAATGTGTGTGTGTGTATATGTATCAGCTTTCAATGGTCTTGGTTTCATCTTGATGCCAAACTGAAAATCTTTTCAAAATCAAAAATTTTTCCCAGGGCAGGAAAGCCATTTCCCACCAAGATCTATTTTCTTCCCCTCTCTTTACTCCCCTGCTCTGTTCCCCTCTCCTTTTGTCTTTCCCTTTAGTAAATCCCCTAACAAAACCTCACCTCACCCCAAAAATGAATGAATGTGATGTTTGCTGCAACCATATTCTTCACTCTCCTCATATTCTCTCTCTTTTCCCACCTTTTGTCTAGTTGTTCTTCTGGGCAGAGTCATCTACTAACTCTGTTTGTACACCTGTCACAATAGAGACCCATTTTCAGCTGGTCTCTTGGCACTACCATAATAAATAAAACAATAATAATAAGAAATACTAAGTTATGTGGTTTGATACAGGAATCACAAGGTGAAATTTTCTGGCCTTTGTTATGCAGGAGCACAGACTAGATGATCATAATGGTCTCTTTTAGTCTTAAAACCTATTAATGTTTCTGTTTTCACTTTATAGTAGGCCTGTTACTTGCAATTTATCATTTTTAGTTGTTGGCTGATTTTTAAATAATGCAAAGGAGGATTAATTAAGCCATTTGGTCCCTTCCGCTTTGCCACTTGGGATCATTGCCATAGTGAGATTCTTTTTATAAACATCAGTCCGACAAAGACACACCAATTATATGAATTAAACTAGATACGTTTTACCTGAATGCTTACCATTATATCAGCCTTCCTTGAGGGAGGTGGAGGAGCATACCATATTAATAAAAGTAAAGAATGAAGCATCAAAAAGTCAACAGCAAGAGAAGTGTGATCACTTATTTGTGACAGAGGAAAAGGGATAAGACTTAACCACTAACACGGACTTCTTTCCTGGGAACCAACTCTGAAATTTTACTCTCATATGGATTTTAGGCCATAGAATCTAAGGGAGATACAAGGATTAGATCTAGTTTACTTTATCTCAAGTGAGTGTAGAAGTCAGCCTGCACAGAGCTTAATGCAGGATCACAACTTTAGCTTCAGCTAAATGTTCAACATGGGCTATAAAATACTCTACTAAAATTGAAAAATGCCATCAGTTGTAAAATAGCATCCTGTGCATCCTTCTAGTCAATGTTCAGAAGTCTTGTATCTAATCTGTTAGTTAAAAAAGTTATCAGGGATCTTAAAGCCAATATAGGGTAGAGATATTGGACAATAATGTTTAAAGTATATAAGATTCCTCCCATTAGCAGTACGGGCCTCTTTTAGAGGTGAAAGGAGAACACTTTCCTCCATGGTACAACAGAGTCTATTTGTGAGAGGAATTACAGTAGTAACTTATCTTTAAGATTGGCATAACATTTCTATCAGGCTGTCATAGGCATAGCTGTCTCACAGCACCCCTGCTGGCTAAGCATGCCACTGTGAAGCACCCTCCCTTCATTTCCTCCTCGAAGGTGGGTCCCTTCAGCCTTCCCCATGGAGTTGGAGTTTCTGATGTGGCTTAGCCCTCCAGACAAGTCACTAACTAAATCTTAAACAATTCCAGGGTAACAAAAGCCCAAACAAAAGGATTTTCCATTCTGCTTCAGTTCCTCTTCAGACCACCCTCTGGGCGCAGTTCCTATCCCTTTCCAGGCCACCTTTAAATCTCTCTGTTCTGGGATAGAGCACTGCTTCCAGGAGTCCCAACTTCTCCCAGGGCCTTCTAATGGAGCCTAATTTGCTCCCTTCAGTTCCTCTCCCACATTGAGTTATCTACCCTTTTATGAGCTCCAGGTGTTTACCAGGCTGTCATCTGACTCCATTTAGTCCTGCCACATTAGCCTGGGAAGCAGCTAATTATGGCATAGGTGGGATTGGTCCCATTTCCCCTTCAAGAGGCCAGTCACCCTGTAAGGATTTCTTAACTTTAGTATTCTCATCCATTAATAATTTCCTTAGTTACTTGCCCTTGCTGTTTTATATAATAGGACTACTATTTTCTGTAAGGTTAAATTATGTGCAATTCTTCTTTTCGGGTGGTGCTCAAAGTAGTAAATTGTAACTTCAATGTTAGAACTACCTTCTGTTCTCAAGGTAGAGGAGAGTATTTCTGCAAAGTTTGAAGAAAATGTCAGGTGGTGGTTTTGGGTTTTTTTTAAGTAATAGGTCATCTTAACAAAATATCCTAAATTGGAGTTTTGACTTTGGTTTGGTTTTTTTAAGTCTCCCACCAATTCAAAAATGGCTTGTCACTATCCCAAACATTTAATTAAGTCTCCTTGAAAACTCATCTACTCGTATTTGAAGAACACACATAATTAGGCAAAGTTAAAGATTTCTGTTAAAAATAGTTTGGGGCCTAGTCCTGCTTCCATGATTTCAATGGAAGTTATCATCCCAAATTGGATGTGCGTGGGTTGTTGTGTTGTGACAAAATATACATTCATCTATACTTGCTAAATATAATGTGTTATCATGTGGGCAGTGTAAGATTTATAATGTCATTAACTATTAATTTCCACTCAATGTTTTAATTCTTTCATATACTTAAAATTTCTCAACCTCAAATTTGTAAAATGTATGATAAAAGAAGTTAACTGCAATTAAGGCTTGATGCTCCAAGATGCTGAGCATTCTGGCCCCAGTCCAGCAAAACACTTAAGTATGTGCTTATCCTGAATTGAATGGGAATACTCATGATCTTAAAATTTTAGCATGGATTGAAGTGCTTTGCTAGATTGGGGCCACAGTGGTCAGTTCCATGCACGACCCAGCCTCTGCGGATTTATTTCCCTATCAGAGATATGAGAAAGCCAAACTGAGCGTACGTCTACACTACAGAATTAGGTCGAAATTATAGAAGTTGATATTTTAAAACCCGATTTTATGGAATCGATTGTCTGTGTTCCCACTAAAGACCATTAAGGCCATTGGGTCGATGGACTGTGTCCACAGTATCGGGGCTAGCGCCGACTTTCGGAGTGTTGCATTGCGGGTAGCTATCCCACAGTTCCCGCAGTCTCTGCCGCCCATTGGAATTCTGGGTTGCGATTCCAAAGCCTGATGGGGCAGAAAACATTGTTGCTGATGGTTCTGGGTACATGTCGTCAAGCCACCGTTATGAACACCACGCGCATTGTCCAGCAGTATATGGAGAACGAGAACCAGGAGCAGCTACACCAGGCGAGGAGGCGACGGCACTGCCCTGAGGACAGTGATGAGGACATGGACACAGACCTCTCTCAAAAAAGCCCCCCCTCCCCCCCGCAAGGTGGACATCATGGTGTTAATGGGGCAGGTTCATGCTGTGGAATGCCGATTCTGGGCCCGGGAAACAAGCACAGAGTGGTGGGACCGCATAGTGCTGCAGGTGTGGGACGATCAGCAATGGCTGCAAAACTTTCACATGCGTAAGGGCACTCTCATGAAACTTTGTGAGTTGCTTTCCCCTGCCCTGAAGCGCCAGAAGACGAAGATGAGAGCAGCCCTCACAGTAGAAAAGCGAATGGCAATAGCCCTGTGGAAGCTTGCAATGCCAGACAGCTACCGGTCAGTCGCGAATCAATTTGGAGTGGGCAAATCTACAGTGGGGGCTGTTGTGATGCAAGTAGCCAAGGCGATCACCGAGCTGCTGGTACCAAGGGTTGTGACTCTGGGAAATGTGCAGGTCATAGTGGACGGCTTTGCAGCAGTGGGGTTCCCGAACTGTGGTGGGGCGATAGACGGAACCCATATCCCTATCTTGGCACCGGACCACCGAGTACATAAACCCAAAGGGTTACTTTTCAATAGCGCTGCAAGCACTGGTGGATCACAAGTGACGTTTCACCAACGTCAACGTGGGATGGCCGGAAAGGTACATGACACTTGCATCTTCAGGAACTCTGGTCTGTTTCAGCTGCTGCAGCAAGGGACTTTCTTCCCACACCAGAAAATAACCGTTGGGGATGTTGAGATGCCTATAGTTATCCTTGGGGACCCAGCCTACCCCTTAATGCCATGGCTCATGAAGCTATACACGGGAAACCTGGACAGTAGTCAGGACCTTTTCAACTATAGGCTGAGCAAGTGCAGAATGGTGGTGGAATGTGCATTTGGACGTTTAAAGGCTCAGTGGCGCAGTTTATTGACTAGGTTAGACCACAGCGAAACCAATATTCCCATTATTATTACTGCTTGCTGTGCGCTCCACAATATCTGTGAGAGTAAGGGGGAGACGTTTATGGCGGGGTGGAATGTTGAGGCAAATCACCTGGCCACTGGTTATGCGCAGCCAGACACCAGGGCAATTAGAAGAGTACAGCAGGGTGCATTGCACATCAGGGAAGCTTTGAAAACGAGTTTCATGAATGGCCAGGATGCTGTCTGAAAGTTCTGTTTTTTCCCCTTAATGAAAAGCCCCGCCCCTTGATTCACTCTACTTCCCTGTAACCGAACCGCCCTCCCCTCCCCTCCCCTCCCACCCTCAGTCACCGCTTGCAGAGGCAATAAAGTCATTGTTGCTTAAAATTCATGCATTCTTAATTCGTCCAACAAATAGGGGGAAATAGGGGGGTAACTGCAAAGGTCACCCGCGATGGGTGGTGGAGGAAGGGAAGCACCAGGATGGGTAGTGGAGGAGGGAATGAGGGAAGGACAAGGACACACAGCACTTTAAAACTTATTGAATGCCAGCATTTTGTTGCTTGGACAGTTCTCTTGGCTTGAGTGGTTGGGTGCACGGAGGCCGCCCCAACGCGTTCTTGGGCGTCTCGGTGATGAGGTTATGGAACTCGGTGAGGAGGGCTGTTGGTTACACAGGGGCTGTAGCAGCGGTCTGGGCTCAGGCGGCCTTTCCTCAACCATATGCCTTTCCTCAGCCATAAGCTGGAGGATTTCCGTTTGATCCTCCAGTAGCCTCAGAATTGCATCCTGCCTTCTCTCAGCATGCAGACGCCACCTACGCTCTTCAGCCCGCCGCTCATTGTCTTCAGCACGCCACCTGTCCTCACGATCAAATTGTGCCTTTCTGGACTCCGACAGTGTCTGCCTCCACGTATTCTGCTGGTCCGTTTCAGTGTGGGAGAACTGCATGAGCGCTGAGAACATATCGTCTCGATTCCTTTTTTTTTTTTTACTTCTAATCTTCGCTAGCCTCTGGAACGGTGATGAAAGGGGGAGTGCTGAAACATTTACAGCTGCGGGAGGAAAGAAACGGGAGAAGAGTAGTTTAAAAGAAACATATTAGAGAACAATGCTCCAAACATTACATAGCGCATGTGCATTTGGTCCAAGGTTGCACTTTGCCTGTTATATTGAGGGTCTGCCGGTTTGGTGTGAGAGATCACACAAGCAGGGCCGGCGGGCAACAGAATTCGGCTTGCAGGCAGCCATGGTAAGCCACAGTCTATTGGCTTCTTTAACCTTCATAACATGTGGGAATGGTTTCAAACAGCAACCCCCTCATTTCCCATAACAATCCTCCGTTGGGTTGGCCATTTAAAACGCGTTAGCAATTGAAAAGGAAGGGGCGGCGGTTTTCGGGTTAACATGCAGCGCGAACCTAATCGACCCCCCCACACACACATCCAAGATGATCACTGTTCCCCCTCCCCTCAGCATGTGGGTAACAGCGGGGAAGATTTCCGTTCAGCCACAGGCAAACAGCCCAGCAGGGACGGACCCCTCTGAATGCCCCCTTAATAAAATTCCCCTATTTCAACCAGGTGACCATGAATGATGTCACTCTTCTGAGGATAACACAGAGAGATAAAGAACGGATGTTGCTTGAATGCCAGCAAACACCGGGACCATACGCCGCCATGCTTTGCAATGCAATGATTCCAGACTACGTGCTACTGGCCTGGCGTGGTAGAGTGTCTTACCACGGAGCACGGGATAAGGCTGCCCTTCCCACAAACCTTTTGGAAAGGCTTTGGGAGTACATCCAGGAGAGCTTTCTGGAGATGTCCCTGGAGGATTTCCGCTCCATCCCCGGACATGTTAACAGACTTTTCCAGTAGCTGTAGCTGTACTGGCCGCGAATTAATCATTAAACACACTTGCTTATAAAACATGTATTAATTTCACAGAGGTACACTCACCAGAGGTCCCTTCTCCGCCTTCAAGGTCCGGGAGCACGTCTTGGGTGGGTTCGAAGAGTACTGGCTCCAGGGTGACAAAGAGTTCCTGGCTGTCTGGGAAAAGGGCTTCTCCGCTTCCTTGCTGTGTCTGTGCGCTATTTTCAGCATCATTATCATCATCTTCCTCTTCCCGAAAATGCTCCTCTGTGGTTTCTGATGATCCACTTACGGAGTCATAGAACATGGGTGGGTTTGTGCTGGCTGCACCCCCTAGAATGGCATGCAGCTAGTCATAGAAGCGGCATATCTGGGGCTCTGACCCAGAGCGGCCGTTTGCATCTCTGGTTCTTTGGTAGGCTTGCCTGAGCTCCTTAATTTTAACGTGGCACTGGTGTGCGTCCCTGTTGTAGCCTCTGTCCTTCATGCCCTTGGAGACTTTGGCATATGTATTGGCATTTCGCCTTTTGGACCATAGTTCTGCTAGCACGGTTTCGTCTCCCCATATAGCGATCAGATCGCATACCTCACGCTTGGTCCACGCTGGAGCTCGTCTTCGGTTCTGCGACTCCATCATGGTCTGCTGATGAGATCTGCACTAACCTGCAGCTCACCACGCTGGCCAAACAGGAAATGAAATTCAAAAGTTCACAGGGCTTTTCCTGTCTACCTGTGCAGAGCATTCGAGCTCAGACTGCTGTCCAGAGAGGTCAAATGGTGCACTGTGGGATAGATTCAGGAGGCCAATACCGTCGAATTGCGTCCACACTAACCCTAGTTCGATTTGGAAATATCGATTTTAGCACTTGTTGGGGGTGGAGTGGAGAAATCGATTTTAAGAGCCCTAGAAGTCGATGTAAATGGCTTCGTCGTGTGGACGGGTGCACGGATCAATCAAAATAACGCTAATAAATTTGACCTAAACTCGTAGTGTAGACCAGGGCTGAGATCACAGTGACAAAAGAGAAACAGATGTGAAAATAAAGCTCAATAAATGAGAGACCTGAGTTAACATTGACTTGGTGGTTGAAACTCAGGAAAGAAGCGTCATATCAGCAGAGTGGCTTTTGTCAAGAGACAGTTGAAATGTACTCTGAAATTTTGAGGGTCCTTCATAGCTCCTGCTTCGTAATAATTACTGATAGAAAGGCTTCAGATTCTGGATGAAATGAACAGATGCATTGTGGTAGCACCACCAAGATAGCTCTTTACTTCACGAATTAGAACACAGGGCCTTTGTTGTGTCTCCACTTCAAAACCGTCCCAGCTTCTCCTCCATTCTAGCCATTTGAAGGGGCTCCTTCACTGGGATTAAGAGTCCCTTTTTACATTAGAAATAGAGTGTATGTACTTTACTGTGGGAGAAGCTAGAGATCCTAACATAGAACAAGTAACTGATTAGAGCAGCCTTGATATTTAAAATGTTTGAAATGCATGTGTGTTTGGGTCAGATTATCCAGCTGCCTACAACTGCTTTTAGGATTTCTTTTAATTTTGAAAAAAAATAATAGAATGCTTGAAAAACCACCAGGGGAACAAATTCATCCCTGATGGAACTGACTTCAATAATAAAATTATCTAATATTAATAACCATTTATATAGTAAACAAAAGATCTTTTTCTTTCAGAGCATCCTTTTCTTGCAAAGTAGATCCATTTTCTATTACTTAGAGAATTAAAGTTTATATAGTTTCAGACTACTGATGTACAAAGCAACAAAAATATTCATGGACACGTTTTCTGCTTAAACCTCATGAAACTAGTCTGCAAACAAATGTTTTAACCTCACTACAAAGTATTCAGAAAATGAACTTTTCTCCAGAGTTGTTTATGCCCCAGAGTGATTTATCCTTTCAGAAGATTTTCTGGAAATGACCATAGCTTATACTGTAATTAAAGAGAAATATATTGTATTTTCATCTGGTGTTTTCATATTTTCTTCTAATTAGTAACAATACAAAAAAATTCCTAGGTTTATGAAAAAAAAGAAAATATTTGGTACATTCACACTATGATCAACATCACATTTCTTCAAACAAGCAAACAATGATCACAACCAACATCTTCTTTCATGAAGCAGTATCGAATCACAACGTACAGACCCCCACTCTATTAATATACTAATTATTGATAAATGAATGCAAGAAGCTACCTCAGATTTAGAAACTACATACTGCATTTTGTATATAAAATGGTCATTCTAATTTTTAGGGGTGTCATTAAAAGCGTGAAATTACGCAATATGCCTTTTTTTTCTTATTTTCATTATTTATAGCTCTGTATTTTTACCTTTTAAGGTTGGCTGGATGTTTCATGGACAAACATTATCTTAGATCAACCTAACAACCAAATTCTATGAGGAGACAATCACTGTGCTCTGATTAATATTGCAAAGCCCTGAGTGGTATGAATCATCGGCTTGCTTCCACCCCAATGGACAAATGCTATTTCTTTTTCCAGTAGGAAGTTTTCTACCTAACACAGATCAGATTTAGAGGTTAGCCACATACAACCTTGTCAATGCCTGTTACATCGCACAAGGAAATTATTAACAGCCTCTGTGCTACTGGTCTGTGGGTAGGCACAAGCAGCTTGCAAGTTTCCAAATTACAGTATGCCCCCTGTGACACTGCACCCCATATTCTTCATATATTATTATATGATTATGGCATACCTATGATGTATTTCATGCAAAATAGGTAATGTAAGATATCATTAGAAAGGTTATGATTTATTAAATAGGATTATCCTATCTGTATGCATGTATCATTTTTGTATCTGAAATTAGTAATATTGACTACATATCTGTATTACAAATGTGTTTACACCTGCGGAACGCCCACTAGGCAGAATGCACTCAGTTCAGATGGCTTGCTGGAGAAGGGCCCAGGGTGAAGCCTGGGAGAGGACATAGCAAGTTGGTCACAGCAGTACAGTGTAAAAGGAGCCCAGGCTGGTGGGTCAGGGGGGCTCAGTGGTACCCTAGTTCCAGGTGGCATCCCGAGGGCATCAAACCAGCTCAGATATCATCTAATCCTAAACAAGGAGAAAAAACTTGTTCAGTAGTATCGGTAAAGATGTGAAAGACCTATGAGATCAGTCAGTCAGTCTTCCTGGATTCCACTTCCCTCCATATTGACATATAAAGGAACATGATCAGGTTCATAATCCCCTTGATTTGTCTTCGTAAGTGGAGCATAGATGGGGTGTTAAATGACTACAGGGAAGTTTTTAAAGTCAGAAATGGGTGTTATGTGCCCAACTCCCATTTGTGCCTCTGAAAATCTCCCCCTTAATTTCTTATTCGCTTCCTTGTGTGGATTGCTTTCTTTTAGCAGGATATAAAGTCTAGCAAACCTAACTCAAAATTAACAAATGATTTTGGTGGGAATGATAATGGACATATACAAAACTCTTGTTCAGAGCAATAGAAACCCCATGGAAAATATCAGTGTTCAAAACACTTAATTGGAGCCATAATATTCTCTTTCATCACATCACTGGGTTACACAAATGACCTGTAGCTAGACTTTTGAATTAAAGCTAACCTAGTTGCTGAAACTCAATAAATGAGTCAAGTCAGAGACTTCAGTCTATATCATTTGATCTTTCTGCTTTCATTTTGTTTGTTTTTGTCAGTATCTTAGGGTATGTCTACACTACGGTACTAGTTCGATTTCTGTGAAACCGAACTTGTGAACCCGATATTTCAATGTCGATTGTTCGAATCCACACCAGGGATGTTTATTCGAATGTCCGAGTCCACAGTAGGGGGGCAAGCGTCGACATTGCAAGCGGTGCACTGTGGGTAGCTATCCCACAGTTCCCGCAGTCCCGCCTGCCCACTGGAATTCTGGGTGCAGCCCCCAGTGCCTTGTGGGAACGAAATTGTGTCAAGGGTCGGTATACGTACATTTCGTCACTCGACCCACACTTCCGCCTTCCCTACATGAAAGCGCCGGCGGGGAATGAATTCGCGCCCTTTTCCTGTGGCTGATAGCTCGGACGCCACTGGACAGTGAGCATGGAGCCCTCCGCGATTATCGCAGATGTTCTGTCCGTAGCCAACAACTCGCGCCTTATAGCGCACCTTTTCCAGACTCTGTTGCAGAGAAATCGGGAGAGGAGACAACGTAATCTCCGGGAGTACTTAAACTTTGAAAGGGGCATTGATCTCTTGCAAAGCGCTGGACCCCGGACCCTAGAGATCATGGTGGCAATGGGTCATGTTGATCCCGTGGAACGGCGATGCTGGGCAAGGGAAACAAGCACTGACTGGTGGGACCGCATAGTGATGCAGGTATGGGATGAGTCCCAGTGGCTGCGAAACTTTCGGATGCGTAAGTGCACTTTTATGGAACTTTGTGAGTTGCTGTCCCCTGCCCTGAAGCGCCAGGACACCCGGATGCGAGCTGCCCTCACTATCCAGAAGCGAGTGGCCATAGCCCTCTGGAAGCTTGCAACCCCTGACAGCTACCGGTCAGTAGCGAACCAATTTGGAGTGGGCAAGTCTACCGTGGGGGTTGCTGTGATGCAGGTAGCTCGTGCAATCGTTGACCTGCTGCTCCACAAAGTAGTGACCCTGGGAGACGTGCAGGCGATCATAGATGGCTTCGCTGCAATGGGATTCCCAAACTGCGGTGGGGCCATAGATGGGACACACATCCCTATCCTGGGACCGGAGCACCAGGGCGGCCAGTATATTAACCGGAAGGGCTATTTTTCTATGGTTCTGCAAGCACTAGTGGACCACAAAGGACGTTTTACAAACATCAATGTTGGGTGGCCAGGAAAGGTTCATGATGCTCGTGTTTTCAAAAACTCTGGTCTGTTTAAACGCCTGCAACAGGGGGTTTATTTCCCCGATCACAAAATCACTGTTGGGGAGGTGGAGATGCCAACAGTGATCCTGGGGGACCCTGCCTACCCGCTAATGCCATGGCTCATGAAGCCATACACGGGAGCCCTGGACACTGAAAAGGAACTCTTTAATTACCGCCTGAGCAAGTGCAGAATGGTGGTGGAGTGTGCCTTTGGCCGTCTCAAGGCAAGATGGCGAAGCTTACTTACTCGCTCCGACCTCAGCCCTAAAAATATCCCCATTGTGATTGCGGCGTGCTGTGTGCTCCACAATCTGTGTGAGATCAAGGGGGAGACATTTATGCAGGGCTGGGAGGTTGAGGCAAATCGACTAGCAGCAGATTACGCTCAGCCAGACACCAGAGCCATTCGAAGATCACAGCGGGAGGCGGTCCGCATCCGTGAAGCTTTGAAAGCTCGCTTCCAGACAGAGCGGGTTAACCATTGACTGCTACACTTCCGTAAACAGATACTGGACCTACCCCTGTCCCTTTACACGTCCCGTTGCCCATCCTCCCATTACCAACCGCCTTCCCCCTCCTTGGATAAACGCTGTAAAGTCACAGTAAAGGAAAAATTTTTTTGTTTGAACGTGTTCCTGTACTTCTTCTTGGGTAATGATTATCACCGTGTAGGCATACGGCGGTTGGGGGGAGGTTTGGTTGGGGGACACTTCCCATCAAAGGGGAAGCTGTTGATCCTGCCCAAAGCGCAGTGCCAAGAGGTGTTCCGCTTGCTTAAAGGGACCATCAACCTCTTCTAATCCCATGTGTGTGTGGTGGTGTCTATGTGCCTTGTACGTATTGATTATCGCCAACGGATCACACAGTGCATTGATCTATCCAGCAGGCTACTGTCAGCCGCAAAAGATCAGCGACCACCCTCCCCAAACATACAGTGCACCACCCAACCCCTAACCCCACGTTTAGAACGTACAAACCAGCACAACGAAGGAAAGGTGTGCTTAATGCAGGCAATGTGTACTGTGCTTGTCACTTCAGCAGTTAGCCTGTCTGCACCCTCGTTTGTGCTCCCATTCTCTGCACTTAAAAACCATGTTAACTACTACCCAGAGATACAAACTGTCCCGTTTAAAACACTCAGGGAAACATTGGTGAACCAAAAAACAAGATTTATTCAACAAAACAGTAACTTCACATGGAACCTGGGAAGGGAGGTGCTCAGGGGTGCTGCTGGATGGAGAGGAGGGAAAAGTCTATGGTTTTGGGAATGACAGCCTTCTGCTGTTGCAGCGGTCTGCAGGGGTGGATTGAGTATTTCCACGCACCCTGGCTCCCCTTGTCCTAGTGACTTTTGGGGAGGAAGCCACTGGACTTGGTGGCGGGGGAGGGCGGCTTGAAAGAACATACAGAGGCGCTCTTTCCTCATGTCTCCTGTCCTGGAGAATATCCACTAGGCGCCGGAGCGTGTCTGTTTGCTCCCTCATGATTCCCAGCATTGTTTGGGTCGCCTGCTGATCCTCCTGCCGCCACCTGTCCTCGCGCGCTTCAGCCCTCTGCTCCCGTTCCCTGGCTGCTCGCTCGTACCGTGCGAAGTCCTCTCTGCGCTGTGCCGCCTCCCTCTGTGACAGCATCACTAATTCCGAGAACATGTCGTCCCTGGTTCTCTTTTTGCGCCGCCTTATCTGGACTAGGCCATGGGTGGGAGAGGCACGGGTTGGGTGGGAGACACTCACAGCTGTGGGATAAATGAAAGGGAGTGAATTCCTCAGACAGATACTTTTTCAAGAACAATGACCATACTCTTTCACCGTGAATAGGACCAAAGACAGTGCCTATCACATGTACACGTACTACAAGGTCAAATAATATGCCTTAAGGCTGAGTGAGTGCCTAGGGTCCCGGTATACGGATCCCAGAGGCCTTTCCGTACACAGAAAATCACCTCTCTGAAAACCATGGTAAGCTGCTTACTTACGACTGCTGTGAGATTGCTTCACAGCACTGCTCTAATCCCATGTCTCCCTCAGTGTTCCTGGCGGCGGTCAGTAGCTGCTGCTGGCCAAACCGGTAATCTACGGCGGCTGTCCTAAACCCCCCCCCCCCACCCCGTCCGCGTTGCCGCTGCAGGGAACCAAAAATGCGCGCGAACCGCTCAGCGTGAGCGGCTCGCCTACCCTTC
This sequence comes from Chelydra serpentina, assembly GCA_037349315.1. Lineage (NCBI taxonomy): Eukaryota > Metazoa > Chordata > Testudines > Chelydridae > Chelydra > Chelydra serpentina. The sequence goes on from JBAIAC010000032.1 coordinate 3,959,458, forward strand.
CCCCCCCTCAGCGTGGCCGCTCCAGGGACCCAAAAATGGCCGCGAACCGCTCTGCGTGAACAGCTCGCCTACCCTTCCCCCCCCTCAGCGTGGCCGCTCCAGGGAACCAAAAATGCCCGCGAACCGCTCAGCGTGAGCGGCTCGCCTACCCTTCCCCACCCTCAGCGTGGCCGCTCCAGGGACCCAAAAATGGCCGCGAACCGCTCTGCGTGAACAGCTCGCCTACCCTTCCCCCCCCTCAGCGTGGCCGCTCCAGGGAACCAAACATGCCCGCGAACCGCTCAGCGTGAGCGGCTCGCCTACCCTTCCCCCCCCTCAGCGTGGCCGCTCCAGGGACCCAAAAATGGCCGCGAACCGCTCTGCGTGAACAGCTCGCCTACCCTCCCCCCCCTCCGCGTGGCCGCTCTAGGCAATGTAAAATGCCCGCGAACCGCTCAGCATGAACGGCTCGCCTATCCTATCCCCGGTTTAGCGTTGCCGGTCCCCGGGACTGTCACTTCCCGCGCACCGATATGCACTACTGGTTTTGCTCCCGAGCCCCTACCACCATGCGGTAACGTAAACTGCCGGGTGTCTGTCTGTAAGGGGAAAAGGAAGCATGCAGTATACTAATTACACTACTCATTCGAACCAGGACCCCATGACTGATATCACTCTGATGAGGATTACGGAGACAGAGAAAATGTGCATGCTGAGTCAATGCAAGCAAACCCCGGGGCCGTATGCTGCCATGCTATGCAAGGCAATGATACCAGAGTACCTGCTGCTCGCATGGCGCGGGAAAGTATCCTACCATGGAGGAGACAATAAGGCAGCTCTCCCAGTGAACGTGCTAGACAAGCTATCGCTGTACCTTCAAGACAGCTTCTCTGAGATCTCTGCTGGTGATTACACCTCTATCCCCATACATATTGACAGACTTTTCGAATAGTTGCACGGGAAAGCGACTCCAAGGTGAAGCGCATAAGGCCAATGAAGCCACAGTTACAGAGCGTTAACACACCATAAGTATTGTATTGAAAATAAATGTCTAAAACACTGACCTGATGATCCCTCTCCTGATTCCTGGTCAGGAATGCTGCCTTGGGAGTGTTCGAAGGGCAGCGCAGTCAGGGTCAGGAATAGTTCCTGGCTGTCGGGGAAATCTCCAGGGTGACCGCTTTCGATTGCCTCGTCCCCCTGCCCTCCTTCCTCTTCTTCGCCGTCAGCGAAAACCTCCTCCGATGTGTCCGTAGAATGGACCCCGTCATCGGTGTCCACGGACACTGGTGGGGTAGTTGTTGCCGCACCACCGAGCATGGCGTGCAGTGCCTCGTAAAAACGGCAAGTCTGAGGCGCTGAGCCGGAGCGTCCGTTGGACTCTTTGGTCTTTTGGTACGCCTGACGTAGCTCCTTGATTTTGACGCGGCACTGCGTAGCATCCCGGCTGTACCCTCTCTCCGTCATAGCCTGTGAAATCTTCTCGTAAATTTTGGCATTCCGTCTTTTTGAACGGAGCTCGGCTAGGATGGATTCATCGCCCCACACAGCGATGAGATCCAAAACCTCACGATCACTCCATGTTGGAGCTCTCTTTCTATTCAGCGATGGCATCGAAACCACCGCTGTAGAGCTCTGCATCATTGCCAGTGCTGCTGAGCTCGCCACAATGTCCACAGAGGCAATGTGATTCAAAATGGCCACAGAGGAAAAAGTATTCAAATTTTCGCGGGGATTTCTCTGAGTGGCAGGTCAGAGCATCCGAGTACACAATACTGCCCTGAGCGTCCACCGAGTGGTGCACTGTGGGATAGCTCCCGGAGCTATTAGCGTCGAATTCCGTCCACAGTACCTCGCATTCGACATGCCCATTTCGATTTTGGCGCTACTCCCCTCGTCAGGGTGGAGTACCGAAATCGATTCAAGGAGCCCTTAATGTCGAAATAAACTGCTTCCTAGTGTGGACGGGTGAGGGATTAAATCGAGTTAACGCTGATAAATTCGACATAAAGTCCTAGTGTAGACCTGGCCTTAGACATCATCATCCTGAACAGCCAACATTCCCAGCATTTCCAAGGCATTGCTCACTTGACAATACCTAGGTTAAGGAGAAATTCTCATCCATCATACAATCTCTCTCTCTCTGTTTTATGGCCTCTGTGCTTGGACACATAAGAAAGGTACGTGAAATTTTTAATTTATAAATGCATGTGGGATATGATTGTGTGACATTGTATCTGGATTTCCATACAAGGTATGAAAGTGTAATGCAGCGGGGCTGTAAAGGATTTATTAATATGCATACACATTGAATGAGGATGGCTATGGAGCCCTGCCTCATTCAATGCTCAGTCCTGTTTACTCAGTGAACACTGTGAAAGAGGCAGCTGTTTGGTATTCATTTATTTTTTATGCTCAATCCTGAATGTGTCCCCTACCTCATTCACTGCACACCGATCCACCAACCTCACCACACACCAGCGCAACACTGCAAGAGACAGGGGATACGGCCCTGCCTTATTCACTGTCCAACCTACATACTGAATAAGGCAATGACCCTGCAGCAATAATTACAGACAGAATCTTGCACACCCATAGTAGGGTTTGAAAGTTAAGGATTTGAGAGCAATCGTAAGTTAGGCATTTCCAGTCTATTGGGTACTTCATTTTGAAATTATGTTATTTTAACAGGTTTTTTTATGGAGATGTGTAGGTACGTCTACACTGCACACCGCTGGTGGCAGCATATAGGGTAGGCGTAGCTACAAGCCACAGTTAAAAGTAGACTGCATCCATACTACATTGTGTAGCTACATACATCAGTGAAATGCTCTAGAAAGGGAGCTTTCCCTGCAGCTGGAGTCTCACTGCAGTGGGGAAAGGCTCCGGCAGCAACCCGTGGCAGAGAAAAGCTCCAGCAGCAGGGAGGCAGCAGGACATTACACTGCTACAAGGCATTGCCATGTAGGGTATGTACTCTAAGGGCTGGTCTACACTGGGGCGGGGGATCAATCTAGGATACGCAACTTCAGCTACGCTATTCTAGTAGCTGAAGTCGACGTTTCCTAGATCGAAATAAATCTTACTTACTGAGGGTCCACACGGCCCAGGCAGGCTCCCCCCATCGACTGTGCTTCCTCCTCTCGCCGAGCAGGAGTTCCAGAGTCGACGGGGAGCGCTTCTGGGATCGATCTATCGCATCCAGATGAGACGCGATAAATCGATCTCAGAAGATCGATCTCTACCCGCCGAATCGGGCGGGTAGTGTAGACCTACCCTAAGGATTCAGGTGTGTCTTTACTCGTCTATACAGCTATTTATACTATTGCTAAGGGGACATGCAGTGTAGGTTTTTTCACACCACTGTAAAGAGTATACAGTATAGATATATCCTATGTGAACTATATATGCATACACTCACTATTGATGTAAATACATTTTCACATTATTTTCATGGGCGCGTTACACAACTCCACCTTTAATATTCAATTTGAAGTTGGATTAATCATACCTTAGAAAATCTGACTGGATAAGCCTGTAAAATTATGGATGCTCATCTCAACAATCTGAGCCTAGTGAGTTGGCAAAACACAGTTTAGAACCTTCAATTACCAACAATTCTTGTAATTTGGCCTGTCTGCTGCTTCCTCATTTTTCAAGTGAGGAATTCTCATTTTAAAAATGTCCAACCTCAAAGGAGGTTCAAAGGTTAGGGTGGATCTTTCTCCTCTCTGAAGAGGTTTCCCTATCTGCACTTTTCATCTCTGGCAGGTTTAAACATTTCCATTAGTTGCAGTTTCTATTGACATATATCAGTTTACCAGAAAATACCTACATTAGGGAAAAGACAAGATTGAATAGAACACCTGCAAAAAGACATAGGGCCAGATTTTCATTTGCTCAGCACCCACAATTGAGGTCAGATTTTCAGAAGGTAAAAGGGTGTTTTAAGGCACCTAAACTAGGGCCAGATTATCAAAAGAACCTAGCACCCATCATGGAAATGCAGTCATTATTTAGGTGCCTAAACAGCAGATAAGATCCTATGAACATGTTCCAGACTATGCATACTGAGCTCTATTGAAAACCTGCCCCCATGTGTCAGATTCAGGACTTTGGCATTCAGCATTTAAGCTTCCACGTGTAAAACATATTGGTAAAATATCCACCTTTATACAAACATTCCTCACCACCACAATCTAAAATTGCATACTCCTTCAAATGTCTCAAAGCCATTTTTTGATGTGAAACCTTTCTACTGACCTCTTTATAAAGCATTTTGAAATCTGCTGATCAACAGTGTTATACAAGAGTATTTATTATTATTCATCTCTTCACTGATATTTCCATACCTTCATTCATCATTTGTCAGAGTAAGCTTGTAGGGTAGATACCTTGTCTTTTTATGTCTGTAAAGTGCTACATACACTTCTTCCTCTACTAGTCTGTTCACATAAGTATTATAGTTCAGTGAATGCATGAATAGGCTGATGAAAGGAAGAGTCTCCAAACCAGACAGATTATTCAGTGTATCAGAAAAGAGAGGGATGCAATGATAAATGATACCTTATTCCACCTCCATGTACACCTATACAAAAGAAAACATTTTTTCTTAAAATTTTCCTACTTATATTAAATTTTTCTTTGTGCATGTGTGTTACCTGCAATCGATTAGAATTCAAACTTTGGAGCTGTAGTCAGGACAGAAGCAAACAACTACCTTTTCTCACTATGAAGCCACTTAAGCTGCCATGCATTCATTTTGCTGCCTTTGAAATGAATGCATGAGCAGCAAAAACTAGATCATTCAATACCAGACTGTTAAAAAACAAAAACCTGTTACGGTACAAGCTATTCATTTCCCAACAGAATCTACAAAATTGTGAGAATCCTGAAATCACCACTTAAGATACTAACATTAAATATTAAACAAAAAACATTGCTGAAATAAAATGTTTAGAAAAACATGGTAAAATCACTTAATGAGGGGCATGACAGAAATACCAACTATAGACAGAAGAAACAACATTACAGGAGGATCTGTACTTTTCCACCGACCGATAACAAGTGGCCAGCTGCTTTGTGCCTCCCACTGCATCTGGAGCATGCAGTTGCCTGGTAACTTGTCATGTGTTATTGCATATACATATAGACACACACAGTTTACCTATTAGCTTTAGCAGACAAAATAATTTATAGGGGTAGTACAGGACTTTACTTCAGTGAGTTTTAAGCACGTCAGAGTCTTAATTTGAATGTTTTCCCACAACATTGTTTGTATGTGCATCTAAACTCTAAACCATAGAAGCAGCAGTCTAGAAACCAAAATAGTGTCAAATACTAGTAATTTTTAGTTATCCCAGAATATCATGGGATTACATTTTTGTATTAAAAGTATTTCCGTACATTTTCTCTTTCAATCTCTGGGCTAGCACCTCAGCTGACGTCAAGGGTGCAGACGTATAGCAACTGAAGATTTCACCCCAAATTTTTACCCTGTTCCAGTCACTGAGCGCTTTGGTTGGAGTAACTGCCTTATGCAAAGAGACAATATCCTATTCACAAAAACAATTGTCTATAGAACTATGCAACTACTCAAATAAGACAAACTAAGATTTTACCCTACAAAGCGATATTGTGGGGGTTCTACATTCATTGTCTCACTGATATCTAGATATAAAGTATACTCAGTTTGCAAGTTTACAAAAAAAAGCAGCTCTATCAACCTCACCAACTCAACTGGACTATAGCAATCAAACTGGATTTTTTCCATCTGAAAAAGGATTATATGTACAGCCCTTATGCTTTTCATGTAACCTTGTTTTCTTCAGATTATATTATTAGTGACATTTGCACAAACTTACTTACCATGGGCTTTCAGTCAAGGTGAGTTCTTTCAATCTTGAGCATCATCACAACAGAAACTAAATTGGGCCATCTTATTTTTTTATGATTAAGATATTGCTTATTTCTAAGGGCTGGTCTACACTAACCCCCCAATTCGAACTAAGATACGCAACTTCAGCTACGTGAATAACGTAGCTGAAGTCAAAGTATCTTAGTTCGAATGAAAAGGTACTTACCCGGGGTCCACACGCAGCACGCAGGCTCCCCCGTCGACTCCACCTACTCCGTTCGTGGAGCAGGATTACAAGCGTTGACGGGGGAGCAATTCCTGGTTCGATTTATCGCGTCTAGACAAGACGCGATAAATCGAACCCAGAAGATCGATTGGACTCCTCCGACGCGAAAGTATAGACGTACCCTAAGAGGCAACTATATCAGAGTGTTGAGTATAGCATATCAACCTATAGCCAGATCCTCAGCTGGTTTAAATTAGCACAGCTCCACTGAAGTCAGCGCTGATTCACACTCCAAAAAATTTGCATTCACATTTTTCCATGCTCAGATCTGGAGGCCATTCTTGAAAATTTGTCCCTAATTTCTTAATACACAGACTCGCCCCTGCACCTCTTCCTAGGCTTGCTTAACAGTGAATAAAGGTTGACAGAGCTAAGGGTATAGTAATACCTTTAGTATATATTGCATTGCTTAGTTATAGCTAATTGAAAAGGACAAGAAAGCCTGCTTTGGTTTACAGAAAAACTTTAATAAACCATAATATCGACAGTGAAAAGCAGAACTGAGAGCAGAGTATATACACAAGTTCTAAGACAGGGATAGTCTATTTTTTGACAAGGTCTAAAATTTCTTGGTCAAGGTATAATCAAGGTTCAGACCCCAGAGAAATATAAAACACAAGTAAATAAAAAGCTGTTCTAAGCTTTTGGATTAATGGTTTGTAAAGTGTTAACAGGGTCTCTGAAACGCAGATTAGCCCAGAGTGCCTTAACTGGAAACCTATTTCACTCAGTTGCAAGAACACTTCTAAAACCCACTATGTTTTCTTTAAGGAAAATGAGTACAGTATCATTCTCTATTAAAATTAAGAATGTAGGCAAACCGTTCTATTCTATTAGTTGCATAAGAAACAGCAAGTTTCAACATCCTAATATAAACTGTTGATGCTTTACACAGTTGAGGAAAGGATATGCACTGTATCACAAACTACTAGTCTACTCACAGGAAGATGATCAGTAAACACGTTTTGGAACATAATCTCAGTCCCCAATAGCTACAAACATAATTCAGAACCCGTAACAGATGCACAGCAGGATAATGACTAAAAATTATTGAAGATAGCCCATAATGTATAAGAAGAGATTCATAGCATTGGATATTGAACTTGGGCATCAGCATGTCAAAACAAAAAAGAAATGTACAATAATCATGCCTTCTGGTTATGATTGGATGAGGCTGAAATGGACAGATGACCATAGTCAACATTAACTCTTGATATGGGGTGGTTTTGGTCAACTGTGGCTTGTTTTTAGAACCAATTTCAAGGTTCCCCAAAATATTTTTTAAAAACTCTAAATTATATTTGTAGGGAGATTAAACTGACAAAAAAATAATGGTTACCTTAAACTCTATTTGCCCTGTTATTTTATTTTCAGTTTTCAAACAAACATCAAGGGTAAAATCCTAGTATACCAGAAATTAGTGCAGGTTTTGCCACAGATTATTTTTACTTTTATTTTATAAACCATCAAATATTTCAGTCTGTGGGGATTTTCATAGCACACACTGGTATAGGAAACAGGCTTTTACCACAGAGACCCAACCACAGCAGCTCTGTCAACTCTTGTCATGGAAAACCATAAATAACCGACCAATCCTGGACTACATTTCGAAACCACTACCCCAACCATGTACCTGCTGTGGTTTTTTGCTTTGAAAGCTAGCTGACATGGGAAGATTGCAGACAGCTTCATTCCCCAGGGCCACTTATTAGTTCTTTTCAGTCAGGTGAGTGGGGTGGGGAAATCATTTTTTTATAAAAATAACTCCACCACACATCCACAAAACCATGCACTCAAACTGTGTACGTTTTTATTAAGATTGCTTAACTTGCATGCAATTTGGCCATGATCAGTGATGGAGCACATTCAGAGTTCGGCAAATTAATTGCTATGCACTTGAATAATGGAAAGCTTACATATAATTTATTACTTTGTATTATATCAGGGATCTTTTCTCTGTTTCCATCTAATTTGGTAAAAGACTACGAACGCTCAAAGAAAATGTCTCCAAATAAGAATGATCAAAAATAGAAAAAATCTCTAAAGTCCTATTCAAGGTAATAAAAAACATTTTTTATAAGAGTGATGTAGACAAATATAAAACCAACTCATATGAATCTTCAGTATTTGCTTTACATCTTTATCTGCTAACAAAAAGCAATACACAAAAGAGCTAGGTATTATTACATAAAACACTGAGATCAACTTAAAATCCTGAAACTCTGAATTATAGTTCAGTTAAGACATTGGTTGTTGGGTTTTCTAGTTCTTATTTGTGAAGTTCTGCAACTGATATGTCAAGACACTTTTTTTTTGGGGGGGGGGGGGGGGGGCAGGGACAACTTGAGAGACAAGTAGTATAAAGAAGCTTGTGCCTGTATTAGAGAATAGTAGTGTCAGCGTTTTGCTGGCTAGACAAGTTAAGGAAGTCACTACATCAGACAGCATACAGGGAAAAAACTGGCAAAAGAAAACTGTCAATATTACTTTAAACTGTGTTCATCAAACAAAATGTATTGATTTTACCCCTGAGTCCTACTTTAACTTTTAAGACCAAAAAGTGCAGCCCTAATTTTAGATTTGTATATTTTATAAAGCTACATCATAAAAACCTTTTGGTTCCCAGCCTTGTAAAATTTTAGTTCAGATATTGTCCCCTCTAGTGGTGACTTAAAACATTGTGTTCTGAAAAGCAATGCGGGCTCAGCTATTTCTAGGGACAGTACAGTATCAATGTGATTAAAGTGCAAGCATTCCAGAGAAACCAATCTCATACATAGTTCATTTAATTAAAAACGTTATTATTTGCACTTCCAAAATGGCAAGTGGTATAAATATTGTTTGAGAAACTGCACTGGAAGACAAATAATGGGTGCGGAATATTTTAATTCTTTAGCACAAAGTTGCAAGTAATTTCCAGAGCACTAACTCTGCTCCCTTGTAACCTGTGAATATTTAATACCATAGGCATACACACAAATATATCAAGAAAAACATATGCAGACTTCAGAAAGTGGTATACCAAAACACTCAGAGATAACAGTATTAGCACTTTTGTTATGAATAGTAAGAAACTAACAGCAAAAAAAAAAAAAAAGAGAGAATGAAGCAATATTAAATTTCGTTCTCGTGAGAACATTCCATGCCTGCAGAGAATAGAACGCTATACATTTCACTCTTTATGTTCTGACAAAAGACCAAATATTGATCGCCTTTCCCATTCAAAACTCCCTTTGGACCAAGTTCTGCTAACTTTATTCTCCCAAAATGTCTGATTTGCATGTTCAGTTTATAAACATATATGCAAAACATCAAGTGCAATAAAGCCCGGTGTACACAGACAACTATTTATAGTACTTGATTTTGGAACAAGATTCTACAAGGTACCTCCTAACCTGCCAATACCCAAACGTGGAACACAGCATGTGACAGAGACTCAAAATGAGGAAAAAAGTATTTCAGAAAAACTTTAAAATGCTCTGAGATTCAGTCATGTAGCATAAATAACTTCCTACATTTCCTGGTTCTTTATTTCCCATGTAAACAATTTTCAAGAATACAAGTCCAAATTTGTGTGGAATGTTGGTAGATTTGGGACGAAAAATAGTGATATCCTTAAAAAATGAGGTACAGTTCAGAGGTATGTTTTGCACTAGTCTATTTTCAGTGTCAGGAGAGTGAAGACTAGGATAGTAACTATGAGGACAGAGAATACTGACAATTGTGCTGGCTGGGGCTAGTATCATTTAAAAGGAGTGAAGACAATCAATTCCTAGTAAATGAAATAGAGAGTTTGGGGTTATATAGCATGCAAAGATAATGTTCTGATCAACTGAAAGTTAGTACTTTTGTAAAACAATAAATAGAATTAAACCATTATCACAGAAGAGGCTGGAGGAGGAAGGATGGAGGAAGCCACTGAAGGTTGACTGTCACAGGCCAATCTAAGCAGGACTGACAAAAAATAATTCACTCTCAAAACAAATACACCCTGAGAAGTTTTACTGAAATAAGGCCTTTCCCCATTTAAGACTAAACAAAGTTGCCCTCAGCTTACGTCAGCCAGGGTCCCAGCAAACAGAGACAGTGGCTTACCTCAGTCAGATAAAGTAGAAGTACATCATTTGCTTCAGCATAGTCCAGAAGAACAATTTCCGTGGCATATTTTCCGACCCCTGGAGTCTCCTCCTTCACCAAGCCCTTTCCACTGATTCTCCTTCCCTTTTCTGGTGATACTAGGCAATTCATTAGTTACCTACAACAGGGTCCATCCCTCTCTCCTGTACATCTGTGCAGTAATGGTAGGCAGCTGTGATTTTTGTCCAAGGCAGGAGGAGACCAAAGGGGAAGAGTGTAAAGAAGGAATAAGCTGCAGGGGGCATACTTTTAGAGCCACTCTATTTTTCTTCTCCATTACATTAAAGACTGCACCATTTTCTTACTTTATTTAGAAAAGCTCGAACAAACATGGAATCACATCCAATGAGCTGAGCCCTTTGGGTCAAGAGGAAAAGTATCCAGAAGAATCTACTTACTGTTGAGTGGTAATATTTTGAACCACATTAAGTGAGTCTGAGCATGCTTCTCAGCCACTTAAGAGATACAAGAGTCTCAGCCTTAACTTTCCGATCAAGTTCCTTGTTTCTTCCTATTTTTTATTTTTAAAGATTATTATAACTGCAGATATCTTTTCTACTGCATTAAATAAAACCAACCAGTATATTTAACAAAAAGAAAATGTTTGTTTTATTCTGAACAGCAGATCAGTCTTTACAATAAAGTCATGATTTTAACTTACAAAGTCATCATCAGCAATGCATCTTCCCTGAATAGGAAATTTTACCTTTTATCAAATATCAACTTTAAATGTAAACAAAACCAAAACCAAAAGCACTCAATTCAGATAACAGAATATATAACACGAGTCTTCATAGATGACAAATGAATCAATTTACACTTCAGGTCCTTCTCCTCCAGGAACCAGCTGTATAAGAAAAGGACAATTTAAGAGATACAGTATGAAGAAACATAGTACATGTTTGATTTTAAGATTTAAAGTGAGAATTGTCAGATATGGCTTTGTACACATTTATTATTAAACACCATTGAAAATATTTTTACAACAGATGGGAAATTTAAAGTAATACTAGAACATAACATAACACATGTGTACTTTTATAGGTAAACTGACCCGTTTTGAACTAAATCACTCCCTAATTCTACTCTTACAAAGAGCAGCTAAATAATCAGATAAAATGAGTGACATTATAGCTTTTATAAGAGTGAAATGTTGTGAAACTTCCTGTGCTTGCTAATCTCCTATTCCTCTGAAATTTTCTAGCCTCTATTGTGTATCATTTATACCATGACTGATTGGTAAATGTTCTGCTCAAATACTAATGTAAATGTTCTCATTTTAATAGATGTATTTTAGCCAACGAGTCATGATTGAATAAAACTTTTCCCTCACTCCAATGGGAATCTGTTGCCACCAGATAAATGCATGCTTAGATGTGTTTCAGGAATGAGAAACCAAGGAATGTAGAAACATTCAAACACAACAAAAAGGAATGTCTAGATAAAAACCTGCTACAATTTTCTTTTCTTTGGCATTCAGTTGGTGGGAAGATTCTCAGTTTAAAAATACAATAGCACACTTTTAAAAATAGGTAGACTATAAAGTTCCCTTCCTAAATGAGGAACGGTTTTTCTGCTCCTGTCTCCTCTCTTCTTCTTCTTCTTGTGTAGCAGCAGCCCCAAATAAAGGTATACAGGTTGGCTGCTTATTTCCAGCTGCTTTTACAAACAGACTTGCTTCGCAATGAAGAGTCTGGACATTCGCAGATGCAGTTGTAACAAAGAGGCAAGACAGCACCATGTGCTCTCTTCAGAGTGCAGTTTAAGAGCTGATGCTTTAACTCAATAAAACATTAAAAGAAAGAAATGTAAAAAAAGATATAGGAACTATCATTTATTTTACTGACATTTCTCTCTGTTTAAAAAAAGAAACAAATTGAACAAGTGGTTTTTTTTCTTTAAAAACAATAGACAAAACAGATTACCATGTGCAGTCTTTAGTCATTCAGGTCCTCATCCTACAACATTTAAGCAAGTACTTAGTCCCTCTGATTACAGTGGGCCCTAAGCTTCTCTGGTGCAAAATCAGGCCCATAGTCTCATAGCAGGCAATAGGAAAAATAAAATATTGGCTGCAGGATCAGACCTACAATAATCAATTACTGCTTCAGCCCTGATTCGCATGCATCAAGATTATGTTGTTTTAAATTTACTATATGTTAAGATACAACTAAGTTCATGCTTTATATTTTCACTTTTATTTTCAAAACATAACATGCAACATGTGTAATCAAGAAATTGAAGTCTAAGATTACAGTATGAGATTTCGTATGATTATTCTGTCAGAACATGTGTTTAAAATTTAAAATAAATATGAGTTCAATCTTACTTGAATGAATTAGTCAATAACTGAATTCCACATATACTAAGAACCAGTGCAAAAACAAGTAGTACACCTGACTTACCATTGTTATGTTATTTCCATTTAGCAAGATCTGATCTAATTTTGTGATTCTTCTTCCTTCAGGTGTGATTTCGCTGATCAAACATTAGGAAGAAAAATATTAATATATAAAGCTTACAAAATAAATCTGGACTTGTGGTAAGAGCTGTAGTTACACATGGCTCTGTAATAGGCTGGGTTATTTACCAAGAGTAACACAGAATTTAGATGAATCACAATACAGTTTTGGGACACCCTCCACTGCCCTCAACATATGAAAAAAAGAGTTTCAACTGGCAACATGAATAATGTTGCAAGATAAGGTAACAAATGCCTTCTTATCCCAGATTACACCTACTTTTTAACTCTTTGTCTATATGTCAAAGCAAACAAGCAAACATTAAACTAATGGAGAATTCAACATGGAGTTCAGGGAGAAAAAGTCAAGGGTGCCAAACAGGAAATGTTAAAAACATTTAATATGACAAAATGTGAGATAGCCATTCTGTGAGGCCGACTTCAGTGCCAAAAAATAAATAAATAAAAAAAATCCTTAACCCGAGTCAACTAACTCAATGTGAAATCCTAGTAGACACGAGGCAATGTATAGCCTTCACATGAGTTACCAGGTTGAGTTCAAAAACACTTTTTTTTGGTTTGCAGTGAAGAAGCAAGAAGTTTCACCTTTTGCAAAGGTAATACATCTTTAAGTGCTCTATAGCTGGTTAGCAGATGACCTGTTACCTACCAGTCAGAACAGAAAGCCAAACCACAAACCACGGATACTGGTGTGCTAAGCACACTCAGCACCTGACTTTGCCACCTGCCACACACAGCTATTTAAGAGCTGGCTGTACAGGATAAAGCCCCATTGGATTATTTACAAATAGTTTAAATTTGAAGCCTAAATTACTCAGTTGTGTCAAATCTTTTAAAGAGGTCAAAATGGTTTGCTTCCTAATTCAATGTACTTTTTCTGTAAATGGGAAAGAAGAAAAAAAAGCACACAAATAGCCACAAAAAAAAACCAGAAGCAATACTTACAACTCTGTAACATCCTCTAACACCATGTCTGAAGTCTACCGTCAAGGAAAACAAAAAACTAAAATATCCTTGATTTAATAATTTTACCTGTATTTTCATTTTATAAAAATGGTGTGGCCTAATTTTTAAAATAATTTCAACTAGTGTGGCATATTTATTCATGCAAAAAGTAGAAGCATTCATTCTAGCCACCTAATTCAAAATACCCAAACAGCTAAATAATTAAGTTTATTCTAAAAAGAAAATGGGTAAATAACAAATATTCCATTTAAAGGATACTGACAAAGTCATCAAATCCTAGGAGTGTGCCAACAATTTCTTTATCACTCTTCATCACAATGTGAATACGTGAACCTATACACTTGTCCACAAGCTCTGTAAATCAGAAAATGTTGTATACACGATTACAATCTAAACTTAAACATATACTAAATGTCATCTTTTTAAACACATTCCTTTTAAAGAATATGTGGCAAAACTGTACACATTCAAAATGATTGCAAAGAATACTTATAAAACTGTATATGCAAAAATAGTTTTTATTTTTTATCCACTATTATACATAAGGCATATCCTAAGATATCTGTAAAACACCTAGAACACAGCACTGTGTGTGTATATATATATATATATATATATATATATATATATATATATATATATAGGCTTAGCAGAATTTAATTTTCACTTTTATCATTTTGACAGATATGTTTATTTTTAAGCTTTTTTTTTTTAAAGATTTTTATCTAAATTTTCACAGCTTTGCAAAATTATGGGCTTTAAGCATTTCTCCCGTCCCAATTTTTAATCCATTTAAACTTTCACAGCTACAGTAAATTATGTAGGATCTGATAATTATTTAATACAGACACTGAAATTCAAAAACGTAAAGCTTTATAATGTAAAAATAAATTGTCAAAATATACAAATATACTTATATCAAACTCTAATAAATTCTCAAGCAACATTTTTCTTACTTTGCCCTCGTAAATGTCAAGTATCGATGGAAATATTTTTTTCATCAGTTTGTGTACAGTGAAATCAATTTTTACCAATATTTAGGGATAAAAATATAATCCTCCCAACCTTAAGTATGTAGCAACTGAAAAATATTTATTTCTGTTGGAGAAACTAACCAACCAACCAACCATTGGTCAGCTGCCAAGAGATTGCTCACCACAGGTTACTTTTCCTCCCCCAGCAACATATTGTTTTTTGACATCATCTCTTTGCTTGAAAGAATGTTCCCAGAACAGTCAAGAAAGTACATTTTGCAGATTCAGTTTATTACATGTTAAAAGAAAAGCTGCAACTTGTTTTGGTACTATGCACAGTAGAACCTCAAAGTTACAAACACTTCAGGAAGGGAGGTTTGTTCATAACTCTAAAATGTTTGTAACTCTGAACAAAATGTTATGGTTGTTCTTTCAAAAGTTTACAACTGAACACTAACTTAATACAGCTTTGAAACTTTACTATGAAGAAGAAAAATGCTGCTTTCCCTTTTGTTTTTTTTAGTAGTTTATGTTTAACACGGTACTCTACTGTATTTGGGATTTTTTTGTTTTGGTCTCTGCTACTGCCTGATTGTATACTTCTGGTTCCAAATGCAGTGTGTGGCTGACTGGTCAGTTCTTAACTCTGGTGTTCGTAACTTAGAGGTTCTTCTGTAGTCACTCCACCCTCTTGTAACGATGTGTATGAGTATGTCTACACTAGAAATGCTACAATAGCACAGCTGCAGCATAGAGACTTACTACCGCAACTGAAGGGGTTTTCTTGCATTGTCATCATAAATTAGGGTGACCAGAGGGCAAGTGTGAAAAATCAGGACAGAGTGGGGGGCCTATATAAGAAAAAGCCCCCAAAACCGGGACCGTCCCTATAAAATCGGGACATCTGGTCACCCTATAGTAAATCCACTTCTCTGCGAGACTGTAGCTAGGTCAATGTAAGAATTCTTCTGTTGATCTAGCACTGTCTCTACAATGGGGATCAGGTTGGCTTAACTCTCTCGCCAGGGCTGTGACTATTTCACACCCAGAACAATATAGCTAGGTTAACCTAAGTTTTTGGGGCAGACCTGGCCTGTCACTTAAAAAAATTAAATATAACATTGAGACAAGAGATTTCTCTTACTTGGCCATTAACATAAGCCTTAACCTTGCAATCAGATTCATACTGGGAGATCCCTTTGCCCAGGCAGAGAGCCCGACTTATACCCATTGATGTATCTCACTGAAAAAAAAAATTCCATTGGAATTCTGGGTTAAGAATTCCGTTTTTTTGAACGGCATTCCATTGTTGTTTTTTAAGGGAATTGTGCCTGCTCAGATTCTTCTCCCCATACTGCGATCAGATCAGTACCTCCGGTTTGGTCTATGCTGGAGCTCTTTTGCGATTCTGGGACTGCATGGTCTCCTGTGCTGGTGAGCTCGCCATGCTGGCCAAATTCAAAAGTTCCCAGGGCTTTTCCTGACTACCTGGCTAGTGCATCGGAGTTGAAAGTGTTGTCCAGAGTGGTCACAATAGAGCATTCTGGGATAGCTCCCGGAGGCCAATAGCATCAAATTGCATTCACAGTACCTCAAATCCAGAACGGCGATGCCGAATGTAGCGCTACTCCCCTTGCCGAATTGGAATACAGAAACCGGATTTAAGAGCCATTAATATCGACATAACAGGGTTGGTTGTGTGGACAGATTCAGTTTTAATTCGGTATCATGCGCCTAATTCCCAAACAATCGCGTAGCGTAGACCAGGCCTGGGAGAGGTCTCTCCCAGCAGCGGTGCAGGTGCATCAGATCAGCTGTGCCAATAGAGCGCTTCTGGGTAGGGCTAGTCTACACTGGCAACAGCAGCGCTTTAACGTGGCTTGTGTAGTCAGGGCAGAGCGCTGGGCTAGAGCTCGCCCAGGGCTCTAAAAAAACCGCCTCCACGCGGGGTGTAGCTCCCAGCGAGCGAGCTGGGCCAGAGCCGGTGGCTGGGTTGTCTCGAGCTGGGAATCAAGGCCCCGGCTAGTGGCGGCGCCCGAGTTAAGAACAAGCGGGGGGGTGTCGGGGGGCTGCAGACACGCCCGATGAGGGCGGGGGAGGGGCTCCAGCAACCCCCACCCCGGGCACCCGCCGCTTCTGGTGCTGCAGATGCTGCCAGACCTCAGCCCAAGCTGCACCGCTGCTGGCCGGGCTCCCCGCTGAACCGGGGGGGATACACCTGCCGGCAGCCTGGGCGGGGAGGAGCCCAGCCACGCGGGGGGGAGGGGCACGACGCCGAGAGCGAGCTGCCCCGCCCGCCCGCCCGCCCTGGAGCTGCCGGGTGTGAGCCGCGGTCTGGCGGGCGGGTCCCGGGGCCGGGCCTCGAGTCGTCGCCGCCCTCCACGTTCCCCCGTCTTTCAAACGGCCCCAACGGTCCGCGAGACCCGCCCCAACCCCGTCAGGAGCGGAGCCTGAGACCGCCCCACCCCCCAGCGTCACCGACAGCAGCCTAAAAACAGAGTCCAACCCTCCCGGAGCTGAGAAAACCGGGAGCCCCTGTCCCCAGGCGAGGGGGGGGTTAATTACCGAGCGGCAGGAGCTGAGACGGGTTGGTAGTCGCGTTGGCCGCCATCTTGAAACCAGACCTAACCAATCGCAGCTATCGGCGCGCGGACGAGAGGGCTAAGGGTGGCGGGCGGGTGACTAGCTCTCGGAGCGGCCCCCGCCAGCAGCCCTAGCCAATGGATGTCCGACTAATCGTGCTCCCGCCCGGCAGGAGCTGCGGTCCCCGGGCGGCTGCAGCTCCGAGGCTCTGGCTGTAGCGGGGCAGGTGCTACTAGGGCCTGATTGGCTGAGCGCCCCTCCGCCGCCTCCTTCCAAAGTCAATGGAAACCGCAGGGGCGTTGACAATGAGGCTCCAGATTAGGGTTGGCTCCTGTCCAGGCTCTCCCAGGACAGTCCCTTTTTTGTAGTAGCTGCCCTGGGAAATCCGCAAAGCTGCTCGCTATACCCTGCCACCAGCTGTCCGGTTTGATGGTCTCAGGATCCTCCTGGATGGCCCATTTTTTTGTTCCTCACAGGTGGCAACGCTACATCAAATACTCGGGCCTGCTCTACACTAGGAATTTCCATTGGTATAGCTACATCTCTCAATCCACGCCCCGAGAGACGTATCTAAACCGACTTAACCCCCACAGTGTGGACAGCACTAGGTTGACGGAAGAATTCTAGCTATCACCTCTCAAGGAGGTAGTGTAGGCAAGGCCTAAGCGAAAATGTCATTGTGGCCTCAACTCTGCACCCACTAGCATCAGTACCATGTTATAGCAGAGTGCCAGCTCTGCTCTAAGTTTAGGTTGAGCATCACTTTCGGTTTAAAAGTTGACTCTTCTAAGTGGTCTAGAATTCCTATGCTTACTCAGATTGGCTTAAAATTTGGTGTGCCTCATGCGGTTCTCTGTAATGTTACTGGTCCAAATTTGGGATCATTTGAGTATGGGGTTCCTGAGATACAGCATCTACTATTTACAAAATCAACTAATTCTTCCAACTTTTTTGCCTTCATTTGGGGCTGAGACTATGGCTCTAATCCTCCCCAACCTGTCACTTGGGATTTATCTCAGCTAGTGCATGGCACCCACTGCCCCTCTGGGATGGTTATGTTGAAGAAGTTATTTGGAGTTGTTACAAAAGTAGGTGGAGCCTCAGAGAATGAAATGTGCACATGTCCATGCAGCAAAACTAGGGCCCTGCTGAAACAAGATGTTCCCAGGCAGGCTGTTGCTCCAGCAGCTGGGTAGTTCAAAGGAATATGCTGTGGCTATTGAACCTAAGCTGCACCCACGCGCTGTGAATTTAAACTCTGCCTTTGTCAGAAATCTGATCAGAATGATCAGTGGGAATGTTACTACCGTTTGTCTGCATCAAAGTGGTTTTATACTTTTTGGGAAATGGGCTCTGAGTAGTACAGCTATTTTAGAAGTGACTCTGTTTTCTGGGGGACCCTCTCCCTGACCCTCTTATGTGAGGAGCCATGCCCCTCTGAGGGAGGCTGAGCCCCTTTCCCTCCCCCCTCATGTGAGCCCCTCTCCCTAACTCCCTTCTGCCTGTGTGAGCCAGGATCTGGGAGGACCCTGTCCCTCTGGATGGGGAGCTGAGAACAGGAATGTTTGGAGCACATGAGGAGGTGAAGAGTTGAGAACTGACAACATGCTTAGTGCATAGGACAGGTTCATAAGTACTGACACTAAGGAGCGGCATGAGAACACCCACTGAGATGAATGGTGCAGTTCATACATCTCGGACCTACTGTTTCAAGCTGTATTCATTTCCATGGGATGTTCTCATTCTGCTGAGAAAATCGAATTGAGATGAATGGGCTACTTCACACCTCTCAGCTTCCTGTGCTGCACATGGACAGGGAGAGGCTGATCCCCATATACTGGGCCCAGGTTTGGAGTAGGGACTCTGCATCTCTTTCTGTCTCTGACTGGTATAGGCACACTTCACAGCCCCACAACCTTCCCACCTCTCCATGGTCCCTCCAAGCTTATGAGAGGCATGGAGTGGCAAGGAGGAAAGTTGAGTTGTGAGTAGAGGGGAAAGGCTCAAAGCAAATCATTCTTACTTAATCAATTCCAGTGGCTATTGCCAACTCCTGGGAGAGCAGAGCGAAGACTGTGTTGCACGGGGAAGTATAACTTTGTATTTCCCAGTTTTCACATTTGTGTCACCTTAAGTTTTCATTTCTTGGTTTTCAGAAGCTTAAGTTATGCATTCTCCACATTCTGTTAGGTCATGAGAGACCACTGGGCAACCTTAACTCTGCGTTAGCCAAGTTTTTTGGTCATTTAATTTGGTTATCACTAACAATATGCATGTACACAAACTATAAAGAATCTCAACTCAAAAAGAGTTTACAAGCTAAAGATGGACACAGGTGCCCCATCTTGGATTGGCATCCAAAGTGGCAATGCTTGAAGTGTGATGACGGTAGTTCTAAATATTGTGACTAATCCTATTGACTCTGAGGTGCTGCGCACCTTCAGGGGTTGTGGATGCTCAGCTACTTTTAATAGCAGAAACAAGCAGACAACAAAAGTGTGGGAGAAAGGGTGCAGTGGAAGGCACTTTTTAACCTTTCCTATTTTCTTGTGCGTGTGAAACTTCATTTTTCATTCTTTTTTATTTTGTTATTTTTGTTTTTAAAATGTTTTTAAACCTTGCCTTGTCCGCACTAGAAAGTTTACCAGCAAAAGTTCAGCCAACACAGTGCCAACAACAAAACTATTTCAGCAGAGTGTGTTCATACTTGGCTGTCAGTGCCAGTGCAATCTGTCCAGACAGTGTCAATTTGTATTGCAGAAGGCATACTGCACTGTAGGAAGCCATCCCCGTGTCTTCCATGCCATCTTCAGGCATACTACCTTGTGGAAAATCATACTTATTGTGGGATACCCGCACACTTCTTAGAGAATTGTAGGAATTTAGAGTTAAATGCTCACAATTCTCTCTTTTGACATACATACTTAAATTCAAGCATTTGAACAGTCCCATTGAAGTTATGGGATTACTCATGTACTTAACGCTCAGTTTATGCAGGATAGGAGCCTTTGTTTGTACTTTTGTATTTTTTCCAACATTTGCCTCATTGCCTTTTTCTGTAATTTTAACAAAGTTGTAGACTTTTTCTAATTATCTTTTTTGTTTGTTTTTTAACTGCTGCCTCCTTGGCTATTTTTAATATCCAAGTAGAGATGTTGTGTCTGTATAAAGCAAGTTTTGACTTCCTCATACTCCATAGAACACGCAGACATACTATTGAACTCCACCCTCTGCTATCACTAACTTCCTTGTCCTTCCTCCCCTCCATTTCCCTTGTACACTGGTGGCTGTTTCACTAGGCTAAAGAGGAATGAATGACACACACAAGTCTATTTCAGGCCCTTATCTCAGGGCACAATACGTTATTTAAACACAAAACTCAAAGAATTCCCCTGACCAACATAGACTAGCTCCCAGAGGCTTTTTCCTGACCAGCCTCCCCCTCTATAGAACAATGCTCACAACTTTACTTTCTGCTCACTATCTGCTCTTCAATCCCAGAAGGCATTTTTTTTGTTTTTGTCACACGCTGTCCATCATGTGACCCTTTTGCTCTCATTACATTCACATGGGGAGGTGAGCTAAGCCTGGCACAGGTTCAGCTGAGTCCCAACTCCTCTAAAAGCCAGTTCACGCTGTGATATGTCCTATCTCTGTACATATAATTTGTCTAAACTAGAACCAAATACAAATTCTACACTAATTAATTCTGCAAATGGTCACACTACTAGCAAATAAGAAGAATTACATGCAAAAGCATATTCCAAAGTTTTTTGCAATGGAAAAGCTGAAGATAAAATAGAAACAGAAATGTATGTTTGAGACTTCAACTAAGAGAATATTATAGTGGATGTGGAAATGTGTTTCTAATAAGAGAAATTTGATTTAAAGCATATCCATTAAAGAAGCATCACTGCAAATAAAAAAGAGTTGGCAGTTCCTGGTTGTCATTAATTAAGCATGCAGTGACAGATAAAGAAAGTCCCTCTAATTATTGTGCCAATGGTATAGTAGCAGTCAATATGATTAAAATATTACAGCTAAGCATATGGTTAACATATGGTTAATTGTGTTGTTTGTATATTATCTATGCACAGAGTGAGTAAATTCCATAAGGAAGGTGCACTTTGCATGTGTCTGTGACTGTTCCAACTGTGTATATCACAGCATCCACCTCCCTTCCTCTTTTATAAGTACACGGGTACAAAATGAATAGGGCGAGCTGCAGAATATGCAGAGAATATAGCAAGCAAGTTGATTTAAAATATAGCAGCAGGCTCCCTGTTTTATTACATGGCCTGGCATTTTGCAGAACAATTTTGTATCCTTTCTATTGCCTCATATAACAGGAAAGAGAATTTTGAACAATGAAACAATAATTAGGATTTATCCAACGTCTACATCATAAAATGCATAGTAGTGAGAGCAGTTTCGAACTTCGTTTCTTTGCTGAACTGAATATGAAAAGTAGGTATTCCCCTGCCCTTTTTATAATATTGAGTGATGTAGATCATCACTGAAGGAGACAGTGGCTAATATTTCATATCACTTTTCTTTCTTGAAATTATACTAACAATCAAAAA
The DNA here is from genome assembly GCA_037349315.1 of Chelydra serpentina. Lineage (NCBI taxonomy): Eukaryota > Metazoa > Chordata > Testudines > Chelydridae > Chelydra > Chelydra serpentina. The sequence goes on from JBAIAC010000032.1 coordinate 3,981,305, forward strand.
AGTGAGACGGAAAAGGCCTAATAACTAATCATTTGGCTGCCAGGCTGGCAGATAGTTCCCTACAGTCTTTTGTTCCCTAAAGTATATTTTCTATATAACAGAACGTCTGTTGAAGCTGAGAAATATTATGTAATTATAGGCTTTAATATATTGTTATAGTTTGAGCCCTTGGGTATTGTGTTAATGCTGAGATTTTCCTGGAGCGTTTTTTTTTCTTTTAGAGTCCTTTCATCTGATTTCCACAGAGGAGCTTAATGACTGAGGGCCTGTGTGACGCTCTGTACCTCGGGGAAACACCCTACGCCCCCATGTTCATCTTTAAAAAATGATTGTGTGGTATCCAATGCAAAGTTTGTCATCTTGGGTGTCTTCGGAAGGCTCATGATGCACTGAGCATGGTTGTTATAGTGATGTTATAGTAATCGTTACAAGTAATGTTATAGGTTATAATTTCATGTATACAGTTATGAGGCTGAAAATGTGTCTTCATGGCTTAAAATAAGCCCAGGCAAAAAACCTCTCCAAGAGCAGAGAGGCAGTTCACACCTCATCAGGGCCTGTATGGGACAAACCCAGCCCAGCCTCACAGGAACAAAGGACGCAGGCCTAGGCAGCAACAAAAGGAGCTGTGGGACTCTTGAGTGAGCCACCCCCCTTCCTTTGGTCAATTTGGGACTGCGATGAGGTAATGCTCACCTGACTCTGAAGGGTGGGGAGGCAAAGCCAAGAGGGAAGAAAGAACATGATAAAAGGGAGAGACATTTGCCATGCTCTTCCTCTCTCTTCCACCTACTTCTACAGACACCACACCAAGCGACTAAAGCGCTGATCAAAGGAGAGAACCTGGCTGAAGAGCAACCAACCAGCCTGTGGTGAGAAGCATCTAAGTTTGTAAGGGCATTGAAAGTGTTAAGATCAGCTTAGAATGTTTTGCTTTTATTTCATTTGACCAAATCTGACTTGTTATGCTTTGACTTATAATCACTTAAAATCTACCTTTATAGTTAATAAATCTGTTTGTTTCTTCTACCTGAAACAGTGCCTTTGGTTTGAAGTGTGTCAGAGACTCCCCTTGGGATAACAAGCCTGGTACATGTTAATTTCTTTGTTAAATTGACAAACTCATATAAGCTTGCAGCGTCCAGCGGGCATAACTGGACACTGCAAGACGAAGGTTCCTAGGGTTGTGTCTTGGACCAGAGATATTGGCTAGTGTCATTCAGTTGCACAATTCAAGGCGCTGCTTACATGCCACAGGCTGTGTGTGAACAGCCCAGGAGTGGGGGTTCTCACAGCAGAGCAGGGTAAGGCTGGCTCCCAGAGTCAAGGATTGGGTGACCTAGCAGATCACTGGTCCAGATAACACCAGAGGGGAACGTCACAATGATTCTGTGTCATTCCTGTGCTACAGGACTCTTTGTCGCTCTTGCAGATCCAGACTGACACGGCTACCTCGCTGATACTTGACAATGATTCTGTGTCATTCCTATTTGGTATGGGGAAAATACCAAAAATAATAATAATAATCTGTGTTTAATGTCAAACCAAAGGGAACTTACTTGTCAAATTGAAAGAGAGCTTTGGACAGGTCAGAATTTCTGCAGCAAGGAAGCTGGTAGCAGTGCTGTATGACCATAGCAAAAAAAAAAAAAAAAAGGAACCACAGAGACCTGAATTGCTTGTGCCTCAACCAAGCCATAAAGGATAAGTCGCTGGCCAAACTCCCACCTTGTGAGGACACTTTTGAAGATTATGTCAAAACATCTTGGTAAACAAAGATTTGGATGTCTTCACATGTCGGTAAACAAGATATTGGATCACCATTGCAACATGGATGGGAAAATGGGGATGATGAATTACTTCCTGTATTCTTCAAGGGCCCAATGGCTTCTGAGCTTCTTCAAGACCTTATTTGAGCCTGTACCAGTAGGGGCTTGCTGCACAATCAACTATGTCTGTAGTTTTTCCTGTACAGAACTATGTACATGCCAAGTTCAAGGCAATGAAGACTGTGGTAACCCATGCACTCTCCATAGAGATCATGATGATAATGATGTTAACCAGAAATATCACCTGTCTCATTACTTTTCAATGATTTCTGTACACATTTATTATTTGCTTATGTTTTATCCTTTAGATGGTTGTTGTGATGCTTTGAGCTCACAAAGAAACCCAATTTTATGCCTTGCAATAATATATAGCATCACCCACATAAAATAAAGGACTGCAGATATTTCAGTGGTCATTTTAACCTGCTGAAGATGTCACTGTTTACCCCCGTTTTTACAGCAACTACTTGACAGCTCGTCACCATGCTTCATCAGAAAGGAGACCGAATAGGCTTCCAAAGGATGTAAGGTGTGTGTGCGGGTGGGAGGGTACAGTACGGCCGCCAAATGGATGGTGTCACATGCCGCTGGCCCTGTAGCCCCCTCTCAGCCCCCGTCCTTCTCCAGCCTGTGAAGACAAGAGCGAGAGAGAGAGAGAGCAGGATGGAAGGAAGGAGAGAAACGAAGAAGAGGGAAGGCGAGGAAAGGTTCAGGCAGCAGCTGGAAGGGGAGAAGGACTCGGAGCAGGAGGGAGAGAGCAAGGGAGCCGGCTGGCCTTGGTGCTCTGCACCGCCCCCCTCCCCGCTCCACCCCCGGCGGGGCGGGGCGGCCGCGGCCGCGGCGCTGCGGAAGCGGAGGAGGGCGGCACAGGCAAGGAGCGTGGAGCGCCCCTGGCCGGCTCGCGGCTTGTTCCGCGTCGGCCCCTGCGCCGGGGGAGGCGGGGCGCGCAGAGGAGCCCGGGCCGCTGTAAACATCCTCCCGAGAGGCCGCCGCGGGGCTCCATGGAGACGCAGGGGAAGCGGGGGCCGGTGCTGCACATCGTGGTGGTCGGGTTCCACCACAAGAAGGGCTGCCAGGTGAGGGGAGAGGCCCGGGCTCCCCCTTCCCCTCCCTCCGGCCTGCATTGCTTCCTGCCCTCCTGCCCTGTGCGTCCTCCTCCTCCCCCTTCCCCGCCTGCCATAATTCCCCCTTCCCCACAGCCTCCCTCGGTCGCCTTTCACCCTTTCCTCCTCCCCCCCTTTCACCTCTGTTCAGCCCCTTCCGACAACATCTATTTATCCCCCCACTCTTTTCTTCCCCGCCCCGCCGTCTTCAGTTCTTTATCTGCTCCCGTCCTGTCCTTTGTGCCTTCCTCCATCCTTCTGCCCTTCCCTACGCACATCTTCCCTTCATCTTCCTACCCCACCGCTAACCCCCTCCACTTCTGGGCCCCTCTTCCTGTGTCTGTGCTTGTGTCTTTCAGCACTAGGATGAAAGATAAAAGTGTGCCTGCATTATTATTATTATTTTTTGGCAGGGGTCATTTGCTGTGTCCCCCACACTGGTGGGGAAGACTATACATGAGATTTATTGAAAATCGTGGTTGACAAATACAGCAAAATCCTTTGATCACCAAAGAGACTTTGAATGCTGTCCCTAGAACTAATTTGGATGCCTGATTCTGTCACCCTTCCTTTCTTGAGTAGTTCTTACTTTGGTGAGCAGTCCCATAGGGTTTAGTGTGAGTACTTCTGTGAGGTTGGTACTCCCCAGCATGAATAAGGGTGACAAAATTGGGGCCCCAAAGTGGGGAGACTCCCCCAGATGCGTGGGATTTAACAGGTCTGTTAGTTCTGTGCATTTATTACTTGTTATTTTTCAGTTCCATGTACCATACTAGTTTATTTCTCTTTCTCTCATGCATACCCCGTCCCCATCTTCAACTGTAGAGACTGGTTATGAAGATACATATGGCATCTAGTTCCTAAGGTTCTGGGTTTTCTTGTTGGCTGCCCAGTGCTTTTTTTGTCAGTGTGTATGCTTGAATATTATTTGGGGAAAAAAAGAAGAAGATATTCCAGTAGAAACCAATACAAAACTTTTGTGGGTGAGGCTGCATTTGCTCCGACTGGCCTCTGAGAAGAATTAGTCCTTAGAGAAGCAATGACTCAATTTGCTTGGTTGGTAAATGTTGACTATACCAAGGTTAATATTTATTCAGATGGATAAATGATTTTCTCTAATTTCAGACTTAAGGACTTCAGTCTGAGGATAAAGTGATCTTAAACAGAGTTGGCAGAATAGGATTCGACTAGGCAGACAAAAATATTTTAAACTAAAACAGCTGTTTACAATAGTAGATAGTGATCAGGAATGGGAATGTCTCAAAAGGTAAAGAAAGAGATGTAAAAAACGGTATTGGGACTGATAAGCATTTATAAATGCAGGACAGCTTAAACAAAAAAGAGTTGGATAAGGTCTAGCTTACTCCACCTTCTGCCTCTGATGGCCCAGCGTGTCACTGCAACATCACAGGCATAACCTTAACAAAAGAAAAAATAGTTCAGTGGCTTCAGAATATTAAGCTTGTATTAAATGTTAGGTATGTATATCCTTTTCCTCCACTATATTATGATTTTGTTTACAGTTTAATGAGGAATGTAAGGGGAAAGAGCATCATACTTTATACTCCTTGAATTCTTGTACTTCTTCCCGTACCTATTTCAGAGCAACGATGTAGTACGGGGCTTTGGTCCAAACCTGTGTGGTATTTTGGTATTAGTTCCCAAGTCATAAAGCAATGACTGTTTGTTCATCTTTTGCACTTTATTGTTCCATTGTTTAAAAGAGCTTTTTTATCATGGTATTTAAATTTCTAAGGTGTATATGATCACTGGTGTCTGGAATGTCTCTTGTAGATGCTTTTGAGTATCAAAAGGGAGAATCAGCATAAATGGAGTGTTCAGAGTTGCTTCTCCTGTCCTTTCCCTGTCAAGACAGCCAGTGCTATGTCCAGATTTGCAATCCAGCAACTGGCAGACATTACTACATTGCATAACAAGTATTAAATGGCCTAATGCTGAATTACTGTTGCTCTGTAATGTACATTTGCTTACTGATTTTTAAAGTGAAGTTAGGTTGGTGAAATTTAGTTTAGATATATCTCATATCAACTCTTGAAATCCTGGACAACCTCTCTCATCTCTACTCCCAGTAAAAAACTCTTAAATAGTGCTGTCTTTTGTTTGTTACCTAAACAGTCATCAAATTAGGCTGCATTATCTTTATCTGCCATGAGAGCCATAGTGAGCAGGGCCGGCTCCAGGCACCGGCCGACCAAGCACGTGCTTGTGGTGGCACCTTCTAAGGGGCGGCTAATCTTGGGGCGGCGGGGCAGCGCTTGGGGTTTGTTTGTTTGTTTGTTTTTTACTTTGGTGGGGCGGCGCTCGGAGGAGGGGGTAGTTGTTTCGGGGGGGGGGTTGTTTCAGCAGGGCAGCGCTTGGGGTTGGTTTTTTTGTTTCGGCGGGGCAGCGCTCGGTTTTGTTTTGTTTTTTTGCTTGGGGCGGCAAAAAAGTTAGAGCTGGCCGTGATAGTGAGACTATTTTTACTGCGTAAAAGCTTTCCAAAGCTCAGTCAGTAGTTATAGTAAGAATTTTTTCATTTATATGGTGAACTCTTGTTATGTCAGTGAAAGTTATTAATGGTTTTTCTGAACACAAACGGTTCTAAGTATCATTCTTTTTGTCCTTTTTTTTTTCTTTCTCCCCCCTCCTTCTCATTTTCTCTCATGTTCACACTCTTTACAGGTTGCACTTTACCCTCAAGGTGATAACTGTTCTGTAGGCAATTTATTTTTGACAGCATATTTGGGGGGAAATGAATTTTGCATTTCTGAACTGTTGCAGTTTGACACATAGAGTATTCCCTCGTCCATTTATCTGCAGGACTGATTCAGCATGGACAATGGCATTGCAAGGTTCCCTTCTCCATCAGTTTATGTCCATGCTGTCTTGGAAGGATCATTTCTAAAAATGAAAGTATAGTTCAGTCTAGGCTGACCATATTTCCTTGAGCCAAAAACGGGACATTGGGATGGCAAAAACGGGACGGGGAGACAAGGGGCAGCCGCAACAAGCCACCCCTTGTCTCCCCGCTCAGCAGCTCGGCGGGGAGACGAGGGGCAGCCGCAACAAGCCAGCGTTCAGTTTTTTACAAAAAAATCTATATATAGTTTATTAAAAACGGGACAAAATTGACATTTATATTAAAACGACGGGACAGTCGGGAAATATGAAAAAACGGTACTGTCCCGTTTAAAATGGTACGTATGGTCAGCCTAGTTCAGTCTCTGTGCCTATGCAGTCTCTGGCCTCTGCTGAGACTGTCAACAAGGATACCAGTTGTGACGGTGTGTTCTGTGATGTGGACGATTATTATCTCAGGATTGGTCTGAAGCCACCAGCTCATTTCATTAAGGCACCAAAGACTCTTTGTTAATATTTTGGGATATGTTCTGAAACCACACAGTATGATAGGTAGAAAACAAAACAAAAAAGAAGAACCCATAGAACTCCTCCTCTGATCTTACTAACAATGGCTAAAGCTTAAAAGCATTCTAGCACAAGCATTACTAATCAATAGATGTTTTGGATGACCCAAATATATTTTAATCAAATCAAATATTTGGAACATTTTTTATTACTATAGGCCTGATTTAATGGGGCTGTTCATATGAGTAAATTTACTCACAGGTATGTGTTTCCAGGATCAGTTGCTATAACAATAATTAGATTATCTTTTTGGGCTTGCAATATTAATCAGACACCTGCTAGCCAGTGGCTGTTATGGAAGATGGGCACTGATTGGGTTTTAGCAGAAAAGCCAGCACATATTGCCCCCAGCTGCTTAGGGGGAATGGAGCTTGGAATCACATATGCTTTTGTCTTCTGGCTTCTATGGTTTCAGCGTTCTGTTGAGGGGAGAGGAGTATCCTCTCTTCCCTTCCTGTTGCCCTTCCCTCTGCCTACAGGAGCAGCAGCAGAATGAAAACGATGTGATTATTGGTGACTGGAAGTTTCACTCTGCTACTGGAACCCTGCTCACTGGAGAAACTTTTCAAGTACTGTGATATGTGAGGTTCTTTTATATGTTTTCATATAAATTCATATAAAATTGAATCTCTTTGCAAATCTTCTTGGTGTTATATTGAAACACATTGGCACCTCTTAGGCTAGGTCTACACTAACCCCCCCTGTCGAACTAAGATACGCAACTTCAGCTACGTTAATAACGTAGCTGAAGTCGAAGTATCTTAGTTCGAACTTACCTGTGGTCCAGACGCGGCGCGCAGGCTCCCCCGTCGACTCCGCCTGCTGTGTTCGCAGAGCAGGATTACCGGCGTCGACGGGGGAGCACTTCCTGGTTCGATTTATCGCGTCTAGACAAGACGCGATAAATCGAACCCAGAACATCGATCCCGCGCCTCCGACGCGACGGGTAAGTATAGACGTACCCTTAGTTAACTATCTTTCAGTCTAAAAAGAACAGGATTACTTGTGGCACCTTAGAGACTAACACATTTATTTCAGCATAAGCTTTTGTGGGCTACAGCTCACTTCATCAGATGCATGCCCACAAAAGCTTATGCTGAAATAAATGTGTTAGTCTCTAAGGTACCACAAGTAATCCTGTTCTTTTTGCTGACACAGACTAACACGGCTGCTACTCTGAATCCTTTCAGTCTAAAATCATCTCTTTTTGGTAGAAATTAAAATCTGTAATGCAAAACTGTGTAGATGTACATTTTATATATATAACACTTGGCATATATATTTTGAATTCTTTGTGTATGATTAGTAATAGATAGCAAAAGTAATGGGACCTTTATGTGCTCTGAGGATAGACGTTTTAATTGGAATTGCTCTCTATAGATATCTTTTGGTTACCTGAAGTGTCTGTCTACTCCTGTTGCCCTTGTTCAGGACTAGGAAGATAAATATAGGAAAAATTAAGCTATGTAGAATAGAAATTTAATTTATGTTAAAGATAATGCTGTAATATTTTTTTCTGGGTGTATTTTATTTTTTTCTAAAACTTTGTACAGAACCACGACTAGTTGTACATGAAAATGGTTTATTTGGTAATCGTATAAAAAACCTCAGAGCATCAGCCTATTTGAGATGATTTTATAGTGTGAGCTTATGAGGTTAACTTGTAATTTTTTGCAATGCTCTTGGTCTAAGCTGATTCATGTTGTGTTTTCTTCTGGGTAAAGCCGGCTTATATAACATGAGACAAATATTTACAACACATGAAATAGAGTGTTTGCTGAACAACTAGAGAAAGCTGACAGTTATGTTTTCTGGGTAGTTGTCAAATTTCAGAATTGCCACTGATCATTGAGATGGACTTGCAGTGCATAGAAGCAGCATGAAATCAAGAATCCTGATTTCAAGAACAGATCATGGGGATCTCTCAGGCTAGTAGAATTAAGCCTGTTGAGGACCTGTATGTTCAGTTTCTCTGTAGCAGCAGGAATCTAAGTATACTGCTGGTTTAGCATCCATTATTCACTACTTATGTAGTGACATTGATTAAATATTCAGAAAGAGCTGCTTACCATACCTCCTCATCACAAAGAAGATGTGGGTATGATAATGACTTCTTAGAATGGGAAGAAGACTCTGTCTTGGAGACTAGATCCCTCTGGTATTTGATATGTTCTGCAGCAATACATTAAGAAAGGCAATAATATATTTGAATACTGTACTATGATGGATTTCTGTGCAGCACTTACGGGGTGAGTCTACACAGCGAGCAGCATTGAGTCTCCTCGACAAACTCAGGCTTGCATAGCTCAGGCTACGGTGCTAAAACCAGCTGTGTAGCATACACCCCTCCCTTTGCTTCAGAGCCCAAGCTCCAGCCTGAGCCCAAAAGGCTAAACAGCTGTTTTTAGTGCCGTAGTGCAAGCCTGAGTCTGTCAACCCAGGCTCTGAGACTTGCTGCCACTTGCTGTGTAGATGCATTTGTTGTAGCAAATGTCATCCATCAACTTATGAAACTTGCCAAAAGTCCCCGGTGGCATTAATTTAATCAAAATATTTTTTTACTATGATTAAAATTACTTATAATATTTAATAACATCTAATGGGTTGTTTTAAAAATATTTAAAACCATTATCTTTAGTGCCTGTCTGGTCAGCCATAGAGCAGTAAGGCAGGAGAATGGATAGGAGGGAGCAGCCGCTTCCTCTTCAGCTGTGTTCCTGCCTCAGACTCTGTATAGTCAAAAAGACCAGCAGCACTTCCAAGATACAGCTTTATAAACTGTGCAGGCCTGATTCACTGCTATTCTGCACCTTGTGTAGTAGCCTGTGCCAATATGGAGTAAAATGTTACCAGTCTGATTTTGTAGCATTTTACACCTACTTTGCACTGGTGTAAATGACTATACAAGGTTCAGGACAGCCATGGATCAGGCCTTGTGACCCTTTGTCTGAATCAGATAATCAAAACTGACTGCCCATAATTGCACAGTAAAGCACTAGTTATAAATATGATTGCTCTCGCTCTTCCTTGCCTTCTGTACAGTACAGGTTTTAACTTGGCAGATCTCAGGGTTCCACTGAGACTGGTTTAGTTGTTTATTGCCACTACCTACCCACAGGAAGAAAAATCATTTTACTAGTGAGATAAGAGGGAATGTTTTGAGCAGGTATACTATCACCCTCACATATGTGTGTCTGGTATGTACATGTTTTCCTGTTTTTAGAGTACAGGAAAGTTGAAAGAAGAAAAGATGTTTAACGGGTTCTATTAATTCAAAAATGTCTCATGCCATATCAAATCCCAAAGCCTTAAGATAAATAATAAAAAAGACCAACATGAAAAGATTTGGCTCAAAAGCATATTTCATTGTTGTTTTCCTACTGTCTCCTCAGTTTTCTCAGCTCCAGCCCATAGTGGGGTAAATGTGTAGTAGACCTGATCTATGGAATATCTGCAGTACTGTATTTTTCATGTAGACATGGAGGAGGCTGCTTTCAAAGTATTAGGTTCTTTATCCCCTTAATATCTAAACATTATGGTAAAAATGTTGCTTTTATCAATTTATCAAACTTGGAGTAAACGAAGGCAAATATTGAGTGAAACATTTCAGTTGCGAGAGAAGTCCTCAACATAAAAACAGTTGCTGGTTCTTCAGAAATGAAGATCACGGCAGTACACCAAGCCAGGACAGCTCAAATGTAATACAAGTACCTGCAGGAGGACTGTATGTTTATATGGAATATCTGCAGGTGGCTTGCTCTCTTAGCATTTCTATAGGCATCTGACTTAATTCAGATTGGCTTGTTTATGTTCAGTTGTCCAGCTAATTTCAGGGTACTTTAGAAAGGCTTGGATTGCTAGAGGTGTTTCTTATATACTTTAGTGCTTTTAATCTTTCAAAAGTAGATCATCTTTTGTAGCAGGTAGTACTGAGTTTCACAGTCTTGTAGAGTAGCTGACATGAGCAAAAACAAGTTATTCCCGGTTTTGGTTTTCTCAGCCACAAAGGTATTGCTCAGAACAATAAAATATTTTCTCTCCATTAAAACTGTGTTAGCTCAGGAACATGATTTGCTTTTAAAAATTGTAATTATGTTATACAAGTACCGAGTAGTCTACTAAACCCTTATTTCTCTTTAAGATTTTGTTAGACATTTCTCTTAGGAAAATTATAGACACAAATCATGTGGTGAAAATGCTGGCTTTGGGGAGAAAGGATCATCTTGTGGTTAAGGCACAAGACTGGGAGTCAGGAGAATTTAGTTCTGTTCTGAGCTCAGCTACTTCCTGTGTGACCTGGGGCAAGTTATTTGAGATCTGTGCCTTAAAGTTTCATTATCTGCAAAATGGGGATGGTGGTTTAAAGTGATTTATTGGTAAGGTGTTTTGAGTTCCTCAGAAGGAAGCTGCTATTATAATTCAAAGTGGTGGTGGTATTTTAAAGAACAAGGAAACTATTGACTTTTCACCTTGACTTCTCCACAAAGCTTAAGAAACAGGTTTCAGGTAGAGGAACTATGTGGGGATTGAAGGGATAGAATTCACTGCAGACCCACGTGCAGATTGTTGAGCAGATACACGGTCCCTTTACCGTTTTCGCCTCTGATCTGGAGTAGGAAACCTGACCACTCGTATATATTATAAATTGGGTTTAGTGGCCACTAAATCTGTGTAATTCAGACACAGTGATCATGTCACTAACTGACCTCAAATTTCGCTTCCCACTTGTTTATGAAGTGATGAAATGAAGCCCAGTTCTGGTACACTCAGTGTCCAGGATCCCATGTGCACTCTTTCTGCAATCTGCCCACACCCTAGTATGATGGGTGAATAGTGCCTAAAATGCACAACTCCAAAGCATTCTTTCTGCTCATTTAACCATACACATCTCTAGTGGTGATGAAAAAGCAAGTTGGATAACGGGATATTACCTTTTATGTCTTAGACTGATCATGCGTCCAGTTACTGTTATTTGTTCCCGATCCTTAATTTGTAAAACAGCAGTAACTGTTGCTGCACATTCCTGTGCAGAATGAGTTTGCTGAATACATGTAATGGTGGACCACTTCAATGCAAAAATGCCTATTCTTTTTAGTGGGGCAAAAGATTGTGTTCCAAGAGATCTTCCAAAACATGTATTTAACAAGTATCATTGAATGTGAATGTTTGTTTTCCCCAAAAGTACAGTAATGAAAAAACGACATAGCTTACATGTCAGAGTGGCAATATGGTTTTGTTTTCCCCCACAAGAATGAGTTCACAATATAAGTTGCCTATGTATTACATTACAGGTACAGTGTGGGTTCCAGGAATGAAACCACTGATACTGTCTTCCTTAGACTTTTAGTTTCTTCTGTGTTGCTGGCACATAAGACAGTCCAGTTTCTCCATTGATTACGGTCACTTTGTAGTTTACCATATGCAATGTCTGTTCCAACTGCCTGAGCCTTCTTTCTTTGATATATTCTAACATATCCTGCTTTGTCAGTTTGTCTTAGTCTTGCATTTGTTGTTTTGTCTTTTCATGAAATGTGTAGAATCTTCCTCAGCCATCTGTGGTGGGCATCCTCCAATCTCTCTTTTTTAACCACTGTTATTGGCCAAGTCTCTGCTTCACACAGTAGCATGCTCAGTGCAATCTCATGGTATAATCTGACCTTTAATTTGGTGTGGAGACCTTTTTTTCACTAGATGTTGTTCCACCTTCCAAAAGTCATGTTTACTTTTCCTAATCTCATATATATCTTTTTCATGGCCACCTTCAAATGTCATCGCACTCCCCAGGTGATAGAACTCTTCTACCTGTTCACTTTCTTTTCCATCCACAGATGCTTTTGTGTCACAGTTCAGGGCAATTCCCCTCTGTGATCCAGCAAGGCACCCACGCTGAAGTTTCCAGCTCTCCAGCCATCATCTCTCTTGGTCAGAGACATGCATTTCTCTCCCTCCTGACTGGGGTTTTTCCAAGGTGCACAGTTCCCTGTTTGCACTATAAATTCCCTAGCAGACTACATAAGCAGGCCTGCTCTGCTTTTCTCCTCAGAAGCTATAAACAGCATAATGACTCACATTTGAGTTACCACATAGTTCTTAGCTTCATTCTAAGCAAGACCATTTATTTTTAAGGTAAAGAGAACATGTTAAAAATAAAAGAAACTACACAAATTAATAAGTTGAGGAGACATGGGGAATGGTCTTTGCTAAAGTGCTGTGGTTGGTGTCAGTTCTTCTAACCTTCCCTAAGGATTGGGGTCCTCCTTGTTTGCTTTATCACAACAAAGGCCTTGAGTCACTTTAAACTCAGGTTATTTATTCAAAAAGTCCTTTCTTTGTTTGCTGGTTTCTAGAGAATCCAGTTTGAACCAGTAAATGCAGGTCTGTCCAACTGCTAGTGTCTCTCAGGATGTGTTAGGACCTGAGTGAATTTGCCAAATTACCATATTCTTTGTTCCTGGAGGACTGTGGTCCACCTTCCCCATGAAATTATATACAGTGCCTAGACCACAGTGAAACATAGATTAATACGGTAAGATTTAACTTAATTCAATCTGGTTTGTGCAAGGTTTTGCAGGAAATTGGCATATCTGTCACAGTTTGCATCTGTTTTCCAGTTTCCTACCTTTATAATCATGGTTTTTCTCTGCATCAACTTAAAATTTTTAATGCTTCCTGTTCTACCTCTGATGTAAGGGCAATCATTATGTTCCACGTCGTACTTAGTAAAACAATGGCGTTGGCAAAGTCAAGGTGTGTAACTCATCCGCTAACCCATTTTGCACTATCCATGATGCCTTTTTTATTGCCTCTTCATCACCCAGCCTATTGTTAATGGAGAGAGGATTGGTGATAATACACACGCTTGTCTAACCCCAGTAGCAAACCCAGGTCTGTATCATTCTTACTGTGCATTTACTTCCATCATATAAACTCGTTATTTGTTGATCAGCTTCTCTGGTATCCCATAGCTTCTAGCAATATTCCTCAATCAGACACTTTCTTAAAGTTGATGACGTTGATTAAGATGGATTTTTGCCAAGTAGTAGCTTTTTCAATGATCTGTCGAAGAGTGAATATCTGTTTACAATATGATCTATCTAGAGGGAACCCAGCCTGTTCTTGTAATATTTCATCCCCTGCATTCTTCATTCTATTCAGCATAATGGTAGCCAGTACTTTGCCTAGGATTGATAGCAGTATAATACTTCTCCAGTTTGGGCACAGAGTAAGATCACCCTTTTTTGGTAATCCCACTATGATACCATCTTTCCAGTGTAGTGACACTTGTTCTTTCACCTATCTTTAGTGCACAATTTAGGAACATTGGAAAGTTAAAGTATTCCTCCCTCTAAGATGCAATAACACACACTGAATTAAACATTTAACTTTTATTTTTATTTTTTTTAAAACCACCCATATGAAACATAGGTAATCCTTGAAAAGAGTTATTTTTTTAATTGAACATGTTTTCTTACATCTTAGAGGGAAGAATACTGTAACTTTACAGTGTTCCCAAATTATGTATTCGCTCATTCTATAATTGAGAAATACTCATTCATGCATGTAGCAAAAGAAAGCCTAGTGTATTGTATTTAGGTACAGAACATCAGTGATATGAAATTGGCCTGAACAATCAGTGCATGGCCTATTTTCCACTTGTCTAAAGAAAGCATGTGGAAAAATATCCTGAAATTGTATGCTTGCCTTTCAATGGATTATGTTTTAACCTGCTTGTAAAAGTAGGAGACAGCTAATAAGCAAAGAAGGTTATGGTCTGTTCTTTTTATACCTAATTCAAAATATTTAAGCTTTCACCTCGTGCCCTATGACTCTGCCGTGCAATTGCAATCTGGTAGGGTGGGTCTGCTCTCCAGAGTCCTATGTTGTGGCGCCCCTTTCCGGAGCAGATATGCTGAAGTCACTCTCTAGCTGCTTGTGGGATTGATTTATTCTTGACCTATTTGCATTTTTGGTGGGAGTAAAGGGATACATTTCTATTATGTGATAGATATCTATATCTATCTATCTATCTATCTATTTTGCTTTTGCTAACCTTTCCGCTCCCCATCCCAATTTCCCACCAGTGGAGAATCGATACATTTTGTTGGTTGTCACATGCCTTACAAAGGGTTTCTCTTCATGCTAAATTTGTTTGTTATTGTCCAACAGTGTCCTTGAGCTGTATGGCTTTTCTTTCACCTCGTTTAATGTTTTATGTGTGTGTGTTGTGTAGCAGTTAGATGTTTTACAGTAGATACCTGTATTGATTTAAATACAATCCTGTTGTTTCAGGAACAATTAAAACAAAAATATCTGGTTAAGGCACTGGACTAGGCATCAGCAGATTGAATTTTTGTTCCTAGGTCTGCAGCTGGCTTCCTTTGTGACACTGGACACATCACTTACTTCTAGTGGGGAACAGAGTGTAGAAATACTTATCTGCCTCATAGGAGTATTGCAATTATAAAATCATTAATCTGTGTGAGGCACTGAAATCCTACAGTGATGAGTGCCATAGAACACCCTATGAATTGCTGTTTGTTAGCCAAACTGTGTTTTTCTTATGTTGTACAGTTTTTAATTTTGTAAGAAGCATTTAATTTTTGTATCTGAAAGGGCTACTCTCAATGGCCTTTTTTGAGCAAGTGAAGAATTTTAAACACAGAGTGGAATGTTGAATACTGTGTGTGTGTGTGTATTTATATATAGTATATTTAATACTCACTGTTTCTTTAATGTTGTACACAGTATCACAAGGTCCCTTTTCTTTAGCACTTATGGTAGTTAGACACATACACCAAGGGGAGATTATTTCCCTTAATTAGCATTTTAAGTACACGTTTAAACATTTAAAACATTCTTCGTTTTCCTTTTTAATAGAACAATATTACTATGTTAATGTAATATTACTATTTTAATGTTACTGCAGTTATTTCTTTGAAGTTCCATATTCAAATTAGCAGATACTACTTTGTACAACTCCGTATTTGATCTTTTTCCTCTTTTAACATATTTTAACATCTGAACTATGAGAAGACTACTAAATATTCCTTTACAATTCTATCACCTGTCAACTCCAGTTTAAAATTTGAACGGAATATGCATTAAAATTAATTTTTACTGGTCTGTCAGTTCTTTGTATGGGTAGCTGATGCACACAGAATTCAGCATTGTTGCAGGTATTTAAATGGCATTGTGTACCAGTAATTTTTGACCTTCTCTCATGAATGAATGAGAGGTAATCTTAATAACGTTTTGGATGAAAGCACTATAGAAGTGCAAAGATTTCAAAGCGCTTTGCAAACATTAATTCAGCCTACAACACCTCTGTAAGGTAGATATGCATATGAATGGAATTGAGTGAGAATTGAATTACTGTATGACATTAATTCACATACAGGTGAGCATTTCTTTCTAAACGCTCACTCATATTTTAATGACACTTTAAACAAAACCAAACCAAACAAGGACTAAACTCAGTAATGGAAAGGAGCCATGTCTGATGGTTAGAGCCATGGGTCTAGGAGTCAGAATGCCTGGAATCTGTTTAGGACTCAGCCAATGACTGTGTTACTTGTGTTTTGTTACTGTTCGATGAATGTTAGGGGCTGTGCGGCTGATTTAAATATTGTAAAGGACTTTGACGTTCTTGTATGTAAGCATAAAATGGTGTTGTCTGCACTGAAGTACTGGAGACTTGCTCTGTGAGAAGGTGGCCTTACCTAGAGTGTTGTCTTTTTTGGCAGGCTGAAGCATGAGAGATGGGCCTACCTCAGTTTTCTTCCTTCAAAATCTCCATTAACTCCACAACAGCTCTCTTCCCTAAATAATACCCTCCTTGGGTTGGTTTATTACCAAAACATAATTTAGGTAATCCATAACGAAAGTTCCAAACATAGTCTGTTTCTCACACCCCAGTGCATAGGGTTCTTAAAATTCCATGACATGATGTTCCCACAAACCACATTCTGGCATCTTCTGTCACACCTGGTCTCTTCTTCGGTCCTCTCCTATCTTTTTTCCAGGACAGCCACCTGAGCTCTTCCAGCAGGAGTGGAATACCACTCTTCCCAGCAGGAATCCCCACAGTGTGTCTGCTGGGTGTTTATCCTCACCAGGGGAGCATCCCTCATTACTCCTGTTCCATTAGCCTTTTCCAGCTTGGAAGCCAGCAGGCAACTCCCTTTGCTGCTGTTTTGCCTTCAGCCCTCTGGCGCTGGTTCTCCTGCTTGGGGAGGTTGACAGAATAAACCTCTGTATTTACACTCTACTGTAATAATGTTTTTACAAAATATGTCTAGTGAGATATGAAACGATGCTGGTTCTGGCGGGACCCAGCTGAGAGTGCTAGTTCAGGACAAATTGCTTCAAGCAGGGCAGTTACAGCCCAAGGCTGGGGTTTTTCCACCTCTAAGGCAAACCAAACCAGCCAGCCAGAGAAGACTTTGGTTTTACTCCACTGTCTAACCACAAGTCATCCCAAGCAATCCCCTTAGACACTCCAGTTTCCCAGTCTCACCACTAGTGCCACTCGTTATGGGGACAAATGGTCATGAAAACCAATGCCCCAGTAAAAGAAAAAAGGTCCTCCCGATCCCAAAGGACCAAGCCCCCAGATCCAGGTCAATATACAAATCAGATCTTACCCACAAATCACACTGTTGCCAATCCTTTAGAATCTAAAATCTAAAGGTTTATTCATAAAAGGAAAAAGGTATAGGTGAGAGCTAGAATTGGTTAAAAGGAATCAATTACATACAGTAATGGCAAAGTTCTTGGTTCAGGCTTGTAGCAGAGATGGAATAAACTGCAAGTTCAAATCAAGTCTCTGGAATACATCCACAGCTGGGAAGGATCCTTCAGTCCTTTGTGTAGAGCTTCCATTTGTAGCAAAGTCCCTCCAAAGGCAAGAAGCAGGAAAGACAAGATGGAGGAGCTGCAGCAGTCTTTTATAGCCTTTCATCATGTGGCCTCTCGTTCTTTGTTCCAAAGACAAGCATTGGGGCACATGGCAAGAAAACACCTTAGAGTTCAGTCCATAGGCATGTCCCTGCATACCTTGCTGAGCCACAGGCGTGTCTGCCTTCTCTCAATGGGTCCATTGTATCACTGATGGTTCTTAATGGGCCATCAAGCAGGCCTGGCAGAGCTCATAGCTTGTCTGGGGTCCCAGAAGCACAGCCCCAGTTTGAAATACAGACAGTATAGAGCCAATATTCATAACTTCAACTACAAAACTGATAAATACATATAAATGGCATAATCATAACCAGCCAAGCATAACCTGGTCTTAGACACACCTCATTTGACCCCCTTTATATAAGATTTGGTGCCACTACAGGACCTTGGTTGCAACAATGATCTATACAGTCCCAGTTATTGTCAATAACGTCACAAGGTATCATTTGAAAGCTTATAATTTGCTGGTCATTATTGTCCTAGGGAAATGTGTGTGGCAACATTGTAATCATAGAATATCAGGGTTGGAAGGGACCTTAGGAGGTCATCTAGTCCAACCCCCTGCTCAAAGCAGGACCAATCCCCAATTTTTGCCCCAGATCCCCAAATGGCCCCCTCAAGGATTGAACTCACAACCCTGGGTTTAGCAGGCCAATGCTCAAACCACTGAGCTATCCCTTATAATGTGAAGTTATAAAATCCCCCTGTATGATGTTATTAAAACATGTTCCAAACCCCACAGCCCTGCCCAGGCAGAAGTCAAGTCTGTCCTAAAGAAAGGAAGGAATCACCTTAATTTACATTTAAGCAGTAAACAGAGTCATCAAGCACAGGGGGGAAACAAAAGAAGTTCAAACAGGTGGAAAAAAACCCAGCAGGAAACATCCTTCCATATAAACTCTTGGTCTCTGGACTCTCAGATGGAAATGTTTTTCAAGAGGGGGACTGAAACTGTAAAAGGGAGGGACAAACACCCTAGGAATCTTGCCCCTCCCCAATCATATTCACTGCACCTGAAAAGACAAAGGAAGCAACAATTGGACTCTGGGACCGGTGTCCTGACTTAAAGAGTTTAGTCAGTAAGACTGCTGAAAACATGTGGTGAGAAATGTTGCTTGAATCAGCTATAGTTTGTTAGGTATTAATAAACATCTTATCTTTATTTTTCTTGTAACTGTTTCTGTCTTTTTATGCCTTATTACTTATACTCAAAGTCTATCTCTTTTTAGTTAATAAACTTGTTTTATCTAACCCAGTGTGTTCAGGTTGAAGTGCCTGTGTAACTCCATTTGGGATAACAAGTTGTGTACATATTCCCTTAAGGGAATAACAGATTTAATGTATTTGCACTGTACAGGAGAGGGCTGGGCAGTACAGGACATAAGTTTCTGGGGGAAAATCTGAGACTGGGAGTGGGCTGTGGTCACCCTGGTAATCTTTAAAGCTGGTGAGAGCCAAGGTGTGGCTGGTTGGCTGCAGCACATACACACATAGCTGGAAATGATTTACATGCTGGAGGCTGTTTGTGAGCAGTACAGGTTGGAGGTTACAGCAGCGAGGCATTGTAAAGGGCATCCCAGGTTACAAGGCAGGGGTGACACGACTACTTATTCATCTGGATTGTAACCTGTTATGCCATAGGGAGATCAGCTGGCAAACCCCTCTTGCTGCTCTTCTGCCTTATGCCTTCCCATAGGAACCACATACCATCTCCTAGCTCTGGCAGCTCTTGCCTGCCAATTCCTGACTCATTCAAGCAACTCTGAGTCACCTGCTCTTTTGCTTTCTAGGACCCAGCTGCCCTCTTTTAAGTCCAGTTGGGGTCAGCTGATGAGTCATGGGTACACTGTTAAAAGGCCAGTGTCACCCTGTGACTTTCTTTCCTCATTTTATTAGTTGGCTTCAGATTCTTCAATATTGGTTCTGTTAATTTCTTAGCTTTAAAAGGTTTTCAATGATTATCCTTCCTTGGATTTCATTGCCAAACAGCATCTCTATTTGGCATGTAATTATATAATTTCAGTTCAGGGTGACATTCTGACACAAGATGACTAACTGGTGCTAATGTGTTACATTTAAGTTTTGGGAGAGCAACTATATGATGCCTGATCAAAAGACACTATTTTTTATTTGTGTGCGTGAGTGAGAAATTTACTGCTGATGAAAGGTAGCAGGTCGGCAGTTTGAGAAACGAAACCACAGGACAGGTACAGCTTAGGTAGTAGCAGTGAATGATTTCCCCCACTGCGCCATTAATGTGTTCTCCTGGAGAGATGACCTTTGGGGTGAGAAGATACCTATCTCCATGCCTATTGGCCTCTGTGCTAGGCTTACCAATAAGATGGACAAATAAAAATCAATCATAGTGCAGATTTGGTGAGGTGGAAACCTGTCAACTAGGAACTGGACTGAGACCACCAAACTTCCTTCACCTGAGACCCTAAAGTCTAGGTGACTACTAACCTGGGCTGGATTCAAATCAGTGACTTAGAGAAGAAAGTAAGATATTGCCTCTCTCTGTCCCTCCCCACTCTTCTCTCCCCATTTTTTGTTTTTGTTGTTTGTTGGTTTGTTTTAATGTCTAGTCTGCACCTTAGATATTTACCACATCTGCAGATTGTGTTTGGAGCCTATATGGATGAACATGGGAGGCGGAGGAGGGCATAAGGAGCATTGCCCCAGTTCTTGTGTCCTCCACACAGTGCTCAGGAAGTAACTTTTGCAAAGTGGATGTGGCAGGTTGAGAGTAGGGCCACAGCTTTCCCTGTTTGTATGAGCCAGCATAGCTGGCCAGGGGCAGGTACATGCAGGAGAAAGCATTGAACAGAAGCTGCATCCCTTGGAGCACCAGGAGATGATGTGCCTGCCGAGGGGGACAGTACTGCTTGGAATTCTCATGGGGGCATTTTCTATGGACTACAATCAAGACCTTGGTGTTCCTCTCTGGGATATGATGTTCAGATCCCAATCCCCTACTTTTGGGATTGCTAGAGAGACTGCACATTCATCCTCTAAGAGTTTTGCAAGACAGCCTTGTAACACATTTCCCCTTTCCCCTCCCAAGCTAAATGTGACTTTCTGGAAAGGCAGCCTTTCTTACCTTGTAAGAAAGTCACTGGTCTGATAGACTTTAAAGCGTAGTGTGTAGGGAAAGGATCCTGAAGGATGCCTTCATTTCATTTACTTTTTTTTAACTAATGCTCTTTATGAAAGCAAAATGTTTGAGTAACTGTAATTGAGAAATAGCAAAGAATACCCGAAACACTTACGGGGAACATTTCTGAAGTCAAATTTGAAGGTTTTGTTTGTAGGGTTTTTGGTTGTGTGTTTAAGAATATTTTAATTTAATTTATTTACACTAGCTACAGTATCTGAATGTTATATTAATATAAGAAGTCAGGTTTTTGAGGCATACTCTAATGGACAAGTTGTAAATATCTGTAGCAGGACAAATGGTGTCACTCTAACATATCTAAGTAGATGTCCTATTTATAGTTTTGGTGATACAGGGTGGGGCATGATGATAAAGGTATCCAGAAAAAATTATCAGCTGTTTTTAAGGTCTGAAAGGGCACCCAAAAGGAGTCTAAAGGGAGCACAAAGTCAAAATTATTTTCTATTAAAATGAAGGGAAAACTTTAATTTGATATTGTCTATATGTACCTGTCTAATAGAGTTAATGATATGTATGATGTAGGTGTTTCATTGTCTGTCAACTGTTTGAAGTTGTTAACACTGATTCTATCGTTTGTTTGCCAATACGATGGGAGGGAAATGTTAAAATAAACCAAGAATTGTGTCCAAAGTGTTTATGGACACTAATGCTACCTGGGGCTTGTTTTTTTCACTCTATTACGTATAACAATTTTAGCAAGTGTTTCAGATCAAACCTTCAGATTATTCCTCTAAATAGAAATAAAATGAGTCTTTTGTGCAGAGCTTCTTTTCTGGACTTGAACTGTTTATCCTAGCTGTTGAGGTAGGACAAAAAAATTCAAAAAACTTTTCCCACAATAGAACAGGTTCACTCCATACAGATTAGAGTGATGGAATTTTGAGTGACTTGCAAAACCTTCTTGCTATATAATTTATAAAATGAAACTGTAGTTCTAAGTGTTAGAGATTCAAGGTGAAAGCTAGACCCATTGAAGTCAATGTCAAATTCCCATTGATTTCAGTGGGCCCAAGATTTCTCCCTGTATATTCTGAGGTGGGATTTTCAAAAATGCCTAAGGGTGCATCCCCTACAGGAAGAAAGGTATTTTACAAAAAAATTGTAATAGAAGGTATTTACCTTATTATCTCTCTTTGTTGTTGTTGCTTCTCATAATTAACTGGCTTTATGAAAATTCTTTAATCTTCAGTTTCCTTGATTACCAGTGAATTAGTAGTTGACATATGTTGTCAATTACTAATTCATTTGTAAATAAGGAAACTGAGGATATAATATGCATTTAGGCTTGTACAAAATCTATTAAATACAAATTATGGAGTTAAATACGCATTGTGCTCCCACCCACACGCTCCTGGTCCTCATCAACTTAACTACTCTCTGTCCAGAAAATGTCTTGGAGAACAGATAGATTTTTGCAAATTATGATGTATCTGTGCTTTAAAACAGATTAAATATACAAAAAAGACCATTTTATTTTTATAGCTGTTTTTTGTTCTGTGTAGCTTTTTACTGAAGTCTTATCATTTCATTCTATTCAAAATTACACGCAAACTGTTAAAAGAAGATTATTAAGGTTGCAAAGTCAAGCACTCAAAACTTAGGAAATTCAGAATTAAGGTTGCCTATACAACCTTAGTTCGGCCCCCTTATGCATATGCAATATGATACAGCCTTTAATTACATACTGTTTGTTCCACAGGCCCCTGCCTCATTCAATGCATAGAATGGAGGATGCTCACTTAATATTTTATTGTCTCCTCATTGTTCAGTGTGTGGCCACACGCCTTATTTACTACACATTGTTCAAACCCTACTCTGAAGACAATTATTAATTGCCTCATGGGCTTGTCTGTGGTGCTCATCACAATAGTTCTTGAGTGTATCATAAACATACATTAATTGAGCTTCATAAAACCCCTGTGAGAATAGGTGGTATTATCCCCATTCTACAGATGGGGGAACTGAGGCATAGAGAGATTAAGGTCAAAAGCTTCCACTAATTTTGGGTGTCCATTCTGAGACTCCTTTGAACTGATTTTTCAGACCACTTAGCATTATTTTTGTGTTCAAAGCACAGCTCCTATTGACTTGAGTTGCGGCTCTGAGTGCTCAGCACTTGAGCAAATCAGACCCCAGGATAGCAAGCTGGACACTCAGCAAATGAGGAACACACAATCTGTGTCCATCTGTGAAAAGTTAGGTGTAAGTGACTTGCCTAATGTCACATAGGAGTTCTGTGGCAGAAGTAGGAATGGAAGCCAGTTTTCCAGGGCAGCATTCAACTATGAAACCATCCTTTCTGTTCCTGCAGTTCCTAGCCTCATTCACTACACACCCTCTGCCTTCTGCAACAAATGAGGCAGGGATCCTACGCGCACCAGCCTCCTTTACTACAGAACCCTCATCAGAGCAGGTCCATCCAGTACACTGAATGGGGCCTGGGTCCATGTGATCATGTAACTAAAGACTGTCACAATGCATCCACACCTGGGAGCCAAATTAAGGGGTGTCATGGAGAGCGTAGGCGCCTGGCTCTTAGTTCTGGTGCCTGTTCCCAGACCAAACCTGAGCATCTGCGAACAGCTGTTACATGAAAAAACCCTTATGCCCCCATAGCCCTGAACTGGAGCCTACTCAGTCTTTCTGTGGGAATGGCACATGCGTAGTCCGGTCACATATGGACACTGTGAAAGGCTTGAGAATGCGCAGCGTGGATAGAATCTTCAGAGATTTAAGACATTTCTCCTGAGCATGTGCGAACTGCAATTTTTCATGGGTTTATAATTTAGCCAAGTTTGGGCAGATTTTCATGGGGATGGCAAAATGTACTTTCCTGGCACAAAAACCAAATCCCTTCTCCAAAGCATAAAAGAGCTAGAAAAAAGATCACCAGGTCAAAGAAAAGGCGCTTTTTTTTTTTTTTTTTTTTTTTTTTAAAGGGTAAAATGTATTTTAAAATTCCAGCCCAAATATATACATTTTGGTAAACTGAATATAAGCAACTGAAAATAGTCTCATATTGGGAAGTGTTGGGCAATCTTATAGGTCGTGCTACCGGCCCTGTGTACAGTTAAACTACTAAAAATATATTTTTTTAATTATAATTGACATGTACATGGATTTTAAACTTCTGTTCTGTAATTGTTAAATGGCGCTAAAGTCAACATATCAAATAACATAGATACTAAGGTGTGTCTTTAGATATTTAATAATCACTATGTACACATTAAGTTCTTTTGCATACAAATACCGATTTGAAATTTTAGTCCAGTGACACATAAGCACCCAAAAAGTCTCTAATACTTCACAGGTAGAATTTTAGACAGTCCAACTTTGTTTTTAAATTATTAATTTGTCCAGTTTTCTCTTTCTCTCCTTTTTATTTTGTCAGTAGCGTTTGAGGTTATTCCATCAGATAATTTACAAAGAATATAGTTTTAAAGTTCTTCAGTTTGTTTTGAAATTAATAAGTCCATCACTTATAAGCAAGCAGAGATACTGACTTCCATATCCTTACTATAATATATTCCATGCGAGGAGCAATGCTATACAAACATTTGTGTGTTAAAATTTATTTTTTGCATTTTCTATTTCCAGGGTTATAGCGTGAAGGCAAACGACCACACTCCTCATTCCAGTAATATTTTTGTTAACAGTTAGTATTTGCAGCCAGGATGTCTGAATTTTGGAACAGAATCAAATTATACCTGCTAAATCCCTTTCTCCGTTGTAACTGCTCCAGCACTCTTTATGATGCTGTAATTTCATGGTCTATAACTTGGAAGGTATATAATAGAATATGAGTTTTTACTGACAATGTATCAAATTGCAGACAATTGCTACTTCGTGGATACTCTATTATTCCTCTTTCATTTGGAAGCCAAATGCTTCTCCCGTTTATCTCGATTGCTGAGTTTGAACAAAACAAGCAATCTTTTATACATTTTCAGTGGAAAGGAATTTTAAGTAGAATCCTGGAATACAATTGTCTTTAAATCAGTTACGTTTTCTGTTGCATCTTTTTTTCCTCTCTCTCTCTTTCCCTCTCTCATGTACTTTGTGAGAAGATTGTAGTGTTAAGTGCAGGGCGACTGTGGACATAGGAAGCTTTGATTTTTCTCTGGCATTGCCTGAAGCTCTTCCTGCATATGATGGTGTGAGATACAGTATAAATCAGGAATAAGCAAATTTGAAACCACACTGCAATTTGTGAGGCTGTTTCTCTCCCCCCCCCCCCCCCCCCATATAGATGTGTCACACAACAACGTCTGAAGTAAAGGTGACGTAACGGAATTCCCATTTTACTGATTTCTACTACTCTTGTCCATATACTATTGAAATGATTTCCCACCTGATTTCTTTTGCATGCTCTTCTATGGAAGTTTACAATGTCTGAAAAATACTTTTACAAGTTTCGCAACTGATTGATCGTCAGTTGAACATCTTCTAACATAAATTATATTTTCTCCCTTAATAACCTCTGCTCTCTGAACTGATAAATGAAGATTTGGCTAGAGCTCTCACTCCCTCAATGTGACAAGTTGATTTAACTATTACATTTAACAATTTTTGTGGGATTTTTTAATTGGCAATATTAGATTGAGTCACATTTATTATACTGTTGAAGATAGTCCTCATAATGTCAGTGACTCTGTAAAGCAGAACCTCCATCTCACTCACTTTTTCGGTGATTGCTTTTTTAGTCTGCACTACTGATACTTTTGTAGAGTCTTGCATTTTAAGGGTCATCCTTTCTCTTTCATCACTCTGACAAACTGATTTGTGCACTTGAATTGAAAACATCTCCTTCCCTCCACCCTCAAAACCATATAGTAGGTGTAGATTTTCAACTGCACAAAACAAGATTCTCTGTTCATTCTTTTACATTCTATTTTAATTGTAACCAGTCAGGCAGAAGACCTAAGTGTCACTGGACAGCTTAACGAAAATATCTACTTTGATGCACAGAAGTGATCAATAAAAAGTTAGGCTGCATAAAGAATGGGCGATAAATGATTAGATATACAGTGAGACTTCATGTGAAGAGAGATTGAGAAGATTAGGATTCTTAGCTAGAAAGATGATGAATAGGGGTTATGATTGAGGTATTCAGAATAATGAATGAGATACAGATGGTAAATCAGAAGTTCCCATTTATCTCTTCTCACAATACAAGAACAAAAGGACTTCAAATGAAATTGAAAAGCAACACTTTAAAAACTGATAAAAATAAATACTCTTAGCACACAACTAACCTATGAAGCTTATTGCACCAAGAGATTACTGAAGGCAAGGTCTTAATAAGATTCAAAATAGTACTTGGTTATAAATATAGATATAGTAGAACCTCAGACTTACGAACACCAGAGTTACGAACTGACCAGTCAACCACACACCTCATTTGGAACGGGAAGTATGCAATCAGGCAGCACCAGAGGACCCCCCCGCCAAAAAAAAAAGGCAAATACAGTATAGTACTGTATTAAACCTAAACTACTAAAACTAAAGGGAAAGCAGGATTTTTCTTCTGCATAGGAAAGGTTTAAAGCTGTATTAAGTCAATGTTCAGTTGTAAACTTTTGAAAGAACAACCATAACGTTTTGTTCAGAGTTACAAACAACCCCCATTCTTGTAACTCTGAGGCTTTACTGTAGTGAAATCATCCACAAGTAGATGGTGTAAAGGATGTAGACCCTCATGCAGGTTGTCCACAATGGAATTTCTTGCACCTTAGTCTGTAGCACTTGGTTCTAGACTCCAGTGGAGACAGAATTCCAAACTTGAGGCACCACTGGACTGATCTGGTGTGGCAGTTTCTATGTATTTCTGGTTTTGGTAATATGGTCTCTCTTATTTTTTTTTTCCCCTTCAGGTTGAATTCTCCTATCCTCCCCTCATCCCAGGGGAAGGACATGACAGCCATAGTTTACCAGAAGAATGGAAATATTTGCCTTTCCTTGCCTTGCCTGATGGAGCTCACAACTATCAAGAAGGTAAAAAAGCAAACATGAGGTTACAGCATCTGAGTGACGATCTGTGGCAGTAGCTGAAGACACTGGGTCCTCCTGTGTGCTTCTAGTAGGGGGGAAAGAATCCTGACACTTGAACTATTAGTTAACCAGGCTTCTGACTACTTGAATTCTATTAATCTTTATTTTGCAGTTTAGTCCACAACTGCAGAAATGGATTTTGCAGAAATGGAATCTGTAAAAAGAAGCAACTTAAAATACCTGTGCCTTTAAACTGAACCCTGATCATGAGAATGCATCCAGCAGCAGGAAATCTTCATTCAATACAGAGGGTTCCTTTAAAGCAGGCCTGCACAACATGCGGCCCGCGTGGGCTCACTGTGCGCTCGCGAGGGGGTGAGTAGGTGGGCTCACTGTGCGGCCCGCGGAGGGGTGAGTAGGCAAGCGGCGGAGTGGGGCAAGCCAATGGCCAGCTGGCCAGTGAAGAGGCCAGTGGCAGGCTGAGGAGTGAGGGTGAGCCAGCGGCAGGGGGCGGGGGCAGCGGAGAAGGTAAGAGGCCAGCCGCGGGCAGGCAGGTGAGCTGGCGCAAATCTCCCAGATTTAAAATCTGGGACTGTGTCCGTTGGTCCTTTTTGCTGCTTGTCTCTGGGCTGGGGGTTGTCCCAATGCTGCAAAGAGGGTGTTCCCAAAGGAAGGTGCTTGCTTCTAACTCCCTAGGCCGTCGGTATGTCTGCTTTTCTCTAGTGAGCCCACTTGACAAGTTTGATTGTCCTTGGTCTGGTTCCCATCCCCTTTCCAAGGGTTGCAGCTGTCTGGAGGTGCCTGCCTTCCACGCCTTCCTCATTCACACCTCATTCATTCAACAAATTGAATATAAAGTGGGGGGAAGATCTTATTCTACTTCTAGCAAAAAGACATTTTTCTTTTACCTTAATTATACTACCTTAGGGGCCCGCTATAACATATTACCAAGGTTCAATACAAAGTCATATAAAAGTTATACAAAAATGCAAAATGCAGAGATTTATCTACAACTACATTGATTGACTGTTGTATATCAGTAATATAGTGACCCCCTAGGGGGGTGAAGAGGGGTGTGATGGTGGGGCCAAGTGGGGAGGGGGCGGGTCCTATTTTACTGCTATGATCTAGTCACCCTATGCGTGCTGTTTCTTTCCCCCTCTACAGGCTTCCACACCCCAGCGCTGGGGAAGGAGGGGTTGTTTCGGGGGGGGGGGCGTGGGGCGTGTTTCTGCGGGGTCGGGGGGTTTCGGCCCTCAGCTGTTTTCTTTGGAGTAATATGGCCCTCGCCGCTTTACGAGTTGTGCAGGCCTGCTTTAAAGGGTACAACCTCACTTGCCTATGGTTATAAAATAAAATAACCCACACTCCCCAAAACTTTCTGTACATATTTTTGGAGGTGGGAGAAAAAGTATTCAAAAGTGTGTGAACAAAGCAGACTGTTTTTGCTTAAATAGATCTGTGGTTCTCAAAATGTGTTCTACAGATCCTTATTGACTGTCTGCAGAAATCATATAGTGAGAACCAACCAATGAGAAGAGCAGGAGGACTTGCTATAAAGAGTAGTGGCTCAGTAGTGTAGCTAGGTCCGGAGCACAGGGGGAGCGGCGCTATAAAAAGGCGCCTCCCCCTGTACTCATCCGCAGCGCTCCGGGTCTTCGGCGGCACTTCGGCAGTGGGTCCTCACTTGCTCCAGGTCTTCGGTGGTACCCACCGCCGAAATGCCGCCAAAGACCCGGAGCTCTGCCGGGTGAGTGCAAGAAGCAGCGCTTAAAAAGAAGTGGCGCCTTTTTTTAGCTCTGCTAAAAAGCTTTGATTTTTTTAGCTCTGCTAAAAAAAGGCGCCGCTTCCTTTTTAAGGCGCCACTTCTGCTCACAGGGGGAGCGGCCGCTCCCTTTGCTCCCCCCCAGCTACGCTACTGTAGTGGCCTTCAGAATGAAAAGGTGGGAGAATCATTTGGCCATGTTGTTACTATTTAGGACTTAGCCAAGGCATAGTAGTCTATAGGTAAATATATCGATAGATGGTTTTGCTCTGTCTATAGATGGAAAAATATTGTATTTAAATTTTTTCTCTTAATCTTGCTCTATGCTTCCTTCTCAAGAAAACCAGCTTTCTGAGAAACCAAGGATCAGTTTGCACAAGTCCTATTGTCTGGGACTTAGTTTCAAATTCTGAATCAATATCAAAATAGCACTATAGGCGCCGGAGAAACAGGGATCACTTTAAAATGAACTCCTGAAAATGTTTTGCTTTTACTAGTAATGCCAAAGGGTCCTGTCACTGAAAGATTAGAGGAAAAATATATTTTTTTCATTCCAGATTTTTCACCTTCATGGCGCCCAATATAGGGCTCTGCCGATCCGATCCCCCCTCAGTTCCTTCTTGCCACTGGTGACGGCTAGCTGGAACTTCCCTCACTCTTGCTTTTGCAAGTGCCTTTAGCAGTATCCCACTGTTGGTTGTATATAGTTCGATTATTTGTTAGTAGTGTTAGTAGTTTCTCTAAGTTTCCGTTGCCGGGGTCTCTCTTCCCCCTTTCCTCCATTTCGTTCCCCAACACCAGGGCCTGCCTCGGTCACCGGGGTTCAAATCGTGTGAAGTCTGTGGGAAATTGATGCCAAAGAGTGACCCGCACACTTCCTGTTTGAAGTGCCTTGGCGAGAGTCACCAAAAGGGCAAGTATCACGTTTGCAAGGGGTTTTGGCTGAGGACCCTTAAGGATCGCGAGCAGAGACTCAGAATTCTCTTCATGGAGGCAGCACTCTGTCAGCAGTCCAACCCCGGATCAGCGGAGCCGGTGCCGAGTGCCTCCTCCTCCACACCCAGCGCACCAGTGCCGACAGTGTGCGAGCCGGCACCAAGAAAGGAGGCTAAGAACTTCTGGCACCGACACGGCGCCGAACATAAGACTTATGGCAGGCGCTGATCTTCGTCCCCGGTGCCCCAGAAGAAAAATGAGCAGAAGAGAGGATGCTCTCCTCCTCCTAAGCCTAAGGAGCCAGTGGCAGGGAGGCCTCAGCCCATCCAGCCTGCTTTGGACCCGGTGCTTCCTAGGGGTCATCGACTCCTGCCCTGCAAGAGGTCCAATCGAGTCTGGCCCGCTATTGTTCTCCGGACTGTCATGGCCGGGACATTGAATTCACTACGGAGATTTTTGAGGCAGTGCAGTACCTTGTTTGCCTGATGACACCGTCCTCTCCAAGGAAGGACAAGGCACCAGTGATAACTCGGCCTTCTATCCCATCTAGGGGCAAGCTGGTGATGATGTCACACCGCTCCCCATCTCCGCTGCACCATTCTCTGGTGCCGACCGCACATGTGGGGGGACCACACCAATCTCCAGAGGACCGGCACCACTCCTTGGCACTACCCAGTACTGCTCCTCGGTGGTCTTCCTTTTCTGAGACCTCGGAGTCTGAGACGGAGTCCTAGCGCTCAGATAGGTCCAGCAGCAGGAGGTCTAGATCCTCCGGTGCCCTGGCCATCTCAATGGCAACCACCAGATCAGTGGCCTTTTAGGCCCAGGGAGTCCAATCATCAAGCCCAGTGTTAGAACCAGACTTCAAGATCTAGTTTGGCATCGGTCGTGCCAGCATCCTTCACCCTCTTACAGCAGTTGGCACTGGAGACTATGCCGATACC
The DNA here is from genome assembly GCA_037349315.1 of Chelydra serpentina. Classification (NCBI taxonomy): domain Eukaryota; kingdom Metazoa; phylum Chordata; order Testudines; family Chelydridae; genus Chelydra; species Chelydra serpentina. The sequence goes on from JBAIAC010000032.1 coordinate 4,011,430, forward strand.
TCCGCCTGCCGTTCGGGCCTCGTCACTGGCGACCATCCTGGCGCCGGCCTCCTTGGCACCAACCACCTTGACACCAGTGACCACGGCAACGGCGATAGAACAACCTAATGAACAGCATGACCCTCTTGGCACTGAGGGCAGTGACCAAGGACATGTGCCGGTGCTTTCGTCCTTGTCCTCTCCAGATGAGACTGTTGCGGGCACTTCAGTAACCCTGGCCTTGGAGGATAACCGGGTCCTGCAACAGTTGTTGCGTCAGGTGGCCCAGAACCAGGCAGAGGAACTGATAGAGGATGCTGATCCCTTGGTGGACATGCTCGCCCACTCTGGGCCCTCGTGGATTGCGCTCCCATTCATCAAGTCTATAAATGAGACCACAAAAACTTTGCAGCACACTCCGCTCTCTTTGTCCCCTACAGCTAAGAGAAATGAGAGATGCTATTTCAAAGGGACATGAGCATATCTATTCTCATCCTCCACCTGACTCGGTGGTGGTGGAAGCTGCAAACCAAAGGGAGCATCATGGGTTTCAGGGACCCTTCCCTAAAAATCGGGAGGCGAAAAAGGTGAACTTGTTCGGGAGGAAAGTCTGCTCCATCAGTGGTTTACAACTCCACATTTCAAACCGGCAGGCCATCTTTAGTAGGTACTCTTTTAACATCTGCAGAGCGATGGCCAAGTTTGATGAGCTATTACCACCAGACTCCTGCTCCGAATTTAATGCCTTGGTGGAGGAAGGCAAATTCATTTCTAGGGCCTCCTTGCAGTTGGCTCTTGACGGTGCCGATGCGGCCACCCAAACCATGGCTACCAGGGTGGCTATGTGAAGGTCCTTTTGACTTCAGGTCTCTGGATTCCCTCATGAAGTCCAACAGACCATTCAAGACCTACCCTTTGAAGGTCAGGCCCTATTCTCTGAAAAGATAGGTAGGAAACTGCACAGTTTAAAAGACTCGAGGGCTGCCTTCAAGTCCCTGGGCTTACACCCCCCTGCTACACAACGCAGCCACTTCAGGCTGCAGCCTCTGCTGCGGTTTTACCAGCAAAACAGACAGGATGGTTCCCGGAGGAGGAATAGGGGCAGCAGGAAGAGGCTGCACCCGTCCTCAGGCCAGGGCTCTGGCCAACCCAAGCCGCTTTCCGGCCCTAAACTGGGCTTTTGAAGGTGTGGTCGAGGACGGCACACTAGAACAAGAACTGGATCTACCCCACCTCACCTATTCATCCTGACTGTCCCCTTTCTACCGTGCATGGTCTCATATCACTTCGGACCGCTGGGTGCTCTGCATGGTAGAGAGGGAATATTCCATCCAATTCTGTGCCCTCCCCTCCATCGCCCCCTTTCCCCGTACATCTACAGGGACAACTCTCATGAGCAACTCCTTATACAGGAGGTGCACTCGCTCCTTTCGCTAGGGGCAGTGGAAGAGGTTCCTCAGGAGCAGAAGGGCAAGGGTTTCTATTCCCGGTATTTCCTAATACCGAAAACCAAAGGTGGTCTCAGGCCCATCCTAGACCTGCGAGAACTCAACAAGTTCATGAAGAAACTTAAGTTCCGCCTGGTCTCTTTGGCCTCCATCAGTCCTTCATTGGATCCAGGAGACTGGTATGCCGCCCTCAACTTATACTTCAGGTCTGTGGTGAACAGCACCCACTACCAGTTCATGTCCTTCCATATGCAAGTCAGGCAGCCTGTCCCAGCCTGGGACCTCAACCTGGTCATTTCCAGACTGATGGCGCCACCTTTTGAACTGCTAGCGACGTGCTCCCTGCTCTACCTCTCGTACAAGGTGGTATTTCTGGTGGCAATAACCTCAGCCAGGAGGATGTCTGAGCTCAAGGCCCTAACATCAGAGCCCCCTTACACCATGTTCTATAAGGACAAGGTTCAGCTCAGGCCACAGCTTTCCTCCCGAAGTGGTCTCCCAGTTTCACATCAACCAGGACATCTTCCTCCAGTGTTCTATCCTAAGCCGCACTCAAGTGGCAGGGAGCAGAGGCTTCACTCTTTGGATGTCCACAGAGCACTTGCCTTTTATATCAAAAGAACATAACCATTCCGGAAGTCCATTCAACCGTTTGTGGCAGTGACGGACAGAAGGGTCTTCCAGTCTCTTCCCAACGAATTTCGTTGTGGATCACGTTCTGCATTCAACAGTGCTACAACCTGCCATGGGTGCCCTCCAATCACTGCACATTCCACCAGGGCACAGGCCTCTTTAGCAGCTTTCCTGGCTCAGGTTCCTACCCAGGAAATATGCAGCGCAGCAACATGGTCCTGCATACATACTTTCACTGCACATTATGCGATAACCCAGCAGGCCAGAGACGATATGGCCCTTGGTAGAGCGGTACTCCAATTGGTGGACAACTCTGACCCCGCCTGCTGAACTTGGGCTTGTGATTCACCTGATTGGAATTGACATAAACAAGCACTCGAAGAAGAAAAAATGGTTACTCGTCTTCTCGTAACTGTTGTTCTTTGAGATGTGGTGTTCATGTCCATTCCAATACCTTCCCTCCTACCCCTCTGTCGGAGTACCCAGCAAGAAGGAACTGGGGGGGGGGGGGAGGAGTTGGGTCAGCAGGGCCCTATATTGGGCGCCATGGTGTCGCAACTCCAGGGGGCGCCCGGGCCAACAGATACTGCTAGGGAGAAAATCTTCTGGCTGTCATGCACAGGGTGCACGCACACCTGATTGGAGTGGACATGAACAACAGATCTTGAAGAACAAAACTTACGAGAAGGTGAGTAACCGTTTTTTCTCTGCACAGCAACAGGGGAGAAGAAAACTTTTAAAAAGAAGAAATTGTAAAATCACAAAAATACCCTGATGCGACTTTTAATTAGGATTTTATGTTTCTAATTCAAATTGTGTCTGAACCCCTAAATTTTAGAGGTATTTCATCTAGAATTGGTAGCAAAAGTATAGGAGTTGTATCAAAAGAATTTATCTTTGCATCAGTAAAAGGCCACTCCTTGACTCTGTGTTTGTTCCTGGTTTTGTTTCGTTTCTGTATAATTAAATATCAAATGATCTGCTGAGTGCATTCTAAAGCAGGAAGTAGGAGCAGGTGAGTGAAGTTGTTTCTGCATTGGCTCAGTGCCACAGCCCTATGCACGAAAGCTAAATAGTTGACTTTCTGTCATTTCATTACCACAGCAACAGGTCATTAGTGCATATTTTGAAATAAGCGAGATTGCTTCTAAGCTAACATAGCAACAAAGCAACTAAACCTCTTAGGTGTATATCCTTGGGTTTTATGGCCAGAAACAACTAAAGATTTAATTTGGAATTACCAAATGTATTTCACAATAAGATTACTGTAAATTTACTATAACATATTGGGCCTGGTTTTTCTGTGCAGGTTATGAGTAATTCACAGTGTAGGAGTTACTAATGTCCCTCCCATGAAATGGGGAATTCGGCTACTTGTTTGTTGGCTTGGAGAGACATTTATTAAAAATTCTACCTAGCCGATCTTTTTAGAAGAATGCAGTGAAATCTGTAAAAGGCACTGACAATTTTTAGAACCTAACTCCTTGTCTCGAGACTACTCCATATTTTTAAGTACAGTTCTGTTTCATTTCATTATTATAAAGTCAGGAACCAATTTTAGTGACTCTCAAGACACTCTTCATAGTGAAATGTTGTGAACTGCAAAACAGAATTCTTCTAATGAGTGCTTTGCCTTTGCTGCATCTATAAATTAGCAATTAACAGTTAGTGACAGTGGTATTTCTCTCTGTTTCCATAATTATTAAACACTGTATAGCTTTGACGTAAACCCTATCGCTTTAATTAAAAGCTCTTTTTTTGGTGCCCTTTGTCATGTCATAGCATAAATATTGCTTATTTGGCACCTTTGCACGGAGAGAAAGTGAGTTGTTTACTAGTTCCTGGAACAGTTTGGTCACAGATTTATTCATAAAGACTTCAGCTCTACTTACAAAAGGGTAGAGCTGGAAGAAAGTGCAATTTCTTCAGTAAGACATTTGTAAATGAGAGTAATGTTGAAAAAGACGACTACAGAGTTGAAAATACAAAATGCTGATACATTGTTCTGTTGGTGGCTGATGATGCTTTTTCTCTCCTTTCTTAGATACTGTGTTTTTCCACTTGCCACCAAGGTGTGGAGATCAAACCACAATATACGGTGTCTCTTGCTATAGGCAGATTGAAGCCAAGGTAATTTATAGTTGCAAATTTGCAAGAGTAAAATTGTAGGCCTGATACAGAAACGAATGGGTGAAATTCTATGACCTGCATTATGCAAGAGATCAACCCTAAATGATCAGAATGGTCCCTCTGGCCTTGAAACCTACGAATCTGCAGGGTAGGCACCTTCAGAGCTGAAGAAGTCTGTCTTTCCTTTCACTACCAGGAACATTGTGGTCCATGTCAGTCTCCCTACACGTCCCATTATATGTTTTGGTTACAGCGAATCTACCAGGCAAGATCTCCCAGAAGCTGAAGTAAGCTGGAAGAATCTGTCAGGCTAGCTAAGAATTTGTACTGCCAGGGAAGAGGAACTCCTTGCTGAAAGCAGGTTTAAATTATTCCATTAGCCCTTAGAAGATCTTTGGGTACCTCTGTTGTCTATTGCACAGACACACAAATTCTTCCTTCATGTGTCTCCTTTATTTCCAGAAAAGATATTGGTCTCCTTTGCAAAAAGAAAAATTTCAAGGTGGATCAAAATTCTCCTTTGCACAGGTTTTCCATTAAATGTAGTTCTTTATTGTCCAGACCAGTTAGATTTTCAGGTTTGGGGCTGTAATTGTCCCACTCTTTAGGGAAATTGTCTTGTACTTGATCTGATATATGTGCAATGTGCCAAGATTTTAAAAAGTGATGGGCACATTATAAATGTTTGTAGTTATAATTACTCTCTAATGTTATTATACACTTAATTTAAAATATGTATAATAACCTTTCCAACGACATGCAACAACCTTGAATGTCTAATAGTTTTTAGAAGGAGTTCTGGATAACTTTTATGTTCAGAAGTCCTAAATGACATGCTTTGTACTTTATTTATATTGTCCCCCAATCACATTTGGATTACTTTAAAGTCTGTTTATTAATTCTTGTTTGAATCAACTTTACAATATTAAATGCATAATTGCAATTCTATTTTTTTTTTTTGTATTGACTCTGGTTTATTCAGTATTTGTGCAATAGGCTCTTATTGTGATATCCTGTGGCTAAAGTCTCTCTCTATTTAACTGTACAGTTGTTTTAACTTAGTTTTATTATTCTGCTGATTTCAGTTTCTGCTGTTTACTAACCACTAAGAGGGTAAATAGATTTTTAAATTGAACTGTTTTGGAACAAGTGGAATATAAAGCAATATGAGTTTTATGTAGTATCAACTTCAGCATTCTGCCCAATCTAGTTTTTTGATAGGCTGTAATCCACATTCTTGCTGTTTTGTACAATATAAGAGAATCATTTGGCTATATGATTTCTCCCTCTACCCTTTCTAGCACTGCTGATAAATGGTAGAACTATTTGTTCTAGCTGAGAGAGCAGCTGACTCCACAGGTGTTGCCACTTCCATTTACAGCTGGCTAGAAGAAAATGCCCGAGCATGAAACACTCTTTCCAGGCAAAAGCTTTTCAACTGGTCCCTTTGTATAGGTATTGTGTCCGAGAAGGAGGAAGGAGAGGTTGTGGTCTTTTTGCTTGGCAAATCACCCTGAGCTAAACGTACCTTTTTTCTTCCCCATCCCATTGCCTTCTATTTATGCTGGTGCCTTTTAAACAGTCTTCAGTACCAAAGACTGTGCGTATCCTCTAGTAATACTTGGCAAACTAGGCAAATGTGGTCTAGATGAAATTACTATAAAGTTGTTGCATAATGGATTGAAAAGGTATACTCAAAGAGTAGTTTTCAGTGGTTCACTGTCAAACTGAGAGGGCATATCTAGTGGAGCTCCATAGGGATCTGTCATGAGTCCAGTACTATTTAATATTTTCATTAACGATTTGGATAATGGAATGGAGACTGCTTATAAAATTTTTGGATGACACCAAGCTGGAAGGGGTGCAAGCACTTTGGAGGACAGGATAGAATTCAAAATGACTTCGATAAATTGAAGAATTGGCCTGAAATCAACAAGATAAAATCCAATAAAGGCAAGTGAAAAATATACATTTAGAAAGGAAAAATCAAATGCACAACTATAAAATGGAGAATAAACTGGCTAGGAACTACAGGAACTCCTCACTTAACGTTGGAGTTATGTTAATGAAAAATGCGACTTTAAGCGAAACGATGTTAAGCGAATCCAATTTCCCCATAAGAATTAATGTAAATGACGGGGTTAGGTTCATGATTGATTGATTTTGTGACGGGACAAGGCCAGATGGCTATAGCAAAGTGGTGAGGAACCAGTATGTTAGCCCCAGGCTAAACAAATCCCTGATACCTTGTTAACCAAATGGCAGTTGCTCCAGGTTAATCAAGACACCTGGGGCCAATTAAGATCCTTCTAGAAAAAGCAGTGGAGATGGCTAGATTGATTGGGACACCTGAAGCCAATCAAGGGCTGGCTGGAACTAGTTAAAAGCCTCCCAGTTAGTCAGGAGCTGTGGAAGGAGGTTGCGCTATTGGAGAGACACCATATCAGGCACAAGGAAGGAGGCCCTGAGGTAAGGGTGAAGTGGAGTTGGAGGAAGTGGGAGGCTGCTGTGGGGGAAGTAGCCCAGGGACTTGTACGTGTCCTATTTCTAAAAGGTCAGCTACCATAGCTGATACTATTAGGGTCCCTGAGCTGGAGCCCGGAATAGAGGGTGGGCCTGGGCTCCCCCCATTTGCCTCCCCCGAATTAATCACCAAGACTGGGAGACAACAGAGACTGTGCAAGGGAGGGTAGCTTCTCCTCACCTCCCTTGTTGGCTTATGATGAAAATGGCTCAGTAGGCTGCGATTCTTGCCTCTAGAGAGAGAAGGGCTACAAAGAGGGTAACAGTGAGCCTCTGAGGCTAGCACAAATCCGCCAACAATTTAATACTGGTACACAGTGATGATGATTGACTCCTCCACCTCAGCCAAGCTTCACAGGGGGTGGGATATATCCCAGAGAATGCTTTACTGCTATTGCATGATGAACTAGCAATTGGCTGAGCCCTCAAAGGTTAACTCACTTTACAAGGCAGCAGGAAAGGAGGGAGGGCAGACAGAGACACACACCCTGTGTGTGTTTGAGAGATAGAGACTCGCATTTCCCATTTAAGTATGAAGAGTGGGGTCAGAAGTACACTGTCTGGTTAATTAGATCAGCAAGCTGAGAGCGGACCGCAGCTGCTGCCTAAGGCAGCAGCTCCCTCCGTCCGTCCCGTGTGTCCCCCCTGCTCTATGGAAGATGGGGTAAGTGGGGTGCTGGAGCAGGAGGACACCCTGACATTAGCCCCCTTCTTCTTCCCCTTCACCCCACACAGCAAGCAGGAGTCTCAGGGAGCAGCTCCAAGGCAGAGGGCAGGAGCAGCACATGGCAGTGGGGGAGGGACAGCTGAACTGCCGGCAATTGATAGTCTGCTGGGCAGCTGCTGCACAGGGAACTTAGGGGAGCAGGGAGCTGATAGGGGGAGCTGATGGAGGGGCTGCCAGTCCACCCTGGTTCCAACCACCCACCAGCTAGCTGCAACGGGCTGCTCTTCCTGCAAGCAGTGGACAAAGCAGGTGGCTGCCAAACGACATTAGACAGGAGCATTGCACAACTTTAAATGAGCATGTTCCCTAATTGATCAGCAACGTAACAACGAAACTATGTTAACCGGGATGACTTTAAGTGAGGAGTGCCTGTATTTGTAGTGTTGTAAAGCATATTGCCTTAAGGTCTGATACTGCACTATTGAAGTTGATGGAAGTTTCAGTGGCAGCAACATGGTGGCGGGGGAGCATAGACAGCAATGAGCTGGGCTGAGTAGCGTGCTGTCTATGTATGCAGCACATGCATTGCATGCCTCAGAATTCACAAAAAATGTTTTATTCTACGAGCATATGAAAGCTTGCATGTAATTAATCTGTTCATGTCAGCTGTTGTCTTGTTTTGCTGGCAAGGCGTGCAGTGCTCCAAGTTACATCACATTGCCTAGGCAACATGACTGTAGGCAGCTGACTTTCTGACCAGCTGTGCACTGGAAAAAGTAGCTAAGGCATGCAAGTGCAGAATTGAGTCGTCTGTGATTGAACAGAGCTAGCAATGTCAACTCCTCATCGGGATGGAAAGTTTCGTGCCAGATTTGTCCACTAATTCATTTAGTGCAAGAGACTACAACAGAAACAGACATTATAAATAATGGAAGCCCAAACCAAAATTGTAGTTAGTGATCTGAAACTGTATTTCAGTGTAGCTGTGTACAAATGTGAATGGATCTGTGAGTGTGTGAAAACAAACAAGCTATACTACTGACCCTGTCTGCTTTTCATCAATGAAAAGAATGTATGGAATAAGGCAGGATACAGCGACCTAAAGAACTGTTATAAGCTTGTGGTTGTCATTAGTAGCCAGCAACACCTAGCAGGCTGTATACAGTTACGAACATTTGGACAAGCTTGCACTGATCGTCAGTTAGATGAGCTATGGAGAAGTGCTGTGAGACAACACAATAAAATCAGGCTATTTGCAAAGACTAATTTGTATTTTATGTAATCTCAGAGAACAAGAGCTGGTGTTTTGTAGCGATAACTAAACGGATAACTCCCTGAATCGGGGCAATTATGTAGAAACCTTAGAATAAGTCAGGGAGTTTGATCCTTTACTCAAGCAGCATTTGGGAATCATCTACTATTATTTTCTGGAACATCAGACAATTCAGAATAACCTCATCAAAGCAGTAAGTAATATCCAACTTAATGCCATTGCCAAAGAAATTGAGGAAACACCATTTGTTGCTATTTTACTTGATGGAACATCAGATAGTCCCAATAAGTCCAGCTTTTGACTGTTCTGCATTATGTGACTAAGAATGGTGATGTTGCAGAACACTCTATTGCTTTTTATTACGTTAGTAACAATCGAACTTCAGGTGACCTTTGCCAGCATGCTTTTCATAGATTCATAGATTCTAGGGCTGGAAGGGACCTCGAGAGGTCATCGAGTCCAGCCCCCTGCCCTCATGGCAGGACCAAATACTGTCTAGACCATCCCTGATAGACATTTATCTAACCTACTCTTAAATATCTCCAGAGATGGAGATTCCACAACCTCCCTGGGCAGTTTATTCCAGTGTTTAACCACCCTGACAGTTAGGAACTTTTTCCTAATGTCCAACCTAAACCTCCCTTGCTGCAGTTTAAGCCCATTGCTTCTTGTTCTATCCTCAGAGGCTAAGATGAACAAGTTTTCTCCCTCCTCCTTATGACACCCTTTTAGATACCTGAAGACCGCTATCATGTCCCCTCTCAGTCTTCTCTTTTCCAAACTAAACAAACCCAATTCCTTCAGCCTTCCTTCATAGGTCATGTTCTCTAGACCCTTAATCATTCTTGTTGCTCTTCTCTGGACCCTCTCCAATTTCTCCACATCTTTCTTGAAATGCGGTGCCCAGAACTGGACACAATACTCCAGTTGAGGCCTAACCAGCGCAGAGTAGAGCGGAAGAATGACTTCTCGTGTCTTGCTCACAACACACCTGTTAATGCAGCCCAGAATCATGTTTGCTTTTTTTGCAACAGCATCACACTGTTGACTCATATTTAGCTTGTGGTCCACTATAACCCCTAGATCCCTTTCTGCCGTACTCCTTCCTAGACAGTCTCCTCCCATTCTGTATGTGTGAAACTGATTGTTCCTACCTAAGTGGAGCACTTTGCATTTGTCCTTATTAAACTTCATCCTGTTTACCTCTGACCATTTCTCCAATTTGTCCAGATCATTTTGAATTATGACCCTATCCTCCAAAGCAGTTGCAATCCCTCCCAGTTTGGTATCATCTGCAAACTTAATAAGTGTACTTTCTATGCCAATATCCAAGTCGATGTTGAAACTGTGTGCCAGAAGTCTAAATTTTTTGACAAGGTTTGTAGCTCATACATATGGCAGTGCAGCAATAATGGCAGGCGACATAGGTAAGCTTCAGAAACATGTTCATGAAAAGTTTCTCTGTGCACTTTGTTCATTGCTATGTCCGTGTTTTAAATCTTGTCCTCAATTTTGCAGCAAACAGTAGCAGTCTGATTTTCTTCAAAAATTTAGAAGGAATATCTGTTTTTTTTCCCTCTCAGTCTTCAAAGGACTGAACTTCTTGGAAATCTAGTTAAACAGAGACAGCCTTCTGTTTGTACCACAAGGTGGAATTTTCATTCAAGACTCGGACCGAATTCTTCAAAAGTGTGGTGCAGAATTGAGTAGCTTGGGATGCTCAGTCTTTTCACTCAGCCATGGATTTGCTGACTGTACTTGATAATTTTCAGTTTGTATTTCTCCTTTGCCTCTACAACATGTTTGAAGTGACAGAACTGATGTTTCATGTTCTTTAAACCAAGATGTATGATGTTGGGTTTTGTATTCAGCAAACACCTGAGATATTAGAGCAACTTAGTCGACAGCAACACATTTTTGACAAGTTTTGGAAAGAGGTGTCGGAGTTAGATGCTCGTGAACCTTGAGGGGGGGAAAAAAGAGCAAGTGAAGGCCAAGCAACATATAAAAATGTCTCTTCTTTGAGGTTATTGACAATGTCAGATAATAGTTATTGGTACAATTTGAAAGTGTAGAGAAACTTTTTAATTTGTACAGTTGCTGAATCCAAAACAATTCAAGAAGTTCCAGACACATTTTCTGGTTAATGCTCTTGAATCTCTGGAAGAAGCATCTTATCCACATATTTTTGACGTTAGTAGATTGCATTCCAAACTATGTGCTTTGTACAAATGAGAACAGCGGCAAGTGAAAGGTACATTTAACTTTTATAGAACTATTCATGTGCTGGATTTACAAACTTGCTTCTCTAAGGTCAACAAATTGGCTATCTTAATTCTGATTATTCCCTACTCTGCAGCCACAGTGGAAAGGTCTTTTTTCAATTTTAAAGCGCATTTAGACATTCACACACAACACCCAGAGTGGCAAACACCTGTCCAGCTTGGTTTCACTGACCATCGAAAAGGAACTGCTTAGGTACTTGTGCAGCTAACCAGATTTTTATGACTTCGTCACTGAGGAGTTTCTTACAAAAGATAGAAGAACGGATTTTTTATTTCAGTAGAAATATTAGGTAATCATGTATTAGTATAGTCTCAGGTTTTATTATATTTGGCTTACTAGTATTTGGCAAAAAATGTATTTGGTTTATTAATCACAATCGGTACAGTAGAAAAAAATCTTTGTATCTGTCATCTAAAAAGTTGTTGCATACCTTATTAAAAATGTCATTTGCATGTCACTGGGTAGGCCCATTCTCAAATAGCACATTCTGGGTTTTGTTTTGATCAGTGGTGGTTTTCTGGTAACTGGCTTTAAAAATAATTTTTAAAACAATATTTGTACATATATGTATAATACTTTTTTCTTAGGCACTGAAAGTGCGGCAAGCAGATGTCACCCGAGAAACAGTACAGAAAAGTGTCTGTGTTCTAAGTCAGCTGGTAAGAGAGCGACTAACAAATACTTAAACTTTTTTTTTTAAATAATACCCACAGAAAACTGTTTTGACAAATTTTTGTTTGGAAACTTTCATTATTTTAAATGTTCTTTGTTAGAAACACTTTAAAACGTAACAAAATGAGCATTGAAATCACAGCTGTGTTAGAAGGCCAAGGCACTCAAATTTTATTATAACTCCTTCAACTGGAGAGACAAGGTGGGTGAAATAATATCTTTTGTTGGACCAACTTCTGTTGGTGATGGAGACAAGCTTTTGAGCCACAAAGAGCTGCTCTTCAGGTTTGGGAAAGGTTCTCCCAGCTTTTGCTGTGACACTAGGAGTTCCTTCTCCAGACCTGAAGAAGCGCTCTGTGTGGCTCGAAAGCTTGTCTCTCTCACCAACAGAAATCGGTCCAGTAAAAGATATTATCTCACCCACCTTGTCTCTCCAATATCCTGGGGCTGACATGACTACAACTACACTGCATGGAAAAATGCATGTACTTTATCGTGAGTCATGATATGATCAATTTGCATTTTTAATAATTGTTCCAAGAAGCCTATCAGTAATTGTATATTCCATTCAGTGTGTGTCTATGGTGCAATTGGACGTGTGATTGCAGCATGATTTGATGTATCCATACTAGCTTTAGTCTTGCTACTATGGCTAAAAATAGTGAAGCCATGATGGCACAGGTTTCAGTGCAGGCTGTACAAGCATGCTGGGGACCCTGGGTATGTACTTACCTTGCTAGCCCATGCCACTGTGTCTTCACTGCTAGCTAGATTTAAGATAGCATGGGTATGCCAGCCCATGCTGAAACCATGCCTCCAATTGAAGTGTAGATATATCCATGCTGATACTTTTTATGGTGGAGGGTGGCAGTTATATACTATAAAATTAATAGTTAAGTTATCAGATAATGAAAAACCTAGCCACAGACAACCGTGAAATGAAGCTTTTTTTTCTAGCGGTTAGTGTAGTATGTTATGTGGAATATGACGTCTTCAGAATATATTAGGTGTAGCTCTCAGTTATCTGTGGGTCTGCGTTGCAATGCAGGCTGCTTTTTACAGTCAGACTATGCAACTACACTTTACAGGCAGAGAAAATAATTCTTTATTGAGAGATTCATTCAACTGCATGAGCAAAATGAAGCAGGAAAGTTTCCCGCTTATTCTATTCCTGCAACACTACTGGCAGAATATTGAGTGATAATGCACTATCTGCCAGTGAAACACAAGATAAAATGGTTACTTAATTAAAATGCTTTTTTCATCTGCCTTTCATTCATGACATAACATGTACATTTCTCTGTCTCACAAGCCTTTGTATGGATTACTTCAAGCAAAGCTGCAGCTCATTACTCATGCCTATTTTGAAGAAAAAGACTTCTCACAAATTTCAATTCTTAAGGTAACTTTTTAATATATATTACTACAGTATAATGTGCCTTGTCTATGGCTATAGATTTTAAGTTATAAACATTCTTTAATCAATATATTCTTGTATGTATTGCATTTTCATAGGTAATACTTCTATTCAGCTATTTTAAATAATTACATGAAATAATGTATTATCCTAATGTGAATCTGAGAAAGGGACAGATTTCTGATTAGTGAAATATCTAGCAACAATATCTTCAATGACACCCTTAAAGTAACAACCCAGTTAAAAGCAAAAATGTTCTTTTTTCCGTCCATCTCTTTGAAGCAAATTATTTTATTTATTCTGGTCCCTTGGGTAGCTTTTTAGAACAGGTGTTACTAATCAGGCGTGGTATTCATATGCCATTAATATTTTTTATTTAATTTTTACAGGAACTTTATGAGCATATGAATAGCTCTTTGGGAGGAACTACACTGGAGGGGTCACAAGTTTATCTTGGTAAGGGATGTTTTTACAAGCAATAATATATAATGTTATATCAGCCAAATCATTCCCTCTGAACTAGTTTGTTTATGTGCATTAAAATTTAGCACGATGGGTTTATGTGCCTGCATGGGACTTTATTATTTTCCCTTTCATTTATGGAGTTAAAGGGTAGTTTACCTGAAAATTATTTATCTGTTTTTCCATAATGTGGATCTCATTTTAGGTTGTAATACATGATACTTCAGTCATGCCTCTTGATATGATATACATTTAGTGAGTTAGCTGTTCAGCTCCTTCTGAAAACTATGCTTTTTTGAACATTTTAATTGTGGGAGAAATTTTCAATGGCAGATAGGAACCCAGTTCCTCTTGACTTCCACAGGGGGCTGAGCACCTTAATGCCCTTTATGTCTTGGAAAATCTCCTCCTACATCCTTTGCTCCACATATCATAGGAAGAATTGTGATCTAGAAGGAAAACTAAAAGTCATTGTTTCATCAAATGCTCCCATAGGGAAATGCTTTAGCCAGTTGGCTTCAGTGTGAAAGTAAATAGCCATCTTCTGGATTGCAGAGTCTCCATCTTTCAACTCTCATTGTTAGAAGGAAGAGAAGGTGGTTTGAATTCTTTTAATGAAGTTACCAGCATGTTTTCCATGAGAATGGGAAATCATCGTGTGTCACTTTAGCTTATGTAATTGGGTCAATAGAAAAATGGGGACAGGAAGAAAGGAGTTGATACCCCTTGCAAAGCTTCACTAATGGATTTGTTCTCAATGTTTTAGGTCTGTCTCCTCGAGATCTTGTCCTTCAGTTTAGACACAAGGTACGCTTTCTTAATGCGGCTAATAAAGAACAGCAGCAGCATGATTTTTTTACATGGTAAAAATGTAGGTTGCATGATGAGCAACTGACCGCTAAGCATGTGCACACATACACTTCTTCATATTTTAAGGTCCAGACTCTCTGCTGTACCTAGGGGGTGCTGCTAAGGAGCTGGATACAGCCTCCTGGGACTTTCTGGCCTCAGATGCAGGTTGGTGCAACCTGGGGGTTGTTGTTTGAAGGACCATATACCATCTGGAGATATGTTCCAGCCACTCACCCTTCCTGCCACCACACACTACCCATATTTCCTTGCCAGGAGTTGTGGGGAGGGAGGTGTAGCAACCTGCTCTGTCCTTGTTAGGGATTCCCTCTTTCCTCCCTCTCCCTCCCCTACTAGAAGTATCTCTAGTAGGCAAGTTTCAAGTACTCTTCACTTCCTTTATGCATATATCACAAAAAAACACCCACCAAAAAAACCCCACATGCACCAAGGAGTAGGAGATGGTAGTGCCACCCCACTTAACCCTGTTATCCCGGTGGTTAGAGGATTTACGTAGGATGTGTGAGACTCTGTTTCAGATTCCCACTCTGCCTGATAGGAGCAGGTCTTGAACCTGACTCTCCCACATCTTGGGCAGCTGCCCTAACTGCTGGACTATAGAGTCATTCTCATTCTCTCTATGGCTGAATGAATATTTAGTTGTTTTTTTGTAAAGTGAATCAGCTTCAGTAATAGAGATTGAGAGAAATTTGCCTCAGACTATACCATAGTGCAGTGGTTAGAGCACTCCCTCAGAAGGTGAAGACCTGGGTTTATGTGTCCCTGTTCTTCACAAGCAGAGTGGGGATTTGAGACCAGGCCATCCTCCTCCTGGGTAAGTGCCCTAATCAC
This sequence comes from Chelydra serpentina, assembly GCA_037349315.1. Classification (NCBI taxonomy): domain Eukaryota; kingdom Metazoa; phylum Chordata; order Testudines; family Chelydridae; genus Chelydra; species Chelydra serpentina. Next base: position 4,026,621 of record JBAIAC010000032.1, read on the forward strand.
TGGGCTATTGTGTAAATTGTGGGGATTAGGAATGCTTAGAGCAGTGGTGGGCAGCCTGCAGGCCGCATGTGGCCCATCAGGGTAATCTGATTGTGGGCTGCGAGACGTTTTGCTGATGTTGACCATCCGCAGGCACGGCCTCCCCCGCAGCTCCCAGTGGCTGTGGTTCGCAGTTCCTGGCCAATGAAATAGCTACGGGAAACATCTTTAATGAAAGATGAACTTACGTATATTACACACATACGCAGGCTGCCCACCACTGCTCTAAGCATTCCTAATCCCCACAATTTACACAATAGCCCAGTGATTAGGGCACTTACATGTAAATGTGTAGGTTTTTTCCCTGTTTGTTAGTCACCCACCATGTTAATTTTCCCTTCTTATTTTGCAGATCTTAATTCTTTTTAAATTGATTCTGCTAGAGAAAAAGGTAGGGTCTGTGGGATGAAGGGGAGGATTGAAATGGAGATGTAATTGTTTATATGATGCTATAGAGCGTATATTAGTTAAAGATAAATGCTACACTAAGTATGTCTGGAGTAAAACCCAATGCTCAAGTATATTTACATGCAGGTATAAATAAAACTGGAAAACTTTATCCCCTTGATTAACTGGTGTGAGTAGGGAAATTTTCATAATAGTTTTTAAGGGATGGAGGTGCATATCACGAAAAGCCACTGCGTACAAATTATAATGAGAAATGGTCAACTGCATAAGGGAATGGATGGGAAATATCAGGACCTAAATAGTGCCCTCACCATTGTAGAGTGAAAATTCTTAGTGCATAAGGTCCAGCAAAATAGAACTTCATTTAAACATAAAATAAATAGTAATATAAATATCAAAGGAAGCCAGCTTTAGATTTTTTCAAGTTTTAGATTTTTGTGAATTGTATGGATACTTAGCTGAAACATATTTAGTATCCAAGGTCATGTCTCTCTAGTCATGTTAACTTTGATTCACAGTAAATAAAAATAAATATTAAAATAAGTAAGTCAGCCTACTTTAAATCCACAGAGAAGTGTAAGTCTCAATTATATTTTTCTTCAGGCTATCTTACTGCCTAAAAGAGGTGCTGTCTTGGCAATTTAAGAGGAATCTGGAACATGTACAAACAGATAAGAAATAGAAACAAAAGAGTACCAATTTGTAAATTCAAATGTTGGGTCAAGATCTTTCAGTAAAGTGACTGAATATCAGCTCACAAATACAAGACCACAGGGATCTTTTTTTCCTACAATGTTTATTTTCATGTTAAAAGTAAAAATCTTACTTTGCTCCCCCAATGAACAAGCTAAATAATACGTTCATCTCCTTGACAGAATGACTTGAAATTGCCTTTATAGGACAACTATAAAAAATCATTCATTGAAGGGCAGGAAGTAATATCAACAAATCCGACATGAGCACAGTTTTTATCAAGGTTGCACAAAAGAAATCAGAAGTCAAGAAATGCATATATTAAGATTGCATGCACAATCTTAACTCTGTCCTATATGCATCGTGATAGCTTATAATTACTTAAATATAATACCACATTTTTTCTACGTCCTCAAGCCTTTTCTGTACAAGAAGAGTGTGCTATTTTGTCTAAATCAATTTAAAAAATTGATCTAGTCAAATCAGCTCAAATCTCTAATGTAGATACACTTAAACCAGTTTAACCCTTGTTTATACAGATTTTTGCTTCAGTTGGTAACTTAATGACTCAGTCAACCAATATAAGCAAGGGTAAAACTGGTTTAAGTGTCTGTTTTGGGGCTTTTCCACTGTTTTAACTAGATTTATTTTAAGTAATTTAAGGTTGTAGAAAAAGTATTTTGGAAAACACGATAGCGTAATTAGACTGGAAATGCCTTCATAGAAGTGGGTAAAACTAAGATTCGATGTGCAGCCTTAACGGGAGTATTTTGTACTATTATTTTCATTGCTTAGCCTTGCTACTTTAACATTCTTTCAGTGTAGTTTTTTAAAATATATATTTCTAGTTTTAAAATAACTAATTGTTTAAGAACATGAGAATTAGTGGCCATATGTGAGGTTTGGGTGTTTTAAGCAATTCAGGTCCAAACCCGTCAATTGGATTCAGTAGCATAGATTCCTTTGACCAAATGAAGCCGCACTGCTTTCCTCTGGGCTATGTAAAGTCAAAGGCATCTGCCCTGCCAGGCCTGATTGCATGATCGAGATCCCAGTATCTCATTGTGTACTTTTTCATTTGCCAAAGCTGACCTGTTGAGTTTAATTCCAAAAAAGTCAGTAGCAGTGCTACCTGGTAATCTTAGCAACGGTCTCAGAGTACACCAAAAAGCCTGTCAGTTTAAAATTGTGTATATAAATCCTACATTTATTGTGTTATATACAACATTTAGTTTCAGTAATGATGGGGTGGGGTTTTTCACTTTCCATATCTACACTGGTCTGTTGAATAGTTTCCCAAATATTTCAAAAGTCTACTACAAATATTTTGAACTTTAGAATTAAAAATAATTGTTTCACTTTACATTGATACAAGAAATGTTTTAGAAACCGCCTTCCCTATTTGATTTAAAAACTGATTATGGTAGCATTTCATAATTGCAGCTTAACATTCTAGTTACATAGTACTGAGCTATAATTCCATTCTGAAGCTGTACAAACCACAAGACACACATTCACAGGAAGAATGGAGAGAGAAGCTTCCCCAGCCATGCTCAAATGACTCAAACACATGAGTCTAGTTTGAAAAAGCTGGACATCTATTGAGTAAACGTGAGAATTCTTTCTGAATTTACAAAGAAAAAGTGAACCATGGCATCTTCAAAGAGAGAGAGAGCACACTGTTTTCCTGTACTGCCTGCTTCCGAACAGCTGCTAAGGTTCCAAAATAGTTGTGGGGAAATCTGTACAGTCAAAGACCTTAAACATACTAAGCCAGTATGCTCAATAATGCCACCCATTCTTGATCAGAAAGATGCCTTTTGTTCTGTGGCTCAACTCCCATTAATCCATGGGTTGAAGCTAGGGTGACCAGAGAGCAAATATGAAAAATCGGGACGGGGGTGGGGGGTAATAGGAGCCTATATAAGAAAAAGACCCAAAAATCGGGACTGTCCCTATAAAATTGGGACATCTGGTCACCCTAGTTGAAGCCTGTCCCACAGGTAGGAGGAAGCATGTCTCAAACTCCCAACTACTGCTGGGTTGAGACACCACCTCCAGATGGTGGCCATTTGGATATTTATTGCCAGGATCACGCTATTTCCTGGCTTGTCACAGGGGGAAAGGGAGTCAATGTGCACCCAGACATACTAAAGGAAAAAACACACTAGAATTATGGAAAGCACTAACCCTAAATATATAACGTACCATGCCACAAACAAAACTTTGGCCATGTTTGGGAAGAAGAGGTATTCCTTCACATGGATGGGTTTTTAACACTGTTCTGACTGCCTGATTAGGGCAAGTCTCCAGTCAGCTAAAGGCAATGTGGCATCGCTCCCGTTCTTCAACAGTGAGCACCAGCGAGGACCAGATTGATTGAATTGCAAAAATGACTGTCTGCAATCATTAAGATTGTAGCTAGTCATTCTTACCGCCCCTGAAACTGATCCAACCAACCAGTATAAGATTGAATCATCCAAGTATAGTAAATGCTTTGTTATGTCTTCTCTTTAAATATTTATTTGAATAAAAATGTTATGGGGACTTTTATCGAAGTGAAATTCTCCATGAACTGATTTAAAAAAACTTTTTTTTAGATAGATATAGGCATTAGATGTACTCAGATTCTCTTGTTTGTTTGTTTGTGTTTGTTTTTCTCTCTGACTTAAGCTGTCCTTTTAATTTTCCCTTCATCCCCCTGCACACAGGTGTTGTTTTATATTTCTCCAGTAAATAGACTGGTGGGAGCACTGATGACTGTCTTGTCTCTCTTTCCTGGTAAGTAAAAGCAGGTTTTGGCTGTTTCTTTCTTGCGTAATTTCTGTTCATAACTGAAATTGACAGTGATATATTGGGGGTGGGGGGGAGACTTATGTGACACGGGGGCTGTGTTGGTATATTGCCAGAGTACAATAGCCACAATGAATTCACACACAAAGCTACGTAATATTTTTATGAAGCACACATGCACACAACCTGATAACACTTGATATTTATGGAGTGCTCCTTACCTTAGTAATAAGAAACTAAGTCTATTTTATCTCTGGGGGCTGCATATTGGGCACCCTTGATATGTCAGTGAATAAGAAATCATTGGTTCTGTGTTCCTGCCAAATGTTTATCGAACTTTAAATAACCCTTGCCAAGGCAGAAGGTCAGTGCTGATTCATTTGGGCCGAAGTCATAGGCGCCGACTCCATGGGTGCTCCGGGCTGGAGCACCCATGGGAAAAAATGGTGGGTGCTGAGCACCCACCGGTGGCCCACCCCCAATCAGCTCCTCTCCCACCCTCCACCATCTCCTGCCCACCACAATCAGCTGTTCCGTGGCGTGCAGGAGATGTTGGAGTGGCAGGGGAGGAGCGAGGGTGGGGTGCACCCGGGGGAGGGGGTGGAACGAAGCAGAGCAGGGGCAGGAAGAGGCAGGGCGGGGGTGGGGCCTTAGGGGAAGAGGTGAAGTGGGGTCAGGGCCTGGGGCAGAGCGGAGGTCGAGCAACCCCCAGCACGTTAGAAAGTCGGCACCTCTGCCAGAAGTGGACTGGATTTTTAAAGTGGCAGCGAAAATGCATGACACTTTTGTTTTGATATACTAAAAAGCATTTCCTACTTTGCCATTATCAAAAATCACTAAAATCTTTGGTGAGATGATATTGTGTATGTGTTTGTCCTCCAGGTATGATTGAACATGGTCTTACTGACAGTTCACAGTACAGACCAAGAAAGAGTGTATCAGAGGATACTGGCCTGCAGGAAGTTACTCCCCCTTTAGATGATTATGTTTCTGTGTCTGCTGCTGACATTTCAAATACAAACTCAGGAATGGGTGAGGAAGGCAGGAAGCTATTGGGAAACCATGTGCGGGAGGCTCAGAAAACAGATGTGCCTTTATCCCATTCTGAAAAGAATTGCAATGGATCACAGTCCTCCAATGGCACTGGACATTTGAAACCTCCTTCACGCACTTCGCCAGAGTCTTCTGAAAGCGACTGGGAGACCTTGGATCCTAGTATTTTGGAGGATCCCAACCTGAAAGAAGGAGAACATGAAAATATGACATCAGAACAGACTGAAATCCTTTCAAAGGAATGCACGACCTCGGAAAGCCCTCCAATTACTGTGCAACCTCAGGCTAAAACAGGACATGTGGTTCTTGTTCCAGGACTGATATCGGGGTTGGAGGAGGACCAGTATGGCATGCCGTTGGCTATTTTTACTAAGGTAAACATTTTGATAATTATACTTAGTAAATATTTACCAACACTTTCAGGCCTAAGTTTTCAAAAGTGACTAGCAATTTGGGGTGCCCAACTTGAAGCCTGTTTAAAGTATTGCTCCATATTCAAGTGCAGACTCTGACAAGTGACTTTGTTTTTGTATAATAAAAACACCCCACTTTCCTGGATGTATTTTCCACCCTACATGCATATGCACTACTTCCCATGATTTATAACTGTTCAGTTTATTTTTCTGTCATGTTGTTAACAGGCACTCCTTGCATAACTTGCAGACACTCCTTGATCAACTAGCTGCAGACACAAACAGCTTGTCCTAGATGAGCCCCCCCATGTATTGTTTCTGTTTTACTTCTGAAGAACTTGGAAATCTTAATTTATTTAGTAACTTCTTAATTAATAGAAAGGATTGTTGTTTAAGTACAAGAGTTTCTAATGTAATTATAAAATTTGATAACACAAAGATGTGGGAAATACTCATTTAGGGTGTGTTACTATGTATCCCATCCATTTAGGCTTTTCCTAAAGTTCTCTTTGCTGTAATACCTAAGCACTTGCTAGACAAATCTGCAAGATAAGGTCCCCAATGGACATCATGGAGTTTTTCATTTTTCTTTCTATCTTTGATAAGGCGGCATTACTTGAGGAATATCTGTTTAAAAAAAAAAATGTTCAGCCCATTTGTTTCATGTAAGAGGGTTATGTGTTTGTTCTGGCTTTAAAGTAGTCCTTTTGTTTGCATTACATGTTACCCTCTACTGGGGATACCTTGCTTTGCTTGCAGCACTGAGCTGACTAACGGCAAACATGACTCAGCAAATTAAACATTAAACACACTTACACCTAGCACAGATTTTACTCCTACTGCAGTTGGAAATAAGTAAGGCTAAGTTTTTGTCATAGATATTTTTAGTAAAAGTCATGGACAGGTCATGGGAAATAAACGAAAATTCACGGCAGCCCATGACCTGACCTTCACTAAAAATATCCCAGACAAAAGGGATAGGTGGGTTCAGCATCCACTGCTGCTGGGGCTCCTGGATCCCCCACCGATGCGGTGCGTGGGAGCGCCGAAGTCCCCCTGCCCCCGGGGCTGGGCTGCTGTGGGGTCCCCTCGCCTGGGCAGCTGGTAGCTGCAGGGTCCCCCAGCCGCTGGCCCTGGCTGCAGCTGTGGTTGGGCAGCTCTGGGGAGTCCCAGCTGCTGGCTGCCACTGGGCAGGTGCAGGGAGTCCCGCCGGCTACGGCTGGGCAGCTGCACAGGGTCCCGTTGGCCGCCCGCCACAGCTGGGCAGCATTGGGGGCTGGGAGCTGCAAAGGTGGGGCTGGATGGGAGCTCCAGCCCCAGGCCAGAAAATGTCACTGAGGTCAATGGAAGTCACTGATTCCGTGACCTCCGTGACATAATCGTAGCCTTAGAAATAAGTTATAGAGAAAGTGTTTGTGTGAGACACACATCCTATTTGTGCGCTTGAACCTTGAAACAAAACAAAACTAACAACTGGCAGTGCTGAATCACAGCACAGTGACTTGCTGCAGCAAAAGACCCCAAAAGGCTGGTCTCTGGACTCTTGTAAATTGGCGTGTCTCATCATTTACAAAGTGATCAGGCAGCAGAGTCCCCTGGCAAAAGATCCACTTAGGCCATGTCTACACTACCACTCATGTTGGCAAAACTTATGTCGCTCAAGGGTGTGAAAAAACCACACCCCTGAGCGACATAAGTTACGCCAGCATAAGTAGTAGTGTGCACAGCGCTGTGTCGGCAGGAGTGCTTTTCCCGCCAACATAGCTACCGCCGCTCACTGGGATGGTTTAATTATGTCGAAAAGAGAGCTCTCTCTCCTGTCGGCATAAAGCGGCTACACGAGAGATCTTACAGCGGCGCAGCTCCATCGATACAGCTGTGCCACTGCAAGTTCTCTAATGTAGACAGAGCCTTAGTTATGGAGTCGAAGGAATGCAGTCAACTCAAAAATAAATTTTCATCTGAAAATATTGTATCTAACAATTGTGACAAGCAACCTTAAGCTTGCTAGAGTAGAAGGGGAGAATTTTCTCATTTATTATGTGTATTTACTGGCTTAATTCTTTTGTTGATGGGCATTGTCTGTCTCACAATACCCCTCTAGGGGTCTTCTGGCTTAGAGAAAAGTGTGGAGTTTTCAAACTTCATTGCACCGCGACCTCCTTCTGACAACAAAAATTACTACACAACCCCAGGATGGGGGACTGAAGCCTGAGCCCCGACACCCCTGGTGAACACACACTCATATTTCAGCATCGTCCTTTGCAGCTATACTCTGACATTCTCTGCATGTTGACAGAGCCTTGAGATGAGTTATGTCAGATATCTAAAGGGTTTTTTTAAATATTTCGTGAATGTAGATGGGAAATCATGGTAAATATCCAATCCTTTTAAAAATGGCTTTTGTGATGGGAGTTGGGACTGATGTTGATGACTTTATATCAATGGCTTTTTAGGGACTAATGGAACTGCTTAGAATATCTTAAACTGGTAGTCATAGAATTAAGTTGTTTTTATTAAACTGCTCTGAGTGTTCTGATCCCGTTGGATCAGTGACTTATATTAGAAGCAACATGTAAAATTGCCCAAAGCTAACAGCTGAAATGCTACCGTCTCTGTACTGCCATAACTCATAATAAGAAAAAGCTCTTTATCAGTGATCCACAATTAGATGCTTGACGAAAACAAAAGTGTCAACCTTCATGGTGCTGTGCAAAGCAAACTCTGGCTCTAGCGGACGGATGACCAGGGATGCAAATTACATAGCCAAAGATTTGCCACAGAAAACTCAATCTTTGATGTTTCAGAGTTAAAATTTAAGGAATGTCAATACAAGTGACTTGAAGCTGCAATCATGCCAACTAACATAGATATATAGAGGCCCTAGGAAATGACAACCAAATGCAGAGACACAAGGTGGATGAGAAAATATCTTTTATTGCACCAACTTCTGATGGCAAGTGAGACAAGCTGTCAAGCTTACACACAGCTCTTCTTGAGGGCAGGTTTACACTTAAAAGGTTGCATCGGCGCAGCTGCACTGCCTTAGCCCTTTAATGAAAATGCTGTATGCCGACAGCAAAGAGCTCTCCCGTCAGCATAGTTAATCCACCTCCCTGAGAGGCGGTAGCTATGTAGATGGGAAAAGCCCCCCTACCGACATAACGCTGTCTGCACTGGGGGTTAGGTCAGTATAACTACGCCACTCGGGGATGTGGATTTTTCACACCCCTGGTTGATGTAGTTATACCAGTGTAAGACTGTAGTGTAGACCAGACCAGAGTGTCGCAGCTAAATAAAAGATGGAACAGATTGTTTAGCATAAGTAGTTAACACATATTTCAAGGGACTGTGAAGAGGCCCATTAACACCCCTCCAGTCACTGGGAGGAAAAGAAAGGAGTGGGGGGAAAGCAGATGTGGAGGGATTAGTAGTGGGGTATAGACTGTTGTAATAAGCCTCCAACCCACAGTTGACACCGCCTTCAAATGCAGCAAATGCAATCGAGACTGCCACTCTCATGTGGGGCTCTATAGCCACAATAGACGCTGCACAACCATCAACTAAACGTTCCCCATGGGCGCATATCCATCGTCTCTCGAGACTAATGGATGCCAACAAAAATAAGCTATAAATCCGGTGTCTGTATTCAGTCCTTGATTTTTAGTGTCTAACAAAGTTATGAATTTAAGCACCTAGGCTTGTCTTTTAAAGTGTTGTGCAGGTTACCTTTGAGGATGAGGACTGAGCGGTCAGATACAGAGCGATTGCTTTGTGAAAAGAGTTCACCAACAGGTTATGTGGTGTTTTTGTCTTTTATCATTTTCCCGTATGAGTTCATTTGAGAGCTTAGTGATTGTCTGGTTTCAGCCACATAGTTATTATTGTGGGGGCATTTAGTGCACTGAATGAGGTACACCACATGTTTTGAAAAGCATGAGTAGATCTTGAAAAGTGTGTTGTGGGGGGGTGTTGATCATTGTAGCAATGAAGATATGTCAGTTGTTCTGCAGGGTCTGGTGCTGCTTTGAGTTGGTGTGTCCTGGTTTGTGAGCAGTTTGCTTCTGAAGAGGGAGAGGTTGGGGGGGTTGTTTGTTTGAAGGCCAGAAGAGCAGGTTCAGGAAAGATTTCTTCCAGCCTGGAGTCCCCATTAAGTAGGGGTTGTAGTTGTTTGATACCCTGTATGGGTTCCAGTGAGGGCTGATAGGTGACAACTAGGGGTATGTGGTCAGAGAGGTGGTTTTATTTCTGAACTGAAGCAGGTTCTCTCGGGGTATTTGGGTGGCCTGTTCCATGATGCAATCTACTTCTCTGGTGGAATGTCATTGTTTTGTGAAGGCGATTTTAAGTGTGTTAAGGTGTATATCCCAGACTTTCTCTTTGGAGCATGTTCTGTGGTATCTCAGTGCCTGACTGTAGATAATAGATTTCTTGGGGTGCGTGGAGTGTTTACTGGATCTGTGAAAGTAGATGTGATGATCTGTGGGTTTCTTGTATATTCTTGTAGAGGGTTCCATTGTTGAAGCTGATTTGTGGTATCCAGGAAGTTGATGCTGGTATGGGAGCGTTCCAGAGAGAGTTTAATGGATAGGTTGTGATTGTTGAAGTTGTGGTAGAAATTTGAGGGAGTTTTCATTGTCTTTTGTCCAGAGGATGAAAATATCATTGATGTATCTCAGGTATATCATTGGTTTAATGATAGACAAATGATTATACCTGGGATACATCGATGATATTTTCATCCTCTGGACAGATGACTGAATAAAATGGTAAAAGACAAAAATACCACATCACCTTTTCACAAAGCGATCCCTCTATATCTGAGCTATCAGTCCTCATCCTCAAAGGAAACCTGCACAACACCTTCAAAAGACACTGCATTTATGGTTTATTACAACAATCTATACCCCACTAACAACCTCCTGCCAACTGCTTTCCTCTCTTTCCTTTCCTCCCTATGACTGGAGGGGTATTAACAGGCCACTTCACCTTGAATGGTCCCTTGAAATATATGTTAACTACTTATGCTAAACAATCTGTTCCGGCTTGTGTTTAGCTGTGACACTCTGAGTAAATTTCCCGGACCTGAAGAAGAGCTCTGTGTATGCTCGAAGGTTTGTCCCTCTCACCACCAGAATTTTGACCAATGAAAGATATTATCTCACCTACTTTCTGTCTCTAATATCCTGGGGTTGACATGGCTACAACAACACTGCATACAAGCAAATGCAAAGTCATATTAACTTTATTTCAATTAGAAATACCAGTTTAAAGGGGGAAATCAGTGGTTTTTTCATTTGGTGAAAGGACAAAATCACTAGTGGGGAAAAAATCTTGAAGATTTTAAGATGGGTTTTTAAATGGAGAACTAAACAATTTAAATGTAGCTGACAGTATGGTTTTTAATGTTTACCTTCCATCCTACAAAGGCACTCTCTCATTCAAGTTTAGCTAATGAAATCAAAGCAGAGGACTGGAAATTTCAGATATATTCACCAATTCACCAATTTCTAGTGATGAACATCCTTCAGTAACTTCTAGATCGGGGTGGGCAAACTACGGCCCATGGGCTGGATCCGGCCTGTGGGATTGCCACCCCTGGAATTGAACAGCTGGAATTGGGCTAGAGTTTCAAGGGGTACACTGATTCTATTTTAAAATGAAAATTATAATGCTTCCAGCTGTATCACTAGAATGTGGGTGTAACCTACATCAAAGACTTAGATTTTAGACTTTTTTTAAATAGCAAATTTTCCTGGAAAGCATTGGTATAATTAGTATCATAAGGACACAGTGGTTAAAAAGCACAGAACATCGTCTTTTTCTCCTGCTGCTTTTTTCTTTATTTTTAAGCAGGCATGCACATGCTCACAAAACGTTATCCCTGGTGCCTGAAAGTCTGTCCCTGAAAAACATGGATAGCAGCAGTGCAAGAGTGTCTAACTGTCCTGGCAGTGTACCTGAGCCCTGCCAGAAGAAACTATGCTGTGGAAGAGAGGATAGTCTGCCTGTCCATTCAGTTCTTGTCCTCTTTACTGTGCATGCCAAGGACATGAGAACTGGATTGAGACCACCAAACTCATTTCACATTTGTCAACTCTGTTACCATCTGAAGGCTGTTTGGGCTGGATTTCAAATAGTCACCTAAGGGCTGGTCTACACTAACCCCCTGTGTCGAACTAAGATACGCAACTTCAGCTACGTTAATAACGTAGCTGAAGTCGAAGTATCTTAGTTCGATCTTCAAAGCACTTACCGCGGGTCCACACGCGGCAGGCAGGCTCCCCCGTCGACAGCGTTTACTCCTTGCGGCGAGCAGGAGTACCGTTGTCGACGTCACGCACTTCTGGGATCGATTTATTGCGTCTAGACACGACACGATAAATCGATCTCAGAAGATCGATTACTTGCCGCCGAAGCAGCGGGTAAGTATAGACGTACCCTAAGTGTGAAAGCCGCCTTAAGCCATTACCAAGTATACTCCATTTCTGTGTAACCTGATTTGCTTAATGTAGCAAACCAACTTCAGACTCCAGTGGCAGTGTGGCTAGGAACGTGGTACAGAGCAATAATCAGGTTTTTTCTCTCTGTGTGGTGGTGGTCTTGCTTTTGTTTAGCTCTAGATAGGCCTGTGGAGCTGGGTAAGTAGAGTAAAATGGGTTTTGGGGGTGTGTTTTGCCCTTCCCCTTTTCTTACTAATCATTTAACATTTCCATTATCTTAGGGTTACCTTTGCTTGCCATACATGGCACTGCAACAGCATCACCTCCTCTCTGATGTAACAGTCCGTGGCTTTGTTGCGGGAGCCACCAACATCCTGTTCCGTCAGCAGAGGCATCTAAGTGATGCAATTGTGGAAGTATGAATTTTCTTCTTAAAAACTTTTTAAACTTAAAAAGTGGTTGCCTTATGCACGTGTTTAAGTCAAAATAAGAGCCTTTGTTTACTAATGAAGTTGTTAAATACATTATTATTTTTATTATTTGTATTGTGTTGGTACCTAAGAGTTCCCGGCATGGACCAAAACTCTACTGTCGTAGGCTCTGTACAAACACACAACAGAAAGATAGTTTCTGCTCCAAAGAACTTACCTGCACACTATCTTTTAAAAGAGTTTTTGTCAAAAAACAATGTATACAAAAATATTCCTAAGCTTTCAGTTAGGTTCACTGAAATTTTCTGTACTTTGTTTAAAGTGAACAACCGAACAAGTTTTCATGATGTGTGTTCAGTTAACTATCTATGTCCTATGCTATGAGCTTGTCTATCAAAGAAAATTGACTGATCAACTGTGTCCACACACAGAGCTATTCTGGAATAGCTGTAGTGCTGTAAATTCACACCCTATCTTATTCCAGAACAACTTCACTGTGGAGACAAGCCCTTAAATACAATAGAGATGGAAAACTTTCACCCTATGATGCTAGAATTCTGTATACTTTCATTTATCTAAGTTATTAAGCAGGAAAACCTTAACTTTGTTCACTTTCAAAAATATTAATACGTTTCGGGTGTAATACATTATATCCAGTGTTTACACTTTATAGAATATATTTTAAAGCTCCATATGACTCCTTGTTAGTCGTGGTTTATTTTTCTCATAGTGAACTTTCATGGCTGCCTAATAAAATCTTAAAAACAAATGTTTATAATTGAGAAACAGACAGTTATGGTCTTCCTCAGATTTATGTACTTTATATTTAAGTGGCAATAAAAAATGCTCAAACAGAAAGCCGTAGATGCCCTAAGAATTAAGTTTACAATTGCATAATGATGACCACCCAACAACATTAAAAAATTATATGCAGGTAGAAAATTAACTCAGCCAGCCAATAAATCAAAGTCTTAGAAAAGAATCTCTAGGAACATACCCTATAGGAATGTACCCAAAGTCCTGACAAAGAGCTTCTGCAGCTTTTGCCAGGAAGTTCATCAAGTTCAGGCTACTTCAAACCATCATTTCATATCTGAGAACAGTTGAAGCATAATTTGGTCATCAGTTTTCCTTACCTTTGGTTGTGGTTGTGGTTGTACGTGGGTATGAATTAGTACAGGTTATATATGCTGAAAGTCTTATTTAGACTGTTTTTCCCCTTGCGATTATTTCAATCAGATAGAGGAAGCCCTTGTCCAAATCCATGATCCAGAACTCAGGAAGATCCTGAACCTCACAACTGCTGACCTGAGATTTGCAGATTACTTGGTGAAGCATGTAACTGAGAACAGGGATGATGTTTTCCTCGATGGCACCGGCTGGGAGGGAGGAGACGAGTGGATCAGGGCTCAGTTTGGTGCCTATCTTCATGCATTGCTTGCTGCTGTGCTGCAGCCAGGTAAATTCTGGTAACCTCTTTAGGATGGGCAGGGGATACTGGATGCATAGTAAACAATTGCTGCATTGCATTTTCAGCTTGGCTCATACTCCTCCTTTATTTCAGTTGAAAATTTTCTTTCTTTTAATCCCTTGACCATCTTCATTAATTTCTTGCTTTATTCTATGTTGTTAACTCTCAATGATTTAGCGATTATTCTAGTCCCCCTTTCTTCTCTTCTCTTGGGTATTTGTGTTAATTTCCATTACATTCTCCTCATAAATAGAAGTACTTGAAATTTATACATGCAGACATCCTGCTAATTTAGTGTCTCTTTGTGAACTTTAGCTATTCCCAATTGTTTATGAAGAATTTAAACAGCTAACTCTAAATCTTTTAGGAAAAGTTCTGTTTGCCCAGTATTAATCCTTTTAATTGTCCTCCCCTTCATAATTATTCTCAGTTGACTGTCTGTCAACCAATTTTGTGTCCACTCTGATATTCCTGAGCAAATACTGTATTAAGCTTCACTTCAAACAGAGATATATTATGTCCTCTGTGTTCTCTGTATCTGCCAGCTTTGTACTTTTATTTAAGATGACTAACCGTTTGTGGCATAACATGCTTTTCATGAACCCCATGATAGATTTTACTTTTCCCTTCTGAATATTCTGGATTGATTTTCTGTATTTGTAAATATATTGCTAAAGGGACATTAACATAATACACCTGTAGTATATGATGGTTGTTCATTAATTCACACTTTAGTAACTCTCAGCTTCACCCTCAAATTGAATTTGAAGTTTAATGTAGTACAGTAAAACAGGGTTCTGCTGTTAGGGCAAGATCAGTACAGATGATGTCACTTGTTCCCTGCTGTTGGGTAATGCCTTGCAACAGAGCTAGGCCACTTACCTTCCCTTTCAGATTCTCATATGGTGGCACAGTGCAGTTTGGGTTCATGATATGGGGATGTTTAACAGCTTGATATAAAAAAAAAATCAAAATACAGTTTTATTCATATTAGTGATATTTTTAAAAAAACCCTAAGTTGTATCTAAACTAAGTTGTTGGTGTTCCTTTAAATGAATTTCTTGGTTGTCTGAACTCCATTTTCCTTTCCTTAACTCTTTTTGTGTTGGGCAGTGTCATTTTTTGAAACCCAAAATAATGAGCTTGTTGCTTTGCTAATGTTTATGGAACTGGAACCCCATGTTCTCTGATTGACAAGAATCAAGGAAATTTCTGTTTTCTTTCAAAATCTCCCTTTCATTTCTTCTTTTACATCCTCAGTGCATTGTTACAGGTTCACTCACCTTCTGTCTTTTATTCTTCAGACAATGAGAAGATATTGTCAGACTTCGGAACAGCCTTTGTAGCAACTTGGAAAAATACACATAACTACAGAGTGTGGAACAGCAACAAGCATCCTGCTCTTGCAGAGGTAAATTCTAGGTAAGAAACCAAGTTCAGAAATAAGGGGGGGAATACAGATTTTATTGTGCTCTTCTTATATGGAATCAGAGAGCTTTTGTGTGGGATGTTACAAGGTTCTCTTTCATTGCTCCTCCCTACAGCCTATATGAGGCAACTCTGGGAAACTTTGAGATATTCAGGACTGAACTGCTGTAAAGATTCTGGAGGTACCTCCTTTTCTTCAGACCAGGGTGGTGCAGTCTCTCTCATTACTAGTACCTGACTGAGATTGTGGGGCATAGATCAGAAGAAGCTTGCTAAAGCTCTGACTAAAGGCAGCAGTGAAGCTGGTAGGAAGTCTCTGAATAACTTTGAGAGTTGACTGTCCTCATGGGGGGAGGGTAAGTGTGCGGAGGCTTCATCCACCTTTCCTTAGAGGTTTACAGTCTGCTGGTTCCTGTGGATTTTTGATTGCGTCTATATTTCCAGGGAGTAGTAGTGGCCAGGATCATTTGACAGCAGTGTTGTTGGTTCAGAGGTTATATTCTTTCCTTTTTAAATGTAGACTTTGCCATAGTTTTTATGTCTTTTTCACTTTAAACTTGGACTCTGCAAATGTGCTGTACTTGAGGTTTCATTTGAAGAAAACTCAGCAGCTTCAGGTAGTACAGAATATGGCAGCAAGCTGCATAGAGCTAGTTAAACCTGTACTCCATATGTTGCATTGGCTGCTGTTTGAGTTTAGTTTATGGCTTTTTTTTTTTTTTTTTTTAAATCTGCGAAGCCCTACATGGCTACCTGAGACGACATTTCTCCCATTATGCCTCATCTTGTCAACGGGAGGAGTGTCTCAGCTGTCAGCTTTTATGAGGGTTGAAAAGAAGATGAAACATGTCTAGTTTGTAAATGGATGGCAGATTGCAGGTGATTCGTCAAAATCCTACAACTGAATCACAACCGGGACATGTATAACTAGATATTTTCTTTGTTTCAGTGGAGGACAACCAGTAAATAAAACCATGCTGTTGTTTTCATTATGGAAAAAATGAGAAAATTAAAACACTATATTTTTCCCCTTCCAGCCACCCATTCCAGGGCCAATACTCTGTATCAGATGTAAAGTTAAGATTATCGCAGTAAGTATATAATACTTTGATATTTTATTGTCTGTTGCTAAACTGAGAATATGTAGATAAATCGAGATTCTTTTAAAGATATGGGAATTGGCCCTCTTCATGAAATTATATGCTGCACTCTTTCTAAACTAGCAACATCTAAGGATGGGCAATGTGCCTGAGAGAGTGAAAAATATTGCCAGTGCATGACTGTCTTTTCATATGTGTACAATGCCTAGTGCAGTAGGTCCATGATCCTTTTATTGGGGCAACACAAATAATAAATAATTGATGGTTATATATAAACATATATAAACATGGTTAGAGCTGCATTTTCCATAATGCAATACCTCCTCCTGCTAACCCACTTATTAATGTTTACTTGTGAATATTGTAATCGACAACTTTTAAAACATTTCACGTACAATGATTTTTTTTCTGGTATATTTTTTTCTTTTTTTAAATTCTGGGCCAGATCTTCTGCATAGTGCCACTGATTTTTAAGTCAGCAGAGGATCTGGCCCTTTAAATCCAATGTGGTGCTACTGAAAATAAGGATAAAATTGATGCTTTGGGGTTCAATATTTGTGTCTCTGATTCAACTTTTTCAGTTTAATAATAGAAATATATTTTCTGTAACCTTCAGCTTTGAAAACTCAGCCTGGATTCTAGAATCAAGTTGTGTTCATTCCTGTTCTTGCATCCATCAACAGTAAAGATTCTTCAAGCCTAATTCTGCCCCCAGTTACACCTGTGTAACCCTATTATCTTCAGTGGAGTTTTATAGGTATAAATTCAATCTTGTAGTTGCAAGTTAACTATCAATTCTGATGCATGAGCGTCAATAGATAAAGCTCTCTTAGCTCTGTTGGTCCTTGAGTGCTTATACCGTAGAATCTCAGAATTACAAACACCAGAGTTACAAACTGACTGGTCAATCACATGCCTCATTTGGAACCAGAAGTACCAATTAGGCAGCAGCAGAGATGTTGGGGGGGCGGGGGGGAAAGGGCAAATACAGTACAGTACTGTGTTTAAATGTAAACTATAAAACAAAAAAAAGGGGGGGGGGTTTGGGGGAGTTATGAACGACTTCCATTCCCAAAGTGTTCATAACTCTGAGATTCTACTGTAGGTGTATAAAGTACTGAAACTTACTTTTAAACCTAAGAATGGCCATATTGGATCAGACTGATGGTCCATCTAGCCCAGTATCCTGTCTTTGACAGTGGCCAGTGCCAGATGCTTCGGAGGGAATGGACAGAACTGGGCAATTTTGAGTGATTCATCCTCTGTTGTCCAGTCCCAGCTTACGGCACTTGGAGGTTTAGGGACACCTGGAGCATGGGGTGGCATCCCTGACCATCTTGGCTAATAGCCATTGATGGACTGTCCTCCATGAACTTCTTTAATTCTTTGTACCCAGCCTTCACAACATCTCATGGCAACAATTCCACAGGTTGACCATGATTTGTCTGAAGAAGTACTTCCTTTTGTTTGTTTAAACATTTTGCCTATTAATTTAATCAGGTGACCCCTAATTCTTGAGTTATGTGAAGGAGTAAATAAAACTTCCCTATTCACTTTCTTCATACCATTCATGATTTTGTAGACTTCTATCATATCCCCCCTTCATAATCTCTTCGCTAAAATGAACAGTCCCAGTCTTTTTAATTTCTCCTCATATGGAAGCTGTTCCATAACCCTGATCATTTTTGTTGCCCTTTCCTGTAACTGTTCCAATTCTAATGCATCTTTTTTGAGACGGGGCGACCAGAACTGCACATAGTATTCAAAGTGTGGGTATACCATGGATTTATATAGTAGCATTATGATGTTTTTGTCTTCTTATCTATCCCTTTCCTAATGGTTCCTAACATTGTTAGCTTTTTTTGACTGCCGATGCACATTGAGTTGGATGTTTTCAGGAAACTATTCATGATGATTCCAAGATCTCTTTCTTGAGTGGTAACCGCTAATTTAGACCCATCATTTTGAATGTATAGTTGGGATTATTTTTTCTAGTGTGCATTACTTTGCACAAATCAAGTTTGAATTGCATCTGCCATTTTTCCACCCAGTCACGCAGTTTAGTGAGATCCCTTTGTAACTTTTTGGTCTCGGTTTTGGATCTCACTGTCTTGAATAAAAACCTTCAAATTTTTCCACCTCACTGTTCACCCCCTTTTCCAGATCATTTATGAATATGCTTAACAGCACACATCCCAATACAAATCCTTGGGGGATCCTGCTATTTATCTCTCTTCATTGTGAAAACCTGATCATTTATTTCTACCCTTTGGGTAGGTCTACACTTACCCGCTGCATCGGAGGTGACCAATCGATTTTCTGGGTTCGATTTATCGCGTCTTGTCTAGACGCGATAAATCGAACCAGGAAGTGCTCTCCGTCGACGCCGGTAATCCTGCTCCACGAACGGAGCAGGCGGAGTCGACGGGGGAGCCTGCGCGCCGCCGTGTGGACCAGCGGTAAGTATTTTTAAGTTCGAAATAAGATACTTCGACTTCAGCTACGTTATTCACGTAGCTGAAGTCGCGTATCTTAGTTCGAACTTGGGGGGTAGTGTGGACCAGCCCTTTGTTTCCTCTTTTAATGAGTTACTGTCCAGGAGAGGACCTTCCCTTTTATCCCTGACTGCTTAGGTCACTTAAGAGCCTTGTCAAAGGCTATGTCTACACTGTAACATAAATGCAGGGTTCCAACTCAGGCTCAAACCTAACCCCCCTTCCATCTACACACATATCGGACCCAGGACCCTAAAGGGGTCTGAACCTGAATCAGCCTCGTACCACAGGTACACCTATTGCTTTGCAGTGTAGATGCAGCCCACTGGACTCGTGTTCTTAGAGTCCACCAAGAGTATCCCACAGGCCAAGTTCCTTTATCCTCTAGACAGTCAAGTTTGATGGACAGTCAAGTTTGATGGACAGTCAAGTTTTCCCACTCTGCACCACAAACAAAGGGCTAGAGCCAGGGCCGACGAGAGGGGGGCCGGGGGGGAAGCCGGTACAAATTACCGGGGCCCGGGGCGGTCCGGACTATGTAAAGATTTGTAGCCGGTCCGCCCTTGCTGGGGGGCCCGAAAAAATGTTTTCACAGGGGCCCGAACCCGCTCTCGGAGGCTCTGGCTAGAGCGGCTACATTTCGGTGCAAAGAAGTCTGGGATATGGGTGGACTTGGGCCCACATAATACTGTGTAGATGCTGGATTCCCAGGCTGGAACCCAGAGTTCAACAATTCATAACTTGGGGTTATATGAGTTGCTCATAGATGCTCAAGCCCTAAGTTAACAAACCCAGGATCTGCTACCTCAAGTTCTACTAACCTTGGGCTTACATTGCAATGTAGACAAACACTGAAAGCCCAAGTATATTATATTGACTGTATCACCCTTGTCCACATGCTTGTTGAGTCCTCAAAGAATTCTAATAGATAGGTGAGGGATGATTTCCCTTTACAAAAGCAGTGTTGACTCTTTCCAAAAATATCATGTTTATCTATGTCTGATGATTTTCTTCTTTATTATAGTTTCAACCAATTTGCTTGGTACTGCATTTAGTCTTGCCAACCTATAATTGCCGGGATAATCTCTGGAGCCTTTTTAAAAAATACATGTTAGATTAGTTCTCCAGTCATCTGGTACAGAGGGTGATTTAGGCGATAGGTTACATAACACTGTTAGTAGTTCTGCAGTTTTATATCTGAGTGCCTTCAGAACTCTTGGGAGAATATCATCCGGTCTTGGTGACTTATTACTGTCTGTCAGTTTGTTTCACAACCTTCTGTAATGATACCTCAGTCTGGGACAGTTCTTCAGATATGTCACCTAAAAAGAATGGCTTAGATATGGGAATCTCCCCCCTGTCCTCTGCAATGAAGACTGATGCAAAAAAAAAAAATTTCATTTAGCTTCTCCACAACGGCCTTATCCTCCTTGCGTGCTCCTTTAGCACCTCGGTCATCCAGTTGCCCCACTGATTACTACTTCTGATGTACGGAATGTTTGTTTTTTTTGTTTGTTTTTGTTTGTTTTTTGCTGTTAGATTTTGTGTCCTTAGCTACTTCTTTTTCAAATTCTTTCTTGGTCTGCCTTCTTATACTTTACACTTGACTTGCCAGAGTTTATGCTTTTCTGTATTCCTCACTAGGATTTGACTTTCTATTTTTAAAGGATGTCTTTTTGCCTTTAACCATTTCTTTTACTCTGCTGTTTAGCCATATTGGATCCTCTTTCTCTTTTTTATTATTATTATTTGGTGTATACATTTAGTTTGAGCCTCCGTTATAGTGTATTAAAATAGTCTTCATGCAGTTTGCAGGCATTCCACCCTTGTGACTGTTCTTTTTAATTTTTGTTTAATGTGGTGTTTTTTTCAGTTTTATGTAGTTCACCTTTTTGAAGTTAATTGCTACTATGGTGGGTTTTTTTTTTTGCATTTCCCCCTCCCCCCATACGAATGTTAAATTTAATTATATTACAGTCATTATTACTAAGCGGTTCTGCTATGTTCGCCTTTTGGAGCAGATCCTGTGCTCCATTTTAGGACCATATTAAGAATTGCTTCTCCCTTTGTGGGTTCCAGGACAAACTGCTCCAAGAAGCAGTCATTTAATATGTCTAGAAATTGTATTTCTGCATCTCTTCTCGAGGATCATAGTTGAAATCCCTCATTAATATTGGATTTTCTACCTTTGTATCCTCTCTAATCTCCCTGAGCATTTCACAGTCACTGTCACCATCCTGGTCAAGTGGTTGGTAGTATATTCCTGCTGTTATACTCTTATTGTTCAAGCATGGAATTTCTATCCATAGAGATTCTATCGTAAAGTCTGATTCATTTAAGATTTTTACTTTATTTGACTCTATGCTTTCTTTCACATAGAGCAGAGCTTTCCAAACTGTGTCTCGTGACACGTTAGTGTGTCGGCAGCAGTGTGTAGGTGTGTTGCGGGGTGGCAGATGTGCTCCGCTCCCGGGCGTGCTTCGCTCCCCGGCCGGGGCGGCGGGCGTGCTCTGCTCCCCTGCGGCAGGGGGAGCGGGGCGGCGGGCATGCCGCGCTCCCCTCCGGCAGGGGGAGCGGGGCGGCGGGTGTGCCGCCCTCCCCCCCGGCGTTTTGGCGGGGCGGCGTTGTTGGGTGGGGCTGTGTTTCGGCCGGCGTTGGGGGGGGAGGCGGCACTTGGGGTTTTTTTTTTGTTTTTTTTTGCTTGGGGCGGCCGGCCCTGGGTACTGCGCATGCGCAGTATGTGTAATCCGGGCGGAATTGATTCCGCGTCACTTCCGGTGTGTCGCGAAATGATGCATGTCTATAAAATGTGTCACCAACATGAAAAGTTTGGAAAGCTCTGACATAGAGTGTCATTCTCCTACCAGTGTGACTTACTCTCTCAATCATATATATTTTATACCTTGGTATTAACACATCTCACTTCCTCATTCCACCAAGTTTCCATGATGTGGATTATATCAATATCTTCATTTAATGCCAGGCACTCTCGTTCACCCACTTTAGTATTGAGATTTCTAGAATTTGTATACAAGGATTTGTTCATTTTGTCAATATTCAGTTGCTTGCCTTTGTGTTATATATAAATGAGACTCTTATGTTTGACTCTTCCTCACTAGCTCCTACTTGTACTTTACCAACTTCTTTCCTATCCCCTTTACTTAGGATATAGAGTTTCCCCTTCAATAAATAGTAGGAGAGAGGTCCCAGAGGACAAATGTAGGCCGCTAGGTAAGAGATTAAAGCCTAGGACCTCCATGGTGGCACCCTCTGAAACGCTTCCAGTTCCACACACAGGGTCAGAAAGACAGGCAAAACTGCAGGGTCTCAATGCATGGATGAGACAATGGTATAGGGAGGAGAGTTTAGGTTTATTACAGGAAGGATGGGCTCCACCTAAACCAAAACGGAACCAGATTGCTGGCATGTAAAATTAAAAAAGTCGTAGAGGAGTTTTTAAACTAAGGGCTGGGGGAAAGCAACAGGTGCTGAGGAGCACACAGTCTGGATGGAGACATCCCACCGGCTCCTCCCCAGCACTGCACAGAAGGCTGTCTAAATGTCTCATGAGACATGCAACTTTTTTGCACCTGGTAGGCAATTTACCGTGTTGGTCTCCTGGTCATCACAAACCCAGCTATCTATATTTCTAATAATTGAATCCCCCATTACCATTACTGACTCTTCCTAGTAACTGGGGTTCCCTCCCTAGGAGGGGTATCCTCAGTGGCCTATAGACAACAAATAGACAACAAACAAACTCGCTCAAGGGTCTCTCATCCTTTACTTGAAGAATTCTCTTGTAAAACTGCCCTATTTGCTGCTCCTGTTCGCTAGCTATCACTCTTGTCACTAAAGTTAGCAGATGTGACTTTCTAAGAAGAGGGAGATCTATGGAGGTACAAAGGTATCATTTTTACAGTCAATTTTTTAATGTAGAAATAAAACCTGACTTCAAGGGACAGCTCTAGAGAGAAAAGGTTTGGTCCTTGTTGCCTGTGCTCATCGTAACAGTGGCTAGGTTTCCATGTTGAAAACTGAGATCAGAAACCCATTTCACAAAGGCTACCTTACCATGATAATGCCAGTTGCTATCAATTTAAACTTAGACCTTGTTATAGCCTGTAATCTGGAGATAGGTTTTCTTGTAACTCATTTCTAATCCCCAAAGCCATTGGTGTCCCCATTTTATTTGATACTGTTTTATCACCTAAACTTTTTTTTGAGAGGGGAGACATTAACACTTTGTGAAACTCTAAACTGAATTAAGGAGATCAATAGTCCTTAAAGTATGATTCTAATGAAAAAAATATTATTGCAACAACATATTTATTCTCCATAAGTGACAGTGCTGTGAAAAATGCTCACCTTATCAAAATTAAACTTTGCAAATCCAGCCCAAACTGGTACCTGAAAAGAATCTGCTCTTTATCCTTTATACATCAACAATAAAGATTTAAGTTATTTGACAATTTGCCTGGAAATACTTTAAGTGGAATAGAATGCAGCTTGCTTTACTATAGTTGTATTGTTTAAGGTTTTGATATATGTACATATATATGGAGTGGATGAGAAAACTGACATCTTTATTTGAATGTTATATTATAAAACTAAATGAGAGGATTTTACAACTGCTGCCATTTAAAATGAATAGAAACTAATTGCTTTATGCTTTTTTTTTTTTCCAGTGATAGTAACATAATTCTCCCTTACTTGTTTGAAAAAGCATGAGATGAAGGCATACTTGTTCAAAAAGTTGATTCTTATGGATAGAATCACAAAGTAAAATTAACAGTTCTTCTGAATGGACAAAACAATGACAAATATTCAGAACCAGCCCACTAACCACATGCTTTTTAACAAAGCTTATAGACTAAGGGTAAAATTTTCAAAGGTACCTAAATGTAGATGCTGTAAAATTTTGTCTTGTAATCTACAACAGAAACACTTCCCACAAATGTCTTTGGGTCTTACACCAAAGAGCACAGTGTGTTCCATAACGATGAATCTATTCTCCCCTTCCTCCACCATGCCCGACACACATGTTTATGTGTGTAACTGGTCTGTGGTGGAATGAGGAGACGGATCTGAATCTTATGAGCTTGATTATACTTAATTGATATTTTAGACTAAATTTTGTCCCTTGAGTGGGAAGTGAGTCAGTTGACTAATGCTCTTTCAACATTTCTCTTGCTTAGCTCTGTCCAGAACAGTGAACGTGGCAAGAAAATTGGAACTGCTATGGTCAATACCAGCCGGAATGTTGTGCAAACAGGAAAAGCCGTAGGTAAGAAATCTGTGTGTCTGTAACCAAAGCATGACATGCCATGGTTAGTTAATAATAGTGTATTACATTTCTATAGTGCATTTTATCCTAATGGGCTTTACAGATATATCTACCCACCACAGAAATGCAGCCACCTCTGGCCAGGGAGAGGCGGGAATGATGGCAAACAGATTGATAATTGGGACACAGCACACTATACAACAATAGGACGAAGGGATATTTTAGATAAGGACACCGGAGTAAACTTCTGTTTAAAAGCCAGACTGTGCCCAGAGTAGATATGTTTTTTTTAAGGTTTCAGATGAAAGATTGTTCATCCTCAGTAAGTGCTTAAACTACTAAGCCATACACTCCAGCAATAACAAATTATTCTCATGTTGTGTTTCTCTGACAGTGCCTGATCTAAAGACCATTGAAGTCAATAGAAAGGCTCCCATTGACTTCAGTGGACTTTAGATCAAGTCTACACTGTTTTGATTGTCCAGCATGACCTCATGAAATGGTGAGAGCGAACACAAGGCCACCAGTTAAGGAGCCTCATAAGTGCTTGTTCTCTTGTGGCTTTGCCAAATTCTTGAACAGATTATTCAGAATGGAAGTGATCTGCCTGCTCCCTCTTTCTCTCTTGAAGCCTCTGCTGTTACTGTTCTGAGATGAGCTCGGGCCCTGAGGGCCTTTCGGGCTGGGACCTGAAGAGGCCACTTAAAGACTATAATTATTACTGGTTGGCACAAACCATTTCTTCTAAGATGCCATCTTTAAATTTTTTGAGTGTATCTGGGTATTTACATTTTACGTTGCAAATTAAACCACTGATAAGTTTGTAATCATTCTGTGATGTCTTTTATATATGTATGTGTGTATATATCATATTACACTTTCATGAGTAACTTTTTTCTCTTTTTTGTTTGTTTATAATGCAGGTCAGTCAGTAGGAGGGGCCTTCACAAATGCAAAATCAGCCATGTCTTCGTGGCTTTCCACTTTTACCCAGTCAACACAAGGCCTCGGGGACTAAAAGTAGAGTCTGACTTTGCACTCTGCTGTTGAGTATTTCAGTTGTATCAGTTTCTCTCAGCTGTACAAAGACTGCTCCAAAATGAGGTATGGAGACTTCTTAGTCATGGAGGACCAAAATGCGGTGTGTTTGTTTACAGATAAAAATGGAATAGTTACCCTTTGGCTTTACTAAAAGTATGAATGTCTCCAAACAGAGCATGAAGAATGGCATGTAAAGCTCTTTCACAGTACATTAGTTGTGTTTTTAAATGACTACTTTTGTTTAAATCTGAGCCTTTATACTCTAGCAAACTGGGTTTGTTGCAAGCAAAATGATAGGTTTGAATTCAGATTTGTACATTTTGGATGGTGAAGATATCTATGTAAATTAGCTGTATTTTACAATTCAAATAGTCAAACATTTGCTGTAATATTTGTTAGAATAAAGCAGTATAATAATGCCGATTCACATTTTAGGTTGGATCTGAGGGCATGCCTGTGAACGTAACGATGCAAGCCAGGTTGAAACCCTTCTTAGTTAAGCTTGCTTTCAGTTCCAAACTAAAATTCAACACAGGTGTAGATTGAAACAGTTTTTGATTTGTGACTTTCTTTTCCCCCATCATATACATGTTTTGTATTCATCTGTATCTAACTTTCTTCTCTGAACCTGCAGACCTGAGAGAGTAGACAATTGTGCAATTAGTCTCTTTTTTTATATTGTCCTCACTCATTCATAGGGCAGAATATAAACTCTCTTTCCTAACACTGAATAGTGTTGCCATCATACTTACCCTAGGACATAAGAGAAATTCCAGCTGGAGAGATTTCTTTACATCATTCTTTAGGGAAAATGTCAACAAAATAATTGGTTCTCTGAGATAAAAAATTAGAGCCATAGGCAACTCTGTGCAGACCTGCTCTATTTATAAATGCAGTTCGTGTGTGTGTGTACGTATGTATATACGTACACACACACTGTTAAAATTGTCCCTAAAACTAACACAGTAGTTAAACTCTTGAATTCTTTTTATTGCAAGGCAGGTCATGAAGACCCTTCTGAGTAAAATCTTGCCAGGTAGATGACTCTTTCATTTAGTCAGGGAATATCCATTTCACAGAACTGTTTTTGCATTAGGAAAGAGAGACCTCTATTTTAAGAATAACTGAAGCAGCTCAGTCACAACATTAAATAAGATAGCATAGCTATCTGTACTACTTGGTGTGATATTCCTGTATTTTGTATACATTGTGCACGTGTTGTAATCTGTATGGGTATATATATCCTAAAACTGGAACATTTCTTGTTCTTCAGACCTGATTCTTTGCCATTTCTTTCAATGATATATGCCTGCTAGAACCTTGAGATGATACCTATTAACATACTATAATTTATAAAATACAAATCTGAAAGTAACAAAAATTCCCACGTTAAATAATGGAGAGATTCTCATAGCATGAAATCATGACACCACAAACACCAGTGGGAGTTTTGCCATTCTCTTCCAAGGGGCCAGGATCCCCCCCCCCCTCCCCCCCCCAGTTATCTTGGACATCCCTACTCTTGTAGTCCGGAAAGTAGGCATGGGCTGAGTTGGTTGGAGCTTCCACTAGCTTTTCACCTTTCATTTTTGGGGGCTAAATTAAAAGAGTATCTAATGCTCCTTTATGCAACTCTTTACATAAGGAATTAAAATAAATAACTTGTGTTTGTTTGAAAAGCTGTTGAAAGCCACGCTTTCATCTACCAATTACTTTTACACCAACTTTTTTGTTCCAGTATTATTGTTGTAATTCTATTTTTAGCTTTGCTGCTTCCCTTTTAATGGTCTAAAATAACATTATAGCTATTTTTAAAAAAGACAGTATCAATTTTTTAAGCTAAATTACAAGTGGAAGAGCCATGGATTAAACAGCTACATGAGTAGTTTCATTTGAAAAGCAAAGCAAATAATGCCTCTAGAAAGTTGTACAATTTGTTTTTTACTGCTTGTCGCACCAGAAAACATCTACCTTCTACTGAAATACAACTGGCACATACTAATAAGTGTAGACTTTGTTGCTTTCAGACTGTATATATAAATTTTGTTCTGTATAAACTTCTGCTGCAGTATTTGAATATTGTTCAGCTCCCTGTGCCCTCTTGCCTTCTTTAGCATTATTCAGTCTTCCCTTAGTAGATGCTTCCATAGAGACTAGGGCATACTGTATGCCACATGCATATCTCTGATAAAGTTAGTTTAGGTGTGTAATCAAAAAAGCTTTTCTTGGTTCCTAATTAGTGTCTTCAGAATTTTTCAGTTTAGCCAGGAGATTAGAAAATAGCAATTTGCTATTGGGAGATACTTGTGAAGCAGTAAACAATATGTATACTGTTGGCCTGTCTCTCTGGTAGTTGAACTTTTTCTTGTAGTAAAGGTAGTCTGTGGCCTCTGGGACTTGAGAACCTGTGTTGACCACCTATGGGACGCAGTAGCGTGGCCGGGGGGGAGCAGGGGGAGCGGCCGCTCCCCCTTGAGCAGAAGTGGCGGAAGCGGCGCCTTTTTTTAGTAGCACTAAAAAAAGGTGCTGCTTCTTTTTAAGCGCCGTTTCTTGCACTCACCCGGCGGCGCTCCGGGTCTTCGGCGGCATTTCGGCGGCGGGTACCACCAAAGACCCGGAGTGAGCCGCCGAAGACCCGGAGCGCCGCCGGGTGAGTACAGGGGGAGGCGCCTTTTATAGCGCCGCTCCCCCTGTGCTCCAGACCTGGCTGCGCTACTGATGGGACGTAGGCAGTCTAGTGCACTTTAGGTTAGGAGCTTGGCAAGTAGCTAGGATTTACAGGTACAAAGCATAGAAGCAGGGGCCCTCTTCTCTGTATTTTTTTTTTTTAATACCCTTGTCTCTCTCTGCCACCCCTCCTTCACTTTCCTTCCTTCTGACCCGATCCCGTGTCTCCCCTTCCTCAAGAACAGGGGCTCAGAATGTCTGAGGACTGCTCAGAGCTCTTTATTCTGTGTTATTTCAGGTCGATATCCTCTGCAACAGCAGGCATGTGCTGCTGTGTAGTGGGACTTGCAGTGCTCCAGGGTCCTGCTGTCATTGGCAATCATAGTTAGGACAGGTGCTCAAAACAGTCTCCCCCTCCCCACAATCTTGCCAGAGTTATGGGAATAGGGGTACAGGCTTCATCAAAAGTATTTTCCTTTCTTCTATCCCTCAAAAGTTGATCCAAGATATAATACCGACAGCCTTCATTTCTTCCCTAGGGTGAATGATGCGCAAGAAATAGGAGGAAGCTATTGTGATATATATATATTTTTTAATCCTCTTTCAGATGAGCTTCCTGCTAGCAATTTGGACAGTATTTGTCAGACTTATTGCAGTGGATGTAGGTGAAGTGATTATTAGCATGTATTCTCATTTGAACAGCCACCTTAATTACTTCTGGGCAATAGAGCGTGCAGCCGCCAAAATCAACATACAAACTATACAAATGAATAAATCTTTAAGCCTTCTTAAATTAACAGTTGTAGTAACCACTCTAGTAAATCTTAGACAAACTCCAAACTATATTTCCACCCTTCTATTTATTTACATGTCTTAAATCTCCAGTATGAACATAAAACCAGTCCAAAGAGACTAATGAAGTGATACCTCATCTTGAAGAGCTGGAGAGCCATTTCTTCATTGCCTGGTTTCTGGGCCACAGTATAACTTTGAAGACGCTGCCCGTAATGACTGAGCTGTGACATTATCATTTAGCACGTCTGGAGGTCACTCCACAATTTGGTGGCTGTTTGTGAATCCTCTCCAACATTGTCTGTCTCTTCCCACTTTCTGGCTGCTTGAGTGCTCTTGTATGTGCCAAAAAGCATGGGGAGCTGTCCTGGTGATTAAACCTATAGGATCTATAGGACTTTGTATGTGATTCATAAAGAGAGAGACTGAGTACCACTGACAATGGAAATTCTGATAGACTCAAATGTTCACCTTTTTTTCATCAGTTGCTTGATGTCATAACTTCAAAATTTTTGCACATCTGACATTAGATCATCTTAAATGTTACTACATTTTAGTAAATATCATTTGAGAATCAATCTTCTAGGTATTTCACTCATTTCATCTTCTACAGTGTTTTAAGCATTGTTGTAATTTAAACTTAGGTAAAGTACTAAATAAAAACTTCTGATTTCAGCCAAAAAATTATTATTAGCAGATAAACTGTTCTGTGGCAGTATTTAATTGTAAAAGTGAAAGTATAAATGCAATTTTTAAAAACAAAAACCTGGTATTTGATAACTCTACACTCATATATACTATATTTGGTTGTGATTTTGTGTGTGTGGGGCTTGGAAATAAATATATCAAGCCTGTTTAAAAGCTTTTACTGTCTGCTCAGAAAACTGTTTTATTGGAAGAATTTATAAATACCTATAGATAAGTCATTTAATGAGATTAATACTTGGCACACTGATAGTTGTCCATCATTCAATGACTGACCTTAAGCCATTAACCTCTGAAACTGATGAAATATGAAAATCAACATTAGTTTTACTGATTATTCTTGTAGTATCATAATGAGGCCAACTTGTGAGAAATTGTAGCTTATAGTCCATTTAAACTAACTACTTAGTAAGAGATTGCTTTTGCAGATTTGGGGTAATAGGATAGTTCAGTGTGACTTTTTGAAATGTAAATACTTGTTTCATCTATTTGTGAGCTAGTATTTTTTCCCCAAGTTTCCACAAGTGACTGAAACCGTTACGTCTCGTCAAGAGCTTTCCACTAAAGAGATGTAAAATAATTTTAAACTAGATACAATCTCCTAAAAATTAACTTTAAATTAAACAGCCTCATGAAAATGCAGAAATCATTGAGCATTTTAAATATCTTGTCAAATGTGGGCGGCTCCAAGTGACTCTCTGCAATCAGAACGAGGAGTACTTGTGGCACCTTAGAAACTAACACATTTATTTGGGCATAAGCTTTCGTGGGCTAGAACCCACTTCATCAGATGCAGACAGTAGAACATACAGTAGGAAGATATACACACAGAGAACATGAAAAGATGGGAGGTTGCCATACCAACTCTAAGGGCTGATCCACACTAACCCCCCATGTCGAACTAAGATACGCAACTTCAGCTACGTTAATAACGTAGCTGAAGTCGAAGTATCTTAGTTCGATCTTCAAAGCACTTACCGCGGGTCCACACACAGCAGGCAGGCTCCCCCGTCGACTCCGCCTACTCCGTTCGCGGAGTAGGATTACCGGCGTCGACGGCGAGCACTTCTGGGTTCGATTTATCGTGTCTACACAAGACGCGATAAATCGATCCCAGAAGATCGATTGCTTGCCGCCGAAGCAGCGAGTAAGTATAGACGTACCCTAAGAGACTGATCAATTAAGGTGAGCTATTATCATCAGGAAAAAAAACAAAAAACTTTTGTAGTGATAATCAGGATGGCCTGTTTCAAAGAGTTGACAAGAAGGTGTGAGTAACAGTAGGGGGAAACTTAGCATGGGGGAAGTAATGACCCAGCCACTCCCAATCTTTATTCAAGCCTAATTTAATGGTATCCAGTTTTCAAATTAATTCCAGTTCTGCAGTTTCTCATTGGAGTCTGTTTTTTAAGTTTTTGTTGTTGAAGAATTGCCTTTCACTCTCTGGTCACTCAGTAACAGACCTAAAAGTGGCAATTCTTCAACAAAAAAACTTCAAAAACAGACTCCAACGAGAAACTGCTGAACTGGTATTAATTTGCAAACTGGATACCATTAAATTTATTCTTGAATAAAGATTGGGAGTGGCTGGGTCATTACACAAACTGAAATCTATTTCCCCCTGCTAAGTTTCCCCCTACTGTTACTCACACCTTCTTGTCAACTGTTTGAAATGGGCCATATATAATCTTCCTACTGTGTGTTCCACTTTCTGCATCTAATGAAAGGGGTTCTAGCCCATGAAAACTTCTGCCCAAATAAATTTTAGTCTCTAAGGTGCCACAAGTACACCTCGTTCTTTTTGTGGATACAGGCTACCACTCTGAAACCTCTCTGCAATCATTACAACTTGCACTGGGTTGGCAGCAATAATATTCTTCCCACTCATTTGCTTTATATAACATTAAGGGTGTCTTTTGTTGTTGTTTTTAATTTCTTCAAACATGCTGAAGACTCTGATCAAGGTAAATCCTGAAGCCATTCTCAAACTCATAGAGTTTTGATAAGTAATTTGTTTCCATTAGAAAGGGAAAGAAAATAACTTCCTTGAATAACAACTTCCAAATCTGAAAGATATGTATGCATAAATAAGTCTAATATTTTGTAAAACTTTGTTGCCTTTGTATTTGTCTACCTTTCTACTGACTATTTCAAAGAAAATATATATTTAAACTGTGTAAATGACAGGGTTATAGCTTGTTTTCCAGTATATTTATTACTGATCTCTTGCATGTATTTTTCATTATTGCACATTTTAGAAATGTAGAGAATTTGCACCTATCCATTTCAAGCCAGAAAAAAATTTCTATACTCCACTACAATTCCTAATATTTCAAGTTTTCATAGAGAGTCCCTTCATGGAGCTATGATAAAGTGCTAAGGTTTTTTAATGCTAATATGGAAATTGACAAAAGGGCTTAAGTGACTCTCCAGTTTTTACTGTTTGAATTTCTTGTTTCATTTGTTACCAGATACAGGAAGTGGTTTATTAAAGAAACATTCTGCAAATTGTTATAAGAATTCAAAGTCACTGAACAACCGTAACCTTAAATCTGATCACTTTATTGGGTATAAAGTAATGTGTGCTGTAGTATGAAACAGTTACCATGCATAACATCTGATCATAAAACAGTTTAGAATTCTTTGCTGCTATTGTAGACTTTGTAATTTTAGCTAGACATTTTGTCAAATCCTTTACTTCTGTGACTATATTTTAAAATCAAATCATTGCCTAATCATATACTGTGTTGAAATGATTCCATTGTATATTTTGTTCTAAAAGTGATAGAAAATAAAATTGCTCTGTTTATGCCCTTCTTGAATACATTTTACTTGTATTTATGAAAGCGTGTGTTCTTATAGTTCAGGTATAATTACTGTGTGTCTTTGGCAGTAGTAGAGGTCTCCTATTAAATCTTAACTTGCCTGAGTCTACAGCTTACCGAGGGAATAGTTTCTTTCTGGAACCAGTCCAGCATGAAGAAAATTAATCAAGGACATGTTTAGACTTCAGGTTGTATTAAAATTATATTTTCACTTCCTATTTAATTTTTTTTTTTGTTTAGAAAAAAGCATGGTGACCAGAAACTCGGTTGCTACAGAAAAATGACACAGATGTTTTCAATCACATGTTGTATAGACCTTTTATTATACTAAATATTGCCCCCCAAAAAGTAGTTTTAAGTTACACTCTCCACTATATTGCAGCAGGCATTTCATGAACTTTGTTTTAATCTATTTTTGTTAAGATGGGCAGGGACACATTGGAAAGTGGAAGAGACTAATATTAATGCAGTTAACTTGGTGTCTTCTGATCTTTTCTGACTACTAGGAACTGCCACCCAGCCTCCATCCCCATGACTAATACCCTGTTGTAAATGTTTAGATTTCTGATGTTGTGCCTAAAGTTGACTGAAGCAAAGTAGCTGTCTTGTCTTCTAAACTTTCGTGTGCTGGTCTTTCCTCAGCTTTGCCAGTAATGCCAAAAAAGTGGTTAAAGATGAAAGAAAGGAGCCAGAAATGATGCCTGGTGAATCTCCAAACGTAAAAACGTAGTTGTGTTGCTGTTAGTGTCGAGCTTTCGCTTACTCCGGTCAAAGTTAACCTTAAACCCCAGATGAGATCACCTCTACCAACCCCCACATGCATACTTGTACTTCACATTTATTTTAAAAACACCCTGCAAATGTTAAACTTCAGTACTCCTTTGGGATCATTGAGTAATATTGTCATGCTGAAATAAATTTGTTAGTCTCTAAGGTGCCACAGGTATTTTTCTTGTTTTCTTTTTGCTGACACAGACTAACATGGCCACTACACTGAAACCTGTGTGTATCTAAGGTAACTTGCCAGAAGGTATGCAGAGCTGAGATCAAAACCCATCAATACCTGGTTTCAAGGCTTTGCTCAATCAGCACATCAGTGTGAACAGAGTTACTCATAGAATGGCAACTTTCCTCTTTTACAGCTGAAGAATAATTTACTAGTTTGTGTTTTGCAACTGCTGTGGTGTTTAGAGAATGGTATTTGGCTGCATCTATTAAGTACATCTAGTGCTGTATAACATCTGACTTACATTCTTCAGATGACTTAGGGAAAATAAACCATGCACGCAGTACCCATACTAGACAGATGCTATTTGACTGGATATTCAACCGACTGTGATAAGGTTTTATATATGTACATATTTTATACAAGATTTTTAGCAAAATGTTTCGCCTTTTAAAGCACTAGCTCACTTTTGTCTTCAATTGAATAGTCATAGCTTTGTTCTACATTAAGAAGTGTGAACAACACTTAAGTACTCATTTGCAGAAACAAGGGGCAAGTAAACAAATTTAGCATTACAAATAAGACCAAACCAGCCACAAAGTTGGCTAAGCTTAAGCAATACCATTATCTGTACCATTCTTCTTGCCATCCTGTCTCCCTCAGGGCACAAGGAAGGGAGAAAGCATTCATCAGTATTTCCATTACTTCATTCTATTGGCCCATGCATCCACAGGAGTTCAGGGGAAAAGAGTTCTACTCCCAATACTTCCTCATCCCCAAGCCCATGGGTGGGCTCAGACCTATTCTAGATCTGCAAGACCTCAACATACTCATAAAAAAAGCAAAGTTTTGCATGGTCTCCCTAGCCTCCATCATTCCTTCCCTGGATCTGCGGGACTGGTATACCACCCTTAACTTGAAGGACGCGTCCTTCTACATCTCCATCATCCTGACCACAGACAATTTCTCCGGTTTGTGATCAATGCCCAGCTCTACCAGTTTACGGTGCTCCCATTTGAGCTCTCAGCAACCCCTCGGGTATTCACAAAACGCATGGCCATTGTGGCAGCCTTCCTCTGCAAATGTCAGGGCCAAGTCTTCCTGTATCTGGACGACTAGCTCATCAAGGCCAGGTAGCAAGCAAAAGTGGAGAAGTACCGGGCCCTCACTCATGTCACCTTTCTCAAGTTGGGCCTCATGCTGAACATGCCCAAATCCACACTGACCCTAACGCAGAGGATAGAATTCATTGGGGCTCTCCTGGACTCGGTGCAAGCCAGGGCATCCCTGCCCGAGGGCCGCTTTCAAGTTCTCAGGGACATTATCAAGAACCTCTGCTGATTCCCCTTTTGAGCCCATAGCGACCTGTTCCTTGCTCTACTTATTTAGGAAGGTAGTTTTCCTTGTGGCCATCATCTCAGCCAGAAGGGTCTCTGAACTCAAGGCCCTGACATCTGAGCCCCCTTACACTGTCTTTTATAAAGACAAGGTGCAACTACCCCACATCTTACATGTCTCCCTAAATTAGTGTCTCAATTCCATATAAATCAGGACATTTTCCTATCTGTGTTTTTTCCCAAGCCACATGCCAGCAACTGAGATTGCATGCTTCATTGCTTGGATGTGAGATGGGCCCTGGCCTTCTATATCAAGCGCACAAAGCTGTTTCGGAAGTCCCCACAGCTCGCTGTCGCAGAGAGGATGGGCCGGATCCTGTCCGTGGGCCATAGTTTTCCCACCCCTGCCTTACTAGATGACCAGAAAGCCACAATCAAGGAAGAAGACCAAATAGGTTAAAAAAAATACCCTTATTTAGAGAGGAAGTGAAGGCAGCTGTAAAAAATTAATTAACAAAGGGAAGTTGACAGTAATGAATATAAATCAGAAGTTAGGAATTGTAGAAAATAGATAAGGGAAGGAAGGGACACAATGACAAACCTATGGCCAGCAACATTAAGGACAATGAGTTTTTTTAATATTGGGAACAAAAATAATCCTGATAATGGTATTTCTCCATTACTAGATGGAAATAGAATTATCAATAATGCAGACGCTTTCCATAAATATTTTTGTTCTGTATGGGGGGGGGGAGAGAAACAAATTATAGTGTCTCATCATACAGCGATAACATATTTTCCATTCCACTATCGTCTCTGGAGGATGTTTTCCTGTATGATTAATATTCATAAATTCCAACACCACCAAACGTTAACTTAACCATAAATTCTTTTATAAGTCCAAATGTTATCTATATACTGTTGCTCTAAACATGCATAAAGCTTAACTAATAAACATTACTGCATTCCATACAATAACAAAACATAACTATCTACAGTACGTACTGTCAAGAGGACCAGATGGGAGACAAGTCTTTTCACGCTAGTTTTCCCCAGCATGATTGGACTGGATCTAATAAAAAACCTTCAGCTTCCTGGCTCTCTTTATACCCATCAGCCCACTTGCTAGCTTTAGCAAAAACACAGTTTGAAGCAGTTTATTTTCTCTAAGGCTTTTTCTTTTATCTCCTCCCCTCTCCTTGCTTACCAGTTTTTTCCCCTTCTGTTGCCATTGGTTACACAGGCCTCACTTTCAGATAGCATTGGTATGTGAGAAAAAAAATTGGCTTGCTTTGTGAGAAGGGTTCTTTTTTGTCTTGGTTATTGCAGCTTCCTGTTTTATTAGTTTTTGAACCATGCGTTCTTTCCTCACTGAATTCTGGTCTTTTGACTTGTTATTCTCGTGGCCTTGTTTTATTGGATGATTAAGGCCTTATTCTGGTTACTAGCCACAAATTATAAAGCAAATATATTATTTTCTTAATCAAACTTAAGCTAACTTTAATTCTTTATTTTAATAACTATCCCTACAGCTGTTAAACAGAAGCTACTAAAGTTAAATTCTTTGAAATCCACAGGTCTGGATATCTTTCATCCAAGAGTTTTAAAAGAGCTGGCTGAGGAACTCATTGGACTGTTACTGTTGATTTTCAGTAAGTCTTGGAGCACTCTGAAAGAAAGCTAATATTGTGCCAGTTTTTAAAAAGGTAAAAGGGATGACCTGGGTAATTATAGGTCTGTCAGCCTGACATTGATCCTGAGCCAGATAATGGACTTGAGGGTAATAAAATTAATGCAGATCAACATGGGTTTAGGGAAAACAGATCTTGTCAAACTAATGATTTATTTTTTTAGATACAAGTTTGGTTGATAAAGGTAATGACGGTGGCATAATATACTGAGAGACTTCTATAAGGTGTTTGACAGTACTTGACATTTTGATTAAAAAACTAGACATATATAAAATTAATAGGGCTCGCATGAAATGGATTAAAAACGGGCTGATAGGTTTTAACATGTAATTGTAAGTGGAGAATCATCATCAAGTGGTTGTGTTTCCAGTGGGGTCCTATGCTATTTAGCATTATCATCAGTGAGCCGGAAGGAAACATAAAATCATCATAGAATCATAGAATATCAGGGTTGGAAGGGACCTTAGGAGGTCATCTAGTCCAACCCCCTGCTCAAAGCAGGACCAATCCCCAATTTTTGCCCCAG
This sequence comes from Chelydra serpentina, assembly GCA_037349315.1. Taxonomy (NCBI): domain Eukaryota; kingdom Metazoa; phylum Chordata; order Testudines; family Chelydridae; genus Chelydra; species Chelydra serpentina. The sequence continues at coordinate 4,063,205 of JBAIAC010000032.1, forward strand.
ATCCCTAAATGGCCCCCTCAAGGATTGAACTCACAACCCTGGGTTTAGCAGGCCAATGCTCAAACCACTGAGTTTGCAGATGATACACAAGTTGGGGGAATGGTAAATAATGAAGAGGACAGGTCACTGATTCAGAGCAATCTGAATCACTTGATAAATTCAAGTGCAAGCAAACAATATGTGTTTTAATACAGCTAAATGTAAATGTATTGATCAGGGCAGGGGAGGGGAATGTAGGCTAAACATACAGGATGGGAGATAGTTCTTAATTTTGAACACTGGTGAATATAAATCTGTTCTGTGGCTGGCCAATTTAGAGAAAAAACTCACTCATGCCAGAGCACTGATTGGCTTGTGGTCTGTGAATGGGTATGGATAACCTGAGCCTTACTATGACTAACAGCAATTTCTTAGGACTCCGGATAAAGAGGGTAGATCAGAAGGAAGAGTTGTGTACAGGAATCGTCTCATACACAACTGCTCACTTTGTCAGTCATAGTGAAGATTTTGTAGAAGAAAATAGTTAAGAAACATCTGCACCCAATTTTTGCTTCTGCTAGGAAAATACTTCTTGACTAGCCTGTGTGTTAGCAATCTATTAGTTATTATGCTGGCTTTTACAGTGGGCGTGAGGCCTCTGCATTCTCAGTTGCTAATTTGTTTCCCTTAACAGCTTCTCACGTGTAAACAGGGAGGCCCAGGGTATCAGTTTAGGATGACTGATAGCTATGCCTGGGTGTAACACAGCTTCCTTGCCACGGCTAGGAGCCATTGCTTATCACAAGTCATAAGGTTTTGACTAGAAAAGAACCACTGACATCTCATTCCACGTAAAGAACATAGCCTAAGTCCATGAGCCAGTTTATTAAGCATGGAACAAACTTTTGGTCTGAAGGGCTAGAGGTGAGGCGTGTCTACACTTAAGATTCTATAATGGGGTGGGCAAACTTTTTGGCCCAAGGGCCACATCTGGGTATGGAAATTGCAGGGTGGGCCATGAATGCTCATGAAATTGGGGGTTGGGGTGGGGGAAGGACTGAGGGCTCCAGCTGGGGGTGTGGGCTCTGGAGTGGGGCTAGAAATTAGGAGTTCAGGCTCCAGGAGGTGGCTCCGGGCTGGGGCAGTGGGTGGGGTTAAGGAGCTCCAGCTGGGGATGTGGGCTCGGGTGGAGCTGGGGATGATGGGTTGGGGGTGCAGGAGGGTGCTCTGAGCTGGGACCGAGGGATTCAGAGGGTGGGAGGGGGATTAGGGCTGGGGTGTGGGAGGGGTTCAGGGGTGCAGGCTCCAGGCAACGCTTACCTCAAGCAGCTCCCAGAAGCAGCAACATGTCCCCCCTCTGGCTCCTATGCGGAGGTCCATGGCTCCCATGGACCAATGGGAGCTGTGGGGGGAGCGGCACTTGGGACAGGGGCAAGGTGCGGAGCCCCATGGCTGCCCCTACGCTTAGGAGCTGGAGCGAGGACAGGCCTCTGCTTCCAGGAGCCGTGTGGGAGCTCGAGGGCTGGATTAAAACATCTGAAGGGCCGGATGTGGCCCCCAGGCAGTAGTTTGCTTACCCCTGTTCTACTGGATGTTTTGGAAGGAAGTCCCCTTCGGAAGATAGGACTGTCTCACTGGTGGAGCTGCAGCTGCACCAGTCTTAAGTTGCTAAAACTTATGAACTTAGTTTGTTTTTATACATTAGGCTTTTGGTTAGTATGGGCACAGTACTTCCCCTGCCGTTTTTACAGGAGGGAGAGAGCATACTGTGCAGCCTGGTCTGGGGATCCTGCAGCCAAGGGGAGGTACTAGTACAAATAACTTGATTTGGGGGTTGGAGCGGGGGGGCGGGGAATAGACTGCTGGATAGTACCAGGAGCTTTCCTGTTCCTTGAGGCTGGCTAGCATCCCTAGAAATACTCCAGGAAACTGGAGTAATTTGAATATGAGAAGGAATTTCTCACTTACCTCCTTGTAATCCCACAATGGTGCAGTTGCATGGAGAATAGAGTCCTCAGCTGCCTTTGTTCTTGTCACAGACTAACTGAAGTGCTCTTTATGTTTTAGCAGGGAGCCAGCCTCTTCAGAGGGGCAGAGAGGGAGGCCCCTTTCCCTGGCAGAGCAGGAGTTTATGGGCTGAAAACCAGCATGCAGCCAGCTAGCTAGAGCGCTGCACTTCTGAGGAGAAAAATCTAAAACAGAGGTTCTCAACCTTTTTCTTTCTGAGCCCCCCCTCCCTGCCCCTCGCTATAAAAAGTCCATGGCCCACCTGTGCCACAATAGCTGGTTTTCTGCATATAAAAGCCAGGGCCAATGATAGGGGGCAGGAAGCAGGGCAATTGCCTGGGGCCTCTTGCCACAGGGGCCTCTGCAAAGCTACATTGCTCAGGCTTCAGCATCAGCCCTGGGTGGTGGGGCTTAGGGCCCTGGACTTCAGCCCCATGTGATGAGACTTCAGCTTTCTCCCCTGGGACTAATGCTGGCCCTGCTTGGTGGATCCCCTGAAGCCTGTTTGTGGCCCTCAGGGGGCCTCAGCCCCCTGGTTGAGAACCACTGATCTAAAACACTCTGGGGAGGGGGAGAGAAAGACAGAAGGGTTAAAAAATATCAGGGTTTAAACCCTACATACTCATTGGCAATATGAACTGCCCCCTGATGGATGCTTGTTTGTCTGAGACTCAGAGCCTTGGGGGTTTGCAAGACTGACCCCTGAGCAGGCTGTGAGGGATTTCTCCTCTCCCTGGGCATGCTTATGCTCCTGGCTGAGCCTCCCCTGTGGAGTCATGGCTTCAGGTAGGGGTCAAGGACTTAAACTGTTGACTGAAAACCTAAGTGGACAGCTTTCAGCAGCAGGGCATAGCTCCCCTCTGAGGGTCCTGAAAAACTACCTATACCACCTTTAAGTTAACTCAGTGCTTGTGAGGCTGCTGCAGTGAGCAGCAGAGGAAGCCTGTCCAAGAGGTGTACCACAGATGCCAGAGGATTAGAGCTTCACTACATTGGTCATTCACCTCAGGAAAGTGAGAGGAGATAGAAGCTGAAATGAAGTAGCTACTGCACAAAAAAAATTAGTTCTAAAACAAAGTGGTTGGAAGATAACCAACCGCCAACTAATTCCACTGCTGGAGGCAGAAAACAGTGTGGCCTGAGGTGAATGGCAGGGCTTAGTCCTGGAGTCTCCACCAACATTGGACTACGTATGAGTTCCGTAAGTGGGAGGTCTTAATCATTACTAATGATTAAGGAGAGAAGAGAAGCCACACAGCAGAAGTTAAAGGACATTTATTCTTCCCTGAGCAATGCAGGTTTAAAAAGCCAGTCCTCCCTTCTGCTGTAGTTCTTTTAAGACTATTTAAAATTGTAATTTAAAAGAGTGTCTTCTCATAACAAAGGAATCCTCTGTGGGTCTTGACTGATGGATTAACTATGCCCACAAAAGCAGATGTATGTCAGTTTCCGTGCCAGACTACTCCTCTAGGAGCATACTGGAACTGCATCGACGCGCCCCTCCCCCCACTTCCTCTAGCTGAGAGTGCCACAGCTTCATATTCTAGAAAAACATACATTTTCCAGGCTTCACTAAGAAAGTTTAGATTCTAAATGAGATTTATTCAGATGGTAGAGAAGGAATAGCTCCAGCTGTTAACAGAAGATAATAATGAAGCCTTTTTTCTGTTGTGCTGCTGTATAGTGGTGGCTCAAGTACCCTCATTTAGTCTGCCAGAGGACCCTTATGCCTAGCACCCTCTTAGGGAAAGACCCTGCAGGAGTGGAGCATTCAACATCCCAGTAGTCACACCAATGAACCCTCAGTAATCATTGGCCAGAATGTGGCTGCATGCTCTACAGACCCTGTGTTAATGCCTGGTACCAAAGCTGGGAGCACAGGACACCTATAGCTCCCAAGGTCCCTGAATGGTCAGCTCTTATTGATGACAAAAACAGAGCTGGGTCAATTTGACTGGTACCATGGATTCAACAGCTCTGTTGGTTCACAGATGCAAGGGGTCTCCTTTGCTTATGATCCAACAGGACCTACCTTTCTCCACATCTCTACAGAACCTCACTCAGGTCTCTTCTGAGACTAGACCAGTCATTCAGTCCTGAGAGGCACTCTGGATTCTGAAACCCTCCTACAAAGGGTGGCAAGCCAGTCTTTTTCCAGTAGGGCTCAACACTTTTGTTACCAAGGGTGCAGGTATCACCACTGTTTCTTAGGACAGCTGGGAGGAGAAAATGTAAGGGTTTATTTACATTCAATAACCCATTGAGCAGAGCAGTTGAAGACAACTGTTGTAATTGCAGCAGATCAGAACTGTAAAGTAGTTGCAGGGATTATACAGGGGAAGCAATTCAGGCACCATCACACTAAAGCCTGCTCTACATGTATGTTTTACCAGTAACTTTTGGCAAGGAAAGAGGTTTGTTTGTTTTTTTAAACAAAGTTAAACTGGTCATACTAGGGCTTTTATAAGAATGTTTGTAGGCGTATAGCTTATCCCCCTTCCCCTACAGGAATAAACTGTACAACATAAGCACTGTTATACCAGTATAACTGAATTGATGCTAATTAAAGCAGTACATCTTTTATGTTTAGATGAGCCCTATGTTTTACTTGCTTCCAAAGTATTCATTAATCCATCAGTCAGATCCCAGCTCAGAAGATTCTTCCATGAGACTAAAAAGTTAACATTAAATATTGTGTAGGAGAAGCTCTTCAGGAAACCTTGGCCACCAGTGATTGATGGCATGCTGAGAAATTCCCTTCTGTAGCACTACAGCTACCCTGGTTGTATTGCATTAGAAAAAGGGCTGGATATTACTGCAGGAGGTTGTAGGTTATTGAGATCAGCACTTTGTGACTTCCTTAAAAGCTAGGACGAAAACAAAAAGCTATTTGACTAAAAAAAGTTGTCCTTTTGATGTATGATCCAAAATCACCATGCCTTTAAAAAGCTCATTCTCTCTACTTTGGGTGGAGATAGGTAACTTGTATGGAGTCTCACTGTGAGAAGAATCAATCCTGTCCTCCCAACAACACATGAATGGAAATGACCTATATAACAATAGTTTTCATTGCTGTATTGTATAAGCCCTTACTCTAAGGAAAATCACAACTGAACCACACTAAAACAGTATCCTGAAAGTTTGCACAAGTACAAACTTCAACTATCAAAACCAACTAACCAAAAAAGCAGACAAGAGAAAATCGTTAGACTGTTTTGGCAACCAATTTTCCATTGAATAGGGCTGTTACTCTTGTATTAGTGAAATGTTAAATAAGGCAACTAAGAAACTAAGTTAAAAGATCACTAAAGGTATGATTTTTTTTAAAAACCATGGCTATCAGGACTATCTAAAATCCTGAATTAAAAAAGAGTTGAGACACAGGCAGAGGCTTGAAATCTAGGCCAGATAAATGAGGGAGAAATGCGTATTTTCTGAATACAAGGTGATGCACTGTCACTGTTATCAATGTATGCTTTGGATTAATCTTTTGTAGAGTACTTTTTACACAATGTTAACATGAATCAAGTCAGTAAGCTCATATTTACTGATCAAACTAGTGCTTCTCTTTAGGGTGACAGAGTGATGGGGCTGAGGAAAGCCAGATGACTTGGGTATGGCACACTGCACCCACCCTATCTAGAAAGCCATTGCTTTTCCCGCAGTGGCCCTGAATAAGTGAAGCCACACTTACTGCAAATGACTCCAGCTTGTGAACTCCTATGGTTCACCAGGTCAGCCTCAGTGTCTGCTGAGGCCTATCTCCCTGGTTCAGCAAGCTGTGTGCAGAGCACAAATGAAGTCAAGACAGTACTGGAGAATGAAATAGCCAGCACAATTAATGTTCTTCATCAGTCTCTATTAGACCAAACTTATGACAAATGAAGGCAAACAAATTTGGGGCAACTAGTACGTACAAGTAGTGTGTTCCAAAATTGGGGGTTTAAAAATGTCTGCAACACAAACAGAGGGGAAAAAGATTGGTGAGACCACTGCAAATCAATTTTTGAATAATTGTTAAGTGTAGCAACTTTCTAATCCATAAAAATACTTGGAAAATTCTTTTAGGTATGCGAAATTTCGTATTAAGGGCTTTCAGACTAACAAAAGATTATTCAAATCCCTACTTTAAGTAAAAATCTCAGTGCAACGTGAACTACAGAGCTGCTACCACCACCTCGAGCTATAGTAAGTGGTATGGTAGTTATGTATTTGGCCACAGTATTTAGGACAAGACCTTCATAGTTATGTTTTCCCACATGATGTTTTGCAAACAAGATATAATTTCCTGTAGTCTATGCAGGTTTGGTACTTGGAAGCTGCCCATTAAGTTTGAAATACCTGGTTCACGGGGGATAAAGTTAAACAGCAAAAGGAAATCAAATGGACAGTGTAAATATTGCTAAACCCCCAATCTGAAATATTAATATGGGTGCAAATACCAAACACTGGAAAGAAACTGGTTCTATAGCATGATCTTGAAACACAAGATGACAGTGTTGTAACCACAGATGTTGGCATTTGAATTTTAACACCAACATTTTAAGAAGCATATCTTGTCTCATGAATGGCTGGAGGAGTGTAGAGTTACTCTACTATACCAAAAACGTACACAGGCAATGTAACCAAAATGGAACTGTTGCTATTAGAATGCATGTTATTTCTTGAAATTTATACCTTTATTTCTAATTCTATTTGTGAAGATCAAGGAGTCTGTCCCCTGGTAATCTGGTAATCTGGTGTAAGTAGACATTAATTTACTAATCTCAAATATGTCACCAAGCTGAACTTCCAGTTTCACTGAACAAGTACAGCTTTCAAACATGCACATCTTGTGACTCATCTTAACAGCCCTTAAACAAGCTAACTTCCTATCACCAAGCCAACTGCTGAAAGTAGAGAAATTCATAGCTATACTATTTCCCACCACAAAGCACACCAAAACTCATTTAGATTGTCTTTTTTTAATAAATTAATGTCATTCAAAATACAGTGCCAGAACATGATGCAGCTGAACATGCTAGTAAGGTTGTCATGAAGCACCTGTGTTCATGTTAAATTGGCGGCGCCCCGCTACTGCTAGTGGTTCCTGGGATTAATGCCAGAGCAGCACTAGTCATCTGCTCTCCTGCACACAGCGTACAGAATATTCCTGAACAATTCACTCCCCCCAAAAAAGTAAAAAACCTGATAGCTAAGGGATATCTATACACAATCACACTACAGTAATGCTTGTTATTAAATTAACAAAAAATAAAGACCTGGTTAATCCACACTAAAACTTTGTTTTACATTGGAAAAATACATCAGCAGCAGGAAGTATTATACATGAGCCAATGTTACTGTAATACAGAATGTGGAGGCATTTATCGATTAAAGCTCCACACAGACCCGCACTATGAGTGGCTGGCAATTCCTATTGCAAGCCCAACAATTTAAGTCCACATCTGGTAAACCACCAGCTGCTTGGAAGACCTGTATTCTAAACAGACAGGTATAAGTTAGTGAAAATAGAATACATGCACTTAATAATACACCTTGACTGAACCTGCAGTCATTTTGCCCTGCATGTTACCATACAAAGGAAGATCTACCCTTCCTACCACAGGTAGATCCATGGGATTTGTTTCTCTTTTAAATGACGTTACTATACCGATACGGATATTGGTGTTAAGTGCAGCACATTCCATTACTTAGGCCACACTGAAAATTATATAACGAGCACTAAAGTAGAATATCCAGAAGTAGTTCAAATATAACTGGAAGATATTTTCAGAACAATTGTGACATACCATCCTAGCAACAATAACTGCTTTTGTGATTTTTCTTTAACTGAAAGACTTCATAGGACTAGAAATTAATTCTTCTTCAGACAGTAGTCAGATGCTTAAACTCATGATATACATATAGGTTTCTCTCAATTATCAGATAGTATCTCAGATTATGGAAGCATATCTGCTTATAAAAGTCACTGATTCATACTGAATGACTCCAAATGTTAAGTAGGGCATAAAAATACAATTTTGAAAGACAGGTTTAATGTTTCAGTTTCCAGCCCTGTTCTTTCATTACAGTTTCTATTTCAAGGTAACTGAGCCCAGAAGCAGGTGTGCAGTCTCTAATTTGGGAGCTATACGGGTGGCAGGGTAACCATCTCTCCATCCAGCTCAAACTCATCAGCCCCATCTGGTGAAAAGAGATATGTTGGAGGTTTCCATGGGGACTCTTCAAGGCAAGATGGATACAGCTTTCCTACAGTGCATCGGAAGTCTTTTCCTAAATCCCAGAGCACACGTTCTGATATATGCTGTCGTAGAGACCACCGATCAAGCTCCAGATCATATTGGTAGGTGGCATACTTGGCTCTCTCATTCATGTGGGTTTCTCGTATGAAGACACACAAAGAATTCGAGATTACAACAGCTCTAACACAAGGGTCAGAATACCGCTTGGCAGGGATATTAGCTGCCATTCTCCATTCATTTTTATTCACATCATAGACTTCCACAGTCACGGACGACCCATCTACAGTGCTAGTTGGGAGTCTTATACCAGAATTGCTGCCAATATGCAATCCTCCAATATAGAATATTTTGTCACCAAAAGCGGCCGCAGAAGCAAAGCATCTACTAGTTTGTCTCATAGCCATTTCTATCCAAGCATCCGACCTGGGAAAATAACAGTACATCAAGTTGTGGGCCATTACATAAATGCAGTTATGAACCGCTACTGCTGTACTCCACTGCCATGCACAAGGCAATGGGCTTACCATGGTCCATTCATCTCTCTCAGTATCATATCTTTCCACAGTTCTTCTGTTGAGTTCTCCACCTACGCTATCTCCTCCAATTGCATAGATGTATCCTTCACAGCAGACCAAGGATGGCTTTATACGAACAAACAGCATTGGAGTCTTTGGAAACCAAGTGTTTTGCTGTGCATCAAACCAGTAAAAGCAATTCACAGTTCTGAAGGCAGCCTGAAGTTTGCTAGTTTTACTGTGATTGGTTTTTGTGTTTTTCAGAGGAACTTGCCCACCTGCTATATAGATATCGTTATCAGGAGTTACAAGTGTTCCCACCTTATGCAAGTCAGCAGGAGGATTGCAAAGCTTGTAAACTTTTTCTGCCTGGGGGCTGTAACAGACAGAAGAGTAAAGACTACCAGGGTTTTCAGCAGCAGCTTCAATGAATATCATCATCTCCTCTTTAGTCATACCAAGTCTTGGTTTGAAAAATTTGGGCATAGATTTGTATAATCCTTGCACCACCACCGATTTATCATTAGGTGGTAATCCTTGAAACCAGGCTCGCTGTGTTACTTCTGAAAGTGCATCAATTCTGATTTGGCTAAGAACAGAGGACAAATACTGTGATCGTGATTCTGTGTTGTATTCCAGCCATAACATAGCAGCTTCACGAACTGTCTCCTCTTTTTCCACATTTAAGTTGTCACTGCTTAAAATATCTACCAGTAGATCATGTGACAGTTGCATGAAAGCATCTTGGTGGTACACAGCTGTGAACTTGTGCTCTACCATTCTCTTAGCACTTTGTTTTAACTCTTCACAGCTGAAGAGATCAGCAAAACTTAATAACCGCACACAGTTCTCTGCATTTATTTTTTTAATTAAATATTCTCGACATCGTTGTAACACATCTTCTACCTGTAATGCAAACCAAAAAAAAGACCACTTAAGTACAGTAGACAAAGACCTGTTCCTTTACCTACAAACAAGATGCAATACAAAAAAAAAAAAAACCCAAAAAAGGAATACTACACTGACACTGCTCATCACAGCAGGTTTTTGAGCCAAGAACACATCATTTCGCCCAGAAAGATGCATTAAATTTGACTACACAATGATTCTTTAAAACATTGCCATGTTTACCTTACATGCAAATTGTTTGACCCTCTACCTGTTTGTGCATTTTACTTAGCTTACAAAAGTAAATTGCTAGAAATTGTGTTGAATTCTACTCCTTCAGAAACCATAAAAATAGGTTGGCTGTGCGATTATTCTGGTAATGGCGGTCCACACTAATATAAACAAACTTGAGAATAATTTTTAAAATTACTATATCTCTTTTTAAAAAAAGGAGACAGAGATGGGTATTTAATTGAAATTTAAGGAAAAAATTAGAACCAGATATTTTGGTACAGAGATTGAGCAGTTATCATGCATTTTTACTCAAAATATACATGATGTTCCTACCTGTAAGAAGCAAGCAGTCTCATAAAGCTGTTCTACCGTGCTGTCACTTATTGCCAAGTTACCCGTGTATGCATAAGTTATTATAATTTGTAAAGTGGCTGCATCCACATTCCTCAGATGTACATGTGTTTGTTTACTTTCACTTAGCCCACTCATGAACATGGCCCTGAAGAGAAAAATACCACATTAAGACTGACAAGGACACATACTGTAATCTTAAGTAACTGCTTTTGGTTATTTAGCCACTCCAGCCACAAAGGAGAAAGATACCTAAAAATGTCTTGTAATTTCATTCAAAACGTTTAAAAATTCCTAATGTGATTTTCCATTTACATTAATGTAGTACTTACCTTAGATCACCCAGCATTTAAGATAAGTATCGTAACTAAGTTTTTCCAATTGTATTAGTAACTTCAGTGTTCTCTATACATGAAAATACAGTACTCAATATCCATGTAAGCTACCGTATCTTTTTTAATCCTGGGGGAATTCCGCAACAAAAAGTTAAAAATTCTGTGGACAATATTTTAAATTTCTGCAAAATTCTACATAATTTGTCAAAATAACAATATAATCATACCAGTTTCAATTATTTTTGGTCATTTCAAAATGTTTGACAAAGATGTCTCATTAGGCATATTATTACACAACTCTGAGTAATAATTTATTTAAACTACGATACAGAACCGTATTTCCCGCACCTCTCAGAAGCAGTGCAAAGGCTTGAGGGAGTCAGGGGTAAGGGAGGAGCGGAGGGAGAAGGAAGTAAATTGCTGGGAAGGAGCCTGGGTGTGAAATTGGAAGTTTGTTGGGTATGGGTTGGAAAAGTATGGAACAGGTTTTTTGGGAGGCGACGGGGAGGGATTGTTAGGGAGCTTCTCCATGCAGACACTGGCTGACCCCTAGCCTCTCCCATTCAGTCAGGTACATCTGTCCCTGTTCCCATGTGTCTTTGAATCCTCTGTCCACATGTCCCTCCACCCCCACTCAAACACCTACTCCCCTCCATCCCCATGTGGCCCTGAATCCCCTCGTGGTTCTGTACCCCCTTCCCAGTACCCATGTGTCTCTGTGCCCCCACCCAGCCACTCCCCTGTCCCTATGTGGCTCTGTACCCCCTCCCTATGTCTGTGCCCCCACTCAGCCACCCTCTGTCCCTGTGTAGCTCTGCACCCCCTCCCCCATGGCACCTCCCTCCCCCCATGCCTCCACTTCCATTCAGCCCCTGCCCCCATCTGTCCTCCCCCACTAGCCCTTATGAGCCCTGCGCTGACCCTCCCCCCCCCCCCAAGATCCCACCTGTCTCCCCATAGTCCATGTGCTAACCTGACAGGCACTGCGAAGGCAAGCAGACTCTCTTTCCTAGCTGGCCAGGAGCTGCTGTTGTGTTCTATCACCACAATGCCCTCTGGGGGGCAAAAGGCAGAACAGCAGCAACATTTCAGTAGCTTTTTTCCCCTCCGGAAATTTTTTTTAAAAAATATGCATGGCTCATTAACTATGTGCATGCGCAGTAGCGCAGAATTCCCCCAGGAGTACATTTTAAACCATAAGCAGGGACTGACATGATATGGTTGCATACTTTGCCAGAAAAATGTAGAAATACTTTATACTTTTATCTTACAAGGACAGACCCGTTCTCCAGCAGAAGCTACTAGACATATGTGCAAAAAAATGCTTCCTGAAAAATACATGTGGTTCTCATTTTGTTTGTTTAAAGAAACTCGTATGGCTCAACCTGTTGCATCTTATGTAGGATACATAAGGACTTATGTTAGGTCAGGGGCATATAGAGGTGCTTGGGTCAATAGAAGGGTATAACTGCCTTCCATGCAAGTCATATGGCTTATTTACTGTTTGTTAAACACAATGGACTCTCTTCAGATTTGGAAGTCTGGCATACGTTTTTTCCTGCCACTGTTTTTTTTCCCAGAAATTAGTACTTGCATAACTCCCTTCCTAAGGTCAGCTTTAAAGAGGATAGTTTTGCATCTTTCTTTACATATAGAATACATATCACTTACATTACTTGCCTAATTTAATTCTGACAAGTGTTGTAAGCACCACAAGTGCTATGCTTTGTTATTGTACGTACTGGCAGATGAGACAAGAACTTAAGCGTTCTTTTATTAAATCAGTATTTACAAAAAAAGTGTATAATTTTGCTTATGCACAGTTTAGCATTAAGGGTAGTTAAAAACTTGAATATGTGACTGTTTCTTGTCTTTAGTGTTTAGATCAACCTTACCTTTGCATTACAAAAATGTGATTTAAGAGACTATTTAAAATGAAAGCCAAGAGGCGGAAAATAGGGAAAGCGTGACAACACCACAAAACTTCCCATCCCTTCCATACCCTGTGCCCAACTTCCCATTCTAATATATAAACCAAGCACATCTTAGAAAGAGGTCTGACTGCACATTCTAATCTAATACTTTGAGGGCTTTCAAAGTTTCTAACATTGCCATCTTGTGCTTGACCAAATTTAATGGCTTGTTATTTCTAGAATTGCTGGAACTCTGGAGCCAGTTACAAATACCATCTGAAAGCAGACAGAAACATTATTAATAGGCTTGCTGAGCAATTAAAAAATTAATCACACGATTAATTGCACTGTTAAACAATAACATAATATCAGTTATTAAATTTTTGGGGATTTTTCTACATTTTCAAATATATTGATTTAGGACTACCAATACAGTAGTCCTACATCTGCAAATCAAAAACTGTTGAGAGACAGAGGCCTGGTCCACACTAGGGGGGGGGGGGGGGGGAAGGAGGAAGGGATCGATCTAAGATACGCAACTTCAGCTACTTGAATACCGTAGCTGAAGTCGAAGTATCTTAGTTCGAACTTAAAAGTACTTACCGCAGGTCCACACGGCGCAGGCAGGCTCCCCCGTCGACTCCGCTTACTCCTCGCGCGGAGCTGGAGTTCCGGTGTCGACGGGGAGTGCTTCTGGGATCGATTTATCGCGTCTAGATGAGACGCGATAAATCGATCCCAGAACATCAATCGCTACCCGCCGAATCGGGCGGGTAGTGTGGATGTAGCCAGAGTTGCCTTTCCTCCTCCACTAATAGGAGGCAGTGGGTGGGGTGTAATGAGCTCCCCACTTAATCCCCAATCTTCCAGAAGCCAGACAGATTCTAGGGCTGTAGTATCTAAACAACCAGAAACTGAGTCCATGTCAAGGACAGCACCTTGTTATAATTTCATTATCCAGCAACTTTACTATGGAAGAGAAAAAAAGGTTTCTTATATGCAGATTCTGGGCAGTAGGGCTTCCCCATCAATTTTTGGATAGTAAATTTAGTCCTTTTAGGTGACTACGCTTTTTGAATCCTGCATGTAACTGAACAGCTATCAGAAGTTACAAAACAAAAAGCATTATATTCTGCATGTGTAAAACAGTTTATCTAAAAATTGAAGGGGGCACAAGTAAACAATGGAAAAACGTAGAAGACAATGCAGGAAAAAGGCAGACGTATGAAAGTCAAGATTGGTGGTATATTGCATTTTAAAATATTTATAAAATAGATAAAATGTACATATATTTTACCCCTTAAAATTGTTGTGCCTCCTTAAGCCATTTCCCTTGCAATTAGTAATTTTCATGGTGGATAGTAAGATTTTTTTTCAGGCTAGAAGTGATTTTATTCAAGACACTCAATTTCAAGATTAGGGTCGGTTTCCTAATCACTTAGAAAAATATCACTGTACTTTGTTCCAGTGGACAGAAAAAACCTCCCACACCACTTTTCCCCCCTTCATAAATTGGCTAGCTGAGCAATAGGGGTTGGGGAAGAAGTGGAAGACACTCCTTAGAGTAGTTTGGGATCTGATATTCCCATTTTGTTAGGAAATATCAGCCAAGATAAAAGCATGTCAGGCTGTGTATGAGCGCACGCCAAACATTTCACAACTCACCAAGACCGCCTCTGATTCCCCCAAAGGGAGGGAAGCAGTCACCAGCAGATTTTGTTGCGGCAACAACCGCCTCCAAAGCATGGGTGGAGATTGCAAGGAGCAAAGCAGCAGCTCCTCCCTGCAGTGCCCAGATGTTGCGCCTGAATAGTTGTTACCAAGGGCAGTGAAAATGGGCTGCCTTGGTGTTTGTGCTGGGGGCTCTGGGCAGCTCCTCTGGAGACATGTGGGGCTATTGTGCATGGCACAGAATGCAGCTCATCAGTGGAGGCGGCTGCAGCATTCGGTTGCGAAGGCATTCCCCTGGGCAGCTCCCCCACTCCTGACTGGCCGGGGCATGAGGAGCCTGAGACTCTGCAGGCGGCTGGTGAGTTCCTGACCCACCTTCCCAGGGCAGGCTCTCGCTGAAGGGCCATGGGAGGCAGAGACAGAGAGGTTTGTCAGACCGGCCACCAGCAAGAGTTGGTGGCCGCACTCTAATGCCACCAAAAATGTTGTTACGAGAACCCCTACGCTATAGAGTACTCCAGAAGCACATCTTCAGAGATCACTGCCATCTTTGCCTCAAGGGTCATATGCAGAGAATAGTGGTTTTCAATACTCTTCATACTGTGAAACCATATTACAAAAGGAAAAGAAAGTTTGGGGAAACCCAATTCTAGCTGGAGAGGAAGGATGTGTGTTACCCCCAGGTTGGGAACCAGGGATACAGAAGATCCATGGTCATTACTAACTTATCAATCAGTTCCAGATTCTAGTTTCAAGGCTTTCACTTCCAGGGCCAGACAGGCAGAAAAATGTTTCAGTGGCATCAATATGCATGACTAAGCCCTGCTCCAAAACCCCAGTATAGGTTAACTCTTTCTAAAACTTGGTATGGAGAAATCCACGAAGATAGTGTGAGAACTAACAAATGCACCTAAGAGAAACCCCTTTTAAAGAGGGTAAACATAACAGGACCTAGTGGATTTAAAACTTCACTAGCAGCACAGGAAAGAACTGGAGAGCACTGGCACAGTAAGAATCTCAGAATTAAAACAATGCTTAATCCTCCATCCTGATGGGGGCCCTCTTTGAAACCCAAAGCAGAGGTTCTGGCTTCTGCTGTGCCTATTTTTATTATCCAGCTCAAAACATGAAGTTGTAAGCTTCCTCAGAAATCCTTGCATTTAAAAGGAGCAGAAGACACCTGTTCAAGAAGCACAGAGAACATATTGGGAGAGGTGATGAGGGGACTGTCTCCTCTCAGTGGGGAATTCCTACTCACCTTAGCCTATTTTAGAACCATGTCAACAGAAAGGACAACATATACTAAATGTCTAGCTTATCTGGAAAAAGCTTTTCCACATGCTGAAGACAGGAAATAAACTGCATTACACAGCCTGAACTAACCCCAGAATGGGGCAGTTGATCATAAAAAATTAATTTCCTTTCTCCAAATGCTGGATGATGATGCGGTGTCCCCTTTGCTGGAATAAGTCATAAAATGCTAGAAACCCCTACTTTAACCTTTTAATGTTACTGTTACTTGAAATATTTAAGAGCTTTACTATTCAACTTCAGATTTCCAGCACTAACAATCTCTAAATTGTTGGGCTGTACATTCATTTTTAACTATGCAAGTCTAGCATTGCTTACAAAACAGTACAATAGGTCTTTAACTGAATGAATGAATCATGATTTGAACACTTACCTGAAATAAGAGCTGCATGTTGCAAGAACCATTTTATGGCAGGGGAATTCAGTGCCCTCAACAATCAACACTATGTCAGTTAGCAATTGCTGTTCATAGAACAATTTTAACTGCTCCAGCAAGGATACAGCATATTCGGTATTGATCTGCCTTTCGTCCTGAGTAGACATGACTGTGTTCCATTAATATTTCCAGGACTAGATTAGAGAAGCAAGGATCTTTCTGCAGGAGAAATGTCAAATGAATGTTACTGGAGTAACAAGAAGAAGAAACTGCAGGAGCTGTTTGTAGCGTTTAGAAATTATATCGATACATTAGGCAGTGTTATCTTGGACTGCTGTATCAAGAATGTTTCAGACTTCAACCTACTACTAGGTCATCACGCATTGATCTGGTGTCACAATCTGTTCTCTCGAGACTTTTTCAAGAATGTCTGCAGAGCTCCTGCTGAGATTTGTAATGGTGCAGCACATTAATGAGCAAAAGTGAGGTCTGAGGTAGATTTCGTGGAAACATCTCATGATCAGTGGCTGCAAGCAAGAAAATAAAATTGGTTCACAAATTAACCTTTTAAAAGCACAATTTCTTCTTTCATAGTTCTCCTGCCTAAAATGGTTGCCATTCTTTGAAATACAATTTTAAACACCACACATTTCTAGAAAAATACTGAAAAGTGCAAAAATATCTAAAGGTTAAAAATAAAGAGAGAAAGGCAGAATAGTTTGTACATGATTTTTCTTCAAGTTAAGTATCCTAAATCTATGAAATAGAACAGAAAAAAATAAATTTTACATCAATACAACCCTACAGTTGAGAAGTGAAAATCAAAGTTGGATGACAAAGTTAAGGTTCAGTTGGCAATACTGCATATTTATGACCGTATTCCTCTCTCAGGAGTACCCTTTTTTTTTAGTGGTAGGAACTCCTTTATTTACTCCAGCTAATAGTAAAGATAGCAACCATCTATACATGTAGGATTTGTATTCCATCCCAGCATTAACAAAATTCTTTTGTCTGCATTATGTGCTTCAAAAAGAACAGATCAATATTTTAACATTAGAGATGCTAGCCTTTCCATAGTTAGGAAACTAGCTTCCTATTATTACCAATCATATTTCCCACATCCCACCCAACCTTCAGCAAAACGACACCTGTCTACCTGTTTTGCATGCCAGATCTAATCTTTTCAGAAAGAAATTATACTATAGGACAAGTGGCACTTGGGACATGGGGTTAAAATATACTCTTTTTTCTAATTTTTGTTTGGGTCACTAAATATCTCCAAAATGGCTTCACCTAACTTTACACTTGACTTATCTTGCCAGATTTCAAGAAGCGTCTCACTATATGAGGAAAAAAGTTTTAAAGAGTGGTTCAAGGCAAAAAAGTTTCTTAAAGGTATCTCAGGGCAAAAAAATGCAAATTACAGTTGGAAGAATCACTTCAGTTAAGAAGTCAAAAGAATGCCATTATTCACTAGAACTTCTCATATTAAATAGCCTGGAAGTACCAAGTTAAGATGCCATTTTACATAAAGAATGTAATTGTACCATTAAGGTCACCTAAATACCCTTAGTAACAGCCTTCTACAATTTAAGATTATAAGGTAATTTGGAAGACGTGTAGTTTTCAGGGTGGGAATACTGAAAATGAAAAGCTCTGATTGAATATATGCATCTCCAATACCAAGATGATACTTTACTACGTTAAGTGCTAAAATTTTCAGATCTGGGCTTAGAAAGTTTGTATACATAGCCAACTGCTCAGATGTTATGGTGGTGATCATTACGAAAACCTAAGCTATACAAAGCCAAACCACTAAAACTGGTGGAAGTCACTGACTAATCAATCCCCTGCAACCAAAGTTAGCTGAAGTGCTAAACCAGTTTTTGACAGCAGTAGCTTCTCCTCTGCAGATGCAGAGTGAATATTTATTCAACTAGTTCAGTGACTCATTCAACTCCCAATTGGTTTAACTTTGAATGAAAAAGCAAGAAAGTTTGTTTTCCTCTTACAACTTATAAATAAAAACTAGGTGCGAAAGGAGATCTACTACTTTAAAATCATGAAGTACATGGTGACCAAAAAAAATCTGGTTCAATTCACTAACTACAGATAATACTTTAATAGTTTTTAAATGCAAAACATTTTTATAAACTTTTATTTGTGTCCAGCACATTTAAGATGGTAGTTTTATTAGCTAAATAAAACTACCATTTAAATATTCTCTTGTGCAATAACTGAATTCTAATTTTGGCCCATGTAGAGCTTGACACAAATAACAATGTATTATTTATTTAATTAGTAAATAAAGGCATTTACCATTTTCTATCAAATTAAAAGTGTATACATTAAGACACAAATGAAATTGAAACTATTATATATCTTAACTATGTATGTATAAATGCAGTGTATCCTAGTTAATAAAAAACAGCACCAAATTTAGTGTAAATCACTTAGCTGTAAATCAACACATTTAATGCTTACCAACCAAAGAGAACTAACGTCTATTTAGGGAAATAACTAAAAAGTACAAACATTAAACAAAATTAAAATCAATTATTTAAACAGATTTCCAGCTTGCTGATTTAAATTATTAAAATTTGTGATTTAAATTGCTTTGATTTAAAATCAGCCCACCTTGCTCAAGTGAGAAGTGTTGGTATCACTATTTGTGAACAGTCAGAAATTGCCTTCAGCAAGTTATTAGTGTTAAAAAAAATCAGAGTTTTGGAATCTGGAAACATTCAGGGTTGAGCAGTTCAAGACACTTGATTCTTTTAAACCAGGTTGAGGCTTTGCAGAACTTGAAAATTTGTGCTTCAAACATATTGGTGGACCACATCATAAGTGCTGGGTTGGTTTTTGTTTTGCTTTGCTTTTTAAATGCCACAACTGGTCATTTGTATTTGAATCTTACAAAACTCATACAAACAAAATATGAAGAATTAAGGTCCTGATGCTGCAGACACTTACATGATATGAACAGTTCATAGAATCATAGAATCTCAGGGTTGGAAGGGACCTCAGGAGGTCATCTAGTCCAACCCCCTGCTCAAAGCAGGACCAACCCCAACTAGATCATCCCAGCCAGGGCTTTGTCAAGCCTGACCTTAAAAACCTTCAAGGAAGGAGACTCCACCACCTCCCTAGGTAACCCATTCCAGTGCTTCACCACCCTACTAGTGAAAAAGTTTTTCCTAATATCCAACCTAAACCTCCCCCTCTGCAACTTGAGACCATTACTCCTTGTTCTGTCATCTTCTACCACTGAGAACAGTCTAGATCCATCCTTTTTGGAACCCCCTTTCAGGTAGTTGAAAGCAGCTATCAAATCCCCCCTCACTCTTCTCTTCTGCAGGCTAAACAATCTCAGTTCCCTCAGCCTCTCCTCATAAGTCATGTGCTCCAGCCCCCTAATCATTTTTGTTGCCCTCCGTTGGACTCTTTCCAATTTATCCACATCCTTCTTGTAGTGTGGGGCCCAAAACTGGACACAGTACTCCAAATGAGGCCTCACCAGTGCCGAATAGAGGGGAATAATCACGTCCCTCGATCTGCTGGAAATGCCCCTACTTATACAGCCCAAAATGCCATTAGCCTTCTTGGCAACAAGGGCACACTTTTGACTCATATTCAGCTTTTTGTCCACTGTAACCCCTAGGTCCTTTTCTGCAGAACTGCTGCCCAGCCATTCGGTCCCTAGTCTGTAGCAGTGCATGGGATTCTTCCGTCCTAAGTGCAGGACTCTGCACTTGTCCTTGTTGAACCTCATCAGATTTCTTTTGGCCCAATCCTCTAATTTGTCTAGGTCCCTCTGTATCCTATCCCTACCCTCCAGCGTATCAGCCACTCCTCCCAGTTTAGTGTCATCTGCAAACTTGCTAAGGGTGCAGTCCACACCATCCTCCAGGTCGTTGATGAAGATATTGAACAAAACCGGCCCCAGCACCGACCCTTGGGGCACTCCACTTGATACCGGCTGCCAACTAGACATGGAGCCATTGATCACTACCCGTTGAGCACGACCATCCAGCCAGTTTTCTATCCACCTTACCGTCCATTCATCCAGCCCATACTTCTTTAACTTGCTGGCAAGAACGCTGTGCGAGACTGTATCAAAAGCTTTGCTAAAGTCAAGAAATAGCACATCCACTGCTTTCCCCTCATCCACAGAGCCAGTTATCTCATCATAGAAGGCAATTAGGTTAGTCAGGCATGACTTGCCCTTGGTGAATCCATGCTGACTGTTTCTGATCACTTTCCCCTCCTTTAAGTGGTTCAAAATTGATTCCTTGAGGACCTGTTCCATGATTTTTCCAGGGATTGAGGTGAGACTGACTGGCCTGTAGTTCCCCGGATCTTCCTTCTTCCCTTTTTTAAAGATGGGCACTACATTCGCTTTTTTCCAGTCATCCGGGACCTCCCCCGATTGCCATGATTTGTCAAAGATAATGGCCAATGGCTCTGCAATCACATCGGCCAACTCCTTTAGCACCCTCGGATGCAGTGCATCCGGCCCCATGGACTTGTGTTCGTCCAGCTTTTCTAAATAGTCCCGAACTACTTCTTTCTCCACAGAGGGCTGGTCACCTCCTCCCCATACCGTGCTGCGGAGTGCAGCCATCTGGGAGCTGCCCTTGTCTGTGAAGACAGAGGCAAAAAAAGCATTGAGTACACTAGCTTTCTCCACATCCTCTGTCACAAGGTTCCCTCCCTCATTCAGCAAGGGGCCCACACGTTCCTTGACTTTCTTCTTGTTGCTAACATACCTGAAGAAACCCTTCTTGTTACTCCTAACATCTCCAGCTAGCTGCAACTCCAAGTGTGATTTGGCCTTCCTAATTTCACTCCTGCATGCCTGAACAATACTTTTATACTCCTCCCTGGTCATTTGTCCAATCTTCCACTTCTTGTAAGCTGCTTTTTTGTGTTTAAGACGAGCAAGGATTTCACTGTTAAGCCAAGCTGGTCGCCTGCCATATTTACTTTTCTTTCTACACATCGGGATGGTTTGTTCCTGCAACCTCAATAAGGTTTCTTTAAAATACAGCCAGCTTTCCTCGACTCCTTTCCCCCTCATGTTATTCTCCCAGTTCTACTGATGTGAAATTAAGCACAGTGCAACAGGGGCTAAAGTTGTATTTTTACTGATTTTTGATACCATCAAGTCTTCATCACTTCAAAAAGAGGTGCTGCAGCATTAACAGTAAAAGTTTAGATTTTCAGTAACGTAGGTCATGAACTTTATATACATATGCCAAAATCAGGAACTGAATTTTCAGCCCCCAAGCACATGTTCAGGCATAGGGGAGAGGGGGGTGTTCAAAAATATCTAATGGACTTAGGAGCAGGAGTCCTATTGACTTGAAACTGTAAACCCTGAAGGAAAATAGCCTGGTTGAAGCATTTCAGCTTTCTTGATGTTTGGATGTTCCATATAGAGTCACGTGGTGTCGGCCGCAAATACAACACAAACTATTTGCTAATCCTCAAATTTGTGTTTGTTGTTTTCACAGTAAGAATTTTAGTGAGGCTTTGGATTTGTCTCTCAGAGATGAGCATTTAAGCCTGAAATTTTAGAAAGTTATCTGAGAGTCTACTTATAATTAGGAAACTAAAGAAAGCCATATAAGACATCCACTGTAAGACTATAAAATAAAAAGACAGTAAAAAAACTAGCAATGTAAATATAAAATCTGATTTAATAACTCATCTTGATCAAGTGAAACATATGCACAGATAAGAAGTTGATGGGTTAAGAAAGAAATAAGAAAAGAATTGGGGAGTAGTGAAAGACAAAATATAGCTAAACAAAAAGTTTCAAAGACTTCAAACAAATATTTCAAACAAAAACTAGGGGAAAATATTGGAAATTTTCCATTCTCCAAACACTTTACAAGAAATGAGAAGGAAACAAACTGTAGTATAGGAAAGACAAAAGGGGTGAGAGGAAAGAAAGGAAAGAGGAAACATGCACAGTGCATCTTTACTTGGATTGATATGAACTTTTATATGAAAACAGAAGTGGAAGGAAGCCAGAAAGGAAAAAGAGGTATAAGAAAAGCAAGAAACATGGAAATTTATTTTGCATGAAGAGTGGATTGTCAAAAGTGTTACAATTTAAATTTCACACACAACGGGCAATACACAACCGGTGGAGACATGGTGGCATAGGATTTTTACTCTGACAAGCAGACAGTCTTTGGGCTATATTAGGTACCTACTTGTAAGTAACACCTTGATAATGACAGGTTTCAGTGTAGTAGCCGTGTTAGTCTGTGTCAGCAAAAAGAAAATAAGAAAGAAATACTTGTGGCACCTTAGAGACTAACAAATTTATTTAAGCATAAGCTTTCGTGGACTACAGTCCGCTTCGTCGGATGCATAATGAGTGATACTTGATTGATAAGGAGTGATACTTTTTCCAGTTATGGAACACACTGAGGCGATGTTTACACTATACATCACGGGTGGCAGTTACATGTCAGGGAAAGGCTCTGGCAAAAGGTAGGCAGCAGGGAAAGATTTCCTCAGTTCCCCAATGCTGGAGCCTTTCACTGCTGCCAGTAAAGGCTCTGGGGGAGGAGGGGGAACTGGGAAAGGCTGGGCCTTTCCCTGCGATGGGGAGAGGCTCCAGTAGCAGGGAGTTGGCAGATCCTTTCCCCATGGGGGGGTGGGGGGGAAGGGGGGGAGGAGAAAGGCTCTGGCAGTAGGACACCATACTGCCATTATGAGGAGATATGACTTGGAGAAGTAGAGAGACACGTAGGGTACATACTTTACTCACCTAAATCATGCCTTATGCACTACACTGCTATTTACAAGCATACTGGGGAGAGGACAGACAGGAAGGGGGGCTACACAGGTATGTATACAACACACTGCTGAAAGCAGCATGCTGCATAGCCATACCTTTAGATTATAGCATTAAAAGTTTAAAACATCAACAGAAACGAACTTTGGAATTAACATGCATTTCTGTGAATGTACCTACGGCTGTTATAGTTTATAAGTCACTCAAATACCAGAGCAGGGTGTGGTGATGTTTTTGCTGGGGGGAGGGAGGGACAGGAGACAGAAGGGTAAGAGAAGAACTGCTGTACTAACTACTTTCTGTACTCCTAGACATTAACATGAACTGCTAACTTGATACAGACTTTCAAGTTTCTAGTGAACTTAAATGTGGAAGTCATCAATAGATGTAAAGCATAGCAGGATTCTGGGTAAAAAAGCAAAGGCGTTTCATGTCAAGTCACAGCGTACATCACATCAAATCAATATGCCCTACTGCTGTATCATTGTAATGAGACTTCTACCCCAGGAGCTAATGTATAGTATGTCTTAATGCATAACCTAAAATCCTTTTGAAAATCTTCCTGCGTTTCAGGGCTGGGGAAAGCTTTTCACCCAGTTCCTGGAAAGTGGCCTTACACATTCAAGAGTTCTGCAGCCACTGCTTGTCATCCCATAGCTGCATAACGATGCGGTCCCACCAGTCAGTGTTTGTTTCCTGGGCCCAAAAATGGCACTCAACCATGTCAAGGTGATGCGCGACTATTGCCAGCAACTGTGAACTGCTCTGCTCTATGTCTTCCAGCAGGGCTGCTTGCATGGCATCACATTGTTCCGTGCAGTGGCTCCTGTATCAGCTGTGTAAATACTGCAGGATAAGGCACAAGGTATGTGTAATGCTTACAACAACAGTGTACAGCTGATCAGGGTCCTTGCTTATCCGTGCTGTGGCGTCCGCACAGGTAACACACACTTATGAAAAAAGGCGTGAAAAAGGCTTGGTTTGTTTGCTATTGATTTCAGGGAGGGAGAAAGTACATTAGAAAGGCTAACGCCATGTTCCCATAACCACCCATGCCAATGTTTTGATCCCATATGTCATTCCAACCCCAACTCAAAATTTCACTCAGCTATGTGCACTGTAGGATAGCTACCCACAGTGCAGTGCTCCGTGTGTCGATGCAAGCCCTGCTAGAGAGGATGCACTCTGCTGACAAAATGAGCATAGTGTGGCCACGCAAGACAGAGGCTCCATGTTAACTTACATGAAGTCAACTTAAATTTGTAGTGTAGACATGGTCTTAGTTCTATCCAAATAACTCAAAGCCCTATTGACATTTAGTGTCTGCAGCCTAGTTAAAATACTGGCTACGAAATAAAGTTTTGATGAGAACACCGACAGCTGGAACAGTCTGATTCAGGTGAAACTCCACTACCATTTCTGTTATAGGTCTGAATGAGACCAGATGACAACTTTTTTCCATTCCCACTGACCATGGTGAAAGAAACCAGCCATTAAAATAATACAACTCACTATTCTAATATATTTTAATTTAAAATATCTTTAACAGGCAGAACAAATCATGTTTTTAAGGACTTAAAAGTCAAGTCTTAACTTTCATGGAACCTTAACCTAGTGATGTGAAAGAACTGGTTGTGTGCCAAGTAGTAAGATTTCTGAAAGGTCTAGTTGATGTTGGATGACTGAAAGCCAGACCTACGCAGTTGCAGAAGATCTATCGGCAGACTGGTGAACCTGGGAGAAGACAAGCTGAAGCTGTGAGAAAAACGATCAAACAACATAACCTTGATCAGTGTCAGAAATGATATGAAGGTACTTTAGAGGTCAGTTGCAGAAAATGTATATGAAGACTATGAACCACCTATGAAATACCAGATCAGAGTTTGGGCTCCCCTGTTTAGAGCAGATGGTCAGTCTGAAATTAACTCCCTTCAACATTGTGTGGAAGTTCCTTCCAGAGGGCCATGAGAATCTCTGAAGTACTCAGCCCTCACTTTGTCCACATCCGGTCTGAATTTTACTGCCAATGTTGGTAGTTTCACTCTGAGATGTGCATAAGATGTTATATTTGTGGAAGAGGCCAGGAGTCCCACTATCCTCTGGTGGGATCTCACAAGCTTAGAATTCTTCAAGAGGACAACTCATTAAGAGTCCCTGAATTTCAAGAAAGTGCCCATAACCATGGGAAAACCAGGATAGCATATGTAAAGAAGATGCTTTACGTAAGTCAGGACACGCATGAACATCATGTTTATTAACATCTCACGGCCAGTCATCCAATAATACAGTAGCTCTCAACTTGGTACAGTATCATTATCCCTATTTTACAGATGGGGAAACTTAAGAACAGAGTGATTTAGCACCTTGCTCAAGATCATCCAGTAAGCCAGTGGCAGAGGTTTCCTGAGTTCCAGTCCAGTGCTCTATTCACTAGGCTACATTGCCTCCCTATGCATGAAGGCCTTTAGAGGTGAAGCAGCCACAGCCAGACACCTGATACGCTCGGTGTAACTAATACCAAAAAGATTGATAGTGGTCATTCCCTAGGAAAAATAGTATTTTCCATACGTTTTTCCAATAGCTATATAGAAATAGACATCTTAAGTTTGAAGGGGAAATGGTTATGGATGATGGAAGCCAGCGTTACAATATGTGGGACTTGACCTTTCTGAAAAAGCTGCAGTGATTTTGGAGAGACAATGGGACAAAAAAATCTTTTTCAGAGAAGGACAATGAGTAAGATTGTCCCCTATGTCCAACTGCGACACCTGAATGGCCCAACTCTACTAATGAGGAGTCTTTCTCTGGTCTGAGTCTCTGGTCTCATGACAATACCTGGTGGGGAAGAGTTGAGAGGCTGGAGTGTACTGGACAGCCTATTTAAGTACAATGATCTCAGTTATCCACTGATCCACAGCAGTTCCACATCAAGCTGCAACAAAACCAACCAAGTGACAGGATGTATTAAAAATGTGACATTTTTAATTTAAAAAAATCTAATATTTTTCTTTTAAAAACTGCTTAACTTTGAAGTTATGACAACCTATGTTAAAACCTAATTTATTAAAATCATTTAAATATATATTGCATCAATGAGCGGGTGCTGCTTTTTTAATTATATCCAGAATGAGAGGAAGATATTTAATTTTTGGTGATCAACTCGAGTTCTATAAACATGTCACACTGTTATGGATGACATTAAGTATCTGTTGTTTTCAATCTTTATATAGGACCAAGTGCTGTGTTGAACAGAAAAATATTTGAATTTATTACTTTTGGTTTCAGTTTAGGTAGCAGGTGCAGAGAAAATATTTTCTTTGTTTGGACAAGTTCAGTTAAAGTTGAGTAACAGACTGGGAGTTGAAAGAGCAGGAAAGCTTGTTTTCCCTCTTCTAATGTATGAATAAAAACCAGGTGGGAGAGGATGCGATCTACTAATTCTAATAACTTGAAAAATAAGGAGAGTCAGATTTTCAAAGGTATTCTAGGTGCCTTAAACATACACATAGGCATCTAATGAGATTTCTCAAAAGCACTTATCCATATCTTTAGGCACCTAGACACCTTTGAAAATCTGATCCAGGGTGACCAGGAACAATCAGTCAATTCACTAACTACAATGAATACCTCCTCTTCTGCTTAATAAATCAGTTTTAAAAGCAAAATATGTTTTGATCAGTTTAGTTTTTCTTATTATCCAGCACAGTTAAGATAATTAAAATAAATTTCAGTTTTCCATTTTTAATAGAAATCCAATTTTCATCCAAATGCAGCTCATAAATAAGCAAAAAAAAATCTAGTAAATAAGTGTCATTTGCCATCTTCTAAAAATATGTAAGAGTTATGTAGCTCTACATGTATTCACATAACTGCTTAAATAAGCCTGTATAGATACTGTATCCTCCTAGTTCGCAAAGTACCACCAAATTTGGCATAAAAGCTATATTTAGTTGCAAATCAACATGTTTTAATACAGTTATACCAACCAATAAGAATGAACCTCTCAAACAAAATACCTGAAAAATACAAATGCTAAATAAGATTAACATTGATCATTTAAATTAATCAACCATGCCAAGGGATCTCCATGACAAAAAGTAGAACATAGGGAGAAGCAGAAGTTAGAACTAGCTCTGGACTCTTGGGCACTGAATAAGAAATAGGTGATTGATAAGCAGTTCCATGCCTTAGATGTTTTCCTCTGCCTGTTCTGATACTGCCGTGGCATCAGTTTTTGTAGAACTGAGTCATGAAACCTGAAGACACCAGGTAGATTCTGATACTGAAGGAGGACATGGAGTTCCAAAGACCTCAAATAGACTTTGAGACGTCATAGGAGCCAGAGTATCTGAAATATTATACACACCACTCTCAAGACATGCTTGGACATTACACAGCGGTTGCCAGTTTCTTCACTGTATTTTTCTCCTCCTCCTGGAGGTGGTTTACTAGAGAAAATACATCTTCACAAACATGAAAACGGACAGCTTGGCAACTGGCCACAGAGATTACATCAAGAGGAGACTTTCTACCTCCAAAGGTGAATCTTCTTAGCATTCTTATCCAATGGGAAGATCCAACCTGCCTAGGGACTTATTTCACTGACTGCTGACACCACAGAGTCAGGGATGTCCTTAGTTAGATTTGGCAGCCCATCATTAATGGGGAGAAAGAATTTCTCTTTCCTCAAGCT
Source organism: Chelydra serpentina (assembly GCA_037349315.1). Lineage (NCBI taxonomy): Eukaryota > Metazoa > Chordata > Testudines > Chelydridae > Chelydra > Chelydra serpentina. The sequence continues at coordinate 4,090,537 of JBAIAC010000032.1, forward strand.
CTAGGATATTAACAGCCAGTTTCTTCTTGGCTAGCTGAAGTTTTCAATTCCAGAACCACCATCACATATCTTAATTTCTGGAACTGTCCGAAACAGAATGGTGGTGAGACGAGAAATCCAAACATCTGAGTACAGAAATTCATTAAGATTACCTTAAACTTTGCCCTCAGTGATATCCTGGAAAAGTTAGAAGATTGAAAACTGTATCTTACCCTCCCCATAAATGACCTCAGATTGTAAGAACTAAAATAACTGAACAGCAACTGCACCAACTCAGGCCTTCTTCACAATCATACAGCCCAAATTAAAAAAACTCACCTTAGCAGAGTGGAGTTTGCTATTTGTTTAGTGGCCCAATCTTGTAAGGTACTGAAGGTAGTACTCAACATCTTGCAAAATTGGGCCTTGTGAGTCCATGAGCCGAACAATTATCCAAGTATGATTGGACAAGAACTAAAGTGTCTCCATAGGCATGCCTTCTATGACCAGATCAGGTTATATGACTTACAGAGATAAGGTAATTTTAATACTTAATATGGAATTTTCAAATGCTCTTTTTCTTGATAATTAATGTTCATTACAAGTTTTCTGACTTTTTAATGATGATCTCCCAACTCCTTAACTACAACATTCTTGTAAGGATCTTTACCCTTATATCCTCTCAGCCTTAATGAGGTTTGAATAGGAATAACCCTACTTGCTCTCCAGTCGAGCCTTCCCAAATACATTTCTGAAGTAAAGAGACCAATAGAAATTTTAAAAATAAATCTTTTGGGCTTTCATTATATCACAAAGCAGCAAAACAAAAGTCAACCTGGAGGAGGGGGGGGCGGGCTTTACAGCTCACCTTATACAAATATAAGAATGAGAAAAACAGATTGGTTATGATTTATAACACTATTTTACATTTTTTCAAAAGCAGCTAGTGCATGTGTCCAATCATTTTCTGTCTGTTGAAGGGAAAACTCAAAAGCCAAATGTTTAAGATGGGGAAATAATTTGCACATGATGGAAAACATCAAAACTATTCTATATCTTGTGTGCTAGATATATTGTATGTTTAAGCTGTGTAGCCACATCAGAAAAGGACGCAGTAGGTTATATTAAACAGCAATCAATACGAGTCCAGTTAAAGCTGAAAACGACTAGAAATCCCTCAAGTTACCCTAGCCTTGAGCTCTGAGGGAGCCTAGACGTCACCGCAAGCAGCACTGTGCACTGATGCCATTCGATGTAATGCCTGCTCCAGGATCGCTTGGACAAGAAAGCAGCGCCATTACCTCCCAGCGCCCTTCGCCTCAAAGGCTCCCATCGCAGCTTTACAGCCAAGAGGCTCTACAATCAGTTTCACATCCTCCTCCTCCTCCTCCGCTCATAGGCATCAAGTGCACGGCACCCTGCTGCGCCCGGCCCAATGCGACGCTGGGGGGTTACGCAGGCACCGCATGGCCCGTCCGTTGGGAACCTTCACCTCGCCCGCTAATGGCAAGGATCCCCCGAGGGGCCGGTCCCGTCTCCGGGCGCAGCGGCGGCAGAAGACGGGGCAGACACACCAAGGCCCTACACACACTCCCCCCGCCCCCAGGGGGCCCCGCCGCGCTGGGAGCCGGGCGGGCGGGGGCGGCCCCCGGGCTGCTGTTATTGCCTGACTGTCCCGGTGCCCCTCGCAGCCGCAGCGCCGGGCGGGGCCGCCCCGAGACTCCCGGGGGCCGCAAGAGCCGACACGGCAGCGGCGCGGGGGCCTCCGGGCCAGGGAGAGGGGAAGGGGCTGGGCAGAGCCCGGGGGTTACTCCCCGGCCCCCAGGGGCCGCTCGCACTGCACAGGCCGCGGCGGAGCGGCCGCTGCCCGAGGGCGGAAGGGGCTCGGTGCTGCGCGGCGGCCGGTCCGCAGTCTCCTTTCTCCTTCCCTCCCGCGGTGGTGGTGGGGGAAACGCCGCAGCCGCCGCGTCCCCCTCCCCCGCCATTTGCCCGGACAAACCTCCGGCCGCCGATTCCTCTTCACCCTCAGCGCCCGCGGGGGAAGGATCCGGACAAACCCGGGCTGCGGACGGAGGCGGTCGCGCGCGCGTTCGTTCTCACCTCCTCCCTCGACGTCCGTTAAGATCGGCGGCGCGCGCGCGCGCGCTCGGATGGGGGCGGCAGGCAACGCGAGTCGCGCTCCCACTGTCCCGCCCTCCTCGCGCGCGTCCGTTCCTCGTGCACATGCGCGAGAGAACCACCCCCTTCCCCCATCCCTTTCGCGCAGGCGCTGTTTCTCACGCGCGCCGGGCCTGGCACGCAGGCGACCGACGCTGCGGTTGACCGCCGGAAAACGACGGCTTTGGGAGACTGTGCAGAAGCAGGGAGATGGGGGCAGTTCATTGCGCGGGTTGCTGGGAGGGAGGCGGTCACGAGAAGGGACGAGTGCGCTTGCGCTCAAATCAAACCGTCGGGCGGGGCAGGGCAGGGCGGAGGGAGAGGCGAGCGCAGGGCGCCCCTGGCCGTTTTTCCCAATTAAGAAATGTTCGGTGCGCTGTGTCTGCCCGCCGGGGTTTGAGCCTTCGCCTTTTCCAGCTTCCCTTTCCACGCGGAGGCGGGCCAGCGAGTTACCTTGGAAAGGGAAATGGGAGCTGAGAGTCTTGCGGGATCACATGACTCCAGGAGTTGGGGCTTAAAAACAAAAATAGCGGGAGACTTGTGATCAATACAGCTGGAAACACGGCAACGCACGGGGAGGGAGCGATCCCAGGGGGAGGTGTGAGGCGAGTGAAATCGTAGCGCCTGCCCATACAGAGCTCATTTCGTGACTGGCGCCTCTATAAGGGAAACAGAGCTGACCATCATAGCGTGAGGAGACAAGTTAAAAAAATTAGGGAGAAAGTTCCCTGCTTAGATATAGGTTTTGTCACACTGGAACCGGGGTGTGACCGCCCTGATCGACAAAAGTTTGACCGACGAAAAGGGCCGGTGTGAACAGCGCTTTGTTGGCGGGAGAGCTGTCCTGCTGACAAAACTACCACGCTCATTGGGGGTGGAAGATTGTTGTCGGTAGGAGAGAACATAAGAACTTAAGAATGGCTGCACTGGGTCAGACCAAAGGTCCATCAAGCCCAGTATCCTGTCCTCTGACAGTGGCCAATGGCAGGTGCCCCAAAGGGACTGAACAGACAGTTTATCATCAAGTGATCCATGCCCTATCACCCAATCCCAGCTTCTGGCAAACAGAGGCTAGGGTTACCATTCTTGCCCATCCTGGCTAATAGCCACTGATGGATCTATCTTCCATTAATCTATCTAGCTCCCTTTTGAACAGCTCTCTCCTGATTGTACAGTGGCTACACTGTGTGCCTTTTAGTAGCACGGCTGTGTCACCAAAAGGTGTGTAATGTAGACATAGCCATAGAGATTCCAATTCATCCACATTATCTTTTCCCATGTGAGTCAATCTCTCCCTCTTCACATCACGCTTCTCTTTTTCCTCTCATTGTGCCTGCCAAGAGTAATAGGTGCTCTGATTCATTGAGATGTCTCAATGAAGTGACAGTTAAAATTCCCACATTTTTTAGAGACCCATGGCTGGATTTGGATCTCAATAATGTTTCTATCATTAATTTTCATACATTTCAGGTGTTGGAGTATATTTTGTTGGAGCAGACATATGTCCTTGCTTAAGAAGGTTGGATGTGAATTTCAGCTGTCTAATTCCCCATGTTGACATATAAAAACATTAGTTTCTTACTTTCGTTAGTATTGACAGTGACCAATAAAATCAATACATAAAATTTGACACAAATTTTTTTTATGCTTTCTGAGGATTTTTTTCACAAAAAGATTCTCTTTTGAACTACAACTTTAAATTCAGGATTGATCATATTTTGTTTTTGCCTGCGATCTACATAAGTTAGGTAGCAATTCTTATACATATTGAAAACAAAATGCATGGAAGTGTTTGCAGGGATTGGGGTATTGTTACCTGGAGTTTTCTGCCTGTGGGTTGGAATGCTTGTTGCTCTTCCTGCTCCCTCCATTGGCTACCACTCCCATTGATTGATGGAAAAAGTCCCTGGATCACTATTAAATGAGCTGCAGGTGGTGAAGGGAGTGGAAAGTGATAGTTGTGTTCCATAAACAAGGTGAGGTGAAGGTGTGGCTAGTCTCTTGCTGGGCTGTAAGCAGCAGCATGGACCTTAGTTTTGGGAGGACTGTGATGGGGGAGGAATAGCTTACCTTTGTAGAGCTTTCTTTTTTCAAAGTTCAAACTAGCCTTTTGGGTGTCTGGTTTAGAAGAGTAGGTGCAGTAAGAGGAGCATGTAGGTTCATGGTGGTTAGTTAATCTGTGTTGAAACTGTATTCTAGATGGAATCTGAAGAAAAGGGGACTCTGCCCTGAGTGCTTTTCTTTCTAATGAGGAGTGAGCTGTGTGTACCAATCTGTAACAGGTTGTTGGTTCAACTTTTTTATTGTTTACTTTTATGAAATCTTTAGCTCATCAAAATGTTTGCTTCACTTCATACCAGCTAGTACCAACTGTCTTACTTTCTAACCCCTCTTTTACCACTTGTAAGTTAATTGTGGACAGCAAAGTGCTTTTTGTGCAGGTTGTTTCAGAGGGGCCTGGTGGTATATAGTTTATAAGAAGGCTTAACTCTGCTCATCTAGAAAAGAGAAAAATTCTGTTGTGGCTTTCTTTTTTAAAACAAAAAACAACTGAAATCTAGAGATGAATTAAGTTGTGGGGTTGTTTTCTTTTGTTATGCTCATAAATGGTATGCATAAAGACTGTCTTGCTTTTTGTCATGTGGCTGCCTAGTGAGACAAATGACAACTGAATGCCAAACTTCTTGACTTGATAGAAAAATCAGGTTTACTATCTCTAGATAATACTGTGGATGTGTATCTTCTCTGCTAATGGGGGCAGAAATGAAGGCGAGTGAAAATTTTCAAGATGGAGTCAGTTGCATGAGTGTGGGAGAATTTATCTTTTAAAATTTGGACACTTTAGTCTGTTCATCCCTGTGATATTATAACTTGTTTAGAAGTGTATGTCCCTTGGTAGTTTTAAAGTGGCAAATCCTGATCACTTTTTGTGTCTCAGATTTAAAAAATGAACACTGCTCCAGCTTCAGAAAATGGACCATATTCCACAAACCACACAAGACCCTTTTTTTATGCGCAGCCAACAGCACAACAACCTTTCCCAAATCCATGGTACCTCAGTCATGTATATAATCCATACTGCGTACCTGCCCCAGGTAAGGCAAAATAGAGCCATTTGAGGAAAATATGCTTTTGTAATTACTACCCCAGTGAAAAAAATGCAAATTTTATATTAAAGCTCCTTTCATCTGTTGTGTATCTTTTGTATTTCCCCTAATATCATGGTGGCTAGAATTAGTGTATAAACTGAAGGCATCTCTCTTAAAATGTGCTCTCCTTGTCTATTTTGTTCAGTTATATTGTAAACTGGTGTTTGAGGTCTGTTTCATGAGTGGGACAACACCAAATGAACTGGACAAGAAGAGTAAGATTCCTAGGAAGAGTTTGGTAAACAGAAGCAGGCAGTTTCAGCAACTGGCAACAATAGGAAAGCACATTTATAATGGGGATCACTACTATATCATTTGCCTATGAGGAATGTTGAGTAAAATCAGTTTGGTTATCTTTAGTTAAGACAGTGCAGGTTTTGAAACTTTAACGGATATTGAATGAGTACCTTTGTGTGGTAAGTGCCTGTTCTTATTTACAGTTTATGGAGAATGGGCATTGATGAACAGACTGCCTTGCCCGAGGTCCTGCTGGAAGAATGTGGCAGAGCTGAAATAGAAACTGTCAGTCAACTTCCAGTCTCCAACCAGTTTCATGTTTGGGACAGTTCTCTCGCTGTGGTGCCTGTTAAAAGGTTCCATGCCAAAGCCTGCATTGTCAGGGATATTAAGTGGAGGAAAATGTCACTTGAGCATTGTCTGAGAGTGTCTACTAAGATTTTTAGCTAAAAACAAAACTACTGCTTTGACATCCTATCAGAAGTCTGACATCATAATGTGCATTCTCCCTGATAGGTGCAGGGACTACTACTGTTGTGGGGTTGCTACTGGGACACCTTGGGGTTCAAGAGACACTGCAAATGCTTCATTGACTTGTACAGCACAATCCTCCAAACTCCCATTGCCTTAAGGCAATGAACGATGGGGGGGAAACTATAGGGAGGTTTCTAAAAACTGAGTGGGATTTTTTAAAATATCCTGTGTACTGTAATAGCAGGGCAAAGGGAGAGTTGAGAATGTTATGCCTCAAGCTTAGCTTTACTTGCCTTGTGCATTTAGTTGTTTCAATCTTGTTTCTAGTAATATGCAAGTATAAATCTGACTCCATACGAGGCTTGCAATAGCTATTTTTATTGGTATTGATGACTTTCTGATTAGTCTTAGCTAATATGAGATTGCATAGTTTCAAGTAGAAACTTATAGTGAACATCAGATCTTATTAAAATGCTCATAACACACTTTAAGAGTACATACTATTGTCCAATAAGTGCTTACCAATGTGCATATTTATTGAATTTCTAACTGTAGTTAGAGCTGTTCTTTAAAAGGCATTCTAATAGACAATAACTTAGTAGATAAGTGTTTGGATGGCAAACTCCAGCAGTTTGGATGGCAAATGAAATCTCATGGTTCAGGAATTAGGAAGAAATGTAACCTATATGCATATTACCCTGTAATTGCCAACCTATGGAGTTCATGCACTCTCCTCTTAAGTATTTGGTACTAGACAATGTTGGAGGTGGGATATTTAACTAGATAGCCCACTGGTCTGAGCTAGCATGGCGGTTCCTATGTACCTAATGGATTCTGATGACTTTCAGCTTTTATTTCAGAAGATAGTGCTGTTTATATAGACAACATGCATATCTCTCTCCTTTTTCCCTCTTCAATATCTCTAGGTTTCAGAACTGGAAATCCATATTATCCATTTTATTCTGTTGCACTACATGAGTACCCCGGATATCTTGTTCCACAACATCCCATGCACACAAGAGTTAACAGAAGACCTTATTTTAATGTTCCCCCACCCTCTCCTCTGTTTTATCATGCAACAAGGTTTAGACATTATAGTGGCCCTGGGAAAAAAACAGTGACCAAAGAAACACAGACTGATCCTAGACAGCCTGAAAACAAACCCAAAAAGCATCAGGATCTCCGTACAGAAACGAAAGGCTGTGAAGCAGGAAATACGGCCTGTGTTTCTTCTGGTATGGGTACAGAAACTGAAAGTACTTCAGTGAAACAAGGTTCATCTGGATCTTCTCTTGTGCCAGAAAGAGACTTTCAAAATAAGGGGTCTTCCAGCTCTTCACAGTATAGAAACATTCCTTCAGGAAGCTATGCTTTTGAGAAAGAAGAGGTCAGAATAGAATATGGAAATGGCTCGCCTGCAATTCAGCTATGGAAGTCCTTTAAGGAAACTATTCCTCTGTATGATGTGGCAAGTGGTAAACCAGTCCCAGAGAATATTGTGCAACGTGACTTGTTTTCTGTTAGCTCTTGTGAAGGGGTAATATATAGTCCTCATGAAAGGGAGGAATTGGTGTCATGCGCTTCTTATTCAGATGAACGAAAACCTGCTCTTTCTTTGAAGCAGAGTGGTGAAGACCGACAGGAAAAAGAGGTCCAAAATAATGCAGAAAAGCAGGGGAATGCAAGCCAAAGGGCAAAATCTCCTCTAGATGAAGCCAGGGCAATGCAAATTGCTGAGCTGGCCAGAACTGTTTGTAATGATCAGCTAGTGGCAAGGCAGGACACACTGTTTAAAAAATCTAGTTTGAAAAGATCTGCTGCTTCGAAAACTTCCGAAGAGGAGTCCAACCTTGTTCAGCAAGCAGGATTATTTCCATCCAGTACGGAAATAACACATGACTCAAGTCCACTGCAGAAAAAGCTAAATCAGAGCCACAGTCCAACCAGTGTAAGTCAGATAACAGATAAAAGCTTATGGTGTGAAGAATCTATGGAGAAGTATGTTCCTTCTAACAGCTGGCTAGCTTACGTGGATGACATGGACACTAACTACAACTATAATATGTGTTTGCCACAAAGGAAACGTCAAAGTGTACTCAGTCTGTCTTCTGATGAAATGTCTTCTAAAGATGAAGGATCATCGAGTGATGATGTACCAGTGTCTTATTTTGTCCCTGACTATGTGCTCCAGAAGAGCATGTACGCTTTCCAAAAAAGTACAGAAGGCTCACAGAAAGAGAAAATTAAAAGTGGTGGCTCCCTTAATGAAGATGAAGTGGTAGGAAGGGAGCAGACCAATGTTGCCAATAGCCAGAACTTCAAAAGCTGTTCAAAAGTGAAGATTAAAAAGATGGCCAGCAGAGGTAGAAAGATTGGGGTCCTCCCTAGATCTTCTGGTCAAAAGAAAATCTACTCCCTAAAGAAAAAAGCTGCTAAGAGTTTGTCTCTGTCAGAGGCTGAAGACTCCGAAGAATACTTTGTGGCAGAGGAAGAGGGTGACAACGAGGATGAAGATGATGATCTAGATGAAGTTGAATATTTCCTTCAAGAAGCCGTTCCATATGGACCCTTGATCTCTGGTAAAGGCAGTTTCTACAGACAGATTGGCCAGAGGGTGCTTTGGAAACCACCTAAAAATGCCATACCGGCTCACTTGATTAGCTGGCCTGCTCGGGAGAAAATAAAAACAAAGAGTGGATTCTGTGAAAGCACTGGTCTGGCTTATAAGTCAAGTGAGAAGGAACAGGATGAGGTTGTGTACAGTGATTATGGGTACTATGGAAAAAAGAGGCTTACAGCAAAACAAGAGGGATCTGACCATAAGAGAACTTCACAGAAGTCTTCAAGAGGTGAGTTAATATGACTGGGATAAAAGTGTCAGGGGATCATAATTCAGAATACTTTGCAGCACGTGTTACTCTCTAATTCTGAGTGCTAGCTGTATTCCCTAAAACTGTGAAGGCTAAGAAAGAGAAAATGCTGTCACTTTTGTGACTCTTAGAGAATTGTAGCACTTCTGGCCTTTAGTTAAAGAACTATAGTGAACCTACTAAAACAAAAGGAAGTATTTTTTTCACACAATGCAGTCAGTCTTTTTTGAACCCCGTTATAGTCTAGGCATTCAGAACAACATCCTCTGGCAAAGAGTTTTGCCAGAGGATGTTGTTCTGAATGTCTAGACTATAACGGGGTTCAAAAAAGAACTGGATAAGTTCATGGAGGGTAGGCCCATCAATAGGTATTAGCCAGGATGGCAGGGATGGTTTGTTGTTCCCGGCCAATGGGAGCTGTGGGCAGCCGTGCAAATGTAAAAAAACTGTCTGGTGGCCTGCCAGCAGATTACCCTGATGGGCTGTGTGTGGGCCGTAGGTTGCCCACCACTGGCCTAGCCTCTGTTTGCCAGAAGCTGGGAATGGGCGACAGGGGATGGATCGTTTGATGGTTCTGTTCGTTCCCTCTGGGCCCTGGCATTGGCTACTGTTGGAAGACAGGATATTGGGCTAGATGGACCTTTGGTCTGACCCAGTATGGCCATTCTTGTGTACTATTTTTGCCTTGTGCATAGCCAGCAAACTTTTTTGGCTATGGATAAACTTGAAATCTTTTTAGTATTAGTAGATAGGGTGGAACTTCTTTTATTTTATTTTTTAAACCCGAGGTTGAGCTTCAAGTGAAGTTCGCTAGTAAGCCAATTACACTGTGGATTATCCCTATTTAATCTTTTTGACTTGGATAATACACTTGTTCATTTATTTAACAAGTTACATTCATTGAAAGACACTCTTGTTTGCCACTGTCTTGGAAATATAATCTCTTAAATTTGTGTAAACACGGGCTTACCCCCATGTTACAAAATGGTCTTAGCTATGGTGAGGGAACTTTCTTATAAACTGACACTCGCGAATATAAACATGTTTCCTGTATCTATAATAGGGGAGTAGAGGCCACTCAAATCAGTGAGCTGCCTCTCAAATTTGGCCCAACTGTTTCTCTGATGACTACAGTTGAGAGGTGGAGACTGGTCAGGCCAGATTTGAGTGAGTGGTGGTGTAGCCTGGCACACGGGTTTATAATGCAACTCAGGTTTGGTCCAGCCACCCCTCCGTTATAACAGAGGGGTGGCTGGGCCAAGTCTGCTGCCCTCAGCAGTTGCTTAGCTTGCTTAAAACTCGAGGAACCTCTGCAGGAGAACCAAAATATTGACACTTCAGATAAACTACTGCTTTCTTTTTAATCTAACTTGTTGAAGACCACTAAATAGTTCTAGCACACTTTTTAAAAATCCTAATTTAGTTTAAAGTTTTGCTAAACTTCTCTTGGCCTGGGAAAGCATATTTCCTTTGTCTAGAAACAAAGACAAGCAAAGTCAACTTCAGATAACTGAGCTCCTGTGACTGTAACTAGCTAGTGATCAGGCTATTAATTACAGTGATTCTGATCTTGCTTTCTTCAAAAGCACTGCCATAAATGGCCATGATATACTAATATAATCAAACAGTAACTGGTACCATGTGAGGTTTTGCAGCCCTTTCACAATATCTATCAAATTTGGTAATACACAAAGGTACAATATGACAAACATGCATATTGAGTCTAATGAACATTAAAAAAAAATAAACTGGTGCCCAGCTACCAGTGATTGGTATCCATATAAGTATTAGATTTATTTTGCTTTTTTTAAAAAGCATCTTCAAATACTGGCCTCAGTGGACTACACATTTTGCCTCTGTATTGTAGGTCAGCTGTAACAAGTCAGTATGGTAATGTTGCTTACAGTAGATGCTTATTGATATTATTCCAATGTCTTACTATGTTTTAATTAGTAAGGTTACTAAAGGAAAACATGGGGATGACAGCTGATGAGTACTGGATTAGAAGTGGCGCTAAACCCAAATTTGCCAGCCTGATACGTGGTAGCCTATCGCCCTCTACCAAAAGCAAAGGACAAGGTACAGCTGATTTCTTGTCACACCTCAGATCCTCTTCCCTTAAATATTCAAAGAAACTGTTTTCAGCAGAATACTTTGCTATTTTGGTGGGATCTTTAACTATTGCTTTGAAGGAAATACATGTTGGTTGTGTTCTTGCTACTCCATGATGTGTCTCAAATCTATAAATCTGGCTGCTCTGCAGAGGAGGGGGTCTGCATATAAAGAGTTAGGGTAGTTGTGGTGGACAAAACTTTTTTTTTTTTTTTTAAGCTACAGCAGTACATCTTAATGTGGCAAGAAATGATGCCTTGTAACAATGCAGACTTTACTAGGACAATGTAATGCTACGTAGTTAAGATACTCTCTAACCCTGTTTTAGCTAAACATAACTCTTCTGTGCACCCTCAGCAGCAGTTTTACTCTCTTGACAAGTGAACTCTACAGTTAAACCTCATGTCTGCCTATGCAGATACTGCTTTTAGAGAATGTTGGCTATAGCTGTTGATCCACACTAATTGTATAGAGTGGCAGAAGAACGTGTGGGGAAGAGAGAATCCTTGCGTCCGAAAAGAGTAAAAGTTATTAAATACTATAAACTTAAGTGAGCCTGTCTTAAGTGAAAACTAAATATTCTGAATTGCTTGAAAAAGTAATGCTACTTTTTATTTGGTCATTCAGGTAATCTGCTTTTGGATAAACCAAAAAGGAAAAGAATAGGCAAACCCCCTTACAAACGTAGAGACACAAGATGTGAGGCAGAAGACATTGAAGTGTGGGAAATGCCTAAACCCAGTGCACACAAAGGTTAGCATACTATTACATGCCATAAACACTAAATGTATTCTAGGAGTAACTAAGTTTACTGGGTTTTTTGCTTTGTTTTTCCCCTCCCGCTCTTGGATTATCTACATTCAAAACTTGAGTACCTTTTTAGATACTCCTTTACACACATTCCTTGGTCATAAAATAACTTTTAAAAAAATATACACTATGCTCTGGAGCAGGGACTTTTATTGTTAAACGACAAAAGAGATGTAACAAACTCAAGTGACTGAACAATTTAAGTTGGCACATTTCTTAATGTAAGACTAATGTAACTTTATGAAAGCATCGTGAGTTAAGAGTAGAGGTCCATGGTTATTGGAAGCTAGTTCAAAGATGTGAGGCTCTCCTATGGGACATTTGGTGGGGAAGAGCATAGTTGCTTGACCTAATGGAGGAAGAAGACTGTTCATGTGCAGGGAATAGCATGAAGGGGAGGGGGGGGGAACTCTCCCCCCTGAAACTGGTTTTCCACAATAAACCCTCCTGATGTGAACAGTATAAACCAATGGAGTGTTTGAATCTGTATACAGCCTGAAACTGTCGCTCAGAGATGCAAGTGCCTGACTAATCAAAATAAGTGTGGTCCCAAAGCCTAACTGATTTAAGATGTGCACAGTGATGACATTTCACTCCTGATCTTTTTAGTAGGAGCATTCCAAACTGCCTCCTGTATTTCCCTGCTAGTGCCGAAAATGACCCGTTTCCAGCCTGCTGCCTTCAGTTTCTACAATGCATTTATGTATTCCTGATAGTCCTGCACCAAAATTAAGGAACAAAATAAGAGAACTTAATATCAAACCAGTAATGCAAGGAATTTTATATTAACTCGTTAGTTTGAATATTCAATCTTTAAAATAATCAATTTCCAATCTTCTGTACTAGTGCTATACAATCCAAGATCTGTGCTGCAGAACGTAGGTCTGCAGAGCTGGTGGGACTTCAGTATGTCTCAAACTTCTGGTTTACTGCAATAGTATAGCTCACTTGCTAGTTGCCCTTTTTAAAGGAAGACTTTACAACAAGCATCAGTGAAGGGAAAGTGCATATGTTAAACTATTTTTTGTATTTATTTTTATTTTAGGGTGTGGATCAAAGAGGTCTCTCTACAAAAGAAGATAATCTGACTATTGCAAATGCAAGGGGGAAATCTGATGCTGGGGGGGAAGAACACAAACATACTGAGGTTGCATGTCTCAATCTTTAAAATGAGTCTAAGTATTTTTTTTGTATAAATCTTTCTAAGCTACTATGCACAGTTAAAGGGTAAGAAGTAACACTGTAAAGAGTTGAAGTACACTATATAAAATATTAAATGAAAGGAACACTTGAAATAAAGCACTCTAAATTGTAAATAAACACACTCACTTATTGCTTTTAAGCAATAAAGTTAACAGAATTGCATTGATGTGTGGGTTTTCTTTCCTGAATACTGTACTGACGCACAAGTCTAAGGTAGGGATGGGTTGTCTGTACTAGTAAACACCTAAGCAACTGCACTTACTCTCCTACCTTCCTACCATATTGTTCTAAACTAGGTGCTAATTGCGAAGCTTGTTTTTGTAACCCTAACTTCAATGCTTCTTTTCAGAGGTCAAGACTTCAGGTAACTAAATGTATTTATGTTCAGAGAATAGAACAGTGGGGATGATTGTCAGAGTGCTCTTTCAGGAGTCCAGCCTTGACTTTCCCTGAGATCCTCTCTCCTGTAGGAAAACTAGATCTAGTATAGTTGAAGGATTAACCTGCTAAGCCCAGGGTTGTCAGTTCAATCCTTGAGGGGGCCATTTGGGGATCTGGGGCAAAAATTGGGGATTGGTCCTGCTTTGAGCAGGGGGTTGGACTAGATGACCTACTAAGGTCCCTTCCAACCCTGATATTCTATGATTCTATGATTCTAAAACAACTCTTCATAATTCAGATTTTTCCGGTTCCTGAACCAAAGAATTAAATACAGTAAAAAATAACTACATATTCACTTGCTGCTTTATGTAATGATAGCCTGGCACATGTGGAGACTGTAGTGCTCTATCCAGAGAGTACATATAGTTCTAACATTTAAGTGATCCCCAGCACTCTGGTTTCTAAGGGACAATTTCTGCAGATGTCTTGGCATCTCCGCTGCTGCAGCTACCAGTCTCATACATCTGATACATTTAACTCTGAATTTGAGTACACTTGACCTGGGCCTAACACCCCTTTAACTCTTAAATTCCCTTCTGTTATCCTAAAAACACCTTAATCCTGGCATGGCTGTAAAATGCCATGTCACTACACGTACTCCAAGTAGCTTCCTTGCATGTTAAAATACCCCTCTCTGAACGGTCTTGGTGTATGGGAATAGAACAAATCACTGGGGTACTTCAAAACCTCTCAGGTGCAGTAGATTCTGGGAGCTGAGCAGAGGAAGAGAGATGCAGAGGGCATTTCAATTTAAGTGGTTCAGAACTGTGCTAGTGTGGCTATGGGCCAAAATTGCAGTGGTTCAGAATACAAGTCATCATGAAGTAGACCCTGCTTACACTAGATGTTCCTCTACAGCTTTCAGAAGTAGATCTGATTCAGCTAGGTACCTAACCAGCTTGGCAGGCCTAAGTTAAATCACCTTTTTGACTCCATAGTGTCAGAAAATCAGTTGAACAGCCTGTTTGTACAGACTTCTCTATACTGCCATTTTAGGCAGTAATGCCTCTGATACAGGCTTATAACTATTGCTTTGTTGCATTTTACTTTTGGGGACTTCAACAGACTATTCAAGAAACCCTACATGTGTAGGACTGCTGAAGATTGGGGGGAAAAAATCCCCTCTTTTGGCAAAGGAGGAGGATCAAACAGACCCCTAAGGTGCCAACAGTGAATGTTTTGTTGGACAGACTTGTTGCCTCTGACTCAATTTCTAAAAGCTACATCTTGCTAGCTACATCTTCTTCTGTCAGAGGATGAGTGGGATATAATCACCAAATCTTATGCCAATGGTGGCTTGGCATGTAAAATTTTAATTCTGCATTTCTCCTTCAATGTTGATTTAAGAATTCTTTGTTCTTAGCTTCTGGGTGAAAAGATCAAATTACAGCTGTTTCAATTAAATGAAGAGACTATAAAAATACTCTTTGCAGGCTAACTATGGATCTGTTAAGGAAAGACAAACTTCTTCCACAGCATCTATTCCCTGTAGCCAACTAGCACAACAAACCCGCTATTAATCAACTACTCTGGAATGTCAAAGTCCTCTCGACCTCCCACTGAATTTTAAGTAGCTTGTTATGCTCGCACCTTGTCAGTGCATACAGAATATATATATATCCCTGCTCCAAACATCTTTGTCTTCTCTAGAGCTCTCTGGTAGCACCACAACAGTTCAGGAGGAAAAAATATTTAACTGATAATCAGACCCAAGAAGTTTGCTAGGATGACTCATAGCTCTATCAGCTGGTAGATGTTTTAGCTACACTCCTCTTGATTTGTCTAGTCATGTGAATGTTTCATAATTCTAGCACTCATAAGTAACATGATAAACCAGAATCTACATGCACTGGAGGCAAGAAACTTGTTAAAAGCTTCAGTCTCTGAAGTAAACAATGACCAAGATGTCAAATGCCTTAAATAAGTAAATGGTTAATCATAGGTAGATGGCAGCTGCTCAATTTAACACTTTATGGAACAGCTCAATTGTGTGTGTGGGGAGGGGGGGTTGTTTTTCCTCCTCCTGAGGCTAGAAAGGACCATTAGTTATCTATTCTGACCTGCAGCATACCAAACCATAGCACTTAATTCAGGAATTCCTGACTTTTTTTGCCCAACTTGTGATTCAACTAGAGAATCTTAGACATCCCATTTTGATTTCTAAAACTCTAAAATTTACCACATACCTTGCCAATTAATAATGCCTACTTATGCTGTTTTCAGTTTGAATTTGCATGACTTTTTTTTTTCAGCTATTAGATTTCAGGTGCTAAAGGCCTCTCAAACATCTCCCTCTATAGGTACATAAAAATGGCACTCAAGCTCCCTCTTAACTTTGTATTTAATAAACCGATTATGCTGCTGTAGCCTCTTGCATTGTGTTTCCTGGACAAGAAGTTAGTCTTGTTGCTCTTCTAAGCCTGCTCCAAATTATCATCATTTTTGAAGCATAGACATTATAGTCCAGGAAGTGATATTAGTCATGTTGTCTACAGCAGCCTGTTTACCCAGTCATAGTATCACACTGGAAGCCCATGTTTGGTTTATGTACAATGGCTCCTATATCCTTAACTGAGTCACTGTTTTTGAGAATACAGTTCCCTATCTTGTAAATACTATGTTCTCTATTCCTATAGGTTTCAGAGGGGTAGCCGGGTTAGTCTGTATCAGCAAAAAAAAAAAAGGAGTCCTTGTGGCACCTTAGAGACTAACCAATTTATTTGGGCATAAGCTTTCGTGGGCTATAACCCACTTCATCAGATACATGGAGTGAAAATTACAGTAGGCAGGTATAAATATACACCACATGAGAAGATGGGAGTTACCTTACCAAATGGCAAGGGGTGGGTGGCGGGGGGGAGGTCAGTGCTAATGAGACAAATTCAATCAGGGTGGATGTGGCCCATTCCCAAAAGTTGACAAGAAGGTGTGAATATCAACAGAGGGAAAAGTTACTCCCAGTCTTTATTCAGGCCTAATTTGATGGTGTCAAGTTTTGCAAATTAATTCCAGTTTTGCAGTTTCTCGTTGAAGTCTGTTTTTGAAGTTTTTTGTTGTTGAGGAATGGCCACTTTTAAGTCTGTTATTGAGTGTCCAGGGAGATTGAAGTGCTCTCCTACTGGTTTTTGAATGTTACAATTTTTGATGTCTGATTTGTGTCCATGTATTCTTCTGCATAGAGACTGTCCGGTGTGGCCAGTGTACATGGCAGAGGGGCATTGCTGGCACATGATGGCATATATCACAGTGGTAGATGTGCAGGTGAACAAGCCCCTGATGGTGTGGCTGATGTGATTAGGTCCTATGATGGTGTCCCTTGAATAGATATGTGGACCGAATTGGCAACGGGGTTTGTTACAAGGATTGGTTCCTGGGTTAGTGTTTCTGTTGGGTGGTGTGTAGTTGATGGTGAGCATTTGCTTCAGGTTGGGGGGCTGTCTGTACGCGAGGACTGGCCTGTCTCCCAAGGTTTGAGAGTGAGGGATCATCCTCCAGGATAGGTTGTAGATCCTTTGATATGCTGGAGAGGTTTTAGTTGGGGGCTGTAGGTGATGGCTAGTGGTATTCTGTTACTTTCTTTGTTAGGCCTGTCCTGTAGTAGGTGACTTCTGGGTACCCTTTTGGCCCTGTCAATCTGTTTCTTCACTTTCCCAGGTTGGTATTGTAGTTTTAAGAACGCTTGATAGAGATCCTGTAGGTGCACTACAAAAAGTAATTTTCCCTCTGATATTTATCCCTGTCTTGTCAACTGTTGGGAATGGGCCACATCCACGCTGATTGAATTGGCCTCATTAGCACTGATACCCTCCTCCCCTTGGTAAGGCAACTCCCATCTTTTCATGTGCTGTATATTTATTCCCGCCTACTGTATTTTTCACTCCATGCGTCTGATGAAGTGGGTTATAGTCCACAAAAGCTTATGACAAAATATATTTGTTAGTCTCTAAGGTGGCACAAAGACTCCTCATTGTTTTTCCTATTCCTACAGGTAAAGCTCTTTCATTTGACTCTATTAAAACATGTCTGAGTCACATCACTCTGTAGCAGTGACTTGTCAACCTCATTATTTACTTCTGTATCATGTATGAACTTTTTATCAGTAGTGATGATATATTCCAGGTCACTGCTTACAACTGTAAATAGTAGTGGGCTGACAACACATCCTGGGGGGCAGAGGGGAAATTACCTAGAAACTACCACCTGTTGATTCCAAGTAATTGTTTGGGTAGTGAGCCACTTCTTTTACATCACTACTAAGTGTTCCACAGTGATCTACAGGGAGAATATTCTCACTTGCATACAGAACAATAATTATTCTGCTGAATTTATATGGCCCTGGTTTTTTTTAAAAAGTGAGTGTAGTGAGAGGTTAAAATCTTTGTAAATAGGTGAAGGAAAAAAATATTAAAAATAAATGCTTAACCCTTATAGGAGAAGAAAGAACTGGTGCTGGTTGCCTATGAAAGATAAACACCCAAGGAGGTAGTAGAAAGGGATGGGGGCCATTAAGGATTAATGGAACGAAGTTTTATAAAGAAACCTTTACTAGGGCTTTCAGGTTTCAGTGTAGTAGCTGTGTTAGTCTGTGTCAGCAAAAAGCTATAACAGCTGTTATAGTTCCTCGTGATTAATTAGCCTCTTAAAGTTGGTATAGGCACTTCCACCTTATCATGTTTCTCTGACTGTATAAATATCTGTTCATCAGACGCAGGGAATGGAACATACAGTGAAGTGGGTTCTGACCCATGAAAGCTTATGCTGAAATAAATGTGTTAGTCTCTAAGGTGCCACAAGTATTTTTCTTAAGGCTTTCAGGATAGACTTCCAAGCAAAAACTCTAAGGAAAGATGCCATAACCCACATGAAGCCTCTGTTACATTTTAAAGATTGGCTTTGTTGTAGCCACTGGTAGGAAGTTATGGAGTTGTTGCAAGACATCTCTCAGAACCTAGTTGTAGTGTGGTGGCTTCTCATACCGCCCCCTTCCCTCAACCATGCTGCAAGCAAGCAACTGGATGCTCTGATGACAATACTTGTATCTCCACTGCAGCACTATAAAGAAGGAGATCAATCAAGCCAGATCTCAAGCAGTTCCAGCTGCTAAGGCTACTGACAAAGAAACTGCAGTTTTAGCCAGCTGTCACAGTTACCCCACCATAGAGTATTCCAGAACTTTCAATAGTCACTCATAAGTAACATTAACTTTGCATATAGACAACTTGTTTACTAAAGTTTCTTATACTATTAGAGAAGATACCCTGTAGCTGATTTTGGAACATTCACTTCTGGGACTTAAGATAGAATACAGATAACATCATCTAAAAAGTTACATTGCTGTGATTTAACAGAGGATTATGCAGAGTTGTGATGACGGTGACTACATGGTCTATGCTTTAGATTTGGAGGATGTCTTGTAAAGGAGAAGAAATGGATTTGTCCCTCTCTTTATTCCCTTTGCTTCTGTTGATATAAAAATCTAACAAGGAAAAAAGTACAGGCCTGTTCTAAGTAGGGCTTTTCGACCCTGTTTCCAGTCATCCACAGTACAGTAACTCCTCCCTTAACGTTGTAGTTATGTTCCTGAAAAATGCGACTTTAAGTAAAACGATGTTAAACTAATCCAATTTCCCCATAAGAATTAATGTAAATAAGGGGGTTAGGTTCCAGGGAAATTTTTTTCACCAGACAAAAGACTATATTTTTATTTATTTATATATATATAAAAATATAATACAAATAAATATATATATATAACACACACCTACACACAGACACATGCACACTATACATTTTAAACAAACAATTGAATACTGGTACACAGCGATGATGATAGTGAAGCTTGGTTGAGGTGGAGGAGTCAGAGGGTGGGAATTTCCCAGGGAATGCCTTACTAAATGAAGTATCAGCAGGGTAGCCGTGTTAGTCTGGATCCGTTTGTCGCTTTTACTAAATGAACTAGCACTCCACTGAGCCCTCAAGGGTTAACTCTCACACTCTACAAGCCAGCAGGAAAGATGTGTTTCAGAGATAGAGATGCGCATTTCCAATTAGGTATCAAGAGTGGGGTCAGAAGTACACTGCCTTGTTAATTAGATCAGCAAGCCCCACAGCTGCAGCTTCTGCCTAAGGCAGCAGCTCCCTCCCTCCTGTGTCCCCCCTGCTCTATGGAAGATGGGGTAAGCAAGGTGCAGGGGGATGTTAGCCCCCCTCTTCTTCCCCTCCCCCCCCTCCCCCCCCCCCCCAGCAAGCAGGCAGGAGTTTCGGAGATCAGCACATGGCAATGGGGGAAGGGACAGCTGAATTGCTATTGATAGCCTGCAACCGAGGTTAGAAGGAAGCATTTCACAACTGCAAACAAGCATGTTCCCTAATTGATCAGCAACGTAAGAACGAAACAACGTTAACCAGGATGACTTTAAGTGAGGAGTTACTGTATCTTTCTGGAAGAACGGTAATAGCAGGTTTATCCAGACTTCACCTACTTAGTGTATTTCCCCTTTCAATATTTATTCAGATTGTTTAAACAATTAACTCCTATACCTGAAAATTATGCAGGAGGGGGGGGAAATGTATTTTGTTTTAAGTTCATCATTCCCACCCCCTTCCATTAAATGCTCAGAAAGCTTTCATGCCAAGAAGAAGTGCATGTTTACCCTGTACTAAAATGTTAGGGTGAAATCTAACCATCACCAAAGTCAACACTGTCAGGATTTCACACTTGCCACAAACAAGGCAGTTGTAGCTTTACTATGTGATAGCTGCTCAGTGTAAGCCCTAATGGGGTGCCTACATTTGGGTTTACCTCGACTGGCTACAACTGCCTTGTCTAAGCTCAGATTTTAACACACGTTTTTCCTCCCAGTGAAGGAAAAGTCCAATTCTATATCTGAGGTCTCTCACAAAACAAAGAAAAAACAGCTTTGACATTTCTGATATTTACAACGTAAAAAGCATAAAGCAGTTTCAAAGAGTCCACAGGACAATCCTCTTTTCCCCTTGCAGGTTACTTTTAAAACACCTAGACTCCCTGCAACCATCGGTTCACATCACAGTGAGACCAGTTTAGCCATTCATCTTGCAGGGACAGATATATCTGGTATTATACTGTTGGGGTATGTCTATACTTACCCGTCGCGTCGGAGGCGCGGGATCGATGTCAAGACGTGATAAATCGAACCAGGAAGTGCTCCGTCGTCGACACTGGTAATCCAGCTCGACGAGTGGAGTAGGCGGAGTCGACGGGGGAGCCTGCGCGCCGCGTCTGGACCGCAGGTAAGTTCGAACTAAGGTACTTCGACTTCAGCTACGTTATTAATGTAGCTGAAGTTGCGTATCTTAGTTCGAAAAGGGGGGTTAGTGTAGACCTAGCCTTGTACAGATCTTTCCAGTCCTGTCTGCCCTGGGAGATTATTAGAGATCCCATGGACCGTTTTTGTAAAAGTACATTTCTACAGTACTATGTGTACTGTATACACTTGTAAAACATTTGGGATTCCTTCCATATATTGATACAAGAATATTCTTTGTATTTTTCCCGTATTCACAATGATTCACAAAATATTACTGTATTAAATATTTTACTAAATACTTAAAATTAAAACATGTTTAAAGTTACTTCCCCAAACCTTTTCAGAAACAAACATGTATCAATACAATATAGATAGTGAACAATGCTCAGAAGAACATTGTTACCCATTCCATTTCAAACAAGAAAACTCCTTTCTAAGCAACTAACATGCTAGCTTTTGTCAGCAAAATTAGTGGGGGAGTTGTTATTATTTAGCAAGAGATTTTCACACTTGGAGCCCAGTTTTGCAGTTCAGAGGATGACTTTAACAAGTAGGTGCTGGTCAATGTTGTAGAGCGGGGCTCAGAAGTAATGCTGAAATTACAGAACTGAGCTTTTCTTCAAGTAAATAAAAATAAACCCTGCTAACAATACACTTTTGCCTTAAAGTAAAACCCCTTCATTAACATTAATAGGTTTTTCCATAAGTCACACATTTTAAAGCCTTGCCAGCTGCCAATCGTGGGATGATCAGAGTAACCATCAGCATGCGGGGAAAATACAGTACAGCCTGATTACACTTACCTTGGACATAGAAACATTCATTATTGTTTGCTATAAATGGGAAGTCCTAACGTGTTTCAATGCTTCGCCCAGTACAAACTGCAATTCCCATTACAGTGAAGCTCTGTGTGTAATTAAATTGTTTTATGGGGTAAACATTACCTCACTAGAGGGCTACGCTGAAATCTGTAAGCGGTCCCTTAGGTGGTGGCTGTTTTTTTAACAGGTGGTAGCATAACAGTGAGGTTTTATTAACCATCAAGTTAGAGGATTATTAGCCCACGTTTCACAGTACATAGGTATGCTCAAGTAAAATCATTCCTTGTTAAACAGCCATAATTGAGCTCATCCCTTGCTTGGTGCACCACTGCAGAGAGGCAGAAAAAGATGGCACAAATGGGACATTAGACGTACCCGTTTGTATGTTCTCCTAAACTATTACAAAGCCCTTTTTGGTTGTTTCTTCCTCATTCTTTGGACGTTTCCTCACAGTTCACAATCTGGGGTCAAGAAGCACTCAGCAGGTGACTGCTGTCAGTCAGACTCTGACCTCTCATTTGATTTAGAAGATTTGTGCTTTCTTTTCTTTTTCTTCTTTTTTTCCTTTTTCTTTTTCTCCTTCTTTTTCTTCTTCTTGTGTTTCTCTTTACATTCTGAGGAACTGGAGCTGCCACTACTTCCATCTTCATCTGAAGTAGAGTCTTCCAGCAGTTGCTTCAATTGTTGTATCCTAAATACACAATAATTAATATGAGAGAGAATCCTTTCTCCATATGTGCAGCAGTATACCACCCCCCCCCCCCCCCTGCAAAAAAAGTGAATGATGTAATAGACTTGTGAGAACTGGTCACTGGGTTTTCTTTGGGGAGGATCCCTGGCTATGGCAAATCTCTCCCTTCAATGTTCAGTCAGAGTCTAAGTTATGGCTTTCTGAGCTCCTGTTTTCAGCCAGGCATTGTCCAACTCAAGGGTTTTTCCATCCTGTGGGTGGGGTGGTTGATAAGGGGAGGACCTCTACTACTACCAGGCAAAAGCAGTTATTTGATATTTTTATTTTAATATGTATACAGTGTACTCAGAGGCAACAGCCATCAGTATGCCCCCGTACCAATTTTTATACTACTACTAACTGACATGCAGGTGAATCCGGGATGAATAAATTACGAGGTTCTGTTACAATGATGAAGAGGGGGACATCACTGGTATCGCTGACATAAAAAGCAGGTTCTCCTTTAGCAAAACAGGTAATTTCTGAGGCAAAAGCCCCCCCTGTTTAGTTCCATGCTAGGATGGATTCTTAACAGATAAGGAAAGTCTCCTTACTCGCTGGATTACTTCTATTTGGTACCATCCATTTCAAGTTGGTGTGTATTTTTTTTAAACACATGCAGCTGGTTACCTGCAATTACACTGCACCCTATCCCTTAAGCTCAAATGTTGATTGGACATTGCTCATCAGTGATGCTTCCCAGTGCAAGGAACAAGAAAGAGAATTAAATGCTGCTGCCCTATTACTGAATAGCAATTTAATAGTAGGAATAAAGGCCACATTTTTCAAACATGGGTACCTAAAGCTAGCTTCCTAAATCCTTACAGAGGTATCTAAATAAAACCAACCTGGTTTTCAGAACTGCTGAGAAATCTCACTGAAGTCAATTGGAGCTGTGAGCGCCCAGCACCTTTGAAAATCAGACCACTCTTACTAAAGACACAAAAAAATAGATTTAGGAGCCTTCCAGGTTTGAAAATGTTGGCAAAAATGAACACGTCTACTTTTTGAACAGGCAGTTCTGGGAATCATTAAATATAAATCACTTCAATTTATGAGCAGCAAATAAAATAGCAAGTATTTATTAAGAAGGGACAAATGACATCTCCTCTTCTGCATTAGCTATTTATTAAAATATAAAGCTTACCATTAAAAATTAACTTTTGTTTGGAGGTGAGCTGAACAGTGAGGGAAATTTTGACCGTAATATCTAATTTTCACAGCATAATATCAAATTAAAGGCTTACATTAAAAAAAACATTATTTACTACAGAGATACACTTACCTCATTTCCTTTTCATGGCGTTTATTTTCCCTTATTACATCATACATGGGGTCTTCATGTGCCTTTGAAAAAGAGGAAAGGGAAAGCCCAGTATCAGTAAAAGAGACTACCACTGGCACATATATTTATGACACTTTCCTACCATTAAAATATCCAATCCAACAATAAATGTTTATTCCAATAAAAAAGTCCCAATTAGTCCCAAGCTCTCAATTCACAAGGATGCACTGACATTATTGCAAACCTTTTGGTGAACTTGGGCTGATTTTTGGCATCAGGAAAGGTTTATGCAACTGTAATCCAACGACTATGTAGCTGACTGCATAGGGCTCTCCTTGCCCACAACACGTCTCCTCCTACAGCTGGGGACTATCTCCTATAGGTGCTCAAATATTATGGTGATATGAGACATAAAACTGGTTATAAATAAATTAGAACTGCTGCTGAAGTCCTGAAATTATCTTAAATATGCCTCTAACCCATTTGAACCTTCCCTCTCCATTACTTCCTTTTTCAGTCACTGGGGACAACACTGACATCTTGTCTGTGAGTCAGAACCATAACCTGGGCATCATCCTCTACTCTGACCTCTCTCTAGGTCCTCATATCCATGCAATGTCTACATCTTGTAGATCTCTTTTCTCTAAAACATGACGTTTCCGATCCAGCCACGCAGCTACAATTCTTGTTCAGGCTCTTTTTATCTCATATTTTGATTACTGCAACATCCTTTCCTCTGGCCTTGACAAAGGCAATCTTGCCCCACTAATATCCATTCAGAATGCTCCTGCAAAGATAATCCTCCTAGCTCATTGCTTTGACCATGTCGCCTCCCTCTTTGTATCCCTCCACTGACTCCTTCTTTTCTATTGCTTCAAACATAAGCTGCTTGTCTTCCCTTTCAAGATGCTCTTCCACCCTAATTCTATCATCTCTCATTCACTGTTGAGATGTCAGTTCCCGTTTGACTAGCCCACGATGCCAGCCTCCACTGCCCACTTGTTAAATTTGCAAACAAACACCATCGTCCTTTCTCCCATGCTGTCTCTCATGCTTATGAGATGCTCCCTGTAAACATCTCCAAAACTTCCTCATTATCCTCCTTCAAAACCCTTTTCTGTGATGCCTCAAACAACCTGGCCACAGTTAGTACACTGGTGTACTTAAACCACTGCCTCCCATGTTGAACAATATCATCTCACTGTTTCCTCATACTCCATCTGTCAGTATTGTATCCTCTGTTGTCTCTTGGCTAAGCTCCTGGAGGCAGGTGTTTGTACAGCACCAAGCACAATGGGGTCCTGGTCTATAAATAGGATTCCTAGGCCCTATGGTAATAAAAATAATCTTCCAATTTTTTCTCTACCACTATTTCTATGGTCAAGCTGTATTGCCAAGACACCTGTACAGTAGCATAAAGGAGAATACCACTAAGCACCAGCACTCAAATCCCATATATGGAAGGCATTTTCTCCATCCATAGTTAAGGAAGAAGCTTGCTTACTATTTTAAGTTTGATTCCTAACCCCTCCCCTTACTAATTCTACCTAAACAATCCCCCTGAAATTTTACGTATCCTATCTCATCCCAGGATAGATTTTTTTCTGTGAAATGTAAGACAAATGGGAGTTTTACAGATAAGGTATTTCTAAAATTTCTGCATCATTCACACTTTGAACATCTTCCTAACCTTCTTGTGGCTCCTCATAGCTTGGCCTACAAACTCATTTGATGTGAAGTAATCCATATCTTTTGATGTTACCTGAGCAACTCACTGCTGATTATTTGTTAGAGTTTTTAGTACATTGATATTTAATCATAAATAACTGATGTTGAAAAGATTAATTAAATATAATGGTTGAAAGTTTCCTGAAGACTTATAAAATTTATATGGAAATAATTATCATCCTTTTAAAGAGTGGGTTTTCATTTTCTGCAAATTAATAATACATTCAATCACATCTGTGTATAAAGAGAGACATTTTTCTCTAATGAGTGGATTATGGTCAGGTTTCAACATCAATATAATACTAGACACAGCGGAAAACCCTCTATAGATCATAACCTAATAGACTTCTTTTCACTTGCAAGATTAGCCATCATCATTATTAATGAAAAATACAACCAATACTACAATATTTTTACTTACTACTCTGAATTGTTCCAATTTCTGATTGCCTTTAATAAAGAAAGGGCATTCTTTATCTCCTGTTCTGTGTCCATAACGTTTACATCTCCAACCTTTAGTAAAACAGAAGCAAACTGAATCTTTGAGTCAGCTCACAACAGATTAAAAACATTAATGGAAAACATCTTTACGTAGTTGGAGCACAGTAAAGAGAAACAAATCATTAAATTCGCCTGCAAATCTACAAAAGCCTTCAAGATTCTGGCTGCTATTATATCAATATGAAGTCAATATATCTGGAATTCATCTTTTATACTGCATAGTCACTTATCGCCAAGATTTTTTTGCCTAAAGTCAAAAGATTTATAAAAGAAAAAGGCCCAATGAAATTTGGACGCTTCTTGCACTTACACTGCATAACTTTGACTTCTTTTCCTAATGGCATCCAGAGTCCTTTAGTTGGGGCATGAGCCAGGAATTCTCGGGCATGTTCATTGCCTGGTACATCAGGTATGCAGTCTTCTGGCTTAGTTTCATCTTCCTATAGAAATGGCAAGCAAAACAAAACCCCTATTTCATCTAGCTTATTTTAAAACCAATAACCCAAGTGTATAAGTATATGTCATCATTTACTAATGGACCTACTTTCTCCCTGATATTCCTTTCCTCCTTTATACCCATAAAATAACTTCATTCTTTAACCCCTTTTAGTAACATTGACTCATTTTTTCTTTTTTGCTACCCTTAACTTTTCCCTTCAAGCCTGAATTGATTCCCTCCTGTTTCATTTAGTCCAACAATTGATTAAATTAAAAGAATTAAGCACTTTTCAACCTTTATTGATTTTCTCTTCTTTGTAATTGAATATAGTGATTACAATAGCCTTTATATGCGGCAGTTTTTGTTTAAGTTGCAAACACTAAATGATGACTCTTTGAATCTGGTAAGAGGAATTCCACAAAAGATCACATGCTAATTTAATGTGATGTTAATGGCTAGGAGAGAGGGAATCATACCAGGTGGATCTGGTCCCCCCAAAGTCAACGGAAAAACTCTTATTGACTTTAATGAACCCAGGATTCCACCCAGTGTTTACAGTTTCTTTTAAATACCAAACATTTATTACAATTTACTAACCTTAATTAGCCCTGGAGGAGGTTTCTCATAGCTGGAAAACAATAAAAATATGGTTGTATTAACATATTTTCTACAACTTAGCATCAGACTTATATACATGGACAAAACAAAGCCGTTCAATGCTATAAAATTACAAACTTCATATAATTTAAACATACTTAGCCTAAAGCTTTATTTAATTACACTCCTTAAGACGTGTAGCAGCCACAGTGCAACACAGGGATGCAAACAGAGTGAAGTGATGCTTGTGGTGTTTCTAAACAGCCAAAAAAATGTCTTCTGCAAATCACACAATTCACTCTAATTTGCAAACATGCTTTGGCTTTGTGTGTTTACTTGGAAATGACAACTTCATTATGCCGCTTTACAGTGATGCTCCGTGCATCCAACTGAGCCCTAGGTGCCAAAAATTCACAACTCTCTCATCCTGAAAGTCTAGCTACGGTAAGGAAAATGACATCTTGCTGCTCCATATTTATTTTTTCCAACACTGAGTCATAAATATGCTCAACTGACAATGTCAAAGCAAGAATTTTCTTACTGCCAGCACTACAAACTCAACCTAGTATAGGATAATCACACTGTCTCTCTAGTACATTCAACATCACCAATAACTAATCTGAAGACAGCATCAGTGATCATTTTGTTGATGACTCTTTTTGTTGATGAGGCTGTTCTGCAGCCATGTTGGATCAGCAGTGTTGACAGTAGAAAGAGAGACTTGTTTTTGTCCATACCGTGGGCAGATCTGACTTGGAAGACACTAATGGAGACAATGCACACATGGGTGTTCAATGCCAAGGTATCATTTGATCATCTTCTTAACAATAGCAACACTTCGAGCACTGTCTGGAGTAATTCACAACAAGAAATCCCTACTCCCACTGTGAAGGAATTAATATTAAATTATGATTGCAGCCCATGATATTTCCACCCTTCTCAATCCCCTTTTCATAAATTAAGGCACACGTATTTTACAGCATCAGAGGAATCATTCAGCACATCTTAAGTTTTCACATTGTACATTTTTTCATTACTCCAAAGGGATCCTGCTGATCATGCTTTGCTGCCAAACTACAGGTCCCACGCTTTCTTCGAAATGTCGCTTAAAAAACAAACAGGACAGATACACAGTCAGGGAAGGAGTTGGGGGAAGGACTGGGTGACAAATTTTTTTTTACTTATCTTCACATGGACAGGTATTTAGGAAATGGACAGACTGGCTGCCTTCTGTAAAATGTTCAGAGAAATTGGTGGGTATACACCTGGACCTATTTCTATGCAAAACGGGCCATATTTGGAAGGTCACTGCACACAGGTGCCTACCAGAAGACTTGTGCACCTCACTCACACCTTTGTGTCAACTGTCCGAAATGGGCCATCTTGATTATCACTTCAAAAGTTTTTTTCCCCTGTTAATAGTTCCCCTTAATTAATTAGCCTCTTACAGTTGGTATAGGTACTTCCACCTTTTCATGTTTCTCTGAATGTATAAATATCTGCTTTCTGTATGTTCCATTCTATGCATCCGATGAAGTGGGACTGTAGCCCACGAAAGCTTATGCTGAAATAAATTCATTAGTTTCTAAGGTGCCACAAGTAATCCTGTTCTTTTTACTGGCTACATATTTTCCACTCTGCTTCAAGTTCCCTGACCCTAAAGAGACCAGAGAGGCTGCACTACAGCCACAACAATAGTCACAGAGTAATACACCTCTCACTCTGCCAAGGCCCAAATGTACAACACAAAGTGTGACAATGGCCCAAATTGAGGCCATAAAAATATTATTCATGCAGCGAAGTTAAAAAGTGATGGGACTGATTCCTCAGCGTAGAAAGCTCTATAGCATCAGTTTAATGATTCTGCATTTCTAATGTATATAACTTTCAATGATAAAGTGAAGGGACATAGATTTTTGGGAGAACTTAGGTAACTTTGGAACTAAGTTGAGTGACAGTCCTCAAAATGAGGGACATATATGAGAAGCATTTTCTGGGATAGGTCTGGATTTTATAAATAAAACACCTGCTCTGGCTTCATACACTGATTATTCCCGTCAGGAATGCACGTGTAGATGGTATTTCCATGCAGCAGTAGAGCATGGCCCATTGCCCCTACAAAAACCCAGATCAAACTTTTGACGCAAAACCACATTGGCAACGATCTGCCAGAATTAGAAGGGAGCCAGTAGCAGGTGACATAATACAATGGTCCCATTCCCATAACTCTAGCTCTTCCACCCCCTTTGTAATTTTCATTTGTAAAATAAAACCATAGGTGTGTTTTAATTATCTATAAAGGCCAAATACATCAGCTAACGACAAACGCCGCCCCTAAGTTTCAATCCGGATTTCCAGCGCCCTCCTGGGGACCCAGTTCAGCAGAGTGTTATGATCTATTTGCAAACGCACAGGAGAGGCGCTCAGATACCAGGGAGATGGGCTAGCGAGAGCGCGGGGTTTGGGTTCAGCCTGTCACAGAAGCCGTAAAACGGAGAGCTGGCCGCGGGACAGGCCTCATCTCTGCAATGACGGGTCAGCAACGGGTGGGGGCACTGGCGGGCAGCTCCCCAGCCCAGCCGCGGAGGGGCTGTCCCGGGGACTCTCCCTCTGCTCCCCGCGAACCCCTTACAAGGACTCCAGGTGCTGGATTTGCTGGATCTGCTGCACCTCCCGCTTCTTCCTCTTCTGCTCGTGCCGCTCCAGCTCCCTACAGCCGCCGCTGCTGCCGGCCAGCGGCTCGCGCTGGCTCCTGGGCCGCTTGTGGCTGCGCCTCTCGGCGGGGGCGGCCTCCGCCTTCTCCCGCGCTCCCCGCCTCTGGGACATGGGGGCCCCGGCGGGCGCGGGCGGGCCGCGGGAAGGGGAGGCACGGAGCCGAGCAGCAGCAGCAGCGCCTGCACCGACCGGCGCCTCCCCTCCCCCGGTTGCTGATTTCACTTTCGCTTGACTTCCCATCCCTGCACCCGCTGCAGGCAAAGCAGGGACTTCCTCTGGGCGGCTGGGCCTGGCTAATCCCAGGCAGCGCCCCCTCCTTCGCCAGCGCTCGCGGAGGCAGAGGGGCGCCCAGCCAAGGGGCTGCTGCTCCCCGCCGGGCACAGCGCGGCCCTGCTGAGCTCAGCCCCTTGCAAACGGGACACTGGCTTAAAGGGGGGGGGGGGGATGGTGAAAGCTGCCTGAGGTGGGGGTGAACGGGAGTTGAACTAGTGCCTCCGCATTGGGAAGGATCAAAGCAAGGAGCTAATGCAGGAGAACCAGGAAGGGGGGAACTGAGACCCTACAGAAAAAAGCCACGCAGCCCAGTGTGAGGCAATCCCAGCTGTGCAGGTGCCCCCCAGCAAATCAGAAGCCATAGATCCTGGAACTAGGCTTAAAGGTGTTTCCATCATATACAGGGTTAGGGTTTACAGTTTGGTTCAATGGCTCTCAGCACCCCCACTATACAAGCCCTCTCCTCCTCCCCCACTCCCCCAGGATCAGGTTGGAGATAGTGGTTATTTGCTCTTAGTGCCTGCACTCCTTTCATTCTCTTTTATATTATTTGATCTGCCTTATATTTTAAAAGCTACAAGTGCAAGCGACCCCAGCAGAGTTCATAATAACTAATAACACTTTGCTCTCATATAGCACTTTTCATCCACTGTCTCCCAGCATCTTACAGAGGGGCACAAGTATCATTATCCTCATTTGATATAGGAGGAAACTGAGGCAAAGAGCAGTGAAGTGACTTGCCCCAGGTCAGAAGCAGGTCCCTGGTGAAGCCAAGAATAGAAAGCAGGGGCCCAAACGGAGGAGGCTCAGGCTAAGCCCAGGCACAGAACTTTGCCACCCGTGCAGCAGGGATTCTGGAGGCAAGGGGACATGGCCACAGGCTAGGGCAGACCTGCATCCCATTACTTTTTCATTCCTGAAAGGCCCTGAGTGTGTGCTGAGGCTTGAAATCCACCCCCCCTCCTCCCCCATAGCTTTTGGATAACCATCTCTCTTCTCTCCCTGTACCAGTGTCTACACCGGTGCAGGGATGAATCTGCCCCTAGGTTTCCTGATTCCGAGCCCCAGCCATGGCCTGTCCATTGCAGCACACTGAGGATAAGATATAGGCTGGAGCCAGGAAGGCTGGATCTAGATCACAACCGTTCCCATCACCCACACCTACACGTTCTGGGATTTGGGGGAGTGAGTGTAAATCAGTGAAATGCAAAAACTAAACAAATGTAAGTAGAGAAAGATGAGGTAGCGTTTTAAAGTATTGCAGTTTTAATAATTTAAAATGGTGTTAAATAGATGCACCATTGATAATTGTTAGTAAAACACCACACAGGGCCACATTTATATAAGAATAACTTGCTTCTGAGAAAACATATTTAGGCAAATATTTTTTTTCTTATGTCAGTTTTCCCCTGTATGTGATCTTGACCTTGACACTGCACTTGTGCTCAGCACAGCAAGTGCTCAGCACCTCTAAAAATCAGGCCACTTTTATGCTGAAACCCAACAGGAGTCTAACTTTAAGCACACACTGAAAATCTGAGCCTAAAGCTGTTATTCATCCTTGGTAAGGGAGCTCCTCTGTGGATAAACACTGCTTTGTGTTTCGGTGAAGACACTACTACACTGATGGGAGAGCTTTCCCCATTAGTGTAATTAATCCACCTCCACGAGAGGCGGTACCTGTGTTGATAGGAGAATCCCTGCTGTCAACATAGTGCTGTCTAGATTGGGGGTTAGGTCAGTATAACTGCATCGCTTGGGAGTGTGGATTTTTCAACTCCCAAGCAACATAATTATTCTGATATAAATTTACAGTGTAGACCTGGTCTCAGTCACTGCACTTGATAAAGGAAGTGCTGCTTGTCCTAACAGGCACAGTAACAACTTCATTAATGTAAATATTCTTGAAAAGGCAGTGTACATTTCACTCCACATTATTTTAGGCTCTGTTGGGCACAGTCTGAAGTCTTTGGGGCCAAAGATCATGTGTTCTGTTTTTCCACATGCATCCAGTGAATGATCACCATTGTAGCTCTGGGCTGTGGGTATTCATTTATTATCCAGTTACTTCACCATGGTATATTGAAAGGATTTAGAGGCAAATTTAATTTTTAACAAAATAATCTAGCTTGTTGCATATCCTGCCTCTGGAGGCATAATCTCTGTGATCGTGCTTAACTTGGAGAATTATAGAGTTTTTAGGTTTGTTAACAATGAAAAGACTACAATGACCATTTTACTGCAAAGCTAACATCTGGAAATAGTTCTTGAGAGCCCAACTTCAGATCTTCATAAACTGATTCCAGGATGACCACAAGCATTGGATGGACAGGTAAGGGGTGGGAAAACCTTTCATGTGCCCTGAGGTATATAGTTTGTCAGCTCAGGGGAGAGGTCTCTTGTGAGTTTTATTCACACCCATTAATAGGCCTAAACTGAGGGACTTGACTGAGTGATGTTCTATCCCCTCTCTTTCAGTCAGAGAGCGCACCAGCCCTCTGCGGTCAATTAGATTAAGGCACCAGTATAAGCAGGACAAACATTCTAAGGTGGGGCAATTACAGTAAAGATATCTGGAAGAATTTAGTCTAGAGACAATATCAACTTTTCATTATATTTATTTGTACATAGAATCAGGTGTCGTGGATAAGCAGCTGATGTAATGATAATAGCTAAAAGAGATGTAGTAGCTAGGCTGATGCTCACCAGATGGAGATCTGCTATTTGCATTAGTTTTGCTGCCTTGTTTAGTGCTGGGAATGAATGGGACTCAAGTGGTGGATTGGGCTTTGTGCAGATCCTCTTCACTTTCATGAATTTCACCCTTAAGTAATGAGAAAAATGTATCAACATTTTGCTAATTTTAAGTGTGTATATATATATAAGCCTGCAACCCTGCCTTGTAGTTGTTTTCATGTAATCAAATGGTTTCAACTTTTATTTATATTATATTGAAAACTGAAACATGTCATGACATGTATAAATTCCTTGAGAAAATACCAAACCAAAATGTAGACCGACATTCTGATGTTCCGTATTATATATTAGTATTATGCCCACCTCAGTTTTACTTTTTATTTGTACAATCCAAATTAATGTACAAATCTACTGCCTTATGTCACCATAATGTAAATATGTAACTAAAACACGGTGTAATGTGGCGTGCACTAATAAAGCAGTTTTTAAAATAGAAAATGTCTTAACCTGGGATTAACTAGTTCTTCTGAGGATGGTAAAAACCATGATTTTACCTGGTAAAAACCACCTCTTGTAAATATCATACTATCCCTCCCCAACTGGGGTTCAGCTATTTGTCCAGCTCCCTCTTAAAGGGACACTGTCCAAACCTAACACCTCTTAAGCATTACGTTAACAAGTTACAGCAGCTGTTTCCTATGTACTGAAAAACAAATACACTGAAACTCACAGTTCTGTTGTTCTCTTTTTCTTTCTGTCTTCCAGGAAGAAAATTCTGAATGTCAAGAGCTGCAGAGCAGGGTGATGAAGAAAGTTCTTCACTGACCAAAGCAAATCTATTAGTGACTTGACCAGGAAGTCTTATGATTAAGTAAGGAATACATATGTCATCGGTGTTGACATTTTTTTTACACAAAATGCATATAGAGAACTTATCTCAAGGGAAGGCTGAAAGCCACTTGCTTTTATTTGCCTTTTGACAATTTCATTATGAACTACACCTTAGAACAGGGGTGGGCAAAGTTTTTGGCCCGAGGGCCACATCTGGGTATAAAAATTGTATGGCTAAATTGAGGGTTAGGGGGTGAGGGCTCCAGCTGGGGGTGCGGCCAGAAATGACGAGTTCAGGGTGTGGGAGGGGGTGTAGGCTGTGGAGTGGGGCTGTGGATGAGGAGTTTGGGGTGCAGGAGGGTGCTCCGGGCTGGGACCGAGGGGTTTGGAGGGCAGGAGGGGGCTTTGGGCTGAGGCAGGGAGTTGGGGTGCCGGGGGGATTTAGGGCTCTGTCTGGGGGTGTGGGCTCTGGGGTGGGGCTGGGAATGAGGGATTTGGGGTGCAGGAGGGGGCTCTGAGATGGAACCAAGGGGTTCAGAGGGCAGGAGAGGGGGGGACTGCGCTTGGGGTGGGGACAGCATGCAGAGAGCCCCCTGGCTGCCCCTACACTTAGGAGCTGGAGGGGGGCATGCCGCTGTTTATGGGAGCTGCGCGGTAAGCCCCGACCCTGCTCCCCGGCTAGAGCGCTGGAGTGGGGCAAGCCTCTGACCCTGCTCCCTGGCGGGAGCTCGAGGTGCCAAATTAAAAGACCTGATGGGCTGGATGTGGCTCGCGGGCCTTAGTTTGCCCATCCCTGCCTTAGAATGTTAATTCGTAATTACTTTTACATGAACATCAATAAGATCATATCTGTTATTTCCATAGTATCTTTCACCCTAAAGGATTCCAATGCACTTTACAAACAGAACTGGGTTATAGCTGACACTTGCTCACCTATGCAAGTCAGGGAAGGGCATAAGGAGTTTTTGATTTAGCTTTCCCCCCAACATGGCTTTGATGCATTCTGGTCCCAAGCCAGAAGCCAGTAAAGTAATTCAGCTGTGTAGTTCTCATGTGGCACTAGTGTGAGCTGCAAGTGCTCAGCACCTCTAAAAATCAGGCCACTTTTATGCTGAAACCCAACAGGAGTCTAACTTTAAGCACACACTGAAAATCTGAGCCTAAAGCTGTTATTCATCCTTGGTAAGGGAGCTCCTCTGTGGATAAACACTGCTTTGCTGAGCAAGCAGAAATACAGTAACACTCATAAGATCCTATGATTTTGTTTCCTGAATATGACAGTTTGGGAGGATTAAATAGCAATCCCCAGTACAAATGGGTCACCACAGGACTTGCTGTATATGTATATGCTATCAGGGTCTGCAATGACTACTGAACATTTTAAATAATTAGTCATAACAAATAATGCAGGCAAGAACTTTCATATGTAAAATGGTTAATGCTGACTAGCCCTCATAGATGACTGCAGTGATGCTAAGGTATTGTTTAGCATTATTTTATAATACATTTATACACAGTGGGCCAGATTGTGAATGATCTTTGTATGAAAGCTCAGAGAGGGAGGGGAAAGCTTGCAAAGAGTCCTCCCTCCCCACATGCCTGTGCAAGATTCACTTACAGTTATTATTCTTGCATGCCGAGAAGTGATTTGACTGTCCCCACTGATCCCCCTTGGGAACAGACAGACTCTCAGGCCAGGTCTACAGTGTCACTTACTTTGGTATAACTTATGTTGCTCAAGGGTGTGAATAAGCCACATCCACCCCAAGCAAAATAGGTTACACGGACCTAAGTACTCGTGTGAACAGCGCTATGTTGGTGGGAGAGCTTCTTCCGCTGACATTGCTACTGCCTCTCGCAGAGGTGGATTTATCATGCCAACGGGAGAACGCTCTGTCGGCGCAGAGCATCTTCACCAGATGTGCTACAGCAGCGCAGCTGCATTGGTGCAGCTACTCAGATGTAGACTAGCTTTCAGAGGAGTCAGGGAAGAGCATAGGAGGTGGAACTAGGGGTACTGGGGGTGCTGCCACACCCCTTGGCTTGAAGTTGTTTTCATCATATTCAGGGTTAAGTTTGGTTCAGTGGCTTTCAGCACCTCCACTATACAAACTGTTCCAGCACCCCTGGGGAAGAGGAGGTCCCGTAGCTTCATTCCATCCCTGGAGAAAGTTGGTTGTACTGGGGAGCAGACACTGATGGTAAAGCTTGCATGGTTCCCTCACGCACTAGGCCAGTGGTTCTCAACCCATGGCCCGTGGGCTGCTTGTGGCCCAATCAGCACACAGCTCCGGCCCATGTGACATCCTCAGGGACATACAGGTAGTATATATATATTGTGTGGATGTGGCCCACATAATACATAGAGAGCTGCATATACAGCCCACAATGGTAAATAGGTTGAGAACCACTGCATGAGGCTATTTGGGAAGGAATTGTACCACCATCCACACAGCGGCCGTAATGCTTGTCAGTAGTCAAATGCCACAGTTTGGCCTACTGTGAGTCCAGTTTTCACATAAGTGAAAAAGGAGAAGAAGGATGGTTGCTCTGGTGAAACTAGAAGAGAATTTAGCCCAGTGAGTAATCAGCTGACCTATTAGTACAGTATTATTTATTTGTTTCCAATAATGCCCACTGTCTGCTAGGGCTAGATGCAGTGTAAACACAAAAGAAAGCATGGTCCCTGCCCAAAGCACTTACACTCTAAGCCCGATGTTTGGTTTCACATTGGAATTTCTATCCTGTAAATGATCATAAAATCATATTTAATACTTAAAATCACTATTAAAACTTTGCACCTCTATAGCTCCTTTCATCAGAAAATCGCAAAGTACTTTACAAACATTCTAAAGAAAGAAATTAATGTTGAGTATAATTTTTTTCTTTCCTTTCCCCTTTAAATTCAGCTCAGAACTGACAGAAACGTAAACTAAGAACTGTTCCCCAGAGTGCCGTTAGAAAAAAAGTACGAAGAGTTTTAAAGATGAGTGGTATTTGAGATCTGTGGGGGAGACAAATAATTTGAGTCTCTTCCCACAAGCCATTTATTTGCCAAAGATTATCACAAACATGATATTTCCTCACATTACCTAGGGTGATTAGGATACTTACAGATTTTTGATCTGGCGTTTATATCAGTTCAGAGGAAGTCATGTTTCTCGGTGCTCTCATTTTTTTTATGGACCTCATGAATATCTGTTATAGCTCTTAAGTCAGGCCTGCACAACTCGTAAAGCGGCGAGGGCCATATTACTCCAAAGAAAACAGCCGAGGGCCGAAACCCCCTGGCCCCGCAGAAACACACGCCGCCCGCCCCTCGGAAACAACCCCTCCTTCCCCAGCGCTGGGGTGTGGAAGCCTGTAGAGGGGGAAAGAAACAACGCGCATAGGGTGACCAGATCACAGCAGTAAAATAGGACACACCCCCTTCCCACTCGGCCCCACCATCACCCCCCTCTTCATCCCCCCTAGGGGTCACTATATTACTGCACACAATAGTCAATCAATGCAGTTGTAGATAAATCTCTGCATTATGCATTTTTGTATAACTGTTATATGACTTTGTATTGGACCTTGGTAATATGTTATAGTGAGCCCCTAAGGTAGTATAATTAAGGTAAAAGAAAAATGTCTTTTTGCTAGAAGTAGAATAAGATCTTCCCCCCACTCTGTATTCAATTGCCCTGTTGAATGAATGAGGTGTGAATGAGGAAGGCGTGGAAGGCAGGCACCTCCAGACAGCTGCAGCCCTTGGAGAGGGGATGGGAACCAGACCAAGGACAATCAAACTTGTCAAGTGGGCTGACTAGAGAAGGGCAGACATACTGACGGCCTCGGCGGTTAGAAGCAAGCACCTTCCTTTGGGAACACTCTCTTTGCAGCATTGGGACAACCCCCAGCCCAGAGACAAGCAGCAAAAAGGACCAACGGACACAGTCCCAGATTTTGGGCCACACAGTGAGCCCACCTACTCACCCCCCTGCGGGCCGCATGTGGCCCCGGGCCGCATGTTGTGCAGGCCTGGTGTTAAGTAGTAATCCTTATCTAAATTCGCCTGCCACAGTTTATACTTATCTGCAGCATGCCAAGGTTGACATATCTTTTCTAAGAAAGAAGGACTGCTTATGTTCTGCCAGGTCTGTAGATTACAGAGCATTCTGAAAACATTAAAAGTTCAGCCAGTGTTTTACTGTCTCCGCCACATTACCCACATAGCATACACTTCTCACAAACTTCAGGCATCAGAGGAGTCGCCAGTCTTGTAATCTTTGCTATATGATGGGTTATTAAGAACCACTGGTGGTTGAATGCTGGACAAATCCACAAGCTATGCAGCAGAATATCTCAAAAATTCATCCCCCATCTTACTGGTGTCAAACTCTCCTATACTTATCCATGCGATGTGTCATGGGCATTTTCATTTACACTAGGGTTGGGTTACCATCTTATTATAGTCTTGTAGTACCATTTCAAGCATATTAAAAAAAAAACCCAGAACATGATCTCAAGTAACACAAGAATGATATCTTTCCATACTTCAGACTCAAGCTGAGCATTTAGTTCTCTTTCCCATAAATGATTCTTGCTGAGAGGATTCATCAACACAACACACCACCATCTGTAGTTTCCCTGAATGTTTCCAAACTCAGTTTGTGCAAGTAGCATAAGGAGAGATTTTCAGAGGAGCAAATGGCAGTTTAGGTGTCTAACTTCTTGCCATATGTCCCTTTGAAAATCTCCTGTGAACTCAAATGGTAACACTGCTCTCTGGTACATAGTTTGTGACAGTGGATTGCGTAAAAAGCTCCACATCTGTAACTATGAGAAGGGTAAATTATTTGGCTGTTTTACTTTCGTTCTTATCTGTTCCAAGGAGAGAACGCTTGCCTCTCAAAACAATCAGGGAGAGTGTATCAGCCCTTCAAGCTCCATTTTGGTTCCCTGCCTCCTATATTTGAAAATCAAAACCAGATATTGTGCCATATAATGGTGGATGGGCTTAGGTTAGCTTGAGCGTTATATGGAACGCAAAACCATGGCTGGGGTGTGGTGGAGTGAATTTCTGCATGTTTCTGGGCATTCTTTTCACCTAACAGCTTCAATTCCTCTACCCCTCTTACTCCTCATTCCATGTCTATCCACTGGCATTCCTGAAAGACAGTTCTCCAGAAGAGAATGCCCTCTAGCTGTTTGGTGTTTTGAAGTCTGGGAATGACAATCCTCCCGTTAGGACAGGTTTCTGTAGTAATGTCAGGCAGGTCTGTGCTCATCTTCCCGCCCAAAGGAAATTAGTCATCGTGGTTTTCAGGTTGGTAAAGAATATGGAAGGCATTACCCAGAATAGTGCCAGGGAAGCCAGTTAATTTGCAATGCATTTATTCTTCCTAACTAGCATATGAGTAGGGGTTTCTAAATGTTTTCCCTTTGAGAAACTAGTTAAATGGTTAAGAATAATTTCCCTTACAAACATACTGGGCACTTTCTGTTCTGGTCTAGCCCCTTTAGGCTGCCTGAGCAGCATTGAGGAGTTAGAAAGCAGCCAGATCTGTCCAGCTGAGAAATCCATTGATGTAGAAT
This sequence comes from Chelydra serpentina, assembly GCA_037349315.1. Classification (NCBI taxonomy): domain Eukaryota; kingdom Metazoa; phylum Chordata; order Testudines; family Chelydridae; genus Chelydra; species Chelydra serpentina. The sequence continues at coordinate 4,129,455 of JBAIAC010000032.1, forward strand.
CATAGAATCATAGAATCTCAGGGTTGGAAGGGACCTCAGGAGGTCATCTAGTCCAACCCCCTGCTCAAAGCAGGACCAACCCCAACTAGATCATCCCAGCCAGGGCTTTGTCAAGCCTGACCTTAAAAACCTCTAAGGAAGGAGATTCCACCACCTCCCTAGGTAACCCATTCCAGTGCTTCACCACCCTACTAGTGAAAAAGTTTTTCCTAATATCCAACCTAAACCTCCCCCTCTGCAACTTGAGACCATTACTCCTTGTTCTGTCATCTTCTACCACTGAGAACAGTCTAGATCCATCCTCTTTGGAACCCCCTTTTAGGTAGTTGAAAGCAGCTATCAAATCCCCCCTCACTCTTCTCTTCTGCAGGCTAAACAATCCCAGTTCCCTCAGCCTCTCCACATACGTCATGTGCTCCAGCCCCCTAATCATTTTTGTTGCCCTCCGTTAGACTCTTTCCAATTTATCCACATCCTTCTTGTAGTGTGGGGCCCAAAACTGGACACAGTACTCCAAATGAGGCCTCACCAGTGCCGAATAGAGGGGAATAATCACGTCCCTCGATCTGCTGGAAATGCCCCTACTTATACAGCCCAAAATGCCATTAGCCTTCTTGGCAACAAGGGCACACTGTTGACTCATATTCAGCTTTTTGTCCACTGTAACCCCTAGGTCCTTTTCTGCAGAACTGCTGCCCAGCCATTCGGTCCCTAGTCTCTAGCAGTGCATGGGATTCTTCCGTCCTAAGTGCAGGACTCTGCACTTGTCCTTGTTGAACCTCATCAGATTTCTTTTGGCCCAATCCTCTAATTTGTCTAGGTCCCTCTGTATCCTGACCCTACCCTCCAGCGTATCAACCACTCCTCCCAGTTTAGTGTCATTTGCAAACTTGCTAAGGGTGCAGTCCACACCATCCTCCAGATCGTTGATGAAGATATTGAACAAAACCGGCCCCAGCACCGACCCTTGGGGCACTCCACTTGATACCGGCTGCCAACTAGACATGGAGCCATTGATCACTACCCGTTGAGCACGACCATCCAGCCAGTTTTCTATCCACCTTACCGTCCATTCATCCAGCCCATACTTCTTTAACTTGCTGGCAAGAACACTGTGGGAGACTGTATCAAAAGCTTTGCTAAAGTCAAGAAATAGCACATCCACTGCTTTCCCCTCATCCACAGAGCCAGTTATCTCATCATAGAAGACAATTAGGTTAGTCAGGCATGACTTGCCCTTGGTGAATCCATGCTGACTGTTCCTGATCACTTTCCCCTCCTTTAAGTGGTTCAGAATTGATTCCTTGAGGACCTGTTCCATGATTTTTCCAGGGACTGAGGTGAGACTGACTGGCCTGTAGTTCCCCGGATCTTCCTTCTTCCCTTTTTTAAAGATGGGCACTACATTAGCTTTTTTCCAGTCGTCCGGGACCTCCCCCGATTGCCATGATTTGTCAAAGATAATGGCCAATGGCTCTGCAATCACATCGGCCAACTCCTTTAGCACCCTCGGATGCAGTGCATCCGGCCCCATGGACTTGTGTTCGTCCAGCTTTTCTAAATAGTCCCGAACTACTTCTTTCTCCACAGAGGGCTGGTCACCTCCTCCCCATACCGTGCTGCGGAGTGCAGCCGCCTGGGAGCTGACCTTGTCTGTGAAGACAGAGGCAAAAAAAGCATTGAGTACACTAGCTTTCTCCACATCCTCTGTCACTAGGTTCCCTCCCTCATTCAGCAAGGGGCCCATACTTTCCTTGACTTTCTTCTCGTTGCTCACATACCTGAAGAAACCCTTCTTGTTACTCCTAACATCTCCGGCTAGCTGCAACTCCAAGTGTGACTTGGCCTTCCTAATTTCACTCCTGCATGCCTGAACAATATTTTTATACTCCTCCCTGGTCATTTGTCCAATCTCCCACTTCTTGTAAGCTGCTTTTTTGTGTTTAAGACGAGCAAGGATTTCACTGTTAAGCCAAGCTGGTCGCCTGCCATATTTACTTTTCTTTCTACACATCGGGATGGTTTGTTCCTGCAACCTCAATAAGGATTCTTTAAAATACAGCCAGCTTTCCTCGACTCCTTTCCCCCTCATGTTATTCTCCCAGGGGACCTTGCCCATCAGTTCCCTGAGGGAGTCAGTCTGCTTTTCTGAAGTCCAGGCTCTGTATTCTACTGCTCTCCTTTCTTCCTTGTGTCAGGATCCTGAACTTGACCATCTCATGGTCACTGCCTCCCAGGTTCCCATCCACTATTGCTTCCTCTACTATTTCCTCCCTGTTTGTGAGCAGCAGGTCAAGAAGAGCTTTTCCCCTAGTTGGTTCCTCCAGCAATTGCACCAGGAAATTGTCCCCTACACTTTCCAAAAACTTCCTGGATTGTCTGTGGACCGCTGTATTGCTCTCCCAGCAGATATCGGGGTGATTAAAGTCACCCATGAGAACCAGGGTCTGTGATCTAGTAACTTCTGTTAGTTGCTGGAAGAAAGCCTCGTCCACCTCATCCCCCTGGTCTGGTGGTCTGTAGCAGACTCCCACCACGATATTACCCTTGTTGCTCACACTTCTAAATTTAATCCAGAGACTCTCAGGTTTTTCTGCAGTTTCATACTGGAGCTCTGAGCAGTCATATTGCTCTCTTACATACAACGCAACTCCCCCACCTTTTCTGCCCTGCCTATCCTTCCTGAACAGTTTATATCCATTCATGACAGTACTCCAATCATGTGAGTTATCCCACCAAGTCTCTGTTATTCCAATTACATCATAATTCCTTGACTGTGCCACTCCTTCTATTTGGCCTTGGCATAGGGCATGCCAGATGTAGAGAGGAATTGGGTTGGGGCATGGCTGAATCATGTTGCTGACTATGCTCAGCTGACACATTGTCCTATAGGGACCAATGCCAGCTAGTGTAAGTTACAGCAGTTTCCAGGCTTCTTTAATATACGCCATTGCACAGACCCTCCCTGAGAACCAGGGAGCAGTAACCATTTTCCTGTCCACCTTCCTCTCTGCTGCAGTGAACAGAAGCTAGGTCTTAGGCCTTGTCTACCTAACCAACGGTATAAGTTTTAAATGTAGACCAGGCCTTAGAGTGAATCACTCATATTATGTAACATACTGGATGTCTGGCGTAAGAAATATCCCAACAATTTAACCTCATTCAGGATCTACTGGAAAGATGAGATGGATAGAACCCTGCAAATCCGTGAATATTCACGGACCATTTTTGCAGCTCATGGATCAGATGTGGATACAAATTTTGTATCTAGAGTCCTGCAAATCTGCAGATATCCTCTTTATGTCCAAGGATAATTTTTACGGTTTAGCTGTGGATATACATTTTGTATCCATGCAGGGCTCTAGAGATGGAGTAAATACATGATTTTAAATAATCCAAAATCAGCAGAGAGGATTAGTGATTTTTTTTTTTAGTGTATATTCCCAGGCACTACTAAATAGTGATGAGTGTGCAATAATCCTTTTGCCTAATTTCTAACTAACTTGAACATCATGGCTTCAAAAGTTCAATTCAAAGTTAAAGATTATTGCATTCCATTATGAAGAGAACATGGGGACAAAATCAGAGAGTGGAAGAAAAAAAGGCACAGAACTGAGCAGGTATGAAACAAATACTAAGGTCCTGATGCTGATGGGTATTTAGGATCCTAACTTCCACTGCAAGTGTGTTTCTGTTGGAAATTAAGAGCCTAAATACCTTTGAGGGACAAAAATTCTAATAAAAAAAAATACAGTGTGTATTTGTGGATATGCAGCTCCTTTTGACTTCACCACAACTAGCACAATGGGGTCTACAACCTGATTACCACCTTTGGGTGCTACTGCACAACAAATAATATCTGATCAATATTTTCTCTATCTTCAGTATTTTTCCTTATCTTAATAGATCATCTCTTTTTGTAAAGAATTTTTAATTGATAATGATTGTCACATGTTGTAATCCCGGTTTTATGCCTTGTGATTGGTCCCATTCTTGGTTGCCAAGTTTGGGTTGTAACTTCAGCAATCTGCCAGTGAGATGTGGTGGTGTTGCTGGTAAGGTTGATACCACACACTGGATGGGATTGTTGTTGCAAGCAGGTTGTGATTTGTGACCACAAATATGGCACTCTTCAAACAGCTGCCCCCTGCTCTTTATCAATTAGAACCTAACAACGGCCATACTGGGTCAGACCAATGGTGCATCTAGCTCATTATCCTGTCTTCTGACAGTGGCCAATGCCAGGTGCTTCAGAGGGAATAAATAGAGCAGGGAGTGCCAGTCCCAGCACCTGGCAGTCAGTGCTCAGGGACATCCAGTGCATGGGGTTGGGTCCCTGATCATGAACTTTTCTAATTCTTTTTTGAACCCAGTTATAGTTTTGGCCTTCACAACATCCCCTGGCAAAGAGTTCCACAGGTTGACTGTGCGTTGTGAGAAGAAGTACTTCTTTTTGTTTGTTTTAAATATGCTGCTTATTCATTTCATTGGTTGACCCCGGTTCTTGTGTTATGTGAAGGGGTGTGATGAGGCGGCTGCCCCACACAGGTAGATGGAGGGTTAAAGCAGCCCTCAGGGAGGCTGTGCAAAACCCAACCAATGGGAGGAGGGCTTGTAAAGAGCCAATCAGGAGAACGTTTGTTGGAGCAGCCAATCAGAGCCAGGGAGGGCTCTATAAGTTCAAGGGAGAAGGACTGGCTGCCTTGGAGAAGTGCCTTAGAGGAGTACCTTAGGTAGAGCAGTGTTGGGCAGGGTTAGGGGAGCAATAGAGAGCTCCAACCTGAGGATTTCCAGACTGAGGCCCCTGATACAAAGGGCCGGGAAGGTGCTAGGGCTATGGGGAAGTGGCCCAGGGCAATAGGCCATGGGAATTGGAGGAGCGGCAGCATGTGGCCGCCAGCTATAGGGTTCCTGGGTCGGGGCCCAGGGTATCTTCCTTTCCCCCCACTTGCCACAGAGGGGATGGCCAGTATTCGGACGGTTGTTTACCCCTTGAGGTGAGAGGCTAGACCGAAGGCTGCAGTAGGCCACAGCGGCAAGTGGATGGACTAAAGACAGCCAGTTCCCCCAGAAAGGGGGAGAAAGTGGAGGACGTCACGGTCTGGGAAGTGATGTGGGTCTTAGAGGTGGAGCAGAAGTGACAGCGGTGAGACACCACTAGAGGAAGGCACACCGGCAACCAAGAGCTAATTCCCAGCATGACCAGCAGGAGGAGCCGAGGTGGTGAGTCCTGCCCCGTCACAAGGGGTAAATAACACTTCCTTATTCACTTTCTACACCATTCATGATTGTATGGATCTCTATCATATCTCCCTTTAGTCATCTCTTTTTCAAGATGAAGTCTTTTTAATCTCTCCTCATATGGAAGCTGTTCCATACCCCTAATCATGTTTGCACTTCTCTTTGCCTTTTCCAATTCTAATGTATCTTTTTTGAGATGGGGTGACCAGAATTGCATGCAGTTTTCCAGATCTGTATGTACCATAGCTTTATATAGTGGCATTATTATATTTACTATCTTATCATCAATTCCTTTTTGAATGGTTCCCAATTAGGGTGAGCAGATAGCAAGTGTGGAAAATCAGGACGGGGGTGGGGCGTAATAGGAGCCTATGTAAGAAAAAGCCCCAAATATTGGGACGGTCTCTATAAAATCGGGACATCTGGTCACCCTATTCCCAATGTTGTAAGCTTTTTTTGACTGCCACTGCACATTGAACAGATGTTTTCAGAGAACTATCCATAATGACTCCAAATCTCTTTCTTGAGTGATAACTAATTTAGACCCCATCATTTTGTATGTATAGTTGGGATTATGTTTTCCAATGTGCATTACTTTGCATTTATCAACATTTAATTTAATCTGCCATTTAGTTGCCCAGTCAACCCAGTTTTGTGAGATCCCTTTGTAACCCTTCATCGTCTGCTTTGGACTTAACTATCTTGAGTAATTTTTTATTGTCTGCAAATTTTGCCTCTTCACTGTTTACCCCTTTTTCCAGATCATTTATGAGTATGTTGAACAGCACTGGTCTCAATACAGATCATTGGGAGACCCTGCTATTTATCTTTCTCTATTGTGAAAACTGACCATTTATTCCTACCCTTTGTTTCCTGTCTTTTAACCAGTTACTGATCCAGGAGAGGACCTCCCCTCTTATCCCAGGACTGCTTAGTTTGCTTAAGAGCCTTTGGTGAGGGACCTTCTCAAAGGCTTTCTGATAGTCCAAGTACACTATAACCACTGGATCATCCTTGTCCACATTCTTGTTGACCCCGCTCAAAGAATTCTAATAGATTGGTGAGGCATGATTTCCCTTTACAAAAGCTATGGTGACTCTTCCCCAACAAATCGTGTTCATCTATGTGTCTGATAATTCTGTTCTGTATTATAGTTCTAACCAATTTTCCTGATACTGAAGTTAGGCTTACTAGCCTGTAATTGCCAGGATTGCTTCTGGAGCCTTTAAAAAAAAATCAGCGTTAAATTAGCTATCCTCCAGTCATCTGGTACTGAAGCTGATTTAAGTGATACATGGCATAGTTAGTAGTTCTGCAATTTCATATTTGCGATTTTTCAGAATTCTTGAGTGAATACCATCTGGTTCTGGGGACTTACTCTGTTTAATTTAGCAATTTATTCTAAAACCTCCTCTATTGACACTTCAGTCTAGGACAATTCATCAGATTTGATCGATTGGCAGCTCTTGTTTCCTAGCACTATATTGATACCCTCAAAAATGTTGTACAGTTGTGCAGTATCTTTAAAGTATTTAATGTTTGTTTCACTTCTGTAGCTGAAATGATGGTGTTAACCCGGTACAGGGTATTACCACAAGGAGCTAAGGATTTAACCCAAACCCCCCACACTTCAGATCCATTCCCCCTCCCGATCATCAGGGGTGATCAACACTTTAAGAATACTAAGAAGGCAGGTATAAAGTACAAAAAGGTATTTATTAAACAGAATCCCACAATCAACAACAAACAAGTATAAACATATAACAAAAGCACTCCGCTGTTAACCCCACAGATTGGCTTGAAGCCAAGGACCTCAAAATAACACAGGTATACAAACAAATCAAGGCGATCAATACATCACCATATCTGATGCTCCCACAGAACGACAACTACACAGAGGTTTGGGAGCATGACAAAACCACAGGGAACACCAGGAGACAGGCACACAGGAACAACGCACAGGACCAGGAACGACAACACGACCGAATCAGAAACAACAGGTAAGCAGATCTTCTCTTCTTTTCTTGCCTCGTAGCCTTGGCTAGGACACAATAGGCACTGGGCTGCCACTGGGGCGGACAGCCCTGTGCGCACAGTCCTTATATAGCATCTTATCTCTGGGCAGATTACGTAGATCAGTGGTTTTCAAACTTTTTTTTCTGGGGACCCAGTTGAAGAAAATTGTTGATGTCTGCAACCCAATGGAGCTGGGGATGAGGGGTTTAGTGTGTGGGAGGGGCTCAGGGCTGGGGCAGAGGATTGGGCTGTGGGGATGAGGGCTCTGGGGTGGAGCTGTGAATGAGGGGTTCAGGGTGTGGAAAGGGGGTCTGGGCTGGGGATTGGGAGGGCTCAGAGCTCTGGGCTGGGGGTGCAGGCACTGGGGTGGGGCTGTGGATGAGGAGTTTGGGGTGCAGGAAGGGGTTCTGGGTTGGGGGGGCTCAGCACTGGGGCAAGGGATCGGGGTATGTGGTTGGGGCATGGACTTACCTCCGGCGACTCCCGGTCAGTGGCGCAGCGGCAGGCTTCCCGCCTGTCCTGGCATCGCGGACCCGCGCTGTGCCCCGGAAGCGGCCAGCAGCAGGTCCGGCTCCTAGATGGAGGCGCACAAGCAGCTCCGCATGGCTCTCACCCGCAGGTACCGTCTCCCCCCAGCTCCCATTGCCAATGGGAGTGTGGAGCTGGTATTCGGAGGATGGCGCGCAGAGCCCTGTGGCCCCCCCACCTAGAAGCCAGACCTGCTGCTGGCAGCTTCCGGGGCACAGTGCGGTGTTGGAGCAGGTAGGCACTAGCCTGGCTTAGCTAGGCAGCACTGCCAACGGGACTTTTAACGTCCCGGTCGGCAGTGCTGACCAGAGCTGCTAAGGTCCCTGGGTGCTGAACAGGGCAACCGAGTGCCTTACATGCCGTGACCCAGTACTGGGTCATGACCTGAACTTTGAAAAACGCGGACATAGATCACATGACACTGTTTCCGTCTTAATTTTCCCACCTTGAACAGAAAGGGCGCCAACTGGCAAACAAAAAGGGATAACAATATGGAGGACAAACTATAACTCAGGCAAAACAAAATGGCGAATTGGAAAATTGACCTTACAATGGAGTCAATGGGAGTTCTGGGTGCATAAAGATTGAGTATTTGGGCCCATAGACCCTGATTCTACAATTTATAATGCACATGAACAGTCTTCTGCCTGTGCACCGAGCCCCACTGATTTGCATGAGTCTCTGCTTTGGCACAAGTTTAAGTTGCAGGACTGGGGCTTGGTTCTACCATAATGATCAACAATGAAATGTATGATCAGTGAACATCAAATAAATAGCATCACAAAGTGATACTGTACCTCAAGTAGGTACCTATCCTAGCCAGAAAGCTCATGTTAGAAATTGATGGTTAGTCAAATAAAAGGGATTATCTACCTTGCTTACTCTTTTTGTGTGTGTGGAATAATAGGTCTACCAACATTTTCTGCAGACAAAGTCCCCAATTCTGCAAACACACATGAACACGCTTAACTTTACCAATATGAGTTATTCCATTGACTACCAACAATGCATAAAGTTAAGCATGTGCATAAGTGTTTGCAGAATCAGAGTGTAAATAAGGAAGTGTTGTTTACTCCTTCTCATAACACAAGAACTAGGAGTCACCAAATCAAATTAATAGACAGCAGGTTTAAAACAAACAAAAGGAAGTATTTCTTCACACAATGCACAGTCAACCTGTGGAACTCTTTGCCGAAGGATGTTGTTAAGGCCAAGACTATAACAGGGTTCAAGAAAGAACTAGATAAATTCACGGAAGATAGGTCCATCAATGGCTATTAGCCAGGATGGGCAGGGATGGTGTCCCTAGCCTCTGTTTGCCAGAGGCTGGAAATGGGTGACGAATGGGCCGCGGGAGGTTTTTTTTTTTTTTTTTTTTGCTCGGCGGGAGGGTGCGGGGCCCCACTGTCGTTTGCATGGGGCCCCGCACCCACTAAAGCCCGCCCTGCCTGGCATTGGCCACTGTCGGAAGAAAGGATACTAGGCTAGATGGACCTTTGGTCTGCCCCAGTATGGCTGTTCTTACGTTCTTATAACTGGCCTTAATTCTGATTCCAGCTTCGACACTTACTGTTGTGGCCTTTGTCAAATCACCTAATCAATCTACCTCAATCTCCACAGCTGTTTAAAACACTGGGGATTGTAATGTTTACCGAGCCCAAAGGAATGTTCTGAGGATTAGCTAGTGTTTGCAATGGAATCTGAAGTTGACAAGCAGTATTCAAGTGGTAAGTTACTATTAAAAATATTGCAATATACTTTTGGGGGTCAGTTTAAGTGAAAATATTATTTAATAATTTTTCGGTTTTTTAACGATGCAAGAACTAAATGTGGTACAGTGCATGAATACATTTGTAAAGAAATGGAGACAAATGAAGATTGTAATCACTTGTTCAACATAGTAGTTAAAAGTGTATGTTGGAGGAATTAAACCAACACTCTAAAGCCTGAAAGAAGCAAAGGAACATGAGGTGGGGGGAGCAACACTGCACTGAACTCAGAATCAGCGCCACGTAGCACCATGTGCACCGGGCCTTTCACTTCTGAAGGGTCCCGGGGATGCGCTGTGATGCCTCTTCTCCCTCCCTTTCCCCTGGACTTTGAGGCCTGGATTCTGGCCCGTTTCCAGGAATGCAGCGAAACTTACGAGCCACATGTAACAAAAATAACTTGGGCTGGAGCGTAGCGCCTAGAACAGAACCCAGCTCCCCAGTAGCAACAGCAGCCGTGCACCGACCACCCTCCACCGCCTGGGCACCCTCCCCCCCTCGGCTCCTGTCTCCTCCCTCTTGGAGGCAGGGAGCTGGGATTTTTTTTTTATCCACCACGTTTGCAAATTTTGCAGCAGCCGTGGGACAGGCCGCACGGCGCTTGGAGGCCGGGAATCGCTCGCAGGGCCCCTCGGATTCCTCCCACTCTCCGGCCTCCCTTCTCTTCCCTCTCGCTGCATGGCGGGCTTGGGGATGCTGCCCAGGCGGTGGAGGCACCGCTGCTGCTCGCTGCTGCTGCCCGCCCTGCTGGTGAGCTGGGTGGCGTGCCAGGCTCCGCCGGTGCCGGCCGGGGAGCAGCCCTGGGACGGGCAGGACGTGCACATCGAGCGCAGCTTCGTGCCGGAGCAGTGTGCGCGCACGGTGCGCAGCGGGGACTTCGTGCGCTACCACTACCACGGCACCTTCCCCGACGGCAGCAAGTTCGACTCCAGGTACCGCCCGGCCCGCCTGCGCTCGGGCTTCCCCTGCGGCTGCCGGGACAGGAGCCGGGGGTGGGGGCCGCAGGGAGAAGGGGCTGCCCCCTTTCCGGGGTGTGGGGGCTGCCCACGGGGAGTTTGGGGTGTGGGGGTCTGTAGTGGAGGGGGGAGTGGCCCTTAAGAGTTTTCAGAGGGGTTGGAGAGGGGGGCTGGGGTGGGTTCTGTTGAGGGTGCCAGAGGCTGATGAGTGGGGCTGGGTTGTTTTGGGGGTGCCAGGAGATATGTGGGGGGAAGGAGATCAGGCAGCTTGTATTTTTTGTGGGGTTAAAGTGGGGGCCTTCAGACCCCAGGAATTCCCAGACAGAAACAGACCCGATGTCCATCTAGTCCAGTATCCTGTCTCTAACAGTGGCCGGTATCAGATGCTTCCCAGCGAGGCACAAGAAGCAATCCACGTAGTGGGCAAGTGTGGAATAAGCTCCCTGTAAGAGTTTCTCTCTCACCCTGACTGAAGAAGTGGGTTTTTTACCCACGAAAGCTTATGCCCAAATAAATGTTAGTCTTTATGGTGCCTCCGGACTCCTCGTTGTTCTCTCACCTTGGTCAGGCTTATGGTCTGAAGCGTGAGGGTTTATAGCCTCTATAACAGATTTCTCTCTCTCTCTCTCTCTCTCTCTCTCTGATAAAAGGTAGGTGTTTGGAGAGCTTTAGGGAGAGTGTGGGGTTTTTGGAGAAGGTGGTTTGCAGATGGGAGTGGGTTGGGTCTCCAGGGTTGCCTTGGATGGGACAGTAGTTCTGGTTCATTTCCCCCCATTCCCTGGGCCATATGAAGTCATAAGTCTTTTTGCACTACACAAAGGTGTGAGAGCCATGTGGAAATATGGGACTATTGTATGTATATAAACTGTATAAAACATATACTTTTAATGGTTTCCAATTATTTCTGGTTATGGCTGAGGAAACGCCTGTGAAATGTGAAGCAGAAGGGGCTATCCACCCCAAATACACACCCATCAGACACGCTGTAGGCATGTACTCAGGGCAGCTAGCTCCTCCCGCTGCTATAGTTACGCTCAGTTTTTAATAAAAAGAAAATAAGAAAGGAATACTTGTGGCACCTTAGAGACTAATACATTTATTTCAGCATAAGCTTTCGTGGACTACAGTCCGCTTCGTCGGATGCATGGAATGGAACACTGATTACAGTTCCTTTCAATTAATTAGCCTTTTACAGTTGATATGTTTACTTCCACCTTTTCATGTTTCTCTGACTGTATAAATATCCTCTCACTGAGTCCATTCCATGCATCCGACGAAGCGGACTGTAGTCCACGAAAGCTTATGCTGAAATAAATGTGTTAGTCTCTAATGTGCCACAAGTATTTCTTTCTTATTTTCTTTTTGCTGACACAGACTAACGCGGCTACTACACTGAAACCTGTCAGTTTTTAATGTGTTAACTGCATCAAAGCTCTTGCAGGCATGTTGCCTCAGGCTGGTAATCACACCCCCAGCTTGAAGCATAGACATACCCCATGTGCTTATAAATGCCCAGCACAATAGAGCCCCCAAAGCTGGCTAGGTCCTCTGGGTGCTATTTTAATAACTAGTAAGCAGTATTGATGAAAAGCAACTATATAGACAAATAGACCCAGTTAATTTCTACATTTATTTCTGTCATATATTTCTCTATTGTCTATTTGTCTGTTATTCTGCTCTAGATGGCAGTTTATGGTTTACATGTTTTTAGCTTACTTTAGAGTAATTTAAAAAGTAAAAATCTGACAGTGCATCGAGTTAGCAATTCTAGAAATTGAAGAGGTTTTTTTAATTGTTGATTAGATGAAGACTTTTTTTTTTAAGGTTTTTCATAATACCTTTGGTGCTTATGCTTACCATGTAGGCATTTAAAGATTGAATCAAATGTATACTTAGGATTTATTTATTACAAAGTTTCTATTATGGTTCTTATAGCTGCTAGCTAGTTTTTTAATTTAAAGGTGCAAGAGAAGACTACATTAATGAAATCAGAGTAAATATATTCAGATAGTGATTTGAAATTGCTTTATAAAAGACCTCTGTAACCTAAATAGAGGCAGGCTTCTATGATGGATAATTGTCAGTTTTATTTAGCTTTCTGCTTCAGTGATGAAAACTTTCATGAAACTTGGAAGCTTTTACTGTACATCTGTTTCCAAGTTAGGTCTCCTTGCTACAAATCACTTTTATAAAGACTGGTAAAATGTATTGCTGAAGTAACTGTTACATTCTATCTATTTTTAAAAAACAGAATTCATGCCATTTTGTTTCTTCTTCAAATATGTGTGCTTATTTCCATGCTCATATAAATAATTTGGAGTTTTAGGTCTGGCTTTAACTATAGAATATTGAAGAAATAAAACAAATGCCATCTGTGTAAACTGTCAGTAAAATTAGTCATGCCGACCGGTTTTGGTCTGGTATAGTTTTGCAGTTCCACTGTTGATACAAGTAATTTTTTTAGACACTGTAGATTTGTTTTTAATGCATAATACATTTGTGTGTTTTACTATTTTAAATTGATCTTTGACATAGTCATACATTCCCCAATTGACAAAATATGACAAGTATTGATTTATCACTTAGAATCTTTAACATATACATTTAAAATCTTATTAATTGGGTAATTGTGGATATAACAGCATTTGCTAGGAGCTTATTTAAATTGTGTTTTCCAGCATAAGTTCTCTAAAAATTTCTGGGGAATATTGTTCAGTAGAAAGCGAATGATGTGTATCAAGTAACGTTTGCTTTAAGAAAAGTTATTGGCTATTGCAAAATGGTGGAGTCAACAGGGAGCTCTCATTTACAAGCAGTTAAGGAATTCCAGGCCTGGGGCTATTAGGAGCCTCAGTGCATTGTGGAAGTGATGTATGCAGTCTGACTAAAGCCCTGACTATAACAATATCCACCTACTGGCTGGTTTTGAGAATGCTGTTTGCAGGCAGAAAGGAGGACATAGCAACTTTTTTGTTTTGTTTTGTGCTCTTGTTATCTGAAGAAAATGACCTGAAGACAACATAAAAGCTTTGCAGTAACAGGGGAGCAATGTAGATGGGGAATGTTTCAGAGGCTTCATTGCCTTCCTGTTATATTTGTGTGTTCGCGTTTTTCGTTAAAGAAAATTAAGTGCAACATTTATTCATTCAAATAAACTGATCTGAATTACTACATCAAAGCAAGTACTTGTTATTGAATTTAATATGATTAAGCTTTTACCGCCCAGCCTTATACTGTTGGGGTAGTATCATATTTACTGTGCAGCTGTGACCATTTTATGGAAAACTTTATTATAATTCAAATTTACCCCAAGCATTCATACATCATCCCACTGGAAGATAAGTTCCCAGTATACGTCACTTTCTTGGAACTGGCAAGCTTGCTGTATAAAGCAAATCTGTAAATTTTTGATGTTCGTCTAAGTCTTAATATTAAAGAAATGCATGTGGAGGGGAAAAAATGAGCTAATTAGCATATCCTACAATTAGCACCAAAAATAGTGCCCCCCCACTTCTCGGGAAAGATATAATAATAGCAATGAAATTTCATGTTATTAAGGCTTCATTATTTTACACAATATATTACAGGGCACTTACCAGTATTTTTTGATGTGTTATTAAAAAAAAAAGTATAAAAATACTCTTGTCAAAATAAATGAACAAAATATATTATGTGATACATTTTCCTTGCTTTTTAAAAAGTGTTTAATTTGCTTCTTAATTCAGTAATTTTGATCCTCTAGTCATTGGTGTGAATTAGCAAAATTCAGCTGTAGTCTGAGGTTTGTGTGAAGACACCTGGCACATCATTAGGAAGCATGTGTGAGGGATAACAGGCTGAGATTGCATTGGGGTCAAATGGAGGAGTGAAGTTTAGGAGATGCTTGCATTTGTATAGACCTGGTTTCCATAGCAGGTGTGTCTAAAGTTCTAACTGGGTGAGCTCGGAACAAGATTAAAATTAAACTAGGACAAGAGATAGACACAGAGCAGTTTGTAAATAACCCATTTATGTTTCTTTCTCTCCGTCCCTCTCATTAGCTATGACAGGGGTTCCACATTCAATGCATTTGTGGGAAAAGGCCAGCTTATTGCAGGGATGGACAAAGCTCTGGTTGGAATGTGTGTGAACGAGAGACGTTTCGTGAAAATTCCACCCAAGCTTGCCTATGGGAGTGAAGGAGTTTGTAAGTACAGCAGCATGGTTATAAATAATTTGGTTGCATAGAATGTAGGAGATTTAATTAAGTTGATAAACTCTGAGGTTACAAAAAAAAATTGTAAAAGCTGCACCTGATTTGATGTTTTTCAGGTGGTTGAGAAGGCAATTTTCAGATACCTGCCATTCAGTGTTAAAGAATTAAAATGCAGGGTCTTCACCAGTGAAGTCCAGGGCCAATGCTATGGTAATAAGGCAACTTCACTCTGCAGAGTTTGCTAGACACAGACAACGCTACATCAGCTTATTCCTGGGTCATATTTGTTTGGAAAGTTGTATCCACAACCATAAAGGCTAGAATTGTTCTAAAAATGAGGGTTCAGCTTAAAAATCAAACTTTTACGTGAATTTTGTTTTTACATACTATTTTTACAAGTAACACGTTTGTTTACCGCAACTGGAAAAGATTAAAGAGAGAGGCTTTGATCTTGCAATCAGTTAAGCACGTGCTTAACTTTTAAGCATGTAAACATTCCCTTTGACTTCAGTGAGAGCACTCAGATGCATAAGTACTTTCAGGATCAGGGCCAAAATATTTTTCTCTATTTTTTCAGATTGCTTGACTAGCATATTTTACAACATTTATAGTCAGTTTCTCCCTGTGTGGTTTTTCACACAAAAATAGGAGAGAGGAGAACATTACGCAAACACCTGTCAGGGATGGTCTAGTTAATACTTAGTCCTGCCATGAGTGCAGGGGACCGGACTGGATGACCTATTGAGGTCCCTTCCAGTCCTATGATTTAAACGGAAAAAAGAAAATGTTGAAAAATCACAAAAATTGACCGAAGACTCAGGGCCATTGTTAGTACCTGAAGTGACTTAACTTCTTTAATTAAAAAAAAATTTTTTTTTTACTAACTAGATTTCAAGTTGACTGTCCTTATAAAATTCAGTAGAATTTAATAAGTAAGTCCCCAGTTTCCACAAGGAAAGTTTCTTACTCACTGCTCATGTGTAAAATGTTCAAGTCCCAAATGGAGGACAATAGTCTAGGAGTATCAAACGGTTACTTGGGCCTTGATCTTATAAAGTGTTAAGTGCCCTCATCTGTAGCAAAGGCAGAGTTCATAGGAGGTTGAGGGGCTCAGCAACATTCTGGATTGGGTCTTTACCAAAGATTTCATTTTGTTCCCTGCTTTGTTATCCTGGAGGTATAATTACAGCCAGGATAACAAAATATGTGAAGAAAATATATGACGTTATAAAGTATAAAGGTATGAGATTGTAAATAAGTATAAAGCTATTGTTGGTTACTGTCTTTTGAAAACTTCTTTGTGTGGGGCAGATGTGTGATGCTTTCAGTGGCCCAGGTAAAGTTAAATGATTTTATATTAGTTTGGTACCCTGTGAAAGGGTAACATGATAATGATTTTAACTTTTTTTTTGTTTGCAGCTGGTGTAATCCCCCCAAATGCAGTGCTTCATTTTGATGTACTTCTGATAGATCTCTGGAATTCTGAAGATGAGGTTCAAATTCAAACTTATTTGAAGCCTGAAAAATGTACTCGGACAATCCAGGTGTCTGACTTTGTAAGATACCATTACAATGGAACTTTCTTGGATGGGACTCTGTTTGACTCAAGGTAAGAAGTTAATAACTTTCTGTGGATTTTTTTTATATATCTGTTCTGGGCTACTTAAAGGAGGCTTTTTTTTCTGTCTTTTTTTTTCTTTTTTTCAAGTGGATAATGTTAATTACTACACTGTGAAATAAAGAGAGAGGAGTTTGCAAGACTACTGAAGTCACTTGGCTTCATAAGAGTTATACACATCTGTCTAAGGGATTATATTAATGTAGTACTGGCTCAAACCAGCAAAAGTGATATCTTATTACTCCATGCACATTAGGCAAATTCTCTCTCCCTTTCGCTCCCCATGCTGACATTATTCTATAATAAAATAAATGAATAGGTTTTGTAACAATTTTAATATTGATATTTATATGTGGTGCTAGTTTTATGTACAAAATTGTACAAGGTTGTTAAAGAAATAAAGTATCTCCATTTCTAAAATTCCTCAGGTGGCAGGCAGCCTGCGTACTTCACGGGGGTTTTATGGAGGGTATTATTTTAATAATAGAGTTCATGTTGGAACATTATGCTGAATGAGAATCGAAGACCATGGTGGGTATGGAAGTTGTTGTGGGTGGGAATTGGGAGGGTTATGTTTTAAAGTTAGTAATATTTTTGTCAGTAACTTTTTTGTCTTCTTTTAGGTTAGTTATTTGGAACTTTAAAAATGGGGTTAGCCTGGTCAAGGTCTTCTGGTTTTTAACTACCCTTTTGGGAAGCCTTCCAATGTGTGTTGCTTTACAACAGAGGATTGCCTGGAATATTGGCAGAACTTTTTGTGAAGCTTTTGCAGTGACTGCCAGGCAGGCTCTGGCCAGTGCAATTAATCCCACGCTTTCAAGAGCCAAACCTGTTTCACGGAAAAATGAAAGAGAAATTTTATGTTGCCAGTGTCTTACAAAATCTAGGCTATTCATAAATTGTTTGATTAGTAAATGTAAGGCTTCCACCTAAGCTATTTTTAGTGTTTTCTAGTGCACTTGCTTCTTTGTGTATGTACCAGCATCCTTTATGGCAGTGGTGTCCAATAGAAATTCGATGCTAGCCACAATTGTGGTTTTGAATTTTTCTTATTCGCCACATTATAAAAAAGGATTAAAAAACAGTACAAACAACATTTCAAATACCAAAAATAAATAGATATTACAAAAAAATATATTAATAGGTACTAACACAAAATTACTATATCCTAGCCACGTTAACAAGCTGTATATCAAAGCACGCAACCTGTCTTCCAGTACTGCTGTCTTCAATACACCAACGCATTGCTCATGCATTAGTCACAATTCAATAGCCTATTCGCCACATGTGGCTAGTGGCGAACGTATTGGACACCGCTGCTCTATGGGATCAAATGTCAGACTTGCTCAAGTGTGTGTGTGTGTGAGATTCTTCCCTTCTAAAGACTTGTACTACTAATGCTGAAATATAAGAGGATAAAATATTCACAGGAGTCTAAATCCTATATAGAAAACTCAGTGAGGCACTTAGGCTCCTAAATATGACTATGAGATTAATCTCTAAATCACTTCTGAAAAAGAACATAAGCTTCTAAATCATTTAGGCACTTGGAAAATGTTACCCAGAATGTTTCCATTAGCTCAAGTTGTAGATGCCTGTGTTTTTGAAACAGAAGGTTGTAAATTGTGTCAAATGCAAAGTGATCTCTAGTGACTCATTGTGATGCTTGTGTGTGTGTGTGTGGCTTTTGGTTATTAATTTTCCTTATTTTTTTTGATTGGCTCTGTGATATTAGCTTTTTCTTAATTCTTTGTTTTAATTTTTAGCCACAATCGGATGAGAACTTACGACACGTATGTGGGAATTGGATGGCTGATTCCTGGTATGGACAAGGGACTCCTGGGAATGTGTGTAGGAGAAAAGCGCATCATCACAATACCTCCTTCCCTAGCATATGGAGAAGAAGGAGATGGTAAAAGCAGCCCCTCTTCCCTCCCCAAACTCTCCATTTTCTAACACAAATCTTTGCATTACATAGTTGGCATTGTGAAAGCACCATTATTTCAAATTATATACGGATGGAAAATATTTTTAGAAAAATAATTCAGGATGTGGCTTATCAGCAAAGTACAGGTATTTTTCTCTTTCATAAATAGGCTGGTTTGTTGACAGATGAGTGCTTAGCATTGACTTAATTGTAATATATAACACATGCTGAAGTTTAATTTCTTTGCAGGTAATTTTTTCTATGAAGAATAAACTCCATATGCTTTTTAAACTGGAAGTCAGGTGCTTCCTTATTTCTTCTAGACAACTGCCACAGCAATTTGACTTCATTTAATAAATGGAAAGTCATCTTAGAGTTCCCAGTTTCTGTTTATTTCCTGTTGCTAGTCTCACTAATAACAGTCGATTAGTAGGCTGTTTCCTGGACTCCACTTACATAGATATATTTGAGCCAGTGTTTGTGAATCCATGGCCATGCCCATCATTGATGGTAAAGAGTTGTCTGTGTTACTTCACAATATATCCGAGATCAGTTCTGGAATTTCCATCCTGGATCAGCCCTAAGGTCTTCCTTATCCATCCTGTCTCTGGCAGTGGGCAGGGAAACAGTACCAGATACTTCAAAGAAAGAGGCAAAAATGCTGTAGGCAGATAGGGGGCACTTGTCCCCCCACATTAAGTCTCATTCTGATCCTGAATAGTTAGAAATTGGCTCTAGCGCTGAACAGTGAGGTTTAATATCCCTTCCTTGATTTTATCATCATGAATTATAACTCTGGATATTTTTATTATCCATATAACTATCCAATCTTGAGAGGTCATCTAGTCCAGTCCCCTGCACTCAACGCAGGACTTGTCCTTGTCTTGTGGGACAGGGAGAACAGAAGTTCCAGTATACCTTCTCTATCCCATTTGTTGTTATATATACCCTCAAAAGTACGGCGGAAATGCTGACTAATTCAGAGACCCTGGTCAGATGCATATACTGTACATAGACTTCTGTCGTCTTTAATTGGAGAGACCAGTATTTTGGATGACTGTGTGTTATCAGAATGGGCTCAGTCAGAGCTGTAACTAGGAATTTCTGCGCCCGAGGCAGGGGTGCAGAAATTCCTAGGGGCTTACCCTCCGCCGAATTGCCGCCAAAGCCGCAGCACCGGCGGACCTCCCGCAGGCAAGCGGAAGCAGCTTCGGCGGCAGTTCGCCAGAGGGTATTTTTAGCAGCCGCCGAAGTGTGTGTGGAGAAGGCCCCTTCCGCCGAATTGCCGCCGAAGCCGCGGCACCAGCGGACCTCCCGCAGGTAAGCGGAAGTGGCTTCGGCGGCGGGGGAGGACGGGTGCGCCCCTGCCAGTAGGCTTTTACGCCCCCCTGCCTCACTCGCCTCGCCCTCGTTACGGCCCTGGGCTCAGTATAAATATACCTAGGATAAATGAATGAATCGAATTCAAAGAATTAGAGGACAACCCCACTGCCTGGTGGAGCATTGGATGGATGACTGAAAGCAGATTTGGCTATGTGAGGAGGGGGCCATAATTCTGCAGTAAACTTTTTTTTTTTTTTTTTTGGTATTCATTGTCCTAATAGCCAAATCTGCTATCTGGGATGTGAAAACAAAATATATATAATAACATCATGAAAAAAGATAGAATTCAACTTTTTGATAATTCTAGAACTATTGCTCTGACTTAATTGCTTCTTTCCCATCTCACGTAGGTAAAGAGATTCCTGGTCAGGCTTCTCTGGTTTTTGATGTGGCTCTGCTGGACCTTCATAACCCAAAGGATGG
Source organism: Chelydra serpentina (assembly GCA_037349315.1). Taxonomy (NCBI): domain Eukaryota; kingdom Metazoa; phylum Chordata; order Testudines; family Chelydridae; genus Chelydra; species Chelydra serpentina. The sequence goes on from JBAIAC010000032.1 coordinate 4,149,511, forward strand.
CATCACTATTGAGAACCAGCAAGTGCCTGAATCCTGTGAGCGAAAAAGCCAGACAGGAGACTTTCTCAGATATCACTATAATGGCACACTGCTGGATGGCACATTGTTTGATTCCAGGTAACCAAACTACTAGACATTATATGGATAGAGCGCTGGACTGGGACTCAGGAGACTTGGGTTCTATTCCTGGCTCTGGCCTGCTGGGTGACCTTGGGCAAATCACTTCCCCTCTCTGTGCCTCAGTTTTCCCATTTGTAAAATGAGGATAATACTGGCCTTTGTTGTAAAGCACTTTCAGCTCTGGTGATGAAAAGCAGTATAGAAGAGTTTATTATTATTACTTCATCTAATTACTATTACTTCCATTCTATATGTGTACAGTGTGTGTGTGAGATATAGATAGATATAGATATAAATTGTCATAAGCAGTCTTAGTGAGTAGGAATGCTCTGGAATTCTTCCTATTTCCTATCCATTTGTAAATCGTGTGAGACTTGTGAGTTTCAGGGCATAGTTGGGAGTGGGAAGGGGGAGGGTGTATCTCCTTATCAGAAGTAATTCAAAACTTTGAGTGTGTCAGTGGGATTAATAGTTGTTGTTATTGCTTTGTATTGCAGTATTGCTTAAGACACCACCTGAGGTTAGGGCCCCACTGGACTAGGTGCACTGTATACACATAGTAGAAGACAGTCCTTGCCTCAAAGAGATTACACTCTAAACGGACAAGACTGACAAAGGGTGGAAGAAAAGAAATAATATACCCATTTTACAATTGGAGAACTGAGGCACAGAGATTAAGTGATTTGCTCAAGATTACATGAGAAGTCTTTGGCAGAGCCTGGAATTGAACCCACATCTCTTAGTCCTAGTCCTGTGTCTTAACCACAAGAGCAACTTACTTCCCCCCTTAAAAAATACTAAAATCAATAACAAATCTCTGGGATAAAGAAAAAAAGGACATAAGTATGGGTCGGTTCATAATTAATAAGATTAATCTATGTGTCCAGGAACACTTCAATTTATAAAGCCGTATGGTGAAAAATATGTGCAAGGTTAAGTTCTTATCAAGAAGATGAAAGATGGCAGATGAAATTCAGTGTCGGCAGATGAAATTCAATGCAGATAAATGCAAAGTAATGCACATTGGAAACCATAATCCCAACTATATATCTAAAATGATGGGGTCTAAATTAGCTGTTACCACTCAAGAAAGAGATCTTGGAGCCATTGTGGATAGTTCTCTGAAAACATCCACTCAATGTGCAGCGGCAGCCAAAAAAGCAAACAGAATGTTGGGAATCATTAAGAAATGGATAGATAATAAGACAGAAAATATCATATTGCCTCTATATAAATCCATGGTATGCTCACATATTGAATACTGAACATAAGAACCATACTGGGTTAGACCAAAGGTCCATCCAACCCAGTATCCTGTCTACTGAAAGTGGCCAATGCCAGGTGCCCCAGAGGGAGTGAACCTAACAGGTAATGATCCAGTGATCCCTCTCCTACCATCCATCACCACCCTCTGACAAACAGAGGCTAGGGACACCATTCCTTACCCATCCTGTGTGCAGCTGTGGTTGCCCCATCTCAAAAAGGATACATTAGAATTGGAAAAGGTTCAGAAAAGGGCAACAAAAATGAATGGCCGCCATATGAGGAGAGATTAATAAGACTGGGACTTTTCAGCTTGGAGAAGAGATGACTAAGGGGGGATATGATAGAAGTCTATAAAATCATGACTGGTGTGGAGAAAGTAAATAAGGAAGTGTTATTTACTCCTCATAATATAAGAACTAGGGGTCACCAAATGAAAATAATAGGCAGCAGGTTTAAAATAAACACAAGGACGTATTTTTTCACACAATGCACAGTCAACCTGTGGAACTCCTTGCCAGAGGATGTTGTGAAGGCCAAGACTATAACAGGGTTCCAAAAGGAACTAGATAAATTCTTGGGGGATAGCCTATTAGCCAGGATGGACAGGGATGGTGTCCCTAGCCTGTGTTTGCCAGCTGGGAATGGGCGACGGGATGGATCACTTGATGATTACCTGTTCTGTTCATTCCCTCTGGGCTACCTCGCATTGGCCACTATCGGAAGACAGGATACTGGGCTAGATGGACCTTTGATCTGACCCAGTATGGCCATTCTTATGTTCTTAAGTTTTTTATTTTAAACCTTGCAAAAATAGCTAAAAATTGCAATTAAACCATTGTAGAATAAATAGAGCAATACTACTTTATGCTTCTATGGCTTCTGTAATCTGATCTCAAAGTGCTTTCCAAACATAGTATTAATTTATCTTCCCCAGGGGGAGATATTAATAGAATTATAGGATATCCACTTTACAATAGGTGAACTGAGATATAGAGAGATTGAGTCATAATTAGTGACAGAGGTGCAAATAGAATGCCAAAGCCCTGACTTGCATATTCCCCACTGGAGTACACTGTAGAGTTTAAGCATAGCATAGGAACAGTGTTACCTGTCAAAAATATTATTCTCTTATAAAAATGCAAACTGATGTCTCATCTTTTCTGTAGTAACTCACAGTTTTTGAAAATTTCCTTTGCATTTATATCTTGGTTATTGTGAATAAATAGTAAGAGATGTCGTGTAACCCTGTGCATCTGAATAATTGTACATCATATTAAAGAGCTGACAAATGTTAGTTATAAAATTTATTCATTAAAATGGCATGCATTCTTACAATGCCACTCCTCTAATTTCTTGCAGAAGTTACAAGTAAGGACAATATCTAACGTGTAATTAGTCATCCAAAAGGAGCCAGCCGGGGGGACTTTTCCCATTGGCATAGGGAATGTGTCAGGAGTGAGGCTGGGGATAGGAGATGTGTGTTAGGATTGGGGCTGTAGTAATTATCTCTACACCCATTCTGGGCAATTTTAAGTTGAAGGGCTACTCACAGGCAACTCAGCCAGGTTTGCCTAAATTACACGAGGGGCTGCACTGGCATCCAGAATCCCAGGGCCATTATGGCGGCTTAACACCACTTCTGTGCTTCCTCCCTTGGGCTCCAAGAGGTGCAGCATGTAATAGCATCGTTTGTGGTAGGTTTGTTCTCTTTAGTAACAGATGTTGGTCCAAATGCTTGAGATTGGTCTTTTGATGCTTGGCCAATAGTTTAGGAGGGAGGGATATTACCTGCATTTCCTTGTTGGAGCTTATTCGTCTCTCCATTCCTCTAGTAGATGATTCAGGTGGCAGTCACCCAGATAGAATAAATTGCTAACAGTAGTTGTTCATTGCTGTTGCTACAAAATGACAGTATGAGGGATGTCTGGTAAAATGAATCCAGTACCTTATTTATAAAAACTGATTAAAGCAGTGCTTGAACTGAGGGGAAGAAAACTGTTACTTTTATTAAAATTTAATTTAATTTAGTTTTATATACATAAGGAGAGAAATCTAGGAAGGTAATTCTTGACTTTTAATATTCACTGTTTGTGTCCTGCAGAGATGTTGTTGCAAAAACGTTGTTCCACAGCCAGGGTTCCTCAATATCGGTTTATCCATCATAAAAAAGCAAAACATGCACCTGTGACTGGCTAAACAGTATGGGCCAGATTCATTGCTACAGCAATAGAACACAGTCATGTATCTGGATTTAACTGGTTTAAAAAGAATGCTAAAGTTACACAACAATTTAAAAAACTACAATTACAAAGTGGGAAGAGGAAACACACACGTGTGTAAGTTTGCTATAGTACTAGGTAAGTTACAAAACTGCTGATTCTGATAATAGTGTCACTAAAACAAAATATTTTCTATAGCTATTCCCGGAATCATACATATGACACCTACATTGGGAAAGGTTATGTGATCGCAGGGATGGATGAAGGTTTGCTTGGGGTATGCATTGGGGAAAAGAAAAGAATAATAATTCCACCTCATCTTGGATATGGAGAAGAAGGAAGAGGTGAGCTCAGTTTTTATTTCAGTACAGTCTTTCATAGGAAGCATTGCTTCCTTTGTTCTTCAGAGCAATTAAAACTAGCTAATCTCTGAAGTGTTTATCCCTTTCTTTTGGTATTCAAAAGGTGTGTATATTAATATAGTACTCAAAGGGCGTAAAAGTGGCAGAATTAGACCCCGAGTTTTCAAAATGATTTTAGTTAGCTAGATATGATTATACACAATCTCAGTTGTCTGACTGTAGGTGGGGACATGAAAATTATTTGGATAATCTATGGTTCAGACAAACAGGCTACTGGGGCCAGGAGTCTGCAAGTTTATAAACTCTGCAGTGAGAGCCTGTTTCCTGTAGATCTTAATAAACTCTGTCAGCTAAAGGATTTCTGTGTGTTAAGTTTTCTTCCCCATTCCTTCCACAGCCACAAGTTTTGTTTTATAAACAGTGGATGCATGTAACAACAAAGGATGTATGTATGTATAACATACAATTAAAATTCCTTTGTGAAATCTCACTCGCCTCTAGGAAGGATATTGCTAGGGTGTGACTGTCAATGTCTCTAGTCAATCACAGTTGTGTGCTTGTGTTTTTAAAAAAGCTTTTCCCCGTATATGTACCATTATTTTAAAACCATTAAAAACCATTATTTTCCATTAATAACTTTTTAGGAAATGTTTCATTTTTGTGACAACATTCCACTGTGCTAATTGGGAATTAGATTTATAGCAAAGAAACCCATTGGTGGCTGTGGATGCATCTATTGCTGTTGGTAACACAATCACACAATACTTTGGATGTGAGAAAAAGCACATCTTCGTTAAGATTTTTCAAGCAGTTTAAACCCTTTTCTGCTGCTGTTCAGTTGCCAGTGTGTCGTGGAAGTGTTGATGTTCTGTTACAGGTTTCCTGCTTTAATAGTGACTTGGTATGTGAGGTACCAATCAAGTGGCTAAGTTGCTCACAGGAAATGTAAACTTCCACTTTCACTGTGCTATTAAAAACGCAAAGCAGAGTGCATAGTTTTAAAATCTTGAATTATGGAAATGTTTTCCTTAATTCTTGAACTGACTACTAATATAGTACTTTTTCATTGGTGTCCTCTGCATTTTAAGTGTCTTCCATTGGAAGCATCTTGTATCTATGTTGTTGTGTGCAGAGGTGACTCGGTGCTTTAGTCCTGAGAAATGTAAACTGAAACAAAGAACAAAATCAGTCCGTATAAGACACAACATTTTATATATGCTCACTGTGTGCGGTATGAGGTCAGTATGTACCTGCAGTTTGTTTCTCCTTATATGATTGCTTATTATTTAGGAAAGATTCCAGGATCTGCAGTACTGGTTTTTGACATCCATGTGATTGACTTCCATAACCCTTTGGACTCTGTCAACATTACTACTCATTACAAACCTTCCAATTGCACAGTATTGAGTAAGAAAGGGGATTACTTGAAGTACCACTACAATGCCTCACTCCTGGATGGCACGTTGTTAGACTCAACGTAAGTACGTCACTTGGCATATGAAATATTCTATGTAACTATGAAAGCATGGGTCAAAATGAATAGCATACAAAGCAATTAGGATATTCAGAAAAGAAAAAGGTTAATAATGACGTTAAAATATTGATGTGAACATGGGACCAATTTATTTTTCCTGTCTGATAATGTCTATAAAATCTTTTCATATAGGGGAGAAAAAAAGGGGAGAGAGAGCAACCAAAGGGAAAGAGTTGGGGACAGCAGAAATAGGGATGTGAGAGAGGAACATAGAAATTGTCACCACAATGATGAACAAGATGCACATGAATTAGGGTGTTTCATTAGGTTCTGTTGCAGCTGAGATCTTCATGGAGAAACGGTTGGATCATGATCATGTTTGTGGTGGGTCAGGTTGAGTGACAAAGGGGTTCTGACAATGTTTACTTCCTCCCTACTCTACACATTAGGAGTGTGAATGGAGACAAAAGCTGCTGGCAACCCTTGTCTCCTTCATTCAAAGGTCAGCTGAATCTCTTTGCTGTACTGATCCATGATCCTTCTTGACTGGTTTTGTTTCATTGTTGTGACATAAAATAGATTATTTTAGATGAACCACATTTTGGATGGAGCTGAAGTAAATTCAGACAGTGTTTGCTATGACTGAATAAATTCTCTTCTGTTTTTGGCACTGTGCACATTACAAATTTACCTTATTTGTATTTTATTTGGGAGGTGAGGTAGGGAAGGACTACTTTTTAACAGAAGAACATAAACACCAGAAATAGTCCATAGTTTTCATTATAACTTGTACTGCTGAATATCTCTCTCTCTATGGATTATTTATATGGTAATGGTGGCCATATATCTCAGCACCTCAAATCTTTAATGCATTTATCCCCACAACATCTCTGTGACGTAGGAAAGTGCTGTTATTCCTATTTTAGAGATGAAAGACTGAGGCATAGAGTGGCTAAGTGCCTTGCTCAGGGCCACACAAGAAGTCTGTGGCGAAGCAGGGACTTGAACTGTGTCACAGTTCAGGGCAACTGCACCTGTATTTCCCCTCAGTGGTTCTGCAACCTTGCAGGCTTCCAGCACTCTAGCCATTGCCTCTTTTGGGTGGTGTCTGTCTCCCTCCTGACTCAGGTATTTCCAGGCTGAACAGTTAGTTCCCTGCTTTCATTGTTCTTCCCAGCAAAAGACAGTCTGCCTAAGCAGACCTGCTTGCTTCCTCATTAGAGACTGATAACAGTATAATTGCCCACTGTTAAGCTACCACACAGCTCTTTCTAGGCAAACTTATTTATTCTTAGGGTAATAGTGTTACAGAGAACATATTAAACCATAAAAGAACCTACATGCATGCTAATAAGCTTACTAGAGTCCCCCCTACCCACTCCCAGTCTCCACCAGGGCTCTGGCCCTTGTCAGTCCTTTGAGCCCATCCCTAAGAATTGGGACCATCCATGGACCAGAGGTCCTGTCCATTTGCTGGATCAGAACGAAGGCCCCAAATGTGTTTAATGCCAGGTTGTTTAAACAAAAGTCCTTTCTTCGTCTTTTGGTCCCTGAAGTATCCAGATTGGGTCTCTGAACTGTCCTCCTGTAACAAGTGATCAGCACAGCAAAGGTCCCCTCCTCAGGGTAAAGCTGTAAGGGCTGAGTCAGAAGGTGGGGGTTTGCAATACATCCCCCCAGTACTTCCTAGGAATTCCATTCTTACACACGCTGTCCCAAAAGATCGATTGTCTCTGCTGTATTGTTCAGCACAGTCTTTTGAAGTTCACCTCGTCTCCCAGGGATTGCATTAAATCCTCATTTCTCCTAAAGAGGTGTTCCATACAACCCCACAATAGCACACAAAAATTTGCTTTTTCAATACAATGGACCCCAAAGATATTAAACGTAATTCAGTAAGGTTTAATTTAATTCCATAAAGTTTGCCCAAGATTGTTGGGGTTTCTCCCCAGAACCCCTTCCACTCGGGTCCCCAAGAACTCAGTTCGACTCCAATTTTGTCACTCAGATTCCTTTATTTGGCATACAGCAAAGCTACGCTCAGTTGATCAGACTCAAGCACAGTGGATATAGGATGTACCGCACATCCAAACTTACACAGTAAAACCTCTTCCTTTGTATACATGTACACAGTGCATTGCATTTACTACACGCTGCATCACATGTTTTGGGATTGTCTTGGTTGCTTTGTAGGAACCAGTTCCCGTACAGCATGCTCTTCGACGCAGTGTCCATGTACAACTTTCTCTTTACATTCTGGATCTATCTTGTCCATTGTAAATGGTTCCATGAGTGTTCTCCCCTTATCTTATCTAGTACAGACATTCTGTTTCCAGCAGGCTGTTACATTTACCTCCCTAATCCTGTTTCCCCAGATTAGGGGAAAATCTAATCTTCTCCCGTAACCTCACCCACCTCCAATTACGCATGTCAATCCAGGCCTATAAAGCTATTGCAGGGCACTGTCATATCTGTTGCACACAGGTCTTCTAAGTGCTAGGGTAGTGCCCTAACCACAGGACCATCCATCCTTTCCTTATAGAGGCTCTGTACTCAGGGTCACACAATTCAGCAAAAAATGACAAAAGGAAAGAGAGACTGACAGAAAAAGGGGCACTCGGATGCTGCAAGGACAGGTGCCAGTAAAAAGTCCTAAGAGTGCAAACTTGCCTTTTAGAATTATAATGTATATTTAAGAGAGACAAGGTGGGTGAGGTAATATCTTTTATTGAATGTATTGGGGGTAGACATCGGTCTCAGAGATCAGTGCATTGGAGAGAGACGAACCGCTATTTTTCTGCCCCTTCTTGGTTATGGAGAAGCTGGCATTGGTAAGTAAATGAAACCCAATAAACAACCGGCGGTATAATTATTACCTCCTGAGTGACTGAATCTCTCTCACCAACAGAAGTTGGTCCAATAAAAGATATTACCCACTATGCCTTTTCTAATATCCTGTGACCAGGACGGCTACAACAACATTGCAAACAAAATGTATATAATTTATTTATCCCTTCACAGAAATACATCTTAGAAATAAGACCCCAGTAGCAAGTCATAATTTATAACACGATAGGACTAAAATATTAGCAAGATCCTTAGAAACGATAAAGACCTTAATTGCCTTGGGGTTCAAATTAGTTACCTAATATACTAGAGACACAAACTGGGATTTTGAATGGAGCCGAAGGAAGGTAGGTGACCAAATCCCATTGAATTTCAATGCCAGTTTGATGCCTGATTCCCTTAAACTCCTCAGAAAATCCCAGACGGATTTATTTAGCCAAGGGGATTCCTCGTGTGAGTATACTCATGTGCTCAAGGCTTTGCAGAATCAGGCCTGTGGCTTACAAAGTGCTTTTTTCCCCAAAGATATTTGCAAGGCAAGAAGCTCTTTTTTGAATGACAAAGTATTTCAGAGTTTTGATTGGGAGGATTAAAATCCTTAATCGGGTTTAATTCAAGTGATGATGATGTCTGTATGTGATAGAAGCTACAATCTGTTACCTCAGAAATTACACCACTTGGCTATTTAGAAGCCTATAGCGTTAGGGGTAAATTTGATTTTTGGCCACAAAGGGATTTTGATATAGAAACTGTACAGTTTGAGTGGTAACTTGGAAGTAGTGAAAATTCTTTCTTTTATTTTTCAGGATTAGTCTTGGTAAAACATATAATATAGTTCTGGGATCTGGACAGGTTGTTTTGGGGATGGACATGGGTCTTAGAGATATGTGCGTTGGAGAGAGGCGAACAGTTATTATTCCGCCCCATCTTGGTTATGGAGAAGCTGGTGTTGGTAAGTAAATGCAACCTAATAGACAACTGGTGGGGTAACTTATTACCTACTGAGTGACTGAAATATATGTGGTGTTAGTCTTGTTTTTCATTATTTCTGGAGCAGGAGGGTAGGAGTGACTTGAAAGGATAAGGAAAACTACTATTTTTAAACATTTGGTTTAAAATTTTTTTTAAATGATCAAACAGTGTTAAAGTGCTCTCTGGAGCTTTTCCATGCCAGTAATTTAACAAAAAAGTGCTTGGTTGAAATAAACTTTCCACCTTTAATTATATGGCTCTGAAAATGTGACATTCTGGCCAGTGTGCTGATTACCATGGGACACCACTGAGCGCCAGTGCCTCCATGTGTCAGGAATGTTGCTTTGTCTTAATGGAATGCTGTCGGCAGCAGGACTAGACACTTAACTGTCACCAACGAAGTGACAAAGGGTCCTGTGGCACCTTATAGACTAACAGAGGTATTGAAGCATAAGCTTTCGTGGGTCAATACCCACTTCTTCGGATGCAAGCAGTGGACAACCAACGAAGTGGGTATTCACCCACGAAAGCTTATGCTCCAATACATCTGCTAGTCTATAAGGTGCCACAGGACACTTTGTTGCTTCTACAGATCCAGACTAACATGGCTACCCCTCTGAGACTTTAGTGAGGAACTCCCAGGTGAGTATCCTAACCACAGAGCCAAAAGTTATGAGGGAGCTCCTCATCCTCCATTGTTTCTTGCAAGAAACACCTTAGGCGCCTGATTCCAGGAGAGGATTCACAACTGTGAATCCAAACCAGATTTAGGTGCCTTCCTGCAGTCCAGACTTAGACTCCTAACACCCTGCGAAGGGCAGGGCTCGGGGCACACGCCTTCCCTTTGCATCTCCCATTGGTTAGCTCAGGCGATTCTTCACTCAGCATGCTGCCTCTTGTTCTTAGGTGCCTGTGTCTTCCCATTCATTGTATAGGGAGCCTAGGTGCTGAACCCAGGCTTTGTGAATCCCAGTCATTTTTCTAGGTTCTAAAAGTTAGGCATTATGATGGATTGTTTGATAATTTTGTACTTGGGCCTGCACTTCCACTTGTCCATGTGCACAGTCTCATTGGAGTTGCTGTAGCTATGCATGGGAGAGAGTTTATGTGCAGGAGGAACTTTGTGGGATTGAGACTTTAATTTTGAATTATAGGGCTCCAAGAATTAATGATAAAACATTGAAATTTCAGAGGACTATCCGTTCCCAGTACATGGAGTTCTTATTGGCCTGTGCAATTAAAAGAAATTGGGGAATGGTCATAGGTGCCGACTCCGTGGGTGCTCCAGGGCTGGAGCATCCATGGGGAAAAATTAGTGGGTGCTCAGCACCCACCAGCAGCCAAGCTCCCTTCACCCCCCAGCTCCTCCTCCGCCTCACCTGAGCGCGCTGCGTCCCCGCTCCTCCGCCTACTTCCCAGCGCTTCCCGCCCGGCTGCCGCCAAACAGTTGTTTGGCAGCATTAGCACACTCCGGCGGGGAGGGGAGAAGAGCAGGAACGTGGTGTGTTCAGGAGAGGAGTCGGGGCCAGGGCGGGAGTTTGGAGAAGGAGTTGGAATATCGGCGGGGAGGGGACGGAGTTGGGGCGGGAACTTTGGGGGAGGGGTTGGAATGGGGGCAGGGAAGAGGCGGGGCAGTGGCGGGGCTCATGGAAGGGGTGGAGTGGAGGCGGGGCCGGGGGCAGAGGCGGGTCGAGCACCCAGGTGAAAGAGGGGAAGTCGGCGCCTATGGGAATGGTGTCCTAATGATACCAAACTCTAGGTTCTGATGGAACAGGATGCCTCACCATAGCTCACTCTGACTTTGTTGATTTGGATTCCTAAAGAACATAGACAACTTCTGTTGTATAAAGATTCAGCGTCAGGCATCACACTGAGTTTAATATAGAATACATTTGAGCGATTAATTGAACACCTATTTGATTTGTACATGAATCCAAGACAACCACTATAAAATTATTAATTAAAAACACTATACTGTATTTAAGAATTCTACAAAATTATGTGTCATTGGTATTTGACACTATTGAGATTACCTTGGATATATGGTCTAGAATAAATGCTAGCATGATTCTGAATATATTAGTATTTTCTTACATATCTGGGGGGATTCCTTTATTCATTTTGGAACAGAAGTTCCTTTTTGATTGGTTTCCTTTTTAAAAAAACCAATATCCTGCAAATTCAACCACCTCAATGAAGAGTCCCAGTGGAGGAAATATATCAGACAACAAAGACAATCTTGTATCTGTAGCTAGAGGCTATATGCAGTTGCCATATATTGTCATATACCTTTTTGTTTTTATTAATAAAAATTTGGGACACCGTTATTATGGAAAGGTTAACTTTTATATCAAGTGTCTATCAGAATAACTGGATTGAAACTTGGCTAGGCCACCAATTCAGGAAAGGATCCGTATTTAGGAAGGGCACCTAAGCAAATGCTTAAGTTCCATTCAAGTGCTTAAATTAAATGTGTTTATGTGCCTTTCCTGAGTCTCAGGGCCTTTAAGATTAATACTCACATTTCATATGTCACTTATAGCAAATATGTAGTGCTGCATGTGTCTCATATGATAAAATATTATATGGTCTAACCCAGGGGTCTCAAACACGCGGCCTGCGGGCCACATGCGGCCCACGGAGTTATTTCCTGCAGCCCGCCATAGGCGCCGACTCCACTGGCAGCCAAGCTCCAAACATTACTGAGTGTTTATATTTTATTAAAACCCCTCTTTGCATTACAGTTTTTTAAAAAGTTAATACATTGACTTTTAATAGAATACTATATTACTCTTCATTTTTGACTATACTTTTGTGTCATTGTATGAAAAGGTTTCAGTGATGCGGCCCTCGGGCCAATTTACTAGTTCTCATGTGGCCCTCATGGTGATTTGAGTTTGAGATCCATGGTCTAACCCCAGTTTGCTGTTTATATATGGCCTGATCCACTCCCATTGATTTCATTGGGCTAGGATCGGACCCCTAGTGAAGCACTTGTGGACTTTAAGTAATAGATACGTTTTTTAATTGTGAAAAAACCTAAATTGTCCTTTTGCCACATAACTGAAAGTTAATACGTAACTGTGCCATTTGTTGTGACAGAAGGAGAAGTTCCTGGTAGTGCAGTATTAGTTTTTGACATCGAACTGCTGGAACTAGTGTCTGGTTTACCTGATGGCTACATGTTTGTCTGGCATGGTGATGTCTCTCCAAATCTCTTTGAAGAAATCGACAAGGATAATAATGGAGAAGTTTTGCTGGAGGAGGTAAGTTTAGGGGTAAAACCACCTACATAGATTTTTTGTTTGTTTGTTTTGTTTAGCTCCACCACCATCAAGCTCATGGATAAGTCAGGTTTTGTCTTTAAGTTTTGGAGTTTATCCAGCCCAGGCTATATATATTACCAAGTTAACAGGAAGCTGCCATTTTAAATGAAATTAACATTTTAAATTTTCAAAAAAAACATGCAAAGAACAATATGGGCTGTCAAAAGGCAGAAAGACAAGTGGTTAAAAGAATAAACTCCTTTTCCTCCTTCTTCCTATTATCTCTCTCTCCTCTTTAATTTTCCTCTTATCTCCTTATCTCCTACTCTTCCAGGGCTGAAAGGCTCTTGTTTACAGAATAGATGTAATGTACATTGTGTTTCAGAACTGAATGGGGAGGGAGAAGCTTATATGTGATTGATGGTACCAGAGCTCGATTTATAGAGGGGCTGGGGGGAAGATGTGAGAGAGGGTGTTGGGTCAAAATGTTTGTAAATGTCAAAAATCACACTTCTGTCTGAAATTTTGTGACTGCTAGTGTTACAAATAACACCTGAGATTATTTTTCCCCTCCAATCTCAGCTACAATAATCTAGTCAGTCTGTACAATTTCTGCATTGGACAGCACTTTGTGCACAGATAGCGTCCCCATCCCTGTTTGTGTTAGTATTTTAGATGGTAGCACGTAAGGGACATTTTTTGTTTGTTAAATGAAAATTTAAAAAGAGAGTCTAGAGGGCTCAAATGAAGGTGTAGAGCCTGAAACTATTTTTAATTATTTGAAACTGAGCAGATTTGATGTTCCTGTCTCTCTTTAAAAAGCTTTTAGCTGTGTGATAGTTCTATTCTCTTTGCTCTCTGTTGTAAGACTGTGATCCTAAGTAACCCTGTATTCACACCCTACACGCTATTATAATAATCTTTCTACAATATATGCCTTGGGAGGTATCATTTGTGTGTGTTAAGAGTTATGGATATATGTTGGAATTAGGACTAAAGTGTGTTTAAATGAGGCATGTTGGGGAAAGGTGGTAGCCAGGTCTGCCTTAGACAAACGAATGTATATTTGATTCTTTGAGCAGCCCGGTTTTCAAGCAGACAGCGAAGGTCCATTTTTACATATTACATAGGTAAACGGTGTGGTGGCGCGCGCCTGTAATCCCAGCTGCTTGGGAGGCTGCGGTTGGTGGATTGCTCAGGAGTTCTAGGCTGCTGTGCCAATCGGGTGTCCGGTGCTACTGACAGCTTGGCCAGCGGGTAGTTGGAGGACTGGCTAGAACAACACATCTGATGTGTTGTGATCAGCGCTCTCTCTGTGAGGGCTGATGGACCGATCAGTGACATAGGTAAACATAGCTATTAAGCTAACAAGTGGGGGAAGAAAGAACATGGAGTTTCCTTCATCACCAGACTCCATGTGTCCTTCCTCGCAGCTTGAATAAACCCTACTTTGAGGGGTAATCCTCAGAAGAATCAATTTTAAAGGTTTATTGGTCTATAAAGACAGGGTGGCTGAACCTTAAGTAATAATTGAATCAACTGCTTGTATACAATATGCAGTATTATAAAACTGTATGAAGTGTGGTCTTTTCTGAAAGCTAATGGCACACTGGTGATTAATATAATTGTGAAATATATATATATTAACACTATAGGAGGAAATATGGATAAATAATATTATGTCTTAAAGTCTGTGGCCAATCAGGGAGGAACAAGTTCCCCCTCCCAGACATGAGAGATGGCAGTTTTTTACCTGTCTCTTATGCAAATTCAGCATGGTGGAATCAAAACAATGGAAGCCTCACTTACACACAGGGGGATGAGGAGCCCACAGGAAGGGAAAAAACAGCATGAGGTCATCCTGTCTCTTAAAACAAGATAATTTAACTTTGGAAGATGTAAGCAAAGACAGACGCCATCTTTGGCATTCATCACTAGAGAGATGCAAGGGAACAGAGCTCTTGCAAGCTGAGAAAGATGGGTCCTTCAACCAAGGAGGGGCAGGGGTTTGAAATCTCTGGAAACTGGATATAGGTGAGAAACCATCTTGAAAAAGCTTGTACCTTGCTAGATGCATGTTTTCACTTTTATTTGTTTCTAGCCCTTTCTAACTCTATTCCTTTTACTTGGCATCACTTAACCTATATCCTATTGTTAATACATTTGTTTTATTTTTACTATAAGCTAAGTGCGGTGTTTAAATGGAAGAGCGTGTTTACCCCAGTAGGTTAATGAGCTGTGATATGCTTTTGTGTCTTTAGAAGAACAAATGAAGCCATTCTTTTGCTGAATTGTCCCGAAGAGGGCTCGGGGTATGCTGGGTCACCTTGCTGGTGGTAACCAAGGCTGGTGGAAGCCAGATGGGGCTGTACAGCTGTAGACAGGCTGCTGGGGTCAGAGTTGCTGAACAGCACACGGCCACTCAGGGTGTGACCTGCATGCTTGTAGGCTGGCGGTAAGCATCCCAGGCTGGAAGCTACAGCAGCAAAGCATTTAAGGCGCCCAGGGTTGCAGGGCAAATAGTGACACAACCCTTTACTGATCTGTATTGCATCCCAAATCCCATGACAAAGACCTCCAACGGTTGCATGAGAAAAAACTTTACTCTTTAGTGGCCTGATGCAGAGGAAAAGTCTCCTTTGAATCAGGGCCTGGCTTAGGGGAGGGTGCGGTGGTGTCTCTCGTCGTCAGAAAGCTTGAAAGTTCTCCGTTATATTGTTGCCTAGTCATAGAACTGTTTGTCGGCAGAACTGGCAGCTAAGTCACGGTGTGCTGTTTCCGTGCGACAGCATAAAATAGGCTGAGGGTATAAGTACATACACCTTCCAGTCACCCCTTATTTACTGTCTTTCCACCTTTCATAGCAGTCGCAATACCAATGATCCTCTTCCTTTCTCCGTTAGCTGACATAATTACTTGCAAACAGTTCTTAAACAGTGTAGTAGTTTTTGTTTAAAAAAGGCTCACTGTTATTGGTTAAAATTTGTGGAGGTTTAGCTGGTTTCAGAAAAGTTTTTTTTATAGTCACTTTAGCTTTTGAGTGATCTTAGTTGTGGCAGCATGGTTCTCAATTCCTTAATCTGACAATATGGCTACTGGGATTCTAGGGCAAGATGTCTTATGCTTATCTGAAAGCAGCCTGTTGGAGTCTTGAAAGCCTCCTACTAGAAAAAGTTAGCGTCCTATGGAATTGGTTTAAAAGATTTGCTCAAGGTAGAGGCCTTGTCTCACCTTTTTGTCAGGTTCCAGTTATGAGACTCCCTTTTGTCTCTTGTGTTGTCAAAGCTACCCCTAGCAACTGTAAAATTTTACTTTAAAAAGGTTAGGAGTCTCAGAGTTGTAGGCCCTGATAGCCAGCCAAAGAAAAGGTGGTTCTGAGGCCTCCAAATTTCTAACCAAAATTGTGCTATTGTACTGGACTTTCATCTTGATCAATCTGTGACTGCCTGTTTTTTCCCTTAATCCCTCCTGGGGAGGTGAGGTTACAGAATATGGATGTCAAAAGAGCATATGGTTACTATTTAGGCAAGCCAAAGACTTTTAAAAAATCAGACTTCTTGGAGCTTTTAGACAAAAATCTAAGGGTCACCTACTTAGCTCAAATGCCTGCACTGAAACATTAGATTGTGTTAGAACACATGCTGATTTACACATTAAACAAGATTTCATCCCGGGGTTAACGATAACTAAGGCTGCGATTTAGTCACGGAGGTCACGGAATCCGTGACTTCCAAAGACCTCTGTGACTTCAGCCAGTGCCGGCTGGCAAGGGGGACTCCCGGAGCTCCCCACTTTTCCTGGCTGCTGCTGGCAGCAAGGGGGACCCCCACCACTCCTGGCCATCCCAGCCAGCAGAGGGGACCCCCAGAGCTCTCCGCAGCTCCCAGCCCACAGGAGGCAGCCCCGGAGCTCCTGGACAGCAGGGGAGAACCCCGGAGCTCCTGGCGGCTGCTGGTGGCAGGGGGAACTCCCGCAGCTCAGAGCTGCCAACAGAGAGGGACCCTGGAGCTCCCAGCTGCATGTAGCTGCCCAGGCTCCCCATTTTGTCACACATATTTTTAGTTAAAGTCCAGTATAGGTCACGGGCTTCCATGAATTTTTCATTATTGCCCATGACCTGTCCATGACTCTTACTAAAAGTATCCTTGACAAAATCTTAGCCTTAACGATAACCAGTTGATATGCTAAATATGACAGTCTTTACTTATACTGAGGCTCAACATTGTATTAGTTTATAGTTGTTCTAACACAGCGGTTCTCAAACTTTAGCAACCCAAGGACCCCCAGTGGTTAGGACCCTGGTAGTTTGTATTGCAGTACGGGACTAATTGTTGGTCTTTGTAAAATATCCATTTAGTCTGTTATTTTAATTATTCTATTGTGAACTTTTTTTCCCCCTAGTTTTCAGAATACATTCAAGCTCAGGTTGATTCTGGCAAAGGAAAACTAGCTCCTGGCTTTGACTCTGCAAAGATTGTTAAAAATATGTTCGCAAATCAGGACCGAAATGGAGATGGCAAGATTACAGCTGAAGAATTCAAACTGAAAGACCAAGAGGCCACAGAGGGCCATGATGAACTGTAAAACAAAACAAAAAAACAGTGAGCTGACCTACTGTCAGTGTGTGTGTACTGGAAGATGTTTGAAGTACTGTGTGTGTGTGTGTGTGTCTGTCTGTCTCTGAAGGGATGGTATTTGGGGAAGGTGTTTTGTATACAACTCTTCATGTGTGCATGGCGGTGTATGTGGAGTGGGTTATTACACGAGAGAAGGTTTTCAGCCAGAATGGGTAGTTATATTTAAAAAAACATTAAGGGCCTCAGTGTGGGATTTGTAAAGAGATTGAGTGTACTAACAAACATGGTTGTGTGAACAATATGGTTAATTTTTATGCTTAGAATCACAATTTTATTATTGAATGATGTACTTCACTTGGTTGGATGAAAAGTAGAAAATATACAATTGTGGGTTTTTTTAGTTCTTTACAAAGCCTTTTTGTATTTAAAATTATCCCGACAGGTATGTAAACAAACAGAGAAATGTGCCCCACTAGCATACCTGCAAAATAACAAAATTGCTACATTAACAGATGAGAGAGTTACTGGTAGTACCCCTTTAGAAAGCACGTATTCTTTTCAATAATCGAACAAGTCCCTTTTAATAATCTCCAGTAGGATCTATGACTTGCAGATTACAAACAAATTATTGGAAAATTCTGGCAAGCTGTGAATAAAATGAATCTTTTAAATTGTGCCCACATGTGTAATGATGGGTTTTACTGTATATGTGACAGAAGTTTGCTACATTCCTACATCTTATTTAACTAGAACACTTCACTCTCAGAGGACTGTCAAAGCACTGTCAAGGTATGAATACTAAATTTTGTATCCTGTCTACTGTATGTTAATTCTGGTACAGTCACCCAGTTGATCTGTAAATGTAGCAAGTTGTTTAACCAAACAGACCAAATAAATACAAATTAAATATTGTATTTTCTGGAAAATGACATGAACTTCCCTCAACACACACAGCACAGAAATACCTCCCTAGTCATAGAAGAGTACAAAGAGAGGTGTATGTTTCCATTATATGCTTTGAAGTGAGACACGTGCTTTCCTTGATCTGTACATGAATGGTGCTGGTTTTACACTTTCTGGCACATTCATTTGAAAAACTGCTATTTTTAATTAAATGAAAATATTTTGTATTTTTTTTTTCCATTACAGAAAATGCCATGAACTTTTGTTGGGTTTGATACATGCTGGATAACTGTTCTTTTGTTATATAAAATATTGATCAACACAGATTGTAGTCTTTTTTTTTCCCGCCTAGGGGTGGAGGGCTTAATATATCTTGATCAGAACAAGTAACTTGTGTGTGTATAAGATTGCTCTCCTGAATCTATATACAGTTTCATTATTGGAACTAAAACCCTGATGAGAAAATACCCCTTTGGGCTGAGAGTAGTTAAGTAAAATAGTTCTGTTTAGCTATAACATATTTCTGTTTTGTACTTCATATTAATAAAGGGTCTTTGGAAAGTCTGGAGTTTCTTAAATTGATCATACCATCTCACCATTAGCAGTGACTGTTCAGAATGTGCTTTGAAGTTTGCTTGTAATGAAAAATAAACACAGTTCCTCTAACTTTACATTAATAAGGGTGGGGTTTATAGATAAATGTCCTCATGCCCAGTGAAAGCCAGACTACCTTTGTCTGAGGTTTTTCCCTTTAGTGCTAGGACCCTAGTTAAAATGCTACTACAAGGAAATTGACTGACTACTTAGATATAGACCAATTTTAGCCCTTTAACTCCTGGTAGAAGATCCTAGGTATTAATGGATTGTGGTTGGAATCTCGTGCATTATCATACAAAATCGCCCTTCAGAACCATTAACATCTCACCAAAGCAGTGTTCTTATGGAGGCTTTAATTCCTGATGTTGCATAGAGTTTCCTCCTTTATTTTGTTCCAAAATACAAAGATAGCTGATTAGCAACTGTAGCTCAAATAGACTGCTTTTGCATATTTCACAAAAGGTGGCTTTGGTACACAGGAGCTACACAGCAACCTTCAAGGAATCAGGGCATGTTGGGGTTGCATGAGCACCCCTTCTTGTGGCACTTAAAATTTGGAGACAATTTTGCACACCCAAACAACTCAACCAGTCTCACAGTGCTAGAACCCTGAGGAAGAGGGGAAGGCAGGTGAGCACAGCTTAAGAAGTTGGTGAGTAACCTTTATGAATCATTCCACATACTTCCCCTGCAGGTGGTCTTGAAAATTCCATTTAACTCAGAATGGTAAAACTGCCCTGCAAATCTAGATGCCACGTAGGGAGCAGTACCAAATGAGTGTGTACAGATATCCAGATTTTTGTAACAGTTCCATCAAAAAGACAAGTCCTCACTTTAACCATAGTAAATGGAGATCTGAGCCCCCACCTAATGGGAAACTATCTTGTGTTGCATTCATAGCCAGCTCCAGGGCAATGTCTCACTAAGTTTAACTCACTCTTCCTTTCTGACTTATTTAACCCTAGTGTGTATCCTCAGTAGCACAGGAACATTTGAGTGGCCTGCCAAACCTGTTTGGGAGGAAATTTTTGATAGATGGTCTCAGGTATCTGAGCTTGGATGTGTTTACAGAAGAGAACTGAAAGGCTAGGTAGAGGTAAAAACTTAAGCAAGTAAATTCACTTACAGTATAACCACTTTTATTCATTGTCCTCAATTAGTTGTTCATGCTACTTTCTGATTCAGGCTGAATCAGCATCTGCATTTTAAATGTACTGCCAAAGGGGGAGGGTGGGAAGAGGGGAAATATTGGCTCTGCATGGAAATTTAGTTTAGGAATTTGGAGCATGAAAAAACTCTTCCCCTGAAACTTGAATAAATAAACCACGCAGCTATCTTAAGTTATAAGAACTAATTTTTAAAAGATTGCTGTTACATTATAGGCAAAATTTTTTAAAAAATGAAGTGTCAGCACCTGACTGGGCTCTGGAGATGAGTCGTCCGTGGACAGTTGGCTGGTCATACAATGCTGGTTCTTGTTTCTAGCCAACAGAATAAATTGGAAAAAGAAGATGGAAGTAGATAGTAATGAGTTTTTTTCTTCCAAAAATGCAAAAAATACATAGGTACGAGGCTTAATCTTCCATGTAGGTGAGATTTGTAGGTGCTACAGCGATGTTAAGAAATTACTCCTGGAGGAAGTCTGCGCCATTGCATATGTGCAGAATTCATGTCCCCTGCAGAATTTTTATTCTCAGCAGAAAATACTTTCTGTTGGAGAGGTGATGCAGTTATGCCTTTCGCCCACCAGGGACGGCTGTGGCACCAGAACAGAGGGTAGCCACTCCTGGGCAGTAGCAGCTAGCCGCAGAGAGGGGAGAGGGAGAAGAGGCTGCGTTCCTCACAGTGCCCTGCACATGGGGCCAGGTGAGGAGGCAGGGGATATGGAGGGAATTGAACAGTGTGGGGCACATGGGGCTGTTGGGGGGGACACACTGGGATGGGGGCCAAATGGGAGTGGGGGTACAGGGCCACAGGGAGAAGGGGGATGGCTGAGTGAAGGTGCAGGGACAAATGAAGATGGGGATGACTGAGTGGGGGTGCACAGACACATAGGGACAGGGGCAGATGTGCCTGACAGAGGCTAGGAGTCAGTCAGAGTCTCCATGGGAGAGGCTCCCCAACAATCTCCCCCCCCCCAAAAAAAAAATCATTACATTTTTCTCCTACCCATCTCCAATAACTCTTCAGGTTCGCGCCCAGGCTTCTTCCCAGCAATTACTTCCCTCTCCCTGAGCTGCTCTGTTAACCCTGACTCCCTGAAGCCTTTTTTTCCACTGCTTCTCGGGGGGAACCACATGTCTGTATTGTAATTTAAATGAATTATTACTGAAAGTTCTGTATTAATATGCCTAGTAAGGAGTCTATTTGTCAAACATTTTCTGAATCTTTTTTGTTGTCTGTATCATTAGACATACTTGCTGACAGGTATTTTGAAATAAATTACCAAAATAATTGAAGCTGGCATGATTATATTGTGACAAATAAAATATGCAGTATTTTGCAGAATTTTTAATTTTTTGGTGCAGAATTTCCCCAAGAGTAAGTGATGATAGAAGGAAAATGTCAATTTATTATTAATGTGCAGCCCTCCTTATGGAAATATTTTTGAATCCCCCATTTAGCATGTACTCAAGGAAAGAATGGTTGCTTACCTTACAGTAATTGTGGTTTTATTGCCTTGGTGACCTTACCGCACTTGGAAGGGTGCAGAACATCTAACAATTTTTGGTCTGTTGTACCTCCCCCAAACGTAGGTCAATCTTCTGCCATGCATTTTAGCATCCTGGAACCCCTTAAATAAGTTGACTGGAGAAGATGGTGAGGGGTTCACTGCCTCATCGGGGAAAATGAGGAAATTGCAGGTGAGATTAGTTGTTCTCCCTTGTCTGATCTTTGTCTCTAGTATCTGAGGCTGCTTTAGTTGACCTGCCTGCGACGATCTATATTGCCTCTTAGGAGAAGGGGAATTAGCCCTGGCAAGGGGGGAGTAGCTACTGGCTTGCAGATATGGTATTGCATATCTTAACCAGCAAGTTTAAAGGTTGATAAGCATGTGGATATAGACTGGTGGGACACAATGGAGGACACCAGGTGGCCTGTTCTATGAAATCCTTGCCATTTCCTTGGAGAGAGCAGTTCATGTTTCTCAGTGTGATCCCAATGGAGGGGAGATGAGTCCCTACTGCACATCAACAAGGAGAATGAAAAGGAGTACACCTCCTCCAAAAGTGGGGCTACTCTTTCAGGCATGCTGGGATGCTCTAATGTCCACTCTAGTAGGAAAATGAGTCAGTACTGAGGCTTCTGTAACTGATTGCTTACCTAGCAAGGGTGGCTGTACTACTGGGCCCATAGAAATCGCTCCATACCTTATATGTGCTGTGCCAATAGGGATGGTGCCAATGAGCAAGGTACTAAGGAGGTCAGTGCAAAAGAAAAGGTGGTCCACAAGTTTAGTGGGTAACAGAGGCATATGTTTAACAGGTAGTAATGCACCAAAAGGACTTAAGTCTGGCCACTGGCTACCCTGTGCATGTTGAGTCAGAGCCAGGGCGACTCTTGTGTTTGGATTTCATAGGCATGGCAGAGGGTAACCAATATCTCAACTTGACTCTGAAGCCATGCTCCTTGCTACACCTCTCGGGTCATCAATGCCAGAATGGAAGTGAACAAGTAGGGTCTCTTGCTTGACAGAGCATGGGTGCTTGGGGTAGATTTTTGAGTCACTGGGGCACACTGGGAGTGACATGATAACTGAGGTCTAGCTACAGCCTTCCTTTTGCTGTCTGAAGGCTTGGACAGAGCACTCCAAGAGAAAGTTTTAGGCAAGCCTCTCCAGCTTTTTGTTTGATTAGAGAGAGCATATTGAACATTCCTCAGGACTATGAGTGCCCAGCTGTAAGCGGTTACACAGGGAAGTGTTACACAGGGAGCAGGTTTCTAACCCTGGGGGGGTTTTGCTTCTATCATACCGCTGGATTCCCTTGTACTTGTCCAGCCTCTATGCAAAATATCGGACTGGCATTTGACACACAAGAATTTAAAGACTGCAACTCACTCCTGAACTAATTAACATTACTAATACTAACATTGCATAGAGATGCAGCAGTGGTTAAGAGAAGAGGGAGGGTTGGGCCTGCTTTGCTCTTGGGTGGAGACAGATGCAAGGACAGCTCAAGAGTGGCCTCACTGACACTGCTGGCCAAAGCAATCCAATCCTATGTGCATAGGGCACATGCACATGAAAAGTGGACTCTGTATGACCAGTCACTTCAAGAACCACCTTTACTTTGTGGGTGGGGAAGAACACTGACTGCCAACTCACTTATTGTTAATAGGAGTTGAATATATGCAGCAACAGTCTATAACTTACTGGGCTTATGTAGCAGCCAGTTTGACAATAGGTGAACACTATTGTTAATCCCGTGAAAGGAGAATTTACACAATGAAGTATAAGGGCACCACTCATTAAACCAAAACTTAGGTTCACAAGAGATGATCAATAGGATAAAACAAGGTATGTATGTACACCATTTGCCACTTTAGAGGTATTTAGAATCATTGTTATAATATGGGATGTGGTTTACTACGTATAAACCAGCATAAAAAATGAAGCCCTGATGGGGCTGATGTGCTAGTTTGTAAAATTATCCTCACAGTACTGAGAAGTTTCCTTTGACTCAGGTGTAATACTGATTACACTAGAAAAGCAAGCTACCTGTGCAATTCTTCCACTGCACAGCTGAAGGGTAAATAAATGTTAAAAGGGAACCAAAAGAGCAAACTGCTTCCCTTGACTGTATTTTACAGCCTGCGATGGGAGATTTTTTTGGGGGTACTTATTCTCTAAAGTTGCTGTGCAAAAAACCCAAAGCTAGTCAAGTATAAACTTTACAGGTGACTAACACTTAACTTCCAACTGTTACTGATAAGGCAGTGCTATTTAGTTAAGAGTAAACTTTAGGAATTTTTTGAAATCAGTGATTTGGTATAAAATATTGTGTAAAGTGATACTAGAGTCCATATACAGTAACATTTTGTCTGAACTACGACATCTTTATGTTGTATCATTTTCACCAGGGGAAAAAACCAATATATTATGAAAACTTATACTGTGAAACATTAAAACACCACTGCCCTCAAGTGCAACTATGATTCTTGAATATAGCTGTCTGTGTGCGAGACAACTCAGGACTGCACAAAATACAACACAGACCTCTGCAGATTAGCTAATCACAAGAATGTTTACATCTTAAATGTTACAAAATAACTCCAATTTCTAAAACACCCCTCTCATATGCATGATTAAAAGAACAAATTGTAATGTCCTCTAAGCAGTAAAGTTAATCACATCTGTTAAAACAGAGCAGAGGTGAGAGACAGTGAGGGGTGGCATAAGAACAGTAAAGCTTCCAGCTGACAATGGATGCTGTATATTACTTTTAGATACCAAAATGATTATCAGAATTTTTAAATTAAGTGTTACAAGAGTTCAGAAAACAATATGAGTAATAAACACATCTCTAAGATAGCAGAAGTGTGCTCTTCTGTCCAGTTATCCAACTAGGAGAAGTAGAGTGACTTGAGGATGCAATTTACAGGATTTTCTGTAGGATGGAATTGGCCACATCCAAAGATTCATCTTTCACCAAAACAATATCATAAGAGTCCATGTATTTTTCCAGAAGTTCTTCTACCTAGTTATCAGCATGAATGAAAGGGTGGGGAGAGGGGAGAAAGAACACCCAGTTAACAGGTTTTAATGTAGAAAAGTCAGCCACCATTATAAAACTAGTATCAAGTCTACCCCCCTCTCCCCAATTATCAAGGTGAAATAAGCATATCCACTGCTAGCTACTGAGGGTTTGAGTTCCATAGTTTGTGGAAGTGAGACTAAAAGCAAGTTTAAAATTCAAACCACTTATTTAGGAGTATGTATAATAGGTGCTCAAGTATATATGGCTTTTTTTTTTCCAGTATACATTTATGGCAGGCTGTACTCAAGACTTCATGCATAATGATGTTGTCAATGAGTAACAAACCAGGTTGAAACTTGTCTCAGCTCCATGACAGGAAGAGGCTGTGGAATTTGGGAATGGACTTCTATGGTGTCATTAGTGGAGGAGAAGAAAATACAGGCAGTATTTTACACCTCATGAATGTGGTATATATTTCAACTTGAATGCATCTTCACTTTAGAAGTGCCTTTTAGTTTTGCAGTCAAAGACTTAGGTCTCATCCAAAGTAGGAGAAAGTTTCTTGCTTTTAATATTGCAATTTTGCTTAGACACAGATGTGGGACTGAAGGAAAAAGGGACAGGATTTAAAGAGAGAGAAAGAATCAACGCCTATACAGGTGATTGATTACTTTATAGCCTTTCCCCAGCCCCTGAATTTCATATCCCAGCAAGACAGCTGCTCCAGAAGTTCAAGTAAAGATAATATTAAAGGATGGGGGAAATGAAACTTGTGCTTTAACAAGTCATTGGTGTGAGGTGAGGAAACCCTTTGAGTGTCAACTCTCTGGAATACATTTGAACTGTAGAAGATACTAAAGGGGTAACTTTAATGCTTGAGCAACTTTAATGCTTTACAGAATGTCTATTTTGCTACTCCACAGTATGTGTGATTAGAAGGAAATATCCTACCTCAAATTTACCAATATGTAAACTACTTACTTTATCATTTAGATAGCCAATCTTAAGAATGTGTTCAACATTTGCTAGTCCATCTGCCATAGTTAAGTCTCCCTGTGAATCTCCAAGCAATATGACGTTGCTGTTGTCTTTTAACTGTTTGAAGTACTCTGTGTTCTTCAAGGCACCATCATGTTTGTTATAAACATGAATCAATTCTCCTTTAAATCCCTTTAACACACCCTATTAAACAAATGCTAACAGTTATTTCTAATGTTATGAGTACAGATTAAATTTCAGAGTGACATTTGTATGCATCATCTCTAGATGTTTTATTTTGGGCAAATATTTATTCTTTTAATCCTTTTAGGTTTTATGCAAGACTCATTACTATCAGAGAGCAGAAGCATTGCTCAGGGGCTAGACTGAAAATCGGTGATCTGCCATGAGCAAAAAGGTAGCACACCGTTGTGCTGCCCCGGGAACAGCTCACAAGTAAGCTACCAACCACCTCGGTGATGTTATCTTCTATTTGCTTTGTGCCTAGGACAAGGACTGACTACACAGTGCTCCTTTTCCAAATGGCAGAGCAACTGGCTGCATCTGCTGCATTAACATGCTCATTTAGAGTGTTTTATGCTGTATTTGGGTAATACATACTTTATCCCTCTACCTACCCCTTTCAACTCCAGAAATCTAGTATTTCATACTTACATTCTCATCAAAATCCATGAAATTGGAAACTACTTTGACATTAGAATGGTAGACGCCAGCCTGATGGATGACTTCCTCTAGAATGTCTCCAATCCCAGCAGAAAATATGAACACAGGAATATTATGTTCATTGAGCTTATCAAAGAAGTTCTCATATCCTTCCCTGCAGAACAGGATGTAAATACAAGCTAAAACACAGAAAAAAATTCCCCAAAACATGAAAGGTAAATTTTCAAAAGACTTTCCCATCTTCATGGGGAAAAAAAGTGAGTTTTCCATAGGCATTTCACTGTATTTATTTATGTTTGAATAGTTTTTTTAAGGCCAGAAGGGAGCATTACGATCATCTAGTCCAGGGGTTCCCAAACTTGGTTCGCGGCTTGTTCAGGGTAAGCCCCGGTGGGCCACGAGACACTTTGTTTACCTGAGAGTCTGCAGGTACGGCCGCTCACAGCTCCCAGTGGCCGCGGTTTGCCATTCCCACCAATGGGAGCTGTAGGAAGCGGTGGCCTGGCCCGCGCCACTTCTCGCAGCTCCCATTGGCCAGGAACGGCGAACTGCAGCCACTGGGAGCTGCGAGTGGCTGTACCTACAGATTCACAGGTAAACAAAAGTGTCTCGTGGCCCGCCAGGAGCTTACCCTTAACAAGCCACAAACCAAGTTTGGGAACCCCTGGTCTAGTCTGACCTCCTACATAAAAGACATGTCATAGACTTTTACCACGTAATTCATGCACTGAGTCATAACTTCTGATTTAGTGAGAATATATCTTTTAGATAGACATTCAATCTTGATTTAAAGGCTTCAGGTGATGGAGAATCTACCACATCTCTAGGTAAGTTGTTCCAATTATTAATTATTAGGGCTGTCAAACTATTAAAAAAATTAATCAAGAGATTAAAAAAAGTCCCAATTACTTGCAGTTTTAATTGCTTTGTTAAACAATAATAGAATACCATTTAATTTAAATATTTTTGGATGTTGGAGGGGAAGTGGGTGTGTGTGTGTATGTGGTTGGGGGGAAGGACAGAGTGTGTTGTGGGAGTGAGACACCGTGTTTGTGTGTTTGATTGCGTGTGTTCGGCACACTGTCTCTTTAAGCACTGCACTCACCAGCCTGAATGCTTGCTCAGACAGCAGCAGCTGCTGGCAGCTCCTACTCCTAACCCAGAGGCAGCAGCACCGACAAGCTCCCTGTCCTCGGACCCCCAGCTCACCAGAGATCAGGTACACGGGCTAGGGGATGAGGACACCCCAATATCACTCTCCACCCCATGTGCACAGAGGCTCCTGGTCCCAAGGTGCCCTCCCCCCTGAGTGCAGTGTCCTGGGTGGAGGTCCAGCCTGCCCACTCATAAGGCCGGCCCTGCTCATGAGCCAGCAGCAGACAGGCTCCCCTTGCTCCCCGCTCAGTGGTGACCAGGTACATGAGGGGGACACCCTGATAGCAGCCCTCTCTCCGCTACCCCGCTCTGCACAGCAGACAGAAGGCAGGCTCCTGGTCTGGTGCAGTTTGACCAGGGCGGCTCCACAGGGAGGTGGGGGGAGGAGAAGAGGCAGGAGCAGGGCAGTGGGAGGAGAGGCACCCCCCTGAGCATGGCACCCTGGTGCGGGATTAACGCTTGTTAGAAATAAAAGCATTACTTTATTTTAAATTAATGCATGCGTTAACTGCAATTAATTGACAGCCCTGTTAATTGCCCTCACTTGGAATACAGTGCAGACTTTTTTTTTTTAGTTTGAATTGGTCTAGTTTCATCTTCCCGCCATTGGATCTGGTTATGCTTTTGTCTGCTAGATTAAAGGGTTCTCTATGAGAAATCTTCTCTCTAGGTACCCACGATTAAGTCACCTCTTAACACCTTCTCTTTGTTAAGCTAAACAGGTTGAGCTTCTTTGGGCTCTCCCTGTAAGACAGGTTTTCCAGACTTTGAATCATTCTTATAGCTATTTTCTGAACCGTTTCCAATTTTCAACATCTTTTTAAAAGTGACACCAGAACTGGACACAATTTTCCACTAATGGTTCAACTAATGCCATATACCACTTCCTGCTTCTATTCTATATGCTCCTGCTTGTACAGCCAAGTATAGTATGTTATCGTTTATGCCCACATTCTGAAGGTGTTTTGTGATAATGCAGCTGAAACTCGTTTATACACGTGGACAGATGCTGCACGTGCATTTCCCTTTAAAAACAGTCTTAATATAACGCTTTGTGGTTAAAAAAGGTTTTTCTTATCTGATGCAACAGTAAAAAAACTGAAGAAAACTGTCCAATACCATAGGCAAGAATAAATAAATCCAGACAAATTAAATTCTTGCATTTAAAAAAAAAAAAAAACCAAAAAACTCCCACACATTCCAAACTTACAGCCAGCTCTCTGGAAGATTTTTTTTGAAATGCTGGTAGAAAAGCACAGAATATAGAAAAAACACTGGAGCCTCAGTAATAGTAAGGACACTAGGGGGCAAGGATGCTGGTTATTAAACTTGCCTCTGTTCTTAGGGGCAGAATAATATTCCACTGTTATTTAAAAAATATAGAGACATGTAGGGATATTAAAGAAGGTACTGAAAGTGATTTCCCCAAGTGAAAGTAACTCCCCATAATTTGTCCCCCACAATTTAAACCTCATAGCATTACCAAGTAAAAAGATCTCTTGGGTCTCCTGTTAAAACTTACAAGCTACTGTCTATGTAAACCATTGATTGTATCTGTTCTCAGAAAGGTACTGTATTGCTATGAGAAACTTGCAAACAAGTTACTTGACTTTGTTCTTTATGCATGCTTTGTACCTAGAAACAGCATAGAAAGACCCCCACCCTCAAAGGGCAGGGAGTCTCAAAAAATTAGTACACACCCCGAAAGTGGTGGAGACAGTATGTCTGCTGATGAATGCTTGGTGTACATGAATGAATGAGCAAGGAGGTGCCAGCGTAGGAATTCAGTGACCATCAGCTGAAGGCGGCATCAAAGTGGGAATGACCAGACAACCCCCGGAGGGTAAACTGGGACTCACCCGATCATCTCAAAGGATGGGAAAAACAAGATAACATCTGACAGTGTGGAGCCACCAGGAATGCCATCAGGAATGTGCCATCTGCTGATTGATTCAGCGACAGCATGATGAAGCAATTCCCATAGACTGACATAGGAATAAATCCCTATAAGAATGGCCTCTAAATACTGAGGACTTTGAGTCTGGTTCTGCAACCACCCTCCAGGAGCATCAGATGAATCTGACAAGAACTCGGCTCCACCCTCATGCCCAGGTTACCTGGCCAGTAACTTGGCATGAGCAACTTCTAGGCTGGTACCTATGACATCTATACAGAACGTGTGTGTGTGTGTGTGTGTGTGTGTGTGTGTGTGTGTGTGTGTGTGTGTGTGTGTGTGTGTGTGTGTGTGTGTGTGTGTGTGTGTGTGTGTGTGTGTGTGTGTGTGTGTGTGTGTGTGTGTGTGTGTGTGTGTGTGTGTGTGTGTGTGAGAAACTGAATGAAATGTTATAGCTATAACTGACTGCTTACTATGATTCTTTTTGTATTCACAATAAATGTGACATTTTGTCTTATCCCCTTTAAAAAGATCCTGCTGGTTTTTATTTTATTGGTATAACAGACATTCCTAAATTCTCTTGTTTTGTAAATTGTTGGTATTTGACATACAAATGTAAGGAGATTTTCAAGGGCATAAAATCAAGTGCCTAAATCCCTGTGGTACTGTTGAAAACCTCTCCTGAATGTATATTTGTGAGGCAGAAAGTTTATAGGAATAACAACCACGTAAGACACCATGTCTGACACAGTAGAATATTTGTAGTTTCAAATATCTCAAGTGTTCATTCTAGTACATCTTTATGATATGTTAATGCATTTTTCAGATGCAAAATAGACATGAGTTATGTAATATTCACATCCAGTTTCTTCTGAAAATATTATGTATCTACAGTTTTTAACAAAAATGGTTTCCTGATGTATGAGCAGTAAGCATAGTCACAATAGTGTAGAGTCCATGGAAACACTTTAAACTGATCTGACACTCAAAGAATCTTACTTCAGCATAACATCAGATTCCCGCACGATTTCTGCAAATTTATCCTTTTGTAAACCTTGTTCAACAAGTAAAGTATGTGATTTATTGTACCTAGAAATAGAGAAAGAAAAAAATGTCAAACTTCCATTGATTTAAGGATTATAAGGTTCGCATTTAAGTCTCTGAATGTCATTTGTCTCTAGAAGCATACTACATTTAATTCTTGGTAAGCTTTTAAAAATGATCTACTAATGTGAGAAATGCTAAAAATACCTTATGACCAAGTTATGATTAAATATGTATCCAGCCAAATCATGGGGAATGATATTTAGTTTTTCAAATTATAATTAGTGAATTTGTTCACTAATGTATCATTGAATTTTGAGGAGGAACACATTATACATTGTTCAGGATGCCCCAACTGAGCAGCGTCAGCAACAGCAAAAATCCGTTTTGTGCAACACTCCCCAAAGAGAGGTGAATTAAATTAACTGAATTAGCAATAGGTCAACTTTAGCCCACATATTTTAGAAAGACTTTAAAAAAGTTAAATCTTACTTCATTGTGAAAACTGTAAAAAATAAACTCTTACCATTCAACCATGTAAGGATATTTTTCTTCAATGGTAAGATCAGGGTCAATTTCAATAGCATAATATGTTTCTTTCAGCTGCAATAACTGGAAAGAAGAAAGATCTTAAAAGTTCTGGTTAATTATAAAAAAGCACTTAGGTGATTATTCCATGTCCAACCTCTATGATTTGATCTAAATAATCAACTCAATTTATCTCTGATTTTTATATTTACATTATTAATTGTTTGTAATGGAAACTGAAATGTTTTATATTGTATTTTTGTATGCCAATGTACTGATGAGTGCAAGAAGTTAGTTTGTATACATAAAGATGAAACATAAGTAAACTGCACATTTTGTGAAACTAGATTATATCTAGTTTTGATAGGAATATACATATACTTACATTATGCGAGGTTAACAATCTGAGGGCTTGGTTGGTGAACTCTGGACTCCACTGAAGTCAATGAACAAACTCCCATTGAATTCAGTGGGGCCAGAGTTTCACTCCTAGTTTCTTACAGTGCAGTATAAAATCAGATCACTCTAGAACTAAAATGAATCAGTCTATACCAGTGATCAATGGCTAATTAATTTTCTAGTTACCTTTTTCCGACATTCTTCTGTGATGAGCTTACAGTTATCAAGGACATCTGAAAAGATTAAAAAATGTCACAAGAAGTTTTATCTAAAGGTCTGAATTACTCAACTTTTTATTTTCTATGCCTTGTATAATGCTGAAGAGCAATGTTTGAGTATGTACTCCTATACCGCAAGTTTGCTCACAACTGTTCATACCATGGCCCATTAGAATGCATACTTGTCTCTCAAGAGTTTGATTGAAAAAGAATATTTAATTGGAAAGAAGAAAAAAATAAAATAAAAATACTGATGTCCCTTATTTCTAAATTGAAAAGTTTCTCAACATATTATTGTAGCCCGATAACACTAGCAGCTTAATTTCATTAAGACACATCACCTCATTTCCTCTGCTTTAAGAGGAGGGTAAAGCGTAAATTTCCAAGAGCTGCAGACTCTTGCTAATGTCATTGTTATAACCCTAGCCAACTCTAAAAATGCATAACACCACATAAATTATTAATGCAATGATAACGCCTCTGGAGTTGTGCACTGTAACTTCAAGTCTGAGTTATTTAGACCTGATCTCTTATGATATACTGATTGAGAATTGTTTTTAAAGTGGAAAGCAACTCATTTATTAGACCGTACAAGTCAAATAAATCAAGCGCATATGAAGTCTCCATATAGCAGAGAAAAACAAGAAAGAACACTACATGCAGTAGTTAAAAAAAAAAAATCACTTCATATAAAAAGTACTCACTGTGACATGTTGGACATCTTTTTCCATTGTAAGAAAATCTACTTAATGTCATATCAAAATCTGTAATGATCTATTAAAAGAAAAAAAGTTATAAAACAGATGCACAGTAAAGTTAAATGCCTAGAATCTGAATGATCATTACCGATAGCTGTTAGGACAATAGAGCTATCACAAGTCCAGTAGCGTAGCCGGGGGGGGAGCAGAGGGAGCGGCCGCTCCCCCACTGAGCGGAAGCGGCGCCTTTTTTGTGCTCTGACGCCTTTTGCTCCTGCGCTGCAGCCGTAGAGGAGCATCTTTGTTTTGCTCCCGGTGCTTTTTTTTGCTCCCAACGCTTTTTGCTCCTGCGCTGCAGCTGGAGCGGAGCATTTGTTTTTGCTCCCGGCGCTTTTTGCTCCCGACGCCTTTTTTTAGCTCCGCTCCCCCTGTGCTCTAAACCTGGCTACGCCACTGCACAAATCTCCTTATAATGACTACTGAAATACCTTAGTGGGACTATAGAGCAGGGGTCTCAAACTCAAATTACCACGAGGGCCACATGAGGACTAGTGCATTGGCCCGAGGGCCGCATCACTGACCCCGCCCACTCGCTGCCCTGCCCCACCCCTTCCATTAGGCCCCGCCCCTTCTCCGCCTCCTCCACTGTGCGCACGACTTCCCGCTCTTCCCCCTCCCTCCCAGAAACCGCGAAGCTCTTCCCTGTGGCCCGCCGGGCTCCCCGCACCCCCCCCCATTTTTATTTATTTATTTATTCCCCCCCCCGCGGCAGTTCCCGCAGCCAGAACAACTGTCTGGCGGCGGGAACTGCCTGGAGGGTAAAAAATATATTTTAAAAAAAAAATTAATTTTTTTTAAAAAGAGGGAGCAGGGGGGGCGCGGGGAGCCCATGCGGCCCATGGGCTGCATGTTTGAGACCCCTGCAATAGAGAATTAGAACAACAGTTGTTATATTGTAGAGTAACTCATTAAAATAACATACTTTTTGCAGAAATTATCCTTTTAGTATCCACAGTTTGGACATCTCCTGACTTGGCTACCTTATGTCACTCACTATTTAATGACATTAAAGGAAAATGGTGAAGTTATACACTTGAATTTAGGAGGCATACTGAAATAGTTCAACAGATCTCCCAACTTTGAAGACTTATTGAAACTTGGCTCCTGTCATACACACATTTCCACTTTCTGGCCTAGAACAAACAGCATGATTGTTTGTTCATAACTTGCGCACATCTTTATCCCATTTTTCACCTGAAGTTTGGCAGCTCCACCTTTGATGAGTCCACAGATAATTTCTTCTACTCTTCCTGGGTCCTTGATATGGACAGTCTTCTTCTGAAATTCTGGCATCTATAAGAAATAAAACAGAGAAGGAAATAAATTATAAACTAAAATACAGATGTTTAATTGTTAAACTTTAAAGGGCAGGTACTGCATATAAAGAATTCTGCATAACATTGAGTAGGATAATGGAAAAGTAAAAAAAATGCCCTGGGACTGCTAGTGGTCCCAAAAGTGCATACAATCTCTGTTCATTCTTGTCAACGCTGCTTTCCAAATGATTTCTCCTTCACTCTCCTCAGTTAGCCACTCCCCCTTTCCACGATCCCCCTATGTATCAGCTAGAAAGTAAGGGGTTCTGAGGAAGAAGAAAACAAGAAATGCTGCTGCTGTAGTACCACCTAGAGGCTGCAGTAAGGCACCAAGAAGTAGAAAGAGTTGGGTTTAAGAGTGTGTCATGTGCTGTTGTATGCCCTTAAGACTTTATCATGGTTTTTAGTTGTTCCTATGATGTTCAGTTCACTTATAAAGACTGACCTCAGAATCCACCTCATAATTGTGAGGACTGTGCACAAAACATTACTTGTTTTCCCAAGGTGTGCCCACAGTAACCCATACAGGGTATTCTATAATACAACAGGTCACATTTCAGTACTGCTGGAATGAATGTAAATTCAAGGAAATAAAACTTAAGATAGTACTGTTAGGAGACGGCACAGAAGTTTTGCACATTAACTTGTGAAAAATTGGAAGGACTGAGCAGTCTTACTGGCAGAGTTTTCAACAGACTAACATGGCTACCACTCTGAAACAGTAAAAGTTAGTTCATTTACAAGTTTTCATGAGTCAGTACAATGCTCCAACTGCATGGGTTGCACACACTATTGGGGAACATTTATATTCAAATCCAAATCTAGTTTCAACTGATAACCCCTTTAGGATATTTGCAGGTTGTCTCCACTGCTAGTGATAATTTAGGGTAGTGGCAAAAGTACCAATCAAATTGTGGTAGTCATTCCAACCTGGTAAGCAGAAGTGCTCCATATATATTTTGTTATGACTCTAAAGTTAGTAGCAGAAGCTGAGGCACTGCTTACACTGGTGCTCTTACCCTGTGAATTCACTATTCACTGCCCAGCATCATGCCAAATCCTCTTTTTCTTGCAAAGTCCCTATGCACCACCTATCACCTACACAGTGATATCACCTGCACCACCTATCACCTGCATCTGAGGCCTTCTGTAACCACATGGGGACTATGGGATGTAACTGGCCATAAGTTAATGTTTTCATTCACTGTTCAAACTCAGCCTGCATCAGTTCATGCTTAGCACATTATCTTTGCCACATAAAAGCTAGAAAAATGTTTTTTAAAAAGAGCTTAGAGTCTCAAGTAATTGATGAGGCTACCAGAGAAATTCTTATTTGATGACTGATGAACATCAATCTAAACATGCAACACTGATCTTCCTTCCTGTTCTTGACACTAATTTCTCTCATACTGTACCCTCATCAATGAGCCCTCTGAGTCTGTTAAATATATAAGTCGCTGTGGAAATAAAACCCAAACAAAACCAAAAAAACCCAACCTTAACAGAATTTGTGTCATTTTCACCATGATGAAAAGCTATTTTGTTCTTGGGGAAAAAAAATAAATCCTGCAAACGCTGACAATGTAATTGACAATTAAGAGGACTCTTAGATTTGTATTTAGACAGAGTGAAAGCATTATTCTCTACTGCCAACCTTCAAAAATCATAAGACACTGGCATATATTGCCCACAAACTGCACCGCTTCCAATTTGCTTTGTGATTAGTCTATAGATTTTAAATCAAATTGGGCCTCAAACTGCTGTTAGGAGGGTTACTCTTCTTATTTTAGGATTGAAGAGCTCTCATTCTTTCCTTCTCCAATCATTTTTCTGCCTCTCTTGGGCCCCTCTCCCAATCTCCATTTATAATTTATTTTCATTCTTCTGCCTCATTTCCCACAATTCTCTCCTACCCATATTTTTCCTCCCTTTGCTCTCACTTGCTCTCTCAATCTTCCTTCAGGACCCACATTCCCTGGGCGCTCTCCGTTTTCAAATCATATAGCTGAGAGGGCAGACTAGTTTCAGTTCCACTGGAAACAATGAAGAGATGGTCATCACTGTTACTAGAGGCAGACCACCTGTAAAGACTATAAGGAAGTTGTATTCACCTTAACTGAGGTCAGTTTGCTTTCAGTTTCATTAAAAGCAACAGGAAATGGCAGCCATTTTGAATACAGCAACGCTACCAGAAATAAAAAGATCTGGAGACATTTTGGGGGGAAAATGCACACCTAAAATTGAGACTTGCAATAACATCACAGGAGGGAAATTGTTGTCTTAGACTAACAGCAATTTATGAAGCAAACTACAATTTCTTCCCCCATGGTTGAAGGCGCTCCTGAGAAGTTAATAAAAATGTCAAATATTTATTACAAATACATACTGAAGCCAGTTACACCAGCTCTCTACTATGTGTGTAGGATTCTATACTGGGAGCACATTATAGGCAAAATATTTCAATACCAATTGAGAACTGGTAGAACTCTGCAGTGCCACTCAGGTGACAAAAATCCATTTCCAGTTGCTCATGCTACAGGTTGGTTCCGGGTGGGAATACTGCCAAGACAGAACGCTCAGATTTTTTTGTAGGAAGTTAGAACTGTCTTGTTTTGCTCACAAGTGATCACTATGGCTCATGAAGTTTGTTAAGAGTGACGTTCCCCACCAAAACTCACACATATTTTCCCTTCTCAATTCAGATTTATTTTCTGTGTGGTTTCAGTGTCACGCTGTTACCTTTGTGAGTGCTACATAACCAAGAAAACTGGACTGGACTGCAATCCGGATACATTGGTTTTGTACCTTCACCAACAACACTTAGAATTCTGTAGAGTAGTAAGTAAGGTGCCATTTTTACATAGTCACATTTAGGAAGAGAACCACTCTTTATACAGTGGTGCAGTCTAATTCAGCATCTGGACCAGTCTTGTCCCTTTTAAATAGATGGATATTCACAGTGTTAGATAATCTGAAAGTTAAATTAGGAAAAAATAAAGGATGGGGAAATCATTAAAGTTCTGACAAGGACACAGTAAACTCTTCATAAAAAATGCTTGTCAAATCTGTTGGTTAATCAAGAATCCTCTCACGAGTCTGTGAGAGTCACACCAGAGTTGCATGTGTAATTCAGCTACAGAAAAGTAGTCACAAGAACTATTGTCAGTACATCAGGTGAACTAGAGTCATATGGTATGAAACAGAAAACATTGCAATTTTCAACTTTTTCTGAGGCATTTTATAGAACATATCAAAATTCATTTTGCAGTTTGTGGATTGCTGATAGACAAATCTGGAATAAATGGGTATTTTTATGCCCGAGCAAGAGAATTCCTACAGTATTTGAAAGAAAAGAGTTCCTCAGCCTTGATCTGTGGTTCTTTCACTCCAGGAATCTGACAGTTTACTCACCTCTAAATCCTTTCATTTCAGTTACGTAAAATGGATGTGCATGTTTAGAAGGGAGGGAATGCCAAAACGATATTGTCCTATGCAAGTAGTATTTCCGACATTATTAGGCTGGCTTAGTTACCAAGAAGAGAGGGAATGAGATCGGAGAGAAGTACATTTAAACTTCTTTTTAATTCCCAGAGATTACTCTGGGCATAATTTGAATAGCTTGACACTGATAATGCATTGCTTTGGACTAAACCAATTTCTTTTCTGGTTTCTGAAAATACTTTAAAATACTATGTTTATTTTTCTGCCAAAAAAGACTGTTCTTAAAGAAGAAAATGTGATTGTTTCAGTGCATGACATTTTCAGCAAGCCAATACCTTCATTTCTGAACATAAAGAAAGCATCATGCCTCATCTATGTTGCAAAGTGGCTTACCTCACTCTCACTGGTACTAATTGATGCTGAGAACTTGTGCTGCTCCTTTAGTTCCAATATAGCTTCTACATGAGAATCAAGGAAGAAAGGCAGATTCAATACTCAATATTTCAGAACAAAAGTGCCACTTCCAAAGAGAGGACAACTCACATTGGTTAATAAAATCCAAATCCTGTAATGTAGATATTTTCACAGGCAGAAGCAGGCCTGCATCATGGGTACAATCTGTGTCCTTCAATAGACTGGAAGTCTCTATCAGGCAGTGTTATGTTAGATCTTTAAATAGTTGAAACCAATGTCTCTACTTATGAAAAAGCAGTGAACTAATCACTTAAATTATAAGTGATAATTTAATTAAAATAAGAATACAAGCTATTACATTTTGACTAAAATATGTTGACCATGGAATTACTTTAGTTTTATGCGTACTTTTAGTACATTTTAAGTGCACTACTTTTTATAAGTGATCACTAGCTTCCTATTGGTTACTATATATAAAAGTATATATGACTTATACCTTCCCCACCCACACTCCCGACTATGGAGCTTATTCATTTTTGCTGCATTTCTGATCACGTTCTTCATAGCTGGAGTAGATAAGAGGATCCAAGTTGGGAGGAATTCAGAAGACAGAAAGGAACTAACATAGGAGTGCAAGGTAAAGCCCATTAAAAAGTCACGTGAATACAGAAATTCTGAATTAACTGTAACCACTTAGGAAAGCTCTAGGAGTTAGCTCAATATACACAGGCCCATCAAAAATCCTGATGTGTTGGTTGATTGAAAAAATAAGATGTACCAAGAAACAGAGAACACTTATGGGCAATTTTATAATTGATGGTACATCACCATCTTGAATCCTGTGTTCAGTTTTTGTCACCTTGTCTAAATGGAAAGCCTAGAAAACAATGAAGATAATAAGAAGCCAGGGGCTTCAAAAAGATTAGAAATATATGAGAAGTTTAAAGTAAGTTTTATGGAAGTAGTCAGTTAGGCACTCCTATTTAACATTTATAATAAAGATGTGAATGAAGATCCACAGCCCTGGAACATTATGCAGAAGTTACTGGAATAGCCCATCAAGATACAGTTATCTTTTGGCCTAGGGTGTAAAAGAAGGTGATGGTGTTGAAAGGCAATTCTGACATTGCTGAGGTAGATTATGTGTGAGCCTACATGTTGATGAATGAGCTCTAATTGACAGTGCAGATTCAGAAAACCTTCAGTCCTACAGAGCCATAGTAGGAGACAACTTGTATAAAGATATGGAGACAAGTTCTGAGAATAAGGGTAGCAACTTGCAGGACCATTCTGTACTTAAGATCTGCATCTCACACACGGGTATGTATTGAGAAGAATTACTTAATGAGAAAGACAGAGTTTTAAGTTTATTTAAGGTTTAATTTATGGAGCATGATGCTCCTGTTCTTTTGTTTGTTTTTACATAGTGTCCGAGGTATTTTTTTTTATATATTTATATCTATCTATCTATCTATATATAAATATAATTCCTGCTTTTTCATAATTGCTATTGCATATAAATAATTTACATTACCCTGATAGAATATGATAGAGAGGGGTAGAGAGAAACTAAAATTAGATCTGATCACAAAATTCATACTAAATTTAAAGGGCAAAATCCTGGTTCCACTGAAGCCAATGAGACCAAGTGTAGGCTTAAAAATAGAATAACAGAACTTACAGGACTCCAATCTGCCTGAAAAGCAACAAATAGAAACAGTGCTTCTAGTGACAGTTGCTTTATTACATTACAAAATCTAATTAAAAAACTGGTGGCAGATAATTCAAGATTTAGGTCTCCCAAATCTTTGTTTTATTGAAAAGAGAGAAAGAGAGTGTGTGTGTATGTTATGAAGTTCTTAAAACTACAGGGAAATCTAGAGAGCTGATCCAGGAAATGGGTGATAAAATTAATTTTAAGTAGTGCCAGCCTGACGATATTAGTGATGTGTTCATCCATTTAGGTTGTTTGACTAGTAGGGAGAATGTTAAATTTGACTAGTTTTGATTTATTGGGAATATATATTCCCAGATATTGATCTTGTTTGGGCCTATATCAAAAGGGAAAAAAATTCATTAGGGTACAATCCTCTGCACAAGTGCCTCTGGCTTATTTAGGATTTGCATGTAACTGGAGTGATCCAATTTTATCAAAATTGATTCAAAATTCAAACCTACTAATTTGGGAATGGAATACACAGGATAAGTAAATATCCCAGTAAATCATCCTCCAGGCATGTCTGTCAGTTTCCTCCACCAATTCCTTTTTCTGCTTTAATAATACGCCGCTGTATTATAATTATCTGAGCAACAGAGTCAGAAACATCCCTATGTTGTGTCCTGAGAGAACAAACAGTGGTAGTAGTTTTCCACTAAGGAACAAATATCTGTGGGACTGTGCAATTTCCTGATTTTGATATCATCCTTCTAGGTCACATTTAGTTAAGGCCTCAAACACAATAGACTAAAATATTATACTTGGTCAAAGACCTTTTCTGCACCCACTGAGAATCATGAAAAGGATTTTGGTTTTGCTGAAGTGGTGTATAAAATCAAAACATTTCTCCTGGCACTAAATGTTGATATGGACTTTATTCCCACAAGTTGCAATGTATCTGGGTCAGAGACTAGTATTTTAGCATCTATTTTAAATGAGACTTGCAATTACAATTCATACTTTTGAGACAAATATGCAGTACTTCTGTGGCTTGAACCCAAAGCACTGAGAGTGGCCTGGAGAGAGAAGCTGAGAAATTGCTTCCCCACCAACCCACTGCTCTAGGCAGCACAGAGGCATGTCTTTCAGAATCTCCCAAGTGTTCAAAGAGTACCTGCAAGAGAGTTATCCTTCCCTTCCCTCTAAATGAAGCTACATCTTTTTGGGGAAAGGAGAAGAGTACGGTTTGCTGCATTGGTCCATATATTGGGGGAGGGCTACTGACAGACACTGAAGCCAAGAACAGGTATCGGAGGGGAATGTATGGATTTTAAAAGGGGAAGAGTGGGTGAAAATTCCACGGCAGGTCTCCCTCTATCTGTTGCTGGAGTTCTGGGATGAGCATAGATCAAGATCTTGAGGGATGTTCTTGTTACTGGATAGGTCACTCAATGACAACACTGGTGGTCGGTTTACATTTTGAAGGCTATCTTCACAAGGAAGGCTACACCTGTTTAAAAAACTAAATGAAAGATTTAGATAAAGTGACTCTTAACAGCTGCAATGTTAATGACAGATATATAATCCCCAGGGGAGAATTCAGTGTCCCCAACATTAAGGAATTCTGCTTTAATATAATTAATTAATTATCCAATGTGAGGTTGTGTGCACATGTTCTCATTGAGGCCTACCTAAACAAACTATTTGAGCTTTACAGACCATACTTTTTGTGCGATAAGAGATTTGGGATAGGGGACAGTGTGGAGAAAGTGAAAAACCTCAATTTCTTTTAAGTCCTACAACTCAGTCCTACAGCTTCTCAGATTTATTTCAGGCTTTCCAAACAAATCCCATTTGGCCATTGACTAACCAGGGTATATTTCAGGCTGAAGGAGGTTTTTCTAAACAAATTATTACCTGTAAGTGAGAGGAGCTCAAAATCTGACTTGAAACAGAAAATTATTTTCAGTATTAATTGTATGGAGACATAGAAGTGACTCCTCAATTAGATCTAGGTGAACATCCTGAACAAGATTAGTCATAACTCAGATTTTCATTATCCACTAGTCTAAGATTCCTAACCAGGGTTATAAACACCACTGTTCTGGAGATACCCTGAACAAGGCCATGGAAAAATGGGCAGTGTATTTTTAAACTGATAGCCTTGTAACTCTACACTACTTGGTATATATAAAGTTCTTGCTTGTTTTGCCAAGAGTAATTGTTATGCATGCTTCTCAAAAAGAAGAGCTGCTAGAACCCTCCCTCCTCTCCTGGATGGTATAATGATAAAAATAGAAGACAACTGGAGAATTGTACACAAGTTGTTTTATGGAGTAAGGTCTATTTCCATGTGTGTCAGTAGTCTTTGTACAGAGCCTTAGAAATTAGCTGTTTTCTTAGTAAATGTGTTGAGAGATGCAAGCTGATATGCATTCGCTTTGTAAACCTATAATAAAACTAAAGCAATCATATGGCCACCAAAAATATTAAGATCTTGGACAAGAATTAAATCAGGTAAGAATTAGTTGATTTTGTTTTAATGTGTAAGAATGTTACTAATCTCAAGAATTCTAACTGCTGTTACATTTGTTTTCAGAATTGTGTGATACAATTTAAGCCTCAATAAAACTAGGCAATCTTCCAGATTCTAAATCCATTAACAGCAACTTTTAATTCAGAGGAAACAAGAAAATTTACTTTGATTCTTTATGCCATTTCTGAACAAGGAAGCTGCAAATGAATGGAACAGAGTTGTGATGACGAAAAGTTAACTGCAAATTTTATTTTTATGCTGTGGTGGTGACTTCCAGTAACGTTTCAAAAGCCAAGAGGAGCTCTCACAGACCTCAACTTGCAAAAGCAAACTAGTACTTTAAAAATTACTATGTGATTAGATTTATTCAGAGAATTAAAAATATCTTAGTCCAAGGCTTCGGACTCGCTATCATATACTCAGTTATGTACTAGTACCCAAAAGACAGAGCAAGGTACCAGTGACAGTTTTAAAATCTGATATTTTGGAAATCGTGGTTAATGCCACCTAAAAGTTGGGAATCTCATTTTCCTGATGACTTACAGTAATTGTTTCATGAAATCTGACGTAAAAAACGCACATCACTTTGATTACTTTCATTTAGTTTCTCTTAATCCCCTTTTCACGTTTGATATTATTGCACGGACATTATTTTGAAATGTGCTAAAGCTAGAAACCAATGCTGTATCTGTAAACATAGATTACAGCTTTCAGAAGGCATAAAGCCTCAGTTTCTAACTTCTAAAGTTTGAAAGTTACTAGCTGCAAAAAGCCATATTGGAACTGAAGCGTGTGTGGTAAAAACAAGAGTGTAGTAAAAAATATATGATTTTGAAGTAAGATACCTCACATACTATGGCAAGAAATGCTTTGGTGACCTAATAAGCTGTACTAAGCCACTGCTGATCAAAAAGGAAAAAAACCTGATCTTTGCAATTATGACACTCGGACATCAAAGCACTGATTATGCTAATTTGTTTATTAGCATATTTTGCAACAGTACTAGAATCCTAAAAAAGGTAGCATAATGGGACAGGGAGAACTTTTTATTTAAGACCCAACCATACTAAGTATTGGAATATGTACTTTAATAAAAAATAGAAGAAATAAAAGAAACTGAAATTAGTCAAAAGTGTTTTTTTCCTCCATTTCAGAATTTTGTTTATAAGACTGATTGATGTTTTACAGATTTCTGTGCTTACTGCTGAACTGGACTCTGACTTGGACATTTTTGGAAGAAGTGCATGTTTTAGGAGGTTATTTTTGGACAATTGACTGACAGCACTTTTTCTCATGCGTTTAAAAAGAGAGTACCTGTGCGTTGAGCTTAGGGCACTCTTGCTTCTTCTGTCCTTGATTTTGTCCTACTGCAACAGCATAGGTGGTAAGCAGCGTCCAGAGATGCAGGGCTTGCATACAGGCTGCCAACAAAAACCAAGTAAACCTCTTAAAGAAATGGTCTGCTACATTATCTGATTTTTTGAAAAAATAAAAATATATATATATTTTTGCTGTATATACATAAAGGCATGGACACTCACAGTGTATATTTAGACCAATTTGAAATCACCCATATTTTAAGAGATACCAATTCACATTTTACATATTCCTGTTCATATAAGAAGTTAATCTATTAAATAACTAGATCAACCATTTTTTATTCCCTTAATGCTGTTTTGAAGTCTACACTATCAGACATTGATTTTTTAGAAAATGTATTAAGCTGTCAGAATAAGCAAGCATAAATAACACGCAACTGATAATACTGGCTTACAAAATGCAGGCAGAAGACAGTGCCATTTCTGTTTACATGAATTGCACACACTTACCGGAGGGGTTTGCCGGAGCAGCTGAAGGAGTGAAAGAAAATTCTTCTTGCTTGGGAAACACTAATATAGCAGCACAAGGTGCAGTTGAGGGCGTTTCCAAATACAGCCTGACTAATCCCTGT
Source organism: Chelydra serpentina (assembly GCA_037349315.1). Classification (NCBI taxonomy): domain Eukaryota; kingdom Metazoa; phylum Chordata; order Testudines; family Chelydridae; genus Chelydra; species Chelydra serpentina. Next base: position 4,192,786 of record JBAIAC010000032.1, read on the forward strand.
GCAAAAACCCAGGGTCCTGTGACGCACATCAGCAATGCACAGCACAGCGATACAGCTTACAGACGATCAGCTGGTGCACCAACAACAGAACCTTTGACCTTCACTGAATGAACAGCTTTGATGGATGCAGCAGGCAAATTTGGATTTCTGTAACAGAGTAAGGCACTTCTTGTTTTGCAAAGCAAAAGCCTATTTCTTTGGTATATTTCCAACCTTTTCCCTACCAAATCTTTTAAAACTGCCTTAGGACAGCAATGAATTCCTTACATCTCATTAAGAAAAGGTGTATGCAACTTATTTAGTAGAAGAAACAACTTACAGGAAATTAAGTATTTACAGAGCCATTACTTATCTTTGCAATAATGAAGCAGGAAATCCAGGACGATTGTTTGTTAGTATTTGGGAGGCGTACAGCCTCAATTAACATGCTTTAGCAATTTTGTCATTAGGATCATTGCCAAACTTGATGAAAAAAAAAAGTAATTGGGTGGGGTTTGGGAGGGAAATGGGATTGAAAGGCAATTATTTTCTTATTGTAAAGCAGTGGTTTTCAACCTTTTTTCATTTACGGACCCCTAAAAAATGTCAAATGGAGGTGTGGACCCCTTTGGAAATCTTAGAGACAGTATGTGGACCACAGGTGGAAAACCACTATTGTAAAGGATAAAGATTTCCCCCCCGGCCTCATTTCCAGACTCTTTCGAAAAATAAATGTCATGTGAATTCAATGCTCATGAAAGGTTCCAAAGTGACAGCACAAGTGCAAGCTTCTCTATTGCCCCACCAAAACCTGCATATCCTTAGGTTTTTGGTGGCTCTTTCAGACCCTCAGAACTTGTCCCGAAGACATCAGGGCACTTGATGGTACAGCCAGGGGCTTTACAAACGCAATGTTAGAAGGTGCTGCAACTGTCACAATGGAAGAGAGAACAGCAGCAGCCAGGCAGTTTGCAAAAATAAAATTCTAGAGTTTCACCTATTGCCAAGTTTCATTTAGAGTAGGTCATTATTTTCTTCATTTAAAAAAATATTGATGTAAAATTTGCAAATAGTAGAGTGGATTGGTGTATGTTGTATGGTAGCATTCCAATCTCAGGTTAATACGCACGTGTTCTGTCAGCCTATTTACCATTGTGGGATGCATCCAATACTACTTGTATGGCCCTGAGGATGTCACATGGGCTGCAGTTGTGTGCTGATTGGGCCGCAGGCTGAGAACCACTGTTCTAACAACCCAAAGGGACTACCTGCAGGATAGACAATGGTTCATACTTTGTGCCCACCATCCCCTGCCTCTGAGACTATTAACAAGGGCCATAAGTGGTTATGTAGTTACATTCTATCCCCTTGGAACTGAATAAAACCAAAACCTATTTCTCATAGGTTATTGCGCTCTTACACAAGCAGGAAATATGTTCCATGCCACATTCAAAATATAATGCATCCCCTCCAAAGGGAGGGATACCTCAGTGGTTTGAGCATTGGCCTACTAAACCCAGGATTGTGAGTTCAATCCTTGAGGGGGCCATTTAGGGATCTGGGGCAAAAATTGGGGATTGGTCCTGCTTTGAGCAAGGGGTTGGACTAGATGACCTCCTAAGGTCCCTTCCAACCCTGATATTCTATGATTATGATTTAGAAAGTTAATTTGCATAGATGTTTACAAACATTTATAGCTTCTGTAGGGTCCATTAACATTTTGAGTGTGTTAACATGCTTTTGGTTTATAAATTGTCTATAAGAATGTGTTTCAACTGAAACATGTATACATAGTATTTTGACCGAGTCTGAATTATTTAATATAAAGACAGACAAATTTGCAGCCCATAATGTAGACAAGAATTTATATTTTAAATATACTTATGAAAACTGTGAAAAGTTGTCTAGTATATGAATTTGTATTAATGTAAGGGCTTCACGCTATATACTTTTAGTTTATCAAAAATGAGTCAAGATTAACTAAGTCTGTGTCACCTTTAAGGCATGTTAAAGCTTAACGGTATGGATTGAAACAGGTCTCACAGGATGTCATTATCAGTGTGCTGGAGTCAGGTATTGCAAACGATGGAAAAAATGATGGGATACGAGTACCACATAATACTGCTTGGGTATTGTTTAGATAAAGATAAACCTCATGATACCAAGAATTTAAGGAGGAAAGAACGCTAGCTTGCTCCCTTAAAAAAGTACTGCTGTACTTTAGAAGTGAGCTGAAAGTCAGGCTGAATTAAGATTGAGGGGAAGTGTTAAAATTAGCTCTTAATTTGTACATTGTATAAAAAAAATTAATTACTAAGATGTAAAACCAGCATAATATTGATACATTTAAAACAAAAAACCATGTTATATTAGCAACACATTTCAAATTAGTAAGAGTGCCCAATCTTAAATTTTTGAAAGGATAACTCAATTGTGTTTTCACATTATGAAAGTGGGATAGCTAGAAATGAAAGACCGACACTACAATTAAAAATGACCTCATTTAAAAAAAAGTTGCCAGATACATCTGCTACTTTGACACAGGGTAAATGAAATAAAGCATTGCACACAGCAGAGGGTAACAGTAGAGCAACATGGCTATTTATTATAGATCAGATCCTGGTCCTGCTGACTTCAGTAGACCTAGGATTTAGCCTAAACTTCCTTCAAACTACTGTACAGAGACAAAATTAAAATCACTATCTGTTTATAATGAGATATGAACAAAGCCCAGTATGACCTCTGTACAATCTTTACTCTCTCAGAACTGAAGGTCATTTTAAAATAATTTAAGCACCACAGAGGGAGGGATAATTATTTCAGCAGATAGAGGAGGTTAAAATAGAACCTTTCTGGCTGAGTACTGTAGTAGTACAGATTTTTCTGGAAACACACTTTCAGTACAAAATATTCGGGGAAATTAATTAACAGAAAAATAAGTAGTCAGAAATGTGTTTTTTGCAATTCATATTTTAAAATTATGAATTTGTTTTAATTTGAACTTTTACACTGTTGCTCTAGGTCAGTGTTTCTCAGCTAGTAGGTCAAGATCCGGTGGGGAAAAAAGGGATAGGGTAGGGGCAATGTTGACATCATGATGGCAACTGTGGGGTTGCTAGGCATTACTTTTTTTTTTTTTGTACAGCCTGAAGCAAAGATAATCTGATTTCCCACATCTCTTTACCCTTCAAGATCAGGTATTCTGTCAACCTCTTGAAACACATACACCCAAATTATGTAGATGGATCAATTTATCATTTTTTGCTGTTGTTTTGATTTTTACATTTATAATAAATTAAAGTGAGTTGTGAATATTTGGTTTTGAATAAGGAGTTATCAACCTGAAAAGGTTGAGAATCACTGCTCTATATAAGATTTACTTTTCTTTTGGCTAGAATCAGCTTATTGCCTCTTATGTTCAGTTCATGTGATATTTTGAGATTATTGAATTTTGTTTTTATACTCCATTTCCACTCATTAACTGTACATTGCTTTACTATTTTTTCTGGTGGATATACTGTACTTGGACAATGTTGAGTACATACATATTGATATTAGCTATTTTCACATTCCTTAAACAAGACAATATCATTTCTTGCTTTCTGTTGCAGAGAATTTTGTAATATGTTAAGAAATTAGATGTATGATCAGAAAACATATTTCTGTAAACACAGACTAAGATTTGTGTACATAGTTTTCAAGAACTTCATAAGAAATAGCAATTAGCAAGTGGATGAATTTCAGATCTAAGAAACTGCTTGAATTATCATTTCCAGAGAAAGCAGAGTGCCAACTCACCCTTACTATTCTAATACCAAATTCAAGCAGTAGAGAGAATTATAAAACAAATCTATTAAAAGCCAACCTAAAACCGTATCTTCCCTTCAACTTTAATGGCTAAAATAGATGGAATGGCTATGCAGTAGTAAACTTGTATCTTGATACCAGGAGGATATCTGTTATGGTTTCAGTTGACAGTCTCCTAGGAAAATGAGATGCGGGTTAAGTAACTGGAGGTAATATAGAGCTGCCAAGGGGGTTCTGCAGGAGTTCTGGATCCAAAACCATTAATTTTTTCTTCAAGAAACTTGGAGTGTGGAATAAAGATTCTGCTAGTCACATTTGTGGATGATTTGATACTGGGAGACACTAATGATAGGATAAAATTTAGCATAACCTTTAGAGAAATAGGATGAAATCAACAAGTTACAATTCAGAGAAATACGAAGTGGCTCAAAAGTAATAATCAGACTCAAATACAGATGGAAGATATACTGCCTAAGTAGAAGGACCTCACAACTTCAACAAGCAAGATAATTCTGCTCTACTCAACACTTTGTATGCCTCATTTAGAGTAAAGGATTCAGTTGGGGGCTCCAAAAGAACAGACAAATGAGAGAGGCAGATTTCAAAAGAAATAAACACCAATAATAAGATCTGAAAAAATAAAACCTAAAAGTGAAGCAAACTAGGCACATTAATTGGGAAAGTCTGGATAGAACAGTCCAAAAATAAGAAAGGATGTGATACAGAAGAGAGAGGTATTTTCATTAGTTAATAAAATCAAAGTATGATGAACAGATTAAAAGGTGCAGCAACAAAATTTTAGGTTACATATTCAGAAGATGTTTATATGCCACCAAACCATTCAAGAAAGCAAAACAAGCTACCGGGGAAGTGAGGAATCTCCTTCACATGGGATATTAAAAATTGTATACAATATCATTTTATCAGGGATAATAAAAATCCATCTCCACATATGATGCAGGAAAATAATTAGGTGGCGTATTAGTCATCCTTTCCAACTTAAATGACTGTATGATCATAAAAGCTATTCCCACTGTGGCTGATTTTTGACATTAAAATTTTGTTTCAGTATATTGTATATAATATGCCATTTTCCCTACGCACATTTTGAATCATTTGGCATTCCCAAGAACTTTAAGTCAATGCACCACTGTAAAACAGCTGATGAAAGCAGTTATGAAATCTTATAGTTGGTCTAAAGTTACATAAAAATATTCAAGATGAATTATTATATCATTTATTGCCTTTTACATTATCTGTACTAAAGAAGAGAAGAGTCAATTATGCATGTGCCTACCCAGTAGGATCCGCTAAACTGCTGTGACTAATTGTGTGGCTCCAAAACAAAACAAACTCTCAAATATACAGTGAATAATTTTAAAAAAATTCTTAAATGACTGGGAAATGTAACTAACTAGAAAACTCCTTATTTGTTTATTGCTGCTCTGTGGAAAACAGTTTCTCAATAAATTACTTAAAGTTATAAAGTGATGTTACACACAATGGTGCTGGAACTAGGGGTGCTATTGTACCCCTGGCTTGAAGTAGTAATAACAAACCCCAAATACATGGTTTTCATCAGCAACACCCCTCTATAAAAACTGGTCCATCACCCCTGGTTACACACAGATATGGGTCCTGGTTCAGCAAGGTAATGAAGCTTGAGCATACTTTCAGAAGGGAATTAGCCCACTTACTTCAATCAGCCTAAACATGTGCTTGAAGTACCTTGCTAAATTGAGGCTATAAGATCACAGAGGTGAGAGGAGTTACTCTGTGCTTGAAAGATGACCGAAGATAGTTCTTGGTTTGGCAAAAAACAAAACAAAACCCTACAATGAGACCAGAACAAAAAGTTATTAACCAGTAACTGTAGTTAAAATAGATGTGGCCCAAGTGTCAGTTCAAAACTTTCTAGAATGCAATAACTGTTGTGATTCCATACAGAGCTGAATGTTAGCACTTGAGGGCATAAAAAAGGACCACAGCATTAGTGTCCCTCATTTCCTTCCACTTACCTAGAGCTTGTAACAGAACCTCTATAAAAGCAGGGATGGAGCTATACTGCAATCAACTTGAAGAACTACAGTTTCCGGGAAGAGTGACCTTTTGTTCTCCTTTGGGTTTTGACATTATAGAACCCGACTCTTGGTAGACTTACTAGCAGTAGCCACCAAAGGAAATAAGGATAACTAGTTTAACTTCAGGACTGCTCTTCTGAACTGGGTATTACACTTAATTACCAAGTCAAAAGAATAACACACTGTTTGAACTGAGCTTCAGGTAAGTTTTTATGCAAAATGTTAATCCTCTACAGCTCTCCCTGAGCAAGTAATAACTAAGGCCCTAACCCACTAATGAGCCCCACATGGGTGGCCCCCTGAACAAAGCCTCACTGATTTCCTCAAGAGATGGAGTTTGAAATCTCACTGGGTGTAAGAGTTCCTAGGGTAAGCCTCAACAAGACTAAGGATGAAAGCAGTGTGGATATGGCACAGGACTGAAAGTTTGCATATCTGGTTCTATTCTCAAGTCTGTCACTGACTAGGTGACCCTGGCATGTCACTTCATGTCACTCTGTACCTCACTTTCCCTCTCATCTGAAAAATGGGGATGATAATACTTTGAGATCTACTGATGAAAACCAGTATGTACTTTAAGTGATCAGTAGGCATTTGGGAGTGACCTTTACGCAGGAACTCTAAGTACTGGGAATATTGGTCAATAAGTGACATCTTACCAAGCCACAACATGCATCTCTTGACGTTTAGGAAAAAAAATTATCGGATGGCAACAAAAATAACTGCGCAAAAGCAGAGAACTGTGGCCAGGAAGAAACTCCAAATGGAACAGAGCTAGAGTTAACTACCGAGACCAACAGCTGAATGGTATGTCATCAAGGTTCTGACCTTCACCCAGCTGAGACGAGAAGACAATGAGCCATGCTTTTGGCCCTTGGGTCTCAACCTTAGGCTTCATGTGCATAGTGCTATCAAAGTAGGTTCCTGTGAGCACCAAAGGCACAAGCCCCAAGAGTGTGAAAATATACAGACAAAGTAGGTGGTTTAACTTTCCCTACTTAGAGACAACCATAAATGAAGAACCTACTTTTATGCAGAGACTGTCTACTCCATGTCTCTCTTCTCCCCCACCCCCAACTGTGAAATTCAAAGAAGAAACTTCTGCTGGGCTTTAATATTATTATTTTGGAAGGTGAGGAAACTCTTTCCTCCCATATGGAGACAGGAATGCTATGATTTTTCTGTCCATGGCTTCACTTTTTAACTATTTCCTCTAGTTTTGTTCCCTCTTTCCTTCTTTTTCCAGTCTTTTCTCTAACAGGTTACTCCCTAACATTCAAGATCTCTGCTTTTCCATCCTTGCCTGATCAGTACTGAGCAGCTCCCTTTAATGCTGGTATGGTAATGGAGCAGTAGTGCTAGAGAGACCTGATCAGTTCTGACCTTTGGTTAGAGAACACCAGGTCTTTCAAGGAGAGAGGGGATTTTACAGCCAAAGAATTCCCTTCTACCCCGCAACCAAAAACACTCAAACACACACACACACACACACACAAAAATCCTGTACTGGAGGTAAATTTACATTTAAGGTTGCTACTGTGAATAAACCCTTACACAAAATATATGGCCCAAATATTATATTATTAAAAACCTAAGCATGGAAGTTACAATTGGAAAAGGTAATAAGTTATGTAAATATTCTACTGCCCTTATAAGTCATACATTTAATTAATAAGAAATGTGAAAATTCATCTTGCACACTAGAAAAATATCTGTTTGTTTGTATGTTGAAAGAGTTTGTAAATGCATTTTACCTAGAAAACACACCTCCAACACAAGACTTTATCTAGAGTGAAATTTAGATTACCTAAGGTCTGCACAGCAATGGTTGCTGCTGATTCTCTTATCTACCAGTAAGAAAAAAATCTGTTTAAAATCACTAAGTCTAAGAATGCTGTATCTAGATCAAATAAACTCTGACCCTTGAAAAGTAGAGCTGTGAGACCCAATTTGGAACTAAAATCCCCAGTCCAAAGTTTAATCCACAATGCAGTCCTAGACATCAAGCTACATGCTAAATACTTGTGTAGGAATGTAACGGTGTCAACATATTACAGATAAAGTTACCTACTAAGGCAATCAAATTAGTTCATTTCATATCTTTTAGGATATTGGGGAGGTTCGCGGGCCACAGATGGCCCTTTTAGCAGGGGTCTCAAACTCGCGGACTGCGGGCCATCTGTGGCTCGCGAACCTCCCCAATGTGGCTAGTGGGGCTCCAGCAGTTTTGGGGCTGTCTCTCTCTCTTGGCCCCACCTGCTGCCCCCGGGCATTCCTGCCCCAGGGGCCCCAGCAGCACAGCGGAGCTGAGCGGCATCTACCTGATCGCTCCAGTGGCTGCCGGCTCCTCCCTGCAGCCCCGGGGTGGGGTGGGGCCATGCCTCCATGCGCTGCCCCCACCCCGAGCACCCCTGAGGCCAATGGGAAGCTGCAGGGGCGGTGCCTGGGGGCAGCAGTGTGCAGAGGCTCCCCGCCCCACCATGGAGCCCCAGGTAAGCGCTGCACCGCTGACCCCCTCCCAGAGCCTGCACTCCCCCTTCCCACACACCCCCAGCCTCCAAACTCCCTCTCAGAGCCTGCACCGCCCTCCTCCTGTACTCCCACCCCTTGCCCCAGCCCAGAGCCTGCACCCAAACTCCCTCCCAGAGCTTGCACCCCAATCCCCTACCCCAGACCTCCTCCTCCTCCCAAACTCCCTCCCAGAGCCTTAGGCAGGTGGGAGGCGGAGTTTTGGGGGGCAGGTTCTGGGTGGCATGAGTGACATTATTGGCCAGCTAGGAGGATTTGAGGACTGGCGCTGGCCCTAAGGTAAATTGAGTTTGAGACCCCTACCTTATAGTATGTCTCCTTAAAAAGTTCCTTCAGCTAATCCAGTAACGCTAAGGGTGAATTTCACCTTTCCCATGCTGACTCCAAGGAAACAGGCTCTGTGTGGAGTTAGGATGGTGATGAAACTATCCTCTGAACACTCCCTCTGCAACCAACTATTCAGAACTGAAATAGAGCTTGCCTTTGTATCACACAGGGGCCTCTTGTATTGCTATTCTGCCTGGTCTCCTCCCTTCTCTCCAGTTTCATGACAATTTCTCCATGCCCAACTTCAACAGAAAGACCACAGTCCATCTGAACAAGAAGTCTGAGATTATCCTATATCTGCATTTAAGATGGTATTACGGGTGCAGAAAATATCAAAACTGTTGACCATAGTAATGCAGTTCATTTATACAAGAATTAATATTTAGCTTGCTAAATGGCGACTACTATGTTTGTAACAGGGAGGAAGAATATTAAAAGAAGCAGGGTTAAGGACACAGACATTTTTATGGCATTCACTGTATAAGAATATCTCGGCTACTTCAGCTATCTTAAATGCCAGAAAGTCTAGAAATAATTAAGTGCTACGGAGATTTTTTGCTTTTAAGAAATAAATGTTGTAAACTAATACAATATTTACAGTTTTAATTATCCAACTGGTTTTTAGCTTGGAATACATAAAAGCTGAAAAGCCACATATTTCTTCCTGTCACCTTTCCTGCTTAAAACTATGATATCCAAAATAGACTACAACACAGATATCACTAATGTAAGGTTATCTGAGTGTGGGTGAGCAAGAACTGTCTATTTGTATGCATAATCATTAGGTGTTAAGGATAGTGTCAGATTTGTATGCTAGCTTACTCTTAATTTGTAGTATTTTTAAGCAAGTGTAAAGATATATCTTGCTTTGAACTGCACTTTGGAGCCTTAACGATAAGTTAGAGCTTGACTGGGAATTGGAATTCAGTCTGATCTGCTTCCAACATTTGAGAAAATAGCAAAGAAAATATTCTGTTACCAGTATAGAACTAAACAAAATCAAGAAAAGCCATTGCACTCTCAATGAGATACGATTTACCAGTGCCACATGACCTGGCCTTCCCAGACACACACCTTGTTCAACAGAGTGTCTCTGGGTTGCTAAAACAGCATTTCTACCCCTCAGAACACTCGCCTGTAAATGCTGGGCAATCCCGGCTGCTTCTCTTAACACTATTTCAAGGGCCCTGCAGATCTCTTCAAAACCCACTGATTGACTATCCCACTGACTTCTGGGTTGGAAAAACCACTCAACTTTTATTTAACCAGATTAAACATAATTTCACCATAACAATAGCTTTCAGTAACCCTTCTACTTCTTACTCAGGGACTGGGAGGGAAATCCTAGTCTTATCAGAGCCTTGCAGTGCTTCCCTTCATGGTCAGTCTAACTCTCTGACCTGCTCTGTGATCCTGCTCCCTGTCTCCAGGAGCCAGCCAGCGATCCTACAAATTCAAACCCCCCAAAGTTCCAAACGGGCAGCCCGGGTGCAGTGTCCATCCAGGAGTCCAAGCCTCTGTTAGCCCTATGAATCATAGAATATCAGGGTTGGAAGGGACCTTAGGAAGTCATCTAGTTCAACCCCCTGCTCAAAGCAGGACCAATCCCCAATTTTTGCCCCAGATCCCCAAATGGCCCCCTCAAGGATTGAACTCACAACCCTGGGTTTAGCAGGCCAATGCTCAAACCACTGAGCTATCCCTCCCCCCGTATGGCATAAATTCTTTTTGGTTCTCATCCCATTCCATTATACAATATCATATCAAATAATTTCAATTTAATATAGTCACTTTTCCAGGGATAAGCTGTATGTGAATGATCAAAAAGTCAGTATTCTAAGAAGGAAAGGAAAGAGACAAGGGGGATGAAAAACAGGCCTTGTTCAAGACCCAAACATATGTTACGCTGACAAGCACTAGAACTATCAAAGAAGTCTTACACCAAACCGTGGAAAGGCTCTTCAAAGAACCATTTCAAAATTCACATTGTAACAATATTTGTGAAGCTCAACAGATCTTACCAAGTATTACTTCATTGCGCTACTGTTTAAGCATAACAGACAAGATGTAGGTCATTGACAACCAAGTGCATTATTATTACTATGTAGTCTCAGAAGCTCTCAGTCTCTTGGTGTCAAAAATGAACAGGAACTTCACTGAAACCAGAGAAAACCCTAACAGTTACCACAGTATTCCACTCTGATTAGCTGTAATTTACATAGCTGGAAATGGAATCGTTAAGTGGTCATCATTCTAGATTCTTTTGTAATATCTTTGTCAGTGGCATTTTTTTTGCCACTTGATATCCAATTCACGTGAGATTTCCAACTATCTAAGCAAGTAACTCAATAAAATAAAATTAAAACATTAAAAAAGCATGAGACCATTTTTTTTCTCTTCCTGCAGTCTCTGGGTTCATTCACCACATACTTTCCAGCTTCTGCAATAAGCAAGGTAGGGATCCTACCGAAAACAGCTTCCTTCACTATATAACCCTGATTCACCACATTTCCAGAGTACAGTCCATCCTTTACAAAAATCCATATTTGTCTTTGAAAACAAAAAAATAACAGCTCCACCATCACCCTTAACAGGAACTAAAGTGAATATACTAAAGCAGGAATTACTGCTGTAAGTTTGGTTTATCTACCTGAACACCCCAAAACTAAGTATTTCAAGTTTTAATGTTATCTTGTTAAAGAAGGTGGAAAAACCCAGGCAAGAAGGTTTTAGTGAAATGGAAAGAGAGAGATAAGAGATCAGGATGAAAATTCAATAGAATAAGGTTCAGGTTTTTAAGTGACAGTAATTAAACACTGAAACAATTTACTTAAGGTGTGGTGGTTTTCTATCCCTGAAAGTCTTTAAGTCCAGTCTACATATCTCTCTCTAAAAGATGTGCTGTAGCTCCAACAGAAGTTATGAGATTGATGCAGCATTTACTTGGTGAGGTTCTCTGGCCTGTGTTATACAGGAGATCAAATTCAGTGAATGAATTCTCTGCATCTTAATTCTATCCACTGAAATTATATAAACTTAATACAATAGAATGATTCAATTTTATTTATTCTTGATAAAATAGAATTAAATTCTCCCCCCCCACCATGTATTTGCAAACCTTATGCATCTGTATGTGTTAACTGACAAATCATCATGGAAAACCTACAGTTTATAAAAGATAAAACTTAACATTTCAAATTCTATGTTTTAGGACTTAGTTTGCATCTAAAAACCTCTACTCAAGGATATATGCCATCAAATATATAAAGATATCTTTTGCATAGTTGGCAGAGATGTGGGGAAGGAATGTACATTTCTTTAATGACAAGTTTTGTGGGTTTTTTGGTTTAGAAGTTGTATACCTCCATAAAAATATATACAGTGAATGTGGTCATATTAGATTAATACAGTGTATCATAAAGTTTTAAAATTCAAGTTGGTACCATCTGCTGTTTTATTGTGTGTACTGCACCTAAGCCAGCTAATGAAAGGAAAACCCTATATTTTAAAAAAATATCTTCCTCTGATTGATTAAACACCCCAGAAGCTAGTAAAGAACTGATAATACCCCCTTCCCCACCATTTCAGTTTAGATGAGATTTCTCCAAAACTGGCTAGTTGTTTTTCTTAGAGTGGAGTATCAGGACAGGAAGCAGGAAAAGAGTCAAACATCTGAAAGACATACTACTCCTACCTGAAGCATTTGAAATGCTGGTCAAGTCAAGTAGCATAGGCACCAAATCAATGCAGGGAGGAGGCTGATCTATTTTCCCTCATGCAATGAATAAAAGTTATAAATGTTAACAGGCTGGCACCTCAATTTCTAGAAATAGTGATCTTCTCAGACAAAAAGTCTAGCAGATGCTTTAAACACTGCATGTGCATTTAAAGCCACTGACTGTTTAATCCGCAAGGAGTAGACTTCCCCCGCCCCCCCGAAATGTTACCTACAATCACCAGTTCACTTCCGCTGACAGTAGCTCTAATACAGACTAACTACCGTGATCTGAACCTGCTTAAAGTTAGGTGACATACCGATTTAAACACTGGCAGCTGGTCTACGCTAGCACTCTCATTGTTACAACTAGTGACAGAAATGGTGGAAAATCAAAAGGAAAAAAAAAAGCCTACTGTAGAGAATGACCACAGAAGTTTTTCGCCTAAAGCTTATTCAAGAAATAATGTTTATTTTCATTTTTTAAAAATTACTTATTTAAATTTACTTTCTACTGTTTGAACATACATTTAAAAAGCAAACCCAACCAACATCCATTTCATTCATAAAACCTCATCATAAAAGCATTGAGATAGAGGTCAACTTAGTTCCTGCATTCGATTAACACCTGAATTATTGAAGGAAAAATGGAGCCAGTGAGTAACTTATTACAGTGCTACTGCAATTAGAAACAACAACAAAAAAAATCTGAACAGATGTGGTGTATGCCTAGAACTTTTTTTTTAAACTAACATTATTAGTTGAACATTAAACAGTATCATACATAATTTTTCCAATATGTACTATCAGTTTTTAGACGTAATGGAACTCAGACAAGCAGTTTGCATTACACCTCTTGTGTAATAATCAAGCACTATTATGAATAAAGAAAAAAATTACTTTAACAAAATAGCGTATCACCTGGAGAACATTTCAGGGCAATTTTTTTTTAAATGCTCCAGAGCAGAATGAATCACTGAAAAAATACTTTACTGTTTTACAGACATATCTTCTATCTTCCTATTTCTTTCACCAAAAATGTGTTGGTAACAAGTTAGAGCTGCCCTAACGTTTTTTCAAAATAAATAAATAAATACATCACATCTACTAGATGCACTGAATCCTGATCTTTACTACTTGGAGCTCAAATTGCAACCTGTTAGCACATTTTACTGATAATTATTAAGACTACGAGGAATCAGTTTTCAAAGAAGATAGGTCAGTAATCATGATTTCATCAATCCTTCCAGGCTTTATAAGAAGCTGTACTTCAAAACTGGTATTGAACCACAAAAGCTTAATCAATTTCATTTATTGACTGGACTAAGTTGTTGTAGAAAAGAGAAGATCAAACTGATTCTTCAGTTGACTGTGGTAAAGAAAGTCCTATATGAGAAAATATGAATACGTTTTGTACCTATTTTAGAAAACCCCCCAGAACTCTGGCATTTTGTTTTGAGGACATATTTTTCCTCCCATAGGTCTCTAGAACTTGACAAAAATGCCTAAAAGAGCATTCTGGACTCGGGATCACAGAAGCAGAATGTCTGAAGTCTCAACTCCTACTTGGACCCCATGTACAATGGGTGGAAAAAGCCTGTAAGGAGAACAAATGTTTAAACACAGTTCATGCTAATATAGTGTAAATATGCTTTTCCTGGCCTGAGTAGACCAGTTTTACAAACCATTTTCTAATTATCTACTAGACACGGGTCATAGAAGAGTCTTCAGGCAATGCCAACTTGTTTTAGTTATGCATGTCTTTGGGAATGTATCATTCAAAACAGTAAAATGATTATTCTAGCTAGGTACTAGTCTAAAAACAGAGTTTATAAAATGGTAGTGCCTGTTCTCCACTGGCCAGCTAAACCATGTTTACTACTGAAATGAAAAAATATTTTAAAAACATTCTGTAAACACTCTTATTCCCAGTAATGAGAGGGTTCTAAGGGTCACTGCTGCATGAGTGGGTCCAACATTGGCTCCTCAGGAAATATTCTCCAAATCACTACTTGAATCAGGTATCAGAGGGGTAGCCGTGTTAGTCTGGATCTGTAGAAGCGACAAAGGGTCCTGTGGCACCTTATAGACTAACAGAGGTATTGAAGCATAAGCTTTCGTGGGTGAATACCCACTTCTTTGGATGCAAGCAGTGGAAATGTCCAGTGGAAATGATATTTCCACTGCTTGCATCCGAAGAAGTGGGTATTCACCCACGAAAGCTTATGCTTCAATACCTCTGTTAGTCTATAAGGTGCCACAGGACCCTTTGTCGCTTCTACTTGAATCAGGCTCAGAATCTTCCCCTTCACAATGTTCCTTCTCTCAAATAGACCATCATATTGGACACCTTTCAAAGTTCGTATGCTCCCGACACCATGGTCATGCTAATTGGAGAGGGAGTGTCTAGTGGCTACTGCAGGCGAGTAGAAGGCAGGACTCCCACATTCTTTTTCCTGATTGCCACTCACATTGGACAAGTGACTTAACCCACTGCACCTCATTTTACCTATTTATCAAATTGACAGAACAATGCTTATTTACCTCAAGGAGTGTTGTGAAGTCTCATGAATCTCTGTAAATAAGTTTGAGATTCTTGAAGGGTAGATGTTATGTAAGTGTGAAGTATTATACATTCCTTATTTCAAACAGAATGAAACAGAATGATTTCATCCTGCACTTATGGAGGTCTTCAAGCTCCACTCATGCTAATGTGACATCATTGTTTCCATAGTAACTAATGTACATCAAATATAAAAAAGCACAGACTAAAACCCACAATAGAATACAAAAAAGACACTGAATAGCATAAACAAAATACATGGTAGTGTGGTATAACATTATTGCCACTCACTTGGGAAGACCTGCATTCTTTGTGGCAGAACTACTTTGTTTCACCACAATTGACAGCTAACACAACTCTTCCCAAGAAAGTAGTGGTACCTTTTTTTCTTATTTTAAATACCTCAACACTTTTTATACTTCACACATACTCATTATTCATATCCATGGAATACACTCCTTTATCTCTGCAGCCATGGAATAAACTGCAGTTATTTTGCATCTCTGACCACCTCACTTGCCCTCTTCCAACCAATTCATTTGCAAAACTCTAATTCTAACATTCAAAAAACTCATGTTTTCCTTCAAACACTTATAAACAAACAAAAGTGACAAGCAAAAAACAAAGAAAAGGAGTGTTCTTTACCTGAGTTAGCTAACTCGAGGTAAAGTCTTAGGGAAAACAAGGGAGTCTGGAGTTTTCACATCAGTTAGTAGATGGAATTAAAAACTATGCGCCCACCCATAAAGACAGCCCAACAGCAAAGTTTTAAATAAAAAAAAATATACAATTTTAGTCACTGATACTGCAAATACTTATGAACATGCTTAACTTTAATCGTAGTTCAACTGAAGTCAATGTGACTATTTATGTAAGAAAAGTTATGTACCTGCTTAAGTGTTGGTGGGTTCAGGGCCTTAATTTTCAGTAGTTTGAATTTTACAAAACTGCTATAAGCAATAAACAAATATAACCTAGCAGTAATAATATTTAAGAAAAATAGCACTTATAATGTAGTTTCATAATTTTTAATTTACAGTGTCAATAGCACATTTTACAAAGCCTTATTTAAATCCTCCTACTCTCTTTCCAAGTATTTTAGGAAAGTAGAGCTATCTGAAGCTACAAATCTCAACTTCTTTACCTCCACAAGCAGCTGTAACAGGAAACCAAAACCACACAAAACCAAATCAAAACCCCATACTCTCTACACACTGCATGTGGCATGTAAAGATTTTTCACTGGGGGAAAATGAGATGGTTCAGGGAGAATAGTGATAGCATACAGTGGATTTTTGCTGGGATTCATATTTTGATAAACGTGATTTACATATACAGGTGGAGTAATTGCACAATCAAAGAACAGCTGGACATTTTACTATTTGCATGTGCAATTGTGGTAACTATTAGAACAAATTATGTATGAATAATTATAAAAATCTAGGCCTTAAATCAAGTCTAGTGGCAGCAGTCCCCTGATACATCATACAGGGCTGGTGTGAAATGAATTGGTGGTCTCAGTCCAGTTCTTAGTGGACAAGTGTCCATATCACAAACCCACCTTAACAACTGGTACTTTTGTCAAGTGCCTCTGCAAAAAGGCTAGTTACTAAATATGCCATGGGCAGCAAATTAGTTACTGGAGCTGGCTGTTTCAGAACAAGCCTGAAGCAGTATGGATGAAGCTTGCACTGATAATTGGTACCAGTTTTGCACTACAGTTTGCAGAGCCCTTGAGCTGACACCTTTCACAAGCATTACATTCACCGCTTCCTCATTTTTCGTGTCACCCAACCAACTCCACCGCAACCAGGATAGGTGCTGGAACTAGGGGAGCTGCTGCAACCCCCTGGCTTGAAGTGGTTTCCATCATTAGCACCCCCACTATACAAATGGTTCCAACACCCCTGGCAACCAGTTTGCAAACAAACAAAACAAAAAATAAACCCCAACAAAACCAACAACAACAAAACCCCTCTTCGTCTGCTGCTGCCATCACATCACAGATTCCCCCACTAGGATTCCAGCCGGCCTTGCGAGGCTAGCAGCATGTACCTTGAAGGAGTTTACTCCCCACAGCCCAGCCTATGTAGAGATACAGAGGGATGGATTCAGACCCCTCACTCCTCCTCCTCCGGACGAGCAGACTTTGAAGCCGCCCGACACAGACGGCCGGGGACACGTGGGGGCTCATGCCGCTGTCAGGATGGACAAGCCCAAACCCGGAGGGGTGGGAGCCCTCCCGTGTGCGAGGTGGCGCCTCCCCAGGCTGGGGGGCAGGAGGGTGTCAGGGGAGAGGCGCGGTCCCGCTGGGACCTACCATCTCGATGATCTTGGTCTTCCTGCCCGTCTTCTTCTTCAGGGTGAAGATGTACTGGGCCAGGACGACTCCCCCCACCAGGGCGCACACGCTGGCGCTGGCCACCGCTCCCATCTTGGCCACCGCGGTCCGGTCCATGGCGGCTCCTCCCTCTCCGCGGAGTGTGCCGGCTGGGAAGTCTCGGCCTCCCCCGACAGCAACACGAGGCCCGCGAGAGGCAAAGGCCGAGGGCTTCCGACGATACTACACAGAACTGAAGGCGGGGACGACGTTGGGAAAGACCATTCAGAGGGGGGGGGTTATCAGTCTCCCTCTTCCCTCATCCCCCGGGCAGGTTGTGTCGCTTCTAAGCTGCTTCGTTTTCTCAATACGTCAAAAGAGAAACACAACTGAACTGGCTCCGCGGCTGGCTGCTCTCGGAAGCGGGGAGATGCTCTCCCCTCCCTCACGAAATGGTACAACCCCACCCGCCCTACCAGGGCCGCGCTCGTGTCTTTCAAACTACATGTCCCGGGATGCTCCGGGGGTAGGTTCTCTCCCCCGCCCCCGCTTCCGGTCCTCGCTCGCTGAGAGGGAGGGGTGCGGGGTTGGTTGTTAAAGTGCTATGACAACGGGCGCGAAGATGGCCGCCGCGGCTGGCAGAGCGGGGCAGCTGGTGCCGCCTGCAGCAGCCTCCCCCTGAGCGGCGGCGGCGGCAGCGGCAGCAGCACCGGTCCCTCGTCCTCCTCCGCCCCGCGCCCTGTCCCGTCCCGTCCCGTCCGCGGGGCTGCGAGCAGGGAGGGCTGAGCCGGCTGGTGCCTGCGGCTGCCGCCTGTTGATCCCCGTCCTCGGGGACCCGCTGAGCCCCAGGGCCGGGCCGGTGGCTTGCGAGGGACCCGCACCTCTCTGCTCGCGCACATCCCTAGTGTAGACGCATCCTCCGCCGTGGCTGCCGGTCAGTTTCCAGCGCAGGTACTTGGGGGTGCAGACAGAGGCCCCTGCTTGGAGGGGGCTGGTGAGTAGCCCGCTTGTCTCATTCCGTGCGATGCTGTGTGCTGTGCCGTGGACACTTTAACACGAGAGTGGACAAAGCCCACGCTCGCAAACGTCTGCACTGGCGGGGTGATGGAGATGGAGGAGCCCTGTGTCGAGCCAGCCCATCCCCTATCTATGGCAAATATAAAGTGACGCTTGTATTTTCCCGGCTGTGTTCGCTCAGAAAGTCTCTACTCACCTTACAGTGATGAGGAGCAGAGGCAAGAATCAAAAGATGTCAATAGGGCATTAGGGAAAAATAATTTCCAGATCTTCCTACTTCCTCCCCATCTTCTGCTCTCTCCTGTGACTGTGTTGTTAACCTTGTAAAATGCCCTGCAATACTTGTGTATGACTGTTGATTTATGTAAAGTAGAAGTTTATCCAGTTTAGTTAAAGGTTTGTATGTATTTTGTTGCAAGTCATTAAATAGTTTATATTTTGGAGCTTTATAGCTTCCCTGCAGGCAACAGGCCTTATGTTGGCTGTTTTGGGTAGCAGGGTGTTTTTTTGTATTGTTCTAATTAGAATAAATAAAATAACAGTGCTTGAGTGCCAAGGCAACAGGTGTCATAGCAGTTCTTTTTTAAAAACCAAAAAAATAGTGAAAATAAATACGAAAAAAGATCAGAAATAATTCAAGAATTGTTGTGCATTCTGCATGGTGTGTAACTAAACCTAATTGTTGAGATTCAGTCTTGTACCTAATGCTTTAAAAAGACAATATATGGATTTAAACAAGGGCAATCTTATACATATCACACTGTCTGCAAAAGGATTATCTTCTCTCCAGTTTCTCTCTTTCTATCTCCCCCCACCCCCCAAGATAACAGGCAGGTAGGGCACAAATCGGCTTTTCTACTATCAAACAGAGTCCCTCACTCACGTAATGAGGGCATCTTCAAGGCGATTATTCAGTGGAGGTCTTGATGCTGATCTGTTTTTATCTTGGTGTGCTCTGAGAAATAAGCTGCTGTTTAGGAAAACTAGACAAAGCTGATGATTCTTCTGATCCCTTGAATCAGAGGAGAAACCTCCTTTGGAAAGATCCCCTCTCCCATATGGTGTTAGGTTGGTATTCTTTTAAAGGGACAGCTACCTTGCCAAGCAGCTGCAAGGATAATTCTTTGTCATGTAAAAGGTTCTAGAATAATGCAAGGAGTCAGTTTAGATTAATTTTCAAGAGTCCTTTTTGGAAAATGGTTCTTGTATTTAACTGAGAACTGTCTTTCGTTAGTGATGTCCAGGTCCTGAAATAGGTTCCTGTGATATAGCCAGGTACCAGGAGTTCTGGAAAGACAGTAAAATCATTTATGGCTTGATCCATTTCATAATGTTTTTAAGCTGTGTGATTGAAGTCCCAAGAATAGACATAACAGAACTTTTTACTTGCCAGTATTTTTTTTTTTCAAATCGTGCTTGTCAGATTTTGTGTGGACTCCCCATCTCCCACCTTATATTTCTATTATATGCTGTTAATTATTATTAACTTATTAATCTTGTACAAACTAATATTGTTTCTGAAAAATATGCTCCATTTGTATACCTTTGAAAAGGTTATGATAGCATAAGAATGGCCATATTGGGTCAGATCAATGATCTGTCTAGGCCAGTATCTTGTCTTCTGACAGTGGCCAATGTCAGCTGCTTCAAAGGGAATGAACAGAACAGGGCAATTATCAAGTGATCTATCGCCCTGTGGTCCAGTCCCAGTATCTGGCAGTCAGGTGCTTAGGGACACCTAGAGCATGGGGTTGCAACCCTGACCATTCTCCATAAACTTTTCTAATTCTTTTTTGAACCCAGTTAATTTTTTGGCCTTCTCAACATCCCCTGACAATGAGTTCCACAGGGACATCCCCTCACAAATATTTAGAATTCCTGATTTAATTTGTTTTTCTACTGATCTGATATAGAATCAAAGCAAAAATAACTTATGTTACTATGCTTCCTAGAAAATCTAACATGATCTGTATAACTTGATATGAAAAGTATGGATTTTTACCCCAGAGTCTGTTTCCTTTTAGCGTGAAGGAGAATGTCTTTATTTAAAGCCCGAGATTGGTGGTCAACAGCTCTTGGAGAAAAAGAAGAATTTGATCAAGGGTGTTTATGTGTAGCTGATGTTGACAACAGCGGCAGTGGACAAGGTAAACAGAAATTCTGAGTTGGCCTTCAGATTTTAAAGGTGACATAAACATGTCTGCAAATTTTATTTACTCCAGCAACATGTGCTAAATGCTTATTAATGAGATGAAGTAAGAGGCATTTGGCATATACTACTACACTTTGTCCCCTGCCCCCTTTCTTTTTGTTGTCAGAGTTCACTTAGATATTCTAGAATGCATCATTTCATTTTATATTATGTCATTGCTTACATGTTCCATGCTTTAGCAGGGTTTCTTGAAAGTGGCATTTTTTCACAAGTATGTGGCACTATTTTCATATTTTTAATATTACCTCAGTGTGTATACAATATTAAAGAATTGTGAAAACATTGCCATACACTTGAAGGGGAAAACACTTATCAAGTCTAATTGCAAAATACAGTTTTGGGCATCTTTTGGTGGGAAATTCAAGAAAGTAACTGCTAGAGTAATGAATCTAGTGCTAGCTCAGCCATGAGAGGTTATGTTTGAGGTCTGCTTGGGTTTGAAGTAGCTAGGGTTGTGTTTGGGACCTGTTACCAAGAGTTTTAAGGTGTTAGTTTTGACCTATAAATCCCTACATGTTTTAGGATTTGCTTATCTGAGACTGCCTTTCTGTGCCATTCTGCCACAGTTGTAATCAGCAAAAGTCCTTGAGCTTGATTTCCCTTCCCTCCCACCTTGTTCTTTCAAAAAAAAAAAAAAGGGGGGGGGGCTGCTGGCAGAGTGTTCTCCTTTCCTTTGAAATGACTGAAATAGCTGGAATTTGTTAGGTTTTGTAGCATGCCTAAAAAATAATCTTTCTGAGCAGATATTAGCTGAGGCAATTGAAGGTGGAATTTCTGTCTAGTGGGAAAGTGCTATTGCTGGGGGAGAAGAGCTTAAACTGTGTAGGTCATATTACTCAATAGTGGTAAGGTGGGAGGAAGAAGTATTGCTGCTTTGGTCAGTTGTTTTACTTTGCATTTCCTATGTTCTGTTGTCTACAAATATGTTACGGGTGGCCAGAGCACTTGATTGGGAACCCTTTGGTGCAAAAGTAAATAAAATATGAGGTAAACCTGACTGCCTGCACATCTGGATGAAGGAAAAAAAATCCCTCTTTAGGCAAGTTTATCAAATGTAAGAAAAATATTTTTAAAGAATGTGTAAATGAGAGAGCTTTAGGGAGCTAAGGAACAATCAAATGTCTTCATGACTGTCATCTTCATCTGTCAGTGTGATATACAGATTCATCTCTACCTCATCCATTTCTGTCACAATTTGAGTGAAGGGGCAGAGGTCATGCTCTGAGTTGAATGAATTGCAGCATTAATGTTGTTCGCTACAGCAGAGGTGAAGATAGCTGCCTGCTTCTCCACCTGCGTGAAATGGGGTCCTGTGGAACTGTTCCAAATGGCTAAAAGCCTGGTAAATCTTAGCTGCCTCCACTCTGAAACAGTCAGATCTTTTGTACTATGAGTACGTCCATGTGACTTATGGACAGGATTTATTGGATACACCTCAGATGCAGATCAATGTCTGGAGGAGATAAATGTTAGTGTCTTCTCTGGAGGTTCTGAGCAGAACTGATCTCCTGAGGAACAGGGGACTTTCTGTAATCAGTTTTGTTTACTTCAGATTTGTGTTTCTTAAGAATCTTTGCTGACTTTTATTAAATACTATTTCATAATAATAAATATTATTACTATAGGAATCCTGAACCAAATCCACTTTGAAGTCAATGGGAGTTTCACCCACATATGTCAAGCCTGAATTTGGCCCGTTTTTGATGCTTTTTCAGGTCAATGTAATATTCAGGCTTCAATTTCTCATCTGGATAGCGTCTATAACATTGTTGTTACCAGGTTTTTAAAAGTCAACATTCTGCTGCTTGCTTGGTGAGAAGAGTGTTGCCAAATCTTTAAGACGTGAGAGCTGAACATTTGGTGGTACAGGCTATACACAGAGAGTGGATTTTGGAGACTAGACTGGAGTTTGAGAATTATTGCTTCCTCATTCTCACTGTTGAAATATTTAATTCAGTTAAGTATCTAGGCTGCAGAACATCAGCATAATTATATGTAAACATCCCGTCATTTAGGGGTACAGTTTTAAGCACATATGCAGCACATTTATTTCTCTAGTTCTAATTTTCCTTTTGTTGGACATTTTTCTACAGATAAAATAACTGTTGGCAGTTATATGGGATATCTTCGAATCTTTAATCCTCACCCTGTCAAACCTGGAGATGGAATGCAAGCTGAAGAATTGCTCCTGGAAGTGCAACTGCGAGACTCAGTACTCCAGGTGGAAGTAGGAAAATTTGTTTCGTAAGTAAACAGTCCATGTTGCTGATAATGATTACACCAATTAGGAGGCTAATTTGTCATAGTAGCTAACCTGCTTCCCTAAAGACCATCTAGATCAATTTTGTAAAGTGCCTAGGGTTTAGGTGTGAGCTATCTCATTTGAATCAACATATTCTTCTTGGCACTACAGTGTTTGACTCTTACAGCCATTAAAAAAAATTCATGAACTCTGAATTATGCATTTCATCTGCTTATTGATTTATATGATATAGAGCATAAATGGAAAAAAATGTATGGAAAAAAAAAGTACGCTCATTAAGGTAAAGTCTTAGTTTAGGTTATATTAAAATCCCCACTTGTCTTCTACTTATGTTCTGATGCTGCATGTAAACATTGTTGTGCTTCTTTAAAAAAGTAGTTGTCTGATACATACTTAGCTTGCAAAGCAACATGTCTACTATTTTATTTATTATAAGCCAGTTTAAGAGTAATGCCTATCTCTGTTCTCAACACCCTTCATTTTTTAATTGGGTGCTCTTGAAGTTACTGCACAGATACAGCAATGTCTTATGGTATTGGAACTAACCAAAGGTTGCTGCTGCTATTATTTTTTTTATTATTATTTATTATTTTGTTTATTATTATAGTGCAAGAACTCTTTTCTTTGCAGTAAATGAGATTATTCGTGTATCGAGGATGGGTACAGAATACAAAATATTGTGACTATCTTTGTAAATGAGGTTTTAATTTTGTATTATGGATTAACTGATTCTGTCTACTGTTACTAAACTGTGTCTCATACAGACTGTAAAGTAGTATCCATATCTATCAAGTGATGCTCATCTAAAGTGACAATCACACATTTGCCTCCTATTATTACTCTCTCTGGAAGTATTAGTACTAGCTTGTTAGATAACAGGATCAGGCTGAATCAGAAAAAGCTTGCTTTCTTCATGTGTTCACATCTGCAAAATGTCTCTCAGGGATCTACTGAGAACTTAACAACTATTAGCTGTCAAATATAATTTCAGATGTTTTAATTCTGAAAGATAATTTAGTTGTACAATATTTTATTTTGCTGGTACTTAACATTTGAGAATTTGGGGGCCTGATCCAAAGCCCAGGGAAGTCCACCAGGAGGCTTTAAATTGACTTCACTGTGTCTTAGATTAGGCCCTTAGTGCTGCAGTTTACTGGAAACTCACTTGCAAATTTTCTCCTTTTTTTCCCCCCTCATTGTCAGTGGTACTGAACTACTTCATCTGGCTGTACTGCATTGCAGAAAATTGTGTGTGTATGCTGTCTCAGGTAAAAAAACTATCCAGAATAGCTGTCTCTCTCTGCCTTCTTTTTTTGCTATTGATCAGTTTAGCTATTTGGCCTGACGAGGCATGTTTAATGAGAAGTTTCTCTGGTACTGACAGTGCAAAGTCACAATCAAAGTGTTTTGAAGGACTCTTGCACCGTCCCTCAATTCTGGACTGATGTTTCTTCTCTTACACACTCCTGGTCCTTCTTTGTCATACAGTAGCAATTGTGTATAAAACGTACCCTATGGCTAATAGAGAGCGGGCAGCTTGCTTTGAGTGTGCTGAATTGTTCTGTGCCAAGGCACTGATGAGTTGTAGTTATGTAGGCTGCACTCTTCGAAGAGAAGCACTAGTATTACCTCTGCAGCATTCCAAGTTCCCCTTTGCTTGAAGAGTTATATTGCAGATCTACCTTGTGGAAGCAGTAGCTCTGCTGCTGAACCATTTGGCACGTTCTGAGCTTTGTTACAAGCTTTACCATGCAGATAATTATTTTAGAGAGCATGTGGAAGATTAATATTAAACTTGAGCATGGACAAGCAGAAGTAAATGTGTGTGTTTATCAATAAAAGCTTCTTATGTTACAACTTTGAATACAGAAGCTGATGCTCAGAGCTCTAATGAATAAACTGTTGGCAAATAAATATAATTTTTAGAAAATGAGCTAAATTTTATTAAACATTAGATGCTTGATATTTGCTTTAAAATAAGAAAATAATCTTTGCAAGTAGCTTAGATGTTTGGAGGGTAGCTGGGGAAGATAATTAGTGAAGGTGAGGAGGCCAGAATAGAAAAATGAAAGGGTAAACCTGCTTATTCTTCCCCTCCTTTAGAGTGTAGAAGGTCTGAATGTGACAGAACTGATGCAGCTGTATTGTTTGCAGTACGTAATCAGATATGAAATTGAATTCTTGGATCTCTAAGACACACAAAACAAAAGAAACTCCTTTTGCTGGAGTTCTGCATAAAGTGGAATATGAGGAGTTTGCCTCATTTTTTAACATTTCTTACACAGTTGCTAAACATGACTTCGGTTTTAGAGATTTTGAAATAATCCCCAATTTGTAGGCCAAAAGGATCCTCCTTAATCTTGACCAGACTATATTAACATCTCACAAAGGATTACAGAAAGTTAGGTTTATTACTGTTCTTACTGATGGATCCACTGACAGGTAGTGTGTAGCTGAACAAGTGGTGGTGTACAGATTTGTTCATGATTGGAAACTTCGTGCTCTCTTTGTTGATGTAGTAGATCTGAGATCTGGGGCAGCTAATAGTATTATATGGGGTGGGCGGAAACTTTTGGAGCTGCAGGGCTCAAGGCAGAAAAGCTCAAATCAACAATGGTTGGATTCAGTTTAGATGATGCAGCATGGAATATAGGCACTTCAGATGATACTAAGGCCCATTTTAGACTACATAATCCTTCCATTGTTGAGCATTGCATCAACCACAGCCCTAAACTTACTGTTCTGGTTCTCAAGAGATTTTCCAAATTTTTAAAGTATGATTTTTCAAATTTTATTAATTCCCCAAAGATACCAACTCCAAGCTCTTTCAGATACTTCTGAGATATAGATTATCATACCTCTGAAATATCTCCAGGCATCTGTCTGCAGGAGCTTGAAGTTATGTTTGGGGATTAACAAAATATGTATATGGCATCTGTAATGCCCAGCACTACACTGAGTTACTACTTGGTTTTCTGTCAACCATTAGAAACATACTGCAAAAACGGAGTTATGAGCTAATATGGCCTAATTTAGAGCCTCTTTTAAGGAGATTAAGATGTTTTGGCTGACACAAATTGTGAGGCATATTTTATTTATTGGATCCTAGAACTGCAGAATCGTAATGCAAAACATTTTGTTTTGTCGTCTTTGGGTGAGTAAATTGATTTCTGATCAAATGGTTGAACCATATACTGTGGTAAAAAAGTTGTGAGATTCCTTTGCTCAAACACAGAGGCTTCTTCAGGGCAGGCACTATCTCTTACTTTGTTTATACAGTGCTTAGCATAATGGAACCCCACTCCTGGTTTTGGCCTCTAGGTACTGCTGATGTACTAAACACATTTGCCACTTTCCTAAAAATATATCTTTGTCAACCCTCACACCCATCCCAAAGCAACTAATAATAGATAAGGCCTCACCATATAATGTTCTTAAATAATCTTAAAAAATGTTCCTGTTTTTCCTTCACATGAACCACAAGAGTTAAAAAGTAGACCCATATATTGTTCCTTGTTTTTTCATAGGAACTTTGGGAAATGTGGAACATGGGAACCAGTATCAGATCAAACTCATGTATGAACACAATCTTCAGCGAACAGCCTGCAATATGACTTATGGACCATTTGGTGGTGTGAAAGGTAAATTAATTCTAAGTGAATTTTAGCCTGTGGATTAAAGTTTATACATTGATCAAAAACAACATGGGCTTGTGGCATATGCAAGCTTTCCCACTTTGGGGCTATGTTACATTTAGCAGGGCATGTCTAGGAATCGAAGAATAGTTAAGGCCCTACTTGAACTGCGGAATGAATGATTGTCAAATAATTGTGGCTGAGTTGCAGACAAGACATGGAAAATAGCTGAAAAGTAATAATGGACCTTTATTAATTGCGGTAATTTGGAAAAGCCAGAGAAGACCTATTTGTTTAAGAAAAATTTGCTGGAACAATATAAACACTCAGGTATTATGTTATGCCTGCTATTTTTTTTTTGGTTTTGATAACCAGACATTTTGCTGCAACAATATTACAGTCATTAATGCCTGGGACTCCAGCTGACAGCGGGAGCCCCAGCCATCCAGGCAGCTGATAAAATTGTGGTGGCAGCCTAATATTACGGGATCTACAATATTGCAAATTAAGTAGGGCTTCAAGAATAGTTCATTTTGATGCTCATTCAATCCTGGGCTTTTTCTGAAAATGCTAGTAAGCTTCTATTTTGGGAGTTTTCGTGATGCTAACATCTTTAGATTAATAGTTGGGATGAGAACAGTTAGGAAGTATCATTTGTTTTGCTTTTGTCTGTAACATATCAATGAACCTAAAATAAGAGAGTTAAATATAGAATATACTAGGATGATTAAAAATCAAGTGTTGAAATAAGGATATTCGCTCATAAGGACACTTATGTTAACACTATATTAAAAAACAAATAAAACCCAAATTTCCTTTCTTTGTAATAATTCAGATATTGAAAATTTATTTTGTTTTAATACATTTAAGTCATGTTATGCATTTTGCCGAGATTGTACAATGAAAATGGAGTAGTCCTCTTTACTCTCTGGACTTGTGTGTGTGTTTGTTTTTGGCTTCTCCTCCTTCTGTTCCATCTGTCCTGTTAAATCTTTTTTAAAGAAAGTCTAAGTAATTTATCCTTTGAAATGTTAAGCAGACATCTCGTTATTCAGTATATTACAGTATTCAGTTAACTTCTGCAGCCAAATTTTAAATGTTTTGCTCCTGTTATCCTGGAAACACTTTTTTGCACATGCTTTATTTATGCACATACGTAAGTGTTTGCGGGTTTGGGGACCTTACTAAACCATTATTTTCAGAAGTCAATTTGACTACTTGTGATGGTAATGCTACTCATTTTGAGTAGCGGGTATCAAAATCTGACTTTATGTAAATATACATGTATTTAACCACTAGAGGGCTCCCATGTTTTCCCCTGAATGAAAGGTACTGTGAATTATAGGATGAAAATAAAAATAATTGAAACTAAACAAATTGTGGTTCCTAACTTGAGGTTTTGTACATAAATTTTTCTAGATTACTATTCAATGTCTAGTCATCCATTCCATAAAATAAAAACACAACACAAATAACAATACATTGTTAAGGGCTGACAGAGAAATATTCATGAGTAGATATGAGTAAAATGAGCCCAAACTTCCCCAGTCCTCTCCTGTTGGGAGTCACCATCGCCTCTCCTTGAGGCCCCCCCCCCCCCCCCAAAAAAAAAGGTACTTTCCTGAATGTCTAGAAAGTTGACAAATCTGAGCTCACTCCCCAGCTTGTTTGATCAAAGTTCTAAAGTGGAAGACCCCTTCTGCAGGACCCTGCCAGCCACTTTCTCCTTTTAGCGGGGAATGCCAAATCAAGCTCCTCTACTGATGGCAGTTGTGGTAGAATGACACAAAGAAAGAGGCAGTATCAAATTAACAGCCCTAGATGGTTTGAAATCATTATCTTGTATTCCTATTGGTAGCTAATACAAATTGTGGAGCACTGGCATAACGTGCTGCCAATGTGGAACTCTGTGTAATAAGTGGTCCACCACATTTTGTGTCAACTTCCCTTTCTGCATGTTCTCACGGTGTTGTCTCACAAAGAACAATTTACAGCAAAATGTCTCAAAGTCACAAAGATACAGTATAAGTGTGGTAAGGTCCACATTAGAGAGAAAAGGCACGACTCATCTTGGGGGGAGCGGAATGTGCTTCAGGCGACTGCCACTAGCTGGGCTTCCAAGAGAAGCCAGTCTCTAATAATAAACTTAGATTATATGCTTTTACAAATGACATTGACTCTCTTTCAGTCATGAGCACCAATAAAAGCTTTACCATCTCTGGCTTCTTCCCCCAACCTACGAACTTTATCTCTGTCTTGTCTGGACTAAGTTGCAGTCAGCTAGCCTTTGTCCAAGCCTCAAACTCACTGTAACATTGGATTATTTATTGTGTTGATCTGGCTCGGTGAGATGTGTTGTATTCAATATAACATACTTCTCCAGTACAGCCCATGTCTCTTTACTGGTGCTGTCAGCCTCATATACACATGGAATTGGTGGGGTAACGGAGGGTGGGGACTCTTGCGTTATGCTGAAGGAGAGAACTCTTGGGATAGAGGAAATATTGCCCATGACTGTCCTCTGGGTATAAGAATGGAGTCATTCAACAGCAACTTTATCCATTCCTACCAGGATCTACTAGTGAGTTAACAGAACTTTAGGATTGGTATCAAAAGCTGCTGACTAACCTAAAAGTCTGCCTGGACACATTTTGTCTTAATTCATTGCTAGGAGCCGTGAATCAATTAATGCAACCACTGTAGTTTCTGTCTCTGATCCAGGCCTGTTGCCCAAACAATCAAGCTTTAGGAACTCTGAGGACTCAAGAAGCTGCCAGGGTTGCCCCTCTACAGATTTATGATTTATTTCTAAGGAACAGCAGTGTATATTTATATTTGCCTTAAATAGCTACAGTACAATGGGCAGGGCATGAGATGTGGCCCAACCACCACTAGATGGTCCTCTGGTTACAGTCATTGGTTTTGCTACACTTAACATTACTTCCGATGGTCTGGTTCTACAGGTGCATTTACCGTAAGACTAACGAGGTGTGGAAAATACAAAAATACTTTTGCTGAAAACCTGCTCCGCAGAAAGTATTTTATTGACTAAAACCAAATGTTTTTCATGGTTTATGGGGTTTTTGTGGAAAAGGGGAGGAGGTGAATTTGACTTTCACTTACTGAAAAACCATGATTGTGGGGGGCGGGATGGAACTGTTGCAGATTTGGCTAGACTTCTGCCCCAGAAACTAAGTTTTCATTTTACACACACCCTACCTACCTCTCGCCTTTTTGGTTGCACATATAATCTTCAGTATAAACTGATGCAGTGATGTCTGCCTAACTGCCAGGAGCTTTAAATAATATCTCTGAAAGTGTCTCCCATGAGTGTTAGTGGGGTGTTCAGTCTGAATTCTAAGAAGGATAATTTAAATGTCAATATTTTTAGTTATTTCGCTTCCAGTCATTTTAACAGAATCATTAAACTGAAATACCCCAGTTATGGTTTGTAGTGTCAGAAATTAGTGTGGGTATGTGATATTGCAGGTTGCCATCAAGTCTCGCTTGGGTGAAGAATGAAGTCCTCCACCTCCTCCAAAATTTTTACCTCATCTCTGCCCAGAAAGGTGAAGTGAAGGATGAAATACATCCCTTCCCAAGAAAGCCAAAGAGCTTCAGGCTCCTGCTCACCAAAACACAAAATGACTTGCCACACTTCCTTGAGGCTTTTGGCACCCAAATGCCCTGTCAGAGCTGACTCTATTAACAGTGTGGCTATGTATTTAAGGAAAATTTTGTAGCATATTGAAAATGTTAGGGAGAATAAATTGAAATGAAATTGAATATGAAAATAAATAGATATTGTACTGATTCTACTGCAGTGCTGCATAATTTGAATCCAATATACCCCTTGGGGCAGTGGCCCTGAATATTAGTAGTTTCTTTTGCTAATTTAAAGTCATGGTGGGTCTTTCTACACAACAGCTGGGAAATGTAATTCCTATTGTGGGCAGACCTACACGCATGTTAGCTCTGCTTGAGCTACCATCTAAAAAATAGCCATGGATGCAGTGGCATGGGCACTGCTTGGACTCGCTTGAGCCTTCATGGTCACATTGCTATTTTTAGAGGCTACCTTGAGCATATCTAGCATCTGCCTATGTACCTCCCAGCTGCCATGTGGGCATAGTTTGTACGCCACACTTGGAAGCACAGGAGATACTCTGTTTAAATGATGGAAAGTACTTACCTGAACCTTTCAACATGCCAGAATAGTGTTTCTTTCAGCAAGCCAGGTAATAATGATGATGCCCGATGTTAAATTTTGTGGCTCTTGTTAGATTTGGATGGAATGAAGCAAGTGAATTGTATGGCTTTATAGGTGCACAGAAACAAGTTTCTAAACTCTGAATGTTTACCTTGATAAATTAATACAGTATCAAAGTGTGATACAGCAATAATATACAACCTTTGTGTCAATATCAATATGGCTTGTGAATAGGCAGTAAAGATATCATCCTAACATAAGAAATTTAGCTGTAGGAAGGATGAATTTGCTTCTTAATGGAAAAGATGAATCGGCGGGAGTTGGCACCAAGTGACACTTGTTCTTGGTTCGGGCACAATGCATATGAGGACTTCAAGTTTTGCAGGAACACTATAAGTATATATTTTGCCCAAATATATTTACACCCCCATAATGATTACCTTTATTTTGGACAGCAGCACCATCTCTGCATAGCCATACACAAGTAGATTGTGCATGCTAGGCCCCTGAATAACTCCTGGGAATAGGAGAGAGAAGAAAGAGTGCACATATCCATTGCTGGATCACTGCAGACCCCTTGGAACCTAGGACATGAGCTCCTGCCAGAGGGCCGGTGGAGCAGTGTTTCCTCTAATATTTTTCCTGTGGGTGGAATAAATGACCATCCATGCCCAAGTTTTAGATCTGAGTGTACTCTCCCACACACTCTGTGTCCCTCTGCATTCACTTCCTTCCTCTATGTCTTACTCCCTCTTTCTTCATTCCATAGTCCCCAATCATTATCACCTGCTCTCCATTCATTCACTCTCTCCCACTTTCACATTTTCATTCTTTCCCACTGTTACTCTTCTTATTTCTCATACACTTTCCTCCCACTTTTATTTTGTATGAGAGAAACAGACAGGATAGTTCTACACTAGAGAATTAAACCATTTCTACTTCAACCAATTACACATACATGATTAAATAATACCACCTCACTCTTATATAGTGCTTAAAGTACAAATGAGGGTCCACATAGCTATGTGGAATGAGCAGAGAAGTCCTACATTCACAGTAGTATTCTCTTAAGTCTAGTTACAATGTACTAGAAATATTTATCTTGCAATGCACTGGCCACTGCAGAGATTGCATATCTGGGGACAAAGATGGGAGGGACAGCATCCTCCTACTGTCCTCCAAGCCTTGTCGTCTCATCTTTGTCCTGCAGTCCGTTTCCCCCTTAAAAATGCCCATTGATTCCATTTATGCCCCTCCAATAAAGCTCTGGAACGACACATTTTCCTCTCCATACCTAATAGGAGGCTACTAGCTGTCCTTCTGCAGCAGACCTCACTTATGAGTAGCTGAGAACCCCATTTTAACAAACAGTAGGTGATTTCTCAGACCAGCACTTGCAACTGGCAAACCAGCTGTAGTTTGTAAGCTGAGTATATGGGGAGCTGAACCAGGGAGTCATTAATGGAGTCCCTATGCATAAAGAGTGTGTACCGTGCTTTTAATGAAAGTGAGGGGGAGGGGAAGCACACAGGAAAAGATGCCTTTCAATCAATGATTTTAATTTTATATTTTTCAAATTAGCCTGTAATATTACTGAATTTTACTGACTTCTAAAAACCCTAATAATTTTGTGTGGCTCTTAGACAACATGGAATAGGTATTGGTGTTTATTTTTAAAGCAGCCCTTTATTTTTACTGAATAAGCCTTGGTGGCTCTCTTTTAGGAGGATTATTTTCTAGTTT
Source organism: Chelydra serpentina (assembly GCA_037349315.1). Taxonomy (NCBI): domain Eukaryota; kingdom Metazoa; phylum Chordata; order Testudines; family Chelydridae; genus Chelydra; species Chelydra serpentina. Next base: position 4,225,186 of record JBAIAC010000032.1, read on the forward strand.
AGAGAAGGCCTGTATAAAGCAACTGGGCATGCACTGTTTTAAAAGTGGATAGATATGGGCCATTCATGCAGTTCACAAGCAAAAGGTCTTCACTGATAATGTAATGCTCCCACAAATTTCACTCTGAGGCCCTTCAACTTTACTATTACTCTTTGTTAGCTAGGCCCTTATCCATTAAGGGCTTTAAAAGGACACCAGGATCTTGAAATCATCTTGAAAAGTTCAGGTGGTGGGGACTGAACTGTTGCTGTCAGTATTATAGGTCTCTATAGCTGCTTCAATGAGTTTTGTTTTGTTTAATGCAGTAGAGGAGACTATAATTGCAATCATCATGCTTTCCCCCACCTCCCTCCATAATGATTTTTAAAAAGTAGTGAAATGTATTTCACAAAAACTCTGGCATAGAGATGTAAGATTTAGTGTGAAATTTGTGCAGATTTCTCTTTCTTGTCCTGCATAATTTCAGAATTGCTCTCATCCTCATCCACTATTCAGCCCTATTTCTTGCCATTCCTTTTGCCTTATTCCTCCGCTCTTGTCCCCCACCCTGCTTTTTTATTAGCTTTCTATTTCTTGCCTCTATAATTTTGCTCCCGTGTTAGGAACAGTCATCATATCCTTATCCATCATACTCTCTCCTCCCTCACTCTGTTCAAATTCTTCTTTAACTCTAAGCTTTTCACACAGTCCCTTGTGCCTCTTTATCAGTAATCTCCACAGCCTCCTTCTAATCTGATGCTTAGATACCAGGTTAAGTGTCTTCTGAGGACAATACCTAAGATGGAAATAAATGTTATCCTGTGTCTTGACTTGTTTATCTTGTCTTATTTAGGGCTAAATTATCAGTTTGTGATCTAGTTCATAGTAAGGGGCAGAGTGGTGGTGTTCTTCCCCTGGATCAGTCCAGGAGTGAGATTGTGACTTTAGAAATCAGTCTCCCAGTTGCGCCAGAAAGAGAGTAAAATGCCCCAGTTTTATACTTGTCTCAGCATAGGCTGCTTGACATGGTGGGAAGGGGTTGGAATCAAGGCTCATTCTACTCTTATACTTTCCCACAAATCTTAAGGGGGATATTTACCAGTTTTGTGAACCCTGTTTCCCCTTGCATATAGGAAGTGGTAGTAGGATGCCCGGGGCAAAGAAGTAAGGGGACGTCTTATGCCCCCTATACTGCCTTGTTCAGGATAGGCCACAATCTGGCCATTAGAGTGTACACTCTCCGGTCAAGGGATGTGTTAACTGTCAGTAAAGTCCTACGTAATGCCAAAGTATTTTATAAATATTTTTAATAATAGAAAATGAGTTTGAGATATTGATGTTTCTAAATAAGATGAACAGATTTCTGCTGAAGATGTATGAAAGAGTTCAGAAGCATTTTTAAATCATGAAGTGATTGCTTGAAGTTTCTATAGGCTTATATATTGTGATATAAATAAAAATTCCTAAAATCCATGCAATCAAATATGTGCCAGAGCAAATAGTAATCAGGAAAACAGCCAACATATGTATAAACTAAAAATATAGCGAGAATGCAATAATGAAGAACTGGATACTGAGATCCTGTGCCTCCCAAACTGATTCCTAATGGCCTGACTCCTAGGCCTCTATCTAAAGTGCCTATGAAATGAGGCAATGGCCATATGCCATAATAGGAAGCAATCTTTCCCAAGTGTCAGATGGGTTTTATGATTGTTGCGAGGGTAAAAAATGATGCGTTGAGCTGCATGTATGAACATCCTTAATGCTTCTTGAATTTTTTAAAAAAAAGATAATAAAAGTTTAATGTTGTCTTCCATCTAAGGACTAAATAGATAACGCATTGATAGCTCTTGCCCCACTAGTGGGAATTGTTGACACACAAGATACTTAACTAGCCAGAGCTCATTTTCTCTATGTGTATGTAAAGTAGTTGTTTTATCGTGATGTATATTATTTCTATGCATAGTGTCTTTATTGTCACTGAAAAATGTTTATACTCCACTTTTATTTAATTGCACAAAATGTGTTTGTACTAAATGGATTTAAAATGATCAGTGAGTTCAGCTCGCTTCATATAGTTTCTTGAAATAAGTTGATAAAGTCTGTAGAGTTCAGTCATCCTAGTGGTCAAGCATATACTGATTTTGAAATTAGGATTCCCAGATCATAAAATGGCTTTCAGAACTGCACAGATTTGTTGGACGTTATTCCACAGGTACTGCATAAATAAAAGGAAATAATAAAAACAAAAGCAAGTGTTTTAAAGAAAGAAAATGAAAATTATAGCATGAAAAAATTCCAAGCAAAAAAAGCAGGCAAAAAGATTTAAAACCCACTCCTCCCTCCCTCCCTCCACCTAGCTTTTCTCAGCAAATTGTCTGAATTCATTTTACTTTTATTATAGTCCTGGCCTAGAGGCAAAGTATATTTGAGTGTTACAACAAAGAGGGTGCTATAAGGAGGAATTTTTTAAATAATAAAATACAACATATGTGTAAACCATGCAACCTTGTAACAGGAAACTTTATGAGAAGGGCGGACTGTACTTAACTTTTCCACAATTCTGCAAGAATGAATTTTATTAGGTGCTAGTCAGAAAAAAATTATCAGCTGACTTTTATGCTGTAAGGTTAAATGATTCTTATAGCTATGTTTAAATAGAGTAGTGATATAAATTTGGACATTGATTTATCGGCTAGTTCTCTTAAGAAGCAGGGTGTTTAACTATTACCTTCCTGTTAAATTGCTTCTGTATAAAGAAAGATTATTCGTATACTCATTCTTTTGTGGATTTTATTCAAAGGATAAATCTACCAATCTCTGCTCCTAAATGCCTTTCCGTGTAACATAACTTTGAAAGGCTATTAGTAGTGTGTGTTCTCTTTGAATAATGATGATATAACCTTTTCTGTAAGTTGAGCATGTCATGGGGAAAATAATTAAGGAAGATCCTCACTGCATCTCTTTCCAAACAGTTCCCCTTCTCTTCTTTTTTCTTTTAGGTGATGGCTGAAATTTTGGCCCTGTTGAAACCTGTGGCAAAACTCAAATGGAGTTCATTGGGCCAGGATTTTATCCCAGCTGACTGTATAATTAGAGCCATCATTCATTTCAGCTGCTATTAATTGGAGTGGTAATAATGAAAACACTACGTATAAGATTGATAAATACAATGTACAAGGAAATGTGTAAAATTGAGTCTAGGAATCCATGAGCGTGTGTGTTTGTTTTCAGGTCCTATCCAGAACAGTATAATCCTGGGCTTTTGTGCTGAACATACATACCCTTGAAAGTCCTAGATTCTGACTTTGTGTTAGGTCTAACAATCCAGAAGAGAAGTTAGCTTTCCGTGACAGCTGCTCAGTGAGGATGGATGGGAAACATTCCTCCATATCTCTGCATTCCCAGGAGTTCAATGCTGGTCCTGTTCTATAGAGAAACAGATACCATTTTGCATGGCTATGAGACTGGTACCTCTCACAAATAGTAAATTCACTTTAAAAGCATCCCTTGGAATGATGCAGCATTTTTTGGCAGACATCAATGGCTATTAGCCAAGATGGACAGGGATGGTGTCCCTAGCTTCTGTTTGCCAGAAGTTGGGAATGGGTGACGGGATGCATCACTTGATGATTACCTGTTCTGTTCATTCCCTTTGGGGCACCTGGCATTGGCCACTGTCGGAAGACAGGATACTGGCCTAGATGAACCATCAAAAGACCATCAAAAGTCACTGTCCTCGATCGGTCTATCAGTCCTCACAGAGAGAGCGCCAATCACAACACATCAGACGTGTTGTTCTAGCCAGTCCTCCAACTACCCGCTGGCTAAGCTGTAGGTTTGTAAAGGTAGCTGTACATCTTCTCTTAATTCTTTTACTACCCATCAGTGACTACCCTTGGGCTCTGTAGTACTTTTTTATTAAATATGTCACAGCTGTCTAGATTTTTTTTAAATTGATAGTTCTCAAACCAAGGTTCATGGTGGTGCTTCTCTCACAGTACTGATGCATCTTCTTTTTCAAGCAGTGATACTTTCTGATAGTTGGACTCCACTCTAGGATTATTTTGTGGTCTCAAGAGGTGTTTTGGCCAGCTAACCTACCAAAAAAAGTGCATATTTTGGATGAGCTAGTGGAGTGATTCCTTCTGGTCACTGAGGCTATGTCTTCACTACTGCCTATGTTGGGGAAACTTATGTCACTCGGGAGTTTGAATATTCCACCCCCCTGAGTGACATAAGTTACACTGACATAAGCACTAGTGTGCACAGCGCTATTTTGGCGGGAGAGCTACCGCCGACATAGCTTTTGCTGCTCGCGGGAGTGATGTTTTTTTTTATGCTGACGGGAGAACTCTTTCCCTTCAGCATAGAGCGTCTTCACCAGATATGTTGCAACAGCACAGCTATATCAATACAGCTGCAGTGCTGAACATGCAGGGCCGGTACGCCCACTAGGTGACCCTAGGCGGTCGCCTAGGGCGCCAGGATTTGGGGGGCAGCGGGTGGCTGCCTCCCCGCTCCGCAGCTGAGCCGGGATCTGGGGGGCGGCTGGCTACGGCTGCCTCCCGGCTCCGCAGCTGAGCCGGGAGCTGGGGGGGGGGGCGCCGTGGGCTGGGGGAGGCTGCCGCGGGCGGGGGGCCGAGGTGTCGTGGCCCGCAGGGGTGGTGTGGGGAGGTGGGGGGAAGCTGGCTGCCGCGGGGGGGGGGGGCGGTGTTAGCTGGGGAGGGTGCAGGGCTGGTGCAAGGAAGTTTCGCCTAGGGCATGTACACGTAGACATGGCTTGCTTGTTTTGTGGCTTGTGTGTGATTTTTAGGTGCTGAACACAGAATTCTGTTCTTGATTAGTGTTTGTTTCAAAGTTTTATTGGAGGTGAGCGTCAATAAGTGATCTTAGCATACGCTCAGAATGGGGCAAACTTTGTAAAACTAAGACAAAAATATACAGCTTCTAGATATTAACGATTGTGGGGACACTAGGGAGAGGAGTTCTTGGAACTAAAAAAGCAAAAACGAAAGCATATCTGGGTCACCTCCACCCAGGGCCTTGAGGAAAACCCTCATAATGCTACACGTGTTCAGATTGCTGCTGATTATGGCATCCATCTGAATGTGTCCATATATTGTTTGCAAAAACCTTGTTAAAAATAAATTGTGTCTTAAGGCCACTGTGTGTAGCAACTGGGAATTTTGGACACCCCATCCTGGCAGACTACTGATCACAATGACACTGTGTTGGGCCCATTACTGGACCACCAGGGACTTGAGGGACTCAAAAATTGCAAGGTAGGACATGTGGGTGTAAGAGAGACCTGTTTTATATTTCCTTTTGTTTGGGCCTCGTGCAGTTTTTCCATTGATGGAGGTAGAACAGCTGATACTGATATAACACTGCCATTTTTGGTTGCAAAACGAGTGTTTACTCTGGGGCAAATATTTTAATAAAAATAAAACCTGATAGACCAAAACCAGAGAATTTCCTACAGCCCTAACTCCTGACTCTTGCAAAAGCTTTTTATAACGAGCACCCACAACCTCAAAATGTTGATCCCTGAACATCTTCTCATTCTTCATGTAGGCCATGTGCAAGTTCCTCACATCCAGGTTATGTGTAAACCTTGCAGATTCTTTCTGCATCACATCTCTAAAATACAGTCTCTCCAATCTATCCATTCAGCTATAACTCTCATCCAAGCTCTCATAGTGTCGCATGTCTACTACTGCAACAGCCTTTTCTCTGGCCATGACAAATGCAGTCTTGCCTCACTCATATCCATTCAGAATGCTACTGCAAAGATAATTTTCTTAGCCTGTTGCTTTGATCAAATCACCTCTCTTTTTACATCCCTCCACTGGCTCGCTTTTCTCTGTTGTATCAAACATATGTACTTGTATTCACTTTCAACCTACCAATTATCTCTCATTCAGTATCCAAGGGTGGACTCCTGTCTCTGATCGGTCCATGACTACAACTTCAGCGGCCCACTTGTTAAATTATCAAACAAGCACCTTTTGTGTTCTCTCCCATGTTGTGCTTTACACTCTAGAGGAGCTCCCCATAACCATCTGCAAAACTAACTCGTTATCCTTCTTAAAATATGTCCTCAAAACTTTCCTCTGTTCTGATGCCTACAAACAACTTGACAATGGTTAGGCTGCTGGTGTGAAACCACAGCATACCATGCTGACCTATATTGTTTCATTGTATCCTTCTATTCTCCTATCGCTCTGTCTGTATCCATCTATTGTCTGTTATACTTGGATTGTAATCTCCTTGGGGCAGGGCTTGTCTTTTTTGTTCTCTGTTAATACAGTACCTAGTACAATGGGGTCTTGGTCCATGACTGGGACTACCATAATACAAATAATAATATCAGATAAGAATAGATTCATAATTGAAAGAAAAATGCTTGATCCAGTGCTGACACACCATTATTCAGGTCCAACACACATGTAATATATATTATTATTTATTTATTAATAAAGTGGAGTATTTGCATATTTAACTTCTAGTATAAATGGAAACCAAAACATGAAGTTGTTTCATGGTGTAAATTAAAATGCTATCCTTGACTGGGGATTTTAAAATAAAGTAAATAATTTTTTACATTGCTTTTAAATTAAGTAGTGATGAGATAAACTAGAGATTAAACAATGTTTAGGTAGAGTTACTAGGTGACTTACTTAGTTTAGTATGCGGAAATGTTAGGCAGCTAAGCCTTGGGGAAAAAAGGTTGTGCTTTTAAATAGCTTTATTTCACTGTCAGTGTGTGGACCTAAGTGCTAACTTAAGATTTTAAGAATGGATCAAATGGATGATCCATTTATCTGAATAATAGGGTGCATGGAGCAAACTGATGGACATACTGTTACGAAAATCTGGTGATGATTGTTTGCCTAAATGAGTGTAGCTGGGATAGAATTTGATAGAGAAACTCAAAAGAGTTGGTGAAAAATGCTGATGTTGGATGATCAGTACAGCAGAATTTGATGTGCAGATGACTTCATTTACTGTGGCTACTAACTGGCTTTTGATCATGTTGTGGGAATAAATATTAAATAGGTTGCAAGTACATGTGTTTTGCCAGTCCCACTGCTTGAAGTCATGTGACTTAGGTATCATGAATCTTTTAAAATATTTATTCACTATTGACTGTTGGAGTCTTAAAAATAATATTTGTAGATTAATGTTGGGTATCACTTCAAATTTTTATTTTTCGATATCTGTTCTTTGTTTTCTCTTTGTTATCCTACTAACTAATTTTTTTCTAAATTATACATTTAGTGCTTCTGAAAATGTGCTTGATTGAAAGGACTGGATGTTGAAGTGTTCTGTTGGTCAATAGGCAAAGAGTTACATTGACAGTGATAATTACTTACCGTTTTTATAGTGCCCAAAAATATGCCAGGTGTTTGCAAAGGCAAGAAGATGACATGACATGGTCCCTGCCCCAGAAAGCCTGTAGTCTGATTGTAAGCATGATTTAGTTAATGAAAGCTACAAAAAACAGGGAGTGGGGTAAGGTACAGTAAGGTTACAGCAGCCTTGAAAAACTGCCATGAAAATTTAGCTATCCAAACATAAAATGTACTCATTTGCCATCTAATTTGATTGATAATGAAAAAATGCATGACATCTTACTGATCTATCAAAATAATTACTGGCCATACATGCATGGGCAAACAGACCTTTGCAAGGCTGGACTACAATAATAAGATCATATGGTTATTTGCAGTGTGCTTTCTACCCCATTCTGAAGGGACAAGGTAAAACATTTTTCATTGCTTATATGACCAGTCAGACTACCAAAAAGGTAATGAATAATGATGATTGTGATAGACATAATCCACCAACTCCTTTAATATATAGGCAGTAAGCAGCTGTTACTCCGTTCTGTTGGTTATTACTATCCTGACCTACAATTGAACAAGTGACCTAGATGTGAAAGTGTTTGTATTGATTACCTGTTCCCTCAGTTTTATCTCTGTCTAATCACATTATATGATTTGTTTCTAATCACAAATGTCTTAGTTTGGATATTTAAAATTCCTTTAAAGTGTTATTCAAGGTCAACTTAAATCACTTTAATTAAAAAAAAAAAGCGCTACGTTTCATTACAACAGTGAGACAGTGCATTACAAACTGCCTTTAAAGAGTAGTTCTGCTTTCACTATACCCACAGGGACAATACTCCTTTAGAAGAGTTTGTCAGGGAATCTGTATTCAAAACTGTGAAGTTTCTTAGAGTACCTTGGACTGTGAGTCACCCTGTTACTCCCTTGACTCCAGCAAGAGGGAGACTTGCTTGTTCTTATGTGGGTGTTCAGATCTCAGATCCCACCAGCCTGTTAGCCACTAAACAATCTCCTCATTTCTGTATCAACCCTTACTTTGCCTTGCAGGTTAACAATAGATGTACCCAGTCCCTGAGCCTCTTTGAAGCATTCCCTTGTAGTGGTCAGCCCCTTTTCCACCAAACACCAGGTCACCTGTCCGCAAGGGGACATGTACACACTAGTTTGTATGAGTTAACTGAGGGTTAGCATCTTGTTTAATACCACAACACTGAGATACGTTTATAGTGAAAACAACCAGAAGTTTATTATCAAAGATTTGAGCGAAAATGAGTAACGATAATGGAAACAAGTTACATATAAAACAAAATTATAACATGTTTTCTGGAGACTAGACTTAACTTAGCAGGCTAACCTCCAGTCTAAATATATTTATCTCACCCCAAATATCCTCTGCAGCATTTCAGCCAAGGCTGATTAAGATCGTGTTTCATGAATGTAAACGTATTGCCCATTTACTTCCTAGGTGCAGGATAAAGGGGTGTCTTTTGCCTTCTCATTACATCTCCCTGTAGCTTATTCTTCCGTGTGCTGTCTTCCTGTAGATTTCATGTCTCCCTATTGATTTAGTATGTAAATGACTCTCCATTGTGTTAACTTACAAGGCTTAATTTACATGCCAAAGAGACAAGTGTCTAAACATTATTATTATTTGACAGAAAATGTATATGTCAACTCTGACTTTGTATAGACTTTATAACATATTTTCAGTAAACATACGTAGTTCCTTACATAGTACCTGTACATTCATTTCACAACAATACTGAATAACGACCAGCATTTTAATTTAGATATATGAAAATCTTTGAACCAGAATGTACATGTCAGGTTATTATTGTAATTCCTTTTTTCTAGTTGGCATTGAAGGGTCTATGGGTTACAAAAACAACTAGGTGAAATATTCCTTTTTAATAGTTGTTCCTCAGCAAAACTATCACAAAATGGCACCCGAGGTACATTGGGTTAGTCAGGCTTTCCACCTCCTGAGAAAGTGGAGATCTGCTTCTTGCTAGGGAAGAGGGACAGGAGATGATAAAGGATCCTCCTGTCTTTGAGCTGTGCAGTTCTCCTTCTGGGAAGAGGGAAAGGAACTGCAGCTGAGTTTACTCTGCTCCAGTCTCTCAGTTTACAATTCTAAGTGTATGATTCTTTTGGGTTTTAAAGATGAAGAAATTCCCCTTTTAAGACAGTTGATTTGTCATCTGAATGACCTATCCAGATGTTTATTTCAGAGCCAACTGATGATTTTTTGAGCCACTTTCTATATCATGTAAAATTAGGGCCTGATTCAGCTTTTATTGCACTCAGTAGAAAGACTACCATTGACTTCAGTGGGAGTTGGATAAAATTTAATGCATGTGGATAACATTTTTGGAGAACCTTCATTTAAAGTTTATTGGTGCTTTTTGGCAAAGTTCTAATAATAGGGCTGTCTGATTTCATATTTTTGTGTGAAGCTGATTTGCACATGCAAGAAAAAATGTTGTATACAGACAGATAATACAGTTGCAGATGAAGGCAACTTAACATGAAAGAGTATGTAGTTTAAAATTCCTTTTGTGAACAAATTCCCTTGATGGCCCGGTCAAATATGCAACAAACCCCCCAAACGTCACTCAACGCTGTCTTCATACAGTTGTATATTAATTGCCCCAAACTAGATTTATATTTATAAAGCCAGCTGAGCTCAGAAAATAGTAATTGTGTCCCACTCCATAAAGAGAGAGGACCTTATCTAGAAAATTGACTTCTACAGCAGCTTTGTGAGCCAGCTACGGTCAGGGAGGCTGTAGCCTCAGGCTCTCATGCAGTGGTGAGGAGAACCACAGCTATATGTAAACTCTCTCCATTGATCAAGCTTTTATCGACCCGCTTCTGTTATGCTGTGTACAGTGAATCTGATTTGACTTGTATTTAAAAAAAAATCTGTATTTGATGTTCTTTGCCTTATGACCTCTGCCAATCTGAATGTCTTTTCTGAGAGTGTGTGCTTTGCCAGGCAGAGACTGTCTCTTCTTGAATGTCTGAAAAATGCTTAGCCTATTGTGAAGGATACCATAAACAAATAAATAATAACTAAAACCTATTTAGATCAGTGGATATTTCACTTCTCTCATGGCTGTAGAATGCCAAATGTAGGGATTCTTCCAGCAGACACCCTTTCCTCAAAGCTGGAGATTGACTCTGATTGCCTGTATTGCATTCAGATACTTGGAGCTCATTTAACCTGACTAGTAGTCTTTTCCTGTCTGCCCCTCCCCATCCTCAGGGTCCATATTCGTTTTAAAAAGGCCTCTGCCCAAAGTTAGCAGGTTAATACTGACTCAGTGCTTTATTTCAGAGGTGAGCTGGGGAAGGAAAAAATGAATCATGTGTCTTAAAGATTACTTTCTCCAAGAGGGATGACTGGGGAGAGAAGGTGTGCATTCATCAATTTGGTTGATCATGCGGGAAATGCCTGTCCATTTAAATCCTATTTTAGGGTTCATAGGAATCTGTAAGGGACTGGGTGGAAGACATTTGATCCTAAATATTGACAGTGGTGGGGTACAAAGGAACTCCTCTCCTTTGCACCATTCCTCTATTGAGCTGCTTGAGTACTTTTTGGCAGAGGAAACTTGCTAATGAATAGGCTGCCCTGTTGCAGAACCAACATTTGTCCCTTGTTGAGATTTGTGAAGACTCAAAGATCTTGTACTAATTCAAGTTCCAATTCCAAAGTAGCAGGCAAAGACTAGAAAATAATAAAAAATGTTAGTTCAATACATTAATTTCCCTGGTATCTGTTTTTCCTGAGTTAAGTTTTTTCTTAAATCCCATCAGCTCCTCTTATTTTCATTCCCTTCCTGCTTCAGGGGCTCATGTTGTAGTAACCTGTGTTCCTAGCAGAAGTGAACTCAACCTAGCTCCTGCAGGAGCCTGTGTACAGTGGTACTTGCATCATCCAGGGGGATCGCTGGTGAGTGACGCATGGCATTTTTCCTTCCCTCCTCCTGTGTGATCAGAGCACTGCCTCAGTAATGTTCTCAGCTTCTGTTTGCCTGGAATGAAGAAACCCAGCTGAAGTCCTGAACTCTGATCCCCTTTGTGGTAGTGCACTGTGCTGCCATTAGACCACCAAGCTATTCTTGTTTAGTACAATATTCTTTCTGAATGCTCATTGACATTTGTTTCCTGCTTTGGGTTGGAGAAGTAACCTAAGTTTTGTTTTTTACTGGGCATAGGTTGTTTTAAGAACTGCCCCAACATACATTCAAATGGTTTTTCCATTAGTCAGGAGCAGTTCCTGAAGTGCTTTGATCAAAGTTGACCCACACTTGTTTTGCATTGAGAACTAAACCCAGCTGTGAGTTGAGCTCTCAAAGCACCTCTGAACAGGAAGCATCTTTGGGTTTTCCATTCAAAACCTCAGTGCTAAAAAAACCATTTTCCCATGCCAGAGCAGGTGACTGCCTTCTCTTCCAGTCTGTGTGTGGGAAAGTAAGGCCATAGTTACTTTTGCATTGGTTCATGGACCGTAGGTTTGCCTTTTCCTGTGTAAATTAAGGCTTGTGATGCTTAAGGAAAGTACTCTTTCTAGATTCAGTATTAGCTGTGAAGAAAATGAACTATTACTAAGTGAAAATGGCAATTGCTCTTTTCTTTTACCTTGAATATACCATTCTTTTGTCTGTCTTGTATTGAGCTTTTGACTGACGCTTTTGATTAGCATTCCTTAAAGGATTGTGGAGTCATCTGTGCTGTTGCTCGCCAAAGAGCTATAACTTTATGAAGCTTATTCTGATTTATAATTTATCCCATTTGATGCTGCAGATTTTCTTACTGATTGTCACATGGTGCTCAGTCCTTGTGATTACATAATGTATTTATTTTTATGAAAATGCTTTGGTGCCAGGGGGAAGGCTGAGAGCACAGGAAATCATTCACATACAAGAAGAACTCCAGATCCAAAATAGCTTTAATTACAGGCTTGTTTCAAAGAGCCACCACCTGCCTCTTATATTGGCTTTTTTCATTAAAATTAAATTATGTTTTTATAAAAAAACAAACCTGTGACACAAATATATTAATTTCACACTAGAATAACAAAAACTACAAAACAACAGTAGCTGGACTAATACTTAAAGTAACACTTGCTGGCTGAGGGACATTCCTCTTGAGGCTGCTGAAACTATGTAGAGTACACTAAGTGATTCCATCTGATCTGCAGAGAACACTATGGGTTACATTTTCACTTTATAAATATGTCACTGGCAAAGCCAACTGGCTGCAGTAAGCTTTTTGAAATGGACATTTCTGGCTGAGCTTTTGGAAGACTGCTTTTTTTAAGTGAAACATAAAAAACCCATTCACTGGTTACACATTAAAAACAAATGGCCAAAGGAAATAAAATGAACTATAAAAAGTTGGAATATGAAGAATATCTAATTTTGTATGAACTTTCATTTTGTTTTACTTGTAGTAGTTTTCATAATTGGAGTTTGTCATAGACTATTGTAAATTTGAATTTTAATTAAACTTGAAGTGAATAATACAGACGATGCAAGGAAGACAAACAAAAAGTTTAGTTGTTGCTTTAGAACTTGAGTTTTGCCATTGACTTGTTGCTGGATCAAACCCTATATGGATTAAATATCTTTTACTGCTTCTCTAACAAATACAGTTTATCTGCTATTCTACATGCATTGAAGATCGCTGAAGACTCTAAGCACCTTGTTGTAAATATTATTTGGCTTTCAACGTTATATTACTGTACTAACAAGACATGTTTCAGCAATGGTATTTGTGTGAAGGGGTTCATTTGTGAACAGTGAGGATAAATATAATATCCCCCAATCACTGTTATACGTATCTGTTTATCTATTACAAGAATGTTCTGGAAATCTTATTTCCACTCTTAATGATTTATTATTTTTATGATTTAACAGATTATGGTAAACATACATTTTATATCTCATCATTTGTGTGAGATCAAAACTTATTGCTACTTCTGACTTGCCCTAACAATGGGAACGAACAACTGTGCAGACATCTATTTTTAATCTATTAAAGTAACTGAATCAGCGTCTTTTCAGAATTACTGCTGCCTGTAGTGTGTCTATGTGTCTTTTTAAAGTGTTGTCACAGAAACAGAAATAATTAAAAACAAAACTTGGGCTATTCATTAGTTAGTTAAAGGATATAGCCAAAAATCTCTTTAGCTGCTTGTGGAAAAAGCCCCCCATTATTCACAACCAAGAAATATTGCTCTTTCACAACTGTGACGACATAGTCAGAAATAGAAATGCCTTCGTTTAAAATGGTAGGAGAGTATGAAGTACAGAACATTAGAACATGTACTATAGAGAACACATCTACTGTAGTAAGGGGATGGATCATATTATCTAATGTCTTTTCTATCTCTTATTTCTGTGATCTTCAGGGCAACTTTTATAGTATTTTAAACAATAGAATTACAGTACATCAACAAACTGATTTCATTTGTATTGTAATCTAATAAACTTAAAAAATATATTTACCTAGCTCTGTGTGTGTGTGTGTATGTGTGTGTGTATAGATATATAATATACATTTTGTACCAGTGTCCCCCACCTTCCTGCATATTTTTTGTTGTTTTTAATACAGTTACCTGCTTTTTTAAACAAATCTTGTTTTATCATTCAAATACAAGAAAAGACAACAAAACTATTAATATGGTGTAAACACACATCTCTCTGGATTCTGATCACTTGAAACCAGGTTTAATTTTTGCAGTTACCATACCTCATTGGAATGTTTTGATATGTGGGTGTCTGATGCCTAAGGCATCTCTTTAAGAAATAGGCCAAATTCTGTCCTATGATACACTTGTGCAGCCCTGCTGATTTCAGTGAAGCTTCATGGGGATAACTGAGGGCAGCATTTAATGCAAAGTATAAATATTGAGCCAGAGTTAGCTGACAAGGGGAAGAGAAATAAGATGCTCTACATGCTATGTTTTTTCTCTTTTGTGCATACTGATTTTTAGAAAGTTTAAAACTGAGCAGTGTGGTTATGCCAACTGAGTTTGCAGTAACTTCTGTTTCTTTCCCCCTCCATATTGTGGAAGTTCTCAGGGACAGTGATGGTAAGAGGACTCCCAGGCAGCACAGTGATGTTGTCAAGGGGCAGCCAAGGGAAAAGGGAGAGAAGGCAAGCGGGTGAACCTCTGTGGAGACAGTCCTTGATTCCAGTGTACCCCTGAGATCCTTGAGCTTAGGGGCTGAAACCTATGCCTCATTTGTGGGAGGTTGGGGATGCAAATTCTTCTTTTTCTCCCCACAGACGGAAGAATAGAAAGGACATTCAGTGATTGAAACTCATGGAGTTTCTACTCCCCTACCAGGAATAAGCCAAGATAGGAGTATAGAGCCCTGAATTAACAAAAATAGTATTGTCCTATAGTGTTTCCTGAAAAATATTTTATAATAATCCAGTAGGATAGAGGAGAAATATTAAATAAGTGCTTGAAAAGTTTCTGCCCTCTCACTGTGGGAGAAAGTAAAAGAGAGCATAGTGAGTGCTTCTTATATGTGACGTGCTATCTGGCTTCTAGAGAGGTTTGGGAGAGATACTGTGTGAACATGCAGTCTGTTCTGCAACTTAGTTTACTTCGGTTTCTTTTATTATTGCAAATATATGTCAGTAGTTTTTTGGTTTTTCTAATTGGAAACATCTACCCAACAAACCCTTGGAATTAATTGTATTTCAGCCAAGCTGATTGTCCATTCTTTATTTAATTCTAAAATAAAGAATAAGTATTTTCTGTTCTTGGATGCCTATAGGATGTCTGCTGAGAAAAGTTCAAAAAGAAAGGAGAGTAAATAAATGTTCATACTGCAGTTGATGCCTATGCAGGCAGTTGTTGGAAGGTCCTGATCAAACTAAGAGTCACGAGCTGATTGTCTCCGAGATTTATGTGTCAGGGAGATTTATGTGTACAGTATACATACCTGTAGCTCCTACTTTTTTCATGGAAATGGCCACCACTGTGATGCTGGGGATCTTAGCATGATCTTAGCATTACATGCACCGTCATCTCAAAAATCTCACTTACATTAACACAACTGAATCCCTAATTGCAGCACATATAGGCTCTGTTTAAAAGTTCACACTATTCCTTTTCCCCCTGTAGGATGCAATTGGTGGGGAAGTCTTTTGTGGCTAGAGATCAATGCCCGAGGGCACGAGAGCTGGTGTAGAAACATCTGGCCTTCAGTAGAGTCTTCAACCCCAAACTTCTTCCATGAAAGGGCAAATCTTGTCCTTGGTAAAATTCTTAGGAAACTGCATGATGGGAGTGTCTGAGTTAGCATTGATACAAGTTTCTTTAGGGGTTATTATAGATATGGATCGAGGATGTAAAATGAACCTGGAATTTGATTGGTCGCCAAGGGAGAATGTTGAGGAGTTGTTCAATATACTTTTGTCTGCCCACTTTATATGGCTGGTGGAATAGTGAGTGCAGACTTATTTGTAATTTCTGGGTCTTTTAGGGAGAGCGCACATTGCAGTAATCTAGTCTTGAGATGACAAATGCTTGACAAAGTAGTCAGGTCAGCATCTAAAATGGAAAGGCTTGCTTTCCAACTAGCTAAATATGAAAAAAACACTGCTGCTCTCTAATAGTTCTTGAGTAGATTTTATCCAGTTGGACTTGGCAGTTGTGTACCACCGAGACAGTGTACAGATGCCTTTTATTGAAGGTGTTATAACAATTCGTGTGAGTTCCTCAAAGTTCTTCCCCTTGCCAATTGACATCATCTCAGTTTTACCTGAACTGTTTCCAAACCAAGGTTTCTTTTTTTTTTTTTTTTTTTTTTTTTTTAAAAAGCAGATTTTTGTTTCCTTTAGGCTAGGGCTGTCAAACGATTAAAAAAATTGTGAGATTAAAAAAAAAGTTGTGATTAATCAGTTTTAATTGCACTGTTAATAATGGAATACCAATTTAAATTTATTATAAATATTTTTGGATGTTTTCAAATATATTGTTTTTAATTACAACACAGAATACAAAGTGTACAGTGTTCACTTTATTTTTGATTACAAATATTTGCACTGTAAAAACATTAAAGAAATAGTATTTTTAGTTTACCTCATAGAAGTACTGTAGTGCAATCTTTTTATCGTGAAAGTGCAACTTACAAATGTAGAATTTATTTTTTTTACGTAACTGCACTCAAAAACAAAACAATGTAAAACTTTAGAGCCTACAAGTCCACTCAGTCCTCCTTCGTGTTCAGCCTATCCCTAAGGCCTGGTCCACACTGCGGGGTGTGTGTGGTGGTGGGGGGTTCGATCTAAGATACGCAACTTCAGCTACGAGAATAGCGTAGCTCAAGTCGACGTATCTTAGATCAAATTAAAATTACTTGGGGTCCACACGGTGCAGGCTCGCTCCCCCGTCGACTCCGCTTACTCCTCGTGCCGAGCTGGAGTTCCGGAGTCGACGGGGACCGCTTCTGGGATCGAGTTATCGCATCCACATGAGACACGATAAATCGATCCCCAGAAGATCGATCTCTACCCCCCGAATCAACGGGTAGTGTAGAAGTACCCTAAGACAAACAAGTTTGTTTCCATTTATGGGAGATGATGCTGCCTGCTTCTTATTTACAATGTCACCTGAAAGTGAGAACAGGCGTTCGCATGGCAATGTTGTAGCCGGCATAGCAAGATATTTGTGTGTCAGATATGCTAAACATACACATAATGAGAAGACAGTCCTGGCTTCAAAGAGCGTACAGTCTAAATTTTCACTAACGAAGAGGGGAATGGATTCGGTTCTCATATTTTGACAGATTTTCCCTAGTTGTTTGAGAATCTCTTCTCAAGAAACCTGTCCAAATTCTGAGACTATGGCAGAATAGAAGCCTAGCTTGTTGGCATTAATACTTTGATCTTCTCATCTCGTTCTTCATTTGTTGCAGGTCATTGGTAAACCATGGTGATCTATAAGAGATGGTGTATGTGTAAGGGGGCAACTAGGGACCAACGCATTCTTAGCTGTGGACAGGAGATGGCTTAATAGCCTACCAGTACATCAATATCATGGTCTACTGGTTAGCCATTTGTTTCAGAGCATTCCAGAATTCCCTATTTGTCTCCAGAGATGTACCACTGCAGTTTGCCCATCTCCAAGACTAGGTAAAACAGGACCAGGATAGAGGCATATTGCGACTTACCTGTATAACAAGGATGTTGTAAATCTTAATTAAAGTTTGTAGAACATTTTGAGGTCCATGGATGGAAGGTGCTACCCTAGTGCAAAGTACTTTATTTACCATGATGATGGATTGGTTTATTAAACCGACAAAAGCTAGAACAAAGAACATTGTCTGCCATACTGTCTTTATCTTACATTGTGCCATTTTCTCTTTTTTTCTTTGAAGCAGCATTAGTTAAGAATAGTGTCAGTGTTAAAATGAAAAAAATAATAATTGAAAACTAAGTGAGACCCTTAATATTAAACAGGTTTTAATTGAATTCAAGTGCCTTGGTTATGATTTTTTGTTCAAATATTGCATAAGTTACTTTATTAATATATAATTTCCAATCTAATTTTCAAATCATATGTTGATGAAATCATCTGCTCTGATCTTGGCTAATGCTTCAGAGCTTCTTGACCTTTAAACAATGAACCAAATGCTTCTCAATTATGATCACTGATCAGTTTGGTTGACTTAACCCTTTGAATACCACATACCTCAGAATATGAGTGACAAATTATTATGAATAAATCATAAAATGAAGTGTTTGATCTTTTGAGCTATATAAATAACATTTTAAGAGGTTAAGTAACTGGAAAGGCTTTTTAATAAAGCCACTTCATACACAATTTCAAAAGAAACTTGTTGGCTGTCCACATACGGTACGTGTGTGTATACATGCATATATAATATGTGTATAATATAAAATATGTTTCTAATTTTATAAACAATAAAATCTAGATTTGAACAGAAGCCATAGACCCTGCTTTATAATTTAAAAAACATGTGTTTCAGTGTAAGAAAACCTGAGGAAATTCATAACTCTCAAACAATTGTACCTTTTGGAAAATGCTATCAGGATTTTACATGTTAAACACACAATTCTGTTAAAATTATTGAATTTAGTAATAGGAAGCATTTGTTCATTGACTTCAAACTGTTAATTTGAAGTTGTAAAGTTGTAAAGAAGCAGTTGTAAAGAAAGGCATTAGTTTGGCTTACTTCAGTAGCTGGCAGAATGTTAGTCTGAGAGCTTTTGAACATTGCTCTAATGATTTCCATGTTACAGATGCTTTTGTACAAAATATAGGTGATCTGTACAGATTCTAGCATGATTTAACTTGAGAAGATTGGTTTTCATTGTTAGCTTAGCTAAATTTCCTTTAGGAGCCATCATAGACCTCTTGATTAATGGACTATTTTGCTCTGTTTCATGTTTAATAAGGGAAATGGGATTTTTCTAAAGTTGAAGAAAATTATTCTCTATATGTTGATTTATGATTTTGTTAAACCAGAGTGCTATTTCTACCTTATTAAAACAGTATAAGACAAATATGTTTTGTATCAGCAGTTAGTAAATCATCCCCCCCAAAATATGTTGTGTTAAATATAAGACTGATCTTAGGTTTATGGTTTTAAGAAAAGAGACAACGAAGAGTCCGTTGGCACCTTAAAGACTTTAAGATACCACCGGACTCCTGTTGTTTTTGTGGATACAGACAACAGAGGGCTACCCCTCTGATAAAAAAAGAGAGAACTTCTGCTTGAATGAAATATATATATTTTTTAATTTAGAAATCTCTATTTAGGGTAAATAGGCCATTGCAGTTGTTCAGATTTGGTTGAAATCCTATCATGATCTCCCCCCAAAATTACATTAATTAAAAAAAAGTTGTGCCCATCTATCTAGTAGCATCAGTGTGCTTCCCTATGAATTACTGAAATTTGATTCCCTTGTTTCCTAGGAGGTTGAGAAGCACTGAACTCGACCTCTGGGAAAAGAACAGGACCGTATTTCATTCCTGAATGTCCTCCCCATCAAATGTATGCAGCAGTGTTAATGGGAATTGAATGAATTATGTACAGATCTTCTTGGTGGGAAGGATGAAGGGACCAGTAATATAGAATGGGTAATCACAAAAGGGTGGAAAAGGGATACAGTATAGCTATTTACCTTCTGCTCCCCTTACCCGCCTCTGACCACTTGCCCTCAGATTCAGAGTTTTTACCCTAGTGATCCAAATCTTGGGGGAGAGAATACTGATTCTCTGTTTTAGTCAAGAGGTCAAAGATTAAGTAATACTGTATTAGTAATTTAGGTGAATTATTAACCCATTAACTACTTAGCATGCTCTGCTTCTTTTTAAATAACAGTTGATATGCCTCTAATAATTTCTCTGAAGAATCAGAATACAAGGAGATAATTTTTCCATATGCATTTTACCTCCAGTGTTGCCATATATTGAGCAGTTGCCTCTGTGACCTTATATAACAATACTTGTCTAAATGGGAAAAATACATGATTTTTTTTTTGCCTATATCTGAGGCCCTATATTGGAGGAGTAGGGTTTGAAGGGAGGACATCTAGGAGGAAGTAATTTTTCTCTTTAAATCAATATCCTGTTTTAATCCTGCATGCAGGGCCGGCTCTAGGATTTTTGCCGCCCCAAGCAAAAAAATGTTTGGCTGCCCCCCGGTTCCCCCGCCCCCCCCGGCCCCATCTCAACTCCGCCCCTACCCAACCCCTTCCCCAAATCCCCAGCCCTGCTGCCTCCCCCGCACGTGCTGCATTTCCCCCACCCCAGCTCACCTCCGCTCTGCTGCTGCCACTCGGCTTCCCCCCTCCCTCCCAGGCTTTCAAGAGTGATAGCAGGAAAGATTTACCAAAGTGGAGGAAGCAAGAAGTGCAAGGTTCCTAGCATGTTTTTTTAGGGGGCAAGGTTGTAAACCGGGGAGAAATGTTACAAGGCCTTCCAAAGAAAGGTGATGTGAAACTCACTTGGCGTTACCAGAGTGAAGGGAGCAAGAAGTGCAAGGTTCCATGGATAAACAGCTGCCAGAAGAAAGGGGATGTGAGACTCACTGGGACCTGACACAGTCCTAACCCCTATTTCCAATCCAGTATATTTACCTAATGCCACATTGTAAAGAGCCTTAGAAGATTGTCCCTATCCCACAATCACTTTTCTCCCCCCAAATCCTTTTAACTCTTGATTAGGACCTTTTTACTTCCGTGCACTCCCCCTCCCCAGTTTTGTCTCATATAACGGCTAGGTTTCCATTAAAAAATGGTACCATGAAGCCCGGGATCCTGCCCCCAGCAGTGATTGCATGTAACTGCTCCGGGGAACCCACTCGAACAAGCCCCACCAAGCCAGCCCTTAGGGGACTTTAGCCTGGGACATGTTCAGACCTGGAGCTGGTAGTGGGAGCGGCGGGTCTGTGCACCGTACACAGCTGCCTGGTCCTGGTGAGCGAACGGAGGGCGCACAGCACAGGCCAGGCGGCCCCAGCACAAGCTCCCCTGTCCGCCACCTGCTGCCACGCCCCATCCCTGCCGGGCTGCACAGGGAGAGCGGGCCTCAGTCTCCAGCCGGGCTCTCCATGGAACCGCCCAGGACCCCCGCCAGCCCAGCGGGGCCAGGTTACCTTCTGGCTGAGCGGAGGGAGGAGCTGGTAGGAGCCGCTGCTTCTCCCGCGCAGGGTGGCCAGCATGATCCGAGCGCGTCCCGCAGCCCCGTGGGGCGGGGCGCCTGCAGTCAGAGGTGCTGCAGCCGCTCAGGGTGTCCCTGGGAGGGAGGGGGAGAAGACGAGTGTTACCCTCCCTCCCAGGCTTTAAGCCAAGCGGCGGCGACGCGGAAAGCCTGGGAGGGAGGGGGACGCTCGGCTCCCCCCTCCGCCCCCAGGGACACCCAGAGCGGCTGCAGAGCCCCTGACTGCAGGCGCCCCGCGGGGCTGCGGGACGCACTCGGATCACGCTGGCTGCCCTGCGCGGGACAGGCAGTGGCTCCTACCAGCTCCTCCCTCCGCTCAGGAGGGTCCTGGGCGGTTCCATGGAGAGCCCGGCTGGAGACTGAGGCCCGCTCTCCCTGTGCAGCCCAGCAAGGATGGGGCGTGGCGGCAGACGGCGGACAGGGGAGCTTGTGCTGGGGCCACCTGGCCTGTGCTGTGCGCCCTCCGTTCGCTCACCAGGCAGCTGTATACGGGAGGCCAGCATGATCCGACCGCGTCCCGCAGCCCCGCGGGACGCCTGCAGTCAGGAGCACTGCAGCTGCTCTGGGTGTCCCTGGGTGCGGAGGGGGAGGCCTGGGAGGGAGGGGGGGAAGCCGAGCGTCCCCCTCCCTCTCAGGCTTCCCGCGTGCAAAACAACTGTTTTGCGCGCCGCCACCGCTCGGCTTCTCCCCCTACCTCCCAGGCTTTAAGCCCAGCGGTGGCATGTGAAACAGCTGTTTCGCGCACGGGAAGCCTGGGAGGGAGGGGGACAAGCCGTGGCGCAGAGCGGAGGTGAGCTGGGGCGGCCAGGGCACATTTCTAGGGGTGGCATAGCCAGCGTCAGAATGCCGCCCCTAGAAATGTGCCGCCCTAACCACCAGCTTGTTTCGCTGGTGCCTAGAGCCGGCCCTGCCTGCATGCATAGGTTATAATCCCGCAGACACTTGCAGATGTGAGTAACTTTGCATGTGAGTAGTCTTGTTGAAATAAATGACACTATTTACGTACATGTTTGCAGGATAGGGACTTGATCCAATACCATCTTCCATTGGCTTTAATATTTTCATTGATTTCAGTGAGTGTTTTGTTTGGGCCCTTTTGTTATGGATTTCTTTGTATGAGTGGGTGCTAAAAATTATGTGCATGTTTGAATTAATGTTATCTTTTATGTAATGCTAAATCCACAACCTGATTCTCAGTTAACTTTAAAGGTATTGTTCTGAATTTATATCCATGTAATTGAAATCGGCATGTGACCAATAGGATCTTGCTGCTATTGTAGTTGAATTCTTGATTTCAGTATTGACAAGTATTTTTAACTCCTCACTACAGACTTAATATTTTTTAATCCTCCTTTAAAAAAATAAAATAAAGGTAGGCTAAAAGCAATGGGAGAATGTCATCACCATAATATTAACATTATATTCATAATGATTTCTATTTTAGACCATTTAAAATACCTGGAATGATATGTAGATTTGAAAATTTTACTTTATTTTAATAATTGTGGTCCATCAGTTAAATTAGAATATTAACTTAATCAAATCAGAAATCTCATTTTTTTGCTATCTTTTGGTTTCTTTTAATGTACTGTTATTTACCTAAGAAAGGAAACAGTTAACTAGTTTTAGCAAATAATGTTTTTACAATTTTTGGAAGGTTTAGTTCTCTTTGTTCTAGAGGATTATTTATACATTTAAAAATAATTTGTTTAAGTAATAGGTTTGTGAGCCAAACTGGCAAAATCCATGAAATGCCGCGTACAGATGTCCTTCAAGTCACATTACTTGTGGGTTAAATTACCTATGGAAAGAACAGGTGGGAATAGGATGAGCAATGGTTCTGGGAGTTGTCCGGGATTTCCTTCCCCCAGTCCCTGGCATGAGTTTGGGGTGGGGTATAGGGCACCGGAGCAGGGGGTAACTTCTTCCAGGCATTATCTGAAAATGGATGGGGATTCTCCACTTCATGAGGTACCAGGTGCCAAATAGCTTTCCAGGGTGATCAGAGCAGCACTCCTTGAGATAGAGCCAGGTGGGAACCACCCCTTCTCCATTTGTTGAATGATTTTCACAGTTTGTATCCCTGTGAAGACATTGGATCTGGCTTTTTTTCTATTTGCATTATGGATATTTTCTTCTTTCTGCCGATTCATTGTTTGCTCTTCCTTCCTTCACTATCTCTTTGCTACCAGCATTGCTCTCATTGCCACTTTTTCTTTCCCTATCGAGTTTCTTTTCTTTATTACCTGGTCTCTTACTCCTGTTAACTCATTCTCTTGTGCCTTCCTCTGCCCCTATCATATTTTTATATATATATATATATATATATATATATATAAAACATAAAATAAAGTAGAACTAACATGAAGTGCGTCAACCATCACCCCATCATTTTACTTGTATATTGTTTCCCTTACTTTTATGCGTTGTCTATCTAGTCTATTTCGAGTGTAAGCTCTTCAGGACAGGGTCTGTATCTTCTTTTAACTTTATACAGAGCTCGACACAATGGATCTGTAATTGGACCTTTGGACACTAGCCTCATATAAATAATGGTAATGGAGTGTCAGCCTCAACTCTGAACATTTTGAGTGGAATCCTGGCTCCACTGAAGTCAATGAGAATTTTACAAGTTGACTTCAATGGGGCCAATATTTCACCTCCTCTGTGTTTTGTGGGGGTGGTAACAGCTGTTTTGTTTTGTTTATATCTAACTGTAGTGTAACTTCATTGTTAATTTCTGTAAATAACCTGGGCCTGATTTTCAGTTACTCTAAGGTCACTGACAGTGTAAAGGAGCCTTAAAGTGGGAGTAAATTACATTTATGCCTACTTTAAAGCTCCTTTATGCTGCCAATATGGTAAATTAGTATTCATTTACATTTAGTGTAAATGAGAATTCAGGCCTGTATATTTTCATAAAAATCTAATATGTGATTAATGGTGCTTTGTTTGCTTTTCATTTAGGTCGAGATTTGATATGCATACAGTCCATGGATGGCATGCTTATGTTGTTTGAACAGGAAAGCTATGCTTTTGGCAGATTTCTACCTGGCTTTCTTCTGCCTGGTCCGTTAACTTACAGCTCTCGAACAGATTCCTTCATTACAGTCTCTTCCTGTCAACAAGTTGAGAGCTACAAGTATGTATAAATGTTAAATAAGTAACTGTAGTTTCTTTTAGGGCTGCCGTCATATAACATGTGAATATACTGAAGATAAAAAGTCATATTTTTGTGAAAATATAAATAACTATAATATTGTATTTGCTTTTACTCATGTTGTACCACATATCTACTTTTTAAAAGAGGAAAGAACAGAAGCCTTTCTTGGTGCTGTCACCTGAAGCTCAGACTTGAATTGTTGTTGTCCGGGTATGCCCGAAGGACAGCAGACCCTGGATATGGTTTAATTAGGCTACAACGTTATTCCTAAGTGTCTGGGAGTACCCACCAGATAAAATTGTACAGTGCAGGTAATTCCATAATTTTTTACATATATCTGGGGGGGCTGCTGGCAGCCGTCCCCCTTACCCATCCTGCTCCCCAGCTAAGACATTGCTGGGACCTCGCTACCTTCCTTCCCTCCCCCCTTGAATGAGAGTCAAGGGGTATATAAAGGAGGTGGAGTTGACTCCCTGCCATACCAGTCATAGTAGCCCCAATTTCCCCCTCCGTTTCCACTCCTTAAAAGAATATCTCCTTAAAATGGATTGGGAAAGGGTTTAATCTGATCACTATCAATTCCCTGCAGAGTACCTGCACTGGACATCTGCCCCAAGCTTACATAATGAGTTGCAGCATCATAGCCTAACTCCCCTTTTGTTCTTTGCTCCCTGAAGCCTCCAACCCACTTTGGGGAAAGGTTAAAAAACCCACCTCGTGTTGGCCAATCTGGCAGTGAGGGAAAAATTCCTTCCCAGCCCCCTGAGAAAGGTGTGACTAATGTAATGCCCACGGCGAATAATGATGAAAATCTGGTATTTTAGATACTTCCATGGATGAGAGGGTGGAGGCTGCTTAACCTGACCAGGTGAAAAGAGGGCTATCACTGCCCAGATGTGGGCATAAATATTCCCCCTCTCTTCTGGTCACCTGCGGGGGGGATGGGTCCGTGCTGACCTGGAATGGGGCCACCTCCGTGTTGGAGGTAACTCACTGGCTCTCTAGCTGCCTTTAAAGGGGCAACTCACCTTCTCTGCCAAACCCGACAAAGGTCTCCACCGCTTAATGTGTGGTGAGGTCATTCAGCTTTGGGCATTCATGCATTAATCTGGTGAGGTCTGAATATGTCCTAGATTGGAATAATGTACATTTTGTCAGAATGTAGTGAGCTTTTAAAGTATGGAGAGTGACTGATGGGGAATGGCATCATCTTTGGAGTGAGGTGGTCTCTCAGTGAGAACTGAAGCGGTAGTAGAAGGGAGGTGAAATTGATGGGTGAAGAAAGAAAATGAGAGATTGATGCGGGAAAGAGGGAAAATATGTTGCTGTTTCATTGGGTATCCTTGATATGCGTGATGCTGTACAAAATACAGAGGAATGCACAGCCCCTGCCTCAGGGAATTAACAGTTAAACAGAATGGTTTAAAGATGTAACACACCAGATTACCAGAGGAATGTTGGATCTCAGTGCAGTATGATGGCTTTTTGTAGTGTTGGGTCGGGTGCAGAGGATGATAGCTGATTGTATTAGGATCACTGATTTTATTATAGGCTGTGTTAAGGAGACAGTTGAGTGAAAAGAGGGTCACTCATTGGTGGAGGGAAGAAGGGAGCTACAAGCTCAAGGGCTGTTATGTACAGACGGCTTAAAGAGAAGAGACTGTTTACAAAGGTAAAGGTTAAGGAGGAGGTTTGTACAACAAAGGGAATGAGGAAGAAACAAGAGCAAAGATTTTGTGTATAACCTTAAATGTGAGAATCAGAAGAGATGTAATAATTTCACAGCCCTAGCTGATGTTAGTATTTTGAATTCAAGTTTCCAAGCGACATATCACTGGGCTAAATAAAAGGGGTTTCTTATGAATATGTTGGCCTCATGGTTCTATTTAAGAATGAAGTAGGCATCTATGAATCTCTATAGAAAGCAACAAGAAACTATTGTGTGAATCTCAAGGGTCCTTGTACTTCAGCTCTCGGTATTTAGTTTTGAGTGGTAACAATTTAGCACCGCTTCATTTTTCCCCCATAAGTGACAGCATACCTTTGTGAATCATTATTTTAGACAGCTACCAAATAATCTATTATTCAAAAGCCCTTCAAAATTTGAAAGCGATCAGAGCCAGGCAGAAGTCAATTTAAGCAGTATATCATTGAGCCACACTGCTTGTGCAAGCTCACAATAAAGGTCTGCTCAGTGGAGATGACTGATTAGCAACACAGCTACTGGTAATAAATTTAAAAATATATATGTTTTGAAAGATTGAGGAAAAGAGTTATATAAATGGTTCAAGTCTGCCAAAAAGTTAAGCAATGCTGTGAAGCTGTGCCATTCAAGTTTCCAAACATGCTGCTGCTAAGTAAACATGTTAGTACTGTAGCATTACCCCTAATTAACAATACAGACCTGTGGTTGCCAAGTGCCAGCCTCCACCCTGACTGCTGTACAAATGAACACACTGTACACAGATCTTTGTGTTAAAATCCTCTATCCTCTACTTTAGCCTTTTAACAGGAGTTAATTCTTATCTGCTAAAATATTAACAGGTTGCCTGCATCCCAAGTCCTTGGGTTTAACTATGCAGTTGTTGTAGGTGCCAATTTGCCTACGTCTTGTTGCCATACCAACAAGTTTCCCTCTTGACTTTTCCCTATGGAGGGAATCATACATGCTGCTGCTTTAATGATATTCTGGTAGGACCCATAAACCTCACTCAGGATAGAAGATCCGTTCTGTATAAACACAGATGAAGACAGAGTCCCTTCTCAAGGAAGCTCACAAACAAAGTGATGTAAGATCCAACAGCAGGTTGGGCATATGGATATAACATACAGATAAATGTGTGTGGTCATGATTGGTGCAGTATGATTAACTTCATTTTGCTCCTGTTTGCATATTAGTGGGAGTGCCTCTAGCTAGTGCCCTATATTGAGGCCTGTCCCTACCAAAGATGATGTGGGCATATTCCTAGACTCCTGTTTCTGAGACCAAGCTTGGATTTGGAATACTGGGCTAAGAGAACTACCCTTTGGGAAAGACAAAAGAACAAAATTAGATCTTTATACAAAGCTGACCAATCCTGCTTAATAAGTTTAACACTCTATCTACCTGCCATGTGCTGATGGTGTGAATGGTAGCATTCAGAGTGCCTTCTGCCTGCAGGCTATATATCAGTATGCTCAAGGCACTCATGACTACAACAGTTCTAAATGAAATTGTGCCATATTTTGCAGGCTTAATCCCCCATAGGTGACAATATCCTTTTTATTACCATCATAAAGTGCTAGAGAATCACTGGTCTCCCAGCCTTTCACATGAACAGATAGGCAACAAACCAGGTATTCTCCAGTGCCAGTGTTTTGATAGACCACACTGTTTGCATATACGCATGTACCCCTGTCCTCTGGTCAGTTTTTGATAAGGGGAGGTAAAGTATGCTCCTTTTTGCCCCAAACTCCTCTGAGATCATCAATTGATATGGTAATAGCTATGTAGCAGCATCCTAATAAATGCCTAGTCAAGCTCAGGAGAAACACAGCTCTGTAACATCAAAAATAAGTTACCATGAAGGGATCCTTAAATGATAGATGCTCCCATCCATTTAACAAATATTGCTAAGGCCTTGAGATAACATCTGCAGAGAAGGTATGCAAATAGACCAGTGCAGATCCTCTGTGAGTTTTGCTCAACTCCCATCTTTCCATCATTTTACACCCCAGAACTCCCTTTTATGGTTTGGGGATTGCAGCCAGTGTTAAATAAATAATATTTTATATTGCAGTAGTACTCAGAGGCTTACCTCAATGACAGTCCCTACCTTCAAAGCATTTACAGTCTAAGCCCATACATAACAGGCAGATGAGACAAACAGGGCTGAGGAGATGAGATAATAATAGGATGCATGCAGTTTTTAGTCAGGAGCACTAATCTCAGCAGAATGCCATAGCTAACAGGCTGAAATTATGGAAGAGCAAAGCCCTTTCTCAACCAAGGACAGCATAACATACATTTCTCTTCTACTGTAGGCCCAGGCTACTAGCTGGTAAACTATGGTTATATCTGAAAGATAAAATACTTGAACTATTTTTCAAGTCTGTGGAACAACCAGTCTCTGTCTTTAAAGCTTCAGCCAGTGGCAGTATGTCTCTGGTTCTAGATTACTGGCTTCCACTGGCAACCATGTAGGAAATGATGTAATTTTTCTGGATACTTGACAATAAACAGCCTGTGGCTAGCTGACTTTTTGAATCAGTGCTTGGTGCAATTAGACCCAAAAACTGTTTTCCTCAGATGTGTCTGACTATTAGAAGATCCAGTTAGAGAGCCCTCTGTCTTTATAGTGATGCTTCATTGTAACTAGGAAGAAATGCATACCATGCCATCAGATCTCTATTTTCTCGGTCACGTGTTGAAAGTGTGAATATTGACCAAGCATGCTTTAGGGTGCTGTAGTCAGCTGGAAAGCAAAATGTATGTTCCCAAATAATCAAAATTCAAGGGCTCAATCAGTGATTGGAGTTTACTTTGGGTATTTTTTTTTTTCAGATTCAGTGTGTTGATGTTTTCTTATCTTATCATTGGAGATCCTGGGCTTCTTGACTTTTGAATATAGTTTAATACTGAGAAGTGTTAAAATTGGTGCTGGACTGCTGGCCTTTCCCTTTCAGAGAGGGATGTATAATTTGGCAATTGAGTGCTAACAGATGTGATGCTGGCAGCCCGAGTACCAGCTGTGGCCAAGGGCTAGACATCAGCTGAGAACTGACAAACTCACAGCTGGAAGCCAGGCCAATTCACTTGTGTATAGATCAAAGTGATCATTAAATGCATAAGAATGTATTTGCAATGTAGTTGTCAGTCCCAGGATATTAGAGAGACAAAGTGGGTGAGTTCTGTGTGGCTCGAAATCTTGTCTCTCTCACCAACAGACGTTGGGTCCAATAAAAGATATTGCTGCAGATTTTGACTTGCCATGTGCTATACCATAATGCTGCACTGGCCACCAAGGGTGCCAGGAACATAAGGTAAAAAATCCTCTGTGATGAAACCTGCTTGCTCTTTCTTTGGGGAATGTAATCTCCCTAGTTTTGTGTGGGACTGACCTTTAATTAAAACCACCTGCTACACTTGATAAGTCCCCCTGTCTTTTGCAGTGCAGAAGCAGGGGCCGTCAGAAGCACTGGTTGCATTGAAGGGAGTTGTGTTCTTTATAAGCCCTTGTTACCTGACTGAGGCAAGTCTCTCAAGTTCCCCCCTAAAGGCAGCTAAAGCCTCATCTACTTGACCACTGTGATTTCTTCCCCCAGAATTGCAGCACCTGCATTGGCTGCTATGACTCCTGCTGTTGTTTGGTATACTGAAACACTCCGCTAGGGGGCTGGGAGTACTGGTACTAGTAAATTTATGGAAGTGCTCTTGCCTTGCATCTCTTTCACTCTCCACCCCTGTGAAGGGATAAGGAAATGGATCTGGAGAGCCACATCACAGTATTCGCCCCCATCAGCCTGGTGATCTGCTCCCTGTTTTTGTGGGCCAGTCTGACTGCAGTTGTCACTGCTGATCTGTCACCATGTCCTACATTCTTTTGCTGCTGGTTACTGAGAGTAGTCAAGAACTGCTTCTAGAGCAGCTGAGTGACCTGTTGCCATTGCTCAGATGTCAGATGTGTGTGCTGCCGGGGTTGACCTGGTGGCTGGGTGGGGACTTTGAGAAATTTCCGACCCTTTCCCAGGGGTTGACCAGGTGTCTGCTAGAGTCTTCGGGGTCCCACCTCAGCAACAACAACCTGGAAGGCATAAGAAAGTTCCTGCCCAGAGTAGAGGAAGCAAGTTTCCTGACCAGAGGTCCAATGTTTCTTCTGCTACTGAAGTATCTGTCCTGCCCATCTCCTGTCTGCCTCGTGGGCTTCCCCTGGGAATACTGAATATTTTAGCAAGTTGGAACGGAAATATTCCCAGCCATCCCAATGATTTTTAATTCCCTTTCCTCCTACCCTATGCAGTGCTGGTCAATCATAGCAACCTGCAGATTATGAATCTGCTAGTTTTGTGTCAGTCTCTACCTACATGTCATTAGTTCATGTCACATATAAAGCAAAATGTGCTTCCTGCAAAGGAATTTGGGCCTGAGTACATCAGTGA
Organism: Chelydra serpentina; assembly: GCA_037349315.1. NCBI lineage: Eukaryota > Metazoa > Chordata > Testudines > Chelydridae > Chelydra > Chelydra serpentina. The sequence continues at coordinate 4,255,541 of JBAIAC010000032.1, forward strand.
TATAGTTTAAGGGTACTGTGATTAGTTTAGCAGTTTTCTTTTGGCAAGAATTAATCTGCATGAAGCATACAGATTCCTATGAAACACCTACCCAACATTCCAGTCTGACAAGTTCATCTGCTTTCAAGACCAAAAATGCACATTTTCCTTCATCGTAAGGGCTTATAGCCAAAGTGCATCATCTTTGTGAGGGGGAGGAGAAATGAAGATTTTAGAGATAATCATAACCTAAAGGATTTAGAGGAATATAGCCATTTTTTTCTGTTTTGCATTTAATGCTCAAGAGTACAATTTATCTAATGGTAACACAATCAGGTTTGTGCTTTACTGCCATAATAAATATTTACTGCTCTTGCACCAGAATTTCTATTATCTCTCAAACAACATACTCAGTTAATGGAGCCTTTATGCTTTCTACTAGTGGGAATATTTTGTGTTGACTCCTGAATAGTAAAAAGGCTGTAAAGTTTGTATAGTTGCATTGACCGGGGGAAGTTATAGTGGTATAAGCATAAATATGTGAAATAAGTAGAAAATTGGCATCAGTCAGTTCTTTCCAAGATGGATAATTGATAGCAGTAGAATTTACTGTTTGTGAATTTTCCAGATGAGACTTTTTAAAAACTTGGATCTTGGTTTCTTTGGCTAAACTTTCCCTCTGTCTGCCTGGCTGTCACCATTCACTTCAGTGGTGGCTTTTATCACAGTTTCAGGATTAACCGTGCCTTTGATCCCTCCCTCCTACCCCTTGTCTTCCTTGAGGGCACCCTCTTATGGCTTTAGGCTTCCTACCCATCACCTCTCTTGGGGTGGAGACCCATGTGTTCTCCCTTCAGATTGGGGCTTGCTTGCAGTCCCTCTGCATCTCATTTATGATTTTTCCAGCAGGTCTAACTGGGGTCCAGGACATGTGGTTGTTAATGCTTTCTCCTGGGCTACAACAGTGTACACTGGTTACCAAACAAACGGCATTTGTTCTTAGAGCATAAGCATTACAGAGAAAACATAAAAACTATAAAAGTTCCTATATACATGCAAAAAGCTTACCAGAGGTTATCCATCAGTCTTATGGGATCCTGGTAGGTCAAAGTCTTTCCAACCCTTCTGCAAGGGTTGGGGCCCTTGGACAGAATGCCTTATCCATTTGCTGCAGAAAGAACGCTCTGAGTCCATTAAACACAACCTTTTTATGCCAAAAACCCTTTCTTTGTCTATTGGTCTCTGGGAAATCCAGTTTGAACCAAACCTTCATAGGGGATGGTACCTCTCTGAAGGTGTGTATGCAAACCTTCATAGGGGGTGGTACCTCTCTGAAGGTGTTTACAGTGTGAGCAATTCATCTTAATCATCATCCATCATTTTAGTTTCTGTCCTGTGGAGTAGAACAGAAGCTTACATACTATCCCTGGCCTGCAATGATACATAAACTTAATACAATATGTTCCCCCAAAGATACTGCATGTGGTTGCAATACCTGTCACAGGTTTTTTTTAATAGTGCGGTATAGTTTGTGAAGTACTTTGAGATCCTTCAGGATTTTGATTCATGTAATGTGCCACAATACTTTGAGAAAAAGACATAATGTAATATAATTATTGAAGCATTATGGTACATTGAAAAGTAGGATTTACTAATATTCTATATAAGCTAAGGGGAGGATACTGGAAGGGAGTTACATATAAGTTATATCTCAAAGCTGAATGCACAGTTGAGCCCTCAAAGGTGAGGGAGAAATAAGACCTAGATGTAGCAAAGCACAAGACATTTTGTTTTTAATGTTTTATTTTAAAGAAATGATATGTCTTTCTGATTTTGGCAAACTCAACATGCCACCCTCTGGAGTGGTATTTTCTAACAATTGGCAACATGGAACAATTTGTCCTGTTCTGAATTTCTCTGCTGTCCTGAGATTTGTACAGTACAGTACCTTCACCTCAGCAAGCAAGGGCTATCAAATTTGTTCTTATTTTCAAGCTCTGAAAGTAACATCTCTCTCCATATTTAAGTTATTTTACATGTGATGTGACATGAAAGAATGCTAAATAGCTTGATAGGTTTGTTTGGCCCTCTGTGGGTTCTGTGGTTTTAAGATTTTAGTGTCACAAGGAACTGCCATTCAGGCAGTCATTTCATAGATATCAGTGCACTTTTGTGATGTGTGAGACTGGTCTGAAAAATGTAGATCACCCCCGTGTTATATTGTAAATAATACTGTATTTGGTCCAGTGTTTCTGATTCAGTACTTTGGATAATAAAGTCAGGTTCCTAAGATCATGTCATTAAACACTTATGTGGTGAAGAGAGATTTTTTTCCTCCTACATCAGAAACTGCAAACTCTATTTTAAATGTTCTGTAGTTTGAAAACAGAGTGGTTTTGCTTTTGTGTGGAAGGCAAAGTTGGAAAGAGATATGATAATATTTGTTTTGTAGCTCCAACAGCAATTTATTTAGTTTTTTTTATTTAGGCCATAGAAAAATTGCTTTTGAACAATTGTGTTTCTCAACTCAAGTAGAAATTTTAAAATCTTTAGTAAAAATAAAGTTAAAACCACTAAAAAAAATCCTTTAGCAGCCATTGCCACAAATACAGAAATAAACCTGAAATGTTAGCATTGATCGTGTTAGTATTTAACTTTATCTTGGAATAAACTAAAATATATTTAATCTGATGTTAAGTTACTGAAATCATCAGGGAGAATTGGGACACTCGGAACTCTGTGTTGGCCTGAGCCTGATTTTAACAGGAGCTGAATCAGTATGTTCACAGTACTGGGCCCTAATTTATAGGTAAAGCTTTGCAAAAATTATTAAAATACATTGATTAGTTTTGTGAGGGAGTGTGATGTCTTAAAAGTGGCCAGTTAGAGTATTAAGAAAATTATTGACTTTTAGGATTGTGTGCTAAATGATAAAGGCATTTAGCATGCATGCCTAAAATCAGCTATGTGCTCAATACCCGTTACATTTACTCTTCGATACATTTGGCTCATAATATTGTGATAATACTTTACGCTTTTATATCATCTTTAATCTCAAAGTTCTTTAAAGTGTGCTGCATCTCTGAAAAGTGATTGTAAAAATGTAACAGTCTTACTCTTGCTGATCTATCCCATGTGTGTTAAGAGTAAGATATTAGTAACATTTTTTTACTGTTTTTTATTCCTGTTGGATCTGCAGAGCCAACTAAGAGAGAGTGTGTTTGATTCCATTCCTCGTGCAACAGGAACAGTGGGTTTACTAAATTACACCATTGCAAACCCAGAAAGGAAATGGAATTGTATAGGTGTCACTGAGGGCATAATCTGAGCATTGTGGGGGTTGCATAAGTGTAAAGAAGGGCAGATATAGGCCTGCATAATTTTTATTACTGTTGATAATGAATGAGTGAGAAAAAAGAAGCCAGCTTGACTCAGTTTGCTGGGCTGTCTGTTATAAAATGAAACCTATGCAACTCATCCAGTGCCATTTTTACAGAGACACATTTCTGAGTAGAACCATTTAATTCTCAAACATGTCTCTAAGGTAGGCAAGTGTAACTCTCTCTCATCTTTAGTTTAAGTTTTTTTTTAAATTAGAGATTATTTGAAATTAGGAAAGTTTATATTTTTTCTCACTGCTGTAAAGTCCTATTTCCAAAATGCTGTAATAAATTGTCTCTGGCCTCTCTCTCATTTATAGCATCCATCTCTAACATTTAATTTAAACAAACAAAATAAAATCTGAACTTTTTTGTGGAAATTTTTTTTCTGTAAATGTAACCCACATACCTTCTGGGTGTGGTGTTCTGTCCCATCTAGTGGCACAGAGACCACTTACAGAGAAAGATAAAATGAGTCTGCTCTACAGCCTTAGCTAACAGGCTATTGGCTTTTAGCTCATGCTGTAGAGGCTCATGCACTAAGCTCCAGAGGTCCCCGGTGTTGCATAAAGTTAAAAAATTGAAATCTTCCACTACTACTAGATAAGGATGTATCCTTAAGGTAAAAAACCTGAATCTGACAGCATGTTTTAAATACTACTTTAAAATCCATTAACTAGATACTATACTTCAGTGCATGTACTCTGTAAGAACGATGATACCAACAGATACATTGTACAGTAGGTTTTCTGACAACATTTTTGGATTCTGCTTTTGCCATAACCTTTATAGTGAATATTTTTAAAAAATTTAATGTAAAACTGATAAACTGCAAAGAGATACTATCTGTATTTTTTATAACAGGTACCAAGTGCTGGCATTTGCAACAGATGCTGATGAAAGACAGGAGACAGAGCAGCAAAAACTGAGTTCTGGAAAAAGGCTTGTTGTAAGACCTGTTTATTTTACATAAACTATACCTTGGAGTGAATAAATAAATATTAAAAAGAGAGAAGACTAGCTGACAGATTGAACATTGTGTTGTCACTAAGGGCCAGATCTAACTTCCATTTAAGACAATGGAAAGACTCGAGTAAATTTTATTGCGATTTGGATTGGGACCTAAATATTCATTAAGCTCTCTGTTTTAAGAAAGGAGAAATTAACATAACAGAAGGGGTTAATTCCATGTTCATTTCTATCAAGATGGAATGTGTTGAAATATGCGTAATGAAATTTTGCTTACATTTTAAATGTAAAATCTTTTTATGACTAGTTTGCTAGATTTCTAAAATGCACCCCGGTAAAGCTGGGGGCTCATGTATGTTGTTAAATAGAACACTATTTATATAGGAAAAAGACATTTCCCCAAATAGCCAGCTCGCCCATTCTCCCTCGCCCTTCCTCCCTCGCCCATCTCCCTCATCCTTGCAGTGAAAAACCTGGAAAATTAATCTCTCTTACATCGTGCCTTGGCCTGTGGGGAAAAGGAATTCCTGCCTCGATGGTACTACACTGACAACTGCTTGATCATTTAAGATATTCCAGAAAGTGCTAGCTTAAATAGTCCAGCTGACCTCATCTTCCATTATGGCACATGGGGAGAGAGGTGGTCTCTGGAAGAGTCAGAACTCAAACGTTTTTGTAGTATATAAATCAAAGTCAACACCTTTAATTACACATAGAAGCAAGTAGAGAACCAGCTCTTGGATAACAAGTCTCTATGTTCCCTTTGACTAATATTGCTAAGTAGGTGAGGACTGTATTCTGTAATATGTTTGGCATCAAAGAACAGTCTTCAAATGTAACCCCACTTAGAGTGCATTTCAGTGCACTTTACCATAAACAATACCAGCTGATAATGTGTACAAGTATCCATACAGGGGAAAATGCATAACTAATGCAATTGCTTCTGCCCGTGAAAAGAAAATGAAAGAATATTATGTCCAGATTGCTGAAGATGTCATCCAAGAATGCAGAGAAAAGTACAAGAAGATGATCTTTTTTGTCTGAGGCAATAAAAATAGGACAGAAAAAAATGAGAACTTCCCATGTTCACTCATCCCAAATTTCTGATGGATGGATGTCCAGAATCTAAATCATGCTGAGAAAGGAATAATTGCTAACACAATTCCAGACCTTGTCTACTGTCATGGGTGGCCTCAATTCAGCAGCTGGTGGCCAGCAATAGGTGTAGCTACACTGGGCAAGGACATGAGGGATTTGCACCCTTAAATTAAGAACAAATAGAGCTAGTTGAAGCTTAGCACTATCAGTGCAAATCCCTGCATGTTCTTGTGTAGCCTTTGGAGTACAGCTACATTGATTGTTGAAATAGGGCTATTCTTGACGGTAGACAAAAGCCGTGAACTACTTTTGAGTGTTCAAAAATTCTTCTGTAACTATCATCAACCTTTGTGTTACTTGACTGAAAAAGGAAGATTGGTGCCCCACCTTCCAGATTGCACTTGATAGAGCTTTCAGAAAGATTATGAATTCACCTTTGATCTCACTAGCAGAAGTATGTTGAAATTTGTGTTGAACGGAGGGCAATACAAACATAACACACATTTTACCAATGAGGGACTGTAAGTTAAACTAGACACTAAACTATAAAAGTAACTGAAGGACGTAAGGGGGGAATTTCTGCTCATTCTGGTTGAAGTCTTAATGGAAATCTGAATCCATCAAATTAACAAAGTACTGGAATTTCACAGAGCAAAAAAAACAAACAAACAAACACTTTATGGAATCTTTCTGTTACCTAGGCAATATGATGGGTATCAGTTGATCCCAGAACAGAGAGAATTTGCCAAAAAGTGGATGATGTAACATAATCCTGATTTCTTTTATTGATTTTTAGCATTTTAAAATGGAAGGTGCAGGTTGTTTCTGCAGTTCTACCAGTATGTTTGTGAAGGAAGTTATTCCTTGGTTTTTTAATCACAGTGGTGGAAAGTTGTGATTCAAAACTACAAAATACAGGACAGTTGAACTGAGAATTTTATCAGTTTTAGAAGCCCCGCTCTCCTGTTAAATTTGGCATCAGTCAAGTGTTTGTTTGGCACATTTGGATTGGTTTGGTTATAGCTTTGCATAGGAGCGGATAAACAAGTTGATGAAACTTATCAGTACCTAAGGGCAGACACAAAGGAGGTGGTAGACTTTAACTAGTTAATAGAATGGAGGACTTTGTGTTTTATTTCCAGATTTCAAAGCTTTTTTCATTTTGGACAATGTGTGCGTTTTTATTTTTTGAACAATAAATATGATTAGAGTGAATTGCATAGCATGTGTTTATGGTTTATTTCATAAAATGTTTGTGGGCTGGTTTCTTTCCGCTCCTCCCAACAGTGTTTTATTTTTTGGAATCAGGAAAATCACAACATTCCTGAAAATAATATCCATCTAAAATATAGAACATTTTACCTCTTTTCCCCTCACCGCCTCCCCAAACTGATTTTGTCTTTTCACTTACATTGCTGAAAATTCATTTGGTTTGATGTAGACTGAACATTCTTCCTAAGCCTTTTATTATACACATAGCTGTTAACTGATTTTTGGTTATGTTTTCTCTTTTGAAGATGGATTGGGTTTTAAACATTGGAGAGCAAGCACTGGATATATGCGTTGTGTCCTTTAATCAGACCTCCTCTGTTTTTGTGCTTGGTGAGAGAAATTTCTTTTGCCTTAAGGATAATGGGCAAATTCGATTCATGAAAAAACTTGATTGCAGTCCAAGTTGCTTCCTTCCTTATTGTTCAGGTTTGTAAAAGAAAAATTCAACTTAGAATCTTTGACCTATTACACTTTAAAACTAAGAATTTTTTTCATTAGGAAGATACAATATTTTGAATATATTGTGGATTAATATAAAAGCTTATATAGAATTCAAATTGTACCTGACATTTTGTAACTGAAGTGGATAATTTTTCAGAGAACAGAAATAATCAAGTATCCTAAAATTTGGGTTGTATTTGCTACTTTTTCTTGTAAGTCACTTATGGATAAATAAAAAGAGCAAAATCTTGCCTGGATTCAAGTGTAAGGCACATAAGGTAGGGGTAGAAGAGAGGTAAAGTCAACCAAGATTAAGGTATTCAAGCATGTTGCATGGTACCTCAGAGCAGCTGCGATCAATTAATCTTTCAGGGCTTCAAATGCAGCAAGAATGCAAGAAAGTCAGGGGTCTTGTAAGGATAAATGCTTGTGAGGTGCTCTAATTTTGTGGTTGACTGGTATAAAGCTTGGCTGACAAATTGATAAAGACCAGAATTAAGAATCTATAGTTCCATTTTGGTACCAGAATAGCAAAGAATAAGTTTTAAAATCGTATATTAAATTAGTTAATTTAAACTTTACCAACACTCTGATAATCATCTTTATTTTAATTTCTGTAATTTCTTGTGTAAACATGTGATAGCCAGTCTATTGATTGGTTAAGTAATTTTAATGTGTGTGTTGTGCCATGTCTATCCCAGTGCATTCATAGCAATGATGACAAATCCATGATATTTTATTTTCGGGGCGTTCTGGGACTTCTGGTACTAACACTTATGAGTGAGAGTTCTGGAAGTACCAGAAATGTGTCCGGCACTTCTTTTTATATTTCACACACTGATATAATTGTAATCGGTGTCCATGATTAATCACATATATTTTTTGTTATTGTCTATGTACATTTCTTGGGTTTTTTTTGACTGCTTAATAGTCTATAAATAAAAGGGAAAGGAAAACACTTGCTCATGAAAACATCTGTTGTCTTAAAACTGTTTTTATGTTTTTAACAGTGTCTGAAGGAACAATAAACACTCTGGTTGGAAACCATAATAACATGTTGCATGTTTATCAGGATGTAACATTGAAGTGGGCCACTCAGCTTCCCCATATTCCTGTAGCAGTAAAAGTGGGCAATTTACAGTAAGTAACTTTGTAAAAGTTTCATTTTTTTAGATTTGTTTCCAGAAAAAAAACAAATCTCTAGAGATGCTAATAAGCATTTCTATAGTATTTTAACCAAAAAAAAGGTAATTTATAAAAGGAAAAAAATATAGTTTCAGGTATGTTGTATGGTATATTCACTGGATCAATTTATGCTGTTACTCTGATACATTTGGAATAATTTTGTTCAAGTATTAGTATTACTTTGCATTTACATGGGTGTAAGTGAAGGCAAAACTTAGCCTCTGTTTCTGACAAAATAATTTATTTTGTGAAAGAATAATAGATGGGTCAAAGATTTCAAGAGAGCACTTCAGTCTAATACGATCTTCTCTGAGACAAGAAAGTAGGGAGTCTCTGTGGGAATTTATTCATCATTATCTAATTGCAGCTGAATTCCAGAGTCTCTTGTTGAATGGATTATTGTACTCTAAAGCTAGTTTCTAAGTTAGTTTATTAATCTGTTTAAATTCTTCAAATTTGCATTCACAGCAAGGAGAGAAACTGTGACACTATTGCATGTATTTGTTCCCTATCACTGATACACAGCAAGCAGAACGGAAGAAAATGGGACACAATTGTTGAGTAGTTTTATTTCTTGACTTGTAGGTTGCATATTTTTCACGAGTGCAGAGCCTCACAATGAAGGGAAAATACAAAGTCTGACTAACTAGCTTTCTCATTAAGATTAAGATACATTAAGACTGGGAATCTGTGAAGAGGGCTACAAAAGCTTTTTGTTCTCTTCCAGTAGTTACCTAATGCTTTTTGAATAAATGAAAATTATAAAATTAACTTAACGTGGGACAACATGAGTACAAATTGTGATCTCTTTCATCGGGTGAGTGTTAGGTGTAAAAAGATCACTAAGTATCCTGCTGGGCCACTCAGTGTAAAATAAAAAAGAAAGCTAATGATACAGCATATGCCAGTAGTTTGTGTCTAAAACTTTTGAAGTCTGGGATAAAAATCTCAATCTGGTAAGAAATACATTAAGCTGTTAAACATTTATTTTTATGACAGGAAATCAGACTAACATTTTAAAAATAGAATACAGTATAGACCGTTATGTGTGTGCATATAAACTTTATCCAAATGTTTGCTTTAATTGTGGCAGGAAGAAATTAGTGCAGTTTTTAAAACTTTTTTTTGCTAATTTTTTTGTCTGTTCCATGGATTTTGAAACCTCAAGATTTTGCTTTTAGTGAATTTTTGAGGAACCAATAATTTCCCCCAGATTGTCTTGCCAAGTATGCTTTCACATCAATATTTTGTAATTTCACATGTTCAGAATTTCCATGCCTGTCATCTTTCTCAGTATTGTTTTATGGAGTAAAGAGGAAGGTATATAGCAACAGTCACATGCACCCGTTTATAATATATACTATTATGTATACATAGATATGAGAACATGCACATATGGACATGAGTTCAGGCAGGGATGGGAGAAGTTGGAAACACATGCACTTTGGTTCCACCTCCAGAAGCAGCAGAGGATCTGTACCAGGATCTCTATCATGTGGTTAGCCGGGTAAAGGACTTAACTGAAGCATTGAGGTTTAAGGATGCACAACGGCTTGTCAGATCCTTTCCTTGAGTGGAAGCAGGAAGTAGTCCAGATGAGAGATGACTTTTGTTGATTTGGAGCTCTTCTCAGAATGACTAGACACTGGAGGACTCTGAGCAAACCCTAGAGATTATTAGTAATTCTGACTACTCAACAGGCGCTACAGATTGATTGGGTGTCCTTTGAGGTGGAGGCAGTTGGCCAGGATATCATATTACCGCCCTTACACCATCAGCTTCTCTTCTTCCTTTCCCTTACTATCCATAAGATGCAGCAAGCTCCCAAGAGGGGTATTCAGTCTATCTCACTCTTGAGAGCAGAAATCTGGGGGTAAGAATCTGGACAGTAATTTACTCTCTTGTGAATTTTATAGGTATTTTATCCATGAGTGAAAGCACTGTACTTGACCTTCATGGGGGAGAGATTCTACTGAAGCAAATGTAAAAGTAAACCCACAGAACTAAGTATTAAGAATTAAATATTAAGCATTTTAAAATTTTTAAGTGCTCCGTTTTAGAAGGGAAAAACAACGAGGAGTCCTTGTGGCACCTTAGAGACTTAACACATTTATCTGGGCATAAGCTTTCGTGGGCTAGAACCCACTTCATCAGATGCATGGAGTGGAAAATAGAGTAGCAGGTATAAATACACAGCACATGAAAAGATGGGAGTTGCCTTACAAAGTGGGAGGTCAGTCTAACGAGACAATTCAATTAACAGTAGGATACCAAGGGAGGAAAATCACTTTTGTAGTGGTAATGAGAGTGGTCCATTTTAAACCGTTGACAAGAAGGTGTGGGTAATAGTAGGGGGAAATTAGTATGGGGGAAATTAGGTTTAGGTTTTGTAATGACCCAACCACTCCCAGTCTTTATTCAGGCCTAATTTGATGGTGTCCAGTTTACAAATTAATTCCAGTTCTACAGTTTCACGTTGGAGTCTGTTTTTGAAGTTTTTTGTTGTTGAAGAATTGTCACTTTTAAGTCTGTTATTGAGTGACCAGGGAGATTGAAGTCTTCTCCTACTGGTTTTTGAATGTTATAATTCCTGATGTCAGATTTGTGTCCATTTATTCTTTTGCGTAGAGACTGTCCGGTTTGGCCATTGTACATGGCAGAGGGGCATTGCTGGCACATGATGGTGTATATCACATTGGTAGATGTGCAGGTGAATGAGCCCCTGATGGTGTGGCTGATGTGATTAGGTCCTATGATGATGTCCCTTGAAAAGATATGTGGACAGAGTTGGCACCGGGGTTTGGTTCCTGGGTTGGTGTTTTTGTTGTGTGGTGTGTAGTTGCTGGTGAGTATTTGCTTCAGGTTGGGGGGCTATCTGTAAGCGAGGAATGGCTTGTTTCCCAAGGTCTGTGAGAGTGAGGGATTGTCCTTCAGGATAGGTTGTAGATCGTTGATGATGCGCTGGAGAGGTTTTAGTTGGGGGCTGTAGGTGACAGCTAGTGGCATTCTGTTACTTTCTTTGTTGGTGGTGTAGGTGATTTCTGGGTACCCTTCTGGCTCTGTCAATCTATTTCTTCACTTCCCGAGGTGGGTATTTTAGTTTTAAGAACACCTGATAGAGATCCTGTAGGTGTTTGTCTCTGTCTGAGGGATTGGAGAAAATGCGGTTGTATCTTAGAGCTTGGCTGTAGACAATGGATCGTGTAATGTAGTTTGGATGAAAGCTGGAGGCATGTAGGTAAGTGTAGCGGTCAGTATAGGGTGGTGTTTATGTGACCATCACTTATTTGCACTGTAGTGTCTAGGAAGTGAATCTCTTGTGTGGACTGGTCCAGGCTGAGGTTGATGGTGGGGTGGAAATTGATGAAATCCTGGTTGAATTCCTCAAGGGCCTCCTTCCCATGGGTCCAGATGATGAATATGTCATCAATGTAGCGCAAGTACAGTAGGGGCGTTAGGGGACGAGAGCTGAGGAAGCGTTGTTCTAAGTCAGCCATAAAAATGTTGGCATACTGTGGGGCCATGTGGGTACCCATAGCAGTCCTGCTGACTTAAAGGTATAAATTGCCCCCAAATCTGAAATAGTTCAAGGTGAGGACAAAGTCACAAAGTTCACCCACCAGGTTTGCCATGATAGTATCGGGGGTACTATTCCTGACGGCTTGTAGTCCATCTTTGTATGGAATATTCATGTAGAGAGCTTCTACATCCATAGTGGCTAGGATGGTGTTTTCTGGAAGATCACCAAAGGATTGTAGTTTCCTTAGGAAGTCAGTGGTGCCTCGAAGATAGCTGGGAGTGTTGGTACCGTGGAGCTTGAGGAGAGAGTCTACATAGCCAGATAATCCTGCTGTCAGGGTGCCAATGCCTGAGATGATGGGGCGTCCAGGATTCCCAGGTTTATGGATTTTGGGTAGCAGATAGAGCCCCTGGTTTGGGCTCTTGGGGTGTGTCAGTGTAGATTTGTTCCTGTGCTTCTTCAGGGAGTTTCTTGAACAGATGGTCTAGTTTCTTTTGGTAATCCTCAGTGGGGTCAGAGGGTAATGGCCTATAGAATGTGGTGTCAGAGAGTTGTCTAGCAGCCTCCTGTTCATATTCCGACCTATTCATGATGACTACAGCACTTCCTTTGTCAGCCTTTTTTATTATGATGTCAAAGTTGTTTCTGAGGCTGTGGATGGCATTGTGTTCTGCGTGGCTGAGGTTATGGGGCAAGTGATGCTGCTTTTCCACAATTTCAGCCCGTGCACATCGGTTGGAGCACTCTCTGTAGAAGTTCAGTCTGTTTCGATCTTCAGGAGGAGTCCACGCAGAATCCTTCTTTTTGTAGTGTTGGTAGGAAGGTTTCTGTGGGTTAGTGTGCTGTTCAGTGGTGTGTGGGAAATATTCCTTGAGTCGGAGATGTCGAAAGTAGGATTCTAGGTCACCGAAGAACTGTGTCATGTTTGTGGGGGTGGTGGGGCAGAAGGAGAGGCCCCGAGATAGGACAGACTATCTATTTAGAAGGGGTAACAGATAAGAACAAGTCAGTGACAGTTACTAGAGTACAAGCCTCTACTTTCACTTATCTTGCAGGTAAATATCATTTTATTTGGTAATGGAATTGTGTGTTCACTGAAGAATAAATAGAAACCTTTTCTTTTAAGGTAATAAATGCTATCTATAGAAATTCTTAAAATATTAAATTCCCAGATGCAAAATTTTTTAAGATGGAGTCAAGGTAATAAATATGTATAAATCGTTTTAGATGGGAAAAAACATAGTTTTTAAAAAAAAGTGAAATAGAAGTAGAGCATACTTTAAAAACAGACAAACCAGGACCGCTTAAGATGGTGAAACCAGACTTAAATTGAACTTCGTCTGGCTATATTTGTATCCTGAAAAATGGTGCTGTAAAAATGACATTGTGGGGTTCCATGTTTATCTCATTGACACTGTATCAAATGTGCTTAGTAAATTTGCAAATAAAAAATCTTTCCCCCTAATTGCCAACCCAGCAAACTCATCCTGGCATCTGAAAGTCATTCGTTTAGTCAATTATTTTCTGTCCGAGTATGCTCTCATTTTAACTTACTAGTCAGCCTTATCTGTGCTTTATATCCTCACTCACCTTCCACTCAACTCCAAAAAATAACCATAGTCCTGTACATCTTCTTTTATTAATGGGATGAGCCATAGCCCATATGACAGTGTGCCATACTTAATGTATGAACATCTGCATCAGCCAACCACCATGTATGTGTCATCTTCTCAGAGGCTAGTGTGTTAATGTTTTAGGTCATGACTCTGTTTAAGGAATAGTAAAAAATTAAGCATCTGTTTGAAGTTTATAAGTAATATAGTAAAAACTTCAGTGAAGATTTTTTTTACAGACTCAAATGTAGAAATGCAGTGACTACTGTATCACTTCAGAATTGTTGGCTGAAGAAATTAATCTAAAGTAGCAATATGCAATTTTATAACTTCTTGTAAGACAATAGAAATCAATTTAGTAGTTTTCAGATCTGACATTTCTTTCTAATACTATCTATATTTGAAAGAGTATTTTTTTCTCATTTTATGTCTTTGTCACAAGACATTGGGTAGTGTTGGCTGTGGCTAGAGCATCACCGTTTACCTCCTTTTGCTATTAACTTTGAGAAAAGTTAAAATAGTTCACACAACTATAATTCTCCCATCTATCCCTTAATAGAATTTACAGAAGGACTGAATATTCTTATGACCAGCATTGTAATTAAACATGATATAATAAGGCTTGCCATATTTTGTGCTTCAGGGTACCAGTTGATCTCTGCAGGTGTAGGGCAGGAATTTTCCCCTCCCTGTACATATTGCAAAGTCAGCTAGGTGCATTACAAGAAGAGTTGTAAGGCAACTATTGGAGACAAATACCCAATTTACTGGAATGATAGTCTGCTGCAGTAGGCCAAATCATATCCTCTTCCTTCTACCAGCTGCTTTCCTTTTGTGATCCCAGTAGCTTTCCCCAACATCAGAATCATAACACTATGGTATCTATAACACTTATGGTACAACTATGAAAGAGGCAGGAAGTCTTGTCCTCAGCTCTTCAGTCATCCAACCTTTTTTTGTTTGGAGCCTCCTTTTGGGCTGGATATGTGCTCCCCTATCTAGCTCACCCTTGCACCAAGCCCTTGCTGTTGCTACCTCTCCTCTTTTATTTTTGACCGTTTTCTTTTTCTCACATGTATCATTCTGCCTGGTTTGATTTTATTTTTTTCATTTTTGTTTTCTGTATGTGTGTGTTTGGTGCACACACTTGTTCTGCTACTTGTTTCTGGTTTTCTAGCCCTGTTGTCCTAGGTCGGGAGCATCCATCAATGATAACCATAGCCAAGCAGAGTGCCTTTGGAATGGAGAAGAGAAGCTTGATATCTGTCTTATTCTGACACTATGTGCACATGATGTGCTTATGGGGTTGATTGCTTTATGACTATGAGAGCAGGGAGAATGACTGGCTGCTTTCAAGAATCTTCTTGCTACTTTTTCTGCAGGTTCAAAAGCCTATTTCTAGAGGAGAGGGATGTTACCCTACCCGACTACTCCTGTCCTTTGCTTCCTCCTAAATCCCCAGGCTAGTCTGCCACTTGCCCTATGAGATTGGGTGATACTAAAAAGCAACACAAATTGTGTACCTTTATCCAAAGGACTGGTACTGATACTCTCTTCCACTGAACTTAAACCTACATGTATGTTCATTTTCTTACATGTGGAAGGGAAACAAAATATTGAGAAGAAACTACTACTTGCTCTAAATTAAAAAAGAAGCCTGTTCCTATAAGTAAATAATTAGTAACTAGGCAATTACTTTATTATGTGTCAGTGGCTAAATTTAAAAAAAAGTTGCTTTCTAGCAAAATTATTTAACTAAACTTTGTAATTTTTTAGACTCAAATAATTTTTATTCCTAGTGCTACATAACAAAATTGTCTAGTAAATCCTGTAATAATTTATTCCTGTATTTTTTACTTAGAACAAGTAAAATGCGTGTGCTTCTTTCTAGACTGTTCAGTAGCCACCCAGAACGAGGCCTTATCTCATGCATATGATTATAACTTGGGCCCTGACAAGGCAAACATTTAAGCACGTACATAAATTAATGGAACTACCTGTGAGTAAAATTATGCATGTGCTTAAGGCACCAATTCAGCAGCCTATCCCTGTTCACCAAAGCACATGCTTAAATTTTTAGCTGAACTAAGGTACATGCATCTGCAGGATTGAGGCCTAAGCTTGAAACTGAATTGTAGCCTAGCAATTTGACTAGCATGTTTTTATGGAAAGTTTTAATCAAAATACTGTAGTTCAAAAGTATGAAGTTTAACCGTCAGTTAAAAAATCAAATATGCTGGGTTTTATGGAGTTTAGACTTCCAACTTTAAAAAAAAGAAAATTAAAATGTGTGATTAATTTGAGTGAGAAAATGTAAACCTGGTCCAAATTCAAAGTTGAAGTTATGACTTGTTCTCTACTGCAAAAATGTAGTGGACTGTGTGGTTAGGTGAATGCATTGTATGCAGCTGTGTGTCTGCAAACACCACAAAGGCAACAGGAACTGAAGTTAATGAGAAAAATACGAAGAAAGATTATAGTTGAATGAAAATATAAAAGATGTAAAAATGCAATCAAATAACGGGTAGTAGTGGGTGGAGTTAAAAATAAAAGCACCACTTATTCAGTTTCTACAGCTATCCAGATGCTAGAAAATACTTTGTTCTTCACTCCAGCCCATCTGTTATTCCTTATTATAACTGACATCACCACAACTACCACAACTGCTAAAGCATCACCATATAAAAATGGCAAAACTTAAACACTTACTACACAATTTGATGGAAAGAAAACTGCAGGAATCAAAGTCTGTAGTTTTCTGAAAGATTTTCCATTTTTTTTGCATGGTGGTGCTATAACAGAAGTGATGCCAGTTATGATGACATACAGTATGAACTGAATGGCTGTATGTTTTAATTTGAGTGTGCCATAATAATACGTTGTCTGATCGGAGAAGTTAAACACAAGGATTTTTAGAAACTCTCTGTACATTTACACCTAATTCCACTTTAAGGAAATGTTTGGTAGGAAAGAAGAAAGTGATTACATTTATATTTTCCATCAATTACTACCATACTGGCTAGAGATGTACAAAATATGGCCATTTTTAAAGGCTTCTTTGAAAAGATTGGTTTTATGTTGTTTATAGAGCTACAAAATATGTGGTGTGATTGTATTTCTTTACCTAAGTAGGGCTCTGAGCCTGCAGAAAATTACATATGTGCCTAACTTTACACTCTGCGAATTCTCTCATGTCTGAGGACTTTCCGGAGAGGTAGAACTTGAAGAATTGAATGGGACTACTTGGAGTGTGTGAAGAATAGCATCCATTGTTGCCGACTCTCCTGATTAAATTGTATGCCTCATGATATTTGTTGTTTTTTCTTAAAGCCCTAGCTCCTGGAGTCTTGTGACTGTGTGTGAGATTTTCAGCTTTTATTTAAAAAAGAAAATAAAAAAGCAAGTTTCTTGCCTGATCTTTACAGGGGAAAGCTTGAAGAAGACAAATAAAAAGAATCCTAAATTTAATATTTTTAACTTTTTAAAATTGCATGATTTGTGAATGTTTGGGGCTGGCAGTGTGACAGAATGGCACGTCTTTACCAAATTATGAACTCCACTTTGTACTAAGTGTTGAACACTAGGTTAGACTTGCCTAAGGGCAGTTTATTGTAATGCATTTCAGACAGTTGTCCTGTCCTGAAAAAATGTTTGAACACATTGTTGAAAGATTATCACTGAGAACCAGGGCCGGCTCTAATGTTTTTGCCCCCCCAAGCAAAAAAAAACCCAACCCCAAACGCAGCCCCTCTCCCCCCCAACAAAAAAACCCACCACCCCCAACACCCACCGAAACAAACCTCCCCCGCCTCTCCCACCCGGAGTGCCGAGGGGGAGCGGGGCACACCCGCAGCTCTGCTGTGCCGCTCGGGGTGCGGAGGGGGGGACTGGGGCACGCCTGCAGCCCTGCTGCCCCAGCCGGGGCGCCGGCAAGGAGGCCGGGGCGCCCGCGATCTCTCTGCTCCGGTCGGGACGCCGGCGGGGAGGCCGGGGTGCCAGCGGTCCCACTGCTCCGGCTGGGGCGCCGGCGGGGAGGCCGGGGTGCTAGCTGGGAGTGCGGTGTGCCCACCGCCCTGCTGCCCCAGGGGGGCGCCAGCGAGGAGGGCGGGGTGACCGTGGTCCCTCTGCTCCGGCCAGGACGCCAGCAGGGAGGGCGGCCTGCCCGCCGCCCCGCTGCCCCGGCGGGGAGGGCAGGGCGGAATGCCTGCCCCCCTGCCTGGAGCAGAAGAGTTTTTTTTTTTTTGTTTTGTTTTTTTTAATGTCTTTTCTGTACAGGGTCCACAAGGTGGTGCAAGCATGAAGTGTGTATGGAACATCCTACTGGAGCACATGTCAAAGGGATAGAGGGTCTGTTTATACTTCATGGCGTGATTGCAGCTAAGGTAGAGATACCCAGGATAGCTTTACCCAAGCTAGCATTGCTAAAAATAGTAGTATAGATGTGGTGGCACAGGCTTCTGCAACACTAGTAGGTATCCAGGGTTCTGAGCGGGCTTGTTCAGCCCACACTGAAGACTGCACTGCCACATCAATACTGCTAATTTTAGCCATCCTAGCACTGGTAAAGCTAGTGCAAGTAGACCTACCTGAGCTGCAGTCACAGCTTAGACTGCAGTATAAGCATAACTTAAGTGCGGGGCTCTGCCTTTTGCAGGGGAGCCAACCATTGCCACGTATAAGCAGGACTTGCAGGAGAGAGAGGGCAGAATGGACTCTTCCCAGCCGGAAATGCTGACAAACTTCAGTCACAAGACAGATGAGATCAGAGTAGGGGAGGGTGTATCTCAAAACTTTTGTTGTTTCAAGACCTGTAACTCCTGAGTGCTTTAAGAGTATAGTTTCTGCGGTTAAGGAATTCTTTTGGTAAGCCTGTGCTCCTTTCCTTTCTGCCATGTTGTCCCCAAAAGAGTTAAACTAGAAGCCCAGAGAACCCCACAGCCTCGGTGGAGCTCTGGGGTAGTGTTTGTAAGTGACTCCAGGAGCTTGGGAGGTCCCTATACACACAGAGCTAGAAACAAGGACTAGACTCTACTCAGATCCAGGTGACCTGGATGCATACGGGACCCACTGATTGGGTCCACTTTGAACAGACTGGTGACCGTACAGAGTGGTACTGGGTAAGTTGTCAAAGGCAATACTATGAGTCTTTGCAGGATCAGGGCCTACGATGCAATTGCAAAGTAAGTGCACTAGTCATTGATTACACCTTTAATTTTAAAATATGTAATTTATTTTCTTTGTCTCTTATATCATGTCTCACATAGAACATTACCAAGACAAACTCACAACTGTTTTTCTGAAATGTAATTATTTTATAGTGCTTCTAACACATATCTATGGCTCATTAAGAATATCTTTTATGGTAAAATGTACTGATGTAATAGCTCTTTCGTCATGGCGGCTCTTTGTGAATCAGAATGTCCTTTTTCCTGGCCTATTTATAGCTAGATGTTTAGTTTTGCTAGTGATATTTCTTAATATTAAAGAGATAATCTGTTATCAGCAGTTAAATGAGGTTTTTGTTATAATAAAAAACTCTCAAACATTGTGAGTTGAGGTTTTGCCAATCCAATATTTTACATCACTTGTGAATTCCTTATAGCAAAAATGCCCAGGGTGTAGTGGATGATGGTAGTAACTGAATTATAGAACGAAGGGGAGACTAGAAAGAAAATGGATGGATATATTTTTTTTTTTGGAGGTAGCTGATTATTAGGGGCTAATGGGACTAGGACCTACCAATGAAGTACTGCATACTGTGACTGATCTGCTATAGCATGAATTACCACATGCTGCCACCAGGGGACTCCTGGAAGCTGTAATACGCCTGATTGCCAATGGGGGACTTTGGGCCTATATCACAGATTGCAGGCAGTTGAGGAAGAGGCACAGATGAAGGAATACTAGTTGCTGTGGGGCTACCCACAGAGGCAGAGCGTAGGATTCTTTGCACATGCTCCCTGCTGGCTCTGCTACTGTTTTTCCAGACCCAGAAACATGAGAAGGTGAGGCAGTGGGAGGTTTGCTTTAGGTACATCACAGTTCTTTATTTTCTCCTCACTGATAACTCCAACGCTATCCTGGATGACACTACACTATATTTTTTATTTTTTTGTGTTTCTTGCATGGTTAAGCTGGAGGCTCTGCTCTTTGTTAAAGTCCTCATGCTTTCTTATCAAACTGCATATCCACTTTCACTTCTGCTAATGCAATGAACCCTCTTAGCTACTGCACTGCAAGTAGTGAGTGATAATCTGAAATATGATGATGTTTTGAGCATTCTGCTGAATTAATTCTATTTCGGAGCTTTGACTTTTAAATGTTAACTCTCAACATCTGCATAACTTTTTGCAAGATCGAGATCTTAGCCCTTAACTCATATTGACAAAGAAACAAAATAGAAATCATAGTTTAAAACTTCGAGTTATCTATGCCTTTGAATTTCCTGTCTTTTTCCTACTTTGTCAGGTTGTGTCAAAATCTTAAAACATACCAAATTTTTAATCTGAATACACAGTAATCTTTAATACAAGAAACTGCACATTGTAATTTTTTCATTCCGTAAGTGTCAGTTAAGGGCTAGATTGTTAGTTAACAAGCTACCCAGAGTAACGGAGCTGCCCAGGAGGAGGGTGATTGTGAGTTAGGTAATTGAAATCTCTCTCCCAGTCTCCTTGCTGCTCCTGGGTGAGAATAAAATGTTAGATTTATACCTGGTACATCATATGTTCTCCACTTTGCCAGTGTAGTTACGCTACCATCTCCCATCTTCTAGAGCGGCTCTGCAGACCCTGTTACTCCCTGTACACTCGCTGTGGAAGTGATTGTACGCTAGAGCACAGATTAGCCATAGTCAGGCCTTAAATTTGTCCACTTGAAGGACTAGTCAACTGCACATCGTTACGTAAACTAGAAGAATGTTCTTTGTGTCATTCATCTTATAAATGACAAAGGCTTGTCTTTCTGAAACACTTGGAGGCTGGTAGGCCAAGCTCCTTCTGGAAGTAATGTATTTGGCTGAATTAAAATTCAGTGTTTTCAAGAGAGATTCAAGACATGATGTAAAATTAACTACCGTGACATAAGTAACATTGTCATAATGCTTTCTTTTTCTAACAATATGTCTTTTTTCATTTGATATTATTTTTAAAGCAGAGGAAACATGAGTGGTCATTTGTGAATTTAGATAAATATTTTGATGAAATAAATAAATTATTACATTTGTTTTTTTGAAGTTTACTGTTGATCACTATATTACTAATTAAGAGCGTGGTATGGAAAATTCTTACATTTGTAATGTAGGCTTAACATCGCTTGCCTGACCTGCCAATGTCCGTGTCAATTGTTCCATAACTTAAGAATCAATGGAAAATATTGTTAACAATTTATATATACTGTGTTTCTAGAATTTCATTACTTATAGATTATCAGACTATTATATTGACCTTGTTTAAACAAATGAAAAATCCTGTTACTCATTTAGTTTGAATCAGCAGGCATTTTGTATTTACAAGTTGCTTTATTTGTCTCTTTGGTTCCAGTGAAATCATTTCGTTACACGGTATAATAGTATGATCACCAGTAGACAGCAGTAGTAATTTGGTCCATGACCCAAACATGGCAGGATTTTTTTTTTCAGTTGACATGAAAAAGAGATATCAATTCCCATCGTTTTATTTTCTTCTGTCACTTGGAAAGATTTTTTTCTTTTTTCATCTTTCATTGAAAGACCTTTGACCTTGATGAGTAAACTGCAAAGTTTAAAGGCACCTGTTGCCTGCAGGTGCCCTATCACAAAATAATTCATACCTGATTTGGCACCTCATTGTGGTATGTTTATAGGCAACTACTTTTAATTCAATATTTTATCGTTATTTAAGAAATGGGTAATACAGTTGCCAGAAACAAAAGGTGGAAAATCATTTGGTACCTGAAAATGTTACTGTCACTTCACTTGTGGTTAATGTACCAAGTTCCATGTTGAACTGAAGAGAGTATTATAATACAACTGCAAGTTGGAGAGTCCTGCTGGCATTCCAAGTAGTGACATTTTGGCCAAATTCTGATCTTGTCCCCATGAAATCTCTCCCTTCCCCATTCACTGGGCTTACATGTGTAAAAATGAGCCAAATTTTGCCTTCACTTTAATTAGTCATTAACTTTTATTTTTAACTTTTACCTCTACCCTTCCCATGCTATGTGACATTATCATCTTCCATCTCTCCTTTTTTAATTCCATCAGGCACAATCCATGTGTCTGTTTAAGTGGACTTGCTTCTGGCAGTCTTTTGAAATCGCTGCTCAAAAGCTGTCATGTAACCGAAAAAGTGGACTAGTCAAAAAGCACCGCTTCAGTGCTACTCAAGTATTGTCTATGCCTTGTGCTGGCCTCATCACAGATGTGCATTTCATCTTAAATACATAATATAAGTATCCTTAAAATAACTCCAATGTGTGTGAAAAATGGATTTTTTTTTAAGACTGTCTCCATGGAACAGGATGGGGAAGCCTTATCTATGAGAGCATTTATTTCCTTCCTTTACTAGAACCTTTCTCAAGGACTTCTCATAAGGAGTGGGATTTTCAAAGAAGCCTAAGGGAGTTAAGTACCCAGATCATATTAAATTTCACTGATAGTTGGCGCTTAACTCCCTTAGATCTTCTTTGAAAATCCCATCCAAGGGTTCTAACCTCAGAGAGTATCTCAGATGAACAGGTTGTTTTGAGTGGAAGCCTCATGTTTTTTCTCTCCCATTCCTTCATGTTAGGTAGCCCTTTTCTCTCTCCATTCTTCTGATCTTCCTTCATTTTATGAAACACTTTACCCAGTTGCAGTTAAAGTGGTGCAAAGTGGTAGTGAGGAACTTTTCTGGGGACATTCTGGATACATGGTTTGCAGTATCTATAATCCAGAATGAAGAATTTTCACTTACACTGGTGTAAATCTGGAGTAAGTGTAAATCAGGAGTAAGTCCAGTGAAGTCAACAAGGTGACCAAAGAGAGAGGAGATGATCTGGATGACCTTGTAAACTGGAGTAATAGAGATGAAATCTAATTGTGCAAATCATGCATTTAGGGACTAACAACAAGAATTTTTGTTATGAGTTGGGGAAGTATCAGTTGGAAGTGACAAAGGAGGAGAAAGACCTGGATTTATTGGTTGATCACAGAATGACTATGAACTACCAATGTGATGCAGCTGTGAAAAAGGTGAATGCAGTCTTAGGATGCATCAGGGGAGATATATCCAGTAGAGATAGGGAAATGTTATTGCCATTATACAAGGCACTGGTGAGACCTCACCTGGACTACTGTGTGCAATTATTTTCTCCCTTGTTTAAGAAATATGAATTCAAACTGGAACAGGTGCTGAGAAGGGCTACTAGGATCATCAGAGGAATGGAAAACCTACCTTAATAGAAGAGACTCAAAAAGCTTGGCTTGTTTACCTAGCCAAAAGACGTTTGAGGGGGAGATTTGATTTCTGTCTATAAATACATCAGAGGGATAAATAGCAGGGAGGAGAGGAGTTATTTATGTTAAATACCAATGTGGACACAAGAACATGTGGATATAAATTGGTCATCAACAAGTTTAGGCTTGAAATTAGATGATGGTTTCTAATGATCAGAGGAGTAACATTCTGGAACAGCCTTCCAAGGGGAGCAGAGGGGGGCAAAAAACCTGACTTGTTTCACTGCTGAGCTTGATAAGTTTAAGGAGGGTATGGTATGATGAGACTGCCCACAATGGCATGTAGCTGGTCTACCACTGCTAGCAGCAAATATCTCCAGTGGCTGGTAGTGGGACACTAGATAGGGAGGGGTACACCATCACACCCATAAGGCTTTATGGGGAGAGGCTTATAAATGTATACATGATGTAACTGGGATATGTTTTATGCTACATGTGCCATGTAACATATCTCTGTGAAAGTTATGACCTACTGAATCTATTCCTCCTGTTTGTATGCATGTATCATTGTTGTAGTTGGAGTTATGAATATTGGTTTTATATTTGCTGGTTTTGTACATAGCCTTTGTAAGAGCCTGGGATCATGTCTTGAGAAAGGTATGTGCATGTAAAGAGACCAATCAAGAAACCCTTACACAGACAATAGGAGGTGCAGACCCCAATCCACATCTGGGCCTGGCCAGGAATGCAACTGGCTGGATTGGTTAGGGTGCATGGACATGTGACTTGCCCATGTGATCCCAAAACTCCAGGGTAAGATGATGCTACACAGGGAATGGAGGAGAGGCTATAAAAAAGCTTGGAAGACCCCTCCATGTTGTCTTCAGCTGGCTAAAGAGAGGCTCTCCACCCCCCAAAGACATCCCTGAAAAAGACTGAACAAAGGACAAAGACAAGAGGGGGTGTGAGCGATTGCTGGACCCAGGCTATGAGTTCTACAGCCTGTAAAAGGAAGAATCTGGAGCTGGTGAGGTTTTTATATCTGTGTTAAGTTTGATTAGACATAGACGTGCGTGTTTTATTTTACTTAGTAATTCACTTTGTTCTGTCTGTAACTACTTGGAATCACTTAAATCTTACTTTCTGTACTTACTAAAATCACTTTTTACTTATTAAGTTACCTGGAGTATGAGTTGTTACCTGGGGAAGGCAAACAGCTGTGCATATCTTTCTGTCTTTGAAATAGAAGGTGAACTATTTATGAGTTTACCCTGTATAAGCTTTATACAGGGTAAAACGGATTTATGAAGGGTTTGAACCTCATTGAGAGTTGGGCACCTGGGTGTCAAAGGCAAGCGCACTTCATGAGCTGCTTCCAGAAGCCTTACAGTTGTTAGGGGACGTGGTTCGGACCTGGGTCTGTGTTTGCAGCAGAGCAGTGGATCTGGCTCAAAACAGACAGGATTCCGGAGTCCCAAGCTGGAAAGGGCAGGGAGGCAGGGGCAGAAGTAGCCTTGGTACATCAGGTGGCAGCACCAAGGTGGTTTCTGTGATACCAACCCCTCACAGAGGGCTCTGAGGCACTACAACAAATTCTTTCCCAGATGTGTGGCTGGTGCATCTTGCCCACATGCTCAGGGTCTAATTTATTCATCCTATTTGGGATCAGGAAGAAATTCCACCCCGGATGAGATTGGCAGAGACCCTCGGTTTTTTTCCCCCCCTTCCTCTGCAGCATGAGGCACGGGTCACTTGCAGGTTTAAACTATGTAATTGGTGATTCCTCTGTAACTTGAAGTCTTTAAATCATGATTTGAGGACTTCAGTAACTCAGCCAGAGGTTAGGGGTCTATCACAGGTGTTGGGTAGGTAAGGTTCTTTGTAGCCTACAATGTGCAGGAGGTCAGACTAGATGATCATGTTGGTCACTTCTGGCCTTAAAGTCTATGAGAATCAGACATAAAGTCCTTGTGTATTGCCTAGGAATTAATTTCTGAATTCCATTCTTAATAAATGATAAATAATGACAGTCAAATAAAAGTAACACCGCGAAGCATTTTCTATGTATTTTCTAATTTAGCAGTTTACAACTGCCATCACTCAAATTAACAAAGCTGCTTCTGTAATTCTTGAAGACTGACTTGAAAATAAGTGCTATTGACTATTAAGCTCTAAATACTTTTTTAAAATTTAAAAATTGATTGTGGCAAAAGTGATGGAGTAGTGTTTTAGTTGGTTTTTAAAATAAGAATCAGAGTAGTTGAATCTGCAATTCTATGAAGCCAGCTATTTGAATTACAGATTTGGTATTGTATGACTGGAAATATCCAAAGCATTTAAATTTGTTAAAAAATATGCTGTGAACAATTTGTTTTGTAAGAGAAGACCTACAAAAAACATATGCCATTATTATTATTCAGAATCCAATAACAGGTAGATTTTCAAATTATTACCATATGTGTGTAGGAGTTGCTTTGTTCAGTAATGTTATTTTAAATACCAAAATAATTTGTTTCATATTTTGAGTTCTTCACTATTAAAGTGTCCCTTCAGATTCAGTGTTGCTTTGACTGTTGTGTGATGTATAGTAAAACAGTCAATAAAAGACATTTAACAAGTAATTGAAATTGCAGATTGAGTGTAAAATGTGCCAAATGAAGTAATGGCCGTTGCAGGATATTGTATGGGTGCAGTAGCTGTGGGGAAACTGCTATAAAACTATTAAATATATATTTAAACAATATTTTAAAAGCCTGAGAAAATAAAGCAATTTGATTGGATGACTAACATTCCAACAGAAAAATTAATGCATCATAATTCACTTACTACAATTCATTAGCTACATCCTTCTTGTCACATGTACTCACAAATGCACAGAAAGAATTAACACGAGAAAAATCCTTAAGAAGGCTTTCATATAATTGTAGATATTTCATTTTAAATAAATATGAAACACCATAGATTTTAGGACCCAGCAGGAACATAAAGCCATTTCAAAAAGCTAGCTGAAGCAAAGTAAAAATATTGCTTGTTATGCTGCTTTGTTAAAACAACTCATTCGTTTCTGAGCCGTAGCAGCTTTAAAGGACCTAATGGCTGAAAGAGCCGTTGACCAAAATGGGCATAGTTTTATTTTTAAGGTTCAGATATTCAAAAGGTTTTTAAGTGAGCGTCTAAAATTGTGCTCACAATTTTTTGTGTATAAACGTGGGTATACCAGAATTTGGATATGTGAGGGCAAACTGCATTTGCAAAGGCAACAGTCGACTTAAATGTATAAATGACTGATTTGTGTGTTCAACTTTGGTTTGGCTCATAAATTAGATGTCAATAAAATATGATTGCCAAACATAAATGTACCTAGGGAGAGCTGCAGTTTCAGAGGCTACTTTTGAACATATTATCCCAGGTCCTCAGCTGTTTATATTGACTTAGCTTCATTGATAATAATAGAGTTGATTCAGACCATTTAGTACTTTAGACCTAGTCCTACTTAAGTACTAGTCCTTAGTATTTTACCCTTAAGTTTTCCCTTGAATAACTCCTTTCCTTACCCAAAACCTGCTTCCCTCCTGAAAAAAACCGCCAAAGGTTAAACAAAATGTGTAAACTTGAACTTTGTAGTGTGTGTAAATGCCGAATCTTCAGAGAAATACCATTATTTTTGAGTTACTATTTTTATAAACCCAGAATTTTTTTAATGGAAGATATACTATGGTAGGTTCTCAAATGGCTGTCAACTACAGTAACTCCCCACTTAACATGCTCTCGTTTAACATTGTTTCGATCTTATGTCCCTGTCCATTACAGAACACGCTCGGTTAAAGTTGTGCAATGCTCCCCTATAACGTCATTAGGCCCCTGCTTTGTCCACGGCTGACAGCCCCCCTGTGCGCCCCCCCCCCAGCACCTGCCTCCTGAAAGCCTCAACCAGCTGATTGCCATGGGCAGGAGGCAGGGGAGGGAGGGGGGAGGCTGCGTGCCACGTCCTCGCTCCTCCCCCCAGCCTCCTGAATGCCGCAAGACACCTTATTACCGCGGGCAGGGGGAGCAGGGGGAAGGTGCTGATCCGCAGGGTCCACCAGCAGGCAGGAGGCGCTGCGGAGGGGGTGTAGGGGAGCTGATAGGGGGGCTGCCAGCCTGTTTAATACCTGTATTAAATTGCTTGTTTAAAATGTGTATAATGCCTTTTATCTGGCAAAATTTTTTTTTCCCTGGAATCTAACCCCCCCCTATTTACATTAATTCTTATGGGGAAATTGGATTCGCTTAACATCGTTTCGCTTAAAGTCGCATGGTTCAGGAACATAATTACAACGTTAAGTGAGGAGTTACTGTACATGATTTACAGTATTTTAGTCATTTCTTAAAAGTAATATTACCGCATGAACTTGGTATAATGAAATCTTCTAGGCAGGCCTAGGTATTATAATGGGATGGTACGTTAGATGATCAAAGCTAAGTCAGAGGTGGGCAAACTATGGCTTGCGGGACACATCTGGCCCGGGGGGACCCTCCTGCCCGGGAGGTTACCTTCGGCCCCTCCCCCGCTGTCCCCCTCTCCCCCGCAGCCTCAGCCTGCCCCACCACCGGCGCAATGCTCTGGGCGGCGGGGCTGGGAGCTTCTGGGGCAGCGCAGCTGCAGAGCCCGGTTTGACCCGGTGCTCTGTGCTGTGCGGTGGCGGCGCGGCTGTAGCGCTACCAGCCACCGGTGCTCCAGGCACTGTGGTAAGGGGGCGGGGAGCA
Organism: Chelydra serpentina; assembly: GCA_037349315.1. NCBI lineage: Eukaryota > Metazoa > Chordata > Testudines > Chelydridae > Chelydra > Chelydra serpentina. The sequence continues at coordinate 4,283,159 of JBAIAC010000032.1, forward strand.
GGGGGGGTTGGATAGAGGAGAGTTCGGGGTGGTGGTCAGAGGGCGAGGGTGTGGATAGGGGTCGGGGTGGTCAGGGGGGTTGAATGGGGGCAGGGATCCCCGGGGGCCGTCAGGAATGAGAGGAGAGGTTGGACGGGGCAGCAGAGGCGGGGCAGTCAGGCACGGGGGTTCCGGGGGTGGGCAGGGAGCGGGGTGTGGGATGGGGCAGGGGTCCCGGGGGTGTGTGTGGATAGGAGGTGGGGGCCGGGCCATGGCCCCCTCCCCTAACCGGCCCTCCATACAATTTCTGAAACTCGATGCGGCCCTCAGGACAAAAAGTTTGCCTGCCCCTGATCTAAGTGAAGCTTTGAATCTAGAAACTACCTGAAGTTTTGGTATTTTCATCCTAGTCTCTACACCAGGAAATCACCATGTTTGACAGCAATGGCGATGTCTGTTTTGGAGAGGCCTAGGGCTCGAATAAGAATATATTGCGGGCCAAAACTGGTGACTTATCATGATTTTTACTAAACCTTAAAGTTCTTGTGTGAACTATATGTGAAACCAATTTAAAAGTAGAATGGAAACTGATTTATCGCCTTACATTAACAGGATTGCTTTACTGTTTATTTAGTACATGTTGAGAAAGTCCTCTTCCTTCCTATAACAAATGTCAAGTTAAGCAGAATGGGTGGCAGCATTCCTTTAATTACCAGTAACTTATTAAATACATTTCGAAGATGTTTTATATGTATGGTACATGACTAGATGGAACAAAATACAGGCAAAATATTTGGTACACAGTTCAAGAAAGCAGTTCAAGTAGATATTGTTGCTCTGGGGGTGTGGAGGGGATAAAATGGGGCCCACCCAGGGCCACCCCTGTCAGTATCCACTAGACCCAGAACAGTGCAAGCGAGACCTTCTGGGGGGCACTAAGACCAGTGTGGGGCGTTCCCCTTCAAACAGCCAGTTGACATTTGGGAAAGAAACTGCAGATAGTATCTTGCCAGAGACTGGCCTCTGAACAGTCTCTCCACTGCTTGGCTGTTTGCGCTAACCTGTCTCATTCCTTCCTTTCCTTAGTCTTTTCATTTAACTAAACCTCCTTCTAACCTAATATCATTGAAAGGATTTAAATAAGACAAAACCAAAACAAACATGATATTTGCAACCATTGTATTATTTACTCTGTTTGTTCTGTCCTTTTCCACTACCCTGTATTTAGTTTGTAAGCTCTTTAGGTCAGGTACTTTATCGTATTCTATGTATGTACAGTGCCTAAAACAGGGGCAGTGGCTGCATTCTTGCTTGGTCCCTGGGCAATGTCATAATAAACATGATTGTTTTTATTATTAATGTGAATATAACAAGTGTTCTTTTTTTGTTTGGTCAAATGATCTTAAAGAAAGATTTGTTTAAAATATAATTATAGTGGCAAAGTGTGTGTTAGAAACAGTATCAGAGAATATCCCTACAGAGTTGTATAATTGATTGTGTGATTCCTCTCAGTTTTTTAATGAGCTTTTTTCTCTCTTTATGCAGAGATTTGAAAGGTGTTATAGTTACTCTGAGTGACAGTGGGCACCTGCAGTGTTCCTACCTTGGAACTGATCCTTCTCTGTTCCAGGCTCCTAAGGTTGAATCTAGGGAAATAAACTATGAAGAACTTGACAGAGAAATGAAAAAGCTTCAGAAAATCATCAAGGAGTCCACAAAAACACAAGGTACATCCATTCTTCGTATAGTTGTACACTACCACCACAACCCACCTAACTTTTATATAGTGGTTTTCAATACTCTTTGTCATTGCTATACTTTGACCATACTTAACAGTGCGTAGGAAATGTAATATTAAATGTATTCAGGTCAAAGCATTTCACTGTCTCTTAATTACAAATGTGCAAACAAAACCATAGATTGTGTGGCTCTTGGACACATAGGGTATTTGTTTTCATCATGCCTGTTGGAACCTGCGGGTTGGAACCACAGGGAGGCCTGTGTCAGATCTCGGAGCAAGCTTGTTAGTGCTGTGCTTCAAAGAAAAAACTGACAGTGGGGTATAGTCTCCTTTAAAAAGGCAAGAACATTTCAGTAATTTCACAAATATAGTCTAGTGCATTTCTCAGGCTTCAAAAAGAACAAAAGTGTTGCCAGTTTTCTGTTTTTTATTAAACATGGTTTCTAGAATTTCATGAAATTAACAAAGAATGAATTGTGTTAAAGTCACATTTCTGTTACCTCTCAAAATCAGAAATACTTGAATATGGTAAAGGAGTTACCAAATGTGTTGGACTGCACTAAAGAAGTGATCGTTTCAAACTGTGGAATTTACATGCACACCTAATTACTTGACCAAATGTAGTATAACTTATGGCACACCATTCGGAAACAGTTCCGTCCAAGATTATATTTTTAGAAGCTGAGTTTTTAAATTACTCAATTATCTTGCCTGGAGAATCACAAGCATACAGTTTTACTGGGAATTGTGAAAAAAATAGTCTCAGCTAGACTTATGAAAGACATTATTTTAAATACCTTTCAGTGCCTGCCAGGGTCAGGTAAATGAATTCTTAAAAATACACTAAAGAAACCGTTCCTATTTTTTGTGAGAATACATGGTGAACAAGTAGCAAAATAAAAGAATTGCACAATCAGAAGCAAAGGAAAATAACAAATGAAACCCTGGTACCTGCACATTACTGGATTCATGAGGTTGCTTCTCCAAGGTATCGATTAACAAAATCGAATCTATGAGAACCTTAGCAAATTGTATTTAGTTTATGACCATTACTGTTGTGATAATTTGGTCATCAACTTGTTCTGCTCTTTGAAAATTAATAAAACCAATAACCAGTTGTTAAAGCTGTAATGATTTCAAAATTAAAATGCCTGATTTACCATGATACATCCTCATAAGTGTCTGAACACTGGGAGATTTTCTTTTGTCAGGCTGCCAGTACCAAACCAAAGAAGAAAAGGAGGAAAAACAAAAATAAAACAAAAACCTTGTGAGTGTGTCATTGTAACTGTATGATTGATAAACAGATTTTTGTGTAACTTGCTTCAGTGCACATAGTTCCAAGAACATGAACAACCAAATCAAAAGAAGACGAGAGAACAAACCACACACCTACCCTTTTATTCCTTTTCTAACACAAATGAATCAATAATACACACATGAAACTTTTACAACTTGATAAATTTGCTGTGAATATTTGTTTTGTATTTTATAAATTAAATTTAAATTTGAAAAACACTGGTTTTGCATTTTCTCTGCAAGGTGTGAACCTTCAGGTTCAAATCATGTCTCCTGAATTTTCTCCTCCTTCTGGAGAAATGCGTTAGTGAGGTTTTGATCTCATTTTAATTGCATGTAATGCTTCTTAGAAAATCCCTGTTACAACAGAAATCTTTCACTTGAGGGTGTATAAATGCCTTTTAGTTTTTGCATGTTGTGGGTTACATTTAGTTTTTTTTCTCATATCTTTGAAAAAACTCTTAAAATAACTGTTAATCGGGGATAGTTGAGTACGGAAGATTCTAGAACATAGGCAGTCATTCAATTACTGTATACATAACCTTTAAACTCAAGTGAACCATTAACTTTTCTGTCTTGTGGTTTCATGTTTGAGCAATGGTCTTGTGTTCTTTATTACTGTAACTGTTATGTTATGTGATATCCATCTGGATGGTTCACATGATTGAGAATTGAACCTTTCCCATCTCAGCCACCAATTGAATTTAGCCCATCTGATAGTGACCAAAGGTTGGTACTATCTGACAGCTATTTGATGTTCTGTGTGAGGTGGATTTGTGGTCTCAGTCCAGTTCCTAGTGCACAGATGACCATATGATAAAATGCTCACCATCGTAATGGGCACTAAGAAGAATGTTTTTAGAAATCTTAGCAAAAAGAATTGAATAGGCATAGTGAATGAACTGTCCTCTTATCCATACAAGTGATCACTATAGGACATACTTGAGTTCTACTTGTAGAAGAGAGTTGGGAAACTTCTTAGGTGCTGTCTTTTCCCTGCCTAGCTAAAGAAAGGGCTTGAATCTGACATCTCCCATTGGCTCTAAAAAATGATCATGAAAATTGAATTGACGCTCCTTTCCCCACCAAAATCTTTTTCTCTAGGCTATGTTGTCAATTAGGTGCATCTGGTAACTACATTTAATTTGGAGTACATTTGAAACATGTATACACTCTAGATGTTAGTTTTTACAGGATTATGGAAGTATTGATCGATACCCCATAATTAATGTTATATACATTTTTTCCTATTACGTGAAGGTTTCATTTTTTGTTATTTAGGAAGGTATGCATCCTATTTTTTTAAAATAGACTTACTAAGAGGGAATAAAAAGTAATTTTGAGAAAGTTGCAAGTAAATATTTTGAAGAGTTAGGAGTTAAAATTCCTTTTTTAAAAATTGGGGCCGTCTCCATTTTAAAGATGGTGCAACTTAAAATGCCTTCTTTTAACTCTTAAAACTTACTATGCATGTTAATCTTCTTACAATTTCATACTGTACGTTATTATTTATTACTACATCCCTTTTGTGCAATTGTTGGCACACAGGGCAGAAACTAGTCTGTTGCATTCCTCTCTGTCGTTTGCTGCTTCTTCCATCTGCTCTGTGGTGTTGTGATTAGACTATTTTGTCCTCCCTGCTAAAAGTTCTTCTTAAGGTTTCTCTTGGGCATTCTCCAGCTTTTGCAGCCACATGTGATTATGGCTGAGATTATGTTTGAATTGAAAATTCTGTCTTTTGTTCTGATGTTATATATCTTTTGATTTCTGTATACTATTAAGTTTAGAAAATGCAGTGGGTGTCTTGATGTCACTTCCTTTCTGAGATCTCCATTGGCCAATATGGTGCTGAACTATTCTACTTTCTTGATATGTTTGCCTTCTAATGTGATGCTCTTCTTAGAGTGCTGTCCCTGTGGGTGCTCCACTTCAAGTGTTGGTGCGTCCTGGCATCGTCAATCGGAGATTTATGGTAGCAGTGTCCGCGTGGGTTGCACATGCACAGTAGGTGTCTCCCAGTGCTGTTGGTGCCGTGTTTAGCGCGTGCATGGCCTGAGCCCTCCAGTTTCTTCTCAGCTGTCCTCAGCTGAAGACAGAGCTCGGGGGACGTGTTAGTTACTCTCGCCAAACCTTTAAAAAAGATAGAAGTGTAAATAATTAGTTAATCTTGTACAAGTTCTAGTTAGTGTTAGTGATAGTTTTAAGGAAAAAAACATTTAACTCCGGGATCGGTTAACCATCAGAGGCGCCTGGCTCCCCAGGCTTTAAGTGATGCGGCTCTTGCCGCGAAGTAATGCCTATTTCGGACAGATACTCTGTGTGTCTGATGTCTCGGGGACACACATATCCTGCAAAAATGCACCCACTGCAGTAATCTGAACACGAGAGTCCAGCTCTCTGCTTGAATATTATACTGATGGAGAAATCTCTCCAACCAGAGCCAGACTAGCGGACCTCATTTCTGGGCTCTCCCTACCCTCCCCCCACAGGGACAGGAGACATGCCTTCCGCTAACATACCGAGGAAGAACGCACAGACATCTCTGCAGAGAGCACCGTGGAAAAATAGGTGGTCTCCTGCCAGGTTGCTACCCCCGATGCTGACACATGCTTGGGTGAGCACCTATGACGCTCCTGGCTCCGCCGAGTCCTGAGCAACATGCCTCCTGCACAGCACCGAATTCACCCATAAGGGACCCGGTGCCGAGTGTCTCCTCAGGCATCATGAGTCCGCCCCTGGCACCGATATTGCAGTTGGCACTTGCTGAGAAAACCAAGTAGGCACCGATGTCTCCCACTAAATCAACGCTGCATCTGATGGCACCAATGTCAGCACTGACGAGAGTGGCCCCACCGGTGCCGACAGAATTTACCGCAACAAAGAGACTTGGCTATGTCATTGGCACTGCAGTCCCCACTACTCAGTACCAAGGGCTCTCTGGTAAGTTGTAGAGGAGATCCCCATATGTCTTATGGTGCAATACACTCGTCCACTGATGACGATGATGATGTGCAGGAACCATGCACTTTCTCGCCGCACCATTCATCACTGAAAGACTGGTGACCAACCTGGAGCCAGATGGATCCGAAATACCCTCATAACCAGCTGGCCCAACCGTGGTATGGACCACCATGGTTGTACCCATTAATGGCCTTCCCAAAGCAATGAGCGCATTGCGAACCTTGGGCAACTTACTGGGGCCCCAATCCAGGTCAACCACAGCTCATAGAGGCGAGCTGAGGTCTAATCCCATGTCTCCCACCCCACAACCAACAGAGGCTCAAGCTGTTGGGGCCAACACAGAAACAGCCACTGATCAGGAAGTGACATCGCCTGTTCACAATTCTTCACCCTCCCCGGATGAGGCAATCATGCCAGCACTGCCTACCTCAGAGAATTACTTCAAACAGTTCTAGGAACTGCTTAAGTGGGTTTCCCAATGCCAGGACATCCCATTGGAGGGAGTGTAGACAAACCAACACAAGCTGGTACAACTCTTACAACCTGCATCTACTTCCAAAATTGCTCTGCCCATCAATGATGAAACCTTAAAACCAGGTGAGACAGTCTGGCAGATGCCGGCCTCAATTCCGCTGACATGAAAAAGGGTGGATAGAAAGTATTATGTCGCCGCCAAAGGAGTGAACTTCCTCTTCTCGCACCTGCTTCCCAACTCCTTGGTGGTCGACGCTGCTAATCAGTGTTGCAGACAACAACAGTTTAGATCGACCCCACAAGATAAAGAACACAAGAGGCACAACCTCTTTGAATGAAAAATTTACTCCTCGACAACATTGCAATTCCGAGTCACCAACTATTCAGCCTTGGTGGCTAAAAACGATTATGATAATTATGGAAAACTCATCTTGTTCACAGCAGATTTCCCCGAGGAGAAACAATCACAATTCCAGGCCATTGTAAATTAAACTCATAGCTAAAACAGCTCTCCAAGTGTCTTTGGACGTCGCGCACAAGGCAGCCAGAACCATGACCACGGCCATAGTTATGCCCCGGGCATCCTGGTTATAATCCTCTGGCATACCTAAAGAACTCCAAACCAAGGTTGAGGACCTACCTTTCGACTGAGAAAAGCTCTTTTCGAACAAGAGAGATGAGATGCTCCACTCAATGAAGGATGTTCGAGCCGCCCTTCGCACTTTGGGGATCTGTACTCCACCTGTGAAGAGAAGAAGATACCAGCCTTATCAGAGGAACAGGGATTCCTCCTCCAACTGACAGCAACAACAGCAACAGCAACAATATGAGTACCAAAGACATCGCCAATGGTCGCAGTGATGGAGAGCACCTCAAGCTCAACCGTCAACTTCTCAGTTGGCTTCACCCAAGCCACAATTTTGAAGTTTTTGGTCAAGGGTCTAGACAACCTCCCTCACCAGGCAGCGCTTTCACCCGATCCATCCCCATGCTTTTGACACCTCTTTCGCCCATTCTACCACATCTGGGCATCAATAATCATGGACCATTGGGTATTAGAGATTGTACCATCGGGATATACCATCCCCTTTACCTCCCAACCACCTACCCCATTCCTCTTCAGGGACCCTTCTCATGAGCACCTGTTATGACAAGAAGTCAATCATCTTCTACAAATAGGTGCTGTGGAACGAATACCTTCGCAATACATAGGGAAGGGGTTCTACTCCCACTACTTCTTGACTCAGAAGAAGAATAGGGGATGGAGACCTAGCTTGGATCTCAGGAAAGTCAACAAGTTTGTATGCGCTCAGAATTTCAAAATGGTGACACTGGGCATGATACTTCCAGCGCTGCAAAAGGGGGACTGGTTTCCAGCCCTTGACCTCCAAGATGCTTATTTTCATATTACTATACACCCAGCTCACAGGAAATTACTGCATTTCACAGTAGGACATGAACTCTTGTGGTGCTGTTGGTGCTGCGTCTAGCGCGCACATGACTTGAGCCCTCCAGTTCTTCTCTACCACAGAGTCCAAATGCTTGAGGGTTAGAGTTAAAATGGTTGTTGAAATATCTATTGTGAGATGTATCTAAATCCTTTGCTATCCGTGAACCAGGAAATAAGGCAATCCAGTAAAGAGATCCAAGATTAAATAAATAGATGCTGACATGAATCCTAGAAAACTGGAAGGTTTGCTTGGTGGTACATTCAGACAATCCATGAATGCATTTTTTTTACCCCAAAATAAGAGACTATTTTGCTGTGAACTGCAAGCATTATTATTAGTGAACTGGAACATCCAGCTCTCTGAGCAGTACTGTCAGGGCAGTCTTGTGGACTTCAAACATGTCACCTTTATAGATCTCTACTTGGTTGGGACGAAGTGCACTTGGGATGCCTTTGAAGTCCACATTTTTGCTGTTGAACTTTTTGCTACAGGTTCTGCTTTGGGAACATTTAATTAAAAAACAAAAGTGCACTTTGTGCAAGCTTTGTGCCATTCACCGTAGAAATTGCGTTTAGGAATATAACTGCACACAATCTACTAAAGTAAGGTTTGTTGTCTTTTTTTTTTTCTTCTTGCAGATATTTTGCCCAAATCTGAAAAAGATTATGATGATTTGAGAATCACGGCAGAAGTTTCACCTGACCTGGATGTAGTATCTGTAAGTAAATTGATAAATAGGAAAGTCTTACAAAACCAGTTTTTCTGCTCTGTTACATCTCTGAAACAGCAATTTATGTTAGTAGTCTTACGTTATTGCAATAATGAATGAGAAGAGAATTTGACCCATAGAATGATTTGTCTGACTTTAGCTCAGATATTTGGGGAATGCCCAGTAATACAAATGCAGACAAGGAAATTACCTTTGGCTCGGGCATTACAAATAAATTGGTAATATTACAATAATAATAATAGTGATTTAAATATTCCTAGCACCGTACAGATATTCATCCTCGCAATCCCACATATGAGATAGATGGGTAAGTGTTGCTCCTAGTTTACAGATGGGAAAACTGAGAAAGGCATGTGTTAATTGTTGTAGCCGAGTGGTTCAACTGCTTACTAATAGTTACAAAAATAAACAATGTTGCAAACTATATAAAAATGGCAATATTAACCTATTTGCAACTCTTGACAGAATGTTATAAAAACTTGTATTTTGTCCTATGTTATGAAACTAAACAGATCATAAGCAGGGTCACTTTATGACCCACTTGGTATTTACTTTGTACCAGGAGTAGTTTAATACAGTTGTAGAGAAATCACACAAGGGAGCAGCTTGGCATCTAATTTTGCCTTTCATTTGTATCATCACCAAAACGAAACCTATAAAGCTAGTGCAGGGACCATAGTCTTACACTTTAAAATGTGATTCTACTCTGACAAGTGACTACAAAATATAAAAAGATAATGCCCTACTCAATAAATCTGAGTTCTGCATGAATGTAGTCTGGTTAGTAGCTGTCACATCTTTTTATTACTGTGGGTAGCTGTCAGGGTTCCCTCCCCACTCTGAACTCTAGGGTACAGTCATGGGGACCCGCATGAAAGACCCCCTAAGCTTATTTCTACCAGCTTAGGTTTAAGTAGACGCTGCCACCGCCAAGTGATTTAAACAAGAACCAGGGAAAAGGACCACTTGGAGTTCCCCTTCCCCCCCAAAATATCCCCTCAAGCCTTTACACCCCCTTTCCTGGGAAGGCTTGAGAATAATCTCCTAACCAATTGGTTACAAAGTGATCAAAGACCCCACCCCTGGGTCTTAGAACAATGGAAAAATCAGTCAGGTTCTTAAAAGAAGGATTTTATTAAAAATCATCTCTGTAAAATCAGGATGGTAAGTAACTTTACTGGGTACTCAATTTCAAAACTCAGAGGGTCCGCCCCTCTGGGCAAAACCTTAAAGTTACAGAAAAACAGGAATAACACCTCCCTTTTAACACAGGGAAAATTCCACAAGCAAAACACAAAAAACCCTAAACGCAATGTCTAGCTTACTTGTAATATTGGAGATTTGGTTGAGGATGGGTTGGAGGAGGTGGATTTCTGCCCTGGTCCCTCTCTTTCTCTCAAGAGAGAACACACACACAAACAACGAGCCCAAACAAAACCTTCCCCCTTCCCAAGATTTGAAAGCATCTTCTTTCCTCATTGGTCCTCTTGGTTAGGTGCCAGCCAGGTTATTTGAGCTTCTTAACCCCTTACAGGTAAGGAGGAATCCTGCTACCCTTACCTGTATGTTTATGACATTAGCGCTGCAAGAACAGCACAGCTAGGCGGGAGAGAGAGCTGGATCCTATTCTGGCTTCCACAACTTCTACAGAATTAACTAAATTTCAGTTGCCAAATTCTTTCCTCTATTACACCATGATCTTCAATGAGTTTAATTGTTCACAGATGTAAATGATGGCAGAATGGGAAGACTGTGAGGCTACACAGATGTAACTTAGGGCAGAATTGGATCTGCAGAATCTTTATTGCTGGTGATGATGCATTAGCTAGAGAGGACACAAATTTTAGTCAGTTTTACTTATAAATTAAGCACATTTGATCTGGGGGTTATTGAGAGGAAATAAACATGAAAACCCAAAATGTCCTTTTATATTAATGGCCTACTTTTCACACAGGTTGAGTACCTGCAGCTCCCTCTGACTTCAGTGGAAGCCACAGGTACTCACACTTCCACACAAAAAAGAAGTCATCAGGCCATGCAACTATGCACTTTCCTGGGTGGGAAACACTAGTCCTACCAGAATAACTCCAAGTCATCCTCATTTACAGATGGAAATTTGCTGACCCATGAGAAGCTTTGTAAAACTCACAAATTAATCAATAGGCTCCATAGACGTAGTCTAAATATCTGTGAAGCAATATTTGGACCTTCTTGTGTAACAGACCAATCCAGATCTAGAAGGTGTGGTGACAACTGAAGGTATACAACATGACGGCCAACATCTTAGTAATTTTTTGTTACTTTGTAGTTAACAAAAATATGAAGTGGTTTTGCTATCAAGTTCTTTTCTGCCATTTCTGCTGTTACAATCTTCTTATGAGAATTCATCAGTCCAGGTGCAAAATCTGCTTGCTTCCTGTGATGATGACATTGCAAGAAACTAAAGATATTTTTCTTGTTAAATATCTAAAAAGAAAAGTGAATAAATAAATATGATTCGCCCCAGACAAGAGGGCATGTACAGTTTTGAAAGGCTGTCTTTGTAATACCAATTTGAATAGCATTTCAAGTTGCTTGTGTTCACTATGCGCTGGTTACTTTGGGTTGCATTCTTTTTGTAGGTTTGCTTGAATTGATACTTTTTTATGCTGAATTACAGATGGTAAGACTCATGGATAGGGTTTGAGGAATGGTATTTATGTGAAGAAATTGAATATGTGTATGTGTCAACAAGCCTTTTTGGCTGTAGAGGGATTGATTACACAGAGTCTGCACTAATGTATATGGATCCTTATTGAATAAAATAGTACTGGTAACTTTTATCTGCATTCCCACAGACATGAATGAGGCATTGAAGAATGTTGCCAAATATAACTATTCACGTATTTTCTATAATTAAAAGAGAGAGAGAGAGAAACAGATCCACTTTTCAGCTTGGCAAGCATCCCAGTTTGTTTTATACAATCTATTTTATATAGCATACAATCTCCTAAAATATAGTTAAAACCACCTCAGATGCATGACATACTAATGTGTGTTAGCTTGTGTAACTGACAGAGATCTTGTCGTATTTGCTGCAAAGATGTCAATACATTGCACTTTGATTAATAGTTTTAATTAAAATAACTGTTTCTCGATCTTAGCCCTTAGAAATTGGATGAAACTGAGCAAAGGAAAATTTTAAGATGAGTTTCTGGAATAATTTCCTAGTGGTGAGCTCTGTTATAGTATATTAGTAGTCTGAAGAGAAACTGTTAATGGTCTGAAGAGAAATGGTAGAAGCCCCATTACATGGATCATTTAAAACTATACTGCACAAAGCATTCACAGATACCCGAGTGATCCTGCTTTGCAGAGAGATTGGCAAGATGGCCTGATGGACCTTTGCCATTCTAACTTCTGTGATGCTGCGGTGCAGTTTAACATATACAGAAGTGAATCAGTCGTCTTGTAGTGTTGAAATGTTCCAGCCTACTGAAATCTCTTATGTCCAATTTTTTTTTTCTGCTAAAATTTAATATATAAACCTCTCAGAACATGTACAATGTTGTGCCAAAACAACTGTTAACTAGTCATTTCTGGCTGTGTATTTCTGCAAAACTGTGTTTACTGGGATTACTCGCTATTTGAAAAATATAAATAGAACTGCATTTTAATGTAATTAGAAGTATAACTGTCATCTTCTTTATCAAAAATGTTTTATTAGATTATTAATATATGCTAAGCAATGCACTTTCTGTTTCTTTATGTCTGAGCAGTTGTCCATAGGAAAAACTTAGTGCAAAAAAGAGGACAGGGATCTGGCAGCCTGGTCTTGCCTAGTTGTGATAATAACCTTGCAGATTGGTCATTAGAAAACTGTTGTTGCACTGATGCACTTAACTTTGTGAATACAAACTGATCTGCTTCAACCTTCTCCTGAAAAGAGAGCTGTGATATTGAGCATGGTCTTGGAGGCAGTTGTATGTCTTTGTTTCATGTGAGGAAAAGGGTTTCATGGTGGTTCTCATTGCTGTCATACAGGGTGAAAATGTAATAAGGAACTACATGGGAAGAAAAAAAGGAGACATATCGAAGTCCAGCACCTTTTGGATCTTTGCATCCAGAGGGAGCCCCATTGATTTTTGGGGGGGAATTCTGCACATACACTAGGGACACCTCTAGTGAATCCCAATGCATGGGTTGGGGAGGGAAGAAGAATGGGACAGTAGTAGACAGTGTATCTTGTTTATGCTGTCAGAAAGCATTGTTTTACTTAACCTTTTACCATATGAAGGTATAATCTTCTACAGTATATATTGGTATAATTATCTTTCAGTATGGTTTAGTTTTGTAAGGATTCTTGTGTTGTGTGTGTGTGTGTGTGTAATGTAATATATGTATATTTATAAATAATATTGCACTGTAGGGTCAAGGTAACTTTTGCTGTGGACATGGTTGTTTATTGAAATAGAAATAAGAAACACCAATAAAAAAACCTTCTCTCTCTCTCTCTCTCTGAAATTCAGGACATATACAGTATGCTATTTTATTTTGATTATAAGATAGTGTGTGGTCATTATATGCTATGGTGTGGTGTATATATACTATATGTAGGCAGATTGGAAGTCGCCTCTCCTTACTGAATAACACAAGGAGTTTCCACAATTTGAATAAACTCACAGTAGAAGGAACCATGCCAGACAAAACAGTTCCAAATATTCATATATATATCAAAATGTGTTAGCTTTTTATATACAAAATATTCATGACTATTGCTTATCCTTTTTGTGGGCAGTTTTAAACAGGAATTTTGTCTTTTCTAAAGAAGGGGCCCAGAAATCTATTTTGTGTATTTCAATCTGTCATCGGAGTGATAAGTTCTTTACAGTTAACTCACTATTTAGGTAGTTGGTGGAGGGAGGTAATACTGCATTCATTGTGTTCACTCATTCATGTGTGATACTGCATTTGCTCCGTTTTCATCTTTTTCTTCACAGCAAGCCATTGACAGTGAGGTGAGAGCAGAGGCAGTTCCTTCAGTCACAGTAAAGGTATTGTGCTTAGCTCAAACTGTAACACTTAAAAGAGTAGCAACAAATTTCAACAAACCTTTCACTTTTGTTATCCCTTTTACTTATGTCATGGAAATGAGAATAGAGCTTGAAATGCCCTATATTTTTATAATTTTATCTCCTTTTTTTGGTGTGGGAAGGGAACTTTTTTCCAACTTCCTGCCAAAATTGTAGAGTGATTAGGAAGTTATATACATCTTCTGTGTTAACTTGTTTTTAAGGAAAAGTCAGATAAAAGATATGTAAAGATTATGGAGTGGAAAGAAGTAGTTTTTGGAGTTTTTCATAGTGGGTGCCTGACAGCATACTCTTTAGTTAAGGATCTCAAACTCTTTCTGTTGGAACCCTGTCTTTGTTTGCTCAGAACTTTTTAGAAATATTCACCTTTGCACAGAGAAAACATTTCAGTTCAACAGGTTATTTTTTTTTAGAAAGTTTGAGCAAAATCTCTTCTAATGTCTTTTTAGTTACAAAAGAGTGAAAATAAATTTTGTCCTATTTGTAAAAACATTTTATTCATGCATTTACTTATAGCTACAGCAAAAATAGTTGAGAGTTTTAATTTGAAACAACATGGTCATAGTCCTCAGTGAAGAATGTTTGTGCTTAGTTTTGAAGAAAAGATTTGTGTGCGCGCGCGCATGCGTGCACAGTTATATAATATATGAAATATATATAATATACATATATATATAAAATACATTTCTTCTGAGCATTAAATCAAATTGATAGTAATGTAACTTCTGAACATGCCACAGTAACTTCTAAGATTATTAGCACAGCAAAACGAAGGCCTTGCTTTTTCGTATCTCTGCCCATTCTTTCTCTCTCCAGACTGAGAAGCACAGGGACTGATGAGAACAAATCATAGGCTGGATTCTGATATTTTACTCTAATTAAGTAGCACCTTACACCATGAGTAGATGACTTTTGTAGAGTAAGGTACTATGAGGAAGAGTTATCAGGAACTGAGTCTACATAAGGGAGATTTTAAACATCTCATTTAAAACACAGGCAATAAAATTCGCAACAAAACTGTCTTAATAACAGCAAGAGGAGAAAATCATGGATGATGAAAAAAACCACCATTGCCACAAATGTTATGGTCTCAGTATTTTCTGCTGGAATAATCAATCTGTAACTTCTAAACTTTCACTTAAATAAATTGTTTCTATTTTTTCCCCTTCCTCCTCCACTGGGGGCTTTGCCATTGACTTCAGCATGGCCAGGATTTCACCCACAATCGTTGCAATGTAAGCTGTTAGAAAATTATCTCCAGCCAAGCACCAGTATTAGTGGTAGAACTGTCCCCTCTCCACTTCTAGTCATGTACACTGAAGTGTGCACATCAAAGTCTAATTGGGACTATTTAAGTTCTCACATTGTTAACCACAAGCAATTTCTCTATTTTTTGTTTAAAATAAGCAAACCGTCCCACCCCACAAAATTACGTCAAAAAAGTTGTTGTTGCAATATTTGTCTCCACTACAAATAATAAACAGTTGTTGCTGGCAACTGGTGCAGCTTAAATAGCGCTGAATAATTTGGCTGCTGGTGTAAACAAGGACAAACTATGTTTAGTACCAGTTGCCATTGCTTACAGCTACAGACAGTACAGGGAACTTCTGTAGTGTAGACAAGCTTGTTTGCACAGCAAAATTAGAAAAAATGTGGAAGCACAGAAGATAAGGTTCCTAAATTACCATGTTGCTCATGAGTAATGTTTTCTGTTCTTGTTTCTCCGGCCAAATGTGTAGCCTAACAGGATATTGTTTAGTATGTTGTTGACAAGTTAATACTAACGCTAGACCCTTAACTTCTGCATTTTTGCACTTTTTCTGACATTAACTGTTATAATATTAATGTTGGGTTAGCAAAGTTTTTAAAATTTAATTTGTGCAGTAGAGAAGCTTGGCTAATACTGGACACATTATGAAAAAAAGATAAACATATTTTAAAATAAGGAAATAGCCATACTGATCAAGTCGATCTGTTCTGATTCAGCAAAGCTCTTAAGCATGTGAGTAATCCTGTATTTATTCAGCCAAACATTTCAGCACCTGGAATTTAAGCATGTGCTTAAGTGTTTTGGTGAATAGGGATACAAGAATCTCATGTTCATGGTTAACTATATATTTATATATTTTGCTGAATTGGAAACTATATAAATATTTCTATGTGGCACAAAATATGAGAGACATGAAAATAGGATAATTCTATAAAACAAGGGATAGATGGCAGTCCTAAATGAGATAAAATATGTTTTTCCACCTTTAAAACTGCAGGGCTAAAATATTAGACACAGTAATTTAAGGTAGAAATCCCTCAAGCATTTTTTTCCTAGAAGTAATCAATCTACTCTATATTTTGGGGGTGGGAGGTGGGAGCCCTGACCTAGGGCCTTTCCAAAGCCCATTGAAGTCAGCGGAAAACTCCCTCTGACCTGGGCTTTGGAGAACATTTGAATGTTGTTGTTAGCCTTAGAGAACCACGTCAGGATGGCTGGGTTCCAGTTGAGTTAGTTTACGCTTGTGCTTAAATGTTGGAACTTAGTACAGACAAAGACAGCACGGCATCATAGTTAACCACTAAACATTTTGGGAAAGGGTAGAGGAGGACTGTTGTTTTGTTATTGGGAGGGCAGATAACTTTTCTTGCTCCTCTTCATCTAATCAGAACATCCATGCACATAATATAACTTAATCTGGAAAAAACAAGGGCGAAAGCTAAACACTGTTGGAAATCAGTACAGATTTACAGATGTATTTATAGACTCTACTTAGTGGGTAGATTTATACATTTCATTTAATCTTTATTTTGATGCTGTAAATCAATCTAAATTACAGAAGATTTTGCAATAAAAATTCCCAGTAGTAATTTTGGATTAATTAGAATGCATCCTATTTTCTTACAGGACAATTAATAGTTACTACCAATCATATAAACACACTGATGTCCCTACATCCTACTTTACTGATTTTTAAGTAGAAGCTCTTTGTTCAAAATAACTAAATATAGTTGATGGAAAAGCCCTTCTTAATTAATGGAATTTCATATTTTTATGAGTTACAAAGTTATCAACCTTGTCTCTTATTGCTGTAAGAGAACATAAAAACTATTCACACATTACATTTGTACATTACAAAACATGTCAGATTAATTCAAACAAGATGACCTCCTGATTGTGTTTGACAAGTTTATGCACGGTTTTCAAAATTAAATCTCTGTTTGGGTTCTGTTACAACACTTACTAATATATATAATCTGGCATGTTTTCTGCAGTGTGAATAAGGCTAATAGTTAATGATTTTAATCCTTCCAAGTGAGTGAAGTTGTGGCTGTTTTGATTGTGATTGATGCATGAAAATCTGTGTAGGAACACAACCACACAAGTTTGTGGACATATTTTTTTCTACTAGAGTTCTAAATAAGGATTGTATTTAATTCTGCAAAAAGCCACTGGCCCAACAGAAAAGGCTTATAAAATTAGATGTTTATAAAAATAGGTAATGGGCAAAATCCTCACCCTTGCTCCTTTATGCCATCAAAAAGGCCAGAGAAGCATGAAGAAAAGATTCCCAAGGTGCAGGCTCACAGACTGATAATATCCTGTAGTGTCCTGGACAAATCTTATGGAATTAAGATAAACTTTACTGAGTTAAGTTAAATTTGATTGAATAGGGTTAATACCTTTTTGGTCCGTTGTATTAAAAATGCTGCTGTGTTTGTGTTGTTATGGAATTGTATGTCTCTCTTTTCTAAAAGGAGGGGGATGCTAATGTACTTCCACCATTATTAGGCCTTTGAAGCCACCCCACTGGAGAGGTGTATATATACTAGTTCAAACTGGATTCTCCAGGGAGCAAAATACAAAGAAAGGATTTTTGGATAAATAGCCTAGTTTTAAACTGTCTCAGGGCCTTTTTCCTTATCCAGCAAACGGACAGGACCACTGATGCACAGAGAGCCCCAATCCTTAGCATAGAGTTGGAAGGACTGGGCCTTCTGAGGCCCTATGAAACTGGGTGCTTGTTCTGAACTGAAGCTGTGATGAACTTGCCACCACAGGAATCCCCTTGGGTGGGGATTTGAAGGACTGCTCCTGTCAGAATCTGTGCTAGGATTGGGGTGAACTTTGATATGCTTATTAGCGTGCATGTAGGTTCTTTTATTGTTCTTAATATGTTTTCTCTGCCGTCCTTTTTTACCTTAAGAATAAAATAGGCTTGTATAGAAAGAACTGTGTGGTATTTATAACAGTTGACAATCACGCTGCTATCAGTCTCTGAAGAGAAAGCATTGCTTTCTCTGTGCTTCGGCTGCTTGGCTCTCTGCTCAGAATAAAGCATTGATGGCAGGTAACTGTGCAGGTTGGAAGTACCCTGGTCAGAAGGGAGTGAGACGTGAGTCTTCACACAAGAAAGAAAATGGTTGGGAAGCTGGAAGTCTTAGAGTGGATGCTCTTGCTGGACCATTGAGGGGGAATACAGGTGCTATTGCCCTGATCTGTGACACAGGCACTGTGGAAAGTGGCTGCCTCCAAAAGACCCCTTTGCAATATGTGATGGAGGGGTGGCTGGACTTGAGGTGGGCAGGACATATCACATGCAAGGCAACATCATATAGTGTTTCAGGGATTCTTGTCAGAGTTGCAGCCCATTGGATAGCCCTCAGAGGTTGCTGTAATTTAGACAGAGCTTTCTAAATTTATACCAGAGCCCTCTCCAGTCCCCGTAGCTGCCCAGGGTCAGGAAAGCGCAAAGGTAGTTTAAAATATCTTAGTCCCCATTCCCTTCCCCAGAGGTGGTGTACTCTGGCTGTGCCTTAGCAGCACAGGATCTTACCCAAAGTGTGAAGAAGAGCTCTGTATAGCTTGGATGCTCGTCTCTGTCACCAACAGAAGTTGATCCAATAAAAGATATTACCTCACCCACCTTGTCGTAGTAAAAGTAAAGTATTTGCAAAGATATTTCTGTTTTATAAGCATGACATTCACATATAACTTCCCACTGAATTTAGGTGTTACTATTTTCTCTAACTTTCGCAATGTAAATAGATATACTCAGGCTCAGAAAACTAATTAACACCAGCAAAGACATTAACTCAGCCCTGTCCAACTCCTGGGTATCTGGCTGGTGAGTCTTGCCCACATTCTCAGGGTTCAGCTGATCGCCATATTTGGGGTCGAGAAGGAATTTTCCTCCAAGGTAGATCGGCAGAGGCCCTGGAGGTTTTTCGCCTTCCTCTGCAGCATGGGGCCCGGGTCACTTACTGGAGGATTCTTTGCATCTTGAAGTCTTTAAACCATGATTTGAGGACTTCAGTAGCTGAGACATAGGTGAGAGGATTATTCCAGGAGTGGGTGGGTGAGATTCTTTAGCCTGCATTGTGCAGGAGGTCAGACTAGATGATTATAATGGTCCCTTCTGACCTTAAAGTCTATGAGTCTATTTGTTTAATTGAGGTTTACACTTCAAAGCATGGAGCAAACTTTGCCTTTTTATGAACATTGCAAACATTACTAAGCATGGACAATGTGAGGCCTTGTCTACACCCAAAACTTACATTTTTTTCATCAAAATAGTTTTTAAGATTGTTTTAGCTAAACCATTGCAAACCTTTCCATGGGGACTCTTTTATGTCAGTTTATAAGAAGGTTATATCTGTTTAACTTAGTCTCGTGCAATTTTTGTGTATAGATCTATTTAACTGGAGTTGAAGCACATTTTAAAAATATCGGGCTAAATTCAGATCTAGGTCAACAACTGCAACTTAGTTGTACCTACTTCCTGAACTTAGCCCATTACCTTCATATCTATCCTCTTCCTGGCTAATTGTCTCCTTATCCAGGTCAGTTAAAATGAGCTTGGACACTCAAACTAGCAGCTGAGACAACTCCCGCTCACACTAGCTTCTTGCGGCTGCTGTCTGAGTGTTCTTGCTGAAGATCCCTTCATTCTGGAATTTGCTTCCAGCACTAGTCACATAGAGCCTGAATCTGGAGACATTTAGGACACTGTGAAAAACTCATTTGTTTTTTGAAGAGCTTGTTTGAGGAGGTGGTCTGTTTTGGGGGGGAAATGTCCTTATTTTTCTGGGAAAAAGGCAAAAAATATGTTTTTATATATGCTAACTATGATAGGATGTATTTTATAGCTCTAAAAATCAGAATAAATACAAGTTTTATTTTTATCAATACATTTTATCTGTGAACTTTACTTTTATGATGTTAGCATGGTTTCTTCAGACGTATAGGGTTCCCTCAGACTGAATCTCCACATTACATGTAACGAAGGTATGTTATATGTGTGTGTTAGGGGTAACGTAACACCAGAAAATAGCTTCTGCATGAGGAGTAGATTCTATCGTTGCCATGCCATAAAAAAAAAAAAAAAAGGATTCCATGATTTGGCGCTCATTGAACATAATGGGTGCTGAACAAAGTCCTTTTGGTGAAAGAAAAATATAGAGTAACACCTTATTTAAATAATTGCCTAATTTTTACTATTTATATTGATTACTGCCATTTATTTTACATTGAAAAACCCAAACAAACTAGATATTTGCAAAATAGAAAACAAATCTAATGTATTGCAATTGGATAAGATAAATTAGTCTTGGCTGAATATTACCAAGGAATTTTGATAAACCATCTCACTAGCTGTCAAGGCCTACCATTACATTTTCATGGAGTTTTCTTAGCTGCTAGTTATAGTGGAATTGTGCAAGTGCAAGTCATCAGTGAATATGATAATTTTGCTAATTATGCTGGTTTTAAAGTCATAGGTAGATTAATGTGGTGCTTCTGTGTGTAAATACCTTTTTACTTTCAACTTACTTCAGATAACACTACAGAGCAGATTGGCTGTGCAGAAAACAAAATTATCAGTATGTGTACAACCTCCTTTAGCACTGACTCATGACCAGTTCATCTTTGATGATATAGGTAAATTCTTCTTTTACTGTTACAAGTATTATAATGTATTGCTTTATCTTGGATTGTTTGAGCCTTATTCTAAGGTTTACTTAGTGACCTTCTAAGGAGACATGCACCAAGCTTAACTTTTGACATGATGATGATTATACTCTATTTTTAAAAAATGAAACGTCAGTGGCAATCACAAAACCCAACAGAATGTTAGGATGTGTGCAAAACCAAAAAGATAGAAAATAATGTTGAAAATAGTATACAATCAAATAATGTAATGATACATCCTAATTTGCAAACCTGTGTCCAGTACTGCTGACTCCACCTCAAAAAATATGTGGTATTGTGGTTATTGTGTCTGTACAAAGAGCTTCTGCTGAGCAACAGGAGGGGAGAGAAGGTTCAATTACTTGTGCCCAGTCAGGCATAAGCTTCCTTCTCAGCACTGCCCACTCTGGCTTCCTTACAGCCTCTTTGAAATTCTGTCAGCTGCAGGTTGGATTGCTTTGAAAATTGAAGAGGGAGCTGCAGGCCCCAGAAAAGTGTCCTAGGGCCTGGATCTGGCTTGCGGACCATATGTTTGACAACCCTGTACTAAAGCATCTAACATTGGTCACTGCTGAGACAGGATAATGGAATTGATAGATCTTTGGTCTCTTCTGGAATGCCCCCTCCTATGGTCCTAACTCATGTTCCCTAAGGAACAGAGGGCTGATGGCCCTAATGCTATGACCTCAGTATAGAATTGCATTTGTACTGAATCTGTCTTTTATATTTGCTGCACAGTGACATTTCACAGTTGCATTTTAAGAGAGTTTTCAATTGGAGCATCTTGTGTTTGCTTTTAATAATATATATTGAAGACAAAAATTATGTACAGATTTGATTTGAATTAGTTCGATGGAAATGTATAATATAACTTAACCTAAAAATATTTCCTTACATATTGGAAATGGTTAGGTTTTCTTTCAATTGGCTGTATTTATTTAATGTACTTTGTTGTTATTTGTAGAGTCATGTGAATCTAAAGTTGTAGCCCTGTCTGTCTTTCTGAAGGGGAATTGTCCACCAGCAGAGCTGGAAGGAAGTGCTGTGGCTTCCTATAGCACGCCCACAGGTGAGCAACATGAGATTTCAAAGTTTTTTTTCTTTTTAAAGGTTTTGATTCCCTTATGGCTCTTCTTTCTTTCTTTTTAACTTCTTTACAATATTTGAAAGTTAATAGTAGTGTGCTGAAGAATTTGGTCTCCTGTTGTTTTAGTTAATATTTTATATAGCACCATTAACTTGCCTGACCCGTTTACAGAGTTAACAATATACATTTACGACTTGGGAAACAGGCTTCCCATGTGCTGTCCCAGCAATTTGCTTCTATCCTGATCTGAGAGGGACCTCCTTTAGGGGTGAGAAGTTAATTACCTCTTTATGACCATTCAGTCCTTGACCTCACTGCAGAGGCTGCGAACAAAAGTGACAGTTATTCTCTCTGCACAGAGGAAGAGGATTAAATGGTTGCTGCGACTGATTATTCCCTCACCCTGTTTCTCTCTTAGTCTTTGGAATAGCATTTATGATTGTTTTACTTGTTTAGAATAAATAAGAACAAAATGTGAGTTGTTGTATTTTATAATGACCTAATGACCCTAGGCCATCTATAGTGACACAACAGGTCAGTTTGCCCTGACATCTATTGTCTTTGCACATCTTGCTGGCAAATCAGACATTATCTAAGAACAAGGAGCTAAGTTGAATCATCCATGTCATGTCAGGACCATCTCATGTTTAAACATTACTACACACACTGTTTAATTCTCAGTCAGAACGTGTGTCTGGGAGAAAACTGGGTGATGTTTTATACTACTGGTAAAAGTGAGCAAGTGGGAATACATTGATTTATATCAGCTGAAGATTTGGCACCAAATCTGCTTTCTCTTTTCCTCCTTCCCCACTGGTTGCAGGAACAGAATGGAGGGCATTTCTTCCTCAGGGAATCTTTGTTTCATGTGCTCAGTATCCCCATACTACTGTGTGTATGTCAGGCAGTATGGGAAGCAGCATTCCTGCAATGGGTGTTTTTCTGATCTCAGGAAGCCTAAGGACCATTGGATTCCATAAGAACCATAGCCCTCTTCAGAGGCTCTGAGAAATACATTTACACAATACTAAAAAGTGTCAAGGACAACATCTTTTGTTTTCCTTAAGAAACTAAACATGATGTCATCCAAGGCATTCTGACAGGCCTGGGATTTACATTCTGAAGGACTTGAGTCTGCAAACATTTTTGCTAGTGAACCCTTGGTTATGGGATTCCTCCCGTCCGATCGGCCATTAGAGGCTGAGTTAGCAAAGCATAATATGCTGGTTAAGCATTCATTTGAGAATGGATCATCACTGGAGAAGTTTTTCCTGTGATGGGTTGGGACAGTTCAAGGAGACATGCTGTGTTTGTGCTACCTATTTTGGCAGTTTGAAGTGCAGTTTTATTTGTAATTCTGACTATAAAAATGGCTCATTGTAACACAGATCTGTCCTCTTCAGGCTAGATTAGCTGGATGCGCAGAGGCTAGAGGGCAAAGGATGCTGCCTCATGCTCCAGATCATCTGTGCAAGCCGCAGACACAGTTCCAGTTCCTGCACTCTAGGGATGTCAGAGATTGGTGGCTTCTAGTGACTGAGCATGCAGTACCTTCCTAAGAGCTCTGTCTGGCCATGTGGACATGTCTGCGGACAACCTCTAGCACAGAGCTACATGTAAATCACACAATCTGGTCTTGGGTTTCTTGAATCATACTCCCTGCTTTTAGTGATGTGCATTTTTACTTCTTTTTGCTTCTATTAGCTCTGCAGAGCCAATATAGCAAAGA
The DNA here is from genome assembly GCA_037349315.1 of Chelydra serpentina. Classification (NCBI taxonomy): domain Eukaryota; kingdom Metazoa; phylum Chordata; order Testudines; family Chelydridae; genus Chelydra; species Chelydra serpentina. The sequence continues at coordinate 4,306,640 of JBAIAC010000032.1, forward strand.
GAGAGTGAGCTGAATGCTTATTTCTTTGCATTATCTAACGAATTATTTACTTTTGTAATAGTTAATAACAATGAAAGAAAATATCCCAGGTTGCCTTTCAGATATTGAGCTTGTAGGCCTTGCGGTTAGGAAACAAATACTTGTAACCCGAGGGTACATTTGATCTGAGATCTTTGAAATACAGTAATCATAGAACACTAGTTAGCCTTTTCTTACAGAATCGCTTTAGACTAGGACCACACTCAGGGCCGGCTCTAACTTTTTTGCCGCCCCAAGCAAAAAAAAACAAACAAAAACCAAGCGCCACCGCCCCCCACCGAAACAAAAAAAACAACCCCCCCCAGTGCCCACGGAAACACCCCCACTCCCAGGGTTGCGCCGCAACCCCCTCCCCCACCAGTGCCTCTCTCTGCCGGAGCGCCGCTGGGCAGGGAGGCCAGCCTGGCCGCGGCCCCGCTCTCCCGGCCTGCTGGCTGGAGTGCCACAGGGCGGGCGGAGCACTGCGGGGCGGCCCCACTCTCCTGGCCAGAGCGCCCGCCCGCAGCCCGGCCCAACAACCCCCGGCCGTACACAGCTCCCAGCCCTCCGCTGAGCGCCACCACACCACAGTATGTTAATAAAAAAAACAAAAACCACCACACCTGAGCGCCGCCCCCACAAGGTGCTGCCCCAAGCACGTGCTTGGTAGACTGGTGCCTGGAGCCGGCCCTGACCACACTTCAACATGTTATGTTTAACTGTGGAATTTGCCCAGCACAAGTAGCATAAACTAATAAAATAAAATAAATGACTTAATGGTTCAAAAGTTCTGTTGCATCATTAGGCTTGGCTAATTCAATAGAATTGTATACAAACACACTATTCCTGTTGGAGTTTGTAGAATCGTCCTCAGATAGCACTTAGTTCTGTGAAAAAATATTCTTTCATTGTCTCACTATATGTGAATAGGAATCTTTCATTGGAATGGATTTTTGTTTGTTTAAATGATCCAGCATTCTGTGTCAAATTTATGGTTGGTGTAACTCTGTGGAATTCAATACAGTTTAATTTAATTTGTTTTCACTGAGTGGATGGAGTTACACAAGGGATGAATCTGTCCTTTTCTGGTTGTTTTTGGTTAGTGTTACATCTTATATATTTAGAAACAGTAAAAAAAAGAAACACTTATTGGATTTTGCCTTTAACAAAAGTTACATTTATTTTTTTCTAAACTGTTAATTATTACGTTTCTTTTTTGTTTTCTCTTTAAATAATATCTTACATATTCTTGCTTTTTTTCTCCCTTTTTCCTGTTGCTGATTATGCGGTAGATCTCAATCCTGAAGGTGAGTGAAAGAAAAGATATTTAAACTGGACATAGTGTTATAACTGACAGCTGATTTTCAATGAAGCAGATTTGGAAGTGAACTGTGAATGTACTTTTTAGGAGGTGACTCTTACAAGCTTTTATTTCCTCCTTGGAACAATGTGCTGGCTTGGTACTGCTCTAGGGATGACTGCTGGGAATTATGGGAGAGATTCAGGCTGAGACGTAAGGGGAGAGTTATCCATAGGAAAATTAGAATGCACCAATGATTATTTTTTTATTGACTTATAATATATTTACATCTGCATAACATTGGAATCTACAATATTAAAGTGTTTTATTCTATCTGAAGGATAGTGATGGAAATATAATTATATTATTATTGCTTACTATATCTTTAGCCACCTTTCATCTTACAGTGCTAACTATAGCTCATCACCTTCAGCTGAATTGAAGCATTATTTTATTTAACCTTTCTTATTGTGAAAAAGCCTACAGGATTTGAACTGGTGCCATGTTATCTGTGCGCAGAGTGAAACAGTAGCTCTCAGAGTGGTGTGAATTGCCTCCATTCATCCCAGGTCTTCTTAGAACTGTCGTATGGAAGGCTGAAAGTTGATTTCTAGATCATTAAAAATACTAGCACAAATGTTGTTCAAAATGTAGCTGTCATTAGGACAGGTATCAAGGCTTCAAGTGGTGCCCAGCTGTCAGAGTGACATTACACAGGAGGATAAAAGAGGAATAGAAAGGTAGCTAGCATCTAAGTAGGCTGAAAAAGAAAAGTTCTTAAGTTTCGGAGGCTCCCTGTTGTCTGGATATGCTTAAAGCATATATTAAGTCCCTGTGGGATATGCATTTATTTTGCTGATTTTATAAGAAATCTATTGTTTGTAAATTCCCCATTCACCCAAAAAAGTAAGGGAAACCCCAGTTTGGGAGTCAGCTGGGAAGGAAATCTCCAGCTGTTCGATTTCCCAGTGGAGATAGGGTTGCTTAATGGGCATGTGTTTGAAGTCTTCTCTTTCTCAGCCTCTCTTTCATTATCCATCCATTTTTGAGCAGTGTGAGAGAGGTAGAGCTGAAGCTGCTGCAACTAGTGAGTAGGTAAATGAGCACTCCAAGAAATAGACCTACTCCAGCCGGGGGAATAGGATGTGGTGCTCTGCAACCACAATTCAGCCACTGCAACACTCCCAAAACAGAAGGAGTGGCTGCAATGAAAATACTGTTCATTTCCATCTGTTCTGGAGAGTGAGGCCAGCTACATGGGAACCAGGATGGAGAGTAGAAGCAAGAGTATTTCAAACCATCACTGTTGCTAAGAATAGTTCTGCCTTACTGGATGTGTTTATTTTAAATGCAGTTTGATAGGATCAGACATCTCTTATAAATGAAGAACCAGATCCTGCAACCTTTACTCACATGAGTAGTTTTTACTCAAGCCAATATTTCCCTCGGTTCAAGCATGAATAAGATTGCAGAATTTTGCCTGAGGATGTATTTATGGTAGGATTTTATTTGGGCTACTACAATGAGTACTGCAGTAGTTAAATTCAGCTCAGTCAGTAACAGAAAGATCATAAATTCTTTGAATATTTAACATCCTAAACCCAGACTCAGCTATTTCTTTCATCACACAAGGTCTTTTTATAAAGGTATAATTAAGATTAATGCAGTTACATATATCTCACATGCACACTGTGTATCATATTTCAAACAGATAGTATTTATATGATGGTCTGCTCTGGTTGCATTACCAATGAGCAATTCTGCTTTTATACATGGGAAAAAATTGTTATCCCATATATTTTGTTATCCATTATTACTGTATTAAAGTTACATGACATGAAAAGTATAATGCAACAGTGGATGAGGATGACACAAGGCTTATTACCAGACATAATAGAAAGGGATCTAGGAAGTTCTGGCTGCCAGAGTTTGGTGCTGCTTTGGATTTCTTTGCTCCCATGTAAAATTACTCTAGCACACCCAAAGAAGTGTTCTGAAAGAATTTTCCAATATAAATTTTATACTCTAGTTATATATATTTTTAGCAGCTTTTAGCTCTGCTTCCCTTTGATTCAGTGATTTTTGGACTTTGTATATGCCAGAGATAATTGAGATTTTTGTTTCAGGAAGTAAAGTTCTCTCATGTTTAGTTTTGATTTGCATTTCCTTTGCACATGTTGAAAAAATATTATTTATGATGAGGCAAACTGAGAACTTGAGGTCCAGAGCAATTGACATGATACTAGAAAAAAATTGTTTGTGGCAAATTCTGTTAAGTATTTCTTGTTGGCAACCCTCTGAAATGTTTCAAGATTTAATATCAAGACTTTTGTGTTATGTCATTATTGAGAGAAACAAAGATTTTTCACTAATTTTTCTAGTAGATTATGGAGAGATTTATAAGAAACTTATGTAAAGTTTGTTCAAGTCAGCATTTTGAAAATTCGCAAGTTGATTGAGAAGCAAGTGTCCCTGAAACCCTGGAATGCCCCAGTTTTTAAGGCTTGTCTCCGTGTCCCTGACAGTTTTATGTAAACAAGTTGTATTGTGATTTTTGTAAAGTGCTGCAGGCTTACCACCTGGAGGCACTACCAGCCAGCAGCGCTAGTGAAGTTAACAACAGGCCAGCTGAATGCATGTGTGTCTCTTACTTGGCCTTGATACCTAACCCGATTTTCAAGGCCTCCCAGTGCACAAGTCCATGAAGCAGCCCTTCCTTACATGTAGAGCTAAATCCATAGGTAGCAAGAAAAAGAGGTGAGATGGAGGGGGATCTGGCCGAGGAGAGGAAGGTTGTTTGGCCGAGGAGAGGAAGGTTGAGCTCCTTTTTTTTTATTACCTTCCATGCATGCTTCCCTGATGACTATTATAAATGTCACTTTCCTGCCTTCACATCTCCTCTGTTCCCACCCCAGCCATGAAAGGGGTCTTACTTTATTCCCTCTGAAAATCTGGTCATGCTAAATGTTTAGGCTAAATTAAGACCTGACCAACTAATCATCTGGAATGGTTGTGGAGATCAGGGGACTTTAGGAGACAATAGGTGGTGTTACACTGAAGCTGATACCAGTATCAGTATGGTAGACCTTTTTGCGTACCAGGCTTTCCCCACATGAAAAAACAAAGATTCCCCTGATGGATGTTTTGGCAAAGAAAAGTGGCAGCTGCCTGCTCATTAGACCAAGGGCTTCCCATTTTACAGCTTCTAGGACTTCCATATTATAGTACTGTATAGTGTAGTATAGTATAGTACAGTATATTATTCAGACTTAGGGTGACCAGACGTCCCGATAAAATCGGGACCGTCCCGATTTTTGACCATGTGTCCCGCGTCCCGACCGACTTTCAGTCGTCTTCCTTTTTTTTTTTGCTCCACAGCTTCCGGCGGCAGAGGCTCTTCCGTTTCGGGCGGCAGAGGCTCTTCCGTTTCCGGCAGCAGAGGTTTTTCTGTGTTTCTTCTTTTTTTTTTCTGCTCAACAACTTCGGCAGAGGCTCTTCCATTTTTTTTTTGGGTGGGAAGTCCCGATTTTCGGGTCTTCTCATCTGGTCACCCTATTCAGACTTGTTACCAGTTTCAAAAGCATTGAGTCTTGGTTTACATTTGTGCATATTCGTAACAATTTCTGATTTGCATTTGAAAATCAATTTTAAAAAATCATATCTATTAAGAAAAGTGTGTATTTCTGTTATGAAGTATAATTTTTCTCCCATTGTCGCTGAGTCCCAATAATGCCAAATGTAATTTTTCAGCAGTATGTTGCTAGCCAAAAATTGTAGCCAGTTCTGTCCATGTCTGCTTCTTTACTGCATTACCAAATGGAAGATACTATTCAAATGCATATTAAAGTTTCACTCAGTATTGAAGCTGAATAAAAAGTGACTTGCCACTTTCTTCAGTGCCACCATTCATTTAATGAATGTTTACCAATAGGAGGTCAGTGTTAATTGAATGTCAATTTTAATTAAAATTCAATAGCTTCCATGTTTGCGGTGTTGATGTAGCTGTGTTGGTCCCGGGATATTATAGAGACATAGTGGGTTAGGTAATATCTTTTACTGGACTAACTTCTGTTGGTTAAAGAGACAAACTTTCAAGCTACAAGGAGCTACACAGACCAACCAATCTTCATACTTCCCAACATATGCAAACAATGGCTGCCTCTGTGAGTCATCAAAGCATGTAAGGACATGTGATATACTCATGTGACTCAGGACTCCATCTTGGGCCAGTAACTTTCCACAGACAGGGACTGTGGACTTTGTCATAATGATGGCATCACTGCCTGCCTCAGATATCTACAAGATAATGGACAACACTCAGATATCCTCCCAAAACATATTGCCAAACTCACCCATTTCATCCTCACCCATAACAATTTTACATTCAATAACAAACGCTTTGTCCAAATCATGGGAACAGTCGTGGGTAGTAGGATGGCTCCCCATATGCTAAACTCTTCCTGGGCCACATTGAAGAAGAATTTCTGGACAAATGCATCACAAAACTAATGATATAACTGAGATATATCAATGATATTTTCATCCTCTGGAGAGATGACCCAAACTACCTCATAGATTTCCACCAGAAGTTCAACAAGCACCACCAATCTATCAGATTTTTTCTAGAACACTGCAACACCAGCACCAACTTTCTGGATGTCACAATCAGCTTCAACAATGGAATTTATGTACAAGAAACCCATGGATCACCACACTAACCTTCACAGATCCAGTAACCACCTCAAACACACCAAGAAATCTGTTATCTACAGCCAGGCACTTAGATACCACAGGATATGCTCTGAGGAGAAAGTCCTGGATGCATACCATAAGACACTTAAAACCACCTTGTAGCAAAGAGGCGTGGATGCCCTTGGAGATTGACAGTGAGGGACGGCCAGATGTCCCCTGGTGGGTGGAACCAGGAAGGCCACGCTCACCATGCCAGAAGCAGAGGGGACAGGAACAGGAGGTATAAAAAGCGGGCCCCATAGTTCAGTTGAGCAGCATCTGCCAAAGGAGATGGATGTGTTCTCCCCACTGCTGATGCAGGAGTGCATAGAAAACTTCAGTTACCCTGAGGACTCGCCCGAGCAGCCAGCCCCAACCAATGCTGAGGAGCTTTTGGGGTTACCACTGGCAGTGTACCTCGAGGAGACACCAGATTCTCACCATACCGAGGTGCCACCTCCTGGACCATTGCAGCAGAACACCTAAAGATCTTCGCCCGGGTGAGCATGCTCCATGACATCCTCATGGACCAGGGCACGAACTTCACATCCCGACTCCTCCGAGAGGTCTGCGACCTCTTGAGGATCAAAAGACTCCAGACATCCATATACCATCCAGAGAGGGATGGTTTGGTTGAGTGGTTCAACCGAACATTAAAGAGCATGCTCTGGAAATTTCCCCCAGAAGAACTTCACCACTGGGACCAACTTCTTCCTCCCCTGTTGCTTGCCGTTTGGGAGGTACCACAGGCTTCCACTACATTTTCTCTATTTGAGCTGTTATATGGCCACCAGCTGCAGGGACTGCTGGATCTCATGAGGGAGACATGGGAGCAGACCCCATCCTGAGCCCAGGGCATACTCCAATATGTACTGCAGCTCCACGAATGCCTGGCTCAGGTAGGGGCCCTCACGAAGGAGAACCTCTGAGCTGCCCAAGGAGTCCTGGTGAGACGATATGATCGGGGCACATATGTGCGGACCTTCGAACCAGGAGACTGAGTCCTTGTACTGCTCCCCTCAGAGGAGTCAAAACTGCTAGCATACTGGCAGGGTCCGTATGAGATCATCTGCCGGACAGGACCCGTCAACTACAAAGTCCGACAGCCTGGCCGGAAAAAGAAGTGCCTGATTTACCATGTTAATCTTCTGAAACCCTGGTGCGAAAGGGAAGGGCTGTTAATAATCCTGTTCCCCCCAGAACCTGAACTGAGGCCACAGGCTCCTGTGGGAACAGAACCTGAGATGTTCAGGGATAAATTCTCAGAGGAACAGCTAAAGCAGGACAGATGTCTTATTGAGACTTTTCCTTGGACTTTTACTGCTGTGCCGGGAGAGACCACCCAGATCCACCATATCATCTACACCAAACCCAGAGAAGTCGTCCATGGAACGACCTGACCACTCCTGTGCCACATGCGGGACACAGTAGAACAGAAGGTCTAAGCTATGTTGGAACTCAGGGTCATAGGACTCCACCACTCACTAGAGGACCGCTCAATCGTGTTCGTCCCTATGTCGGATGGGACCCGTCAGTTCTGTGTAGACGTCTGGAGGGTTAACACAATTTCTTGATTAGATGAATGACCCTTGACCCTGATGCCATGGGTAGACAAGCTCCTTGACCGCCTGGGGGAGGCATATAACTGTGATTTAATGAAGGGATACTGGCAGATCCCACTGGAGCCCAGCTCAAAGGAAAAGACAGCCTTTGCCACTCCCAGTGGACTCTACCGGTTTACCAAAATGCCCTTCAGTTTCCACATGTCCCCTGCAATGTTCCAGCACTTAATGGACCATCTGCTGCAGCCCCACGGTGAGTATGACGCAGCTTAACTGGATGATATGGTCTTATACAGTCGCCACTGGGAGGACCACCTGAATTAGGTGGCGGTGGGAGTAAGAGTTGTCCTCTTGCAGGACATTGACGGTGAAGAGCACCCGGTAGTATACATCAGCTTTAAGCTGTTCCTGCGGAGAAAGAGGCTCTACTTGTCAAATGGGCCTTAGGAGCACTTCACCACTACCTCCTCGGGAGCCCCTTCATGGTGGTGACGGACCACATGCCGCTGAAATGGCTCCAGCAGATGAAAGATACCAAAACCCGGCTGATGCGCTGGTACCTGACTGTATATCCATTCGCCTTTACCATTCAACATTGAGCCAGTAACGAGCACGCCAGTGCAGACACGTTGTCACGACTGGGGGAAGGGGGCCTGACCAGCCCTGGAACTGGGAGCTGGGCTTGTGGGATGTGTGTATAGCAAAGAGACATGGCCACCCTCGGAGACTGACAGTGAGGTACGGCCAGATGCCCCTGGTGAGAGGAGCCAGGAAGGCCACGCTCACCACACTGGAAGCAGAGGGAACAGGAAGTATAAAAGACAGGCCCTGTAGCTCAGTTGAGCAGCATCTGCCAAAGGAGACGGATGTGTTCTCCCCACTGCTGATGCAGGAGCCCGCAGAAGTCTTCAGTTATCCTGAGGACTTGCCCAAGCTGCCAGACCGAACCAGTGCTGAGGAGCTGTTGGGGTTGCTGCTGGCGGTGTAGCCTGAAGAGACACCAGACTCTCACTGCAATGAGGTACCAAAGCTAGAGAGAGTAGGAAGTAGCCCAGGGAAACTAGATAACAGTCTGGTAAAGTGCTCGCCTGATACAAGGTCTGTGTGTTGTGGGTGGATCCCCGCCGACCCAGTGGCGGACCACTCTGCCACTGTTAGGGCCCTGGGCTGGGACGCAGTGGAGTTGAGTGGCCTGCGTCCCCCTACCCTCTTTGGTAGCAGCCTCCCCAGCTTTGGCCAGAAGGCCTGTGAGAGTCTACTGTCCGCTGAGCTAAGATGCTAGACTGGGTGGGATGCTCACCCCTTGTCGGAGCCCCCTAGACTGTGTGGGGTGCTCACGCCTGCCTGAAGTTTGGGCTCCTAGACTCTTACCTGCTCTATCCTGCCTGAGGGTTGGAGCTCTAGACTGCTTGGTGTTACACCCTGCCCAAGGGCCTGGGCCCCTGAACTGTTCACTGCGCCTGAGGGTTTGAGCCCTAGAGACAGCTAATTTCCCCCTTGTACAGACTGCCATTCTAGGTGCATGACAGCGAAGAGGTGTGGCTGCCGTCGGAGATTCACGGTGAGGGACCGCCACTCACACCTACACGCCTATACCAAATAAGGACACTCTATGAGAGAAGTAGATTGCTTTATGGAATGGGCTACACAAATACCCTGGGAAACTGCTTCAATACAGGTAAAAAAATACTGATTGCACATGTCATCTGCAACCCCACACTGAAACTCATACATGGTATCACCAAGCAATTACTTGATGGGAATCACATCCTGAAAGAAATTTTTCCTGAACCCTCTCTTCTATCCTTCAAACAACCCCAGAACCTTGCCAACCTCATCAGAAGCAAGCTACCCACAGACCAGGGCCTAACAGCTCCAAGTGCCACTAGCTCCTGCCATAAAAACAGATGCAAAACTTGTATACGTATCTCCACTGCTATGATGATCAGTACTCCCCATGCCACACATTTCAAGATCCATCAGTCCTACACATGGCTATCACAACATGTGGTGTACCTCATCCAGTGAACTAAATGCCCAATAACAACTAGGTGGATGAAACCAAACAATCACTATGCTTTCAAATGAACTCACACAGAAAAATTATGAAAGACAAAAACCCTATATCACCCATGGGTAAACACTTTTCACAAAATGATCACTCCATATCTGATTTTTATCCTTGCCCTCAAAGGAAACCTGCACAACACCTTCAGAAGCCTGGGAGCTTACATTCATAACTTCATTAATACCATGACTCTTAATGTCTAGCAAAGACACTATTATAATAAACCATGAATTCGATCTGCAACCCACTAAGCACCTTTTTTTGTCCTATGACTGCAGAGGTGTTAACAGGCTACTTCACCTTGTATGATCTCTTACAATATGCATTAACTGTTTATGCTACACAATTGGTTCCACCTTGTATTTAGCTGTGTTACTCACAGTACCTTTCCCAGCCCTGAAGAAGAGCTCTGTGGAGCTCGAAAGCTTGACAGTTTCATCCACAGAAGTTGGCCAAGTAAAAGATACTACCTCACCAACCTTGTCTCTCTAATTTTAATTAAGAATTTTATTTTCAAGTCGATTGTATAACTCACTGATGTTGAGAGGCAAAGTTTCAGGATGTTGTTCAATGGAAAGTGGATGCAGCATTCTTTTAAACTGGTTTAACCAAATGTAGTATAGCATGGTGTGCAATGATAATTTGTAATGTCTTATTGCTTATTCTGCAGCTCACGGTAGTTATAATTGTAGCATGTTTAAAGTTGACATTTAATTTTTTAAGTACATATGTCTTTTAGAAATTGCACCCAGCCCTTCATAAGCAAAAATCAAAAGGTATCTTTTCAGTGTGCTGCCTTCTTTCTTATGTATTCTATCAAAGGTTAGACAAATGTTAACATCTACTGGACAGTATTTTATTAAGCCAAAACTTGCTGCCATTTGATGGAGGACAGATTTTGTTTAATGGTATGACAAATAAACAAGCATGTATGTTCTGAAGAAGTGTGTAGTTGTCATGATAATTGAGAGGAGTGCATAATATATTGCTGCTGTATCCGTACACTTCATTCAACACGAGGCATGTGCCGTGCAACTCGCAGTCATATTAAAGTAGAATTGTTTGGCTGAAGATCTGTACAAACTTATAATATTCTTTAGTGCTATATAATCACTATGAATACAGATATACAGCTTTAATAGATTTGCTTAATACTATTTGCATGGAGTCTGAAACCAGAACATTCAGTTTTAATTTGTCAATAAAAGAGTGTTTTTCATTGTTGGTTTTAAAACCATGTTTAGGTTGAAAATTAACCTTAATTCAAAAGTTTGCATGGCTTGACCATTTTGTTTTAATGAGTTCCTGATCTACACTAAAAATGTATATAGCTTTTTGATGAACAATGTCGTGAAATGTCTTGCCCTTAGAATACAGATATTGTCACTGTTAATGCAAACTATCTGTCCTGTCATTTCAGGAATACCAAGAGTTGCTCAGTGCAAATTTAGACTACCCTTGCGGTTAATTTGCTTTCCAGCTCAACCTTCAAAAACAGCAAACCACAAACTAACTATTGATACCAATAAACCTCCTGTCAGTCTTGTGAACCTTTTCCCAGGTAGGACTTTTGATGGTGATGTGTCTGTGACATAAATGTTAGGAATTCAGATTGGAATCTTTTATCAGGAAGTAATGATAGGGTAAATTATAAGATAATTGCCAAATGATAAATACAAAGCTGAATATTGTTGGTTGGCTTTAGTGTTCAAAGATATGATATGTATTATCAGGATATCAATGTAGAGCTTTACATTTTGTTAAAATATTATAATAATTATTATGGTTTACTGCATGGAAACCAACATATCAAAATGCTTCATTTGTGACTGTGATGTTGTATTACTTCAATTGTGAATATTTTCCCTTTTATTTATATGCAATATACTGTATGTATTGATTTTCAAATGTATTTAAACTTCAGGTAAGTAATCCTATAAAGACTTGCCTTTCTGGGTTTTTGTGTCTTCTCCATTTACGTTTCAGTATAGGTTCCAGTGTTATCTGAAAGCTATGAAAATTTTCCCTGTTATGAGTTTCTATTATATAGATTTTTTTTTAAATAGTGCATTTTATTTTATAATTTTGCGATTCACATCAATATTATTTTATAGATCAAATTGAAAAGTGTAATAAGACCGTTTTCAAAAAGAGAAACCTACATAGAACAAAATTTACAATTTGTCCAAAGTCCCCAAAACAATTTGTACTGGTCCAGAACAACACATAAAATTACAATATTTAATTAAAACGTATGTTGCAGACTTGTGGCCAAAAGGGTGCATCAAATTGTGTAGCTTTAAATTCATCTTTTTTTACAGTGGCTGAATAAGGAGCTGAATAGATCCTCTTGTGATCTATGGGGAAACTGTGGGTTTGTGTGGGTCCATTAATGCATATTGGCTATTGTCTCCCCTCCTTCTGATTTTTTTTGTGATGATGGTGGAGTTTTATGTACATACCCTTAGTCCAGCCCTTTTAAGACAAGGTGTACTTTACAGTGCACTACATACAGTAGTAAAATTGCATAGTGGCTAATTTAACAAGGTAGATAGTGAAGAATGACCATGTACTGAAAGATGAGACTGAACTCTTAAAATCTAAAGGTCTTTTTCCAATAGGGGCTCATCTGTGAAATTTCCACAGAACTTTGAGTAGAGGGCAGTGTGGAATTGCATCTCCCCAAGGGGAGCATTCTGGAGGTACAGTCTCTTCTGGAGCTGCACAGGATTCACCCTGTACTATTTTAGGGGATGTTGCAGATTGACACCCACAGTGCCCTGGTCATGTTCTGTGGGCTGGTGCATTGGGTGGGGGAAGGGGCCATGGCCATGCTTCATCTCTGCCCCTTTCTGGATTATTTACTTCCTGAAGGCAGCATGGACCAAGCAATCTCTGATCACAGGGATGGCTGCTGTTCTCTGCCTTTGCGTGGCTGCCTTCGTATGCAGATCTCCCTCGCATGTGCAAAGACAGTCTAGTCTTTAATGCGGATCAGATGTTTGTTGCAATCTTTTATTGAATTATAGCAAGATACTTGTGTAGTTTATTTTGAATTTTCTCTTGTAGACTTTGCTGATCAGTCTGATGAAGATCAGGTAAATGTTCTGGGATTCCAGTTCTTCACTGGTTCTAGAATCACTCTTCTTGCTTCAAAAACCTCACGTGAGTAATATTGGAAATAATTTAAATATGGATTAAGATAAGATTATGGGCCAGATCGTAAACTGGTGTGTTTTGACGTAGCTCCATTGATGTCAATGGAGCTATGCCGATTTCAACGAGTTGAGGATCTGCCTGTATGTAGTAAACTAGTTGCTGCATGGGGAATTTTACACAGAAGTTCTCTTAATGTGAATAAGAGGTCCCTGAGCAAATTCCCTGAACCTTCCAATAATATTTTAGAGAAGCAAGGAAATGCTGAAACTAAACAAAATTCTACTTAGTTATCATATAGTTGTTTTCTGGAAACCACTAAAAGGGTGCCAGATAATTTGGGGTTTTTTAAGTTCTTGCATATACATTTTTTCAAGACTGAAAAATCTCAGGGAGGAAATGGGCTTTGAGCCAGGTATTTAGGTGCTTCAAGATGCAGATAGGCATCTGGTGGGATTTACAAAACACGCAAGCAGGTTAGGTGTCTAATTCCACTTAACTTTCCATGCCCCTTGACTTTCAGTGGGAGTTAGAAAAACATCTAACAGATTAGGCACCTGTCTGCATTTTTACATGCCTAAATGCCAAATTTCAAAACTAAAATACTTGTTGCCCACTACTGAGTTCAAACTGGAGGACATAGAATGGATGATATGTGAACACTTCTTGATTAAGTGACAGACAGAAAAGCTAGTTTGTTGAGCTGCAATATTTTTATCCAAATAAAATTACAGTAGAACCTTGGAGTTACGGACATCTCAGGAATGGAGATTGTCTGTAACTCTGAAATATTTGTAACTCTGAACAAAATCCAGCTCCAGCTCCAGCAGTTCTAACTCCGGGCCAGGTTCCAGAGGCAGCTAGGCAGCTTCCTTTCAGACAGCTTCTTTTCCTGGCTTGGACAAGCTTGTCCCCATCCTCGCCAGGGTGAAAATAAGGCGTTCCCCTCCTGGCAGGGGCGAGGGTGAAATCAGCCCCCACTGCCTACAGGAAAGCAACACACACCCTAGTGCTGCTCCTGGTCCGTCTGCCTTGGGCTGGCAGCGGGGGCTCACAGCTTTGCCTGTGAATCACAGCATCTTCACTTCCTAGCTGTAAGTGGATGCCCCGCGTGTGGGGGTGGCAATACGGGTAGGGAAAGGCAGCCCATATGTGCCTACCTTTCAGATGCAATACAGGCACAGTACAGTATTTGGTTGGGTTTTTTTGGTCTCTGCTGCTGCTTGATTGGTTACTTCCGGTTTAACATGGTGTCTGGTTGACCAGTCAGTCCATAACTCTGGTGCTCGTATCTTTGAGGTTCTACTGTAATCCAAATCACTAAGAAATATGTGATTTTAAAATCATTTATTCAAGATGGCTTTTGTAAATATCAGTGGTATCAAGGTGTAAGGCATTCTAAACTGTGAGAAAATACTTAATACCTTTTTAACACCATCAAAGCCATTGAAGACTGGAAACATCTGGACAGTGGTTATTGAAGACCTTTCACAATATCAGTCATTTTACATTTATAGGATTCATATTTGTTTGAATTAGGTTATGTGTGCACTATTTGTGTGCTGTGTTTTATTGTTTGTTGACTTTTAATATTTGTTTAAGTTGACAGTAGAATTTAAACAGTTTGAAATAACGGGAACATTTAGTAATAGTTTCTAGGAACCAAAGAATGTAAAGGATATGTAAATAGAGTTTTACTTATAAACTGAAGTTAAAATCAGTTTCTTAGATTCTTGTTTTATGGAATTGTTGTATTAAACATTTCACATGTATGGGATAGATCCATGTTGACTTACATGAGTTGATCTGACTGGCTAGACTGAATGTATTTTAATGTTTATTGAGGACATGATTTTCAATCCTTCCACTCGAACCCCCAGGTTTTTCCTCTCCATTCTGATTTTGTTTATTCTCAAGCTAGGAATGATGCTTACAGTCTTAATATAAACTTTCCCACACTGCCTTATTTGTTTCCTAGACCTGACCTGTAAGGATCACACTACATAGAAGATTTAAAACATTTATTCTTTCCCCTAATCTGACTAGGCATCATTTTTCTTGTCTTGTCTGGGAAGCCTTTTGAAAACAAATGAGGTGTTTCATGCCACTTTCCATATAGCAACCTGTAGTATGGCTAATATCTAATTCACATTGGTGGGGTAGCCACAAAATACATCAAATCTTTTTTGGTTAAGTTGTATCTTGGAAAAAAATCTTTAATGTGTATGAAACACTTTGAAAAAATATTATACATAAGGAAAGTCCATGTAGTGGTATTTCATTCTCCTGGCTTCTATGAGCAAAGGTTATCAATAATACAAATGCATTTAAAATTATGCTGTTTGGTAGAATTTCATGCTATTAAAATGAGTTGTGTTTGAATGGCTAAGTTGTGTGTGTCCTGGAGTGCAGACTGAATGTATAAGTATTAGGGACCACTCGTTATCCTGTCACATAAATCATGTATTAGCTATGTTTGTATAATAAAATTTTCCTTTTCAGTGAGATCATTTGGAAGTTTTCTTTTTTTAAAAACAAAAAAATGTGTAGAGCAAGTGACCTGTCCGGGATGAACTGATTGTCCCTGGGAAAATAGCAGTGCTTTAAGACTGAAGTCCTTTGCTGATGGATCAAGTATAGCATGGACCAGAGGAAGTGGAAACTTCTCCTGTGTTCCACCTCAAATGTATCTCAATCCTGATCTGGAAGGGCTTGGTGCAGTGTAGGTGAACGTCTTTGTACCCATTTAGTTTATAGCTTCTTTGTTAAGGCTGCAAACAAGGATGCCAGTTATTATATCTGTTTTTACAATGTATTAGCTAATCCATTTTAACTAAGAATTAAAAAAACTCTAATGTAGAAAAAGCACATTCATCACATTAGCTAATCAAAATGAATCCTGGGGAGGAGCTGGAGTTTCACCTCAAATGTATGTTAAAATTCAGCTTGCCATGTATTCACTAAGATTTTAAAATGTGTTAGCCAACATATTTTAAAAATTAAACCTTTTTATCTTAGTCTAGAAAAAGCCTTTAGAGGTAATTGTGTTGGCATTTTTTGTGATATGGGTGCTTGTCTCCTACACACTGGACTGGAACTCCTTTCAGATAAATTACCATTGAGTTGTAAACACTTCCAGTAACTCTCATCCTAGGTTGGATTTGAAAGAGTTTGTAATGCATTAGTCCCCGGAGTCATCTGCTTTCCTATGTCAGAATTTTCTGAAAGAAATGTACTTGTAACTTGCAGTGGAAAAGCTTTTTCTACATTTAAACGTTAAATTGGTTGACTATTATAAAGGCACTTGGAAAGCAGAAATACAGCTAATTGTTACTACTTCTATTGAATTTCTATTTTTAGAGCATTGATACGGTACAATTAAGGTTTCTCAGTTTCCCTTATTCATGTATACTTTTTCCAAATCTAATTAACCTTCTCCTTCAGCCTAATAGCCTACTAAGTCACATAGAGTAAATGACTACCTTGCCCCCAAATAAAGTTAGATTGTGTTTGTATTGACCAGCAAAAAATGTATTGAAACTATTTTAGGGAAAACTAGGTGGGTGGTTCCTCTCCCCCACTTTAAACCATTAATATATTAGTTTTGTCAATTATAAATGAAGTGGCTGTTGATTTGGTCTGAAACGTTCCAAGTTCATTTCACTAAAAGGAAAGAAAAGGCAAAACCCAATGCTGTATCCACCAGGCCCAGCCATTTCAGTGTGATTTAAAAAAATGGAAAGTAGGTTGAATGTTATCTTTAACAGATGGTGTTCTTGTCTTTAATAGACATGTTTTTAAATAAAACTTGCTTCTTTCCTGTAACTTTGTAAACGGAATTTGTCATTCTCCCTTCAGTAAAATGCATATTCTGGGAATGATGCCAGTGTTAATGTCAAACAATCTTGGATTACTAATCTTGAGAAAATGTTTAATAAGTATACTAATGTTCTAAAAACTTCTGGTTCATTTGATTTTACTGTGAACTTTGCTAACGAGTAAAAAAAATGATTAAAAATAATCTCTATTTTTCTGTATCCAAAACCTCAGTGACCTTTTGCATCACAGCTGCACTGTTGTATTTCCTCTCAGACAGTGTATTGATGGATGAATAATGAAAAGAAATATGGCAGTGTTGTTAAAAATGTCTCTCTGGATAACCATTATTTTTTAAAAAAATTATGATGGTTTTCAACAGCATTTTCCTTTCTTTACTTTTAGTTAGTGTTGATGTGCTGTACAAGAAACTGGAGAGAGAAGAATTGCATACAAATATGATATAGAATCAGAAGTGTAGCTTCTTTCTGTTAGCTGTATGATTTGCCACTTATTAAATATTAAATATTTAAGAAGTTAAAATATTTAATAAGTTAAAAAATATTATTTAACTAGTGAATTTGACGTTAAGGATGACATGGGCCAATAACTGGTTTTTGTCTCGGTTTAATATTTTATTCTTACATTAACCCCTTTTGTCCAGCAGGATCACAAAGCACATTACAAATTCTTTCTATACATTCATATAATTCCCCTATTATCTAAATTAATAGCCTTTGAAGTGGTGTATGCAGCCATTCTTCATTACGAAAGCAACACAATGTTTTTTAGGAGTCGAAGTGAAGAATGGTTTTCTGCTTGAAACTGTTGTGGGAATGTTGATGTAATGTAAAATGTAATTATTCAAGACACACACACACACACACACACACACACACACTTTTTTAAAAGAAGGTTGTCAGGATCTTAAATGGGATAGGGCCTGGTTATCACTGGTACCACGACTTTGCTTGTATGATACTGCAGCAGTTTTACGAAAATAAGAAAGAAAAACTTGTAGCACCTTAGAGACTGCAGTTTTGGTCACCAAGAGTGCTCAATCTTAACATTTTACCTGATTTAATCATATTGAGGCTAGAGCCAGTGAATTTTAAATGAGGGATCTTCAGCTGGTAACTTCTCTTCCCCAGTTGGTTTATAAGAGCATGAACCAACACTGATCACACTGCAAGCTGTATCTGTTCTCCAGGGTTTTTTCTGGATGAATATTGTAGATGGGTGATGGTGCTCAGAAAGATTTAGTTTTGAAGGGATTATCATATACTGGTAAAATGTCATTGTGTTTTTATAAAGAGTGCACGAACCCATCATTTTTTAAAAATGAGATGAATAAATAAATAAGAGAAAGATGCCACCTCTGTTAGCACAGTGCTTCCTAATAAAACTGAAGTGGTACTTGGGGAAGGAACTGGAAGATATAGCAAGGTTTACATCTGCCCCTCTTATTGAGGGTGCATATCTGTCATTTATTCCTAAAGTTCACATTCTTGGTGCATTATTAATTTTCTGTCTGCTGTTAAACAACTGTTTGCCAGTAATATCTAGGCAGGTCTCTCTTTAATCTCAGTCTGCCCAGAAGATTTCATCTGTTTCTTACAGATACAGATTTTGATACCATAATCCATGCTTTTCTCAAAATTAATTTATTGCAGTGTATTCTGCTCTGGGATCTACACTTGTTGTCTGATGGTTTCTGGGTAAAATTTTATTTGTTGGTTTTATCTATATCTTTGGACATACAGGTCTGAGAGAGCCACATGTTTGTTTCCCTGATTCGTCACCCATACCATAACTCAGAGCATCCTAAAGGCTACTTAACGTTTCATTAATAGAGGTTCCGTAGGGATCGCTGTGCTGGCCTCTTGTTATTGGAGTGCATTGAGCTTCAGCTCTCGTCCTAACCTGCCCAGGAAAACTCATTAAACCTGGGTGATGGGAGTGAACAGCATAGAGTTGGTTATATTAGCTTTATACCACCACCTGGGGATTCCTCATACAATAGGGGGATCCCTGGCTGCCATGTTAGGGCAGTTCTCCAGCTTCTTTGTGATTCATGATCTAGTCCTTAGTTTACAGTAAATAACATTCAAGCAATAAATACTTTCATACTTTGCTCTTGGTACAATAAAGTCAAATATGAAGGTAAGTAGTCTTGATACTGCTCTTGTAGAATTAAGACTATAATGTGACTAAAAAGAAATAGCTGTAAGTTATGTATTTATTTTGATGAAATCATATTTGGAGGACTTAAAGTTCTGCATAAAACAACTGACTTGGTTCAGGTCCTTGAAACTTGGGAATCTGGCCACATAATTTTACTTTTAAGTGTTGGGAAAGCATGGATAAAATCACAAGGATAGGTAACTTAGAACTACAAGCCCTGGTTCTCATGGGGGACTTCATTCACCCCGATATCTGCTGGGAGAGTGATAAAGCCGTGAACAGACAATCCAGGAAGTTTTTGGAAAGTGTAGGGGACAATTTCCTGGTGCAAGTGCTGGAGGAACCAACTAGGGGCAGAGCTCTTCTTGACCTGCTGCTCACGAACAGGGAAGAATTAGTAGGGGAAACAAAAGTGGATGGGAACCTGGGAGGCAGTGACCATGAGGTGGTCGAGTTCAGGATCTTGACACAAGGAAGAAAGGAGAGCAGCAGAATACAGAGCCTGGACTTCAGAAAAGCAGACTTTGACTCCCTCAGGGAACTGATGGGCAGAATCCCCTGGGAGAATAACATGAGGGGGAAAGGAGTCCAGGAGAGCTGGCTGTATTTTAAAGAATCCTTATTGAGCTTGCAGGAACAAACCATCCCGATGTGTAGAAAGAATAGTAAATATGGCAGGTGACCAGCTTGGCTTAACCGTGAAATCCTTGCTGATCATAAACACAAAAAAGAAGCTTACAAGAAGTGGATGATTGGACAAATGACCAGGGAGGAGTATAAAAATATTGCTCAGGCATGCAGGAGTGAAATCAGGAAGGCCAAATCACACTTGGAGTTGCAGCTAGCAAGGGATGTTAAGAGTAAAAAGAAGGATTTCTACAGGTATGTTAACAACAAGAAGAAGGTCAAGGAAAGTGTGGGCTCCTTACTGAATGTGGGAGGTAACCTAGTGACAGAGGATATGGAAAAAGCTAATGTACTCAATGCTTTTTTTGCCTCTGCCTTCACAAACAAGGTCAGCTCCCAGACTACTGCACTGGGCAGCACAGTATGGGGAGGAGGTGACCAGCCCTCTGTGACGAAAGAAGTGGTTCAGGACTATTTAGAAAAGCTGGACGAGCACAAGTCCATGGGGCTGGATGCGCTGCATCCTAGGATGCTAAAGGAGTTGGTGGATGTGATTGCAGAGCTATTGGCCATTATCTCTGGAAACTCATGGCAATCGGGGGAGGTCCCGGATGACTGGAAAATGGCTAATGTAGTGCCCATCTTTAAAAAAGAGAAGGAGGAGGATCCGGGGACAGGCCAGTCAGCCTCACCTCAGTCCCTGGAAAAATCATGGAGCAGATCCTCAAGGAATCAATTTTGAAGCACTTCAGGGAGAGGAAAGTGATCAGGAACAGTCAGCATGGATTCACCAAGGGGAAGTTATGCATGACTAACCTAATTGCCTTCTATGATGAGATAACTGGCTCTGTGGATGAGGGGAAAGCAGTGGACGTGTTATTCCTTGACTTTAGCAAAGCTTTTGAAACGGTCTCCCGCAGTATTCTTGCCAGCAAGTTAAAGAAATATGGACTGGATGAATGGACTATAAGGTGGATAGGAAGCTGGCTAGATCATTGGGCTCAATGGATAGTGATCAATGGCTCGATGTCTAGTTGGCAGCTGGTATCAAGCGGAGTGCCCCAAGGGTCAGTGCTGGGACCGGTTTTGTTCAATATCTTCATTAATGATCTGGAGGATGGCATGGATTGCACCCTCAGCAAGTTCGCAGATGACACTAAGCTGCGAGGAGAGGTAGATACGCTGGAAGGTAGGGATAGGATAGAGAGAGACCTAGACCAGTGATTCTCAAACTTTTGTTCTGATGACCCCTTTCATATAGCAAGCCTCTGAGTGTGACCCCCCCTTATAAATTAAAAACACCTTTTAATATATTTAACACCATTATAAAGTCTGGAGGCAAAGCGGGTTTTGGGGTGGAGGCTGACAGCTCATGACCTCCCCTATAATAACCTCGTGACCCCCTTAGGGGTCCTGACCCCCCAGTTTGAGAACCCCTGACCTAGACAAATTAGAGGATTGGGCCAAAAGAAATCTGATGAGGTTCAACAAGGACAAGTGCAGACTCCTGCACTTAGGATGGAAGAATCCCATGCACTGCTACAGACTAGGGACCAAGTGGCTAGGCAGCAGTTCTGCAGAAAAGGACTTAGGGGTTACAGTGGACGAGAAGCTGAATATGAGTCAACAGTGCTCTTGTTGCCAAGAAGGCTAATGGCATTTTGGGCTATATAAGTAGGAACATGATCATTCCCCTTTTTCAGCATCTGGAGTACTGTGTCCAGTTTTGGGCCCCACACTACAAGAAGGATGTGGAAAAATTGGAAAGAGTCCAGCGGAGGGCAACAAAAATTATTAGGGGGCTGAAGCACAAAATTTATGAGGAGAGGCTGAGGGAACTAGGATTATTTAGTCTGCAGAAGAGAAGAAAGGGGGGGGATTTGATAGCTGCTTTCAACTACCTGAAAGGAGGTTCCAAAGAGGATGAAACTAGACTGTTCTCAGTGGTACCAGATGACAGAATAAGGAGTAATGGTCTCAAGTTGCAATGGGAGAGGTTTAGGTTGGATATTAGGAAAAACTTTTTCACTAGGAGGGTGGGGAATCACTGGAATGGGTTACCTAGGGAGGTGGTGGAATCTCCTTCCTTAGATGCTTTTAAGGTCAGGCTTGACAAAGCCATGGCTGGGATGATTTAGTTGGGGATTGGTCCTGCTTTGAGCAGGGGGTTGTACTAGATAGCTCCTGAGGTCCCTTCCAATCCTTATATTCTATGATTCTATAATACCTTAGGTAGATGAAATATCAGAAATACTTAAACAACACTAAGCAAAATTATTTCTTTTATGAAGGCTTATTAAGGATTTTGGAACTATTTCACAACTTGGACTAATTCCTTTGTATAATGACTTATCTACAGTATATGAACTAGTATATATGGATTCATCTTTCTTTACTCCTTTTTTGTTTCTTTTTTGTGTTTAAAGAGCGGTATAGAATCCAGAGTGAACAATTAGAAGACCTTTGGCTAATCACAAAAGAGCTCACTTTTCGTCTTGAAGAATATTTCAAGAAACAAAATAGCAAAGACTTCACATGTACCTTTTCTGGTTCAGTTCCTTTACAAGAATATTTTGAACTAATTGATCGCCATTTTGAGGTATGTCTCATAATATTTAAGCTGTTGATAGATACGTCATTACTTTCTAATAGTCAGTTTTGCTCACTGGTAGTTGTCCCTAATCCCTACCACAGTATTTCTGTTTTTTTCAAATGTTAACCTGGGCAACCCCTCGCTACCTTAATGATGGGCTTCTGATATAGTGCATTAGAGCCTGCAATGCAACTGTATTGAAGCTTGGCTTTCCTAGTGGTCTGAACTCAGGAATGGGAATCAGGATGTCTTATCTCTGATTTGATCCCTTTCAGATGTTGGGCAAGTCACTTAACGTCTCAGTTTCCACGTCTGGAAGATGGATATTTATGTCTTTGCGTACACTCACAGTTCAGGGCAATTGCACCTGTATTCCCATTCCAGGGTCCACCAAAGGCACTCACTCTAGGCTCCTGGCTCCTCAGCCATCACCTCTCTTCCATAGAGACCTGCGTGTGTCTCTCTCCTTACTGAGGTTTTGCCAGGCTTCACAGTTCCCTGCCTACACTGTGATATCCTCAGCAAACCAGACTTCCTAGAAGGCTAGCATCTCCACTTTGCTTTCTCCTTAGAGGTTATGAACAGTGTAATTGCCCACGGTTACAACTTAGTACACAGCTCTTTCTAAGCAAGCACATGTATTCTTAAGGTGAAAGCATTACAGACAAAACATATTAAAAATAATAAAAGAACTATGTGGATGCTAAAAAGCTTACCAGAGGTCACCCTAACTCCAAACTGGGCTCTTGTGGGTATCAGTTCTTCAAAATCCACAACCGGTTTTCCCTGGGGTTACAAGTTCATAACTGTCTCTAATTCAGAACCAGAACAACCATGAATAGTTTGATTTTTTTCTTCTAAAGCTTGGACCTTTGATCTTGGTCTCATATAGCAGGTGGCCCATTCCATAGGGCATAGCTTCAAAAGCGTGGGTTTTTGCATAATCAAAGGTGGTATATTCACCTCACCCTAGACATTCCCCAGGAAAACCACTTAACACATTTTGTTCCAAAAGTCCCTTCTTGTCTGGCACATTGTTTAGTATAGTCCTTTGAACCCACAGGTCTAACATATGTGTCGTCCCCCCCCCCCATTCCCCGGTGAGAAGTTATATTCAATCCCATCCCACAAAAATACATAAACCATTAATTTAATACAGTGTACTCTGAAAAGACTTAAACTTAATTCAGTGAGGTCTCCCAAGGATATGGCAGGAAATTGCCATATCTGTCACACCTACATCTCAGAGCTGTTAAGATTAACTAACTTTTTTATGAAGGGCTTTGAAGATTAAAAGGTCTGTATTATTGGTAAGCATTTATTTATTATGGAAGTTAATTTCTGAACAAAAAATTATTTAAAATCAGTGATGTTTAAACGTAATGAAGCCTAAAACTCTCTAGTGCTTGAAGACGCACTATTTTAGCTTTTACTGTCAAAAATGTAAAGTGTTGTTGAAAATTATTCTAAAAACCCTTATTTTGTGTTTAATTTCTGGAAGGTGGAGCATGTGTTAGCCTTGAGCAACAGTTGTGAGAGGGGAGCATATGGTTTCACTGGGCAAGTGATACAAGTGGTGATGATACTCTGTGCACTCTCCACATTGTGCCTCTGGACAGGAGCTGACCATAATCTGGCTCTAAATTCCTCACTTATTCACATCATTTTAATGGTGAGACTGGCTCTGGAATTTGTCGCTGGTGATGTGCCAATTTACATTTGCTATTTTTAACAATTTAATGCCATGATAATGAAGCCATGAACATTTGTGTTGACCGACTCATTTTGTTAACCATAAAATGTCCCTTTAGACTGAAAAATATTGACTTCCAATTACCTCTTTTGTTAAGGCAGCATTGCAAAATCATCACACACATTTGTTGGCCCAGGCACAAAGCCTGCACAGTTTCCCTCCTGACCATGGTGATAAAAATCCCAATATTTTAGCTAGCTTGTGTATATGAAATAAAAAACAAAATAAAACAAACCAAATATACTGCCCACCGCCCTAGGTAAGTTAGAATTTGGCAAGATGTGTGAAAGAGAATAACTCTTTGAATACTGTTTCTTTTCAAAGGTAAAATACTGCAGGGATTCTCAACCTTTTTCTTTCTGAGGCCCCCCACCGACATGCTATAAAAAACTCTCTGGCCCACCTGCACCATAACAACTAGTTTTCTGCATATAAAATCCAGGACAAGCATTAGGTGGTAGCAAGCAGTGCAGTTGCCTGGGGCCTCATGCCACAGAGGCCCCCAGGAAGCTCAGTTGCTCAGGCTTCGACTTCAGTCCCAGGTGAAAGGGCTCAAGTCCCCAGGCTTCAGCCCTAATTGGTGGGACTTCAGCTTTCTGGCCTGGGCCCCAGTGAGTCTAACACTTGTACTGCTTGGCAGACCTGCTGAAACCTGCTTGCGCCCTGGGGCAAAGGTTGGACATGGACACATGGACATACGAATTCAAGATAATTTGTAAAAGTTCTGTGGTGCTGTCACATCACTCTGAGACATGGGGCCATCATGGAGAAAGACTTAAGTTCCAATCAGGATACTGTAAAGTTTCGGAAGGCTCTGTGTAGGCCCAAGCCTAACTTCAGAGTCCCCCAGTAGTTTCGCAAAATGAATTGCATAAGTGTGCTCCTGCTTCCACCTGACCAATTTTTAGAAAAATTGTGTTATCCAAAATGAGTCAGAAAACAAGAAAAACTGGGCAAAAATATTTGTGCCTTGGAGTATCATTTCAACCTACATGGGGTTTATTTGACACATGGCTACAAAAAAAGTTTAAAAACTCACTTATAATGAAATGTAATTTTCCTTTTTAGTCACTGGCTAACTCTTCTGAGTATGATTATTTTCTTTAATGGCTAATCTAAGACACAGCTCATATGGCCTGAGCCTGTATCCATTGGCAATAATGGGATATGGCTCATGATGTATTATAGCTCATAGCCCTAGAGTTTTCTCTTTTTTTGGCTGTAGTTTGCTGCCATTTGGGTATTGAAGTTCTTTTGCATGAGAGAAAGCAACAGTCCTGAAACACCCCAAAATGCCAATGTTATACCAATAAAATAAAAACCAGCAGGATCTTATTAAAGGGAATAAGGCAAAAATGCCACATTTATTGTAAATATAATAATAAAGCAAAAGATAAAAGTAAACAATGTTGTATCACTACTTATTCCTTATACACTTATTTATATATATATATCCATTCACACAATCATTCATTCAAGTTCTGTATAGTTGTTATAGTTACCAGCCTAGAAGTTGCTCATGCCAAGTTACTGGCCAGGTATCTTGGGCATGAGGATGGAGCCGGGTCCTTGTCAGATGCACCTGATGCTCCTGAAGGGTGGCAACAGAACCAGAGACTCAAAAGTCCTGAGTCTTTAGAGTCCATTCTTATAGGAATTAATTCCTATGTTAGTCTATGGGAA
The DNA here is from genome assembly GCA_037349315.1 of Chelydra serpentina. Lineage (NCBI taxonomy): Eukaryota > Metazoa > Chordata > Testudines > Chelydridae > Chelydra > Chelydra serpentina. Next base: position 4,332,131 of record JBAIAC010000032.1, read on the forward strand.
CTGTTTCATCCTGCTGTTGCTGAATCAGTCAGCAGATGGCACATTCCTGATGGCTCCATGCTGTCCGATGTTTGTTTTTCTCATCCTTCCAGGTGCTGGGGTGGATCCCAGTTTACCCTCCGGGGGTTGTCTGGTGGTTTCCATTTGACACCTTCTTCAGCCGATGGATACTGCATTCCTAGGCTGGCACCTCCCTGACCATTCATGTACACCAAGCATTCCTTCCCATACATTCTGTATCTTAATCACATTTTACTGTCTCCACCACTTTCGGGGTGTGTACTAATTTATTTGAGACTCCCTGCCCTTTAATCAGAGGATGGGGGGTCTTTCTATGCTGTTTCTAGGTACAAAGCATGCATAAAGAACAAAGTCAAATAACTTGTTTGCAAGTTTCTCATAGCAATACAGTATCTTTCTGAGAACAGATACAATCAGTGGTTTACACAGACAGTAGCGTGTAAGTTAACAATAAACCCAAAAGATCTTTTACTTGGTGATGCTATAGGATTTAAATTGTGGGGGACAAATTATGGGGAATCACTTTTACTTGGGGAATCACCTTCACTTCTAATATAGACATTTGTTAATATCCCTACACCAAAGCCCGAGCATTACTATAGTCTAAATAATGTAACATTTTTATTTGTTTAATTTATTACATCTTTAGTGTGTGTAAAATTACTGTGAGGGCTACTGAGTGAATTCTGAAAATGCTGGAATTATTATTAATCATTTATATTCCATTAGTTGACCCAAACCGGTAATCCACATTAGGGCTCCGTTGTCTTGGGTGCTGAGCAAAAAGAAAGGAGAGAGACTCCCTATGCTAGAAATCATGTTTTTGTCTTTGCCTACATTTTAAGTTTCCAGGGTACATCCCTGCTTCATTTTGTTTCCTCCAAGTGGTTGAGTTGGATCACAGGCCTGTTGTCCATGATGTTGTCATTTTGATCTTTTATTACATTTTCTCTAGCATTTAGTTACAATGTTTGTAAGTCTTTGTATCGACCAGCCCAATTCAGCTCCCAGTGAAGCTAGCAAAACTCGCATTAACTATAATCAGAACAGGATAAAATAGATAAATAGATAAAAATAGAAGGTTGGATGTTGTTAACTGGCTAACTTTGACCAATCCTAAATAAACCATGAAGTCTAAATAAGCCTAAATACATCTGAAGTTTGAAAAACTGGTGTGATTGTGAATATAGTAGGTTAGCCACAAATTAACATTTCATAGCCTTTGCTTATTCTGATGCCTTGTGAAGGTGCAGCAATATTTATTATCTGGTTAAAAAGTCTCCTCTCTCTTGAACAGAACAAAATTCTGTTACACTTTATCAAGGCAATCCTCACGCTTCCCTCCTCACTAATTTTGACAGACCCTTTTGTTTTTGGTGCGCCGCAAGAGTATCATCTTTATTTCCTCCCATTCTCAAGGGTACTGCTTAGTTTGCTCTAGCTTCCCTGAGCGCTTCTACGTGCAGATCTTGGTGATTATCCATGTATCATGGTTTGTATCTTCTGTTTTGCTGTTCCCCTTTCATGGTCACTTGAGAAGCGTTAGGGAAGACTAATGTCATATTACCAATGTTCTGGGAGCAGCATGTCTTGCATTGCTTATTTTGATGACTTCTTGTATTCGCAGTGTGCCAATCATATGGAGGAAAGTACCTATTTGGAGAACTCCAGTTACTGCTAGAGAGCCATTTTTTAGAATGTCTTTCGGTAATGTGATTATTGTGCTATAGGGACTTGTACTAGAAAATAAAATAGAGAGATCATTATACAGATAGCTGTATGAATTCTTATTGTCTGGATATTTGATATATCATTTTGCCAAGTTTTTTGGTTATTTCAAGAAAACTGGCTGCAACACTTGACCTCTGGATATTTTGAGGGGTGGGGGAAAGGGGAAGGTTTCCCCAAAACAGAAAATCTAATCTCAGCAAATGAAGAATTTATTATTTTAAATCATGTTCAAAGACAGTCATAACCCTTCTCTTTTTATGCAGTGAGTATTATATTTAATATATTATACATATGTGCCACAGACACAGCATACTGAACTAAGGAGAAGTCCTCATATGCTAGTGGTGACGAGTTAATTTCACTCCTGTCATAAAACCTCATGATGAGATTTTTGTGCCTTATCACAGATTACTGTGGCTGTCAACAATTTATTTTCAGTTTCAATAATAGCTGGCATTATTGCAACCTGATGGTAGATCTCATAATGAATGTGAAATTAACCATGCCAATAGAAGCTGCATATAGTCCTGTAACCATAGAAGGCGGCTATTTGAATTTATAAATACTCTAAGTCTTCCAAGAATTTTATTATTGTTTTATCATTTCATTATAAATGTGTGTTTTGAAGGTAAAAATCTATCTACTGGATCAGACTGTTAATCTGAATTTTTGAAACTCCATAAATTATAGCTTCGCTTGAATGCTGAAAAATTTGAAGAGCTGTTGTCTGAAAGAGCCATACAATTTAGAGCTATTGAACGACGATTACTAACTCGATTCAAAGACAAAACACCTGCTCCCCTCCAACATCTGGACACCTTGCTAGAAGGAACTTACAGACAGGTCAGTGCTGTTTGTTTATGAACCTACTACATTGTTGCTAAAACTCAAGTTTCAAGCATATAAGCTGTATTTTCCTGGTTACATTTACCAGCCAAGAGACCAGGAAGCTGTAATTTGTTTAACCTAATGTTCTCTGCAAGTTTCCAGATGATTTGTAATGGTTTTATTTAATCTACAACCACAAAATTTCTACTCCTGGGTCATACCAATGTAACAAACAGCACATCGTTCTTTCCAAACTGATGTGGATAGTATAAATATTTTATAGTTCATGTGAAAATATTTTATAGTTCATAGCTTGTATAAATATTTTATGGTGCACTGTAAACTGGTGGGAATGGTTTGGCTGGTGAAACAGTCACAACAAAATAATCTGAGACTGACCATGTCCTTCCTCAAAGGTTGTTATTTCCTGGAGGTTTCAGAATGCAAGAGCTACAATAAAAGTAGTAAAAACAAATAACACCAAAATGGGCTTATCCTGCCAGAAAACACAACAGAAAAACCCCAGTGTTGATTACTATCTGAGCCCATATTGCTTGAGTCATCCCTGTCCCAAGGCATGTTTCTCTTTTGTCTCCCAAGCAGTCACTTTCTTGGCATTTCATGCCTTCCTGGTAGAAAACCGGATTAGTCTGTCATCTCCAGCCTGCCTTGCTGTTGCCTCCTGGTAGGTGCGTGGCTCCGAGATGCTTTTAAATAGCATTATTGAATCCTAATTTTTAAAAGAAATATCAAACTAAGTCCGATTCAGCACATGGATGGAACGCTGCACATGTTGAAGTCAATGTGGCTTTGCATAGGCAAGAAGTCCTCCTATGTCCTAAGAGTTGCTGGTTCCAGACCTAAGAATCTGATCAGAATAAAATAGTTGAAATGAACTGTATTTGATCTGACATTCTGGCTTTATACTTGTGGGGCAGTCAACTGAGTATCACATTTCTGACTGAATTTTTTTTAAATCTACTATTGTTGGAAGTTATCTGTAGAACTACTGTAACTGAAGGAGAGCAAAAGAATATTTCTCTCTCTTCAGTCTATTTACTTTGTATATTTCACAGCATTTTCTGTATAACCAGTTTCACTGTTTCATCTGTAGAGTCAGTCAGTCGTTTTCTTTAGTTTGTGTGACTCTCACACTGCCCAGAAGAGAGAGGCTTTTTTAAATTAGGAAAATATGGTACTAAAATCACAATAATTAGCATACAGATTTGGGCTGGGTGTGTTGTTTATAAATTACTAGATTGATTTTGTAAAATATACTGGCATCCTGGACAGAAAAGGTTATAACAGCATTCTTATTAACAGAATTTGGCTTGAATTAAAGTTAGAACTAAACTTTGGTGATAGTTTGGTTCTTGTTAGACATGGTGTAGTGAAAGGACTTTGCTTCATAGAATCATAGAAGATTAGGGTTTGAGGAGACGTCAGGAGGTCACCTAGTCCAACCCCCTGCTCAAAGCAGGACCAACCTCAACCAAATCATCCCAGCCAGGGCTTTGTCAAGCTGGGCTTTAAAAACTTCTAAGGATAGAGATTCCACCACCTGTCTAGGTAACCCATTCCAGTGCTTCACCACCCTCCTAATGAAATAGTTTTTTCTAATATCCAACCTAGACTTCCCCCACTGCAACTTTTGAGACCATTGCTATTTGTTCTGTCATCTGCCACCACTGAGAACAGCCTAGCTCCATCCTCTTTGGAACCCCTCTTCAGGTAGTTGAAGGCTGCTATCAAATCCTCCCTCACTTTTCTCTTCTGCAGACTAAATAAGCCCAGTTCCCTCAGCCTCTCCTCATAAGTCATGTGCTCCAGCCCTCTAATCATTTTTGTTGCCCTCCTCTGGACTCTCTCCAATTTGTCCACATCCTTTCTGTAGTGGAGGGTCCAAAGCTGGATGCAATAGTCCAGATGTGGCCTCACCAGTGCTGAATAGAGGGGAATAATCACTTCCCTTGATCTGCTGGCAATGCTCCTACTAATGCAACAAGGGCACACTGTTGACTCGTATCCAGCTTCGTGTCCACTGTAATCCCCAGGTTCAGTTTGGTGTTTTGTGTTAATTTGTTGTTGAAGCCAAACCCGAAGAACTGAGCATGAGTTTTAACCCTACGTAGGCTGGAGCAGGAGATGTGCCTCCTGCTCATGTAATTAACCTATCTAGGCATTTTAATCCCATGCTCATCACCACACCTTACAAGAAAGTAAAACATGGTTCATTGCCCACTTCTGCAGTTATGGTTTTGTAATTCCTTCAAATAGGCTAAAACTTTTCAAAGCATCTGTTAGTTCAAACCCAAAGCAATACTGATATCCTAGCTAGTCTGTCTCCTGGTTCTTTAAATTGGTGTAAGTGATGATTTGGTTGAGTCCTGAAGCTCCCTAAGAAGTTTTGCTAGAATGGAAAGCAATTTATTGATTTAATAAATCAACAAGGAAACAATGGGTGAAAGTGGAATTGTTTGGTGACATTTTCTATATTTGCTAAGACCTTGCTTCCTTTTTTTTCTTCTTTGCAGCTTCTGCTCAATCCTTTGTTTCTCTGGACTACTTGAGGAAATGTATCTAAGTAATAACAATAGTTTAAAATATTGGGCAGAGGGAAGGTGATATATCACTAAAAATTAAATAATTTCAGTAACTGCTCTCAGAGCAGTGCCTGCACTTTCCTCTTATTATACTGCTCTGGGGTTCATTGTATCCCAAATGGAGCAAGCAGTGGTTCAAGTAGAAATCATTTCTTGCCGGTACTGCACTCATGGGAGGGACACAATGGGGAGCACATGACCCTCCTTGTGACTCTGCCCCAGCCCAGGGCCCCACCTTCTGCCAAGTGACCGTGAAAGATGGTGTTTGGAGTCACATGGGCAAGTTACATGTCCATCACCTCCACCCATATTCTAGTTAGAACGTTCACAGGAAAAGTCCATTAAGTGTAGACAGGCTTTTTCCAGGGTCCATTGTGAGCTAAGTGTTCCTTAATGGGCCATTCAACTTGACTTGTCCCTTCATGTGCTTGCTAAATACCTTGTGGGCATTGCCACAGGAGCAAACATGTAGTTAACATAGCTAATATTCATAACTTCAGATATCAAGATAATGCATGCATAGAAATAGCATAATCCTAAGTACCAGCTATTTCACATACATGACTGTTCCCAAAAGAGATTCTGAAAAATCACACCGCGTACCTGAGACCCTATGTGTCAGCACCATGCCCCACTGGAGTTTTGTTATCTGTTATGTAACAACAGAGATGAAGCCAATGACATACCTCTGTTTAGCTTAAAAAGGCAAGGTTAATTTTTAGCTCTTCAGGTGTGACTGAGCTTTTAGTCAGTGAGGGCATACTGGCTGGCACACATTCAGGTTAATGGCTTCAGTGTTCCTTTGCAGTTAACTTTTTAATGTTCATAAACCTGGTATGTGATGAGGTGGTTTAAAACATAACACAGGTTTATAGGTTTGCAAATATGTGAACCTCTGCTTCCTAGAGATTTTATTATTATTATTTATTATTATTTTTTTTTTGCTGATCATAATGTGGGAGGGTATTCTCTCCGCTCTCTGCTCATGAGGTTATGTATGTGTCTTGTAGCACTCTTCTGAATACCAGTTGGAAGGATTTTTCCCCCCAGTAGGTGTGGACTGATTATTTTCTCTTAGAAGGCATGTACGTTTTTAGGGACACGCTGATTAACACAGAAAACAATTGGTGCTGTTAATTTTCTATGAAATTTGAAGAAAGTTTAAGTTCAACTATTTTTTCCAGTTCAGCGATGAAATGGGTGTTTGTATATACAGACATCAACATGCTTAACTACTCACTTTCCCCCCAAATATGTAGTATTTCTGTCTGTTTATATGGAATATGGGAGTTGGGTGAGGAGCCATTTCAGCATATGTATGACCTATTAAAAGATAAATTTTAAGTAGACCTGTATCCTAAACTGCATTATGGTATTGTACCCAAACATTGCATTTCAATGGGAGATTCAACTTCCTTTATAGGAACAGAACAGACTCCTGAAACTCTTACCACAAAAGTGGTCCATAGTCATCTGTTTTCAGTGGGATTGTTCAAATAATTAAGGGTTTACAGGATTAGATTCCAAATTTGTAAATTGCTCTGGATGAAATTGACAATGCCTGAGCTGTCAAATCAGAAGGAGCTTCATTCGAATAAAGGTGGGCAGATGTGTGATAAGTCTTAGCTCTGTTGCTAAAATGAGGAACATATTTTCAGCAAAGTTCTTGGCAGATTCCTGAGGCAGCTGGTTTAAGGCCATCAGTGTCCGCGGGCATTATAATCTTCACTTATAGTTCTCTCACCCACGAACTGGAAAATGAGACATTTGTTTTCTTTGTTTTGCTGCTCCAGTTCCAGTTAACAAAATGCATGTTAGACTAGTTTGGATGCAAAGAAGAATTCTATGTACACTGGAGACAACACGTGATTCCTGTCAGGCTGCAGAACTGAGCTGACATCAGAATCCAACCATCCTCTGGTCCGTGCAAGCAGAGGCATTCCTCTAATGATTTGGACTTGGTGTGATGCAGTATGAATGTCATGGATAATTCAGACCAATGGGGAGAAACAGAATCAAAACCACAATTTTAAACACTTTCTGTCCACCCTCCCCTCTTGAGGATTCCTGACCAATGTAACAGCACAATACATATGCTAACAAACTTAAAGAAAGCCGTTGTTTACATCTGTTAGCATATGTATTGTTCTGTTAAAGCCATATAAAGAATGAATGTCCTCTCTAGCTATGTTCTGCTCCTTTAGTCTTTCCGGTACCCCGTTCCCACTAAAATCTCTTGCCGGTCCTGCATACTGGAGGACACCGCCCTACTTGCACTACTGGGGGCAAGAGAAAAAAGAAAATGAGAAGAACTCCATGTCACCTGCACAGCTGCCAGGAGTATGCTACATGCATGTGAAGGTACAGCGGTGCACTTGTTGCCCCTCTGCCCCAGGAACGCTCCAGTAACTCTGCACTGCCTCTAACTCAAAACTGTCTCCAAATGCTATACTCTGGCCTTTGACTTTTCCCATGACCCTTTTAATATAAAGATTTTCGGGGGAGGATGATTGTAAAAACAACAGCTTCTACAAGTATTCCAAACTTTTTCCTCTAGAACTTGGCAATTTGAAGTTCGTGAGAATAGCTTTTTTGGTATTACCCATTATACACTTTTTCATTCACCCTGAGACACAGACTGTTTGAACTGGGACTTAGACCTGGTCTGCTTAAAGTTTTTGTACTGTAGTATAATTATTTTGATTATGGATTGGACTTTTTACTGAAATAGTTATACTGGTACAACACCTAGTGTGCCTTATAGTAGTATAGCTTATTCCCTTTCCTGTACGAGAATTGCTATACTGATATATATCTAAAATATATCAACACTGGTGTGTGTGGGAGAGAGAAATATAGGCCTAATGATGATTAGTACCCAGCTAGTACAGTTTACTTCCCAAGTATGTTGGTATCTGTTTTAAATGAATTGTGTGTAATCTTTTATCTTTGCATTCCTTTTATGTCATGACGTATATATTCAGAATGAATTTCTAAATCATGATTTCTATAATGCATGTGGAATTTAAATGCTAATTTTCAGCTTTACAAATTAATTAGATACAAAGTTACTTATCTGAGTGAAAATACAATCAGCTGAGCCAGAGAAAATTAATGAAACCACACTTGTTTCCTTTGTAAAAATACATTTTTGTGATCTAATCTTTTTTTTATTAGTCCCTGGAGATGTAGAACTGGATACATCCTGCCTCAGTGTATAATAAAACTATTAATGGGTCCATTATAAGGAAATGGCAATCTTACCTCTACATGATGGGAGAAAAACATATGAATAGCCTTCAACTGTCTATAATTGTGAGAGGTTTTCTTTTGATTGTGTTTTCTGTCTTCCTGTTTAATCTTGTCTGGTGTAATTATTCTTTTTGGATTAGTGTCCTATAAATGTAGTTCTAATAGATTTGATTGAATACTGGCAATTGGAGCAGCTACATATCTCTCTCTTAGGAAAAAAGAGCTATTACACTGGAAAGTATAAAATCATTATGAACAACAGAAGAAAAAAATGTCATTCTCTCATGAGGTTACCATGAAAATAGTGGGTCACAACTGATGGATTTGTGTGTCTGTGAATTATAGTGCCCTGAGCGGTGCTTGAGAGGACCAAACAGAGCAGGATACAATATTAGCTCTCATTTTAAGAAGGGATTTTGTTTGACAAATGTATGGAAAACTGAGCAGCACATGAGGTTGTGTAAAAGGGTTGTCAGCTTAAAAAAGGCTATGAATATGGAACAAGACTGAAGCATTCTGTGTGTATTTTTGTAAATTGTGTGTGTTGTGTGTAATACTCACTTACTTGTGTTGTGTTGTTTGCTTGAAAGGGTAGTGTGGTCTTTATAATATGTTTTCTGCCATCCAAGCTAAAAGCTTTTTTTTGTAGCTTGATAATAGCTGAAGTCTTAATTCCCAGACAAGGAACCAGATCATGGCATCTTGATATGCATTGTTAGGATTTTCATGTATTAGCTGGAGTCACTAATAGATGTCATGGGGGAAGAAATGCATATGCCAACTGGTGCTTTTAGTCCACATGGATTTTAGCCCAGTAGATCTAAATGGTGCAAAGGCCCATCAGCTATGTCTAGAATACCCATACAATGCCAATTTTGGGGAAAGGGATAGAGAGGATTATGGACGCTTTACTACAGGGATCTTTTGTGAGGAGTGGGATAGAGTCCCTGTCATAAATGAAGGGAAGGGGGAGAGGGTCTGATGCAGTGCTATAAAATCCTCTTACCAGTAAAGGGTTAAGAAATACAGGTAGCCAGACTGACACCTGACCTGGCTGGCATCTGACCAATCAGGGGACAAGATACTTTCAAATCTTAGGAGGGGGGAAGGATTTGTGTGTGTGTGTCTTTGTCAGTCAGAGTGATCTTGGAAGACAGAAGGAACCTGCAGAAAATCAAACCTCCCTTTTCTGAAGTAAGTTTAGATAGCATAGCGCATAGATTTCTGTTTAATTTTGGCTTGGTGTATTCCCTGTGTTAGAAGGGGCAGGGGGGGGGGCGTTATTCATGGTTTTCTGTAACTTTAAGGTTTTGTCCAGAGGGGGAAACCTCTCTGAAATTGGAAATATAGTGCCCTGTAAAATAGTTACCATCCTGATTTTACAGAGATGATTTTACCTTCTTTATTTTTAATAAAATCCATCTTTTAAGAAGCTGACTGTTTTCTATGGTGTTAAAACCCAGGGGGTGGGGTTTTAGATCACTGTGTAACCAATTGGTTGGGAGATTGTTCTCAAGCTTCCCCAGGAAAGGGGGTGTACGGCTTGAGGGGGTATTTTGGGGTGGGGGGGGAGGGAAGTTCAAGTGATTCCTTTCCTGGATTCCTGTTAGATACTTGATGGTGGCAGCGAAAGAAGCATTTCTCAGGGTGCAGGGAATTTTGTACCTTGGGGGATTTAACCTAAGCTGGTAAAAATAAGCTTAGGGGCTCTTAATGCGGGTCCCCACGTCTTTACCCTAGAGTTTAGAGTGGGGAGGGAACCCTGACATGGTGGCAGAGCGGTGGGATATATTGAACCAGAGATTTTTTTTGAACCAGACACAGGGAGTTTAGAATTTTTTTTTCTTCTCTCTGGCTATTCCCTGTAGCTGCTGGAAGCAGGGAGCAGGGAGGGGTTGAGCTGCTAGGAGCTAGAGTATCTACATATGAAAGCAGGTACTTAACCCCTACAGGAAATACCCAAGCAAGTTTTTTTTTCTTTTCTAACTCTATCGGTTAAAACAGATTAAAAACAAAGGCTAAGATGACTGCCAGTGATGCAGCTATTAAACTTGAGCTAGCTCGATTGCAAGCCGATGAGAAAGATAAAGAACATGCAAGACTGCTACAAGTTAGACAGATGGAGATGGAGGAGAAGGAGAGAGAGAGGAAGCATGCTGAGGAGGAGAGGAAGCATGCTATGGAGGAGAAAGAAAGAGAGAGGAAATATGCTATGGAGGAGAGGAAGCATGCTATGGAAGAGAAAGAAAGAGAGAGGAAGCATGCTGAGGAGGAGAAAGACAGAGAGAGGAAGCATGCCCTGGAGATGGAGAAGACCAGGGCGGAGCAGAATCTACCGGATAACACTAATAATCCTTCCCCAACAACCCACAAATGGGAGCGACTATGTCCACCGTATGATGAATCCCGTGATATTGCTGAATATTGTCTCACCTTTGAGAGACTATGCAATCTCCATCACATTCCTGATGATCACAAAATGACCCTATTGGTAGCAAAGTTGACTGGAAGTGCTTTGGACATATTCAATGACATGCCTATTGATGAGGCTTCTGACTATGAGAAATTCAAGGATTTGGTTTTAAAACAATTTCAAGTTACACCTGAAACTTACAGAGTAAAATTTCGAACCCTTATCCGAGGGCCTGGACTAAGTAATGTAGCTTATGTAAACCGGATAAAGGAGCTGTTAAAAAAATGGGTCAAGGGAAGGAATGTTACTAGCTTTGAAGGAGTGTGTGATTTGATGGCTCAGGAACAATTCCTGAATATGTCCAAGGATGATATAAGACAGTGTTTATGGGATAAGAAAATGGACTCAGCAGACAGCCTTGCTGCTTATGCTGATCAATACGAACAGTCCCAGATCAGCAGAGGGGCAAGGAAATTTGGCACACAAGGGGTGCAGGAAGCAGAGAGGAACAACCCTGGTCATAGTTTGGGGAGATACCAGAAAGGAAAACCCGAGACCACACCCCCTCACCAGGAGCAGCCCAGGGCCCCACAAGGAAAAACCCAGACCCCTTATTGCCCCACCACCCCATTCGCCAGCAACCCACCTTGCCCCACTGACCAGTCAGCTGGGCGATGTTTCAAATGTAACGAATTGGGGCATGTGAAGGCCAACTGCCCCAAGAACCCCAACAGAATACAGTTCATTGCACCGGGGTCACACCAAAGGTCCTCAGGCCCAGATGCCTCCCAGATACCCTTGGAACGAAGGGAAACGGTGAGTGTGGGCGGAAAGAAGGTTAAAGCGTGGAGGGACACTGGAGCACAAGTGTCAGCTATCCACAAATCCTTAGTGGACCCCAGCTTAATCAACCCAGAGGCACAAGTGACGATTCAACCCTTCAAGTCCAACTCTTTTGATTTACCTACAGCCGTGTTGCCTGTCCAGTACAAGAGCTGGTCAGGAAACTGGACTTTTGCAGTCTATGATGATTATCCTATTCCCATGTTGGTGGGGGAAGACTTGGCAAATTGTGTGAAGCTAGCCAAGAGGGTGGGAATGGTCACCCGCAGCCAGGCTAAGCATGCTGTCACACCTAGCTCTGTTCCTGAGACTTCCACCAGAACCCCATCTGTACTACCAGAGACCCAGATAGAGGTGGTGGAACCGGATACCCTGCCAACGACTGCAACAGCCATCGTAGATCCAATCACAGAAACCCGACCCAAGCCAGTCTCGGAACCGGAACCGGCGAAGCAACCAGCACCAGAACCATTGCCAGCACTGAGTCCAGTGCTTGCAACCCCATCTACCGTGCCAACACCCGAGGGCACCACCGAGCCTGCAATGGCAGCAGCAGCTGATAACTCAATACAAGAGGCTCAGCCAGAGCCTGAATTACCACATTGTGCACCAGCGGAGAGCGGTTCACAGTCAACGGAAACAAACCCATCACCTGCATCGTTTCCAGAGGGACCCAGCCCAGGTCCACAACCCAGTGAGGAACTGATGTCTCCAGCATCTAGGGAACAGTTCCAAGCTGAGCAGGAAGCAGATGAAAGCCTCCAGAGAGCTTGGACAGTGGGACGGAGCACCCCACTGCCTCTCAGCTCTTCTAATCGATCCCGGTTTCTTATAGAAACAGGACTTCTATATAAGGAGACTCTGGTGGACACCAGGAATACTGGCGTCCTCAGAGATAGTTGGTGGTTCTGACTAAGTACCGGCTAAAGCTCTTGAGCTTAGCCCACGATCATCCTAGTGGTCATGCTGGGGTGAACAGAACCAAAGACCATTTGGGGAGGTCATTCCACTGGGAGGGAATGGGCAAGGATGTTTCTACCTATGTCCGGTCTTGTGAGGTGTGCCAAAGAGTGGGAAAACCCCAAGACCAGGTCAAAGCCCCTCTCCAGCCACTCCCCATAATTGAAGTTCCATTTCAGCGGGTAGCTGTGGATATTCTGGGTCCTTTTCCGAAAAAGACACCCAGAGGAAAGCAGTACATACTGACTTTCATGGATTTTGCCACCCGATGGCCAGAAGCAGTAGCTCTGAGCAACACCCGGGCTAAAAGTGTATGCCAGGCATTAACAGAGATCTTTGCCAGGGTAGGTTGGCCCGCCGACATCCTTACTGATTCGGGAACTAATTTCCTGGCAGGGAGCATGAAAAGCCTGTGGGAAGCTCATGGGGTGAACCACTTGGTTGCCACCCCTTACCACCATCAAACAAATGGTCTGGTGGAGAAGTTTAATGGAACTTTGGGAGCCATGATACGTAAATTCGTAAACCAGCACTCCAACGATTGGGACCTAGTGTTACAGCAGTTGCTCTTTGCCTACAGGGCTGTACCACATCCCAGTTTAGGGTTTTCACCATTTGAACTTGTGTATGGCCGCGAGGTTAAAGGGCCATTACAGCTGGTGAAACAGCAATGGGAGGGCTTTACGCCTTCTTCGGGAACTAACATTCTGGACTTTGTAAGCAACCTACAAAACACTCTCCGAGACTCTTTAGCCCTTGCTAGAGAAAACCTAAAAGAGGCTCAGGAAGAGCAAAAGGCCTGGTATGATAAACATGCCAGAGAGCGTTCCTTTAAAGTAGGGGACCAGGTCATGGTCTTGAAGGTGCTCCAGGCCCATAAGATGGAAGCGTCATGGGAAGGGCCATTTACGGTCCAAGAACGCCTGGGAGCTGTGTACTATCTCATAGCATCCCCCACCACAACTCTCAAGCCTAAAGTGTACCATGTTAATTCTCTAAAGCCCTTTTTTCCCCGAGAATTGAAGGTTTGTCAGTTTACTGCCGAGGGAGGAGAAGACGCTGAGTGGCCTGAAGGTGTCTACTACGAAGAACCAACTGGTTAAAATTGTTCTTGCAATGTGGACAATATTGGTAGTCTTTATCCAGTTATTAGTATATTGGAGATGCATATGTCTTATTAATTTTGGTTTCTTTTAGAGCTCCAGGAAGAAATCGCAGCCAGTGTTTCACACTATCGGTGATTTGGGGGGCGTGTCATAAATGAAGGGAAGGGGGAGAGGGTCTGATGCAGTGCTATAAAATCCTCTTACCAGTAAAGGGTTAAGAAATACAGGTAGCCAGACTGACACCTGACCTGGCTGGCATCTGACCAATCAGGGGACAAGATACTTTCAAATCTTAGGAGGGGGGAAGGCTTTGTGTGTGTGTCTTTGTCAGTCAGAGTGATCTTGGAAGACAGAAGGAACCTGCAGAAAATCAAACCTCCCTTTTCTGAAGTAAGTTTAGATAGCATAGCGCATAGATTTCTGTTTAATTTTGGCTTGGTGTATTCCCTGTGTTAGAAGGGGCGGGGGGGGGGGGGCGTTATTCATGGCTTTCTGTAACTTTAAGGTTTTGTCCAGAGGGGGAAACCTCTCTGAAATTGGAAATATAGTGCCCTGTAAAATAGTTACCATCCTGATTTTACAGAGATGATTTTACCTTCTTTATTTTTAATAAAATCCTTCTTTTAAGAAGCTGACTGTTTTCTATGGTGTTAAAACCCAGGGGGTGGGTTTTTAGATCACTGTGTAACCAATTGGTTGGGAGATTGTTCTCAAGCTTCCCCAGGAAAGGGGGTGTACGGCTTGAGGGGGTATTTTGGGGTGGGGGGGGGGGAAGTTCAAGTGATTCCTTTCCTGGATTCCTGTTAGATACTTGATGGTGGCAGCGAAAGAAGCATTTCTCAGGGTGCAGGGAATTTTGTACCTTGGGGGATTTAACCTAAGCTGGTAAAAATAAGCTTAGGGGCTCTTAATGCGGGTCCCCACGTCTTTACCCTAGAGTTTAGAGTGGGGAGGGAACCCTGACAGTCCCTCTCAGTGATATCTCTGCTATAGTCGATCCTGTACAACCAAGCTGAAATATTTGAGTCTTTGGGCCTTCTATATTTGAGTAGTGTGTCGCTGGAATTTGTCTCAGCATTCATAACTTCATTGTAAAGATTTTAATCATACAGAATTTAGGGATTTCATGCCAACTTAACTCTGTTCCTTTGCACATCTTTCCTTGCATAACCATAAAACATAGACTAATAAAACTTAGAAAATTGGTTATTAAACAGTAAGCTTGCCTCTGTCTTAACTATAGTGGTACTCCTGCCCCACTATAAAAAATGAAATACTACCTAATGTAATGGTTCTCTACATTGTTTGATTGGTAGCACACTTTAATTCACACATTTTAAGCCGTTCCTTTCTACATTTAAAAGTCCCTACTTGCCGTTAGTGGGGAAACCTAACTTGCTTTTTTGTTAGAGCTGCTAGAACTGGAGTTCAGTGGGTGTTAGTGCAAACTCAGTTCCTTTTCTCCTTAGGTATTGCAGCCCTTGACTCACCAACCAGACACTAGACTCTATGATGAGTGGTTACTGAATACCATATTCATCAACTATAAGGTCCTTCTAATCCCAAGGGACCAGCCACTTAGCCAGGTCAATATATAACTCAGGTCTTGCCCAGTAATCACGCTGATGCCAATCCTTTAGTAACTAAAAAGTAATGGTTTAATAATAAAAGAAAATAAGAGAGTTAAAAGTGGTTAATAGATCATATTCAGTAGAACTTCAGAGTTACGAACACCAGATTTATGAACTGACCAGTCAGCCACACACCTCATTTGGAACCAGAAGTATGCAATCAGGCAGCAGCAGAGACAACCCTCCCCCCAGACTACCCCCCAAAAAAGCAAATGCAATATTGTGTTAAAAGTAAACTACTAAAAAACTAAAGGGAAAGTTTAAAAAAAAGAGACTTGACAAGGTAAGGAAACTGTTTCTGTGTTTGTTTCATTTAGATTAAGATGGTTAAAAGCAGCATTTTTCTTCTGCATAGCAAAATTTCAAAGTTGTATTAAGTCAATGTTCAGTTGTAAACTTTTGAAAGAACCACCATAACGTTTTATTCAGTTATGAACATTTCAGAGTTATGACCAAGCTCCATTTCCAAGGTGTTTGTAACTCTGAGGTTCTACTGTACATACAAGTGATTTTTCAGTGTTCATAGATCAGGATCATAGCAGTGATGTAATAAATTGCTATCTTACAAGAGGTTCTCTGGAATTACCCAAACATATTGGGGGTCATCAGTCCTTATCCAAAGCTTCTTTGTTAAAAATCCAATCCAATGAGACAAAATGGAGATGTCTCAGGTATCTTTTTATATACTTTACCATGTGCTGGAATGTTACTGTCTCAAACAAAGCTCACAGCCGAGGTACCTGGAAAATTACTGGCCCAGTATGGAGTCCAGGGTCACATGAGCATATCACATGTCCTTACATGGTTTACTGAACCACAGGGGATGGTCACTGACCCCTTGAGTCTGAGGGATCTGCAGGAAGAGTTATCTGGGCAGAACGAGTTTCTTCTATGGCTTATTGTGAGAGCTAAGTGTCTTTGATAGACCATCAATACATAGCTGTCTGGCCTTAATGTAAATTTTATCTGCAGGGTGTTACCTAGGAATGCAACACATATATAAGATACCAGTAGTACATACCAATATTTCTAACTTCAGATACAAAGTTGATACATGCATATAAGCAGGATAATCATACTTAGCAAATCATAACTTTTCCACTGATACCTTACATGACCTACTTTATACAAGATTTGTTGCAATTGTATAAGAGTGGTAATATCAGTGGTATTCAGTCATATAGCATCACACCACTGTACTGCCCCTGACCGGATTTGGCCCAATCATGCATGCTGAAGCTCTAAAAACCACAAGCTAGGAAATGCATCCTGATACCCACTACTAACTGAAATAGTGCCTTCATCTGAGAAGCATGCCTACCAAGCTCCTTGAAAAATGCAGTCACCCAATCCTCAAGAAATCCTCATTCGATCTTGAAGACCTCCCTGACTACCATCCTCAGCAAATAATGGAGACACTTGTACTTCTCAGGGACAATACAAGTCACAGACCTCAGGACAAAGCATGTAAGAGCTTGGGATAAAGCATTCTTGGTCAAGGGGAGCTGGCTATGGAATACATTTCTAGAGGAGATTAGACCAATCCATAGCTTTTAGGATATGTTGTAGAACTTTCCTCTTCAAGAAGGCCTTTCCACTCACAACAGTGATACCCTGTTCTCCCCAAACCAGTGCAATAAATAAATGTTACCCTCAAACAGATCAACCATAAAAAATTAATAAATCAAAACCCTACTTCAGGCAGAGTTCTTACCCTGAAAAGGAAGAAGTGCCAGAGATTCCAGGGGATTTCGCCATTGTTGTTGGTTTTACATTCCAGGCACTAAACGACTACCCTGATGGGGGGTAGACAGCAGCTTCCAGATTAGGGGAATAGAAAGATGAGCTTTATGCCAAATTTGCACACACTCCCTTTCCTTGATTTATGCTCTATTTTCCACTGGCCTTATATGATCTAGGATGATAAATAGTGCGTAGGGGAAGGCAAAATTGTAAAAATAGCTTATTTGTTCCCTACCTACATCATTATTTTTCTGTTTAGTTTTCATGACACTTGACTTCAGAATGAGAGTTCCTATTACAGTTTAGGCATGTAAACTATCAGTTCTCTGACAAATGACTGAGAATCAGATACATGAATCATAAACATTCATGGAATTTTTCTTTTGCCTTTTATTACATTTTTATTACACTTACCAAGCTGCTGTACTGGACTCAGACCTTGTATCCCATGTGCTCTTGGCTTGCTGTGGCTGGGCAGAGTTTAGGCACTGTCTGTCTGGCTCTCTACGTCTAGAAACACACTCCGGGTGCAGGCCCTGTGTGTGACACTCCCTATTGGTAATGGAGACCAATTTCCAAGGTTCTGAAACTGGTGTCAGCTCTCATAAGCCTCCCACTACCTGTTGCCCACTCCCAGAGTTCCTTTAAAGCTGTGGACCTGCCGGTTTACTGTTTCCCTCTCCATGGACTATGTGATAGTGAAAGCAAGCAACACACAGTCTCCTCAAAGAAACTTCTAAACACATACACACCCTTTACTCTCAGACAGCACAAGAGAGATACAGATCCATGGAAAACAACAAAACCTGCACACAAATACCTGCTCACTTTCCTCACCATACCAAGAGCCCTTTGAGATTTGGTCAGTCGGTTTTCAGGGGTTTAGGATTCTCAACTCCTGATCAACTTTGTTTGCTTCTGGTCCTGTTTCTGCTCCACTTTCTAAGATTGCTGGGAAGAAAGCCACCCCTTTAGAAGGTTCCAGTCCCACCCTGTCAGGTTACTCTCCTCAGTGACTTCAAGTTGCTCCATTGCTTGGTTACAAGCTGACTTAGAACTGGTTCCTCAGTGTGGGGACAGTTAGCTCATTGTCTTAGGGAGTGTGCTTGCATTTGAATGGGAGACCCTCTATATTAATGGCCCGGGAGGCTTCAGCATAAGATGGAGGGTAAAAGTAGGCACAGAACAGATTTACAATAAAATGGCGCTTACAAAAAAAATGGAGTTTGTAGTTTGATACATAGGGACATACACTAATCTGTCTGACCTTTGTTTTGGTCACCATTTCTAACTCAGTTTCTAAATCTGTTTTCTCAAATATCCTTTTCTCGGCATCATACATCCAGAGATTAGAGCCAGTAATTTACTTCTTTGAAAACTGATGCTAACTCAACTCCATAATCAGCTGACACAAAAGACGTTACAAGTGTGAATCAGGAGCTTCTTTCTCTTAATGATCTTTCCTCTCACCTTGCTTGCTTCAGTATCCATTGATTTTGGACAGGAAGATCCTCATATGCCTATATCTAAATCTTAGTCTCTTAGAAGGGCAGTGAATGGTGGAGCTGGTGTGTTGTCATATAAGTATGTCACCTACAGCTGTAGTTAATCTGCCTGTTTAAAAAACAGATGTAGTTAATCTGTTTAAAAAAAAAATCTTTAAATAGTTATTATTTTCCAACTTCTGAAGTGCTTTAAAATAGTTATTACTGGAAGAGTATAGAATAAAATAAGCTTCAATGATGAATGTGCTGTGATTATTTTTTAGACCTTCAATGCATTAGGACATTGAACAAAAGTTATGGGGGTGGTTAGAAAAGTCATTACATTTATTCATTAAAATAAATTTAGAATGGCATTAAGGGTCCATAATTCTTTGCCAAAGCCA
This sequence comes from Chelydra serpentina, assembly GCA_037349315.1. NCBI lineage: Eukaryota > Metazoa > Chordata > Testudines > Chelydridae > Chelydra > Chelydra serpentina. Next base: position 4,351,150 of record JBAIAC010000032.1, read on the forward strand.
CTTAACTCCTTTACTTGTCTATTAATTGACTGATAAAGACCTCAGAACCAGTCATAGATGATAGAGTATTCTCTCTAGATTCATACTTTTGACATACATGGCCTCAGAAACATGCCATTGTGGGAATGATTCATAGTTTGATTAGTAAGGACTTTTACCTCAAAGCAAAAGCTTTAGAGTTCACCATGCATGACTCAAAGGCTATCTATCACACCCATTGGTGTAGCAGTCATTTTCCCCTGATAACATCACTGAGATCTACGCCCAACACATAAATCTTTGGTTTAACTAAATATGCAGGTTTTTTGAGGAGTTATATATAGCCTCTCTTGTTTTATTGCTTTTCCTGCTAGATATAGTATTTTAATAGCCACTAAAAGTGGCTTAGTGGGTATTAAAATAATTAAAGTACTATGTTTTACTGCATTCAGAATAGGATTATATTTCTATTTGCATAGGGTCTATTTAGCTTTAAGTGTGGCCTCATTAGGATGTTATCAGAGTTTTCCCCCCACCCCAGTTGCTTCAAGAGATACTCCAAAGGCATCCAAAAGATGCTGGTCACTCTTGAGAAGCATCTATCAAGATAGCTAGCACAAGAATTCCGTATTTTATTCCAGTAGCAATTACTTGCTGCAGTGACAGACAAAACCTTCATACAACATTCTTCAGCTTGCAATACACTATCTTCAAATGATGAACAATACCGGAGCAAGCAAGTTATTTTGTTATGGGGAACATGAGACATGTCCAACCACTGAAAAGTAAGGTATTCTGTGTGAAATGTACCAGCGTTTTGATGGCACAAAATATTAGAGCATCAAGGCCCTGGTGACAGTTGCTTTGCATCATTAACCCTGTGTGGTTTGAAGCACTGTTGAATCAATGCATAGATGTGCTGAGGCACAACATAATGGTAACCACTTTTAAGGTCAAATCCTGTACCCCAGCCTTAGCCCAAGCAGATAGACTGATCAACAGGCATCACTGCAGAGTTTGGGAGAGCAAAATTCTGTCTACATTTGATGGAGTGAAAGAGGAACTAGTCTGCAGCTCCTACAACAGTAGCTCCCAGGAATGGAGAGTCAGAGTCAGTGTCAAGAGATAATTTCTTGATGAAGAGTCATTTACGTAGCATATAGCGTGCCAAGTTTAGGACAATGCTGAAGCTTAAATTATTGACAGGAAACATTCAATGCTCCTTTTGTTGTGTCCGATCAGAGGAAAAAGCTATTACTGCGAGCATGGGAAGACAGAAAGTTTTGGTATTCCATACCAACTGCACAGTCTCGGCTCTAATATATTAATTGTTCCAGCAATTCAGTCTGTAACCTGGCAGAATTTAATCTCCATGTATCCCTCCCTGTGTTGCTTGAAGCAGCTTCTACACCTGTCTGTTGGTGATATATGTTCTCCTACTGTACTTTCACAGTCCCTTTTTTCTTTTTTTACTGAACTAATGAGGATATGCTATGTTTATCATAGTCAATTAATGAAATATAAATTCATCAATTAATGAAGCATCTTTTGGAACCACTGTATTTTTGTGCCTTTTGTGGTGTTTTACAAGTTATCCCTGGTAGAAGACACTGCATCTTGTAGACTGAGTGACTTTTTGCCTCTTGTGACTGATGTGTTTCCACTAAGTGGTGTTGTAGAGTCCTCCTCGATCCTTCCACAGCCAGTTTCAAAATTTCATGTTAATCTGTCAGTTACTCATCTAAAATGTTTTGTTCCTCCTCATTCTAGTGAGTGCTTCTTGATTACATCAGTGATTAAAGGTCTCTGGGCTTCTGTCTAAAGTCTTACCAATTTCTTCCAGTTTACATATTTCAAGATCAACACTTTGCTCAGCCTTGTCCAATAAATGTCTGTCTTTGTATTGCTTTTTTAGGTTATTAACAAGACTCATCGTTCAAGGTTTAGTTATGATTTATTCTATGATGATAACAGCCTCAGGAGTTTTATTATCAAGTGCCTCAAGGAATTCTTGACATCTGTTTTCAATAAGTTAGTAATAATTCTAAATGGTGGCACAGTGGAAGAATTGTATTTCAATGACAATTTGATCTGTATATTGTAGTAGAGTACTTTGAGGAAGATTTTTAACACAGAAGTGAGATTCTGACTCTTCCAGTTAAAGATTCACTTATGTCTGTTTTATTTCCAACCTCTTGAGATATGGCTATGTTTAATCTGTAGTTCAGGGACCCAGTTATGTGACCACAAAATTTTCATTGTCCCTTTGTCTGTTAGTATCCTGGAACAGGGCTAGATTAATTGTATTTCCCTTGTTAATTTTCAGGAAGTGTTAAGTTTTATCATTTTATTCATTTAGCTTTGTGGAATATGCTGATATTTAAAAATGTAATTGCTTAGTGTTTCTTTAGACAATTGTTCATGCAGTATTATGTATGAATCATTATGCATTAAGTGTTTTCCCATTCTCTTAAATGATTTCTTCATTCCATTGGTTCATTGTTTCCCCACCCTTTCTTCTGTGAGTCATGTTTTTTAATATATCCAGTATCACAAAAAATGAATGAACATGTACCAAAGAAGTTAACTGCAGCAGTATTTGATATAGAAAGACAAATTTTACTCTGTTACACAAGAGTAATTCTGGAGTGACTACAAAGGAGTTACTTCAGAGTCATGGCAATGTAAATGAGAAAATAATTTGGCCCGGAGAATGTATATCAATATATTCAGAATGCCCTCTCAATTAAGTTGCCTAAACTTTTTAGGAGAACTCCTATTGAAAGAGCTTTTTGGGTGTTTTGGCCTGAAATGGTAATAGCTCTCTCTATGCTTGTATTGGGGATTTTTGTGTATTTTATGTACTCAATCTAGTAATTGTGACAGTACTAGTTCTCAGTGTAGTAGCCGTGTTAGTCTGTGTCAGCAAAACGAAAATAAGAAAGAAAAACTTGTAGCACCTTAGAGACTAACAAATTTATTTCAGCACAAGCTTTCGTGGGTTAGAACCCACTTCATCGGATGCATGGAATGAAACACACAGCAGACAGATATTTATATAGTCAGAGAAACATGATAAGGTGGAAGTGCATAGACCAACCTTAAGAGGCTAATTAATTGAGAGGAACCATAACAGCAGGGGAAGAAAAACCTTTGAAGTGATAAACAAGATGGCCACACAGGTGTGAATGAGGATTGTTAAATTAAGGGAAATAGATTCAATTAACGTAATGGCTAAACCATTCCAAATCTCTGTTTAATCCTGAGTTGATGCTATCTAGTTTGCATATCAATTCGAGTTCAACAGCTTCTCTTTGTAGCCTGTTTTTGGAGTGAATCTGTTGCAAAATTGCGACCCTCAAGTCTGTCACTGAGTGGTTAGGGAGGTTGAAATGTTCTCCTACTGGTTTTTGAATGTTATGATTCCTGATGTCAGATTTATGTCCATTTATTCTTTTGTGTAGAGACTGTCCGGTTTGGCCAATGTACATGGCAGAGGGGCATTGCTGGCACATGATGGCCTATATCACATTGGTAGATGTGCAGGTGAATGAGCCCCTGATGGCGTGGCGGATGTGATTAGGTCCTGTGATGGTATCACTTGAATCGATATGTGGACAGAGTTGGCATCAGGCTTTGTTGCAAGGATAGGTTCCTGGGTTGGTGTTTTTGTTGTATGGTGTGTGGTTGCTGGTGAGTATTTGCTTCAGGTTGGGGGGCTGTCTGTAAGCGAGGATTGGTCTGTCCCCCAAGATCTGTGAGAGTGAGGGATCATCTTTTAGGATAGGTTGTAGATCTTTGATGATGCGCTGGAGAGGTTTTAGTTGGGGGCTAAAGGTGACGGCTAGTGGTGTTCTGTTGTTTTCTTTTTTGGGCCTGTCTTGTAGTAGGTGACTCCCCCGGGCCCCTTAAATTGCCTCCAGAGCCCCGCTGCCGGAGCCCCAGGGCAGCGGCAGCAGCCGGGACCCTCAGGTCTCCGGCAGAGACTCAAAAGGCCTGGGACTCCACTGCGGTAGCGGCAGTTGGGAGCCCCAGGCCCCCCAAATCACCGCTGGAGCCCTGCCACCACTACCCCAGGGCTCCGGAAGCAGGACTCAGGCATTCTTTTTCTTCCCCTGCTGTTATGGTTCCTCTCAATTAATTAGCCTCTTAAGGTTGGTCTATGCACTTCCACCTTATCATGTTTCTCTGACTGTATAAATATCTGTCTGCTGTGTGTTTCATTCCATGCATCCAATGAAGAACCGTGGGTTCTAACCCATGAAAGCTTATGCTGAAATACATTTGTTAGTACTAGTTCTATTATCATAGCATAAGTGCTTCAGTTGCAAAAATTGTTTATTTTTCTCCCAAGAATTAAGAATTACTCAGGGTTTTTTCCTAAGGTTTATTGCAAATAGATATTTAATTTAGTGGGCACATCCACTTCTTTTGATGAGAATGGATTCAGAAAATTGTTGCTGCATGTTGGCCAAGCCCTGCAGAATGGCCATGGAAAATCTCAGACAGTGGGATCAGTCCTGAGTGGTCCCAGCCATGGAGAACAGCCACTGCTCCATGGTGATTCTTTTTATGCTAGCTTGCAAAGGGATTTTGAGGGAGTGGTGGAGAGGCCCTTGTGATACAGTAGCAAAGAAAAACATTGAAACCCATCAGTTTTTACTTTCTATAATGTATTCTGTTTAATAGTCGATGTTAGGTGAAAAGAAAACTAACAATACGTGAATAGATGTTGCATACTCTGGCATCTTGCCAAAGCTGGGTAAGTTTGAGATGAGGGAGTCTTAAACTTACGCCCAATATCTATATTGTGTCAAGAATCTGAAGCAAATCTCCTTGTTTGATACTTATTTTTGCGTGACTGCAGGCAGAGGGGAGAACACCATAATAACAGGTTATTTTGATGCTGGAAGATCTGCTGCTTTCTATTCTAAGGAGACAGCTGCATGGTCTGTTAAAGCAGCATGGCTGGAAAGTGCAGATGGGCCACTAGCAGGCCGCCAAAGTATTAAAAACATTTTTAACCCGCATTTACTTAGAACTCTCCATACAAATAAGTAACCCAGCACTTGCCTATTATGAACTACAAGAAAAACAGTTTTAAATACATATTTGCTCTACATTTATAACTTTTTTTGGTCTTCCTCTGGTTCTGCATTCCTTGAAGTCAGCTCAAGCTCCTGGTCTTACCACTACTCACCACAATCTCAGCTCAAACTCCTGGTCTCACCACTACTTCTCTGAGGAAGAACTTAACTTGTGTGGTCATTTTCCCAATTTAGATCTTTTAATTTAAAAAAAAAGTTTGTTGGAGCTAAAATGTGGGTTAAATTTGTAAACTGACCAAAAAAAAAAAAAAAAAGAATGGGGGGGAAAAAAGCTTATTCTCAATTTATTTTTGCCAATTGGCATAGTCACAGACCTAACTCACATTTTAGTTGTGCTTAAATAGTAACTTTCATATTGTTAGTAATTCCACCTTGGAAGCTTTTATTTATCCCACTGTGGACAATTTTAGGCAGCATTTTTTTTAAACAAGTGTGACAGGGTCAGGCCAGATGGCTACAAGAGAGTGGTTGAAGGCAGATATATTAGCCCTAGGTTAAGTAGGTCCCTTTTCCCTGGGTAAGGTAACAGGGAAGGTTCCAGAACACTCAGGAACTTTCTGGAAACAATTAAGGCAGACAGGCTGATTAGAACACCTGCTGCCAATCAAGAAGCTGCTAGAATCAATTAAGGCAGGCTAATCAGGGCACCTGGGTTTAAAAAGGAGCTCACTTCAGTTTGTGGTGTGCGTGCGAGGAGCTGGGAGCAAGAGGCACTAGGAGCTGAGAGTGAGAGGGCGTACTGCTGGAAGATCCTGTGGTGAGGATAAAGAAAGTGTTGGGAGGAGTCCATGGGGAAGTAGCCCAGGAAGTTGTAGCTGTCGTGCAGTTGTTCCTGAAGGCACTCTAAACAGCTGCAATCCACAGGGCCCTGGGCTGGAACCCAGAGTAGAGGGCGGGCCCGGGTTCCCCCCAAACCTCCCAACTCCTGATCAGACACAGGAGGAGTTGACCTGGACTGTGGGTTCTACCAGAAGGAAAGATCTCTGAGGCAAGCAAAATCCGCCTATAAGCGCAGGACCTACCGAGGTAGAGGAGGAACTTTGTCACACAAGGTTGTTTGTGCTTGTACAGTGAGTGCAATGCACTGATGTTGGGGGCTGAGGAATAAGAAAACAAACAGAATAGTATATCCCATTATCTTTATATAATTGCTATATTAAAGTTTATAGGGAATAAGGTATTTTTCTATTCTTATTTTTGAGTGAAAAATAAACCCTTAAAAAGAAATGTAATTGCAATTAGACATTCTGAAACGTGATGATGGATAATTAGATTTCTTGATGCACTTGTAGAAATGCTACTCTGTATTCATGATGCAATAATGCATAATTCAGTATTGAATAATGTTACTGTACAATAAATGTATTGTATGGTTTAGTACTGAATAATTCTTACAACCATTTCTTAATTACATTGAATTACTTAGAGGAGTTTTACTAATAAGTCATCAATAAATGATTAAATGACCATATAAGCCTTCGGGTACTCTGGATGTATTCTCTTCTCTCAATGTGCAATAAATTCCTATGTTAATATGAATTCTTTGAGCCCATAATTCATTAATGTTTTTTTCCTGGTAATTCATTGTGGTGCAATTTTGGAACTATTGAAACTGCTTTAAGTTAAGCACATACTTAAGTGCTTTGCTGGATCAGGGCCCGGGGTCAACAGGATTTGAATGTGGTGTGGAGGCAGCCTCTATCAGGAAAAGAGAGTACTTCATGTGTTTTGCAGAAAACCTTTTGACCAATCTAGAAGGTGGTGCATATAGGCTTTGAAGGGAGTCCTCTCCAATCTAAGTTGCTGTAGCATGTGGTTAAATAGAGGGGAATTGATGAAGAGACAGGCCATGAAAATCAGAGGAATGGGGGAAATCTTTTGTGAAACTCCTCCTTACAAAAGTCTGAAGGTAATTTGATACGATCAGCATATTTTTGTCTTGTTCAGCTACACTTTTTACACACCTCTGTTTTCTTTAAAAACCTGTTAGATACCTTTGAATTCAGAGTCTTTCATGTTACAATGTGTTTATTTACAGCTGTCAGTAGGCCTATAATATGTTTAGCTTGAAGACTTTAACAAGCATACCTTGGAGTGTTACTTTTATTTTTTGGTCTGTGACACTTAGCAAAATCCCATTATACAATTGAGTAGTATTATAATGGTAAAATGTTAATTTGTTCTGCATTCCATTAAAATTGCATTTTTTCTTGTGCATTGGCCCATACGTTTTGAATAGAACCTATAATTTAAACATCTTACTATAGAAATGCCCTAAATAAGTGACCTTTTGCCCTCGCTACCTTAATTACCCCTCATTATTTAGTCTTTCTTTAAAGAGCAGAGGTTTAGCCATGGGTTAAATATTTGCTAGTTAATTAGAATATTTGTTATTTTAAAGAAAACAGTAGCCCTTGTCTCAGTTCTAATTTGAATTGGATTTTGGAATTTAGAGAAAAACTGAGCTAAGTGTTTTGCATATAATCTTCTTTTTTTGTTTACTTCCCCCCTTTAATGAACACACTGTTCTAATAAATGCATAAATTGTTCTTTAAATACAACCGAAAAAACTACTTTACTTTAAAAAAGGCTGTTTAACTTGAATATGTACTATCTTCTTATTACAATGATTCTTTTCAGTTTTAAAGATTATGTGAAGCTCTCACCAATTGTTTTTACTGTCTGCACGGTAGAAACAAATATAAAGCAGACTACATTTAGGTGAATGACTCTTTCAGCTACTCTTGTTTGAAATGTCTGGATATTTGTTTGGTTGTAGTCATTAGGGATACAATTTATTAAAATGTCTGAACAATAATTTTTCCATTTTTTAAAATGTGAAGACCACAGTTTTCTGTGTTTCATCTCAATTTCACATCTATTTTAGTTTGCTGTGTACAAATATATGCAGTCATTATAAACCACAATGTACAGCTTGAAGTGGATCTTGACAACATTACCTAGGGTATACTGTAGTGTATTATTTTTGCATTCTCTTTTGCTTTATCTAGCACTATCTTTTACTGAGCATGACAAATGTTTTAGCTGACTGTGGTGATGTGCATCACAATTTGAATATATTTCTTCCTGTGGAGGCCACATTTTTATCAAGAATTCCACTGTGTAGAAGTATCCAAAATGTGTAAAAGATTTGCAGCCACACATCTTGCTCACCACTCTTCTGAGATGCCACTATGGATCCATAGTGGTGGAATCTCTTGTCTGCTGCAAATCTGCATTACCTTCAGGTAATAAGGTGTGCTTTCAAGGAAGGTAGATGTCCTGCCAAAACCCATTCACCATCTGTGTGTTGTAGTCATGAATGCCCACATTTTAAGGGAACAAGAAAACAGGGCCTCTTTTGGAGGTTCCTTCAGACATTAAGTGAAGCCACCACACCCTATCAGCAGTAGTACTAATCTGACCTCAATTTCCCACCACTCCCTGGAATGGAGCAACTCTGCAATTCTTTGTACAGGATCATATTCTCTTTCCAGTTCAGCTTCAGTCTCCTCTGTGCCTCATATACATTAATTTGTTCTTCTGTCTTCTCCCTTCCTTATCCTTCCAACTGCATACCTATAGCTTCCCCCCATTCATGTTGTCGCCTCCCTTCCTCTTCCATTCCCATGAGCTCTCCTGAGTTAATTTGCAATATTATTAAGCTCCCCACCACTATTCCAGTTCAGTACCCAATCCCTGCTATCCCTAACCATTCCTCTAATTGTTGGCTGAATTTCCAGTTTGCCTTTAGAGGCTCAAAATCTTCTTTTGCCCTTCTAGCCTCTGCCATTCTTACAGGGTGAGTGGGGTTTTATATTTATACTTTCAGTGCAGGCAGAATTTTCTATTGGGAACAGGAATGGAACATGCAGAGAAAATTCTACTGCACCTAATTCATATGCTGTTCTCCTCCTACTCTGATTCATTCATGGACCAGAGGAATATTTTGCCCTTAGTGTTTGGGTTTGTTTTTCTGGGAAATTGTCTTCGCTGACTGAATTAACTTACATATGTCTTGTTTAATTGTTTTATTAGGCAAAAGAAATAGGAACAAACTCCCAGCTGTGCATTTACAGAAAAACTGCTTGTCTCCCCAATTTTAGGTCGGTAGTTCAACCTTTGATGCCAATAGTTTCTCTTATTCATATTTTTGTCATGTTTTCCTTTTTTACTGGTACCATTTTGGGGTTTGGGTAGCTGTAATCATTGAGTCCATTTCTTCAATCTGTATATATTTTTTGTGGTTTGTTGACCCTTGACTGCATTTGGTCTGCTTTTTGAGTTCAGCAAGGAAATCTGTGAAGAGGCAAAAACTGCCTAAGAGTTCTTTGCAAGAGAAATGTTCCACGGAAAACTTTCTCCATGAAGACTCTTTAAGAGATTTACGTGGATTATAGAGTATAAAGTACACAGTCATTTTCTTTCCAAGCAAAGAGGCCAAGACATAATTTTAGTAGGTATTAGTAAAAATTGAGAAGTATGTCGTGTGTCCTGGGAGCAGGGCCAGTGTGAAACACCATAACAGGACTCAGGGTGAAAGTTTTTTCTCATTGTGCTCAGAAGATTGCTGAAATAAACTTGCCACGTTTCTGTTCCATTGCATCTGTGTTATTTATTTCCCCCTTTCTCATGAAGTTCTGGGCCAATGCAAATAGATTTACTTTTCACCAGAAGATATCCACTCTTTGTTTCGACACAGGTGCATATTTGTGGGTGGGAACGCCAGAAGGAAAACTATGTTTAGTTTGAGACATGGCATGTTTGGGTCATTTCAGGGCAGATCCTCAGCTGAAGTAAATTGTGATAGAGCTCCATTGAAGTCAACAGAGATATGACAATTTAAATGAGCTGAGGGTCTGCCTCTCCGTCTGTTCCAAGCAAGCGTCATCAGGTTTTAGTTAGTAATGTAACAAATGGGACTAAAACTTATATCTTGCATAATATGGTCAGTGAAATGTAGTTAATTTTAAAAAGATTAAAGTCTGGCCTCAGTTTATGTAAATGTTAAGTCTATACTGTTTTGTAAGCATTCACTATTACGTTTTGGGGTAGAATGAGAAGTTGTTTTATATGTGCATGTTGCTTTTTTTTAACATGGCATGTTTATCAAATTAAAAAGGGATATTTAAATTAAACGTGTAAGGCCAATGTTTTCCAATCTGAGTGCTTAAAGGACTTAAATGTGGAATTTAGTAGTTTTATTTTCAGAAGGGTTCGGTGCTCTCAAACCCCATTGACGCTAATGACACCTGCAGGGGTCTCAATACCTTTGAAAACTGAGCCACTCTTATTTGGATATATAAATATGGATTTGGATGCCTAATTTTAGGCACCGTTGTTTGAAAAATGTAAAATGCTGAAAATCAGTCTAATTTCTAATGAATTTAGACAATGAATTACGTTTATTAAAACAATATATGGAGCACCACTACTTTCACATGGAAAATGCATTGTTCCAGCAGAGTGCAGCAAAAGACAATTATTGCAAAATATATCCTTGCTTTCCTTTCAAGAGCTTGCAATGTTGTGAAAGGAAGGAATTTGAATAAAAGAAGTTCACAATTTATAAAATATCAAAACAAGTACAGAGCTCCTCTGTCAGAAGAGTGATGTTAAATCGGTTTTCTCTGACGTATAGCTTGCTGAAACTCACATCGAGAGTTTTTACCCAGAACTAGCCAGGAGAAACAGTAATACAGAAAAACCCATTTAAAGAGTTATTAATTTCTGATATTTAGCATGTTAAATCTACAGTGATCTATTCAAGTATTGATAAATACTAATTCCACTATGTGTTGTAGGTAACTAAGCATTATTATTCCTGTATTACATGCACGTTAGGTAATTTATCATAGACTACGAGGCAAATTGGCGGCAGATTTGGGATTAAAATTTAGGAATTCCTGCCTTCTTTTCCCCCACACAGTATACTAGACTATACTACCTTCCATAACCATGGGCTACTTCTTTCTTTCATTTTAGCTACTCTGATGCCACTGCATAGAATTTATGTTGCATTGTGCTTTATTTCACAGTAACAGGTAAATAATTCTTTGATCAGGACACCTGGGAGAATGAAAATTGACACATTAGTGTTTTTAAAGTGGTAGGAACCAACTTCTTTAACTTTAATATTAAGGAGTGCGGAAACTGACCCTCTCCCCCAAACTACCAGGCATTAATTTAACCCAGTACAGGGTTAAATGTCCTCACACCAGGCATCCAAAGGGGTGTGTGTTGGGACTGCTAGCCAATCCCCTCTTGCTAAATTGATAATTCAGCCCACTTGTACTATCTCTTATCTTTATTATCTCACCTACCAGACTTTGAGGGATGCTGTGAAGAAGGAAAATGAACGTGTTGCCAGGCTTTCCAAGAAGGACATATTTTCCTGGTCCTAAAAAGTGTTCAGGTCAGATGTACAGGAAACCTGGAAACCCAGCTATAAATACTATGCCACCGATAGGTCAGAGTAGGCTGACCAGCTTTAAGCAGCCAGAATGGCTGCTGCATGCCTGGAAATGTTTAATCACCAGTCATCTTTCTCCTCTCCCCCCCCTCCCCCCCAAATCAGGCCAGTGGTTGCTAAGGGAGGTAAAGACTCCACTCTCACCAGCCCGAGCCCCCACTCATGCATGATGTGCATGTGCATTCTGGCCATAAGGAGGAGAGAAGGAAAGAAAGTCCCAGTGCAAGAGGGGATGCACTTCCTCTAACTAGGACTTCAAGGCATTGTCATCCCACTGTCAGTCTGACCAACCAACTCCTTCCTCTGCTAAGACAGGAAGGGGCATTTCGTCCTTTTATGTAAATGTTGTTTTGATGGTCACTATTATAGAAAGATCTCTCAAGAAATACATATTTAATGATTAGTTGATTTTAATTGTTGTTGGGTATTTCCTTTTAAAAATGTATATGAGAGAGAGAATGGCAGTCCTTGTTCCAAGTAACTTATAATATGTAGTGTGAAAATAATGGGTTGTAGGCTGAAATGAATAGTTTCAGCCTGACCTTCTAGTTGTAACTCGGGCAAAATTTCTATTGACAAAAATCATCTCTTATGTGCACTTTATTTCCTTCTTGATTTTAAGTTATTGAAGATATATGTGCATAACTGGCTTTGATGTTGGGCATTAAATACCTGAATGGAGAAGATATCCCATAGAAATATAGTCTTCTTTATCTTATTAAAGCTAACAATGGCTTTCAGAACATTTTCAAAAAAAAAGAAATTGGGTCTTAAAAGGCATTTTAATAAGTGTTGGAGGTACTTGGTCAGCTGAGGTAAATTACATATATATTTTTGTCCAAAATGGAAAATTACAATGTGTATGCAAAAAAATCTCAAAGGACTGTCCAGCTTCAACTCTACTTTTCATGAATCTACCCATTAAGATAATGTATATAACTCGAATCTAGCCAAATGTTCATAATTAATATTATTATTTATATTACAAGAGCTCCTAAAGACACTAATTAGGATCATGGTCCCATTGTGCTTGGGGGTGTACAAACATAGAACAAAACAGTCTTTTCTCCAAAGGGCTTACAGTCTAAATTTAACACAATGCATATCAGTGTGTCTAGAAAACAACAGGATGAGAAAGAAGCAGGACAAAGGTTAGAGTGATAACATGCAGATATTTAGGATAGCTATTGCACAACATGATGATTTCAGATTCAAGTACTGTAGTTGCTGATGTGCTGTTTATATATATTGGATTTATCCCAGCTCTAGTCTGAAGTGAATGAATCATTGACTTTTCCCATACCAATAAAACTTGACAGAGCCAAAAGAAAAGTGTTAAGATCATCATATCTTATTCTTACCTCGGTTTTGTCCAGACTTTACAGATTTAGAGAAGGAGAAGGGAGGAAAACATTTAAGAATGAGAAAATGTGTGTTGTGACAATTATTGTTCATATGCAGAAGATAATTGCTTGCTAAGTTGTGTAGAATACATTGTGCATCCAATTGAAAACAGAATCTGGAAAGCTACAGGCCATATAGATATATAGTGTGTAGATCTGTTCGGCCTAGTTCATGGGTATAACTCCAGCATAAATTTGGCACATTTTCCCTAGCAATGTAGTGGGTGTACGCAGAATGGATGGAGTGCTTTGTGGTATTCTTTTTCCATTTAATTGTAATTTTTTGATGCTGATTTAAAAGGTACTTTTATTACTGTTTTTATTAGTATTATTCATTTGTATTCTTATAGCGCCTAGGAGCCCTAATCATGGCCCAGAACCTAAGCATTTTAGGTGCTGTATGAACAAAGGCCAAAAACACCATCCCTGAATCAAATGATCTGTTGTACTGTTCCTTGCTACCAGCTATGAACAAATACTCACTTTGAGTTTGAATTTGAACAAACCCCAAAATCCAAAGCAAAACTTTCTTGAAACTACCTAATTTCACTTACATTCTTTATTTCTTTATCAAAACTATGCAAAGCCTTGAATTTCACTTGCTTAAAATGTGAAATAAAAATTTGGCCCAGGCTCACTTGAAACCTTTGAGGCCTTCTGTGAACTTGGTTTTAGCTTCAACTTTGTAATGAAATCAGTCAGCAGTGATTCCTGTATTTTGGTTTTTGATGATAGTTGTGCAAAATGTTAATAATTGGTGTTCCTTTTAATTACCCCTCTTTTCCAAAAACCACAAGTGATTGCTACTTTTCGCAACTCATTAGCTTTAATCCTGCCCATGTGTTTTGGCTAAATACGGGGAAACTGTTCACAACCAACTTTATAAGATAGCTTTGTTTGAGGACTTTCATTCTTGTCTGTATTTCACATGTCTAAGCAAGGGCTTTGGGCTTCAAATGCTGATAAGAATGCTTAATAAGTGCTTAAACAGTTACATAAATTGTCTTTCTTTTAATCTAGGCATACAAGCAGCACTACACAATAATCATAAAAAGTTCTATATACATTTACAACACAGTATTTTTGCAAAATTATTAGTTTTTGTTGTAAAAATAATTTAAAAATTAGACAGTTTCTATTTTTGCTGTGTTTCTCGATACTGTTGCTATGTTCCTTGACATGATTGATGTATGGCATTATAAAGATGCCCTTTATGGAAAACTGCCACTATTGTATGTTCTGTCTTGGAAAGAAAGAACTGTGACTCATGGGGTTGTGGGATGTTCTCAGTAAGGAAGGAAAGCATAGGACCTCTGCTTAGCAGGGAAGGAGACCGAATAGCTGATGACATCAAGAAGGCTGAGGTGTTTAATATCTATTTTGCTTGTCTTCACAAAAAGGGTAATGGTGACCAGATACTCAACACAGTATTAACAACAAGGAGGGAAGGAATGCAAGTCAAAATAAGAAAAGAACAGGTTAAAATATTTAGATAAGATATATTCGAGTTGGCAGGGCCTGATGAAATTCATCCAAGGGTATTTAAGGAACTAGCTGAAACAATCTTGGAAACGTTAGCAATGATCTTTGAGAATTCCTGGAGGATGGGTGAAGTCTCAGAAGACTGGAGAAGGGCAAACATAGTAACTATCTTTCAAAAGGGGAACTAAGAGGACCTGGGGAATTATACCAGGTAGCCTAACTTTGATACCTGGAAAGATATTGGAACAAATTAATAAACAATTTGTAAGCACTTGGAGGATATTAGGGTTATAAGGAATAACCAGCATGGATTAGTCAAGAACAAATCATGCCAAACCAATATAATTTCCTTCTTTGATAGGGTTACTGCCTTAATACATGGGTGAAAGCAGTACATGTAATATATCTTGATTTTAGTAAGGCTTTTGACACAGTCTCACATGACATTCTCATATGCAAACTAGGGAAATGTGGTCTAGATGAAATTGCTGTAAGGTGGGTGCAGAACTGGTTGGAAGGTCATACTCAAAAGTAATTATCAATGGTTTGCTGTCAGACTAGGAGGGCGTATCTAGTGGGGCTTGGCAGGGTTCAGTCCTAGGTCCAGTACTATTCAATATTTTCATTCATGACTTGAATAATGGAGTAGAGAGTATGCTTATAAAATTAGCAGATGACAGATGGGAGGGGTTGAAAATACTTTGGAGGACAGGATTAGAATTCAAAACACCTTGACAAATTAGAGAATTGATCGGTATTCAACAAGTTGAAATTCAATAAGAACAAGTGCAAAGTACTTCATTTAGAAAGGAAAAATCACATGCACAACAACAAAATGGGAAATAACTGGCTAGGAGGTAGTACTGCTGAAAAGGATCGGGAGATATAGTGGATCACAAATTGAATCTCAGTCAACTATGAGATGCAGCTGTGAAAAAGGCTAATATTCTGGGTTGTATTAACTGGAGTTTCATATGTAAGACATGGGAGGTAATTGTCCTATATTTGGCACTGGTGAGGCTCAGCTGGAGCACTGTGCTGAATTTTGAACACCACGCTTTAGGAAAGATGTGAACAAATTGGAATCTAGAGGAGAGCAACAAAAATGATATATAAGATTTAGAAAGCCAACGAGGAAAGGTTAGAAAAACTGGGCATTTTTAGTCTTGAGAAAAGAAGACCGAGGTGGGCACCTGATAAGTCTTCAACTATGTTAAGGGCTGTTATAAAGAGGGTGGTGATCAATTGTCCTGCGTGTTCACTGGAGGTAGAACAAGAGTAATGGGCTTTATCTGCAGCAAGGGAGATTTACGTTAAATATTAGGAAAAACTGTTTATAAGGGAACTTAAGTTGTGGAATAGGCTTCCAAGAGAGTTTCTGGAATCTCCATCACTGGAGGTTTTTAAGAATGGGCTGGGCAAACGCCTGTCAGGGAAGATGTAGGTTTACTTGGGTCCTGCATATCGCAGGGGATCAGACTTGATGACTTCTTGAGGCCCCTTCCAGCCCTACATTTCTATGAGCCTGTGATAATGTTACTTTGAGACATACAGGACCTCATACTCAGCTAGTGTAAATCAGAGTAGCTCCACTGAAGTCGTTGAGATTATATTGATTTACACCTCCTGAGGATCTGGCCCCAAATCGAAGTGGGTGGTGCTCTAAATTGGTTCATTTTTTTTAGAAGTCATGAAAAAATCTCTTTCTACACAGATTTTTTTTTTATCATCAGCAGTTATTATTCTATGCTGATTTTATGTCTATAGAGACTTCCCTCTAGGATTGTAGTCTTAAGGAGTTGTTTACCTGCAAAAAGGATTCTTTGAAAATATTATGGATCTATGGTCACCCAGCACTCCCTTAGAGAGTTGAACTACTCAATAATTTAGGTCCTAGGTTGAAAAGGAACTGACAGTTACATGACCGAGACAGGTCTATATATCCCTTCAGGCACATTATATCAATCAACTAGCCACTTTGCCTAGAGGCCAAAAGCTGTGAATCATTTTCTCAAATGCCACACTTTGGAAGATGCGTGGTCTGGGGAATGTGGATACATAACAAGTGCTAAAGGCCAGTGGTATACACCCTTTCCAGATTCAGGACCACCCATATTATTTCAAAAAGATCAAGGGGCCCCAATCCCCCCTTTTGGGTGCAGATACTGGGACATGGATGCGGGGAGTGACTGTACTATACTTTCTTGGGGACCATACCCCTCAGTGGAACCTTGGGGACCCTAGCCAGCTGACACAAGTTAGACCAGCCCAGGCTACTCTGTCCTGCACTAGGTCTGGGATTGAGGCAGTGCACAGACTGCAGGCAGCAGAGGAAAAAGATACAGAGCACTATTTCCATTAGCACGACAGAAGCGGAGTATAAGGCTGTTTGGTGCTGCTATTATTAGCACAGGTAGCAATGCCTATAAGTATTAAGTATTCCAACATTTTCCATTATTTTAGCATTTACTTTGCAGTAGTGCCTCATAGCTACAACCAGGTTGGCTCGAAATAGCTTACAGTCTAAAAAACAAAACATAACCGGTGGATGAGTTGAACAAGCGGATGGAGTGATCTGAAAGAGAACCAGAAGAGGGTGGAGTCACAAAAGCCTAGGGATGACAGGATTTTGAGAAGATGATTATGGCTGACAGTGTCAGAGGCAGCCAAGGCCAAGGAAGGTGAAGAGGGAGTACTAGCTCTGAAATTTGGCCAGAAAGAAGTCATTAGAGACTTTAGTGAGAGTAATTTCAGTGGAGTCTTTGGGTGGAAGCCAGATTTGTGGTGTGTGTGTGGGGTGGGGGTTCTAGAATGTAACAAGAGGACAACATTTAAGATAGCAGTTGTAGACTGCGCACTCACTGAGTGTGGAGATGAAGGGGAGCAGAGAGATGGAGTGATAACACTGGTCTACAATTTTTGAGAAGTCGTCTGCTTCAGAGATAAAATATGCTATTTAGTATGTATTTTGATGTGCTGAATTCAAATATGACAATTAAAACAACTGATTGGCTACTGTTTCTAAGATATTTACATTTTTACATTTTATGTCTATGTATATTGTGTAGATAGTAGAGTTTAAATCATAAATTGTAAACCTAGGTCTTTTCATGTGTTTATGGTTGCTTTACATGATACTATTTCACCTGTCCTGTTTATGTAACACTTTAAAAATCAGCAAAGGGGTTATATAAATAAAATGTATTATGAAACAAAAGGCAAAAAACTATTATGTACATAGTTTAGTCCTATTCAGTGTCTACTCGGTGCTTCTTGGCTTGTCTCTTGTATTCATTAAATGGAGCATCTCTTGTCACTGTCCAGCAATAGTCTGCAAGCATTGATGGGCTCCATTTGCCCTGATAGCGTTTCTCCATTGTTGCAATGTCCTGGTGAAACCGCTCGCCGTGCTCGTCGCTCACTGCTCCGCAGTTCGGTGGAAAAAAATCTAGATGAGAGTGCGAAACATGTCTCTTTAGTGACATGTTGCAACCAAGGCTTTTGTATGCCTTGAGGAGGTTTTCCACCAACAACCAGTAGTTGTCTGCCTTTTTTCCGAGAAAATTTATTGCCACTAACTGGAAGGCTTTCCATGCCTTTTTTTCCTTGCCACACAGTGCATGGTCAAATGCATCATCTCGAAGAAGTTCACGAATCTGAGGACCAACAAAGACACCTTCCTTTATCTTAGCTTCACTTAACCTTGGAAATTTTCCACGGAGGTACTTGAAAGCTGCTTGTGTTTTGTCAATGGCCTTGACAAAGTTCTTCATCAGCCCCAGCTTGATGTGTAAGGGTGGTAACAAAATCTTCCTTGATTCAACAAGTGGTGGATGCTGAACACTTTTCCTCCCAGGCTCCAATGACTGTCGGAGTGGCCAATCTTTCTTGATGTAGTGGGAATCTCTTGCACGACTATCCCATTCGCAGAGAAAACAGCAGTACTTTGTGTATCCAGTCTGCAGACCAAGCAAGAGAGCAACAACCTTCAAATCGCCACAAAGCTGCCACTGATGTTGGTCACAGTTTATGCACCTCAAAAGTTGTTTCATGTTGTCATAGGTTTCCTTCATATGGACTGCATGACCAACTGGAATTGATGGCAAAACATTGCCATTATGCAGTCAAACAGCTTTAAGACTCGTCTTCGATGAATCAATGAACAGTCTCCACTTATCTGGATCGTGAACGATGTTGAGGGCTGCCATCACACCATTGATGTTGTTGCAGGCTACAAGATCACCTTCCATGAAGAAGAATGGGACAAGATCCTTGTGACGGTCACGGAACATGGAAACCCTAACATCACCTGCCAGGAGATTCCACTGCTGTAGTCTGGAGCCCAAAAGCTCTGCCTTACTCTTGGGTAGTTTCAAATCCCTGACAAGGTCATTCAGTTCACCTTGTGTTATGAGGTGTGGTTCAGAGGAGGAGGATGGGAGAAAATGTGGGTCCTGTGACATTGATGGTTCAGGACCAGAAGTTTCATCCTCTTCCTCTTCCTCGTCTGACTCAAGTGAGAATGATTCTGGTGCATCAGGAACCGGCAGTCCTTCTCCGTGGGATACTGGGCGTATAGCTGATGGAATGTTTGGATAATGCACAGTCCACTTTTTCTTCTTTGACACACCTTTCCCAACTGGAGGCACCATGCAGAAGTAACAATTGCTGGTATGATCTGTTGGCTCTCTCCAAATCATTGGCACTGCAAAAGGCATAGATTTCCTTTTCCTGTTCAACCACTGGCGAAGATTTGTTGCACAAGTGTTGCAGCATATGTGTGGGGCCCACCTCTTGTCCTGATCTCCAATTTTGCAGCCAAAAGAAAGGTGATAGGCTTTCTTAACCATAGTGGTTATACTGCGCTTTTGTGATGCAAAAGTCACTTCACCACAAACATAGCAGAAGTTATCTGCATTGTTCACACAAGTACGAGGCATCTCTGCTCACTCTGGCTAAACAGAAATGTGTCCCTTTGCAAAATGAAACACTGACAAATAAGAGAGCACGACACTGTATGATTTCTAGAGCTGATATAGGGCAATTTGTTCAGCAGAGTGATGTAAGCTTCGTTATGATTGCATCATCCATGACTTCTAGGAATAACATGATGCAATTCATATCATGTATGACGCAATACCAGCTTCAGATTGCATCATTCATTGTTTTGCCTAAAAAGCAAGTACTGTCCAAACCCAGTCATAGATTTATTCATAGATCCAGTCAAAGATGTATTTTAGTCATTTCTGGTTTAAATTGAGATCCCTTCCCTTTATAACTCACTTATCCTCTGCCATTCCCAAGTCAAGGCTCGTATATACTGACCCAATAGCATGTCTTGAAAACTAGAGCCAATCAACAATTGTAAGCATCATTGTCATTCTCAGTGACCCAGAATTAGTAAAGTTTGACTACATTTATTTCAGAAGCATTTTGGCTGTAGAGCAGTGTTGAGTGGGAGGGTGGGGTCAAGGCCTTTTTTTAGTTTAGTTTTTGTTTTTTTAAATGATGGGAGAGACCACATGCTCCTTCTAACCTTCAGCCCCTTGAGCCATTGTAGCACATGGGCTGCAAGTAGCAATGGAGAGGAGGCACAGAGAAGCAAATACAGTCTTCTGTTGGACTATTTAGAGCATAGGGCTCCTTGTAGCCTCTGCTTTTGCTTCTCCAGGCACCGTAGCAGATATGTGCTGAGCGGAGTAGTTCTGAGCTTGGTGATAATGGGTGTCAGGTAGGAGGGGAAGGAGTTCTGAGCCTGAGGATGAGTTTTCTGAGATTATGTCCATGCTACAGCCAATATTGGCATAACTTATGTTGCTCAGGGGTGTGAATAAACCACCTCCCTAAGCGACATTAGGTACACTGACACAAGCGCTCATGTGCACAGCGCTATGTCGGCGGGAGAGTGTCTACTGTTTGCGGAGGTGGTTTTATTATGCTGACAGGAGAGCTCTCTCCCATCGGCATGGAGCGTCTTCACCCGATACAGCTGTGCCACTGCATGTATAGACATGGCCTGAGTCTGGAAGGTGGGGGTGTCAGTGTTGGATGTTCTGAGTCTGGGGTTGTTGGAAGGGAGAGAGTTTGGAACTGTCTGTGTGGTTCTCAGCTGTCGAGCTGGTAGGAAGAGGAAGGGTTCTCAGCGTGTGTGTGTGTGTTTCTGATCTGTTGGGTAAGAGGGAAGTGAGGGGCAGGGAGCTTCCGAGCCTGGATGGGGATGGATTGAGTATGCAGGATTAAATACAGTGGAGAATAGAGTCAATTAAGAATGAGGGGGAGATAGGAGGGTAAGTGCTAAATTGAAAGTGGGGAGGTTAGAACTAAGAGAGAACAGCAAACTTGGATCACCAAGGGATAAATACTGGTTCCCCAAACTGCCCTTTAGTGTACGTTTTTCAGTCTGACATGAAGAGACTGCCAAGCAACTTCCGCCATTTCCCGCTGGAACATGTTCTTGTGGGGCCACCCTTCCACTGAACACAGTGTCCTACTTTTTCACTTTGAGACTTTGTCTAACCTGCAGGGGGTGTTAGGAGGTGAGGGGCAGTTTGCTACCTGCAGCTCCCCCAGTAATGTATGGCATAGAAAGGGGATTTTTCACAACCAGAATGACTAGAAACAAAAAAAAACTAGGAAAACTTAGATTCTGCAAAAAACAGATAGGAATAAAATACAGAGAGGGCAGAAGCTCACCCAAGCTTCAGAGCAATAATAAATATTACCCAGGATGATTTGTAGATGAATAATTTGACAAGGATAAAGCAACATTTATATTGCTTTTACATTCTTTTGTCAGCATTGCAACAGTTCCTTCTTGTTTTCATCCAGTAAAGATAATAAATCAATTAACATACAATATTTGTGTTCAGAATTTCTTCCTCTGTTTTCGTGAAGAATGTTTTCCATCGGTCCATTACACTGTAACATTGATTGGTGCATGTAATGTATTATTCATACTGTTCTAGTTTCATCCCATTAGCAATGCCAATATTATGCTGCATTCAGATAGGTAATCTTTTGTGAAGAGCTTTGTAGAGAAACTTATGCTGTGGTTCAAAACCCATTTCACATTTAGTGACAAGACAGAGAGAGAGCAGCAGCACCTTTTTGGTAGTACCCAGATTCCCCCTTTCCCCCCTGCAACTTAAGTGCAGTGAGAATCAGAAATGTAGTGTGGTATAATAAACTAAACTGCGAAAGGCAGACTGTGCCTCAGACCTGGGTTCATTTTTGGTCATTGTTCTGTATTTCCATCTTCCCAATAGCTCTCGTCATCAGAACAGACAAGTAACTGAAAGCATCACATTACAAAAATAAGAAAACAGAATTGAAAGCAGCATTCTGGTAAAAGCAGTCTGACATTTTGGTCCATCCATATAATCCTTAGGGTATAATTATGATCACTTAAATTATGTAGGTCCCTGGAGCTGAATGCATGATTAAAATATTCAGTAAAGCCAAGCACACAGAGTGGTTACAACAATACTGTAGGTCTGCTTAATGCGAAAATGAAGAAATTAGAACTTTTTCAATATGAATAATCATTTACATTTGATTGCATTGAGTATCTTCTCTTCCAATCACATTGCCACAAGTTAAAAATTAGTACTATACCCTTCTTTAGTGCACAACGGACCTGACCCGATGCCCACTGAAGTCAGTTGCAGCCTTCCCATTGATTTCAAAGTGCTTTGGATTTGACTCAGAGTGGTGGATTTTCAGGAGTGTAAGCATCCACATCTCTGAAAATCCAACCCACAAATCAGTAAAATCTCTTGTTAACAAGATCAGTCTGAAAAAAAAGTCGTATCTTTTTAGTACTAAGGGAATGGGGTTGTAAATGGATAGCTTAAGAAATTTGTTTGAAAGTTTAAAAAAAATTACAAAATTTGTTTCTCTTCTCCAAACAGCTGTATAAACAGTGAAACAATCTCTTCCTGGCATGTGCACTAAAAATCTCTACCAAGTTTTAAGATGCACAGTTCATGGAAGGACAAATGATTGGCAGCCATGAGACTGTGCTTCCTGGGATCTCATCTCTGGAGGCAGGAACAGGCTGATTCAGATCTGGAGAGCTGCCTGAGAGAAGTAGGGAGCATATGCCCCAAAAGATCTCATTCTTTAGGGTTATGTGTACACTGCAAAAAACACCCGTGACTGGCCCATGTCAGCTGACTCAAGCTCGTGGGGCTTGGCTATAAAATTCCAGTGTAGATGTTCAGGCTTAGGCTGGAGCCCAGGAGGGGGGACTCAAGTCAGTGTATCCTGGATTTGAGAACCCAGGCTTGAGTATCTACAGATTGTCAACCCCAGGTCGAGAATTTTTTAAACTGGGCCAGGGCTCTGGCATCCACACCTGAGTCCTGTACATTACAGGAAGTTTGAACCGTCCGTCAACACATAAAACAGCCTGCTGAGCCATCATTCTGTTGTGTGCTGTCAGCAACCGGAGCCAGCAACACGGAGGAGGCACCATTTGAAGAACTTTTCTCGCTTGTGCTTTCACTCCCATTTCTGGAAATGGCCAGAGCTCCTGTGAGATGCTGGTGGGCATTTCTCTGGCATTTTCTGACTCACCAAAGGCACCTGACAGAGCTAATGATGGAGCAGCAGCAGGAGGACGAGGATGCAGACATGGCAGACTCAAACTGGATGCTGCTACTCATGACACTTGCTTTAGCCACTGATGCCCCCTATGTAGGCTGTCACTTCTGGAACAGGGCAGAAGCTCAGACTGGTGGGACCACATCATTTTTTAAGACCCGGCACAACCAGCAGCGGGACCAGATCTTTTGCATGAAGAAAGTTATATTTCCAGAGCTCTGTGAGCATCTTGCCCTGGCCCTCCAGCATAAAGAGACATGCATGAGGGGAGCCTTGCTGGCTCAGAAGCTGGTTGGTATAACCATCCGGATGCTGGCTGCTCCTGACTCCTATAGGTCTGTTGTCAACCAACAGTTGACTGTGGGTAAAGTGGTGGCAGAGGTTTCTGAGGCAATCAGGTGTATGGTTTATGCCAAAGTGGTGGACATACCAGTTATTCCTGAAGTTATTGCTTGCTTTGAGAAAATGGGGTTTCCAAATTGCACTGGAGCCACTGGTGGGACTCATGTACCCATAGTTTGCCCTCCTCAAGTAGCACAGGAATACATACGCTGCAAAGGGTATTATTCTATTGTTATGTGGGTCCTCGTGGACCACAGAGGCTGATTTATGAACGTCAACCTGGGCTGAAATGGAAAAGTTGATGATGGCAGGGTTTTTCACCAGTCAGGAGTTTAGATTCATGGACAGGTTGGGACACTATTCCCACCAAGTGTCATTGTTATAAATGGAGATACTGTTATTCTGGGGAACCCTGCCTACCCACTAGTCCCTTGGCTTCTGAAACTGTACCCTGATATCAAAGGCCCTGGCAAAAGAAGGTTTAATTACACTCTCAACAGATGCAGAATAGTTGTTGAATGTGTGTTTGGCAGATTGAAATCTCATTTGAGATGTATACAGGTGGACACATTTTAAAACCCCAGTCGTATTTGGGACAACGATTTAATCACCTATGGACTGAATGGACTACATTTAACTCAAATGGACTCTGTAAGTGGAACACATTTCCACACTTCCTCCCTTCTAATTCAATGTTTTCAGGCTGCTTGTTACACCATTGAGTGATTACACCATTCAGAGAGCAGTGTACTCTCAAAGATGACAATATAAGTTTATTATTTTAACAAATAGGAATGGGCTTGCAAAAATGTGCGCTTTTCTATTGAAAATTCACTTTTCCAGGCATTTTTTTTACAGTTTGCATTTGCCAATTGCCATTTTGAATTCCATGTGATGGTGTGGGGGAGGGGAAATGGAGGGATGTCAGCGTGCTGGTATACAACCTGCCATTAACAGATATACGCTGCTAGCTGGGGCTTGTAATAACTTTTGCGTCGGTTCATAGAACAGAAATCCCTCTCATTCCTATATTAATAATATACATGAAAATGGAGTCCAAAATTTACTAGGCTCTGGGGCAGTTCCTGCTATTTCTGGTGGAGGTTCTGCAGCAGGCAGTTCCTTGGGCATCAAAAAGCTCCTCCAAGTACGGCCCCAGGGTGTGTCGTGGATGTTCCTGCAGCAAAGTCTCTTCTGGGACCAGTGTCAGCAGCAGTGTCACTTCGCTGGGCTCATTCATTGCCTGCTGCTGGCTCCCATCAGTTCCAATGCTGGATTCTGAGGCCAGCAGGTTGCCATTCAGGCTAGCCACGTCACTGCTGTTGGCTGTGTGTTTGGTGCAGTACCAGCACCCTGTCAAACTCATAAAACAGGCGTGATGTTGGCAAGTTGCCCAAGGTGTGGTTCTGGACTCTGGTTTTCCTGTACTTTGTCTTTAGCCACTTAATCCTCTCTGTGAGCTGATTACCAGTCTGGTAAATTCCCAGCACTGCCAGCTTCTTTGCTATTTGCTTATATATGTGGTCATTCCTGGTACCCGTACTAAAATCCACTGTTTTATTAGCCTCACATTGAAGATTAACCAAAATCTGGCTATGCTCCTGTGACCAGGGACAAGGCAAATCTGATCCAAACACTCCACGAGATTTAATGTGATTAGGAAGGGAGAGGATTAGAGAGAGCTGGGGAGAGATCTTGTGGTGGAAGAGAAATGGACTAGAGAGAGAGACTGAAAAGATCCCATGGAGGGATAAAATAGGTTTTAGAGAAAGATGGGTGTCTGGGTCCATTCTCCCTGGGGGAAAAGGAATGCCTGTATCCTGCCTCCAAGAGGGGCTTGGCGATGGGACATTTGTGCATTCTCCCTGGCTGTAAGGAACTTTTGCAGCCTGAACAGGGAATGTAATTTAATTAGTATAGTCTGCCCCAATAAAGGCTGCCCACCTCCCTACGTAAAAACTCAGCTAGTGTCAGTCGGCATCTGCTCAACACAGCAGCTGGCTGGTTCCTCAGCCTCTAGTGCTGCATTGTATTCTCAAAATAAAGCCTGACATTGCTTCAGCTGAACCAGAATCTGTTATGAGTGTTCTCTTGTTCCAGGACATTGGCCTCCTGAAGAGTTGGGGGTTGGGAGACTGAAACGTCTTCCCTTGAGGTATTCTCGAGATGTACTGAATGTGTCATCAAAACGTTACTCAGTTTATTTTTAGATGCTTTGGGGGAATGAATCCAGATGGTCTCTACATCACTTTACCCCTTTTTTATTTTCCATTTCTGTTTTTCTGCATACAAGTTTCTTGGTTTAAAGAAACAACAACTTATGTTAATGAAACACTGAGGTTGCAAATTTAAATGGATTTAAATGAAAGAATTAGGATGCAAACATTTAGATACTTATAGCCATTCTAGTTTGTCCATGTTGTGGATATCAAATGTTTGCTTACTTGTTATGCTCTTTAAATATACACTTTAATACAGGGTATATGGGTAAATTAATTTGCTGCAAAAGTCTTACTTTTGTTTTTTCACATTTTGTTGATTTGCAACCTTAATGTTTAATTATCTTAGAAATTTTTTGTATTTAATTCATTGTTTAGTTATTAGTTAAGAGGTATTGAGTTATTGAGTGTTTTAAGAATGCAGGATACTTGATCCTGATAAACGTCAGCATGTGTACATGTAATTTCAGAAAGCTAATTGTAACTACATATTTTGAAATAATGTCTCAAAATCCTAATAAAAAGAATGCAAAATGAGCCATGTTACAAAATTATTTGCACAAAGAGGAAAGATAATCCAACAAAATGGTTCAAGAATCAGTAAACCACCAATTTAGTTGATATTTTTACTGCTTCATCTCTAATGAGATCCAGCAGAAGAGTGGGGGGGGAAAGCATAATTTTATAATGTGTTGTGTGGCATGTGACTTTCATATAAGCAATTACTTCTGAAAGTATTTCATATGAATAGGAACCACTGTCAGGGGTGTTGCATGATCTATTTTTTGTGCATTAGTTATGTTGATCACTTAAGAATTCCCAATTAACGCTCTGAGGTTTAGGTTCTCGTCCCAAGATCAGGCCAGTATTATTAGAATTACTGTTCAGTTGAGAACCCATAATGTACACAGTTGCAATACTCGCACTTAGGAAAAGCCTTTTGAATTTGCAGTTGTTGAATTAACACAATTAATAAAGTCACAAACACTCCATTCCATATACTCATGCCGTCCCTTGCAAAAGGACCCAGAGTGTTAGTCATCATCCGACTCACCATCATCACAAGTGGTCATCATCCTGGCATCTCCCAAGAATTACGTCTCCCAGGCAGTAGGGTAGCCAGGTGGGGGAGCGGAAGTAGCCTCCACTGTCAGAGTAGGTCAGGAATTTTCCAGCAAAAAATTCCTGACCCACCCTGACAGAGACCCACCGCGGAAGTGCCGCGTGCCAAACAGCTGGAGCGCCGCCGGAGTGCCGCCGGGTGAGTACAAGGGGCGGCGCCTTTTTTTAGCTCCGCTCCCCCTGTGCTCTGGACCTGGCTATGCCACTGCTCCCAGGGCACACAGGCTAGGATACAACTTCGATAATGTGTTACGCTGGCACTGATACCACTATGCCCAATGCATATTCAGTAGGGATTTCTCCCCTTTTCCTTGTATGTATTTCCTTACCCTACTAATGATAGGATACCCTTCTCCCATAGGTTACTAGTTCATTTACTTCAAGCTTATTACAATATACACCAGTTAGTTACCATGGTACTTTGTGGTCAGACATCTGCTGATGTTCCTACCTTAAAATATCCCAAGTGGATATAAACTAGCACCTTGTGGTTACCTGTCAGCAGTTTAGTTCTTACAGCATTCTGTCTTGTGATAACATATGATCTAGGTCACTCCTGATTATGCTAAGACTTCTTGTGCTTTATGCCTTGTTTAGCTAAGTTTTATTGTCATACTGGCCTTGTAGGCACATTACATTACTTCCTTAACTTAAACCTGTGCCTTACCTAGCAAATACCTATGCCTATAGGCTACTGAGGCAAACTATTTAAAATCTGACCAGTATAATATAGATGCTTGTAGGAGATGCCATAACAAACCAGCTTATCGGCTGCCTACTCCCAAACCCCTCCAACTGCTCCTGGTCAGCAGGAGTAAAAATGTCTGCTCCTAATTGATTGCTTATGCAGTCATTTTAAGCAACAGGTAGCAGTAGCCAGCAATCCTGAGACTCAAGAGGAGTAAATGATAAAATAAAAATAAAGAGAAAATAATAAAGTAAAAATAAGATTAAAAAGGGAACAATCAACTGGAACCAAAACATGAGGGGGTTCTGTGCAGTAACGAAAGAGGAACCCCAATATGGAAAACAGGAGAAACTCTTGCTACGACCTTGAGACCCACCTTTAATGTTTCAGTTAGAGAGCTACCCATTTTATACATCCAAGGGATTATATTAGCCCTTTTTGCCACACCATCACACTGGGAGAACATGTTGAATTACTTGTCCTCTATGATCTCTAAATCCTTCTCAGAGTCACTGCTTTCCAGGACACAGTCCCCTTTTCTGTAGGTTTGACTTGCATTCCTTGTTCCTAGATATGTAACTTTACGTTTGTCTGTATGAAAACACATTTTGTTTGAACTGGCTGACACAACTGAAAGATCCAGATTGCCTTGTATGGTTGCCCTGTCCTCATAATTATTTATCAGTCAGCCAATCTTTGTGTCATCCACAAATGTTGTTAGCAGTGATTTTATATTTACTTCCAGCTCTTTAAAGGAAATGTTGAATAGCATTGGGCCTAGCACCAATCACTGCAGAACCCCACTACAAACACCCTCAATTCAATGATGATTCCCTATTGAAAACTACATTTTGAGGTCTGTCAACCAGTTTGTACTTCATTTAATGTGTAATTTATTGATCTATGGTGCTATTTTTTTAATCAGAATGTCAAGCAGTCCTAAAACAAAAGCCTTTACAAAAGTCTAAGTATATTACATCTGTGCAGTTACTTTACAACCAAACTTGTAATCTCATTAAAGAATGAAATCAGGTTTGTTGTTTTCTTCCCACCACCCACTAGCTATAGTAAAAACCCAGTCTTGTTACTGTGACTTGTGGGTGGTGGTATAGCATTTGTGCGTTCACTGTGAGTAACTCAAATAAGAAGAGTTTTAATGAACTTTTATCTCTTCAGAGATGTGAATAAGCAGTGGAATAAGAGAAATTTTGTAATGTGATATGGGATTCAGAGTAGGAAGAAGAGTATAATATATTAATTGTGTTCCTCAAATGTTTTATATCGTGTCCCCGCTTACTTGTAATGGAATCTGTCTGCACCTCCCCCCCCCATCCCGCCTGGGAGTGAGGCCGCGGTCGGAGTCGGAGCTGGGGTCGGGAGTGGAGCCGGGGCTGGGAATGGAACTACGGCTGAGGTTGAGGCTGGGGCTGGAGCAGAGCTGGCGGCAGAGTGGGGCTGGGTGGTGCTCCCTCCCCACCCTTCATGGAGATTGGCCCAGGCCCCTCTGTGCCTCCCTTAGGGGGCACACCCCACAGTTTGGGGACCACTGCAATATAAGATGTTTTGTTTAACAATGTTCAGCTCCCAGTGAAAATGATCAGTGGCATCACTCAGTTGACTTAATAACACTATTATTCTTAATTACTCTGTTTTACTATGGAGTTGCCTGAGGGAGAAATTCAAAAGTATGCAGAGATGTTTGATGAATGACTTCTAGGAGGCAGCATAGTGCAGTGGTTAGACTCTGTGACTAGGAGTTGGGAGACCTGGGTTTTGGTTTCCGCTTGGCCACTGGCTCACAGTGTGGTCTTGGACAAGTAACTTTACCCTTCTGTACCCCAGTGTCCTTTGTAGTTTCCTCTTTCAGATCTGTGTAAGATGCTAAGAGCTAAGTATTAGTATAAATAAATTACAATGAATGGGAGAACTGGTTCTTTTAAAATAAGACCCCCCCCAACTTTCACCCTTCCTCTGAACTTAACCTGATTTTTTTTTTTTGAGCTTTGGGAAATCTTCCCTTTTACCCCTATCTGCCTTTCTTTACACTGTTCACTTTCTTAATTTTCTTTTTACTTCCTCATCAGTGTACTCTCGCTCTCTCCACTTCACTTTCTCCAGTTTTTATTTTTTTGTAAATCTCCCCTCTCTGTTTTACAAGTTCTGTTTCATTAGTTCATGTTTGTAAAGTTGTTAGGCTCTGTCTCCATTTCTAGGTTCCTTATCAATATATTATTTATGAATCTGAAATTAGCTTCTGATTCCCATTAAAACTCTTATGCTTAGTCCACCGCCAAAACACAGGTGTCAATAGGAAGGGACAGCTATAGCTTTGATGTGAAATTTTAGGTGTGCCTTTTGATTAACTCTTGTGTTATTGCAGCAGTCCTTGTGTTTCACGAGGTTATTTTGGTTGCTAAAGTGTTGGTTGTGATTTCACATCATGTTGCATTGGCCCAAAGCTATTTAAGGCAGAGGTTTAAAGTTATGGATAACATTAGTTAAAGCAGTAGGTCAGTGGATTAAACTTATATTTATCCTCTGAATATGGAAAACTTGACTGGATTCCCCAGTCTTGTCTTTTAATTGAAAGAAGACTCTTTGCCTATAACTTTCAACATTCCTTTTACTGTGATGGGAGTTGTGTGACTCCTTACGTCCTCACAATCCAACTAATTTAGCGTGTGATCCAGCAGTGAAGTCATGATCCCAAACCCATAATGTAATAGAAATGACTATAACATCACAAAATTGCCCTTATAGCTTCACAGGAGGCTGAAGTAGGAGCGGAAGATGGACTGAGCAGGGGTGAAATGCTTATTTAAACACACACACCATTTTTTCAGTGTGACAAGCAATAGTCCATTCAAAAATGGAAAAAGGAAGTTTTAAGAGGTGGTTTGTTAATACATGGTGAGGAAACAGTGCTGAAGGAGTGGGTTTGAACTGACCGATGAAGAGTTTTGTGGGTACTGTAGTTCTTGTTGAGGAGTTGTTCCATTTGTATTCCTGTGCATTTTTACTGCAGAACTGGCAGAAATTCATGTATTAGGAATCCTCACAGAGACTTATAGATGAGATAATAAGTGAAGCTGCCACAGGGACTATTTTTAGGCTGCTGCTGGTTACATTAGAAAGAGGGTTGCCTACTAATGGTTGTTTTGTACTGAAAAATACTTTTTCACCTACATGTCAGATGCGGGGGGAGTCCACCTCTACCTCTATTCTTGCCTTCTTAAACCTCTTCTTCTGAGGCAGCACTGCTTCTTTTTCTGAGTCTCATTTTTATTTTCTACTTTCTTTTCCTCCACCATCTCTCAGTCTTGTGTTTGCTATTCTTCAGCCCCTCTACATGCAGCTTTGTTTTACATCCTAAGGTCTCTTCCTGTCAGAGTGGGTCAGGAATTTTTTTGCTGGAAAATGCTGATTCACTGAAGCCAAAACTGTTCACGGGGATAAGTCCATTCCAATTAATTTCACATACTGAAAAAAATTCAAAATATCTTCAAAATGAAAAAGTTCCTTTTTTGGTGGGGGGAGTGTCAAAACAGCTTTTTGTTGTGAAATTTAAGCTGATTTGTAGTAAAACAAAAAAATCAAAATGGAAACAAAACATTTTTGAATTATTGACATGAAATGTTTTGACTAATCTGACCTGATTTGATTTATTTGTCATGTTTGCTTTACAATTTTTTTTTGAGATTTTGACTATGACCTGATTTGGGATGGGAATTTTTTTTTAAATCATGAAAAATCTTGCAGGATGAGAAAAATGTTCCCCGCCCAACTCTACTCCTTATCTCATAGTCTAGCCCTTTCTACTTTTACACAGTGTTATCTTTCAACAAAAGCACCCCAGTCTTATCATGTTTCCATCACGTTTTGCATCCAGACACCACCCTGTGACCATATTCCTTTCCCAGCCAACCAGCCATGAAAGCAATATGAACTGTGAGTACACGTGCTTGACTACAGGTCGGGAAAAGACATAATGTGGAGGCTCACAAAAAATTTAAGCCTATGATGTAGTAGAATTGATTTAATTGGAGAGGGATTTATTTTCTGGAGCAGCACTCCGCTTTGGTAGAATATATTGGAGTACCAGCCGGAAACTGTTCCACCTTAGCTTCTTCATGGAGGAAGATATAGAACACATAGAAGTGTTAGCTTGTTATAACTTTTGTAAACTACTGATGCTTTGTTCTATCTGATAATCTTTTGAAGCCTTTGTTTACAAAGGAACAATTGCAAGTGTCATTCTACTCTTTTAATCACTGACCTTACCCCTGGTATAGTTCAAGGTACTTTGATATTTAGTTGTTCTCACTTTTTTCAAAGAGCATCCTTCATATCCTCTGGACAGTTGGCCAGTCAATCAACTACTAGAATAGTCTTTTGAGCAATTTCTAGACTCAGTTTGACAGTTGAATCTGTGACATCTCAGTCCTACAGCACTCAGTCCTAATTACTATATTATGTTTGTCAAGGAAAAGGAAGTAGATTAAGATCAAAACTACCTGTTGCCATAGTTCATGTAATAATTTATAGTATATGAAAAGAAGACTATGGTTTGTGGTGTGTAAGCTATTTGCAATATATGAATGTTTGAACTTTTTATACTAAAAATTTCTCAAGTGAATACTCAGAAATTTGTGTTTGAAATACTTTCATATACTTTGTTTAATTATTTGGGAAAATGTTTCAAAGTTTCAAAAGAACAACAGTGATAAGCAAACAAGTCGAAATTTTGCTTGGATTCAAGAACCACATTCAAGTTGGATAAATGAGCAGTACAATAATTCCACTGATGTCTGCCAAATGTATTATTTTAAATAAGATTAAAATAATACTTAGATATAAATGCAATCTCCTTTTATCCATGGATCTCAAAACACATTACACATAAATTAATAGAGCTGCTCAGAAATTTTCAGATGAAACATGTTCCCATGGGAAAATGCTGTTTTGTCGAAATTGAAACTTTCCACAGGCCCATGTTGCTTTCAACTAAATTATGTTTTGAAAAAAAATTGAAATGAAGAATTTTAATAATGTCAAAATGTTCTAACACTTTTTGAATTGAACATTTTGATTTTTCATTTTGAAACAACTTTTTGTTTTGGACTGTCTTTTATATTATAAATATAAATGATTTTTTCTAAATGTAGTTTTGTGGGACATTTTGAAATTGTTTTCATTCAGATTTTCAATTGCAAAATTTCCTGTGAAATAGAAATTCAAGTTCCTGCACAGTGCTATTAATTAAATCTTTCAACACTTGTGTTAGGAAGATGCCTTTGTATACTCATTATGCAGATTGGGAAACTGAGGAGCAACCTTCAAACCACATCATAAGGCAGTGGTTGAGCTAGAAATAGAACTCTCAGTTCTCTGCTCTAAACTCTCAATGACACTCCACCTACCTCTTGGTTTCTGAAAGGAATCCAGATGTTTAAACTGATACACTGAATACTCATAACACATTTCAACTACATTAGAGCTGGAAAGACCATAGATAGCTATCTGTCCTATTCTCACTTCACACTACATTCATTTTGATGTTAACATAATTGTATTCATTACAGTGCTAGTAGTCATACTGTCTGAGATGGAGGGAGACTTTCTTCTGTAAGCAAGGCTTTATAAACAGGGAGCCTTCAGCGATGTCTCAGAAAGCTTGATGCTTTGAGTATTGACCAAGGGATTACAGAAGATGCTTTGTAGACTGTGCTATTTAAATACTGCTGTCTTTAACAGTCCTGTATTTATTTGGAATTGCATTAACATTTGGCACATCTAAAAAGTGGATAAAGTTTGAGATGCCAGTTGTGGCTCCATGGTTAAGGTTGAGATGAGTTTTGCACTTAAAACAAGGATTTTATTTCATTATATGTGAAAAATACATAGGCAGTCACCATTTTGAGAACAATGGGAGATGGTGGAGATTTTGAAAGAGGGCAATTGTTTGTGAGTTTCTCTGAAGGAGAAGGTTTCACATAGCAGCCTCTGCTTCAAACTTTCAGTTATGAAGTATAATGGAAAAATGACTACTACTCCTAAATATTTCTTTTCAAAAGATATCCATTACACTACATCTGCTCAACAGGAGGGAGGGGGGAAAGTAGTGAATGTAGGTATGTGCAAGTGCATAGGAATATGAAAGTGTAGACGGGAGTGGGAAATCTGTGTGTGTGCCCATTTGTACCTGGGAATATAAGTGGTGGAGGAAGGAGGAAGAAACAGAAGGTAATATGTGCAGGCGAATGTAGAGTACAGTGCAAGATGGAATTTGGGAGTGTGTGTAGGGAGATGTAAAAAGATGCAAGAAGCATGGGGAATTTGGAGGACAGGAGGGAGGGGGAAAGTAGGGTGTACTCATCAGCTACTTTGAGGAAATAAAGCAGCTGAAAACCCAGTTTAACTGGCCAGTATGCTCTGGCTTCTTTGTGCTGTATCAGATTGAGGTAAAGCAAAAAGCTTAATTCTTCATATAATTAGAGATATCCCATGGGTGCAGTCTCTTTGAATTTGTTGTTTGTGTTTCTGTATGAAATGTTTAATATAAAACCCTAAATTAAGATGTAGTTAAGGTTGAGAATACATATCAGTAATTTAGAGTACAGTTAATTACAACAATGTTGCAATTATCCCCAAACCAAGCAGGAAATTCAGGTAAGTTTAATTTGCAAAGAAATCCAAGCAGGCTAACGTATGGAAATATACAATTAAAGCGTTCAAACAACTTTGACTCTGACCTGTAGTGACTTCATGAGAGGGAAAAGAAAACGAATGTGTTTTTAAAAATCTATTGTGCCAGATTATGATTAAGGGATTTTGTGTTGGTTAATTTAATCATAAAATTATTGTACGATGTTACTAAAATGCCATACACACACAACCTGTTCCCCTTATTGATTGTTCTGCCTTTATTCTAAGATGCAGGGTTATATATTTAAATAAAGTTTGTGGTAAGCAAACATGTATAAAAGGAACCTAAAATATGAAATAGGAAAAGTTAGCAATAAGGCTAGAGGGATTACTGCAAGAAGGGAAGCAGGTTGTGTGTGCCTGGCACTGTGTGGAAATTTAAGAACAACAAAGTCCTTATCCTGTGGAACTGAATGTCTGAGGAGCTTTTTGCAGTGTTTTTTGCATCCCTACTCAGGCATTCCCTTTCGAGCCTGTCTCCTGCCTGTCACTACATTGGTATCTCTGCTGAAAATCTCAGCTGTTCCATTCAAATCCTGGTGTGTGTGGGATAGTAACACAAGTTAGTTTGCCACATCACCAACTTGATATTCAAATGTAATTTTCAAAATGAAAATGACCACTATTACTGGTTCTTTAATTGACTGGTAAGGCTTCGTGTATATAAATTGTTTTCTCCACTTCCCATTATATTTGGAAGGAAGTTCATTCAGTCGTCCAGTCAAGTAGTACCTCCATCACTGTAGTATCTAAGAATCTCAAAACAGATATGTTTTTTTTCTCTCTCCCACCCTTCCTTTCCACTCAATAGGAGAAATAGCTTGATTAGCATAATGGGATTTTTGTTTGTGTGTTTAATACCATGTGTGGTTGTATTGAGTGTAGGTAACTGTAGGAAAACCAAACAGGAGAACTGAATTTTGCATTTTGTTCTTAAAGTGATGAATTCTGTGGTCATTCTCATCTCATATAGCAGTGAGCTCCATAGTTTAAGACCAGCTCCTGTGAATCATCTGTCAGCAGTGTTGTTGTTCCAGTGGAACATAGCCATGTAAGAGGTTATGGTTATAATGGGAGAGTCCATCTTTCTGGTAGCTAGCATAGGGTTAATCCTATGGTGGGCTTTGAATGGCAGGGCAGAGACCTTGAATTAGATTTTGTATTGAATCAGGAACCAGTGCAGAGAGCTGAGCATTGGGGTGATGTAGTCACAGAAGTCTGCTGCTAAGCAGATGAACTGGTGCATTTTGTATCAACTGCAGCCTGCTTTCTTGTTTGCTGCGCTGAATAACAATAATGAGAAATGTTTGTCAGAAGACAATACATATTAAATAATTCAATCTTTGGGTCTCTTGCCATGTTTTATGACATTTTGGCCATTTTCTTGTATCCAAAGCACCAAAGAGAGATTTATAATTATTAGAAGTAAGTGATCAATTTATAAATTCAGCTTGCTGAGTACTGTAATTTGAAATACAATGAAGCCTTTAAGTAAGGGCCAGGCTCTATGTAAAGCTGTCTTGTGGCTGCTAAACTTTCACATTATACTGAAGTCAGATATAAACACCCCTTTTATAACTTGTATGTCACTATAATACACAGATGTCTTGGCTCTGAAAGCACATTTATGAAGCGAGTGCAGTGCTGGAATTTAGCCAGAGCTGAGACTCAGTAGTTCAAGGAGGAGTCCCAGTACTTCTCAGGATGGGAGGTCAGCTAAATGCTAGTGGGCCTCCCTAATTCTGGCAGCAGAATTCCAACCCTGAAAGTGTGTGCTATAGATATATTGGCTACTTACGCAAAAATTAATTTGTGAAAAGTCTGGTTGGTACTATAATACAGCTTTGGATGCCTCCTGAAAATAGCTACTTGGGTTTAGTGTAGGCTCGATCACTTATTCAACATACTGAGAATATTTAACAATATTGTCTTAATTTTACAGGCTTTATCAGTCCACCAAAATATATAATAGCCAATCAGTATATAGATTTTTCCATTGCTTATTTTGATAAGAATGCCTCTTTTATAGAGCAGATTAAATACACACACACACAAACACACCCACACACATTATAATATACATTAAAAAACTTAAAACATGACTTGTAAAGGTGACACTGCAGGGGATCACTGCCAAAGTATACAATTTAGTTTGATTACATAGTACCGTTTGAATACAGGGTATTTTCATGTACTTTACAAATGTGTGAATTAACTGCTGCTAATACGCGTAACTAAACAAATGGAACAGCCAATGTCTGCAGAAGCTCACATACAGACTTGGATAGTAGAACCTCTTTTGTTGAGAGACAAAAGTTATTGTAGGGTTTAACAGAAATGTGATGTGATTATTCATTTTTCTGTAATTCAGATTGTAATTTTGTCTATTACTTGGGATTGAGGTAGGAATTGTAAGTATTGTGAGCAAGTTATTTCAAACTATGTGCATATATGATTTATAGGCTATTAAAGCCTATAATATTCATTATATTTGCTTGAATATAGGCTTATTCTTCTTCACGTGATTGCTCATGTCCATTCCATATTAGGTGTGTGTGCTTGCCACAAGCCCTTCTGCAGATTGACCCAGCTCTTTATTGCGACAACAAACAGGATGAAGGGCCTTCTGGTGTCCTCGCACAAGATTTCCACCTGAATCACCTCTTGCATCCGGACCTGTTACAAGCTAGCACAGGTCCCACTGCTGCGGATCATGAGGGCCCACTCGACCAGAGTTCAGGCATCCTCAGCGGCCTTCCAGGCACACATTCCCACTCAGAGATTTGCAGAGCCATGACGTGGTCTTCGATTCACACATTCATGGAGTATTACACCATCACTCAGCAGGCCAGTGATGATGCTGGGTTCGGCAGCACTGTGTTGCAATCTACACATCCATGAGCTCCTACCGCCTCCGTTGGTACTGCTTGGTACCTAATATAGAATGGACATGAGCAAGCACTCGAAGAAAAGACAGGTACCTGTTCTGTAACTGGTGTTCTTCGAGATGTGTTGCTCATGTCCATTTCATGACCCACCTTCCTTCCCCACTGTCGGAGTTACCGACAAGAAGGAACTAAGGGTGGGGGGAGCCAGCAGTGCCTCCTATACCGCGGCATGTGTGTGCCACTCCAGAGGGTGCCAGAGCTGGTCCCCTACGGATACCACTGAGGGAAAAACTTCTGGAACCCCCTGCATGTGGTGATCACACACACTTAATATGGAAGAGACATGAGCAACACATCTCGAAGAACAAGTTACGGAACAGGTAACTGTCTTTTTTTCTCACTTTCTCAATGCCTGTCTAAGAATTTACCAGAAAAAAGACTGGTAATCTCTTCTCTCTCTTTCGCACATATAGCTTGTCGTCACTCTGTGTGTACGAGGTGTTTACTCGAGATTAATTAGTGGACCTGGGGGAGACAGAGGATAGAGAAGCATTTTGAGAGTTGTCTGCCTAGAAAATGCTGCAAAAAAAGCTATCTGCTCTAAGTATTCTGTGCATCAAAACTGACAAACTCTGTAACTTATAATTTTAGGATATCATCAATGACTTTGCTCACCAAAAATCACGAAAGAAAATGTTTTAAATTTCAGTGTTAAAATTAATGTGAGGTTAAAACAGAGATACTTCAGGTTGTACTGCTTCCATTAAGTAAGCTGATACGGGGCCTCTAACACTTGACATAGTTTAGGGCCTCAGAATGTCATAATCCGGCCCTGAATACAATTAAAGTATTTATCCTAATTATTACAGCTCAGTGTGCTAATATGTCTGTTTAAAACCATTTTTGCAACGATTCAAGAAATATGTGCATATTTTATACTTAGAGATAACCAAATGATTAGGCCTCAGGCTGTAGTAATAGCTCACAATCAAGCTGCAAAAGTAAGCCAAGAAAAATAATGAATGCAAGACTCAAGAATTAATGTAATACCAACTTATCTTTTGTAAACAATTCTTGTCTAATTGCAGATACTACTGTTTAGTTTGAGATGTCAGAAAATACAGAGAGAGGAGTGGTGTGGAACTGATTTTTGGTAGTGTTCTTTTACTACTTAGTCTTCTTAACCTGTAACTTCTTAACATGTAACTTCTGCTTTCAGGTAGAAATGATTGTTTTAACTTTCTATGGCTTTGCTTTCTATAAACATTTTTGAGGGGCAAATTCATATAATGAAAATGTTTTTCATTAACAAGTGTGAAAAAGAGCCTATACAAATTGTTTTAATAGATAACTGCATCTGTGCAGTTGGGGAGAGGGCGAACCTTAAAGAAGAGGAAAGGGTCCCATTCATTCAAAGAATAAATAAAATGATGGCCATTAATTGGGTCTTCTTAAAATAATAAAAGCAACATTTTGAGAATAATATTCTCTTTCTTTGAGGGCTTTCCTATATTAATTTCCATTAGTTTAAAAATACAATTATAATTTAATAACTGGCACTTTTTCTTGTGCTTTGTGCTAGTTTGCAAAGTAGAAGGTAAATGTGAAGGGTTTTTATGTCAGTAAGTACCTGGCAGGCTCCAGGGTGAAGCAGATTCTCAGAGATTCTTGGTTGATATTGGATGCAAGCTGCAAGGAAGAAAAACATAAATGCTTTATGATAGGTTTGAGTTCATATGTTTCAACTAATTGAACAGGCCTAGCAAAGAAATGTCTAGATATTTGTTGCCCTAATCAGTCTGATTTTTAAAAAAAATAATTATTGACAGACCTCTAAATCTAATAGGCTTAGTCGATGCTGTATCTGGCAATTTGTTGAGATTAAAAGTAGGGATAGCTGAACTGTTTCAGATAAAATAAGAACCCAGCCTTGAACTTTGCCCTTTTATTTGGAGCTGAACTCAAACCAAACATTTTCTTTTCTGAGATTCCGAAACATCCAATGTGTTTTCACTTCTGCTTTCTGTCTGACAGCTGGACTCAGAAGCACTGAAATACAGTGAAAGGGGCTGTTCTCATGCTCTTTGCATCTGGGATCAGGAACAGAAGTGTCAAAAATGCCACAAAAAGGCTTGGTTTTTAAAATATTTCTAGCCTGGATTTGGAGACTCAAGAAGGTTAGGATAATGTGAGGAATCTGCAGATAAGCATCAGATAAGCAACTGAACGTTGTCTGGTTCAGATGTGCATTCAAATTTCTGAACCTTTTGAAGTTTGCCCAGCTCCAGTTTAGAAGAGAGATGACTAATTTGCTAAAGTGGACATTGCCAGGAGTAGTAATTACTCCCCTGTGGCAGGGTGTCTGGAATGCTGGGGTGATGTGAGATTTCCCATTTGGTCCACTTTTTTGCTCATGTGGCCCTCAGGCATTGGTTATGCCATTTTTTCAACTAGATTTGATAATCCAGTGATAGGCCATTTCCCTAAATTAGGTGAATGTCTGACAGCACTGAGTGAGCAACAGAAAGAATTGATTATGTTTTAACCAATATATTTTAAAAATATATTTCTTACCATTGTTAATATATATTTTTTGGAAAAGACCGTGGAAATACTGGGGTTGCCAAAAGGTAAAGTCCCCCGATGCTCTTTTGAAATACAAGACATACTCAAATGTCTCTGCTTTTCCTAGGGTAGAGAAGGGGATGTTATATCATGGAATAGGAACCTCTCGAACTAAACTTGCTTTTTACGAAATTGTATACATTATGTTAATAGAGGAATTTCATCTCTTTTGTAGTGTCAAAACACATGCAATAATTTCTTCATTAGAGATAATATGTGTAGAGCTAGGGGGAAAAAATCAGAAAAATAGTTCATTTGCTGAAAAATGCAGTTTTGGTTGACCCAAAACTATTTCAGTTTGCTGAAAATTTTCAACATTTTTGGAAACAAACATTTTCTTTGATTTGTTATGTACTTTTGAGAATTGATTTTAGTACTGATCTCTTCCTAATACTTTCAGTGATTTATTATATTAGATGTTTCTGTGAGCAATGGCCTCACAATATTTCTTTTCAGATTTTAAGGTAGAGAATTTCTTAACAATGTAAGTTTGACGAGTAAGTGATGAAGCATCAAAAACTAGCTGTCAGATGTAAATTGAAGAATCATTACATAAATATAAGATCAGCAGTATCCCACAATAATTAGGTACTCAAAATACTGTATATTCAGTCCTTGGGTCTTGCTGAATTCTGGTTGGCACAAGACTTGAGGCTAGTCTGAACTCTCCTCTCCAAATCCAGGAGTTGACCACGGACCAGTTTGGCCCTTGGTAAATTGGAGAAGCATTAGGATTGCTCAAAAGTGGCCTGGCTGCACTGGCCCCAGTGGGGCCTTTGGTTCTGTCAGGATTACCAAACTGTGGCTATACTGGGGTCATAACTCCAGTGCTTGAGGTAGAGGATCAGAGGGCATGGCATAAAGCTGACTAAACTGGTCCTACATCTCCCATGCTGGGAAAATAGTTAACTTGCCATTTAAATTGTCTTTGCAGTTACTATGTGCCAGCTGACCATCAGCAGCTGCATGGGGTCTAGGATCTGGCCCCATATCTAAAATTATATATCAGAATGTTTCATCAGTAGTTTTTATTTTTTAGTGCAATCTGTTAGCACCAGGAGGTGCATTTAAACAGAGAAAACTCTTAGAGATAACCAGGGAGAAATGGGTTTTATAAAAATGAATGTAAATCTAACATATGCTATGAAAATTTAATTATATTAAAAATACTGAGGCCAAAATTTTCAAGTAGGTAGGTTCAGTACCTTTGAAAATCAGACTACTATTTAGAAGACTACATATGGAATCTACTTTTGGAAACCCAGCTTTGAAAATTAATCTAGTGTCATGGTACTTGTCACACACAACTTTTTGGAGTTCGTTAAAATGTAATTTTCAGCCTTTGTCTATGAGTGAATCAACAAAAAATAGTGAATATGTTTTAGTGGCAAAAAGATGATTTAAACTGCATACCTGAATCAGAAGAAAATGCTATTGATGATACAAGCTACATTTCGTCCTTTGATGCATAATTCTCAGAATAAAATGTTTTCTCTGCGATGTGCTGACATATTTATTTATTCTTTTGATATTTAAGAAAGGATTTGGTTACCCTATAAATGACTTGCTGTATATGAGTTAATAACTTACCTCATTCATTTGTAGGTTTTGAGGGTGTTTTTGTGTTAACTAAACTTGTGGCATCATTTTTCTGTGTGGAAAATGTGACTGCTGTCTCTCTTTCTCTGTTTTCAGGCACTGTTTTAAAGTAGATAAGTAGTGAGAAACTAAAGGTTGCAATTAATTGTCCAGAACATGGGATTGGAATGCCAGTCCTGGCATAATCCAAATGAGTTACACTGAATTTGGCACAGAGCATAAAAGAAGCTGAAGTCACTTTTAATGATATGTCCTCATTTGTAAACAGGTGTTTGCCCAAGGGGAATGCACCAGCATTACTCTTCAAGTGTTATGGAAGAGTGATTCACGGGAATATGTGAACATTTCTAACCTGCACACCCCAAATATATTATGTCAATCCTTTTAGCACTTTGTGTTCAGTGAGGTATTGCTTGAAGCAGTGGAAGAGATTGCATTCCAGAAATTGTGGCACCCTTTTTATCTATTAGCCTATTTAATGAATAGCGTTTCTAAATTTGATTGGCAGCTACTTTTCCCATCCTAATTAAATTGGTCCTTTACCCAATGTCTTTGAAGGACAGAGCCTTTGTTAAAGATGTCAAGTTAGTCTTTTATTGTTTGTTTCCATGGGGAGTACTTTACTTCGTGTTGACAACAGTTGAAATAAAGGTGTGGAATCAGGAATATGCTCGTTAAAATACTCATTAAAACTGTCTTAATACCAAAAAACCAGGACAAAGAGGAAAATGTGCCTAATGACATTACCTTCTCCTTCACCCTAAGAAGCTAAGAGCTCATAACATTTCAATTAAATTAAATTCTTTATCCTAGACAAGGATTAAAAAGCAGGCAGTAAGTTTGTTCTGAAAGCATAAAGACAGCTAAGAGCAAAGAGCAAACAACTCAATTAAAAACTATTTTGTTTCTTTCTTTTTTCTTTGGTGCTGTCGGGGCAACCTGCACTTTATTTCCTTTGAAGAGAAAAGAATGTAATGAACTTTATAGAAGTACATCAGATTCAGCAAAAGGTGGCAGTTTGTCTGTACTTAAAAAAAAAAAAAAAGGTGGGGGGAGAAAGTTTGAAGCAAAGAATTTTAATTTCACCAGTAGCAAGTTATTACCGTGATCTGCTGAAATTTACACTTAGGAATGGACTCAATTGTTCCCCAAACACACTGGGCTTCTTGTCACAGTATAATTTTCTTATTTGCATCTTCAGCTGATGAAGCCAAATTGCTCCATATAATACCCTAAATCCCTGTACCGTATCCTTCATGACATCAGTGGGTTTTCTACATGTAGATGTACCCGTAATGGTCAAAACAAGGCTGCCATGGCAAGTTTGTTGGAGAGAAGAGAATGAGACACCTAGAACATGTCCTAAATTAAAGAAAATAAAGGTATGAACAATTAGGACTAAATTTGTGCTCTCAGAAATGTGCTTGCCATTCATACTGACCTTCAGTCAGAGTATTAGATCTCCACTTCAGGTGAAAAATGACCCTTACGGTCTTAACAAGAGAATGACTCTGCTAAGGGGCTGTAGAAAGTATGGTTTACTTCCTGTTATCATATTGCCAATATGTTTTTTAAAAAATCCTGTAACAGCTCTGCTTTATTAAAATTTATAGCCATACATCGTACCTTGGACGTGTTTTACATTTGTATTTGAAACCAACCAATTCTTTGTTTGCAATCATGTTTTAACTAAGGTCATGTGCAACATTTTTGATAAGGAACGTGATGCCACTTTAGGAAATGAAGTCATATAATTGCCCTCAAGGCTTGGCAGTAAGGTATGTACTGCTTCAGTGAGTTTAACACTTTCTTCTCCCAGAATCATAATAAACTGTTGCATTAGATGCATATGTTTCCAAGCATATTTCTTTTATTATTTAAGCAAACATACCCAGTATTTACAAAACCTTATAACCTGACAGTGAAAGTAAGCAGCATTTAGTTGAATGGGCCCTCATCTAAATCATGTACTAGAAACTACATTAGGATGAGAACAAATCATACTTGTGACTCCGTCTGCATTGTTTCTGGCAGTGCCATGAATTAAAATGATAGAGGATTGCTGCCCTTGAATTAAACTTTCTTTCTTGGTTCTGTGCCTAAAGCAATATAACATTGCTAGTATGGAATTATGAAAAAAAGATTAAAAGATAACATTTGTTTTTTAAATCGGGAGATTTTACATTAAAAGAAATTAGTGAGACCCAAAGGAGTCAGAATTAGATTAGATAAAAGAGGGGAAAGGTGCTACTAAAACACATGTTTTTCCTGCTGTCCAAGAATTAAGTGGCATAGTGGGCTAATGCACTAACTTTTCATTTATGGGAACCAAACTCAGCTCGTATGTGAAATGTATTTGTTTTGAAATTTTTATTGGTGTCTATGGCCAAATCACTGCACAATTACATCAATAAAAGTAGTTGCAACAGAACTTAGAACAGAGCTTCCTTCTTATTAGGAACCCCCTTGTCCTTTATAAAGCTGATCAGAACCCTGCCCAAACAAATAAGTCTTACGTTTTGCCCTGAAAATTGCCCAAATAGAACTCTAACAGTCCTCTAGAAAGAGTAGGTTTCAGGGCTGTTGATGTGCCACTGAAAGTACCCTCTCTAAGCTGTGGAGAATCCAATTCCAGGAATCAACAGCAAGACCAGCCAGCTGCCCCTTGGCAGGGTATGAGGAGAATGAAAATCTCCCAGTGAATTGTGTCCCAGACAATTTAGAGATTTACAGATCATAGCTAACATTCTGAACTACATTTAGAGGTAAACAGGTAGCCAGAAGCACAGAGCAGTGTTATCAGCTCATAACTGCTTGCTCACTCCAGTGGTAAGACATTGCATTCTGATTTAGCTGAAGCTTCTAAATAACCATCAACAGCTGAAACAGTATTAATTATTATTAATAAATAGTAGTAATAGGATGCAAAGCTTAGCAACTATCTGTGCTATGGGCCCTTAAGCTGATAGTGTCCGAAATAATCTTCCATTTTAGCAAGATGGCAGCCATCAGCATTACAATCATTAATGCCGAATGTACTTTCAAATACATTTCACACTTTATACAT
This sequence comes from Chelydra serpentina, assembly GCA_037349315.1. Classification (NCBI taxonomy): domain Eukaryota; kingdom Metazoa; phylum Chordata; order Testudines; family Chelydridae; genus Chelydra; species Chelydra serpentina. The sequence continues at coordinate 4,395,453 of JBAIAC010000032.1, forward strand.
ATGTGACAGTGTGACGACTCACCCCTGCGGCGCCTCCTGCGGGTCTCTTCGGGGAATCAGCTCACTAGCCTCCGGAGCACCCTCTGCAGGCCGGTGTCCTGCTGCCGCTGGGCTCCGAGTCCCTCTCGGACCCCAGTACCCTTTTGACTGGGGTGCTGCCCCCCTGGCATTACCCCCTTAGTCTGAATCTCCCCTCCCAGGGGGACCCCCACCCACTATTCCCACCTTGCCTCCGCCTATGGGCTACTGCCAGTCATCATCAAGCCCCCATTCACTGGGGCAGACTGCAGTCTGTATAAGCCAGTCATCGTTGGCAAGGGGGTGTTTAGACCTGCTGCCTCTGCCTACCCGTAGGCTGCCCCCTGCAACTCCAGTACCCCTTTTGGCCTTAGTCTAGCCCTGCAGCCTGGGGGTTTCCAGGCCGGAGCTCTCCAGCTCCTCTGGCCTTCCCCCAGCCCTGCTCCACTCCAGGTACCTTCTGCAGCCAGGTCCTTTCCTCTCTGCATTCAGAGAGAGACTGTCGGCTCCAGGCCCACTGCCCTCTTATAAGGGCCAGCTCGGCCCTGATTAAACTGACCACAGCTGTGGCTGCTTTCCCAATCACAGCCCTCTCCTGGGCTGCTTTGACCCCCCTCAGGGCAGGAGCGGGGTAGCCACCCCGCTGCAACATAGTAAGATAGATTTTTCACTGTATGAAATATACTCTGTGTGCATGCGTGTGCATGGGCATGGTTCTGTGTTAAATTGAACTTTAGGCTTTAAAAACCAAAGCACAGATTAAACACAGATGGCATTCACCCAAGTGTTCTGAAAGAACTCAAATGCAAAATTGCGGAACTATTAACTAGGGTTTGTAACCTGTCCTTTAAATCGGCTTCTGTACCCAGTGACTGGAAGATAGCTAATGTAACGCCAATATTTTAAAAGGGCTCTAGAGGTGATCCCGGCAATTACAGATTGGTAAGTCTAACATCTGTACCTGGCAAATTACAATAATAAAGAATAAACAATAGCAAAGCAATAAAATTGTCAAGCACATAGAAGAACATAAATTGTTGGGCAAAAGTCGACATGGTTTCTGTAAAGGGAAATCATGTCTTACTAATCTATTAGAGTTCTTTGAAGGGGTCAACAAACATGTGGACAAGGGTGATCCAGTAGACATAGTGTACTTAGATTTCCAGAAAGCCTTTGACAAAGTCCCTCACCAAAGGCTCTTGTGTAAATTAAGTTGCCATGGGATAAGAGGGAAAACCCTTTCATGGACTGAGAACTGGTTAAAAAACAGGGAACAAAGGGTAGGAATAAATGGTAAATTTTCAGAATGGAGAGGGGTAACTAGTGGTGTTCCCCAAGGGTCAGTCCTAGGACCAATCCAATTCAACTTATTCATAAATGATTTGGAAGAAGGGGTAAACAGTGAGGTGGCAAAGTTTGCAGATGATACTAAGCTGCTCAAGATAGTTAAGACCAAAGCAGACCGTGAAGAACTACAAAAAGATCTCACAAAACTAAATGATTGGGCAACAAAATGGCAAATTAAATTTAATGTGGATAAATGTGAAGTAATGCACATTGGAAAAAATAACCCCAACTATTCATACAATATGATGAGGGCTAATTTAGCTACAACTAATCAGGAAAAGATCTTGGAGTCATCGTGGATAGTTCTCTAAAGATGTCCATGCAGTGTGCAGCGGCAGTCAAAAAAGCAAACGGGATGTTAGGAATCATAAAAAAAGGGATCGAGAATAAGACGGAGAATATCTTACTGCCCTTATACAAATCCATACTGCACCCACATCTTGAATACGGTGTACAATTGTGGTCTCCTCATCTCTAAAAGGATATACTTGCATTAGAAAAGGTTCAGAGAAGGGCAACTAAAATGATTAGGGGTCTGGAACGGGTCCCATATGAAGAGAGATTAAAGAGGCTAGGACTTTTTAGCTTGGAAAAGAGGAGACTAAGGGGAGATATGATAGAGGTATATAAAATTACGAGTGGTGTGGAGGACGTGAATAAGGAACAGTTATTTACTTGTTCCCATAATAAAAGAACTAGGGGCCACACAATGAAATTAGTGGGCAGCAGGTTTAAAATAAATAAAAGGAAGTTCTTCTTCACACAGCGCACAGTCAACCTGTGGAACTCCTTGCCTGAGGAGGCTGTGAAGGCTAGGACTATAACAGGGTTTAAAAGAGAATTGGATAAATTCATGGAGATGAAGTCCATTAATGGCTATTAACCAGGATGGGTAAGGAATGGTGTCCTTAGCCTCTGTTTGTCAGAGGGGGGTGATGGATGGCAGGAGAGATATCACTTGATCATTATCTGTTAGGTCCACTCACTCCAGGGCACCTGGCATTGGCCACTGTCCGTGGACAGGATACTGGGGGTTGTGGTGGATTCTCCATCTCCAGAAATTTTAAAATCAAGACTGGGTTTTTGCTGGAAGTTATGATCTAGTTCAACCACCGCTATTGGACTTGAAACAGGAATTAAATCAGGAAGTCCTATTGCCTGTCTTATATAGGAGATCAAACTAAGTAATCATAATGGTTCCTTCTGGCTTTAAACTCTATGAATCTGTGAAAAAAATATATTAAGACAATGCGTAATACTGTGGCTTATTTAGTACAGTAGACACAAATATCTCTTTTAATCCTTAGCACTTCTGAATTTGTTGTTTGATTCCATTCATCTTTAGGCTGTGCTAAACAGTGCCGCAGTAAATGGCTGAATTTCTTCAGATAGTGGTGTCTAGTCTGTTGCCCACATTGTGAAATGGCTATAGTAGAATTGTTTTAACTGCTTCTGTCTTCAAAATACCCTTTAGTAGTAACTGTTGAAAGATGGACACAAGACAAGAACATATATTGCTGAATCCATGCTTCCTTCTGAACCATGCTCTAAGTATTGGCTTTTTGTAATTAAAAGTGTATGGTTTTTTGTGGAGTTCCTAAATCAAGCTAACACAAATAAAAATGAAAGAAAAAAAGAAAATCTTAACATCCTATCTTACATTGGCTATCCTCTGGCTAGGCAAAAACCACTTAAAAATTATGGAAAAAAATATTTTCAGACCTGTTAATTATAAAGGCTTTTTTATATTGTTATTTAAAGAAATTTGCCATAGTATTTTAAAGTGGTTTGCCTATATGAATATACATTCATCCTTAACCTTTTACAATAGATCAGTGGTTTTCAACCTGTGGTCCACGGACCTCTGAGGGTCTGCAGCCTATGCCTAAGATTTCCAAAGGGATCCACACCTCCTTTCAAAAATTTTTTTGGGGGTCCTCAAATAAAAAATGATTTAAAACCACTTGTATAGATGATTCTACAAATACAGGGTGGCATATTCAATCCTTGAAGAGCTGGCTTTATTTGAAATGTTGGTACATCCAAGATGAGTAACTAGAAGTGCGATGCTGGCTGTACGGTTTGCAGGATATACTGGATATGAAATGTTTCAAGGAAATTGTTATGCTTCTGTGTGTTTTACTTCTGCACAGAGTGATGACTCAGTAGAAAAGACTGGTGAAAGGACATCACACACAGATTTTTCTGCATCAGTTTTAGTCAAGCATTCCTTATTTGAAATTCTGAGAACATTCAGTATAGGTTATTTCTACTTGTTTGCCATTCATGGGCAATAAAACTGCATTACACTGTGATTGCTTCAACATCTATTACTTATTTTGTCAGTTTGTTTACAATATGCAGTTGACCATTCCCTGGGTTAAATAGTGGACCCATTGAAGTCAGTGGCAAAACTCCCATTGACTTCAACATGTCAATGAAGCCAGAATTTCTCCTAGTGTATAGTCTTTCATTATTTCTCTATATGGTCAGTTGGCCTGTCTCTCTCTATCTTAAAAAATCTGTTTAAACAGAGAGAAAAAAGTTTATAATGTACCTTTTACTGCTTTGGAGATATTATAAAAAGAGAGGATTGCAGGATATAGTGACAAGCAGGTGTATGTTTGACTTAACACAATTGTATGAGCTTATATGGACCAATGGTGTTTTCTTACCTCACGGTTCGTTTCTCCCCTAATGTTCAGTAGCATTAGCAGCATCCTCTGAACCACTAATGCTTTCCTCTCTAGTGAAAATATAAACTTTATTGTTGGTGGAGCCATATGATAAATATTGTCAACCATGGCAGTAACCATAACCACGTCATAAATTGTTTTTCCTCTTTGTCGAAAAAGTGAAGAATTGACCCATCCCAGACATATTATTAGAGGGGACTGGATGTAGATTTTTGTTAAATCCAATTACAGAGGTTTTTAGAACACTTTTCTGCTTTAGTGCAGTTATTATGGCAGTTGGGATGGCTATGTACAATATTTCCATTACAGAATTGCTTGCTATTTTAATTCAGCTTACCATTGCTTGTGAATAATTTCACTTTCAAACTGTAGCTAATTTCTTTCGTAGCATCCTAAAATCCATGTGCCTTCATCACAGTCTAGTGTTTATCAATGGAGTAGATTTTTTATATCAGGAATGCATATAGCATCTTGTGGTCTGAGAAGTAAAAAATAAATGAAAAATAATTCTATGTGGTTGTTTATACATTGTCTTTGATAATATATCTTTTAGAAGTAGTGGAATGCTGTATTCTACAAATGGTCAGTAAGAATCCAAGTAATGGCCCTCATATTGTTGATGTTCTCTTGAAGATGATGATTTAAACCCAAGTAACCCCAAGCTATTTATTTGCTTTGGGCAACTTTTGATTTTGTTACAAAAATATGTGATATGTAAATTTAAGTTAGACAGTCTGGCTTCAGTGGGAAAGGAAATATTCCTGCTTAACAATTGTAGAGGGAAATTTTTAATTTGTTTCTGACCAGAATTGTTTAGAGATCTATGGATCATGAATCCAAAACAGAACATACTAAAAATTATTTCCTACGGGAAGTAAAAATGCATGTGGTTACTTTGGATTGAACCACTTTCTTGGCTGCTTTTGCAGTTTTAAATAGTCGGTTATTCCCAATAAGGGAAGTCATCGTGTACGTAGACCTTTAATACAAAATTAATGACACTATATTACATTTTGTAATTCTATTTACTATTAGCATTGTAAAAGCCTTAAAAAGACATTTGTCAGCTGTTACCAGATAGATGCTACAGAAATCTCCTATGCTAAGTGTAAGGGAAAGCTGTAGTAATGGTATGTGTGGAGGAGACTATCATACAGTAACTCTTAATAATTGATGGGTTTTTAATAGCGAACCTATGCATTATTGTTCTATCATTCCTAAACTCCTTTTCCATCTATGGCTAGCCACTACACCGCACCTTTATTTCTGTTGGATAAAGACTTAGCTATGATGATCCACACCTGCACACTGTTCCATCCAGAAGTTAAAACTGGTATTGCTCGCTAAGTGAGAGGGACTGTCAGGTACATATCGTGACAATGCTTTACCTTGTCCACTGGTTGCCTCAGGTTCTACCTCCTATTCAAGACTTCCTTCTTCATTTGCAAATAACTAAGGACAGGTGTGATGGCCTGAGTTGGGGGCAGATTGAGAAAAGCACAATGCCTCTTCCCAGGCCACCTTGTGTGCACCAGAGAGCATAGGTGCTGGAACTAGGAGTGCGGGGGAGGAGGAAGGAGGTGCTGCAGCATCCCCTGGCTTGAAGTGGTTTCCATCATATACAGGGTTTATAGTTTGGTTCAATGTTTCTGAGCACCCCCACTATAAAAATTGTTCCAGCACCCGTGCCGGAGAGTGTGTGCAAGTAGGGGAGAAAAGTTGACTGCTACAGCATTTTTCAGGATGCAGCTTACTCTCGCTGCACAGCCAACTAGTTCTGCTTGCTAGCAAATGGGGGAGATAGGCTTCATTATCTCCTTGCCCACTTTCTTTCTGCATGCTTGCTGGAGGTAGCATCTGGCATACAACCTCTGTGCTCCTCCCAGTAACCAGAGCAAAGACGTGGCTGACCAAGTAATCATTATTCCCTTCCATTCCTGTGTATGGCTGTGCTAGGATTATTCCACAAGCATGTCCTAAATGACTTGGATCCTGGCTGTTTCTGTAACAACTTTTTACTTTCCACCTCAGAATGATAGCTGTTTTCAGGACACTTTGTCCTGTGCTCAGGAATTTTTGATTGGCAGAGATATACCTTAAAGGAGCCAGGGATAGCGTTTTCTTGGAGAAGGGCCGACGTCTGGGGAATAAAGTTCTGTGAGTGATTTTGTTGAGACTGACCACCCTTAGGGTTTGGTGCAAGCCATACCTATTTCTGCATTCTTCAAAAGAAGGGGGCAGGATCCTTTTGTCTCCACTTGAAGTTTATCCCCTATAATAAGTGGCTATGGGAAAAGGTGGTGGTGTGTGCATTGCTGTGAGGAGGCATTCCTGGTAGTGGATAAATGTACGTGACAGCACACACAAACTACAGCAGAATATAGCACTATATGTAAGGTCAGATTTTCAAAGGGGAAGGGTCCTGAGGTAATCAGGCATCTAAATTCCTTTGAAATTCTATCACTTGGGGTAAAATCCTTGTGCTATTGAACTCAAAGGGAGTTTCACCATTGACTTCACTAAAGCCAGAATTTCACGCTTGTGCTCCTTTGACAGTCCCAGACACAGTTGCTTGTTCCTATCTGGGTTTTAATATTTATCTTTTGTATTTTATTTTTCTAAAATGGGTAAGAGCATTGGAAAGGTTCTTGAAAGAAAGAAAGCTAAATAAATAATAGAACAATACATTGGTGAATGCGTCACAAATGCATATAATACTAATTGATTTTTGGTGTGATTTCCCAACAGGCAGTTTAGCAAATGTTGCTAACGGTGTTGCAAACTGCTTTAATGTCATATCAAAAAGTTGTCCAATTTCTGCATAAAAGGAGATGAGACCTGCCAGTGAGTTTTTTGTTTAAAAAGCAACAAAGTGATCTTTGAATAGACCTTTTGAAATAAGTATTATAAATGCTCACAAACTAAAGGCATGGCATTCACGATAGTATAGTGTATGAAAGCTTTATTTATTTTTTTTTAGTTCTTTTCTATGAGAGGATTTTTACTGTAGACAGAATAATACCCACTTTAATTCCTCAAGCAAATTAGTTCAAGAAATACTAAATCTGCATTCATAGATTAATATATTATAAATAGTTTTTAAATTGGTCTTTGCTTGTTCATGTGAAAATCTGATCTCTCTACAGGGCCATGAAAATATTCTTCCTCTGGCCCAGAGGGGCTTAATATCACAGATTTTATTCTTGCTTTTCTTCTATGATATGTAGAAAACATTGTTAGCATTGGAGATGGAAACCCAACCCCAACTCTTTTCAAAAGTGCCCAAGGATCATTTTCAGTAGCACTAAGGCCCAGCTTTTTAAAGGTCCTTGGGCATTGCTGTGCTAGCATTTGTGATAGACCCAGGCCAGTTGGGTACAGCAGAGTAGCAGAAGGCAGATATACTGGATAAGCAGTTTTCTGTTCCCTGACTGACCAGCCCAGGGGCAGCTCCAGGCTAGGGTGGACACATGACTCCAATTGGCCTGCAAAGAGTCAGTTGAAGCCGTTAGGTTAGTTGAACCTGACTCTAATTAAGGCCCCTCTGATACTATAAAAGGGCTCACTCCGGTCAAGCTAGGAAGAGTCAGGGAGCCAGAGGAGAGGGTGTGCAGCTGAAGGGCTGGGTAAGGAAGAGAGCCTCAAGCCACTGGAAGAGAGCCCTAAGGTAAGGGTGAAGAAGGAGTTGAGAGAGAAGCGGGAGAGCTCATAGAATCATAGAATCTCAGGGTTGGAAGGGACCTCAGGAGGTCATCTAGTCCAACCCCCTGCTCAAAGCAGGACCAACCCCAACTAGATCATCCCAGCCAGGGCTTTGTCAAGCCTGACCTTAAAAACCTCTAAAGAAGGAGATTCCACCACCTCCCTAGGTAACCCATTCCAGTGCTTCACCACCCTACTAGTGAAAAAGTTCTTCCTAATATCCAACCTAAACCTCCCCCTCTGCAACTTGAGACCATTACTCCTTGTTCTGTCATCTTCTACCACTGAGAACAGTCTAGATCCATCCTCTTTGGAACCCCCTTTTAGGTAGTTGAAAGCAGCTATCAAATCCCCCCTCACTCTTCTCTTCTGCAGGCTGAACAATCCCAGTTCCCTCAGCCTCTCCTCATAAGTCATGTGCTCCAGCCCCCTAATCATTTTTGTTGCCCTCCGTTGGACTCTTCCCAATTTATCCACATCCTTTTTGTAGTGTGGGGCCCAAAACTGGACACAGTACTCCAAATGAGGCCTCACCAGTGCCGAATAGAGGGGAATAATCATGTCCCTCGATCTGCTGGAAATGCCCCTACTTATACAGCCCAAAATGCCGTTAGCCTTCTTGGCAACAAGGGCACACTGTTGACTCATATTCAGCTTTTCGTCCACTGTAACCCCTAGGTCCTTTTCTGCAGAACTGCTGCCCAGCCATTCGGTCCCTAGTCTGTAGCAGTGCATGGGATTCTTCCGTCCTAAGTGCAGGACTCTGCACTTGTCCTTGTTGAACCTCATCAGATTTCTTTTGGCCCAATCCTCTAATTTGTCTAGGTCCCTCTGTATCCTATCCCTACCCTCCAGCGTATCAACCACTCCTCCCAGTTTAGTGTCATCTGCAAACTTGCTAAGGGTGCAGTCCACACCATCCTCCAGGTCGTTGATGAAGATATTGAACAAAACCGGTCCCAGCACCGACCCTTGGGGCACTCCACTTGCTACCGGCTGCCAACTAGACATGGAGCCATTGATCACTACCCGTTGAGCACGACCATCCAGCCAGTTTTCTATCCACCTTACCGTCCATTCATCCAGTCCATACTTCTTTAACTTGCTGGCAAGAACACTGTGCGAGACTGTATCAAAAGCTTTGCTAAAGTCAAGAAATAGCACATCCACTGCTTTCCCCTCATCCACAGAGCCAGTTATCTCATCATAGAAGGCAATTAGGTTAGTCAGGCATGACTTCCCCTTGGTGAATCCATGCTGACTGTTCCTGATCACTTTCCCCTCCTTTAAGTGGTTCAGAATTGATTCCTTGAGGACCTGTTCCATGATTTTTCCAGGGATTGAGGTGAGACTGACTGGCCTGTAGTTCCCCGGATCTTCCTTCTTCCCTTTTTTAAAGATGGGCACTACATTCGCTTTTTTCCAGTCATCCGGGACCTCCCCCGATTGCCATGATTTGTCAAAGATAATGGCCAATGGCTCTGCAATCACATCGGCCAACTCCTTTAGCACCCTCGGATGCAGTGCATCCGGCCCCATGGACTTGTGTTCGTCCAGCTTTTCTAAATAGTCCTGAACTACTTCTTTCTCCACAGAGGGCTGGTCACCTCCTCCCCATACCGTGCTGCGGAGTGCAGCCGTCTGGGAGCTGCCCTTGTCTGTGAAGACAGAGGCAAAAAAAGCATTGAGTACACTAGCTTTCTCCACATCCTCTGTCACAAGGTTCCCTCCCTCATTCAGCAAGGGGCCCACACGTTCCTTGACTTTCTTCTTGTTGCTCACATACCTGAAGAAACCCTTCTTGTTACTCCTAACATCTCCAGCTAGCTGCAACTCCAAGTGTGATTTGGCCTTCCTAATTTCACTCCTGCATGCCTGAGCAATATTTTTATACTCCTCCCTGGTCATTTGTCCAATCTTCCACTTCTTGTAAGCTGCTTTTTTGTGTTTAAGACGAGCAAGGATTTCACTGTTAAGCCAAGCTGGTCGCCTGCCATATTTACTTTTCTTTCTACACATCGGGATGGTTTGTTCCTGCAACCTCAATAAGGTTTCTTTAAAATACAGCCAGCTTTCCTTGACTCCTTTCCCCCTCATGTTATTCTCCCAGGGGACCTTGCCCATCAGTTCCCTGAGGGAGTCAAAGTCTGCTTTTCTGAAGTCCAGGCTCTGTATTCTACTGCTCTCCTTTCTTCCTTGTGTCAGGATCCTGAACTCGACCATCTCATGGTCACTGCCTCCCAGGTTCCCATCCACTATTGCTTCCTCTACTATTTCTTCCCTGTTTGTGAGCAGCAGGTCAAGAAGAGCTTTTCCCCTAGTTGGTTCCTCCAGCACTTGCACCAGGAAATTGTCCCCTACACTTTCCAAAAACTTCCTGGATTGTCTGTGGACCGCTGTATTGCTCTCCCAGCAGATGTCGGGGTGATTAAAGTCACCCATGAGAACCAGGGCCTGTGATCTAGTAACTTCTGTTAGTTGCTGGAAGAAAGTCTCGTCCACCTCATCCCCCTGGTCTGGTGGTCTGTAGCAGACTCCCACCACGACATTACCCTTGTTGCTCACACTTCTAAATTTAATCCAGAGACTCTCAGGTTTTTCTGCAGTTTCATACTGGAGCTCTGAGCAGTCATACTGCTCTCTTACATACAACGCAACTCCCCCACCTTTTCTGCCCTGCCTATCCTTCCTGAACAGTTTATATCCATCCATGACAGTACTCCAATCGTGTGAGTTATCCCACCAAGTCTCTGTTATTCCAATTACATCATAATTCCTTGACTGTGCCAGGACTTCCAGTTCTCCCTGCTTGTTCCCCAGGCTTCTTGCATTTGTGTATAGGCATTTAAGATAACTCACCGATCGTCCTGCTGTCCCAGTATGGGGCAGGAGCCCTCCCCTCTTGCACTCACTTACTTGTGCTTCCTCCCGGTATCCCACTTCCCCACTTACCTCGGGGCTTTGGTCTCCTTCCCCCGGTGAACCTAGTTTAAAGCCCTCCTCACTAGGTTGGCCAGCCTGCTTCCAAAGATGCTCTTCCCTCTCTTCGTCAGGTGGAGCCCGTCTCTGCCTAGCACTCCTTCTTCTTGGAACACCATCCCATGGTCAAAGAATCCAAACCCTTCTCTCCGACACCATCTGCGTAGCCATTCGTTGACTTCCACGATTCGACGGTCTCTACCCCGGCCTTTTCCTGCCACAGGGAGAATGGACGAGAACACCACTTGCGCCTCAGACGCCTTTATCCTTCTTCCCAGAGCCACGTAGTCTGCAGTAATACGCTCAAGGTCATTCTTGGCAGTATCATTGGTGCCCACTTGGAGAAGCCTCCTGTGGGGAAGTGGCCCAGGGAAGTGTAGCAGCTCTGGCAGTGAAAGGTCGGCTGCCAACAGCTGGTACCATTAGGGTCCCTGGGCTAGAACCCGGAGTAGAGGGCGGGCCTGGGTTCCCCCCAACCCACCACTACAGAAACACCTCCTGGAAGGGGAAGACAGGCCCCTGTCAGGACAGGAGGCTAAACTGTTCTGGAATAAGCCCGTAGGGACAACTCCAGCCTGAGCCCAAATGTCTACACTGCTATTTTATAGTCCCGCAGCCTGAATCCCATGAGCCTGGGTCAGCTGACCCAGGCCAGCCGTGGGCATGTTATGGGTCTTTTATTGCAGTGTAGACATATTATTAAATGTTATTAAAATTTTACCCCTAAAGTTCATATTGACACTTTCACAGTACCATTATTATATCGACATAAAGAATGTAATCTAAGCAAATAACAAGCAGTCTTGCTGGAATGTTATTTTCTTTCTTTAGTGATATAAAGTAGCTGTTAGCAGGGGGAAAGGAAGCAGAGTATCTATGCAGGCTGTCTGAACTGTGCTAATTCTGACAAACCTCAGAGTGTGCTTATAACTACCCAAGTCTCAGTAGGATGTTCTGCATGGGAAAGAACTTGGGGCTTTAACTGTAGGATTTCCACATAGGAAGTAATGGAAATACCTCAAAACGGTAATTAAAGACTGAAAGCATACTGTGCTTAGAATAAAAACGTTTACCAATATGTATAGTCCTAAAATAAGTACTTCGTTGTGCTAATTTGTTCAACATGTGTTTTGGTAAAAAAAAAAAAAAAAAGTAAACTTAATACCACACAATGTGGTATCCGGTTACTATTTTTAAAAAGCTGTTTTGAATGTCAGTACTTTAATTTTAATGGAAATTTGAAAGATTTATCCTAATTACATGAGTTTTCAGGTAAATGAAGTGTATTTATTAGTCATTCCATTTCTGTGTTCAATAGGTTTTGCTTTTGACCTGAACAGAATTCTAATCCTAGAGAAAATACTCTCTTCCCTAAGCAAGCACGTGTGTTATTTATCATAGGTATTTCGTCAAGCACAGTAAAGTGCTGTGTTTCTTGAAAATCACTAGGCTCTCTCATTAGTGTTTGTGAAATGACCACAAGTTATGTAAACAAATGTGGAATAGATGATAAGTAACTAGCTTTGCAAAAGCAAAAATAATGTAAGTGGCCACTTTTGAAGATGTTTTTGAGGAGGAGGACAGGAGTGGAAAAGGAGCAAATCTGGAAATGTTCTAGTGTGAAATACAATACTTATGACTTCTTAAAAACAAAGACGTTCAAAGCACCTCTACACTGGAATATTTTACCATATGTCAGCATCTTATTTAGAAGTCTGTTACTTAGCTGTATACTGCATTTATTTCTTGACAGTGTAGTTTGAGTCTAATGAGATTTCATTGTCCTTTGAAGGTATTTCACATGGATGCATGCCACAGTATTACAAACAATTTCCTTTATGTGGATCTTATAAATACCTGGGGAGTTTTAGGGTTTGGGTTTTTTTTTATTATTATTATTAATCTTGTTTAAGTGCCAGCATTTCTAAAACTGTTGCCTGAAGAAGAGAGGCTGATGTCAGAAAACATCTGTAACATTTGCAACCTGTATATATCAGGTGGAGACTCTACTGAACTTGGGGTGATTATGTTTGTGACCCTAGCACCATGGTTGCAATAAAGCAGAACAGTAGAGTTACGAACTGACCAGTCAACCACACACCTCATTTGGAACTGGGAGTACGCAATCAGACAGCAGTAGGGACCAAAAAAAGGGGGGGGGAAAGCGGGGGGGGGGAGGGTGGGGAACAGTACAGTACAAAAAATAAAGGGAAAGCAGTGTTTTTCTTCTGCATAGTAAGCTTTCAAGTCTGTAATAAGTCAATGTTCAGTTGTAAACTTTTGAAAGAACAACCATAACGTTTTGTTCAGAGTTACAAACATTTCAGAGTTACGAACAACCTCCATTCTTGAGGTGTTCGTAACTCTGAGTTTCTACTGTACATGGTTTGCCAAATGGTTTGTACCCCTATGTGAATATATTGTAGTGTGACAAAGGATCCTGTGGCACCTTATAGACTAACAGAGGTATTGAAGCATAAGCTTTCGTGGGTCAATACCCACTTCTTCGGATGCAAGCAGTGGAAATGTCCAGAGGCAGATATATCTGGACATCTGATATTTCGTGGGTATTGACCCACGAAAGCTTATGCTTCAATACCTCTGTTAGTCTATAAGGTGCCACAGGACCCTTTGTCGCTTCTGCAGATCCAGACTAACACGGCTACCCCTCTGATATTGTAGTGTGTTTCAGAATCAGAAAGTACAATGCCAGTCTCTGCTGTGTTGGATCTACTGCTCTGGTGAAAAGTTATACCTTTTATGTTTCTTTTCAGTCTGTCTTAATAGAGGCATAGATATTTAAAGCAAAGGTTCCTCCTACTGGAATGTTTGCTGGACCCACCACATTCTCCTCAGTCTCTCTGCCTCCATATGCGGGAGCAGCTTTTTCCCTCTTCTATTCTGCCGAGAGAGCCTTTTGCAAAGTTTTTTCACCACCACTACCTCTGAGAAATTAGTTTCCTTTTATATTTTACCTTTGGAATTTTGCATTTGAAAAGGGGCATGGCCTTTGATTCAGATTCCCTTAGCACAACAGGTTTTCTTGTGGTGTTCAGTAACTCATCACTGGGTTCTCCAGTGAACAATGTAACTTTGTTGCACATCTGAGTAAAGTGGGTTTATCACCTGATACTCATCTTATGGATCACTGTTATTCTTCTATTGTGAGGCAGCCCTTCGTTTTGTGGACATATGGTTTAGGATTACCATGGGGGCAGAGCATATTTTGAACCAATTGCAGTTTTCTTCCTAGCAGCACCTCCATTAAACTACAAATTCTGCGCATTTAAAATACCATCACCATCCCTGTACAGTGACAGGTGACAGCAACATAACCATGAGCCCTTTCCACTTACAATAGTGACAAGGTATGGAGATAGTATGTTATTCCCATAGGGGAAGCATTTCTTTCACCCTGTCAACAACAACAACACAATAATAATAATAGAGGAAGGCTCAGAGCTCAAGGAAAAATATGGAAGATCAGAGAACCTTGTGAACGCCTAACAAACTTCCTTCCATACGCTCTCCTCATTTTATCCCTGATTTAATCATGCTCTCTCTTCAGAAGATCAACAGATTCTCTAAGGTGAAAGAGAATGCTTCTCTTACGTTAATCTCAGGAGATGCTAAAGAAAGACCAAGTACTGCTCTTAATCAGACCCTAAGTGTATCATTTAGATCATGTTCCTCAGTTCCATTAACTTGGAATAAAAAAGAACATGAATTCACTCCTGAACTTGAGCCAAATTATTCAGTCACTGCAACGGGCAATACATTTTTCTGAATTTTTTGCAGGGTAGAGTAGTGGGTAGCCGGTATATAGCTAGCATACTCACTGTCCAGATGTCTGTTAATAACTTTGATACAGTACAATAAAGAGAACATGAATGTACTCTTGAGTACATCTTATTATGACCAGTAATGGGTGAAACAAAGTTAAAACTATTAGATTTGACTGAACGAGAGCATGAACTTAAAATGCAGTACATCAAGGCAATCAGATAAAAGTGTTAAAATTTTACTTAACTTTTTTTCTAGGATTTAAATTCTTCTGACCAGAAAACTTATCTCAGCCAAAATAATTAAGAGCATTTGTTGCCAATTTAGTGGTTGGTGTGTGTGCACATGCGCGTACAGACAGACACACTGTGACGGAGTAGAGAGCGAGATGGATCTGACCTGAGAGGCTGGCTGCATTGGGACAGGCTGCATCGGGAATGCGAGACTTTACCTGAGGCTGTAACATGAGCCAGGACGGGGGTTGGGAGGTGACACCTTTGGCTGGGAGAATGGTAAAAGGCTAGAGGAGGGGCCCCGGGGGAGGGGAAGAGCCTGCTGGAGGTTTGGCTGGTTTTTTGTCAGTTTGGAGCTGGGTAGGAGGGGCCCCGGGGGAGGGGAAGAGCCTGCTGGAGGTTTGGCTGGTTTTTTGTCAGTTTGGAGCTGGGTGGTGAAATGCAGGGAGCCCCAGAGCCGGGGTCTAAGCTCCCTGCCCCCCAGAAGGCCCCAGCTGAGGGGTCCTGGTCATACTTACATACTTACTCTGTTTGGACTCTTTCCTGACAACCCTAATAAACCTTCTGTTCTACTGGCTGGCTGAGAGTCACATTGAATCCCGGGAAGAGGGGTGCAGGACCTGACTCCCCCACACTCCGTGACACACACACGCACAGAGGCCTTGAAAAATTAACCCTTTCCCCCCCCCCCCCATCCTGTATAATTCAGGGTACTATTTGTTGAAACATATCGATATGGTCTTTGCACTAATGGAACTACAAAAAAGTGTCAAGAACAAGAAAATCTCTCTGCATGGCCTACATGGATCTTACAAAGGCTTTTGACCCGATTAGCAGAAAGGGCCTTTTCCAGTTGCTAGAGAGAATTGGTTCTGATTCGATCCTTCCATGATGGCATGAAGGCTATAGTTCAGTATGATGGTTATCAGTTTGACAGATATGAAATCCTCAGTGGTGTCAAACAGGGATTTATTTTGGCATCAAAACTCTTCGATATATTCTTCTCTCTGCTGCTTTATAATACTTTCTCATTTAGCACCGAGGGTGTAATCTCCATTCAGGATCTTATGGAAAACTCTTCAACAGTACTGTCCCACAGTGATGCACCAGTAGAAGAGGTTTTAGAACAAATTGATAAATAAGAACAGTAATAAGTTACCAGGACCAGCTGGTATTCACCGAAGAGTTCTGAAGGAATTCCAATATGAAATTGCAGAACTACTAACTGTAGCATGTAACTTATCACTGAAACAAGCCTCTGTACCAGACGACTGGAAGGCGCTAATGTAATGCCAGTTTTTGAAAAGACCTCCAGAGGTGATCCTGGCAATTACAGGCTGGTAAGCCTAACTTCAGTATCCGGTAGAAACTATAGTAAAGAACAGAATTACCAGACACTTAGATAAACATGGTTTGTTGGGGAAGAGTCAATATGACTTCTGTAAGGGGAAGTCATGCATCACCAATCTATTAGAATTCTTTGAGGGTGTCAACAAGCATTTGGATAAGGGTTGGCATAGTGCACCCAGTTGGCATAGTGCACTTGGAATTTCAGAAAGCCTTTGCCAAGGTCTCTTATCAAAGGCTCTTAAGGAAATTAAGTGGTTGTGCGATAATAGGAAAGGTCCTCTCATTGGTCAGTAACTGGTTACAAGATAGGAAACAAAGGGTAGGAATAAATGGTCAGTTTTTGCAATGAAAAGAGTGGGGTCACCCGATGAAATTAATAGGAAGCAGCCTTAAAGAAACGAGAAGAACTACTTTTTCACACAATGGACAACCAACCTCTGGAACTCATTGCCACGAGATTTAATGATGGTCAAAAGCATAGGTTTAGAAAAGAACTATACAAGTTCAAGAAGGATAGGTCCATCAATGGCTATTAGCCCATATGGTCAACATCCTCAGGGTAACCCTAAATTTCTGACTGTCATAAGACAGCAGTGAATCGCCACAAATGGACCATTGGTTTGACCCAGTATGGCAGTTTTTATGTTGTAACATTGCACATCTCAGAGCAAGAAGCTAAGTTAAACATCTTCTGATGAGAAAACTTCTTATTGCTGACAACTCTATTCATTACACACCTTTCACACCCGCTATCTTCACCATATTCTAAATATTAAGTCGGAAATCAAAATTTCTGCTACTGAAGTAACTGAAAAAGCAAGATTGCCAAATCTAATCTCTACTCTCAAACACACATCTCAACTGGCTTTGTCTTCTGCAACATGTGGACGATAGTTGCGTTCCAAAGGATTTCCTGTATGGAGAACTTGAGGATGCTCTAAGGTAACTGGACCAACCTAGGTCCAGGTTCAAGGACATTTTCAAGAGGAACTTAAAAACTTTCAACATTGACAACCCAAGCTGAGAAGATACAGCTAGGAACAAACCACACTGGAGGACTGTTTTGCACCAGAACGTCTAAGAGGCAGAAGAGAGGTGAGCGAAGAGGAAAGTACAGTAGGCCTCAAGCTCTAGTAGTACACTGGCTTCATCATCTGGCCCTGCACCTTATGACTGCATTATCTGTGGCATGGACTGTCATTTGAGAATTGGACTTCTTAGCCACTTGCAATGTTACAATATGCACACACTAACTGAATTGCTTTGGCGCTTACACCATTGTTTTTTGAGATGGCCTGTTGCCATTGGATTTGTTAAAACCAAAGATTATGCAGTAAAGCTATTCCTAAACCTTCACTTAGGCAACCAAGAGGCTTGTACAAAACTAAAACAAAGGGAAACAGATGGAAAGTTAATATTTGTAGTTTGTAGCCATTTTCAAACAGTGGTGTGTACCTTCCATCTGCAGTTCCCACCCTTACTTCCCTTCCCCTGAGGCTTTTTCTGGGCTGGCAGGATCAGAAAACCTGGGGATCTTTTAAGGATTGCCAGCACCTTTTTCCTCCCTTCCTCCTGGGTACTGAGCTTCCTTGTGGGCTTAGGAAGAGTGTGTGTGTGTGTGCGGGGGGGGGGGGGGGGGGGGACTCCTTAGCTGATTAGCTGGATAGGACAGTGGAAAGCCCATTGACTCCTGTGTACCTAAGGATAAGGTTTATAAGCTCTTTTCCCTGCTCAAGGCACTGTTCTATGCCTGGGAGCAACAATTCCCTCTTCTTTCCCCTTGGGATGGGAGTACGGGGTGGGGGGGTGGGGGGGCTTTGCTGTGGACATCATGCTTAGTAGCTTTTTGAGGTCCGAGAAGGAATATTTCCCTCATTGCTAGACTGGCCTTGGCAGTGGTTTTTATTCCCCCGCCCCCCTGCAGCGGCTCCCGGGAGCTTCCTGTCTGCTGGGGGGAAGGGACAGAGGGGCACTGATGTCAGGATGTTCCCTTCTCCCCCCATCATGTACCCCATCTCCGCAGAGCGGGGTTGTGTATGTGGGGACAGGGCTCACCAAGAGAGGGACGGAGCTGCTGTCAGCTGCTGCTATGTCTGAAGGAGCTTTCCTTCAGACTGGTGAGTGCCATTCTCTTAAAGGGGCAGCACGCGGTCTCTCACATACTCCCGACTCTCTCACTCCCTGAGCTCACACACACTGTCTCTTTCACACTCACCCCCCAACACATATATTGTTGTTGCTGTTGTTCTTGTTACTTGTTGGTACTTTCTGCAATGCACATATATTTTCTGTAATTTTATTCTTTCAAAGTGCTGTTATGTTAGGTTTTTTTTTAGTGGTCAGCAACCTTTGACATGCGGCCCATTTTGTTTTTGTTGACCGTCTGCAGGCACGCTTTCCCCCCCCACCCCTCCGTGCAGCTCCCAGTGGCCGCGGTTCACCATTCCTGGCCAATGGGAGCTGCAGGAAGCGGTGGCCAGCACGTCTGTGCATTTCATAATTTTATTTCTCTTTTATGCTTACATTTAATTCTTTGAGTAGTGAGTTCTAAAATGCCTAATCTGTCCTGGCTGGAGTAATTCTCATTATTACTTTTATTATCATATTGTGCTTTGTCATTCATTATTTAAAGTGGTACAGTCAAATAATAGTATCCTTCTAGAATGTAACTTTAGCTTGTACTAATCTTACAGTGCCAGTTTAAAAAACATTAGCTAAACACACTTTAGACACTGGGCAGATGAAGGTTGCTTATTTTCCAATTGTATTTTTAGTTATATCTGTAAAATAACTTAAAATTTGCCTGAAAATAAATGCAGTTCCAACTATGATACCAATAGCAATGACCAAGTCAAATGTTAGTGAGTCACATACCTGATTGTGATTGGTAAACATAAATGCCAAAATAATTAGAAAAATAAATTCCCTTTCTTAATAAAAGAGCAAAGAAAACCTTAATCACATATGCTAAAACTATGTTTTTAGTGAAAAACAATTGACTAAAATAGAGTAGATAATGGCAGGAACACAGAATGTCTGTTAGAGAAAGTAAGCAGTCTATAAGTAGATTTTTTTTTTAATCTCTGCTAAAGACAGTGTACAAAGTATCAAAGGTGTCTTTCTGATATCTGTGTTAAAGCTCCAGAACTGATACCTCAAAGCTTGGGATTGCAAATATCTTACTGTATTATCTCCTAATTGTTCT
Organism: Chelydra serpentina; assembly: GCA_037349315.1. Taxonomy (NCBI): domain Eukaryota; kingdom Metazoa; phylum Chordata; order Testudines; family Chelydridae; genus Chelydra; species Chelydra serpentina. Next base: position 4,414,766 of record JBAIAC010000032.1, read on the forward strand.
AAATTTAAATATAAACTTTATTTTTGGCTTTAATTGGAGTTTGTATATATTTTTTCTTTCTTTATATAACAATTAGATACAGTGCTCCTGTCAGCTAATTCCTAAGTATTTATCTGCAAAAACCTTAGAGTTTTTTCAGATGCCTAAGTAGTTCCTGGAATAATGGTTAACATTTCCTCCCCCCCGCCAAAAAAAATCTGAAATGGAGCCCTGGGTGAGCCAGGAGTGCCGTGGGCTCTGGCAAGATGTAGCCTCCATGTGACAGACAGCATGCAGCCCGCCTTGAGCCACATGCCGAGCATCAGAGACCACGAGCCACAGCAGCAGTGCAGAAAGGTGGCAATACACCATATACCATGCCACCCTTACTTCTGCGTTGCTGCTGGCGGTGGCGTTGCCTTCAGAGCTGGGTGCCAGGCAGGCACCCACCAATATCAGGCTGCCCTGCCTAGTGCTTAATTTGTGCCAGGGCTGAGCTCTAGCCTCTGACATCTCTTTCAATATAAATTAAACACTGTGGGAGGCAGCGGGGCCCAGAGGTGAAGGGGCAGGGGGGAGGTAAGCCCAGGAACCCTGTGTGGGGGCCAGGAGTGATGGAGGTGGCGCTAAAATACAAGTTCTCCCAGTGTGCCATTTTCCCTAAAGCGGACCTGTAGGTCATAATATGTTCATGTTGTCACATAGGGTTCCCCCCCCCCTTCATTTTCTGAGAGGTTTTTTTTTTTTAGAGTGGCTGGATAGTTTAGGGAATTGATAATGGGGTATGTAGATAAAGCGGCCCTGTAGGTCATAATATGTTCATGTTGTCATAACTTAGCAACTGTCCATTACCAGGATACCAGTTCCCTGATCAATGGGAATTGGAAGCAGGGTTATGGGAGGGCATTCACTAAAGAAAGGGGTATGGGACTGCAGGCCCTGCAAGGGGCCACCTCCAATATTCTCAATCATTGTATGACTTTTCTTTAATATCTTTTAACTTTTGAGAAATCCTAAGTACATCATTGAATACTATCATATGACATGAATTTTAAAAATGTGGAAAGCCTCAAATCTATTACAAGTAGAACAATGAAAATATAAGGAAGTATGGTGGTAGAAACTAAGGCCCTGATACTGTAAACAGATGTGTATGCTTAATGTTAGCATTTAACTTATTGCACAACAGTGTGTACCTTTTTTTGGTGAAATGCAGTATTGTTCTTTCAAAATGACCTGTTGGTAAACACATCTTACCACAATAATATAAATGCTAGGCTTTTGGCATGTGTCATTGTAGCATGTAGATAAACATGGTTTTTTGAATACTACTTGAAATCCAAACTCAAAGGTTTAGAAGACCAAACACCCTGCATGCTGGGTTTGTTTTGCAGCCAGTGCAGGTGTGATGTGAAGTGAGCTGCATCTGATCCTGTTCCTGCTGGCTTTGTTCTTGTGAATCATTAGGGAATTGAAACAAGAATTTTCTTACTCTGCCAGCTTACAAGAACAGAGCTAAAAGAGAGAAAGAAGGCGCAGTTCCAGAGGGATGAATGAACACATGTCATGTGCATGATTGTATCAGGAGAGCAAGAGACCTAGTGTCCTGAGTGTATGTTTTCTTTTGATCACCAACTGAAGAACTGTTATTAAGACTGTTGCAGCTGTTGTTTCACATAGGGTCCCCCCCCCCCCCCTTCATTTTCTGAGAGGTTTTTTTTTTTTAGAGTGGCTGGATAGTTTAGGGAATTGATAATGGGGTATGTAGATAATCACCTCTAGATTGTTGTTTTGAATCCAACTCAGGTAGGCTGAGTGAAAGATACTACCCTCTGATGGATCTTTGGGGGTTCATGAGTTAATGGTCCAATCCCAGTGGACCAGCGTCAACATCACAAAAATGAATACCACCACAGATGGCTCTAATTGGCAGTCTTATTGGCAGAGAGGTGAAGTATTGTGTGGCACAGATGTTGGACAGTTTTCCCACCCCTAAAGGAAGTTCTTCTGGGTTATAGGTTGGACATTACTTGGGAGTCTGAACTGTCATAGTCAGTGCTGTAACTGGTCTGTGGATGGATAAAAGACTTCAGGCTGGCAATGGCTGTCATTCTGGCATTAGCACCAAATTCACACTTTTATTTAAAGGAATATTTTGAAACCATTTTTATTTTGTTACGAATACATTTTAATCTAATCTTCTTGCTGTGTTCTCTGGGTTTTACACAGGTGCTCACACTCTTATTTAAAATCTCCATTTGACCAGAGCATTTTTTGTATTGAAATGGTTATGTTTGATACAGGAAAAAACAAAGAGAAAAACAAGTTATGGGAATACTTCTCTTTTTTCTTCGAGTAGTATCCATGTGGGTGCTCCACGTGGCACGAGATGGGAAAGCGCATATGCAGCCCAAACAGGCACTGCTAATAAAAATCTCCAATCATAGGCCCAGGGACGCAGATACATCTAAAGTGGAGCACCCATAGGGACACACATCTTGAAGAACCTCAGTTACAGCACAAGGTAAGTAACTCTATCTTCTTCAAGTAGTGTCCCTGTGGGTGCTCCACTTTAGGTGTATTTGCGTCCCTGCACCTAGGATCATTGTATTTTCATTAACTTGTTGAGGGCTCCTAGGTCTAGAATGGATCTCCAACTGCCATTCTTTATTTGAATTAGGAATTAGGAAATACAACTGATGGAAATGCTTAGGTTATTGCAGCACGTGGTTCGGGGCGGGGGGGGGGGGGTGGAGGCATCTTGGGGCCTTGACCAAATTCTAAAAATTGCCTGAAGTAGAGCACCAATAGGGATACGCATCTCGAAGAACCTCAATTACTGTACAAAGTGAGTAACCCTCTCTTCAAAGCCAGGTATTCTAGCAAGCAAGAAATAAGTTCTTGTGTCCTTGTGCACTGATATATGAGAACCCCTATTTTCAAATGTTGGGGCACATTTTTTTTTAAGCTTCTACTAACAATACTGTTAGGTCAGACGGCCTGAAGAACAGCTCAAAATAGGGGGAAAAAACCTTTGTATCATTAAGAATAGAGAGGTCCTGAAAATAGTTATATTTAGTAGAAAATGTTGAGCTTCTAATTAGCTTACTGCTCTTTCTTTCATTGCTAATTTTAGAAAATGTTTCCAGTGTACTTTTTTTAACGTAACAGTGGATGAGCCTTGATCTTACCTCCGGATTCTATATTAGGAACCACAATATTTTCAGTTCACTTGAAATTATATAGTGTTCAGCCCGCACTGGAAATCTTGGGAAACTTCTTAGGTTGTGTAGCATAAGGCAGAAGTGAAAAAATTTCAAATGAAGTTGCCTTGGTGGGTGTAACAAGAATTGGAATTTAGCCCGTGGACTGCAGTGTTTAACTGAAATGAGTCTGTTTTCTTGATCTGGCAGCATCTGTGCATTGATATTTTCATCATTTCATTAGGGTGGAATAGAAATAGGGTTTGTTTGTTCATGTATGTAAATGAAATTATTGGTGGTATCTTACTGCAAAGGTTTGTTTGCATGACATTTTTTAAAGGACTTGCTGAGCTAGAGAATACATTTATCCTATATTCGTACAATATAATATGAGTATGAAAAAAAGACTGCTTTTTGAGATAACATTATGTCCTAGACACCCCTGTGAGACACTGATCATCTGTTTATTTAATCTCGATTTTTATACTGCACTAGCACCCAGATCCTGATATCTAACACCCTGATTCTGCAAACACTCATGTGTTTCACTTTGTGCACATGAATAGCCCTATTGAAGTGAATGGCATTACTCATAGGATGGTGTCCTGGCCTCATTGGGTATGTGTACACTGCTCTAAAAGACCCACAGCACAGCTACAGCTGTCCCAGGTCAGCTGACTTGGGCCCCCGTGGTGCTTGGGCTGCAGGTTGATAAAACTGCAGTGTAGGCATCTGGGCTCTGAGACCCTACGAAGTCAGACCTGCGGGGGGCGGCTCTGCTGATCTGAGCCTTGGTGCTGTGGATTTTTATTGCAGTGTAGACAAATCCCCTGAAGTCAAAGACAAAACTCCCATTAACTTCAGTGAAATCAGGATTTCATCCGTAGTTCTTAAAGTTAAGCATGGACCTTAATCCTACAAACATTTATGAATAAGTAACATCCAGGAGATATTGAGCACCCTTAACTCGTAACTACCCATTCTTCATGGGAGTTGAAAGCATTGAGAATTTTGCAAGAAATCAAGAAAATATCTGTTTTAGATTCATTGTCTGCTTTGACAGATTTATAAATAAAGCAAAATACTTTAAAGTAAAAAGAAAACCTCTTCATTATTACATAAGGTCATAATATATTATTCAGTGGTATAAAGCCAGCTGGTGTTTGGTTTATCTTTTTTTTTATTAGATATCTGCTAATTCAGATAGCAACTCTGCAGTGAAAGGCTCTGTCCTCTGTTAATTGACTATTAGAAGTTCCTTTCCATATATGTGTGTACATAATTTGGCACATCCCAGTACTTAACATTTTTGTTTTGAAAGTATAAGTAAAGGATTCATTGTAAGTCATTGGCTTCTCAAGTTCTATATAATTTGTACCAGATGTTCTTTTCCTTAGATAAGCTACTAATTTTATAACTCCACCTTTTAATTTAGATATACAGTAGAATTCACTTTTGAATGTATTGGAAAGAATTACGTGTATTTTGGAATAAACGATATCCACTGCTTTATTTTATAATCTATTTCCATTCTCCCTGTTTCCCTTATTTTAGCAATTAACAGGCATTTGCTTGCTTGCAGGCTGAGACACTTACTTGTGGATAGGTTGGCAAGAGGGCGCTTGATACATTTATTATTATTATTTATTATAGTGCCTGGGAGCCCTAGTCAGGGCCCAGGACTGTGCATTGTTCAAACACAGAACAAAAAGGGTCTCTGCCCTAAAGCGCTTACTCTAAACCAACCCTAGTGTGGCCCTCGGGACAAAAAGTTTGCCTATCCATGCTCTGTACTGCTGTTAAAGCACCCAGATTGTATCACACCTTCAGATTTTTGTTACCTCTTTCTTTGAATGGTTGAAATAATAGCTCAGCCATTTTTCCAAATTCAGCTGCTTATTAACATTGCTGCTACTAGTGATTTAATGGCATTTCCTAGGAGAAATGGGTTGATGGTCTGTCTGGTTCATGGTGGACATGTGCTAACATCTCAAAAAGCACCATCACAGTTTGTACTAACTGGTACTCTTATCTCAGGGTCAGGTATTCATAGGCTGAAGTCCCATACGTAATGCAATGCAGTACTATGGGAATGTTGAAGTGTTGATAGTACTCTCCTCTGGAAGTAACATATATATTAATGCCCGAAGTTTGTGGGTGAGTGTAGATAAAGATCACATTTTGACTATGGTGTCCTGGCCTACATTTCATAAAGCAGGTTCAGATGTCCAAGGTGCTGTGCACATTAGTTGTTGAGTCTGCTTGTCTACACAGACTCTTTCCTGCTAGTGTTCATCTCATTGCTTTATAAACAGCTTTGAGAATTCTGCATGTAAGCTGCTATGGAAAAATAAATTGTACTCTGAAGTAAAGGGCATTAGAGCTTTTAAAAATAAATTACCAATACTATCAGACAATCATATCTGTTCTAACAGTATTTATTTCTAGTGTGCCAATCATAGTAGCTAGGTGCTATATACACAAATTGAACATTAATTTGGGCAGAAAAGATAATATTTTGAGACCCAAAATGCCATTAGATGTGTAACACAAGATGTGTGATTGGTACGTGTTTTGTTTTTTTTTTAAAATATATATAGAAGAGCATGGAAAAAATTGTAATAGGACATAGTATTGAATTCTTTTTCCTTCTCCAAAATGTATAGTGATAAATAATACTGATCTCTTTTCATAGGAATGAACTGGGAAATCTGACATCCTATATTCTCTACTTTTATGCTTTCTATTAGCACAGGTATCAATAAAATCCTAAATCGTGAGGTGCTTAACCTAATTATCTTTAAACATTCTAGAAAGGGGTTGGATCAAGGAGATACTGGTAGTAGGTATGTTGTGAGGAATTTGTCTTAAGAATAATTATCAAAAGAGATCTATGAACTCATGATCAGTGTTTCAGCTTGCATGACTGTTTCCAAACATAGAATGACTTTGCCTTCTGAAGCGGTGTGAGCAAATAGTCTTCCACATAATTTAAGTTTTAATTGTGGGGCACTGTGACAAGGTGTACCAGACCTTTGTGGCCCCTGCTGGAGGCCCCTCTGCTCTGCTACATCCGACCCCAGGAAGCAGTGAGGTGGGAGGAAAAGAGTAGCAAAGGTGTGTCCTCCAGGCCTGCCTAGAGAAACCTCATGAGGGCAGCCATCTTGGAAGCTAGAGAGACCTGGTCCTCCAAGGGCTAGCAACAGCCAGAGCCAAGCAGGTTCATATAAAAGGAGCTGCAGGGCCTAACAGATCAGTTCCTGGCTATCCAAAGGAGCCTGAAAAGTAGTCAGAATGTCGGCCTGGCTGAGTTTACACTGAGACTGCAGAGGGAGAAGAACCTGAGGATGTTGGCCCTGAGATAGGTCTGGAGCTAAAAGGACCCAGTAGGAAGAGTCCCATGGAAATAGCATGAGAGGATTGAAGTTTAGCCATACATGGTTGCTGTTTATGGGGTCCCTGGGTTGGAACCTGGAGTACTGGGTGGGCTCAGACTCCCCTACCATCATAGATAAAGTGGCATAAACCCCAAAAGGGACAGGGCTTATTTGGGAGCCCTACCAAAGTGCTGAATTTAAAAGGCCCAGAGCTGGGATGAAGACCCTAGGGAGATCCAGAATCCTGGAGTCTTTAATACCTTGGAAGGGGTTCATTTGGGCTTTGTGACTTAGCCAAAGCATCAAGCCACTAAGGAGCTACCAAGGTCAGCCTGGGCACCAGAGGTGAGAATGGAGTGCAGTACTACACCTAGCCACTAGGAATCCCTCAATAGGCCATGAATAACACTGGTTGCAGAATTAATAGGCACTCAATAACTGTTTGTTTTGTAATGGGTGGGTCCATTTCTCATCAGAATAATTATACTTCTAATGCATTCCTTGATGAAGACTCTTGCCTTACATAAATAACTACCAAACACTGATTCTAGGAAATTCCAGATACCTACAATTCCCATTGACTTCTGTGGAAAATAAGCACCTATCAGAACTGCCCTGTATGACAGAAATAAATATTCCTGTTTGTAGAAAACAGAACTGTTTGTCTGTCTAATCTATCTAATCTATCTATCTATCATATAAATACACTCAATTTTTTTTATTCCAAACATGATTTTGAGTATGTACATTTAGGAGTATGGGGGCTGGCTCTGAAAATTAGAACCTTTTAGGTGTCTTAAGTTGGGAACCAAAAATTGAAGCACCCAAAATCCACTAGTCATTTTTCAAAGGACTAATTTGTAATGAAAGAGATGCTGAGGATCAGGCAATTTGTTTACTTTCATAACTGACGCAGCAAGCCTAGAGGTGCTGGGGCTACGAACTGCCAAAACTAAAGGTGCCGGGGCTTGGCCCTGACAAGCCCCGGCACAAATGAAGTACTGACTAAAGGTGACATGCAGGAAAATCAAGCAGTTAACCTTTGACACATCTTCCTACGTGAATATGATATACAGAAATCATAACAAAGTCTCTTTACTTAGAAATTATTTGGAACAAATCTTGTTGGTATTACTCATGGAGGGCGAAGTCTATGAATTTCTCAGAATATTATAAAAACACTTCTGGAGTCGAGCTTTGCCCTTGCCAACTGTGAATGTGAAATTTAATGGAAGTGTGTTAAATGCATGACCTTGATGTAGAGAATATTTATTCTTGGGTGTTGTTTCTTTTTTACAATGTGCTTCCATTAATAACTTTTTTTTAAAAGCAGGGTTCCGCTTTACTGTAGATTGGTTTAATGGAACAGGGTTAGAATTTGGTCAGCCAGAAAAGAGTTCACAAAAAAGGCCATAAATGAAAAGAAAATTATGATCAACTTTTAAACAAATATTATACCAGATGCTATGCTTTCGGCCTTTGCCAATGCCTCTTTGATCTTTGCATTGCCAGCCATTTCCCCCTCTTCTACTGCTTTGAGTATGGAGGTTTTGTGAAACCTGTTTTTTTGGTTATCTTTTGGGTGAAGCCTTTGTGTTGCCAAGAAACAAGGGGCCAGGGGGAAAAAAAGCTGACTATCTAATAATGGGCCTTGTATTCGATTAATGGACTCTTTTCTAGAGGCTGTCTGATCAAATGAAAGTTCAGGTACTACAGCTATATTAGTGGCAGTAAGGGACAATGGGGCTAAAGCTTGCTTGCAATCATGAAAAAATAAGGGACGTAGAAAGGTCTCTACTGTAAGTGAAGAAGAGGTTTCCTTGCTTTGTTGCTTTATGTATGTTTATACAGAAGGTAAAGAAGACATTATCTGAAACAATGAGCAGATGGAAAAATTGATAAACTAGAAGGTAGTTTAGAAATGAGAGCGAAACCATAGTAGAATCTAGGGAGACTGTAGAATTTCAGTTTGCAAAGACAAAAATTCTAACTTTTCCCTCATTGTAAAAATGGTTATTAGAAATAACGTCCAGGTGAAGAGGAATTAGTAAAATGTGGAAATTACTTTGAGATTTTGGAAAAAGTTCTAAGAACCTATACTTTCACAAATTTCCTAAGGGTCTGAGTGAAGCTTCTCAGAAGAACTTTTAAAGACATTTACCTGATGTCTTAGGAATTGTTCAAAGAAATTTTCCTCTCTAAGCAAAGGTTTATTTTTTTAATCCTATACATTGAGAGTGAAACCATGTGTGGATCTGGATGAGGATTGCGTTGCAAAGATTATGGAGGCTGTCCCAGCTGCTTTCTATATTACTAAGACATCTAGTTCAGAACAGACCTCAAGGGGTATTCTCCTTGTAACCTTTGCCCTATCTAATTATAGAGATTGGGTTTTGAAACTGAGATTGTCAATGTAGACGTATATTATTTTATGGTAATAAAATCTTTATAATCCCAGATGTTTCAGATCTCATGAAGCTACATGTTTGCAATTCCTCATCTATAAGCAGAAGATTTTAGACTTAAAAGCTGTTTTTTCCTTTGGTTTCTCTAAGTGCTGGGTGGAATAGTGTATATGTATAATACATGATGGTGTGGTATATAGATTTCATTGGCATGTGTTTGAGGGTTGCAACACCCCAAGACCACCCTGCCTCGTTAGGAATTTAAGCCTTTCAGTGATGCAAAACCAGATTGCATATTGTGCATCTCAGAACAGAGTAATTTTGGAACAAAGAAGAAAACATTCTTGTGGCAGGTAGATTTTTTTAAAAGCTCCTTCTTAAAACTCTTCAGAGATTTGGCATGTTAAAAGTAGTTCCAGGGAGGTGGATTCATTTATTTATTCATCGAATTCTTTTCTATTCTAGATATTTATTTAGATTTTTAAAACATAAAAAGGTTTGCATCCCTTGCTTTGGACATAACACACAATTATATTGGAAGAGGCTGCCTCACCCCATTGACAAATAAAACATCAAACAATAAGACCCTTTCACTGTAAGAAATGGTAATCAAGCCGTTTCAAGATTCAACTCATCCCACTCCCCAAAACCTGGGAAGTAGAAGAACCTGGCTGTCTGACTGAAAATTTTACAAATGTGGGTTATTTTGAGACAAGTTTTAGAGCAGATTCCAAAGTGGAACATCCCTCATGTAGAAAGGGAAGCCAACAGCTCCTTTTCATTTCTATTGAAGGGCTCAAACTCAAGTGAATCAGATGATGTCATTTGGGGCAGGATAGCCCAAGGTGTGAGGCTATAATTCAGATAACCACCTCCCAGACTATTTAGGGTCTGTAAGTTAAAACCAGCACCTTGATTTCTCAGACATAAGTGTATTGATGTTAGTGCTTATCACAGAGTACTGGTCTGAAACTCCATTTAGCCCTGGGCTACACTAGAGGGGGGGTGTCAATCTACGATACGCAACTTCAGCTATGTGAATAGCGTAGCTGAAGTCGGTGTATCGTTATCGACTTACCTGGCCGTGAGGACAGCGGCGAGTCGATCGCTGCTGCTCCCCCGTCGACTCCGCTTCTGCCTTTCACCGAGGTGGATTTCCGGAGTCGACGGGGAGTGGGTTCGGGGATCGATTAAGCGCGTCTAAATGAGACACGATAAATTGATCCCCGATAGATCGATTGCTACCCGCCGATCCAGCGGGTAGTGAAGACAAGCCCTTAGTAAGTGGGATACTTCATTTTGCACTAGCGTTAGTTTTCAAGTGGTCTCAAAATGTAACTCATTACAGTAGTGGTAATCTTGAAGTATAGTCTTGAAGACAAAGCAATAGATAACCGTGGCAAGATCTGTATCAGAGAGGGGGAAAAAATCCCACCCTGTTCATTAAGTGCAAATAAAAGAAAGTGATCTTGCCCATGTCTGCTATCTGGGCATCCATGGGCAACTACTCGGGATCTAATAAGGTACCCATATTGTGCACCGGTTACAAATGGCTGTCACTCTCTCTCAATTATGGGTGTTGATAGATTTGTCATCTCTTCCACCTGCTTCCTCCAGCCCACCAACATTAGTTGCATCTAATCTAGGTTAAGTCATAGCCCTCATCCAAGCTCATATAGACTCCGAGTTATTCATTACACAACTCTAGCCCGATGCGGGGCTATACCATAGTGCTGGGTGTCATAGAAAATACATCTCTGCTCATCTTTCCCCTTTCACCAGTCTCAAAAACAAATGAACAGGAATGGTGAAAAAAAAATCCCTTTAGTGTCCGTGTGAGAGGCAAAGGAACAATTGCCTACAGTTGTCCTCTCAGAAAAATTAAAAGCAGAGCCACTCTGGATTAGTGGGTGAAGTGGTCAAATGTGCATAACAGTGCTGCATTTATCTCAGTTTCTTACAGTGCTGCATTTATCTCATTGCTCTCTCCCGCCCAGAGCCCCCCTGCCTCCCAGGTGGGCTGTGGATATCACTGGCCCCAAGCCCCACCTCTGTCCATTGTCTCCTCTCCAGGTAAACAGCCATGCAAACAGGGTTGTCTGGGCCTCTTCTCTGTCTCTGGCCCCCTGTGACTGGAACTGGTTGGTTAGGCCCCCGGTGCTCCTCTCTTTGCATCCCATTGTTCTCCCTCTGGCCAGGACCAGCTGCGGACTCCTGAGCTGGCTTCCAGGTCACCTGTCGCCGGGGTCTCCATTCTCCACGTCCATGGCTGGGGTCCCCAGTTCCCTCGCCAGTCCCCTGTAACAACAAACTCCCTGTCCCATCACTTCGTTAAACCCGTAACACCCAGGGAAACTGAGTCCCACCCCCTTTGCATGCAACCCTAGGAAACCAAGAAAACCCCCAAAAGCAACAAGGAAAACAGGAAACTCCCCCATGCCATCACGTGTGTGTGTGTGTGGGCGGGGGGGTTAGGTTTGTACCTTTGGAAGGAGAGATTCTATGTATTAAATCCTTTCTGCTTGAAGGAAATACTAGTCTTTTCTTGGTGTGCCCCAGACACGTTAGGGTTTGAGATGGAGTGAACAGGAAGTGGCAGTGAATGAGAAGAGTCTGACAGGATGTGGGATAGATAAACTAGTCACCCGTGTAGAGGATTATGCACAAGCATTCCTCTCTTAAAGAGGCTGCAGGCAGAACTTTATTAAAGTCCTGGGAACTGTAGCAACTCTAAAACTGAATAAAATTGAAATTGGAGTGAATACAGAGCAAAACACAGTTATGAGTGATCTTGGGGCAACAAGTGCAATGTGAATTAAAATTAATGTCTGGTTCTTGAGAGGCCTGCTGAGGCCTCAGAGCTCGTATGTACCTTTTTCCCCACTGTTAATCTTCAGTGACTGAGTGAGCATGTAGGGTTTTTTTACCTGGACATATTGCTACTCTGGCCTTGTGCCATCTTTCTGTGGCTGGCTGGCAGTTGTGATGTGGTGTCTGTACTGCATACAAACAGTGTCATGAGACTGAGGTAAAGGAACTGGATGTGACCCTGTAAATACTATATGATTAATGTCTACCATGCTGTTGCTTTCCTGTAACCAATTTTAGAGCATATCGGGGCAGTTTTCACCATTTGGAATTAATTTCACTCTATTTTTTATGAGTTGAGCTTCTTCCCTTAGTGTAGCTAACTGGGTGTCTGCATCATTACTTGGCTTTAGTTAATATAGTGTTTGGACTTGGATGTCCTTGGGGTTCTCCACTTTATTTGGAAATGTTCACTTTAAAATCTAGAACAAAAGCAATCAAGACTTTTTGTTTGAAATAATTTATATTTATTGTTTTCTAAAATTCACTATATCTTCGGTTCCATGTTTACCTGGAAACCCGAAGGGAACACCCCCATCTGTACTGCCAGTGTTGCACATTAAAAATTCCTTCACCAAAGGCTCTCAGCTGGTTGGGTTTGTTTCCAGGCTGAAGATACATTGTATAGTATTTTTCTTTTTCACATAGTGCTGAACTTTAATAGGTTGAGCTATCCTAGTTTCCCTTTGTAAATTAATTCTCTTTCAATACCAGTTATACTTTGCACTTCTATAGGGCCTTTCATGAAAACATAGCAACGCACTTTACAAAATTAAGTCTCACAATATCCCTGTTAAGTAGGTAGCGGCTCTTTGCAGATGAGTAAACATAAGAAGAAAGAGGTTAAGGGCCTGATTTTGAAGAAGTGCTGTGCATTGATTTAAATGGTGGCTGCAGATGGTCACCACCTCTGAAAACCAACCCTTAGTAGGCAATATCTAATGTCAGTAGCTGAGATTAAAATATGTCTTGGAAGTTCTGGCTCAAACCCCACTTTTAGCCACCAGACAATGCTCATTTCCTTTAAATTTAATCTATGTATAGCATGGAAAATCTGTTGCTGGTGCATACAATTACATTGAAATGATAGGAAATTATCTTGAAGAAAGCAATAGTAAGTTGCATAGATAGAGCCCTTAGGATTGTACACCTTTGTAATCTACATATTAAACAAATATTATTTTTCTCACATTTTTGCAAGGTAATGCCATGCATATATTTCTGGAAAATGAACAGTAGTGTCTGTAATGACAAAACACACCTAATATTAGTAATATTCCATTTAGTAGTTTCAAGTTTTCCTCTTGGGTTCGGCTTCTAGTTTTTTCCACTGAATACTGAAGAGGATAAAAATATCATGGCAGTTTACAGGAAAAGGAGCTAATATTTAAAGCGAGCATACACTGAATTTTCTTTTCAAGGTCTGTGTAGTCCAGTATTTTACACTGGTGTTAAAAATGACATCACCCAACCAATCACATGCCAGAGCATCTACATTATTGGTATAATGCTGAACTAGCCCATACTATGCATACAACCCCACCTAATAAAATAAAAACATGGCAATTTTTTCCATATAGAAATAACTGACATATTAAATTACAGTTTTAAAAGAAATAAAATAAATGTAATACTTTCGATTGAGTCCTGCAAGGATGTTGGTCAAACAGTGATTAACATCATGTGTGGTATAATCCTCAGTGTTTACAGTTGGTTAGGGACTATTGTATTACATTAGGTGATGGAAATCAACCTGGGGAGTGCCTTATTGTAGAATATGCATTAAACAGAATCTTGTCTACACTGACTGAATTTATTAATTAATCCCACTGCCACATGGATTTTAAATTGCCTTGACAAATGATAACTTATTTAATACTTTATGTGACTTGTGTTTATGGAAGACGAAGTTCATCAGGTCCTTCTAAAGAAAAACAAGAATGTGCCAAGTGTAATTTTAGTGTGGAGTGTTAAGAATGATAAAATTATATCTAACAAAAGTTTGTGATTTTTGCAGATAATAGCTCTAGCAGATGCGGCAGAGGAAAACCAAACCAATATGTTCCAGGCATTCACAAAGTTGAAAAGTGCCACCCAGCTGGTGATTATGCTGATTAGTCTGTGGCAGAAACTCAGTACTGACCAAGTTGCTATTCTGGAAGCTACGTTTTTGCCATTAATGCAGGATACCCAAGAGCTGGTAAGGATCTGTGAGATTTACTGAAAATCTGGATATGTGGAAAAGTATGAACTGATCAATTAACTTGGTTTTCCCAATGTGTTCTGTAAATGGCCATTCCTTTTAATGGAATGTAATGTTTCCCTTCCCACTATACTCTATTGAAAAAACTTTATTTAGAAGGGTTGTTTTAAGGTTTGATTGAGTCTACTTTAAATCCATTCTTCCTCATCAACTGCTGTGAAGCCTTCGATTTGTACATCTCAAGGTTTGCATGCTACCAATTAACTTTCAAGTTAACCAGTCCTTGCTTGTCAAACCAAATGGAAATACTTCATATATCCAAGATATCTGTGTATACATCTATTTAAATGCTGATAGTAGTTGTGATAATAGTTTTGTAGTTTGTTGTCATTTGAATGAGTTGCAATAGGGCTTATCTACATTGTGGATTTGCCGCAGTTATAGTCATCGGTGTCTAGCCACCAATGTAACTGCACTGGAGCAAACCTCTACTATAAACAGGCAAAGTTGCTGTATATTATGATTTACCCTGGTTTTAAGGTTGGGGTAAGCACCACTTTTGCAAATAGCAGTTTTTTTAAACTGCACCAGGTATGTCATTTGCTGTTACTAAGGAAAATCCCCAGCCTACACAAGGCCTTAGATTAAAGTAGCACATCCTTAAAAACACACTCTGTATGGGAAAATGGCATCTTATTTTAAAAGACCTACTAAAAATCGTGTTTGAAAATATTGATTATATAGACCATATTGCTTGCATAGTGTAGTCTATATTTCTGTTCATTTTTCCTTTGAGCCTTTTCCTGAAAACAATCTTTGTAGTAACTTCCACAGCAGTCAATTATGACATCACAGACAGGGATTTAGGATTACGATTTCATGTGAAGAATAAACAGGAGAAGGTGAACTCTTGAAAAGGATGTCATAAAGAGAGGGTTATTAGTGGCAACTGAAGAAGACCAGATGAATTTTCAAGGAACAAAGATTCTGTTAACAGTAATATTCAATATCTTATTAATAAAGCACAGGAAAAAGATTTCCTCTTACAAGCTAATGATTGTGATAAGTGCTTTACATTTTTAAAGCCTTTCACCAGTATCTAATTATTCCTCATAGCACCCTACAAGATAGGTAAATAGCGTCATTTTATAGATGAAGATACTAAAAAAACATAGATGTTAAGTAGCTTGTTCAAGTCCACATAGAGCCTTAAACAATTGTGTCCTGAGGCCCATTTGTGATCCACTACTCTGTGTCAGCAACTTTTGTCAGGCTTGACATACTCACTACACCGCTCACACTGGTGCCATGATATTTATTTAAATGGTGATGTAATAAATACATTGTTTGAACTCTAATAGCACACTGGTCATTAATGTCACTGTGAAATGTTTGTTACAGTTCTACAGGTAAATTATGGATATTCTCTGATATTCTGTCCTGTAAACAGACAAAAGTGACAAAACAGACAAAAGTGGCAAAACCCTCCTGCTATTTTGTAACAGGGTTAGGTGTGACTGGGTAGGGTGCTGAGTCAGAGCTGCTTAACACGGCGACACTCGCTACAGACTGGTATGCTGGCTGGCAGCGTCCTGATATGAGAACTACAGCAGCAGAGCTTTTTGAGGCGCTAAGGGTTACAGAGCAGGCAGTGACATAACCCCTCACTGTCATGTTCTGGATTGCACCCCAGAATGTGACAATATTAATCTGTGCTTTGTTACTAAGAAATATATACGGAACAATTTGTTTATATAATAGATAAGAGTTATAAGACACAATTTTATTGAACAGTAAAATTCTCACATCCAGTCCATACTGTGAATATATCATCTGTGTGCAGATCTCTATTGTATTCTGTAATTGTTTAATGTGTATAACTATCTGAGTGTTCTATAGTTATGTGTAAACATACAGACCATGCACTAGAGAAGCACGCTGCCATTAAGAACTCCATCCTACAGTTTGAAGAGAAGTTTGACACACAGCTCTTTTTGAAATGCACACAGTATTGTACAACTACTGTCAGAATTGAATGAGGAAATATATTTAATGAAAACAAAATGGAAAACTAAAAAAAAAGAATCTAAAAATCCATTTTAATATTCAATTGCATACTCTTAATTCACAAACATGTTATAATAAGATGTGCTGATCTATTACAATTCAGGTTTCATTACATATCCAAAAGTTTGGGCTGGTCAGTAGCCGTTTTAGCAATCTTGGGCTAAGTTCCAAATGCACCTAGGAATACCCATTGTTTCAACTAGAAAACAAGTAAAACTTGGTATTTCACATGGTTTTTACCCGAAACCTGGGAAAACAGTAGTGGGTATTTGGGCTTTGATGTTTGGGCTTCCTGAAACTCAACGTGAAAAAGTCAGGGGTGTAAATTCACATGAACTAAATCAGCAAAAGGTTCATTTGAGTCCCATGAAAGTAGAAACTATCTGGTTTTGCATGGCTCACTTTTATTGTTCCATTAGGGCTTATACTAGTGTATTGCTTTGACACATTTTCTGGTACAACATGGGAAAATCTGTTACATATCTTAAAATAAAAGATACCACTTTAATATGTATCGCGATGTGGTTTTGATATAGTAGTTCACAATTTTCCATGTTAAGATGCAAGACCTCACATATAAATGTTGTGGGGATGTGAATCCTGCAGAGAGGCTGGGATGACAAATGTAAACCTGAAATAATGGGTTGGAAACTTAAAAGAAGCCTTTACCGAACTATTGAAATACATCCCATATTGTAGTTATTATGGTACCACAAAAATCTGAATGTAATTTAAAGAGCAGTTTAGATGGGGGGAGGGAAGCTTCTGACATAGCAATGGTATTTACAGACAGAAGCTCCCAGCTAGTGTTCAGGTTTCCCCACAAGCAGTTGAGTGGAATGTGGTGAAAGAAAGTACTCTGAGGAATTTTTATTTACTCTTCAAACAATTCTGCACAATGGTTTGTTGTATTTTTATTTGGGTGGAATGTGTTAGAAAATAGTTTGGATACAATATACCTCTCTAGAATATTTTCTGCTTCATGTACATTAAACTCAGAAAGTGCTTTTTTAATAAAGGGAAAATGTTTAGAACAGGGGTAGGCAACCTGTGGCACATGTGCCAAAGGCGGTACACGAGCTGATTTTCAGTGGCACTCACACTGCCCGGGTCCTGGCCACTGGTCTGGGGAGCTCTGCATTTTAATTTAATTTTAAATGAAGCTTCTTAAACATTTTTAAAACCTTATTTACTTTATATACAGCAGTAGTTTAGTTATATATTAAAGACTTATAGAAAGAGACCTTCTAAAAATGTTAAAATGTATGACTGGCACATGAAACCTTAAATCAGAGTGAATACATGAAGACTCGGCACACCACTTCTGAAAGGTTGCCGACCCCTGGTTTAGAACATACTGTTACTGTAAAAAAAATGTTGTTCTAACCATAACATCAACATTATTCTCATACATGCCATTCCATTTAGAAGAGATTGCTTCTTGTTTTCTGGACCTGCCAGGCACTTCATTTAGACACTTAGCATAAGAGTACTTCAGTGTTTCGAGTTCCCATTGGCAATAAATAGCTTCTCAGACTAGTAAACAGTTCCTGTTGCAGACTATATCATAGTTTACATACTCTTAACTGAAGTAAAGTCTGGTTTTGCCACCTACAAAGATGTGTCAAAATTAAAAGAATAGTGCATTCTTTAAAAAAAAAGTGCCTGAAAACAAAGGTTGTGCTTTTTTCTTGTGTTTTGGTAACCAAAGGGTCTTTAGATCTCTGAAAAGACTTCTCTTTCCCCCTACTCAATCCTTAAAGAGCTGTGGGCAGGTCTATATTGCCACATAAGTCGATCTAACTTACGTCACTCAGGGGTGTGAAAAAGCCCCCCCTGAGCGATGCAAGTTTCATGCTGTGCACACTGGCGCTATGTCAGTGGAAGACCATTACCTGCCAATATAGCTTACGCTTCTCTCCAAGGTGAAGTACTCTCTCCCGTCAGCATAGTGCATCTTCACCAGATGCGCTACAGCGGTGTAGCTGCATTGGTGCAGCTGCGCCAATGTAGCACTGTAGTGTAGACTTTCCCTTTATCATGGCTATCGTTATACTTTTAGCTAGCTTTATATACTAATACTTAGCCCTCCTTGGCTGGATGGATGGAGTTTAAGTGAGATTCTCTTGGACAACTTAGTTGAGTGGAATGGTCACTCTAGTTTGATACTAGTAAAGCAAAACGTTTCTCTGTGATTCCTTTTTATTCCATACAACTTCCAACATCTGCTTAGTCCAAGGAGCATAACATCAGGAACTGAACCAAATTAAATGAGTTGACACTAGAATGAGTCTATAAGGCTGTTCTTGCAGGATGCATGTTAAACATTCAGTGTTATTTGACGTGATAAATTTGCTGGTTTTATCTGACGGAAAACACACAGTGTTGATCTTTCTTCCATTGTAGCTGAAGGCAAAATTCAATAGAGGGAAATCCTGGTCTCATTAAAATCAATGGCAATTTTGCCACTGGCTTCAATAGGAGTAGGATTGAGCCCATATTCAAGATATTGTGGAAGAACATATATGCAATTAAGAGTGCTTCAGTTAAAATAGAGCTCTATGACACACCCTTTTATACTTTACTATATATAATCTATACTATTTTTACTCACTATTGTACAAGTTAAAATGTATTTTTTTTAAACTGTGTTTTGGGGTGGTTTTGGAGGAAAAAATCTATGACAATAGTATTTGTATTGATGTCTTGAGGTAATAAACATTTGTGGGGTTTTTTTTTAATAGAACTGATTAATATTTTGCAGGTCTCTCTTATTATTAGCTTACTAAAGAGGACAACAAGAATATGGATTAGAGGTGGGGGGGGAAGCACCTTTGGGGTTATTCTTACACTGATTTTTTTTTTCGTCTTTGTTAAACTAATCTGGAGAGAGAGATAATCTAAACATGTTGAGTTTGTGATATAGCATATGTTTACAATAGGAAATCCTTTTGGGAGGGCAGGGAATTTATCCAGGCTAATTTAAAAGGTTCAAAGGGTTCATACAGCGCAGGGTAGTTGTGATATTATGGTTGTATGCCGTCTGGATTGAGTGATCACTCAGATGTCTTATCACTACAGTTATTAAAAACCTCTTTGTTTATAAAATTACAAAGGAAAAAATTCTGTCACT